>CM035843.1:57806456-59028406 GCA_020510985.1 Pholidichthys leucotaenia | reverse complement strand
GAGAGAGAGAGAGAGATTTTTTTTTGATTTTTAAAAGATCTTTAATAAACACATTTGTCCATCAGTCAATACAATTTCTATGTCATGCTATATTACACAGAAAATTAATCCCCCAAAAAACGCCCCAAAAAAAGCTGTCCATCATGAACTGAACAGAGGACATTCTCCAGGGACCAGAGGGTCCTGAAACCTTCCACATCCCCATTCCCCATAAAAAACTGAAAGTCCAGCCTGATTCTGGCTTTAAGTAGCCTCACAAATAAAATTTTGACATCAACATCACTCTCAACATTCTCAAGTTTTCTTCTCCGGCTTACATAGATAATGAATGAATGAATGAATGAATGAATTTATTTATTTCGGATAGTACATTACAGGTTAAAAGAAACTGTATAATATAACAACAAGGTCAAATTAGACAAAGACTCCTTCTACTATACAATTCCACGTGAGTTATCCGAAATGGGTAATGGCTGAAGCCGCAGCTTATATTGCCCACCCATATTCCATCCAAGAATTCAAAGGAGAAAAAGGAGAAAACAAGACAAGAGCGATTACAATTTAAAACAAGGCTAAGACAAAATATGACTGAGAGAAAAGAAAACTGAGCTAGTCTAAGTTAAGCGGTTACTATTCAAAAACAAATCTAAGACATAGTGTCACAGAGAAAAAAGAAAAACTGAGCTATAACACAACACAGGCTGGAAATGTCAATCCTTATGTGAGTTTACATGTCGTCTTGTAAATATGTTTGGAGTATTTCTTCCTTTAGTTTTTGTTTAAATTGTCCAAGCTTTGTACATGATTTTAATTCAGGTCCAAAATCGTTCCATAATCTGACACCTTGCACTGAAATACAGTGTTGCTTGGTGGTTGTTCTCACTGTAGGCTTTTGAAATATACATGTTCCTCTGAAGTGATATCGTTTCTCCCTTGTTTGGAACAACTTTTGGATATTTGCGGACAGTGATAGATTCTTCACTTTGAACATTATTATTGCGGTTTTAAAGTCGATCAGATCTTTCAACTTGAGAGTTTTTTGTTTAAGAAAAAGTGGGTTTGTTGGTTCCCTGTAAGCTGCTTTGTTGATTATTCTAATAGCTCTCTTTTGAAGCATAAAGAGTGGATATATGTTTGTTTTATATGTATTTCCCCATACTTCATTACAATATGTCATGTATGGGAGTATTAATGAATGATACAAGGTGTATAGTGTGGGTTGATTCAGCAAATTTTTCACTCTGTGTAATATTGCAATTGATTTGGATACTTTACCTTTAATATAATTAATATGTGGCTTCCAACACAGTTTGTTATCAATTATTACTCCAAGGAATTTAGTTTCGGATACCCTTTCAATCTCTACACCATTTACACTGAGTTTGGGTACTGGGTAGTTGTGATGGTTGTTAAAGACTATAAATTTTGTCTTGCTTAAATTGAGCGTTAATTTGTTTGAATCAAACCACAGTTTCAGCTTTCCTAATTCCTTTCCGAGTGTATCCAGAAGTTGTTCCAAATTGTTTCCACTGCATAGCAGGTTAGTGTCATCAGCAAACAATATTAAGTCCATTTTTTCTGAAACTTTACATATATCATTTATATACATATTGAATAATAATGGTCCCAAAACTGAACCCTGTGGGACTCCACAGGTGACCTTCAGTAGCTCTGAGTTTTTGTTGTTAACACATACAAACTGATATCTATTCTTTAAGTAACTTCTTAACCAGGACAGTGCTACCCCTCTGATACCACAATTTTGTAGTTTCTTTAATAATAGATTGTGATCTACTGTATCAAATGCTTTTTTAAGATCCAGGAATACTCCAACTGAATACTCTTTATTTTCAATGGCTGTTGATATTTTTTCTGTAAATTCCATTAAGGCATATGCTGTTGTCCTTTTGTGTCTGAACCCATATTGCTGCTCACACAATAAATCATTCTTCAGTATGAAGTTGTCAATTCTCTCATAGAATATTTTTTCAAGTATCTTGGAAAATTGCGGTAATAGTGAAATTAGTCTGTAGTTGGAGAGTTCCCCTCTGTCGCCTGTCTTGTAAATCGGAATTACTTTAGCTATTTTCATTGCATTGGGAAATATACCTGATTGGAGAGACAGGTTACAGATGTACGTCAGTGGTTTCACTATGCATTCGATAACAGTTTTGACTAGTAGCATATCAATACCATCGCAGTCAGTAGATGTTTTACTTTTGAACGATTTAACAATTTCAATGACCTCTCTTTCGTCTGTGTTCTTTATGAAGATGGTGTCTTTTACAGCAGTGTTATTGCATATTGAATCACCTGTTGGCACCGTAGTGGGTATTTCTCGAGCCAGTTTAGGTCCAATGTTAACAAAAAAATTATTAAATTCATCTGCAGGTGAAGCTATATTCACATTCGGAGTCGATTTATTATTTTTTGGAATGTTAGTTGGGTAGCTGGTATTTCTGCTTTTATTTCCAAGGATACTGTTGATTATTGTCCATGTATTTTTAATATTGTCTTTGTTTTTTTCCAGTTCTTTACTGTAATAATCTCTTTTACTACATCTTATTATATATGTTAACTTATTTTTGTATGTTTTATACCGCTGCTCTGCTTCTTTTGTCCTTTTCTTTATGAAAGCTTTATATAATAAATTTTTCTTTTTACACGCCTTTTGTAGTCCTTTGGTTAGCCATGGTTTGTCAGTAAATTTGTGTTTAAGCTTTTTTTTAACTAATGGGCAGTTTTTTTCATAAAGAGTGGTTACAATGTTTGTAAATGTGTCATAGGCTTCATTTACATCTGATACATAGACTTCTGTCCAGTCTTGCTTCAGCAAGTCCTCTTTAAAAGAACTGATTGCGTTTGGTGATTTGTGTCTGAACGATTTTGAGATTTTTTCTGGGTTGGGCCCCGTGTGGCCATGGATAAGTGCAAAGATTGGCAAGTGGTCGCTTATATCATTTATCAATAATCCACTTTCTATTTTCTTGTCGAGAACATTGACAAACAGGTTGTCAATAAGTGTAGCAGAGTGAGCTGTGATTCTACTGGGATGTGTTATTGTGGGATATAGACTCATGCTGTACATAGAGTTCATGAACTCTGTAACTACATTTTGTTGATGTGGATTAAGTAGATCAATATTGAAATCTCCACAAATTGCTACCATTTTCTTACTAGTAATATTATTGTACAGCTCGACTAATTTATCTCTGAATGTCTCAATGCAAGTTCCCGGCGTTCTGTATATGCAGCTTATGATTAGATTTTTTGTTTTGTCTAGGTCAATCTCAACAGTAACACATTCCAGAAGCCCTGGTAGTGCTGAGGACATTTCATTTACAAGCTTACATCTATATAGGTCATCAATATACAGTGCAACACCACCACCCTTTTTTTGAGATCTGTTAATGTTAAACATCTGATATCCCTCTATTGCCATCAGGGGAGCCTGGTCTGCATTAAGCCAGGTTTCAGAGACTGCTATAGCTGTGAATTTTCTGTTTAGCTGTTTTAAATAGTCCTGAATCTGTGAGAAGTTTTTGTTAAGACTTCTGCTATTGAAGTGTATTATTGACAGTTTACCATCTAATTGCACTTGACTTTTGAATTGCTTTTCAGTGTAATATTCACAGTGGTTATGAATATTATTGAAAAAGTGGTTATCAGGATCAATATCATTCTCCATCTCTTGTGGTTTATGTTCAGCATAGTGGCATATTTTTAGAGTTTGAGTTTCCTCACTCTGTGTTTCATAGTCAGTGTTCGTCTGTATTTATCTAAGTCAGTAGCATCTCTGATCATTATACTTTTTGCTTGCTCAGGTGTTCCATTTAGTTTAATCCAAATTCTACAATTTCTTGTCCAGGTTGTCTGTATCTTATTATGTTTCTTTAGCATCCGTGCCTGCCGTGCTAATTCAGCGTTTTTTTTTTTGTCAGGTGTTCATTTAGGTAAACTTGAGTTTCCTTTAGTTTTTTGGCCTGCCTCAGTATGTCATTTTTCACCCTCCTGTTCACAAAGCGCATCACAATTGATTTCTTTGTTTTGTTATCTTTCTTCGGTAAAGCATAACAGGCTGAGATCGCATTGGCTTCTACCTTAATGTCTTTATCATTAAGGAACTGAAGCACTTGGTTTTCTAAGGACATTGATTCACTTATGGAAGCATGTTCACCACTCAGTCCTGTAGCGGCATGGGCGTACGACTGATATCTGATGTCTAGTCCACTTATAACTAGGTCATCAATGCGAGAACCTTGTTCAAGATCCTCGACGCGTTGCTCCAAAAGACGCCCGTGTTGCTCCAGGTCCATAATTTTTTTGTCTTTTTCTTTTATTATTGAATGTAGGGCTTGTACCTCCTGTATTAGGTCTAATATTTTGTCCTGCTGGCTAGTCACTTTGGCCAATTCTTCTAACACAAAGTTCAGAGTTTTTTTAATTTCTTCCATTTCCTCTTTTTTGGGTGGCATTTTACTGACCTGTGGATAGAAATAAGCAGAGAATCCGGCTAGGCCTCAACTAGCTCGGTCGCTACTGGACCCGCCGCTCCTGCGCAGCTTCTCCGCCGAGTGACGCTGCTCAGCTCCGCAGATCACCGCCGTCTATCGCCGGCGCCTGCCTCCGTCTACCTGGCCAGTTATGTCGTGCATCGCCGGCGCAGCCGGAATCCACCGATCACAGCCACTCGTCGCCGTCTGGCTAGGCGGCTCCTCCGCTGGGCCCCGTCCCCGTCAGTTATGTCGCACTCCGCCGGCGCAGCTCTAATCCACCGATCACCTCCGCCGATTGGTGGCCGATCACCGTCGCTCGCTGTCGTCCGGCTGGGTGGCTTCTCCTCTAGGCCCCCTCTAGGCCCCGTCACCGACCGCCGTCAGTCTGGTAGTTCCTCGGCTGGGCCTCGCAATTGGGCACCGGTTCAGGCCACTGTCCTGCTGGATCCAGGTGGCCCCCGTCTCTCACCAACGCCGCGCCCGAGCTCCCAATCGCCGCCTCGGTTGGTTCGTCCTCCTTTTAAATCCTTCTCTCCTCGGCTCCAGATGGCCAGATGTAAAGAATACCTTCTCACTGCTGCAGTTACTCTGGGTTAGCATCTGGGTTAGCATCAGAGGCGAGCCTTTAGAGGTCGGAAACGGGGCGAAACGGAGCCAGATCTGCCAGAACCTTCATCAGGTCAGCACTGGGTCGTAAGGGTATTCCCCACGTTTGTTGGTAGCCAACAGAAGTCCTTATTTTGATGGTTTTGCTTAAAATTCTCGGCTCATATCAAGCATTACAAGTGCAGCACCGGAAGTGCAGCACTGGAAGATAGCCAACTTTGCCTGCCCTAAAACAAAGTTCAGTAGTTGACACTTCTGCTTAAAACGACGATTGTACATAAAACCACAAATGAAAACCTGCTTAGAGAAAACTTCCTTAAAAATATGAAAAAGTTCTGTGAGAAGTTCAAAGAGGCCACTCAGGCGCTGACATTCAATAAAACAATGAAAAACAGTCTCCCTAGAGGAACAAAAAACACACTGATCACTGACACTGCTGTTAATCACAGAAACAAAAGCATTGACTGCTATAATACCATGCAGGACCCTCCACTGTAAGTCTCCATGCCTCTTAGGGAGAGGGGCTTTATAAAGAGCCCTCCAGGCAGGCCGATGCCCTTTTCCTAGTTTAAAATAGGCTCTCCAAGGAGTGTCCACACAGGTGTTCAATCTGTCCTTGTTGAGTGCCATCACCACCAGTCTGTAGAGTGCCTTACCACTGGCTCCTCCAAAGTCCACACCAGTGGGAGCACAGAATGCCAGTAAGGAGCAAGGAGCGATGTCAAAGTCCATATAGAGCGTGAGAGAGGGAAAAGGGGTCCGTGCTTTCCGGCTGCAGCATGCCATTGCTAAAGTCCAAGAGTAGGGAGTGCTCAAGTCCATGAAGCTCCTGTTTCCAGTGTGCAAGAAGACCATCGATGAAACGATTCGACCTGACACCAAGATGAGCTGCTAAAGCTGAGGCGTTGTTGAGGCCAGGACCAGCCAGTTCCACCACTTGCTTCAGAGTGAGAACGTTCCTGGAACACAGCCTATCAAGGAAGGTCCTTCCAACTCCCGGCAGGACACCAAGGCGACCACCAAAAAAAAAAAACCAGCGGCTCCCTCAACAACCAGTAGAGGGAATCGCATGGCCCTCTTTGTTTTTTAAAAAGAGTCCACACTGAAAAGAGACTGCGGTAAAAACTGGGTAAAGACAGTGCATTAGAGTTCTTAAAATCCATTAAAAACACAGGGAGGTCTAGCCCAAGCCCAAGGACTCTCTGTAAAATAACACAGGCCAAAGGCCTCCATACCAGGTCCTGGGGGCCCGTCAGCAGTCTCTGTATGAAAGTCAGTCTAAAAGCAGCACCTCTACTAGCTAAATGAATCACTCCTTGCCCCCCCTCCTCTTTGGGAAGAAATAACAGGGCTTGAGGAACCCAGTGGAGTCCACCCCCCCCAAAAAAGTCCACCAAAACAGACTGAATTTTGGACAACAAACCAGCAGGGGGGTCCATGCACATGAGGCGGTGCCACAGGGATGAGGAAACAAGATTATTTAAAATGAGCACTCTTCCTCTAAAAGATATTCTTGGCATTAGCCACTTCCATTTGTTTAGTCTCCCGTTAATTTTCTCTATGACCCCATCCCAATTTTTTTGCTCAAACTGCTGATTTCCAATAAAGACACCAAGATACTTAAAACCTCCTTTTTTCCAAATCAACCCACCAGGCAGCGTAAGCTGATTTTCTAGTTTCTCCCCCACCATCAGAGCCTCGCTTTTTCCCCAGTTTATTTTTGCAGAGGAAAGTTGGCCAAAAAGATTGACACTCCTAACGAGAACGTCAATGTCACTCTGCTTATTTAGCAGAATGACTACATCATCTGCATAGGCCGACAGCTTGAACGTGGTGTCACAGCCAGGAAAAGTAACTCCTGATAGATCCCTTCTCAGGCAGTGAAGCAAAGGCTCTATGGCGAGGGAGTACAGCATCCCTGAGAGAGGGCAGCCCTGCCGAACCCCCCTCTGGACTTTTAAAGGGGCAGACAGGCCCCCATTTATCTTCAGTACACTCTCAATGTCACTGTACAAGACCCGTATCCTGGCTATGAAGCCTGGGCTGAACCCAAAAGCTGTTAAAACTGTCCATAAATATTGGTGTTCAACCCGATCAAACGCCTTTTCCTGGTCAATTGAAATCAAACCAGTTTCTACCGCCAGTGAACCAGAGACCTCCAAAATATCCCGAATTAAAGTGACGTTGTCACTAATCAGCCTGCCAGGCACACAGTAAGTCTGGTCTACATGAATGAGCTCGCTCATCACCTTTCTCAGTCTTCGGGCCAGAGCTTTTGAGAGAATCTTATAGTCTGTGCAGAGCAGAGAGACTGGCCTCCAGTTCTTTAGGCTCTGGAGGTCCCCCTTTTTCGGCAACAGTGTGATGATGGCCCTCCTGCAGGTCGTGGGTAGGGTCCCCCTTTCCAAGCTATCTTGGAGAACCTCCAGCAGGTCTGGACCAAGCAGGGGCCAGAATTCCTTAAAAAAGTCCACAGAGAGACCATCTATGCCTGGTGATTTTCCATTCTGGAGGCTCATTAGCGCCGTATGCAGCTCAGACAGAGACAGTGGAGCATCCAAGCCGGCAACAAGGTCCTCTGAGAGCACTGGAAGACCATCAAGGAAAACCTGGCCCAGTGACATGTCCTCCCTCCACTCTGCTCTAAACAATTCACTGTAAAAGCTAGCAGCTTGTTTCCTGATCTCTGCTGCTGTGGAGATTGTTCTCCCGTCATCGCCCAGCAAGGAGTGAATGAGCTTTCTCTGTCCATTTTTCCCCTCCAGTCCAAAAAAGTACTGGGAGGGCGAGTCCATCAGAGCTACATCCATGTAGCGCGAGCGGACCAGAGCACCCTGTGCGGTGACCCCTAGCAAGCTAGCCAAGGCTGACCTTTTTGACTTAAGAGCCTCTAAGTGCTCCTGTTTTCCGGTAGAACTGAGTAACTCCTCTAGCTCTACCACCTCAGTCTCCAGAACTTTCAAGGATTGGGTCAAGCTACGAGTGACATTTTGAGTGTACTGTTGGCAGAATTGTTTTATCTGTGCCTTACCAAAATCCCACCACATTTGGAGAGAACTAAAAGAAGATTTTTGTTCCCTGTGTGACTTCCATACATCATGAAAAACTCCCTTAAAAAACACATCATTTAAAAGTGTATTATTAAAATGCCAAAAAGCACTCTTACACTTTACATTTTCAATGAAAACAGAACAAATCAGCAGGCAGTGATCAGTGAAACCAACAGGACAGATACAACTATTTTTAAAAACACTCATTTGGTGTTTAAAACCATAGAAACGGTCTAACCTAGCCATAGATAAGAGGTTATCTTTAGCATGGCTCCAGGTGTACTGCCTCTGGTCCCCATGATGTGATCTCCACACATCGGCCATTTCATGTGCCTTCACTAGTTCCCTCAGCCTATTGGCAGAAGCAGGGTGAGGTTCCTGATGGTTCCTGTCCAGTCTGTGGTTTAATGTACAGTTAAAATCACCCCCCAGAAATAAAAAACTATTTGGATTACAGGATCTAACCGTATCTGATAGCATATTAAAGACCCTGATCCTTTCTGCTCTCTGGGTTGGCACATACACGTTTATAAGAACCAAGTTTACGTTTTCAAACTGTACCTTTAGCAAGAGTACATGTCCTTTCACCACCTCTTCTACCTCATAAGAGACAGGCACACAACCCCGAGAGAAAAGTACAGCCACCCCTCCACTATTATTGGATTTGTGGCTAAAAAAAAAGCAGCCATCCCACTCTTTTCTCCACTGGCACTCAATGTCTACAGTGCTGTGAGTCTCCTGGACCATCAGCACGTCAAGTGCCTTTAAATTAAAAAGCTTGTATAAAGAGGCCCTTTTTACATCATCCCTGGCCCCGTTTATATTAAGAGTGCCAGTTCTAAGGTGGGGCATTAAAAAGGATAAAAATAAGGTACAGTAAAAAAACACACACATAGCATAAAAGGGAAGAAGAAGGGAAGACGTGCAGCAGATAGATAGGTAAGAGTCACAAACGGAAAGAGAGAGAATATTGTCTGTAATTTTTTTCTTTTTTAGAAAAACACAGACTCCAATAGGCAATACAGAGCAACAGAATAATTATTTATTTTGTTGTAAATAGAAATATCTAAAACTATCTAACCAAATGTTTACAAGGGTGGCACTTCCAGTCACGGAGGTCTGGATTTTTAGGACTATCTCTTTTCAAACAGTGCCTCACTGTGGAAATGAAGGCATCCATCATGATATTACAATTCTCATATATTATAACCAGTTGCTGATCCATCCATCCATCTTCTACCGCTTAATCCTTTTCGGGTCACGGGGGTTGGAGCCTATCCCAGCTTCTTTTGAGCGAGAGGCAGGGTACACCCTGGATGGATCGCCACTCATTACAGGGCCAACACAGAGAGACAGACAACCATTCACTCTCACATTCATACCTAAGGACAATTTAGAATCCCCAGTTGGTGCCAGTTAACCTAGCCTGCATGTCTTTGGCCTGTGGGAGGAAACTGGATTATCGGAGAAAACCCATGCAGACACGGGGAGAACATGCAAACTCCACACAGAAGGGTCACCGATGGTCAGGGGTGGGATCGATCCCATGTCCTTCTTGCTGGACTGCCACAGTGCTAACCACTGTGCTACCGAGCTGCCCCCAGCCGCTGATATTAACTATAATTTAAAGGTTATTAGAACACAGCTGAAGCCAAGTGATACATATTCGATGAAACATCTGTGTGCGATTATCGGGGAATATAGTAACTCCTGGGATCCTTATTGTCCTATCAGACTGCTCAGTCAGAACTAACTGTTGTATAATATTCTTTACATAGCACCATAAAATGTTCCAAAAGCTCTAATACCACAAAACACAGTTTGCTAGTTTCACATTGACTAATTTTGTCCTACACCTGAACCTTCAAACAACAACAACCTGTTTAAGCCAACCTGTGGGGGCGGCGGTGGTGTAGTGTGGGCGAATACTGATCGGAAGGTGAGGGGTTCGATTCCCACTCTGTCTGCAGTCTGCATGTGGAAGTGTCCTTGAACAAGACACCAAACCCCCAGTTGCTTCTGGTGGGTCAGGCCAGCGCCTGTGTATGGCAGTTCTGCCGCCATCAGCGTATAAATGTGTGTGTGTGTGTGTGTGAATGGGTGGATAGCAGGATCTGTAAAGCTTTGGTCATCCAGAGATGAGTAAAATGCACTATATAAGTGAACGCCATTTACCATTTAATGCAAATATGAAGCCTTGTAATTTTATAATATACCATACAGTTACTTATTAACAAATATCTATCTTTATGATACCAAACATGTTTTTTTTTCTGCAGAATTCAGTATTTTTACAAGTCTATGGTGACTGAATCTGTTTGTCTCAACTGGCCATTACAGGAACTGCAGTTTGGGCTCTTCCACGTTGGCGCCATTACTCAGATTTCATTGTTTTAAATCAGAATCTTTGAATTTCTTTACCGACACCCTCTTTGTCCACAGATACAGCTGTGTTCTGACCACGGCCACAGCCCACTGATGAAGAAAGTGTTTGAAGTCTATCTCTGCTTCCTGCGAATCAATCAGTCAGAAACTGCCCTTAAGCAAGTCTTCACTTCACTGCGCACCTTCATCTATAAGGTGTGAAAGACTTTTTTGTGCCCTGATTAGCTATATCCCGTTTTTCATGGCCTGAAATAATATTTTTTTTTTCTTCTTTGCTTACTTCAGTTCCCGTGCACATTCTTTGAGGGCCGTGCAGACATGTGCGCCGCATTTTGCTATGAGATCCTGAAATGTTGTAACTCCAAACTGAGCTCCATTCGCAGCGATGCTGCTCATCTGCTCTATTTCCTCATGAAGAGCAACTTTGACTACACAAGTCGCAAGTCCTTCGTCAGGACACACTTACAGGTGAGAAGGTTGTGGATCTACAGAAAAGCTTTAATGTTCCCCTTCTTTAACCATTATAACATGTTCAGCAACTTTTTTTTAGGCTATTTTAGGGTTTAAACTATTATTTTTGTATGTATTTTTTTTCTGTAGGTGGTAATTGCTGTCAGTCAGTTGATCGCTGATGTCATCGGTATTGGAAGTACTCGCTTCCAGCACTCTCTGTCAATAATCAACAACTGTGCCAACAGTGATAAAACTATCAAGGTGGGGAACATATATTAATAGATATGTTCTGGTTCCACTTAACAAAAACTCCATATAAACCCAATTGTCCTCAACAGAACACAGCTTTCCCGTCGGATGTGAAGGACCTGACAAAACGCATCAGGACCGTGCTGATGGCCACAGCTCAGATGAAGGAGCACGAGCGAGACCCGGAGATGTTGGTGGACCTGCAGTACAGCCTCGCCAAGTCTTACGCCAGCACACCTGAACTACGCAAGACCTGGCTCGACAGCATGGCCAGAATCCATGTGAAAAATGGAGACCTGTCTGAGGTCTGTCGGCTGTTCACTCTTTGTGCCCCAGCAGGATAGATAAACTGTTACTGAACTACAGCAAGCCAAACTGATCAGCTGTTACAGACTTGTTTGAAAATTAATATTGAAAACTTTGGGGTGTGGGGGGGCGGGGGGGTTAACCAATATGCAGCACTAATTATAGTAAATGCAAGTACTACCCTTGCTTATCTGATCTTTGGTGTGTTTCATGTGTACAGGCCGCCATGTGCTACGTGCATGTTGCAGCCCTCGTGGCAGAATACCTGCGGAGAAAAGGTGCTTCAGGTTTTCTGTACCCAAGTCAGCCTCTGTTAGAGAGAATATTTCTTGTTAAAATAACATCTCATCTTTTGCTGTCTGCAGGCATGTTCAAGCAGGGCTGCACAGCATTCCGCGTAGTGACTCCGAACATCGACGAAGAAGCAGCAATGATGGAGGATGTTGGAATGCAAGACGTCCATTTCAATGAAGTACTTAATGCATACTACTAATGCAAATGGACATGGAAATATTGTTGAATGAAGTTTTGCTTAAGTTTTTATTGGGGCTGCAGCTTACTGTCTTACTTTTTTAATGTCATTCATCCTTTTTATCCCCCGTCGATCGAAGCCCAAAGGGGTCACACACCTCATTGTCTATGTATCTCAGATCTAAGAACTTCTTATCAAATACTGCCTCATGGATTATAACAGTAAGTATTTCTCCACCCAGACAAGTCAGTTCTTCCAGTGATGGTGGAGTTGGAGGCAGAGCAACCTCTTGAGGTCGTGGTTTGAAAGTCTTGGACATTCAACGGGCCACTTTGTCATCATCTGAAGGAAACCCGCTATTTTTAGATTCTGCATGCTTCTGATCAGATTGGCCCATGTCTGACGCAGGGCCTGGAGGCAGAGGAATGTTAGTCAGTTTGCTGAGGGACGTCAAATAAGGCACCTCCACTCCAGGAAGTGAAATGGAGCTCGTTCCATGAACCTCCAATGCAGATGGTGAGCCTGTAGTGAGCGGAACCAGACAAGGTGATTGGCTGACAGATTTAGACATCAAAGACGCCACTTCATGATCCAGAGAGGAAGAACTATGCCTTTTTAATTCTGGATCTGTTTTAGTAATGGCAGTTGGAGAACTCTGAGGTAGCGGAACGTCATAGGATGGTGGGCTGAGAGTTTAGAATCTTCCACAGAAGAAACTCCATTGTTTATTGGGTCTGAGTCCTTCTTCTCATCAGTGGACCTTGTCTTTGTCACAGCACCAGCAGGTGGAGACATTAAAGGAAGTGGAACATCATTCTTTGATATATAGAGAGATTTGGACAGCAAAGAGGCCAGTTCCTCGTCCACAGAAGACACCCTTTAGCAGCGCACTTCAAATAAAATGTGAAAATACTGTACATGAACATGAAGTGTATATTAAAGTCATACAACTGTACGTTTCTGTCCGTATTTGTAATACAGCATATGGTTCACTTGTGATCTATCCATTTTACCATTTCTCTACCTCCTTGTGCAGTTTTCTGTAATCCATTATCATAAACAGATTTTGACCTAATAAAACAAGCTCTTCACTTCTCTAACACATATTTCTTTTGTGTGTGTATTGTCTGTCCCCCAGGATGTCCTAATGGAGCTTTTGGAGGAGTGTGCAGATGGACTGTGGAAGGCTGAGCGTTACGAGCTCATCTCTGACATCTACAAGCTCATAATCCCCATTTATGAGAAGCGCAGGGACTTTGAGGTACAAATTGTTCATCAGGAGCGTAACTTCCTCTCAACAATCCCCTCTGATGTGGCCCTATTTCTAGACCGTTGGCATCTTTATATTCCAACTCATCCATGTTATTCTGCACAGAAACTGGCCCACCTGTATGACACACTGCATCGTGCCTATAGCAAAGTGACCGAGGTCATGCATACGGGCAAGAGACTGCTGGGGACGTACTTCAGAGTGGCATTCTTTGGCCAAGTAAGTTTATCTAAAAAACTGCAGTAGTGTATTCTGTTCACTGCTCGATTACCTTTACTGGGTCAGTCCTTAAAGTAAGACGTTGATCATAATTGAAAATTACAATTAATCCTTAAATTTCTATATGAAGGGTATCAAAAATGTGAAACATAAATATTATTTTCATCTTTGTGTAATTATATATATTTGTTTTGTGAATTTGAAATGATTAATTTTGCACTTAAGCAAAAAAAAAAAAATTAAAAAAAAATGAAACACTAGTGAGTGGAACCAGCAGCCATCATTCAGTTTTCAGATTTGATTTGTTATTGCGTCAAGTGGTCTTAAAAAATTGCCCTTTCTTCCTTAAACATGCAGGTACCCTGTTTCAATTCGAATATCTGCACAAAAATGAAGTATTTTTGTTGTTTTCGCTCAAGGCAACTTACAATTTGCATAGCATAATAAATGTTGGGGAGTTTTTGTTGCTGTTGTTTTCTAAGAAAACAGTTCTTTAACACACCTCTCTGCTTTTTTGTGCTCTTTGAAGGCAGCGGTAAGTTGTGAAGCAGACAGTGAGCAGCCTGAGTGTGCGTGGTGGTGTTGGTGCAGCTGTAATCATTGCACTTCTCCGTCATGGTTTTCTAAATTATGTTTACTTGTAGCGCCACTGCTTTTCTGTTTTGCATGTTACTCATTCACTGTAACACTCATTCAGAGAAATTTTGGTTGTAGGTTTTTGGTTGTTTTGGTTTTTTTTGTGAGTCATGTGTTGGTTTTGTTTGCCAGTATTTGTGTTCTTTAGTAGTCGCCTTTCTTTTGATTTTAGAGTGATAGTTTTAATTGGATCCTGTTCAGTATATTAAGTAATAAAGCCATGTAATAACAATGATTGTATTTTTGTGTTGTCTGCACCACTGTAGCAGTACCAGTTTACTGACTCAGAGGCTGAGGTAAATCAACGTTTCACTTGGGACTGCAGTGATGTTTTAGGTTGTGTTGTGCTTTTTTTGTGCTAATGGAGTCAGAGCTGCAGTTGGGTCCAGAAATGTTTGAAACATGGCACAATTTAAAAAAAATAATAATTTAGAGCTGTATCAGAGGAGCCGCTGTGTCTTGAGAGGTAACTGGAAAGTCAGTGTTCTGGCATCCCATTTCTACACCACAAAATATACTTGGTCAAAATACAAAATCCCAAATTTCCATTAATTCATCCATTATCGTTGTGTGTGTGATATGCAGTAGATGAGTTATTCTTATGCAACGTGTTGTGTCTAGAATAAAGTGGTGTCTGAATTTGTGTGAGAATGGGCAAAAGCAGCTTGTAGTGAAGTGGTTTTAAATGCTCTATGAATACAGATGAATGTATCAAGAATTAGAGGGCACTCAGAGAGCGCATACCTCCGCCAAGGCTCCATCTGTCCCTCCCTTCCTCCTTCCCGTCATCCGTCCATCCATACATTGTGAAATAGGGCCTTGGCAGAGGTTGCACTTATGGATCACCTCCAAAATCTAACAGGTTCATCCGTAGCCCAAAGGCCACCTCTGGTGAAAATTTCATCTAAGTCCGTCAAGTAGCGTTTGTGTATTCCTGCTGATAGACAAACACCGGCAAAAACATTACCTCCTTGGCGGAGGTAATTACAAGGGCAGATTGAGCTTCAGTTCGGGAGGTAACAAAAGTATTGCTTTAATCTTTGAGGAACTTCAGAGATTTTTGTTAACCATTTTCAGAGCTCCAGATTTACCGAAAAAATAAACGCACATCAACAATTTTTCTATTTTCATATATTGAACAAATAAATGCTGTCATAAGTATATTTTGCTTCATTTCAAATCCTTATGTAAGAACGTTTGCAGACAATAATTCACTTAAAGGTGATGGAGACAACATTCTGACCTCCTGGCCAGTAGGTGTCACGCTTACTCTTGCACCAGCTGCTTGGTAGAGACACGTGACATCAGTACAGTCATGCTATTGGCTGCGACCAGCTGGGACATCTTTACCGGTTATAAATATATATAAACACTCGATTGGACATGGCTAGCCACCAGACTAGTCATGTTTCATATACACGCGTAGCTTACTTATATGATAGCAGTAAATACAAGGAACAGTTGTTTTTGGATTCTGTTATCACAATGCTGCAGGTGCTGTCAACCATGATAATTACTTACGGAATATGGCACCTCTGTTTGCCATGAAAATGTTAGCCATGTCCTATCTAGTGTATCATATGTCTATGTTACCAGATCGTACTCATCATCCAACTGCTCAGATGTAAACATCATGATTATTTTGGACCCGTAAAAATTTTTTCATCAATAAATTATTTTTTGAAGAATATAGAGGCTTTAATTCTGCGCCTTTTGTTTATGTATTTTTTTAATGAAAATATGTGTTTTCATGAAAATGCTGTCATGTTCACCCTCAAGTCTAAAAGCCCTTCCCAACCCTAGTTGGTGATGCTTCATCAGGTCTTTGCTGCTGCGGTCTTCTGTTGTTCATGGTTCTGTTTTTATGTGGCTCCATTCATCTGCAAAAGCTCAGTCTGTCTGAAATCTAGCTGCTTCTATCCACAAACTCTGACCTCAAGCCCAGCAGATCTTTCACTAGTTTAATCTAAGACGTTACAGGAAAAATGCACGCCGGATTTTAAGTGAATTGTCCAGTTACATTTAAGCCTCTGTCATTCCTGAAGGGCTATACCATGATTTTGGTGGCTTAACTCCTTTGATTAGCATTGTGACTCTGCACATTTTATTTAGTTATTTTTTGTTTAACTTTATTAACTCGTCTCACTCCAGGTTCCGTGTTGTGCTAATCTAAGTAGAAAACCATGAAAGGGCCAATACCCATATCAGTAAACAAGTAGCTGCATGGCTTCACACAGTTGTTCATGGGATTTTTTTTTTTGCATACAAGATGAATAATGATGTGATGTCACTGATGCTGCGTTACATGCCCGCTTCAGTCCACTGGTGTGTCTCACATCATTGGGGGGAAAAAAAGCAATTCATTGTTTTGTGTTTCAGATAGAGTGCTGTGTTTTTTGGAGTCTGCTGGTTTACCATATCTTATAAAATATCATTGATGGTCATTGTTGGAATGACTCTCACTCACAACCCATGAATGGCTTGATGTGTTATCGCTTGGTTTGTTCTGTCCTATTAAACAAACGCAGTGTTTGTTTTTTTATTTATTCTGTCCACTTTACTTATTTTTAGGGCTTCTTTGAGGATGAAGATGGTAAGGAGTACATTTACAAAGAACCTAAATTCACTCCCCTGTCAGAGATATCGCAGCGGCTCCTTAAGTTGTACTCCGACAAGTTTGGGCAAGAGAACGTAAAGATGATCCAGGACTCTGGACGAGTGAGTAATTGTCAATTTGTGGCTTGTTATGATATTTATACGTCATAATAATGCTTTATATATGCTGTATAGATCAACCCCAAAGACCTTGACTCCAAGTATGCGTACATCCAAGTAACACACGTTATGCCGTACCTAGAGGAGAAGGAACTGGTTGACAGGAAGACGGACTTCGAAAGGAGCCACAACATCCGCCGATTTGTGTTCGAGACGCCTTTTACTATATCAGGCAAAAGACAAGGAGGCGTAGAGGAGCAGTGCAAACGCAGGACTATACTGACCAGTAAATGACCCTTTTTAACATTTATGTGCATTGTCTGAATCTAATAAAACCATGTGAGGTTTTATTAGATTCTTCTTGACTGGTATATCTTTGAAACATCAAGCAATTGAGACACACTTGTATAAAAACTATTATCAGTCTTCCTCCACAGTAAAGATTATGTAACTGTTAACACACGTTCATGGGAAGTCAGCTGAAATTAATGTAGCTACCCTTTATGATAACACCATATAATAAAATGTACACATCTGTTTCTAAAATAATCATGTTTTCACTTGTAAACAGGTGTCACATCAGTTGTTTATAGCCTTACATTACTCAGCTTAAAGTACCTGTGTATGAATTGGAAGACTTGATTAGATTTAGTGCATGTCAGCTTTTTGTTGTGTTCTTTTACTAATCATAATAACCATTATAATGTTTTATGGTGTTAAAGATAGAGAAGTTCACCCTTATCTTCTTATCTTTATGACACGAGAGCTCTCATAGGTTGTACAGTTCACTCAAGAGAGGCCCGAGCTGTTAAACCTAAAAAAAGACACATGCAAGAATGTCCACGCACCAACCGTTTACCAATCATCACTGTTTTGTTTTGGGCTTTTTTTCTGCAGCCACACACTGCTTTCCATACGTAAAGAAGCGCATCGCAGTGATGTATCAGCACCACACTGATCTGAGCCCCATCGAGGTCGCCATCGATGAGATGAGCAAGAAGGTGGCGGAGATCAAGCAGCTCTGCTCATCGAGCGAGGTGGACATGATCCGTCTGCAGCTCAAACTGCAGGGCAGCATCAGTGTCCAGGTGCCTGCTTTAGATTCTGTGAGCACACCTGACATACAGTATGTAAAGAGATTGTAACGATAAAACTCCCCTCCCCACTCCTCAGGTAAATGCAGGACCACTTGCATATGCCAGAGCGTTTCTGGACGACACGTGTGCTAAGAAATATCCTGATAACAAGGTCAAACAGCTGAAGGAGGTTTTCAGGTGAGGTCATTAGCTTGATCAGTCTAGCAGAAATCTCCCTCTGTCAAATGTTAACACTCTCGTTTTTTGTGAGAAGGCACTTTGTGGAGGCATGTGGCCACGGCTTGGGCATCAATGAGCGACTGATCAAAGAGGACCAGCAGGAGTACCATGATGAGATGAAAGCCAACTACAGAGATCTAACCAGGGAGCTGTCCATCATCATGCACGAACAAGTAAGCCCATCACTGCACCGTCAGCTGTTGCTCAGCTCGGTGTTATCACATTAAGCTTTACTAAGGTTACACATGTAATCTGACATGGGCAAGTGATTAAAGTGAGTGCCATTTGATGTATGATTGACAGAGTGGTATCACACTCGTTGATAACACCATTCTCTGTTGTTTCTTCTTTGTGCTGACATGAGCAGATTTGATGGTAATGAAAGCAGCACCAGTATACAGTAAAGACTGAATTTATTGTTGGTCCAGCCAGACAACGACAGGCTGATGGACAAAAGAATTTTCATTTTGTGCCAGAAATCTGTCCTGTGATTCACATATGGAGTCCATTTTACATGTCCGCATGCCTGGCATCACTTCTGTATATTATTGGACTCGAGCATTAATACATTCTTGTGCACTGTTGTTATTTTTCGAATAGAAAGTACAGCTAGTCTATTTTAAAAAGAAAGTTTCACAGAAAAAGGACCGTCTCATGACCTCAAAAGCAGTGAATACACTGTCATCATCATCAGATCAGAGGACAGTCTTATCTTTATATCCCTGCAATACATTAGAAATCGGCTTCGTAAAATATTTTTGCACATGAAACTCTATCGTGTACGTCAGAAAACCTGATCCTCCTAATATGAAATGTGATGAACACTTATTTTGATCAATGATTAATGGTACAGTACCTGTCCAATAGATGTGTTAAATATTAAAGGGGTCATTGACTGCACTTTTTTCTCGTGTTAACAGCTCACACATCTTAATGAAATTTTTGTGAGATATTTTGGTCAAATTTTCTTTAATGATCTAATTATTACAGCATAATTTCGAATCATCTTTTGTAGCCTTTAAATCTCAGCCTGCATTTAACTCCGTCCTCCCTCTTACGTCACTAATGCTAATCTTAGCTGGCTAGCTCCTAGCTTGGATCAAGCCTGAGTCAACTAACATAAATTTGTCTAAAAGAATGACTGAAATAAAGCATGACTGGTGGACAGGATTGTGTGTGGTCAGTGGTCAAGAGGATTTGACTGGTCCCTGAAGTGCCATAAGCACAGAAACGTTCAGAATGAGCCAAGAAAAGTGGCTAAACTGTTGGCGCCAGCTAGCCGCCTTGGTGATACTAACAGTGTAGCATCATGGCGAAAATATAACAAAATAAGCCAGAATGATGCAATATATGTTATCGACTGTGGATTAGTGAACCAGGGGTGTCTATTAGGGTGACTGAAATCTAAAGAAAATAGCGATATAAACCGCACTTGGTAAGCAAGCTTCCTAGTACTACTGTTGGTTCTTAACCTTTTGAGTGTGTCTGTTGCTGAATTGCGACATAACCCCTAGTGGTCAAGAGTGGTAAATATTTTTTGTCAATAAAATAGTTCAGATTTCCAAGGTTATAACTTGAAAGTGGTAAGAGATAATGGCTTACTGTAAATTAGAAAGATATAAAATATGATCCACAGTTTCAGATAGGAATAAATTCACGCATCTAATTTGCATAATGTCACGACACCTCTTTAAATTCCATAACTCAGTCAAAACTGGACTTTGGACGTATTTAAACAAAGAATGGTTCAGTCTTTTGGCACCATTTTTTGTACAGAGGTACCTCATCATCTTATCTTCAAAGTATCTATCCATCCATCCATCTTCTACCGCTTTTCCGGAGGTCCGGGTCGCGGAGGCAGCAGTTCAAACAGAGAAGCCCAGACTTCCCTCTCCCCCGCCACCTGCTCCAGCTCTTCAGAGAGGATACCAATGCGTTCCCAGACCAGCTGGGAGACATAGTCTCTCCACCGAGTCCTGGGTCTGCCCCAGGGTCTCCTCCCAATGGGACGTGCCCGAAACACCTTAAGTGGGAGGCATCCAAGAGGCATCCTAATCAGATGCCCATACCACCTCAGCTGACTCCTTTCAATGTGGAGGAGCAGCGGTTCTACTCTGAGCCTCTCCCGGATGACTGAGCTCCTCACCCTATCTCTGAGGGTGAGTCCAGCAATTCTGCGGAGAAAGCTCATTTCAACCGCTTGTATCCGCGATCTTGTTCTTTCGGTCATAACCCAAAGCTCGTGACCATAGGTGAGAGTAGGAACGTAGATTGACTGGTAAATCGACAGCTTTGCCTTAGAACTCAGCTCCCTCTTCATCACAACAGACCGGTACAACGTCTGCATCACTGCAGATGCTGCTCCGATCCGTCTGTCAATCTCTTGCACCATTTTCCCCTCACTCATGAATAAGACTCCAAGATACTTAAATTCCTCCACTTGGGGCAGGAGCCTGTCCCCAACCCAGAGAGGACAATCCACCTTTTTCCGGCTGAGGACCATGGACTCGGACTTGGAGGTGCCGATTCTCATCCCAGCCACTTCGCACTCAGCGGCAAACCATCCCAGCAAGAGCTGTAGGTCATTGCTGGATGAAGCCAACAGGACAACATCATCTGCAAACAACAGAGGTGAGATCCTGTGATCACCAAGCATGATGCCCTCCATTCCCTGGCTGCGCCTAGAAATCCTGTCCGTAAAAATTATGAACAGGATCGGTGACAAAGGGCAGCCCTGGCGGAGTCCAACTCTCACTGGGATTGAGTCCGACTGAGTGTTGGCAATACGAACCAAACTCTCACAACGGTCGTACAGAGACTGAATAGCTCGTAACAACAAGCCCGAGACCCATACTCCCGAAGCACCCCCCACAAAAAACCACGAGGGACGCGGTCAAATGCCTTCTCCAAGTCCACAAAACACATATAAACTGGTTGGGCTGGTTACCCCTCATGGATCGTCACCTTATCGTGGTGGGGGTTTTGCGTGCCCCAGTGATCCCAGGAGCTACGTTGTCCGGGGCAATTTGTCTCTGATAGGGTCACCCAAGACAAACTGGTCCTGGGTGAAGGGCCAGACTAAGAATGATCCAACAGACTCTCATGATAAATTCTAGATCAAGGATTCAGTGTACACCGCCCAGTATGGGGTTACCGGGGCCCCACCCTGGAGCCAGGCCTGGGGAGGGGCTCGATGGCTAGCGTCTGGTGGCTGGGTTTCCACCCATGGGACCCGGCCGGGCTCAGCCCGAAGGAGTTACATGGGTCCACCCTCCAGTGGGCTCACCACCTGCAGGAGGGATCATGGGGGTCCGGTGCTATGTGGATTAGGTGGCGGTCAAAGGCGGAGACCTTGGCGAACTGATCTTCAAAGTATATGAACAAGAAATCAGTACAATATAAAAAAAAACACAAAAAAACAGAAAATTCTCACTTACTTTTGACAAAGGGGGGCTGGCTAGCTGGGTGGCGAGGCCACTGCGTTTTCACCCATAATGGTCCATATTTTGCATTCTGCTGGTAATTTAAAATCTCTACCACATCTACAAAGTCTTATGATTATCCCACATAAATTTCGCTTGTATCCCACGGCTATTTTTCACGTACAAAGCCGATAAAGTGACGGTGACGATCGTGGGCATATTAGCTTTCTGGGCTACCTGCTACAAACAGGAAAAGGAAATGAGGAGGTCTTCTTCTTTGGTGTATTACGTGTCATCCACTGAGTCCTCCAACGGATGTCTGCCACCTTTTGAAACTGGCAAATCAGTACAAATTCCCAATGCAGGCGATCATGTCAGAGTGAGAAGGCAGGTGCAATGCCGTGCTCTGCCACTAGGGGCACACAAATTCTCACACTCAAAGGGTTAAGCTTCTTGCAGAGAAAAAGTAGATAAAGATTGTATTGTTTTTTTTTAAGAAAAGTGAGTTTTTTGGATGATCACGTGACCTTTTCAGAAAGTCTACAAAACATAATTTTTCAGTCAATGATCCCTTTAACATATCCAAAAAAATCAGATTAAATTTAGTTTAATCAACTAGATTAATCACCACAGCATTTTAGTTTTGCAGGGGTGATTCACAAATTAAACAAAACAGCCATTTTTTCCTCTATTATGACTGCCCTTGGTATCACATCTGGCTGGACCAATAATTAGAATTTGCATTTGTTTTGTTTTTTTTTGCTTGTTTTTGTTTTTTGGCTAAGATACTGTCTTGCATGTGTGTGTATGCATGTACCTATTGATTGTGAATGGACGGTGTGCACATGTACAGTACATGCATTTGACCATGTGTGTTTAATACTAATTTACATAAGTTTATGTGTATGCGTACATGCACATATTTGTCTTGTGCCTTTAGCCATTTTATGTTGGTGTTATGACAACTGGATGTGTTATACCTGCTGTAGCTGTGTTTGGGTTTATGTGTGTGAATCTTTCTCAATATCAGTTGGGATGACTCGTTATAAAAAATTTTTTTTTTAAATGTGGGTTTTTTTGTTGAAAAATGTCTCATTATCTCCAGCTGAAGTCCAGTTAGCTTAGTGAAGCCAGGTTCTTGTGGGAGAAACAACTGGCCCCCAAAGGCAAACCCAAGTAATCGTCTGAAATATTCATGGTGATTGGTTATTTTTAGAGCTGCTGGTTACCTTTTGGGCTAAACTAATCATCTTCTCCTGCTCAGTCTTAATGCTAAGCTAAGCTAATTGGTTATAGTTTCATACTTAACATACAGACACCAGATCAGCAAAATCTCCAGTCCTTTTCAAAGTCTCAGTCCTTTTTCATGCTCTCTTCGTTTCAGATCAGTCCTGTGGAGGACAGCGTGAGGAGCGTACTTCCTGACTCGCTCCACATCTTCAACGCCATCAGTGGCACACCAACCAGCGCTACCATCCAGGGCGTCCCGAGCTCTTCCTCTGTGGTTTGATGCAGGCCTGGATTGACCTCAGATTCGCCTGTGCTCACCGTGCAGGTGATGCCATATTGTCACTTAAAGACCCGCTCCTGCTTCTCAACTTGATGGGAAACTGATGGAAGCACAAACTCTCCTCCTGTTTGCTGTCTGCCTCCCGCTGTTGGCAATGAGCAAGGCACTGGACCATGCACAGGCTATGGTGGCTGTGACGG
Organism: Pholidichthys leucotaenia; assembly: GCA_020510985.1. NCBI lineage: Eukaryota > Metazoa > Chordata > Actinopteri > Cichliformes > Pholidichthyidae > Pholidichthys > Pholidichthys leucotaenia. Next base: position 59,005,101 of record CM035843.1, on the reverse strand, counting down.
GGTTACTGAGGTCAGACTGGAGCAGCAAGAGAGGCCTTCATGCTGCAAACTTTGTTCCTGCTTTATGAAAAAGATGAGACATAATCTGTCTCGTCTTCATTTGTTTCTACCCAAAAAAAAAAAGCTTTGAGTTGTTTTCCAAGGAAACATTCCTGACGGGGATTTTTAATATGCATGTCATTATGTTACACTTCCACCCAACTCAAGACCCTTTTTTTAATTTTGATAAATTTTCATGTTTTTTTTTTTAATGTACAGCGTTCCATTTTTTTTATAAGACACTGTATTGATAAATGTTATATGCTACATCTTCTCCCTATAAATGAACTTATATTTCTACAAAAATGCAATTTTGGGAGAGAAAAAAAAACTCCCACTATAACTCAGCATTCAACCTTAAATCACGTCAATGTCTTAGAATGGGAGAGTTTTTAAATATTTAAAGTCATTGCACACAAAAAGTGTATTTCAAGTTGTGTACTGTTGTGTATATAAAAAAAAAAGAGTGTGTGCAATATTTGCAAAGTACCTTGCTGTTTGAGGACTGAGACACTGTAAAGATTCTGTTCACCTTCTTGCCAAAGTGATGAGGTGTGGATATAAACACTACGCCTACTGTGCAAGTAAAATGAAGTTTTTATCATTTTATGTTCATTGACGTCTTATATTTTGACTTTATAAAAAAATCTTTTATCTTTATTTAACACATTGTCACTGTTCTGCTGTAAACAGAGATGTCCCCTAATGCTTTTAAATAAAATGCACTCATACACTTCATGGATGCCTTTATGATTTCTTCAATTTTGTGTTTTTATTCAGTTTATTAAGTTACTTGGAACCGAATCTTTATGAAATGTGTAGGTGAAATGCACCTGTCTCACTATCTCCCATATCGTATGTTCCCTCCCACCATAAAAGTAACAGCAAGCGGTGTGATAAACAGCTCCCAGGCTAATAAGAAGCAATATCACTGCAAACGTTCCCACTGGTGAACAGAGAAGGACAAGCTATCATCTGCTCCCAGCAGGAATTTCAAAGGAGTCTGCGGCTAAAAGCGGCGATCTGCCTCAGGGAGACATCATGACGGGTGAGATTAGAAACAAATATATCTGAATTTTTATTAAAATCCTCATGAAGTCAATACTGCGCTCCGAGAATCAAGAAAACTAGTGGAGGATTGAGAGATTTTTTTTTTTAAATTAATTTGTGTATACTGTGTGCACCTGTAAAATGTGTTAATTGAATCCCTGCTGTGGTTCTTGGGTCTTTCTTTGAATTTACTTTTCTTTAAAAATGAAAAAGAGGATGTTGGAGACAAATGCCTGTGCTGATGTGCTGACAGTTCTATAATAAAAAGATCTTGGAAAACATATTAAATTAGTTTTATCTTGCACTCAGATAAAGAAGACCCCAAAAAGGAGAGGAAGAGCAGAGGAAAGGTAAGTACTTTATCAGTGTGCAGTAGAAGAATCTTCAACCAACATACAGTACCTGCACATTACCGTTTCTGCATTTAATTCAAGTCTCACTAATAAGTATATTTGTGTAACTTAGGTGCTTGTCTTTCTAGTACTGCCTACATTAATTCTGTATCTTTTTACACGTAATTATGTAGATATTTTTGTAATGATTGTATTTTGTATAAGTTTTGTTTTAGTTCAAATATGACCTTAGTAAGACATTGTTTTGGCTAATTTATGCAGAAGGATCGCTTTGACTAACATACTTGGACTATACTATACCAATACTATCAGGTGTTTCTGACTAAGAAAAACTAAAGGTAACTTTAATTCTTACATGAATATAATGCAACTTTAATATTGCATTAACATTATAATATGGCAGAAAAGACGTTCTGTAATGAGCTGCATCTATACTGTGTGCCTGTGTGTTTTCACAATCTATACAAAACTAGAGGACATTCAGAGTGCATACCTTCACCAGGGGGTCTGTATGTCTGTTTCTGCTCTGCTCCGCCAAGGCCATGTCTCACACATCCTGAACCAGATTACCTCCATCTGGTGAAAATTTCATTAAAATCCATCCTGTAGTTTTTACGTAATCGACGTAAGATACAGCATAAATTTGACTATTTAACAATATAGCAGCATCCCTCTCTCCCCTCCTTCATTTGAGTCAATCCGGTATCAGCAGGTCAGATTACACCAGCAGAGCAGGAGCCTGCTTCAAATATGAAAAATAAGTCGGAGTTTTAGGGAATTATGTTTACATTTATGGGGAAGTAATTGGGGAAACCTATATTACATTGTGGAAGTAGATGTGTTGTGAGAAGCGCTGTAAACTATGACAGTGTGCTGTGAAGCACTGCAGTCTGCTGTAATTCATAATGGGGATCCAGCATGGTGAGGATGAAGTATGCGGTCTCTAACTGCCTTCTTTAAAAAGTGGTTAATTAAGCAGAACCATCCTTTAATTTTCATGACATATTTTGATATTAAATTAATTTGAAATCCAAATTAATGTCTGATTTCAAAAACTGAAAGGCCAATATAACAGTTATCATTTTTGGGGGTGGTCTACAGTCTCAAAACTATTAGATTAGGGCCTAAAGACCAGTGGTAGAATGTACAGCAGGGAAAATAAATATTGAACACGTCAACATTTTCTTTCTCATTAAACATATTTCTGATGGAGCCATTGACCTGAGATTTTCCCCAGATATCAGTAACAACCCAAGTAATCCATACATACAAAGAAATCAAGGCAACTCTGTTCACAAAACAAGTTATATTTAATAAAGTGGAATGACACATGGAATAAGTATTGAACATGCTTGGTGAAATTCATTTAATATTTAGTAGAAAAGCCTTTGTTGGTAATAACAGCTTCCAGATGCCTCCTGTATGGAGAAACTAGGCACAGGCATTGCTCAGGAGTGATTTTAGCCCATTCTTCCACACAAACTGTCTTCAAATCTTGAAGGTGCCGTGGGTGTCTTCTATGAACTCTGATCTTCAGTTCATTCCATAGATTTTCAATTGGATTCAGGTCAAGTAACTGACTGGGCCATTCTAGCAGCTTTATTTTCCTTCTCTGGGGCCAGTTGAGTTTCCTTGGCTGTGTGTTTGGGATCATTGTCTTGTTAAAATATCCACCCTTGTTTCATCTTCAGCATCTTGGGAGATGGCAACAGCTTTTATCAAGGATGTCTCTACATTTGTCCATTCATCTTTCCTTCAATTATATGAAGTCTGCCTGTACCATGTGCTGAAAAACACCCCCACACCATGATGCTCCCACCTCCAAGCTTCACTGTTGGTATGGTGTTTTGGGGCTGATGTGCAGTGCCATTTCTCCTCCAAACATGCTGTGTGTTGTGGCATTCAAACGGTTCAATTTTGGTCTCATCTGACCAGACTATATCCTCCCTGTATTTTACTGGCTTGCCCAAATGTTGTGCAGCAAACTTTAAATGAGCTTCAACATGTTTTTTCTTCAGCAATGGAATCCTGCAAGGTGAGCAGGCATAGAGCCCATGTCGGTTGAGTGCATTACTTATTGTTTTCTTTGAAATAGCAGTACCTGCTAACTCCAGGTCTTTCTGGAGCTCTCCACGAGTGGTCTTTGGCTCTTGGATAACTCTTCTGATAATTCTTTTGACTCCTCTGTCAGAAATCCTGCGAGGAGTTCCTGGTCGTGGCCAGTTTATGGTAAAATGATGTTCTTTCAACTTCCGAATGATGGCACCAACAATGCTCACTGGAACATTCAGCAGTTTAGAAATGTGCCTGTAACCAGTGCCATCATTATGTTTTGCAACAATAAGGTTGCAAAGGTCTAGAGAGAACTCTTTGCTTCTACCCATCATGAGTTCTATATGGTGTGACAATCTGATATTCACAGACCTTTTTAAAGGCTATCAGTCAGGACTTAACCATCCATCCATCGATCCATCTTCTTCCGCTTAATACTTTTCGGGATGCGGGGAGGCTGGAGCCTATCCCAGCATCTTTTCGGGTCGCGGGGGGGACTGGAGCCCATCCCAGCATCTTTGGGTGAGAGGCAGGGTACACCCTGGACAGATCGCCAGTCCATCGCAGGGCCAACACAGACAACCATTCACTCTCACAGTCATACCTAAGGACAATTTAGAATCCCCAGTTTTGATGCCAATTAACCTAACTTGCATGTTTTTGGCATGTGGGAGGAAACCAGAGAAATCCCGGAGTAACCGGAGTGGTGGCTTAGTTGGTAGAGCATCCGCCTCACACCCAGGAGGCAGGGGTTCAAATCCCGGCCGGGTCATGCCGAAGACCATATAAAAGTGGAACTTCCTGCCATCCAGCTTGGTGCTCAGCAATAATGGAATGGAGGAGGGAAATGTGTGGCGGCGCCTTGCATGGCAGCAGCCCTCTGATTCTACACTTGGGGTGTGTGTGATTGACACAGTAGATAGGTAAAGCACAATCTCGTTCTACTGTACATGACTGGTTGTACAGTTGAATGACAATAAAGGGTGATTTAATTTAATTTAATTTAAACCCACGCAGACACGGGGAGAACATGCAAACTCCACACAGATCACTGTTGGTCGGGGGCTGGGATCAAACCCAGGATCCCCCGGCCAAGGGTGAGTTGCTGTGCTGCCATAGTGCTAACCACTCTGCTACCGCGCTGCCCTCCATCAGAAATATGTTTAATGAAAAAAAAATGTTGACGTGTTCAATACTTATTTTTCCCACTGTGTCTAACTGCTTTTACTGGGAAGCACCAATTCATTGGCTTAATATCAGCATTAACCAATATTCACTTTATTTACTAATATCAGCCTATCTGCAAATAAGGTAAGATTCAAAGATGGTAGTATTAGTAACTGATATTTACTTGTGACCCAGTTGTGTAATATTGATTTTACACTGAAACAGTACGCTATTATAAATTTTTAAAAATTACTTCAGTGAATTAAAAATATCCAAGAGTGTAATTTTATATAATCCATTTTTTTAATTGACATTCCTTTGTTTCCCTGTTTTTAAAGTGACAATAGACAATTAAAAAAAAAATTCAGCTACTGGCCAATGACTTACTTATTTTAAACATCAGCATCTCCCCAAAATTTCACAATTAGTGCATTGGTAGTATTTACTCTAGTACTGCCGTAGAGTATAATTTGATTTACTTTACTTCAATAATTTTATGTCTGTGCTACATCTTATTTCAGCCACATTTAATTTTGTAGGGAAATACAACATTTAAATTTTCAGTATTTTATTTTTTAGATTCAGATTATTTCACGATTAAAAATAGTTTGTGCATGATAACAAAGCTAGCTGCTGAAAGCTTTATACTAAAAAAGGTACTTTGATGTCACCTGTTTACTTATTAATTATATTAAATGTATTATGCAGACCATCTTGTTTTGTTATCCTTGTAATTGTATTAAATACATGTTTTCTCCTGCTAACATTACGCTCTTGTTCTTTCACCTGTTTACCAGAGCAAAGAGGTGCTTGGCTACCCGCTCAGCATCTTCTTCATTGTGGTAAATGAGTTCTGTGAGAGGTTTTCCTACTATGGGATGAGAGGTGAGACGCACCTGTTCTATAAACTGACAGATAATTTTTACTGGCAAGTTTCCATCACCTGTCACAACTCTGGAATCTCTAGCCCTGTCTGTGATCTTTGTGGCCTGAATGGAGCCGTAACATTTATCAAAGTGTTTTCGAACTGTTTAATTCACACAACTCTTATTCATTACACATCTGACTTAAAATGCAATATTTCCATTGTTCTGGATATGATGTAGGGTAAGTTAACATTGTTTTCTCTGCCCGTCTACAGCGGTGTTGGTGCTGTACTTTAAGTACTTTTTGGGATGGTCTGATGACACGGCCACCTCCATCTACCACACCTTTGTAGCTCTCTGCTACCTGACCCCCATCCTCGGGGCCATCGTGGCCGACTCCTGGCTAGGAAAGTTTAAGTGAGTGGCCTCCTTAAGTTCTGACTGACTGAATTTTCATGAGGAATACCTTATTCTTTTATTTAAAAAAAGACAAATGAAAATAAAGATAACAATGTAAAATTCTACATATTAAACAATTCATAATAAAAAATCTTACAATGAAACACTAATTGGTTATTTGTGCCAATAGTGCAATGCTTTTACTTCTCTTGACGAGAGCTAAAAAGAACCATGTTGAAAAGTGCTGATCCCCAAAAAACTGAATCAAGCCACAAAACATTTTTGAGCTTTAAAAGAAGGCAAAACTGCTGTCAGTGTTTGAATATTCAATTTTCTGTCGTAACTTTACATCTTTCTTATCATTTTGCAAGTTTTTTTCTGTTTTTTCCTTCAAATGTTTGACTTTTTTCTCAATAATTGACTACCTTTTCCCTTTTTTAAATTTTCCTTCTTTTTCTCATGATTTGACGTGTACAATAGCTCATAAATTTACCATATTTCCTGTAAATGTGAGACTTTCTTCCCAATATATTTAAAAGCTCTTGTAAATACAAATGTGCAACTTTTTCTTCTAAATTATCTCATGTAGCAAAGTACAATTTTTTTTGTTATCTTTTTCAAACTATTTTAAAACAAATGGGATGTAAAAGTAAGTGCTAACCCACACTAAAAAGCCGTAGACCTCATAAAGCAGTGATTTAACACATTTTCTTCACTGCTGTCTCCTCATCTTTTCCTCTCAGGACCATCATCTACTTGTCCATTGTTTACGCGATTGGCCAGGTTGCACTGGCCGTCAGTGCGATCCATGACATCACTGACACGGACAGAAACGGAACACCAGACAACATGACCTTTCATGTGTGGGTTTCTGTTCATCTATAGTAAAGATTAACTGAGGATTTGCCAGTCTTGATTACATATGTATTAAGTGTTGTCTGCTAATGACTTTTTTCCTCTACATTCAGTGTATTGTCCATGGTGGGCCTCTTCCTCATTGCTCTGGGCACTGGTGGCATCAAACCCTGTGTGTCTGCCTTTGGTGGAGATCAGTTTAATGAGAACCAGGTTAGATTGTTATCTATACTCTCTGCTGCACTGTCAGGCATTATCAGTCAGTCTTGTCTAATAATGTGTAACTACTGGCATCCAGTGGAAGTTGAGCATGTACCAAGAACACAGAGTTCAGTTATTTTTTTTTTTTTTCCGTCAGCTTTCCTCTGTTCCTCTAGGCCAGCCCACTAACTTGCTCACAATGACAAAATCGATTTCTGATCCTTGAGAATTATACTTATGCACTCTTTTTGCAAGCTTAGATTTGCAAAATGGCACAAAACACAAAGTCTGTCTGTCACTGTAGGTGTTTTATCATAGATCTTATAGTGTAAATTATATAAGAAAGTGACCTACAAGCTGTACTGGTGCAACAGCCTACTGAGCAACTTGTTAGTCTTCCTATACATACATACAGATCATTTTATAAAGTTGAATAGCATTAGTGCATATGTGAAACAAAGTCTTGTAAATTCAAGTGTGAGCTCCCAAGTAAGGGCTGAGCACTACACAGTAAATTTGTATAGAAATGTGCTGTCATTATAGCAGATTTATTATGAGCACTACAGCACATCCATGAATCACCACCTGATCAGTAATGATATAAAAAGTAAATCATAAACTCATGGCGCTCTGATCTTTCTCCTGGATTATGAATTCACAAAGCAGTTACATGTGCAAGGTTCCATATTGTGCAAAATGTTTTTGTGTGGTTTAACCTTATAGGATACAGCCATGTATACCATTGGGATATTAAAATGCTCACATCAGCACTTCCTGGGTTTTATAGCATCACAAATGAGCAAGCCCTGTCTTTATTTCTTGAAGTTAACATAACAAACTGTACCCTGGCTCCCTCAAAAAAAAAACCTTAGCCCAATTAGATTAGGGCCTTGTTAATATTAATGAACAGGGTGAATTCTGACTGTTTCAGGGCGAACATTAACAACGACTTTTTTGATGAGCTGTGAAACAACAGAGAAATGGATTATGGTCCAAACTTAAAGGGGTCATTGACTTCACTTATTCCTCATCTTAATGAAATGTTTGTGACACATTTTGGTCATATTTCCTTGGATTAATTATTGCAGCATAACGTGTGAATCGTCCTTTCCAGCCTTTCTCAGAACGCCTGCTCAGTGCTCGTCTCTTTAAATCTCTCAGACCACATTCAGCTCTGCCCCTCCCTCTTACATCACTCATTCTAACATTAGCTGGCTAGCTTGGCGCAAGACTGAGTCAACTAATGTAAATTTGTCTCAAAGAATGGAAGAAGTAATGCATCACTGCTGGATGGGGTGTGTGGTTTCTGTAGTTGATGGGATGCGGCTGGTCCCTGGAGTACAACAAGCACAGAAACTTTGGTGAATGAGTGGCCACACTGCTAGCTTCACCTAGCAGCCTTTGATACAGGTTATAGATAATATCACAAGAAAATAAGCTAAAATAGCATCTAAGAAGAGAGATAAGAGGCGGCCTGTCCGTCACTTCTCCTCACCAACACGAATGCTGAGCACCTAGCCAAGGTAATGCTAACAGATCGATGTAGCATCACTGCGAAAATATAACAAAGTAAACCAGAATGACGTGGGATATATTATCGACTGTGGATTAGTGAACCAGGTGGAAACAGGGATGTCTGTTAGAGTGACTGAAATCTAAAGAAAAATAATAAAAAGATAAACCGCACTTGGTAAGGCTACTTCTTGTAGCGCTACTTCTTGTAACGCTGTTGTCTACATGACTGACAGCTAGGCTGGCCAATAATAGAGCAGCAGATCAAGGACAACACTGGGTTGGGTTTAACATTTTATTACATCCCATGGCAAATTGGGAAGAGTCAAAATGGCTAATAGGACACAGAAATGAAACAAAGGCTGTGTATTTTTTAAGAGAAATGAGTGTTTTGATATCTTTCGATATTCATGTGATCAATAGATGCATTTCATAAAGTAAAAACCTACAAAGACGCAATTTTTCAGTCAATGCCTCCTTTAAAACTAATCTCTAGAAAATGTACAGTGTGGGATCTTTAATACAGTAGTTGCTGTTTGACACTTTTTGCACATTGTGAATGTCATGTGCCATATGTAGAAAGTTTAGTTTCTTTCTGTGCCAGATGGCTGATCAAAAGACTAGCTTTAAGGCCCATTAAAGCGTAAAAAAAATGCTCATTATGCATTCACTCCATTTTTAAGAACACCTGGAGGGATTTTATTATCTGGCACATACATTCATTTGGACCAAAAATGGTTACATTTTTGTTAGATTAGTGTTCATCAGTCTGTGCAGAAATGCATATAAAATGTAAAAAAAAAAAAAAAGGTTGACAGAAGGCAGGTGAACTAGTTTATACAGGTGTTGACTACTTCTGGTAAAAGATGCCGCCTAAAGTGGTGTGATTTGTCCATCTTTGCAGGACAAGCAGAGGAGAACGTTCTTCTCTGTGTTCTACCTGTGCATCAACGGTGGGAGCCTCCTGTCGACCATCATTACCCCGATCCTCAGATGTGAGTATGACATCGAATTAACCATCTCTGCAGACTGTGAGATAAAGCCAAGTTGTTGTGGGATTGACACTATCGAGGTCTTTCTGCAGCTCAGACCTGTGGCATCCACAGTCAGAGGGAGTGTTATCCTCTGGCCTTTGGAGTCCCTGCAGCTCTGATGGTGGTTTCTGTCGGTATGTCTAAACAAAGTGGAGATTTTTTTTCTACATAATACATACAGCATTCATATGGGAATTAATGATTTGTCTTTAATGGTTCCTTACAGTGGTGTTTGTCATTGGGAGTGGTATGTATTACAAAGCTGAACCACAGGGGAACATCATGCTGGATGTGTCTAAATGTATCTGGGTAAGTCCCTGGTATCACCTCACCTTTTCTCCATTGGTGTTGATGTAATGATTTTAGACATGAGCAGAGATTCAACATATTCCTCTTTCTTTTTGCTCCCAGTTTGCCGTTAAAAATCGCTTCAGGCACAGAAGCAAGCAGTACCCAAAGAGAGAGCACTGGCTGGACTGGGCAGATGACAAATATGACGTAAGATCACATTTGTTTGACAACCTTCAAACTCAAAAGATGAATTTCTTCTTCTGCGATAACATTTGTCTGTCTTCTGTCACTCTGTGCTTTAGAAACTCCTCATTGCTCAAATCAAAATGGTGCTGAAGGTCATGTTTTTATACATCCCGCTGCCTATGTTCTGGACCCTGTTTGACCAGAAGGTACCCTCAGAGTTTCTCTTTCCTTTTAAATGGTAACATTAAAGCGGCAGAGGGAATTAAATTCACAATCTTTTTTAAAGGGGTCAAGGTGGACTCTGCAAGCCACCACAATGGATGGAGATTTTGTAAGTTTGTGATAAAATCATCTATAAACATTGTTCACCCCACTGCATGTGTTCATATTTATGATTTTTTCCTTTCTGTCTACAGGGAGCACTTGTAATCCAGCCTGATCAGATGCAGGTAAGTTAAAGAAACTTATCCTGTACACTTTTGATGAAACACAGCATTCTGGTTTACAAGCACGCTAACCATCCATTTCTTGTTTTTATTAATAGACCCTCAACCCTATCCTGATCCTGACTCTGGTGCCTATCATGGACAGCATCATTTACCCACTGATCAGAAAGTGTGGCCTGAACTTTACGTAAGTGAGATATAGCCGAGCCATTTACAATATCAGTGATTTATGAGTGGTAATGAGTAACTTTAGAGGGTTATTAACAGGCAGTTAATGTCCTGCTTTTTAACAATCTAGACAGCATGAAGGAGATAACCTTGATTTAGCTGCAAAATCTTATCTCTGCAAACACTCTAGACACAAGTAATGAGCACAAAACAGCTGATCAGTTGGAAGTTAATATATTGAATATATAAATATACAGACGTGGACAAAATTGTTGGTACCCCTCTGTTAATGAAAGAAAAACCCACAATGGTCACAGAAATAACTTGAATCTGACAAAAGTGGTAATAAATAAAAATTCTATGAAAATTAACCAATGACAGGCCTTTTCATGATTTTGTTTTTTTTTAAATAATTCTGTTGAACCACAATTCAAAAGCATTGTCTGATTTTCATTGGTTAATTTTCATAGAATTTTTATTTATTACCACTTTTGTCAGATTCAAGTTATTTCTGTGACCATTGTGGGTTTTTCTTTCATTAACGGAGGGGTACCAACAATTTTGTCCACGTCTGTAGGATACAACAATAGACAGAAGCTATACATTCCTTTGGCACTGTCAGGTTAAGCTGTTTATGTGACATTCCATATAAGGGTCATATATCTTTGACAGCACATCTTTGCTGCACTGATGGTCTCCTTTACATCATTGTCAGGTAGTAGTCGGACATTTTACAAAATGCATTTATAGATTTTTGTTAAATGTAAGTATGAATGCCCATGGAGGCTGGGAGCATCCATGGAGGTTTTCCCACAATCACAATATTTTTTATTATTATCCTACTGTATGATATGACATTAATGTATCATTGATAGCAACGAGACATCCCACTGATAACACAGTAATTTATACCATGGTAACGAAAAGTCAGAATAAGGGCCAGACTGAGAGCAATCTAGTGGATCCCCATGAAAAAAAGTTACATCAAGGACCCAGTGTAGCCAGTGTCAAAGGAGCCACGTGAGTCTGCCCTCCAGTGGGCTCACTGTCTCTAGGAGGGATCATGAGGATCATCATGCTATGTGAATCGGGCAGCAGTCTGGGCTACTCTGCACGGACTGCTGCGCCCCCTCCTCCCAGACCCTTGGATGAATGGTAGAAGATGGCTGAATGGAAAACATCTCTACTGAAAATATAAGACAAAAACGCCAGTTTGTTAGTGCTTAGAATACAGACTGACAACAATATTAAACAGCCAGCTAAACTCTGCCCATCTGTACCTCTCAAGCTTTAAGTGGGGAAACAACTTGGAAAATTTCTGTTCCTGCACCACACCTGATAAAACACTGGAATGACATTCGAGTTCCCCAGTGTCTGGGTTTTCTTTAATCTTGTTGTACCATATGGGCTGACATCATGCATGGATTAATGACTTATTCCAAAGAAGACTAAAGTCAAGTTTAGCAGACTTAAAATTTACACAGCCTAAAATTTAAAGAAAAAAAATGCTGACTTTTTTTTTGTAGTCAAGGTGTCTTCATAAATAGCTCAAACTCGTGGTCTGGTGGGAGATTGTTTTATTTTATGCAACTTCCTCAGAGATGTAATAATAATACAAACTGCTGCTGAATCAAACCCATAATATTATTGTTAATGTTAAAGATTCTCATTATGGGAAAAAAATGTTGCTGAGATTGTCTTCATTTTGCACAAGTCAGTAACTGAGCTTCATGTTGATCCCACAGATCCCTGAAAAGGATGACAGTGGGGATGTTGATGGCAGCTATAGCTTTCGTCTGTGCTGGCTTGATTCAACTTCAAATTGATGTAAGTTGGTGTGGGGGGGGGGGCTTTTTCTTCTTGTGTGCTCAAACTTTGAAGGGTTCTCTTAGTTTCTGTGTGAAACAAAGAATGACTCCTCTTCATTTTATTTTTCAGAAAACGTTGCCCGCCTTCCCATCTGCCTCCCAGACTCAGTTAAAATTATTTAACATGGGTGGTAATGCAGTAACTGTTCAGATGCCTGACAATGACCCACTGAATCTTGGTGCATTTCAGGTTTGTTGCCATATAACTCCCATCTCAATGCAAAATTCAAATTTACAGGTTTAAACTTATGCAAAAACCAGGAGCATTCATTTAGAAGCACCTCTGTTTATGCACGTCTTACTGCCTCAGTGTTTATTCTTCTTTGTTTTATCATTGTTTTGCAGGCCAGTGATGGATATTTCTCATTTGATGCTGAAAACATCAGTGTCTCAGTCGGCAGCTCTGCCGTGACACAAACACTTTATTTGACCAAAGAAAAGCGTCACACACTTCTGATTCCCTCAAACATCAGCGAGGATTGGGTGGTGGTGAGGAGAAATGCACAATGATGAAAATAAAGCCACACAGCAGCACTTTGATGAATGAAAACGAATAAATATCTCTTGTATTTTATCCCCAGACAGACGATCTGACTTATAAACCCGAAAAAGGAAACAACGCAATCAGGTGAGCTGAAGTCAAAATGTTCAAACTGCAACATCCATTTATTTAAGTGATTATTGGAGAGTAATTTTAAGAAGCAATTGATGGTTTCAGCTTCTTATCTAACATATTGATTATACATTATTTCATTGATGGATATTAATGTAAAAACAAGAATATATATGTGACAAAGAAAAATAAAGTATATATTGTCAACTACTGACTAAAGTTTGATTTTGTGAAATGATTATTTGCTTGTAATGATTTCAGATTTGTGAATGGACTGGATATAGCAGTGAACGTGTCCACTCCTGAGGTTGACTTTGGATTTATTGATCCATCATTTTATTCCAACTATTCCTTGATAAAAAGTGGAAAGTAAGGATTTGCCCTCACTAATTCAGCACTTTTGTTATGTCATAAATGTCTAATGGATACGCTGACAACTATTTTCTTCCCTGGTGATCAGGAGAACTTTCAGCTTGCAGAGAGACTCAGAGTTGTGTGAATACACCAGGGATTTTGGATTTGGAAGTTCATATACCTTTTTCATCCCCAGCAATTTAACTTTTGGACCAAATGTAAGTATCACAGTGGCTCATCTGTGACGCTGGGTATGCACTGCTAATTGAAATTTGGAAAGTAGCTGAAAAATTGGACATGTACTGTATATTTTCTAGATTTTCTGATATTATAAAATTTCACAACATTAAGATGTAGATTAACGGCTGAATCAGAAGTGGTGTATGATTTATTATAAGCGAGGACGTGCGCAGACATGTTGACGGACTGTTGCTCTAACCTGAAGCTGTTTAAATTGTTCTTGTTTAATTTGTTTAGCGCAAACAGTTGCTAGTTTGTACATTTTGCCAATAAACCTAATTTGGAAGGGGTGCTGAATAATTTTGATTGCAACTGTACCTGTGTACATCCTCGATTATAGGGGTGTTACAGAATTGCAGTATTAACAGTAAAGGAGATATTTAACATACAGACATTTATGTTTTAATAATATGTATACGATAAATTGTGTGTCTGTTGTCCGGGCTCCTTTTCACAAATCTGTCAAGATCCCTTTGTACATACGATATTCAGAAATAATCCTCCCACACACAAAGTAACCACAGATCAAATCAACAAATCAATTTGTCTGGTAGGATTATTACTACTTTTTTGTTTTCACACTCTCTACAGATAGTGTGACAATATCATTATCATGCTGTTTCAGGCTGTTGTGTGTTAGAACTCTAACATGCGACAGCCCTGATCCATTGTACAGCAGTAGGTTTCGACCAAGGAATCAGACTGAACAAGAGACATTCTTTGATTGTCAATATACAGTGTAACAACACTGAGATGTTTGACAGGGTATGCAATACTCCATGTCAAAGGTGTTCTCATAATTGTTAATGTGGCTGTTGGTCACTAGCTTAATGCTGCACTGCAACAGCTGACGACAGATTCTACAAGGGCAAAAATGAAGCTAATACAGAAGGGCAAACACCATGCTTTAAATGATCTAAGAGTGTTACCGGTAAAGTTACTGGAGAGCAGGAAATGCTTGCCAGATTCACACACATCTCCAAAGCAACTCTCAAGACACTTTTTTTTTCTCTGTTTGCGCAATAAATAGACAGACGTGCGTGAATCAAAGTAGTGCGAATGGCCTGTTGCAACAGGAAAAGTAAGCTAGTATGAAGGAATATGCTCGTTATCCAGACCGGCTGCAGTCCTGGAGCTATTTGCCTTGGCGTAGCAAACTAACTGAATAATTAAACAAACCAATTGTAATCTGTTGTCGGTTATTACTGTCAATGAATAAATGATATTTGTACAACTGTTGTTTCAAAGCAGTAAAGTAGTATCGCACATCAGGTGTGTTTTTTGGCCTCGTCTACAACGTATCAAAGTTGTGTTGATACTCGGTACAACAGCACTTCCTGTTAAGTGATACTGCATAAGCAGAGTTTCAAAAGTGCATATCTGTTGTGTCATTGCATTTGTATATAGCAGTGTTAAAGGTAGACATGCTCTCTCCGTTTTGCATTTTTTTAATAATATTTCCACGGTTTTGACATAACATACTTAGGCCTTGGGGAAACAGAGAGGCATACAGTAATCAGTTAGTGCTTCTCTGTGTGTGGTTGTATCTGTCTGTCTGTCTGTTACCAGCTTTTCAGCTCGCCCAGTCAAAATAAAGTGCAACTAAAGGCTTGTATCATTGTATGACCATATTTTCTCGACTTTTAATTTGCCAGAATTTCAAAATAACACTTTGTTTTTGAAATAAACACAAATTTAACTCACCATTTTTGTCAATGCCACAGCGAAAAAAAGGTATTGTAATAACTATCCCAGGCCAGTAGAGGTCAGAGTGCCACTTTTTTACAGCCGCCCATGCTACCATGCCACAGGCACTGAGGCACAGCACCTTGGTGCTTTCATTTTAAACAGGCAATATGATCAATCTATTGGTCAATTAACTATGTTTGAGATATAGTCTGTGCACCAATCAATCTGCATTTTGTCTTTATTAATTCCTTTATTTCAGTGTCAGGAGGATATCATTGCAATCGAAGACATTGAGCCCAACTCGGTCACCTTGGCCCTCCAGATTCCACAGTACTTCTTCATAACTTTGGGTGAAGTGATGTTTTCTGTTACTGGCCTGGAGTTCTCCTACTCACAGGTAATTTTGATAGAACAACCTCATCTCATCTTAAACATCTTACACAAACTCTGCACCATCAGAAAGCAAAGTTTTCACCTCAGTAGTTAAAACATTTGAATTCTTTTAAATGACCCTGCAGAGCCCCTCATGGATCGTCACCTTATCGTGGTGGGGGGGTTTGCGTGCCCCAGTGATCCCAGGAGCTATGTTGTCCGGGGCAATTTGCCTCTGATAGGGTCTCCCAAGACAAACTGGTCCTGGGTGAAGGGCCAGACGAAGAACGATCCAACAGACTCTCATGATAAATTGTATATCAAGGATTCAGTGTACCCCGCCCGGTATGGGGTTACCGGGGCCCCACCCTGGAGCCAGGCCTGGGGGAGGGGCTCGAAGGCTAGCGTCTGGTGGCCGGGTTTCCACCCATGGGACCCGGCCGGGCTCAGCCCGAAGGAGTTACATGGGTCCGCCCTCCAGTAGGTTCACCACCTGCAGGAGGGATCATGGAAGTCCGGTGCTATGTGGATTAGGTGGCAGTCAAAGGCGGAGACCTTGGCGGACTGATCCCAAGCTTTCTAAACTGGCTTTTGGTACGTGGAATGTCACCTCTCTGGTGGGGAAGGAGCCTGAGCTGGTGTACGAGATTGAGCGATACCGGCTAGATATAGTCGGCCTCACCTCAACACACAGCTCCGGTTCCGGAACCAGTCTCCTGGAGAGGGGCTGGAGCTTGGCCTTTTCTGGAGTTGCCCCGGGCGAGAGGCGACGAGCAGGGGTAGGTATTCTTGTATCGCCCCACCTTGCTGCCTCTATATTGGAGTTTTCCCCGGTGGACGAAAGGGTTGCTTC
Source organism: Pholidichthys leucotaenia (assembly GCA_020510985.1). Lineage (NCBI taxonomy): Eukaryota > Metazoa > Chordata > Actinopteri > Cichliformes > Pholidichthyidae > Pholidichthys > Pholidichthys leucotaenia. Next base: position 58,988,493 of record CM035843.1, on the reverse strand, counting down.
CCTGCGCCTTCGGGTTGGGAAACGGGTCCTGACCATCATTTGTGCCTATGCACCAAATGATGTTTCAGAGTACCCACCCTTTTTGGAGTCTGTGACTGGGGTGCTGGAGGGTGCTCCTCCTGGAGACTCCATTGTCCTACTGGGGGACTTCAATGCGCACGTGGGCAACGACAGTGAAACCTGGAGGGGGGTGATTGGGAGGAACGGCCTGTCCGATCTGAACCCGAGTGGTGTTCAGTTATTGGACTTCTGTGCTAACCACAGTCTGTCTATAACGAACACCATGTTCAAGCATAAGGGTGTCCATATGTGCACCTGGCACCAGGACACCCTAGGCCGCAGGTCGATGATCGATTTTGTTATCGTATCATCAGACCTGCGACCGTATGTCTTGGACACCCGAGTAAAGAGAGGTGCAGAGCTGTCAACTGATCACCACCTGGTGGTGAGTTGGATCCGATGGCAGGGGAGGAAGCCATTCAGACCTGGTAGACCCAAACGTATAGTGAGGGTGTGCTGGGAGCGTCTGGCTGAGGCCCCTGTCCGGGAGGTCTTCAACTCCCACCTCCGGAAGAACTTCAACCACATTCCGAGGGAGTCTGGAGACATGGAGTCTGAATGAGCCATGTTCTCCACCTCTGTTGTTGAAGCGGCAGCCCAGAGCTGCGGCCGCAAGGTGGTCGGTGCATCTCGTGGTGGCAACCCCCGAACCAAGTGGTGGACACCAGTGGTGAGGGGGGCCATTAAGCTGAAGAAGGAGTCCTATCAAGCTTGGTTGGCTTGTGGGACTCCCGAAGCAGCTGAGGTGTACCGGCAGGCCAAGCGGAGTGCAGCTCGGGTGGTTGCTGAAGCAAAAACCCGGGTATGGGAGGAGTTCGGTGAGGCCATGGAACAAGACTTTCGGTCGGCTTCAAAGAGATTCTGGCAAACTGTTCGGCGGCTCAGGAGGGGAAAGCAGCTCCCCGTCCACACTGTGTATGGTGCGGATGGGACACTGTTGACTTCAACTGGGGATATCGTCGGGCGGTGGAAGGAATACTTCGAGGATCTCCTCAATCCCACTGATACGCCTTCCACAGAGGAAGCAGAGTTTGGGGACGAGGGGGATGACTCGCCTATCACAGGGGCTGAGGTCGCCAAGGTGGTTAAAAATCTCCTTGGTGGCCGGGCCCCGGGGGTGGACGAGATTCGCCCCGAGTACCTCAAGGCCCTGGATGTTGTTGGGTTGTCATGGTTGACACGCCTCTGCAACATTGCGTGGAGGTCGGGGGCAGTGCCTTTGGCATGGCAAACCGGGGTGGTGGTTCCTCTCTTCAAAAAAGGGGACCGGAGGGTGTGCTCCAACTTTAGAGGGATCACACTCCTCAGCCTCCCTGGGAAGGTCTATGCCAAGGTACTGGAGAGGAGAGTCCGGCCGTTGGTCGAACCTCGGATTCATGAGGAGCAATGTGGTTTTCGTCCTGGCCGTGGCACATCGGACCAGCTCTTTACCCTCTCGAGAATTCTTGAGGGTTCGTGGGAGTTTGCCCAACCAGTTTACATGTGTTTTGTGGACTTGGAGAAGGCATTTGACCGCGTCCCTCGTGGATTTTTGTCGGGGGTGCTTCGGGAGTATGGGGTATCGGGCTTGTTGTTACGAGCTATTCGGTCTCTGTACGACCGTTGTGAGAGTTTAGTTCGCATTGCCAACACTCGGTCGGAGTCATTCCCAGTGAGAGTTGGACTCCGCCAGGGCTGCCCTTTGTCACCGGTCCTGTTCATAATTTTTATGGACAGGATTTCTAGGCGCAGCCAGGGAATGGAGGGTGTCATGCTTGGTGACCACAGGATCTCATCTCTGTTGTTTGCAGATGATGTTGTCCTGTTGGCTTCATCCAGCAATGACCTACAGCTCTTGCTGGGACGGTTTGCCGCTGAGTGTGAAGCGGCTGGGAAGAATCAGCACCTCCAAGTCCGAGTCCATGGTCCTCAGCCGGAAAAAGGTGGATTGTCCTCTCCGGGTTGGGGACAGGCTCCTGCCCCAAGTGGAGGAGTTTAAGTATCTTGGGGTCTTGTTCACGAGTGAGGGGAAAATGGAGCGAGAGATCGACAGACGGATTGGAGCAGCATCTGCAGTGATGCGGACGTTGTACCGGTCTGTTGTGGTGAAGAGGGAGCTTAGTTCTAAGGCAAAGCTGTCGATTTACCAGTCAATCTACGTTCCTACTCTCACCTATGGTCACGAGCTTTGGGTAATGACCGAAAGAACGAGATCGCGGATACAAGCGGCTGAAATGAGCTTTCTCCGTAGGATTGCTGGACTCACCCTCAGAGATAGGGTGAGGAGCTCAGTCATCCGGGAGAGGCTCAGAGTAGAACCGCTGCTCCTCCACATTGAAAGGAGTCAGTTGAGGTGGTATGGGCATCTGATTAGGATGCCTCCTGGACGCCTCCCACTTGAGGTGTTTCAGGCACGTCCCACTGGGAGGAGACCCCGGGGCAGACCCAGGACTCGGTGGAGAGACTATGTCTCCCAGCTAGTCTGGGAACGCCTTGGTATCCCCTCTGAAGAGCTGGAGCAGGTGGCTGGGGAGAGGGAAGTCTGGGCTTCTCTGCTTGAACTGCTGCCTCCGCGACCCGGACCTCCGGAAAAGCGGTAGAAGATGGATGGATGGATGGACCCTGCAGAGACTAAGACCTACACTATAACAATAGTTATAACACATGTCCTGCATGTCTTTTCTGTGTGGCTTTTATCATTTTGAGTTCTTTTGTTGTCTTTAAGGCACCCAGTAACATGAAAGCAGTGCTGCAAGCAGGCTGGTTACTAACTGTTGCTGTTGGGAACATTATCGTCTTGATTGTGGCTGAGATAGCAAAGCTTCCTCAGAAGGTGAGAAAACAGGTCAAACATTTATGACATGTATTCCTGTAAAAAGACATGCTGAAACCTTAATAACATGTGTGCCCCTCTCTTTTCTTTCAAAGTGGGCAGAGTACATCCTCTTTGCCTCTCTCTTGGTTGCAGTGTGCATCATCTTCTCTTTTATGGCATATTTCTACACCTACATTGACCCCACGGAAATTGAGGCCCAGTTCAAGAAGAAGGCTGATGATGATGATTATGATGATGATAATAAAAATAAACTAAAGAAGGCAGAAATTGAGATGGTCAGGAGAGACTCTAGAGACTCAAATAAAAGTCATGATGATGACAAAGGCAGACAAACCCAAATGTGAACAGCATTAATACATGTTTTGTAATGTGCTCATAAAGTTTAACATACGAACGAATGTACGAGGAAGTGTGTGTGTGCGCGTGTGTGTGTGTGTGTTTGCATAAAGTATTTTACTTTTAACTGAAGAAAATATCTTGAGCCCTGTATATTAAGTCCTTTAATGTTATATATTCAGTAAACAAATTGATGTAATGTTTACAACAGCAGAGAGTTGAATATTTTTTCTGAGCATTTATATACCATTGGACTGAATTGTTATTTTGTATTTATATTCAATTTATGTATAAATAGGCAATAAAAACACATCTTTCTGTCTTTCAGACATAAGGTCTCATGTGAAAGCACCAACATTAAACTCTAGAAATGTTTCATTAATCATTCTCAATCACAGCCTCATATCTTGGTTAAAACCACCATCAAGTTATTTATTTTTCTGTGCCAGTATACTCCTTTAGTCAATGTTCCATATGTTTTATCCCTTAGTGACTTGGTCCATAAGTTAATCTCCAGCTTTTAGATAATTGTTATAGAAAATAACATTCAGTCCATGTGGGTCTTAGTGATAAACCGCTGTTTTACAGCAATGGCCTCATTTATATTGCACATTGATTGAAATGCTTTTTTTTTTATCTGCAGGTTGCATGCTGCAGTTTTAAGCTTTTGCTATAAAGTAAACTGTTTACGTAACACATGCACTACTTTGTTAGCTGAGCTGCTACTACTATTACTACTCTCTTTGTTCAATGGTGGCTGGTGACTAAAAGAAACTGAGGACAGTGGAAAAATAAGCCAAAAGTGACACAACTACAGTCACTTTGAAAAGTTCGCTGTTTCAAAGGGCTGCTTGGTAACTTCTACTATGCACTGCTTATTGTTGAAGTGTAACACCGTAAATGTGTAGAGTTCTTTCCATTTTTTTTTCATCCAGTTTATTGATTATGGCAGTGACATAAACAAGCACCAAGGGAGAAAATAAAAAACTGTAAAGAAATATAAACAAATTCATGTTTCAGAAGAGGAAGAAATTCTATGTGGTGGTTGTGCAAGAACCTTTTAAATAAACTTCCTTCCTGGCAATTTCTTGATGGATAAGTACCATGAAAGCAAAAGAAAACAAGATACCATAAGATGGGATCTAGACCTTTATTAATATATCAGTCTTTAAATACTGTATACAGTAATATGAATAATACATGAACATTGTTGGATAACTTGCAGTATTTTTAGTTTTCTTATCTTTTTCAAGTTATACCTTATTTATTTTTTTCACAGTATGTTTTGCTCTGTCCAGTGTCTTTTTCTGTATTGGTCTTGTATGCACTGTGATTTTACAATTGTATTTTAAATGAAGTAAATAAAATATTTTTTAAAACTACATTTAAGACCAGAGCTGTCCCCAAGTCATTATGAGACCCAAAGCAGTTTTTCATGCCCATTCCCCCACCAGTAACTGATTGATTTGATTTTGTATACTTTATTGATCCCCAGAGGGGAAATTGAGGGCATCCACCTGGATGGATGAAGCAGCCACAGTACGGCGCTATCCCTTTACCATTCACACACACATTCACACCTAGGGCCACTTTAGAGTCTCCAATTAACCTAACCTGCATGTTTTTGGCCTGTGGGAGGAAACCGGAGAACTCCCGGAGTAAACCCACGGGGAGAACATGCAAACTCCACACAGACCACTGTTGGTCAGGGGCTGGGATCGAACCAGGGATCCCATGGCCAAGGGTGAGTTGCTGTGCTGCCGCAATGCTAACCACTGCACCGCCCATTGGTTCCAGTATTTGATCATCTGCAAAGTTTTAGTCAAGCATTACCATTTTTTTAGCTGTAATTATATTTTGTGTTTGGCTGGCATTTTTTTTTACCCTTTGAGTTTTTAACCCCTCAGTCTCTAAAAGGCAAATGCCATATAGTCGTCACCCTGCTGGGCAGATGGGTGTCGCCGCCACCGGCAATACCTACCTTGTGAACGCAATAACCAGAAAAAGAGCTGACATGGGCTATTCAAATCGATGCCATAGTTGTGTCTAGGAAAATCTTGGACAAGTTTGAATTTGTGTGACCTTTACCTTGACCTCAAGGTTAGATGTCAGATTTTCCATAACTTATGTTAACTTGAGCTGCACGGTGGCGCAGTGGTTAGCACTACGGCAGCACAGTTTACCCTTGGCCGGGGGATTGTGGGGATCGTGGGATCGTGGGTTCGATCCCAGCCCCCGACCAACAGTGATCTGTGTGGAGTTTGCATGTTCTCCCCGTGTTGCGTGGGTTTACTCCGGGATTTCTCCGGTTTCCTCCCACATGCCAAAAACATGCATGTTAGGTTAATTGGCTGTTCTAAATTGTCCCTAGATATCTTGTTTCCTATAGGCCCTTAGAATAGAGGGTTAGTATTAATGAAAGCGCTTTGAGTGGTCTTTGTGACTAGAAAAGCGCTATATAAGTGCAGGTTAGTTAGTTAGTTAGTTAGTTGAGAAGGAAATGAGAGAGTCGTCTTCTATCTATGACAAATCTCAGAATCTGAGTTTGAATTTGGGTGACTTTGAACTCAAGGTCAATGTCACAGATCACTTTTTCCAAAAACATTGTAAACATGATGGCTCTAAAAGGAAATGGCATACATGTTTCACGTCGATACCATACATCATTCTAGCTTTGAAAAATCTGGGATGAGTTTGGATTTTGACAACCTTGACCTCAAGTCAAGGTCAGAGGTCAACTCTCAAAAAAACTTGTAAATGTGATGGGCTAATTTGTGAATTAAATGACACAGGCTTTTCATATTCATATCAATCATATCCCATAGTTGTATCTATGAAAAGTCTAAGATAGTTTCAATTTTGGGTGACTTTGCACAAAAAGGAGGCGGCTGTGGCGCAGGTGTAGTGTGGGCAGCTACTGATCGGAGGGTCAGTGCTTCGATTCCTGCTCTGTCTGCATGTCGAAGTGTCCTTGAGCAAGACACTGAACCCCCAGATGTTCCTGGTGGATCAGGCCAGCGCCTGTGCATGACCGCTCCGCCGCCATCAGTGAGTAAATGTGTGTGTATGAATGGGTGGATAGCAAGATCTGTAAAGCACTTTGGTCATCCAGAGATGCATAAAAAGCACTATATAAGTGAACGTCATTTACCAAAAATTTAACCAGCCAGAGGTCCTAATGCCAGCAGGCTGAGGGGTACCAATGGCAATTGCCAGTATTTTTAATTTTTATCCCCTACCAGCCGAAGACGAAATTGTCAAAGAACAAAGGGAGATTATGTTATATGGCGGTCCGTCCATCTGTTTGACTTTTGTGAAATCAGCTCCTCCTACAGTTTTGTCCCGATTGTTTTGAAATTTGGTACCAGGGTTTGATATATACTGGTGATGTGCATATTGTAATTTGGCTCTGATCGGATGATTTTTGCAGGAGTTATAGCCCCTGACTTATGATCTCCTATTTTGCCTCAGTTAATAGACAGTAACTGTCTTGTGAAATCAACTCCTCCTAGTTTTGTTCCAAATGTTTGGAAATGTGGTACCATGGTTTGATATACACTGATGATGTGCATATTGTAATTTGACTCTGATCAGATGACCTTGAGGTCAAGGTCAGAGGTCAGTTTTTCCCTAAATCTTGTAAACTACTGAAAGAAATGATGTAGGCTTTTCAAATCCATACCATAGTTGCATCTAAGACAAGTCTTGGATGGCTTACACTCTGACCTGGCTATGGGTTTTGGGTGAAGAGGCCAAACATCAAGGTTAACATTCCATTTGCACTATTTCTATAGAACAAGTAATGCTAGGGTCACCAAACTTTGTACACAGGTTTATCCTGTGACCCTGAAATGTGACTTTTTTTGATCACAAGGTCAAAATTGCATGTAAACTATAAAACTGCATGTAAACTATAGCTCAACAAGAACCATGACCTCTGACTATGGGTTTGGTCGTCAAAAGGTCAAGGTTAGCATCCCCTATGCCCTCTTACTATTGTAGCTCTCTAGAGTCACCACACTTGCTACACAGGTTCACGTTGGGATCCTGACCTACAACTATGGGTTGTATACAATAGTTTCTGTTGTATATTCATGGATGATAAACTTATTATAATTTCATTCTGCCCCAATAATTATATGGATAATTATATCCTTCAGTGACATATATCTTCAAAGAAAACAGAGGTGGGGGATATTGTATTCGCCTTAGAGTGCTCTTGTTAAAAAGTATGAAATTCAAAAGAGTGGTCTGGCATTAAATTCACTGAAATGTTCAAAATTTAACAATTGCATAATGTGGTGTACTTAAAAGTTGTAAAATGAAACAGCACTGTGTGCACTGTAAACAAATTTGGTTTTAATCTTAAAAATTTCAAGGTGCCAAATTACACTCCTGGGAGGCTTCCTGTGGCAGCTGCTAAATTTGCTTATGCCACAGACAAGCTGTGGTTCAGACAGTTCAGACTGAAGGAAATGTTCAAAAAATAAAATACAGTAAAACAGAATAAAAAATAATCCATCTTCTTCTACCACTTTTCCGGAGGTCTGGGTCACAGAGGCAGCAGTTCAAGCAGAGAAGCCCAGACTTCTCTCTCCCCAGCTCTTCAGAGAGGACACCAAGGTGTTCCCAGACCAGCTGGGAGACATAGTCTCTCCACCGAGTCCTGGGTCTGCTCCAGGGTCTCCTCCCAGAGGGATGTGCCCGAAACACCTCAAGTGGGAGGCATCCTGATCAGATGCTTATACCACCTCAACTGGCTCCTTTCAATGTGGAGGAGCAGTGGTTCTACTCTGAGCCTCTCCCAGATGACTGAGCTCCTCACCTTATCTCTGAGGGTGAGTCCAGCAATCCTACGAAGGAAGCTCATTTCAGCCGCTTGTATCTGCGATTACCCAAAGCTTATGACCATAGGTGAGGGTAGGAACGTAGATTGACTGGTAAAGCGACAGCTTTGCCTTAGAACTCAGCTCCTTCTTCACCACAACAGACAAGTACAATGTCTGCATCACTGCTCCGATCCGTGTGTCAATCCATTCTCCCCTCACTCGTGAATAAGACACCAAGATACTTAAATTCCTCCACTTGGGGCAGGAGCTTGTCCCCAACCCCAGAGGACAATCCACCTTTTTCCGGCTGAGGACCATGGACTTGGACTTGGAGGTACTGATTCTCATCCCAGCTGCTTCACACTCAGCGGCAAACTGTCCCAGTACGACCTGTAGGTCATTGCTGGATGAAGCCAGCAGGACAACATCATCTGCAAACAACAGAGATGAGATCCTGTGGTCACCAAGCATGACACCCTCTGTTCCCTGGCTGCGCCTAGAAATCCTGTCCATAAAAATTATGAACAGGATCGTGACAAAGGGCAGCCCTGGCGGAATCCAACTCTCACTGGGAATGAGTCCGACCGAGTGTTGGCAATACGAGCCAAACTCTCACAACAGTCGTACAGACACCAAATAGCTCGTAACAACAAGCCTGATGCCGCATACTCCCAAAGCACCCCCCACAAAAAACCATGAGGGAATGGCCAAATGCCTTCTTCAAGTCCACAAAACACATGTAAATTGGTTGGGCAAACTCCCACAAACCCTTGAGGATTCTCGGGAGGGTAAAGAACTGATCTGATGTGCCAAGGCCAGAACGAAAACCACACTGCTCCTCCTGAATCCGAGGTTCGACCAACAGCCGGACTCTCCTCTCCAGTACTTTGGCATAGACCTTCCCAGGGAGGCTGAGGAATGTGATCCCTCTAAAGTTGGAGCACACCTGCCAGTCCCCTTTTTTGAAGAGAGGAATCACCACCCTGGTTTGCTATGCCAAAGGCACTGCCCCCAACCTCCATGCAATGTTGCAGAGGCGTGTCAAGCATGACAGCCCTACAATATCCAGGGCCTTGAGGTACTCAGGGTGAATCTCGTCCACCCCGGGGCCCAACCACCAAAGAGATTTTTAACCACCTTGGCGACCTCAGCCCCTGTGATAGGCGAGCTGTCCCCCTCGTCCACAAGCCCTGCTTCCTCTGTGGAAGGCGTGTCAGTGGGATTGCGGAGATCCTCGAAGTACTCCTTCCACCACCCAACGATGTCCCCAGTCAAAGTCAGCAGTGCCCCATCCCCACCATACACAGTGTGGACAGGGAGCTGCTTCCCCCTCCTGAGCCGCCGAACAGTTTGCCAGAATCTCTTCGAGGCTAACCGAAAGTCTTGTTCCATGGCCTCACCGAACTCCTCCCATACCTGAGTTTTTGCTTCAGCAACCACCTGAACTGCACTCCGCTTGGCCTGCTGGTACACCTCAGCTGCTTCAGGAGTCCCACAAGCTAACCAAGCTTGAGAGGACTCCTTCTTCAGCCTAATGGCCCCCCTCACCACTGGTGTCCACCACTTGGTTCGGGGGTTGCCACCACGAGAAGCACCGACCACCTTGCGGCCGCAGCTCTGGGCAGCCACTTCAACAATGGAGGTGGAGAACATGGCCCATTCAGACTCCATGTCTCCAGACTCCCTCGGAATGTGGTTGAAGTTCTTCCGGAGGTGGGAGTTGAAGACCTCCCAGACAGGGGCCTCAGCCAAATGTTCCCAGCACACCCTCACTATACGTTTGGGTCTACCAGGTCTGAATGGCTTCCTCCCCTGCCATCAGATCCAACTCACCACCAGGTGGTGATCAGTTGACAGCTCTGCATCTCTCTTTACCCGCGTGTCCAAGACATACGGTCGCAGGTCTGATGACACAATAACAAAATTGATCATCGACCTGCGACCTAGGGTGTCCTGGTGCCAGGTACGCATATGGATACTCTTATGCTTGAACATGGTGTTTGTTATGGACAAACTGTGGTTAGCACAGAAGTCCAATAACTGAACACCACTCGGGTTCAGATCGGGCAGGCTGTTCCTCCCAAACACCCCCCTCCAGATTTCACTGTCGTTTCCCACGTGCGCATTAAAGTCCCCCAGCAGGACAATGGATTCTCCAAGAGGACCACTCTCCAGCACCCCAGTCAGAAACTCCAAAAAGGGTGGGTACTCTGAACCATCATTTGGTGCATAAGCACAAATGATGGTCCGGACCCATTTCCCAACCTGAAGGCGCAGGGAAAGAACCCTTTTGTCCACCAGGGAAAACTCCAATATAGAGGCAGCAAGGTGGGGGGATGCAAGAATATCCACCCCTGCTCGTCACCTCTCGCCCGGGGCAACTCCAAAGTAGGCCAAGCTCCAGCCCCTCTCCAGGAGACTGGTTCCGGAACCGGAGCTGTGTGTTGAGGTGAGGCCGACTGTATCTAGCCAATATCTCTCAAAGTCATGCACCAGCTCAGGCTCCTTCCCCAACAGAGAGGTGACATTCCACATCCCAAAAGCTAGTTTAGGAAGCTTGGGATTCTAAATTGTCCTTAGGTATGACTGTGAGAGTGAATGGTTGTCTGTCTCTCTGTGCTGGCCCTACGATGGACTGGCGATCTGTCCAGGGTGTACCCTGCCTCTCGCTCAAAGATGCTGGGATAGGCTCCAGCCCCCCGCAACCTGAAAAGGATTAAGCAGAAGAAGATGGATGGATGGTTGGATGGGATCAGACCACCAAGGTCTCTGCCTTTGACTGCCACCTGATCCACTTAGCACCGGACCCCCATGGTCCCTCCTGCAGGTGGTGAGCCCACTGGAGGGAGGACCCATGTAATTCCTTCGGGCTGAGCTCGGCTGGGTCCCATGGGTGGAAACCTGGCCTCCAGATGCTAGCCATCGAGCCCCTCCCCCAGGCCTGGCTCCAGAGTGGGGCCACAGTAACCTCATACTGGCTAGGGTACACTGAATCCTTGTGCTAGCATTCATCTCATTCATCAAGAATAAAATGAAGTTAAATTTAATTACAATAGATTAAATAAACAAAATGACAAATAGAATTTAAAATAAATTTGAAGACAGAAGAAAACAGAATAGAAGAAAATAGACTAAACCAATAGAATACAATAACCAATAAAATAAAATGAAATAAAATACAAAAATACAGTGTGATACAATTGAATTAAATCAAATTCAATTCAATGTTTAATTACAATGCAATAGAATAAAAGATAATACTGTAGAGGATGCGTTTAATGATGAGGCTGAGTTTTATTTCTTGGGTTCAGCTTTATTGACAGAACACATACTCTAGCATTCTCAAAGCAGGAAGAAGAGAAAGAACTATATCACATCACCTCTTTATATGTTTCCAGCATCAGAACTCAAGTCACATGGTGCTTCAGTAAACATACAGTCACAATGCAACCCTTTGAACCTTCACCATTGTCTCTTATTCATTGATGAACCAGAAATCTCTCTGGGGCATCTTCTCCGAGACAAAGGCCAAATCTCACACCTCCTTTACACACCTCATCTTCTGCAGATTCAAGCCTTTTGTCCTTTGAGACATGAAGCCTCCAATAAACATGCAGTCATACCTTTGTGGAAAATGTGAGCCCAACATATGTGCCACAATACTATATAAATACAATACAAAATTAAATGAAATACGATGCAATTTTTTTTTGTTTAGTTTATTTGAAAAGGGACAATGCAATTTCATAAAACACATGATTACACATGGTTAAAAAAGCCAGAATTAGCCAAAAGGCTAGTTTTCATCTGTAGTCCCCTGGCCAAGATGTAAAAAAGCAGTAAAATGCATCTACAAGAAAAAAAACATGGTTAGACATTTAAGAGGGTGTAGGAACCATGAAATGAAGAGACTGAATGATTTCTCAGTATTGGTTTATTTCATCTCACGTCCTACAGCTCCTCTCTCAGTCAGGGAATGAAGAGGGCGAGCTGCGGTAAACCACATACCTTTATACTTTCACATCAAACACGAATCACATTCACATCAAACACAGAATCAGATTCACATTTAATCCTCCCATTGTCCTCTCGGCTTCTCTGTCTGACCCCAGGAGGTCAGACAGTCCCTTCAGGTCCACTCCCAGATCTTCTCACTTCTTCCCCAGTCCGCAGGGGGTCCAGACTCAATGTCCGTTTGAGGCCTGATGTCAATACACACTGCGAGCTCAAAGTTCCCTCATGTCTGGGTCTCTGCCAAGGAATATGTGAGCTACATAATGTTACGCCACATCACTCCCCCCGAAACGCCCAAGAACGGACATACACCAACATTACTCTAACCGTTATACGTACACCTTATGTCAATAATGGACAGTCATACACATTATACCCTTACATCACCCCCCCTTTGCAGGATCTACAGCACAATTTACACGGGTTGATCAAAATACACATCACTCTGCCCGTTGCTTAGGCTTCAATCTCTTCCCGAATCTGCTGAACGCAGGCTTCGCAGCCTGTGTTGCGCCGTCCTGCGGTGCGCCTGTGGAATGAGGGGGAGAAGGGTTATTTGCCCCCTGCTGGGAAACCAGGGGCTGTTCCCTGGGAGGTCTGCCGCGTTGAGGCGCCCCCGCCGGCCGTACAGGTTCGTCACGTAACACAAAAGCAGGCTTTAATCTGTCAACACTGATTGTTTCTTTCCTGCCCCCCAAGTCCAGCACAAAATATTTCTCCCCGGTTTCCAGCACTCGAAACGGACCATCGTAAGGTGGGCGGATGCTGTGACGCTGGGCGTCGTGCCTGACAAAAACAAACTCTGCGTTTTGCAAAGCCTTGGGAACAAAAACCCGCGGAAAAGTGTGATGAGCGGGGCCCGGGAGCATTTCTGCTCCCGTGCCACTTAGAGTTCCCCGCACCGGGGGGTGCTCTGGTGCTGCATGGGCTGGCAGGAATTCTCCTGGCAGCCTGAGAGGTTGAGTAAAAACTAATTCAGCAGGTGAGGCATCTAAATCCTCTTTGGGTGCCGAACACAACCCCAATAAAACCCATGGTAGCTTGTTTACCCAATCTGTATCCGTGAGCGACGCTCTGAGGGCTGCCTTCAACGATCTGTGAAAACGCTCGCATAAACCGTTGGCCTGTGGGTGTTAAGCGGTGGTGCGATGGGCTGTTGCCCCTAAGCCGCTGGCCATTGCTGACCACAGCTCTGACACGAACTGCGAACCGCGCTACCCAGGCTGTTAAAAAAACGTGAGTCACCTCTGCTGCTGTGGTAGACTGCAATGGGACTACTTCCGGCCAACGCGTGGTCCGGTCCACCATTGTCAGGTGATGTGTGAACCCTTGCGAGGGCGGCAGGGGTCCCACTAGATCTACGTGCACATGATCAAACCTCTTAGCCGGGATGTGGAAAGGTTCTAAAGGAGCTTTTGTGTGCCTGTGAACTTTGGCCCGCTGGCAGGACATGCAGGCTCTCGCCCACTCCTTCACGTGCTTGCGCAGGCTCGGCCAAACAAACTTCTCCGCTACCATTTTCACCGAAGCGCGTACTCCCGGGTGTGCTAGGGAGTGCACCGCGTCAAAAACGCGACGGCGCCACGTGGCCGGTACCACTGGGCGAGGTCGACCGGTGGATACATCGCAAATTAGCGGGGGTGAACCGGTTTGTAAACTTATGTTCTCCAGCCTTAACCCTGTTGGTCCAGACAGGAGCGCGCGCACATCTGTGTCTTCGCCCTGCTCCGCTGCCATGGCCGCGTAATCTATCCCTACATGCATCGGAGCCGCGTGCGCATCCGCGCTGTTACCGCGCTCCGCGTCTGCGGCGTTACAGCCCCCATCCGCGCGGACAGGCGCTGTTACTGTTCGCGAGAGGCAGTCTGCCACCACATTAAATTTACCGGCTACGTGCTGTATATCGGTGGTGAATTCTGAAATTGCGGCCAGCTGCCTCTGCTGTTGGCCTGACCACGGTTCTGAGATTTTGGACATTGCAAAGGTGAGCGGTTTGTGGTTGACAAACGCGGTGAAACGCCGCCCTTCCAACCAGAACTGAAAATGGCGAATGGCCAGGTGGAGCGCTAGCAGTTCCCTGTCAAACGCGCTATATTTTCGCTCCGCATCGCGTAGGGATCTGCTGAAAAAAGCGAGTGGCTGCCAAGCCCCGGCGACTTGCTGTTCCACCACGGCTCCTACGGCCACATCTGACGCGTCTGTGGTTAGCGCTATTCGGGCTGCTGGGTCTGGGTGAGCCCGCAGTGCTGCATCTGCTAGTGCTTTCTTAACCTCAGTGAATGCGCGCTCCCGCTCTGGGGACCACTCAATCGCACTGGAGGGCTTCTGTTTTTTTAGCGCGGCGTACAACGGTTGCATGAGCTGTGCCGCGTGAGGTATGAAACGGTTGTAAAAATTTACCATACCTAAAAATTCTTGCAACGCTTTTACCGTTTGTGGCTGGGGAAACTCAGCCACTGCGCGTACTTTGGAGGGCAGCGGGACTGCACCCTCTGGGGAGACACGGTGCCCTAAAAAATTGATCTGCGCTGCGCCAAAATGGCACTTGGCTGGGTTGATTATCAACCCATGCGCTCCCAACCTCTGAAAAACAGTTCTGAGGTGACTTTCGTGTTCCTCCTCAGAGGCGCTGGCGACCAAAATATCATCTAAGTAGACAAAAACAAAAGAGAGGTCGCACAACACGGCATCCATCATGCGTTGGAAGGTTTGCGCAGCGCCTTTAAGGCCAAAAGGCATGCGTAAAAATTCAAAAAGCCCAAAAGGGGTTATTACTGCTGTCTTGGGAATGTCCTCTGGTCGGACCGGGACCTGATGATAACCGCGGACCAGGTCTATTTTAGAAAAAATGCGCGCCTTGGCCAAATGCACCGAAAAATCTTGGATATGCGGAATTGGGTAGCGGTCCTGCGCTGTGGCATTGTTTAACCTGCGATAATCGCCACACGGTCTCCACGAGCCGTCCGCCTTAGGGACCATATGGAGGGGGGAAGCCCAAGCGGACTTCGAGTGGCGAATTATGCCCAACCTTTCCAGGTTGGCGAACTCCTCACGCGCAATGGAGAGCTTAGCTGCATCCAAGCGCCCAGCCTTAGCAAAAACTGATGGGCCGCTTGTGGTTATAAAGTGCTCCACCCCGTGCTTTGCCACCTTAGCTGAAAACGTGGGAACTGTGAGTGCTGGGAACTGGTTTAGGAGAGTGTGGAACTTACCTCCTGCTGCGGCGGCGTTGGTCTGTACTGACGGCGGGGACACTCACACTGCACAGGGGATAGAACAAAAAGAGAGTGCATTAACCAGGTGTCTATTAGCCAGATCTACCAACAAGCCATGTGAGCACAAAAAGTCGGCGCCTAACATGTTGAAACTCACCGCCGCTACTATGAAGGTCCATTCATAGACGCGGCCATGCAAGGACAGGCACAGAGTCCTTTCGCCAAAAGTCTTGATCGAAGAGCCGTTTGCGGCTGTTGCTCCATACCCGCGGGGACCGGCCACCCGGTCCGCGTACGTTGCGGTGATGAAACTCCTCTGTGCCCCGGTGTCAACGAGGAATTGCCGTCCGGAGCTCGCGTCTGTCAGGTACAGCAGCTTGTTCCGTTCACCGAGGGTCGAAGCTGCTAACGACCCCCGGCTCTTGCGTTTCCCTGTTTCTTGAAGTTGCATGGTGGGATGCATCTGTGTGCCTTGTGCGCGAAGCGTCGATGGTAGAAACACAGCTCGTCCCCTCCTCTGCTTCGGGACCGCGCCGCCGCTGTTGTCGCTGGGGTCGGTTCCGCTGCCACTGGTTCTTCATCGCCCCCGGCCGCCGCGCCGAGGTTTGCTGCTGCCGCTGACATCTCCTGCTCGCCGCATGCGTCCAGGAGCCGCTCCGCTTCCACGGCCAGCGCGCGGAAGTCCTGCTGGTCCACACACCTCATGCTGGACAGGGAGCCCCTCATGTGCGCTGGAAGAGTCCTTAAGAAGATGTGTTTAAATAGAAACGCGTCGTTGTCTGTCCCGATCATCTGCAGCATGTCCTCCATGAGGACGGTCGGCCTGCGTCCTCCTCTGTCGCGCAGGTCCAGAAGTGTTCTGGCCCTCACCTCGGCTGATGGCACAAAACTCCGAATGAGGGCGGCTTTCAGGGCGTCGTATCTGCCAGCAGCGGGCGGCTGCTGCACCAGGCTCTGCACACACCGGGCTGTGCGGCTGTCGAGTCTTGCGATGACATTATGGAACTTAATGTCATCTGCTGATACCCCGTTGAGCACGAACCGCGACTCCACGTGTTGGAACCATGAGTGCGGGTCCTCTTGCCAGAACTCGGGGAGTTTAATTGAGTTTACGCTGGTGCGGGCGGTCTCCGGTGAATCAGGTTCGGAGAGACGATCTCCAAGCCTTTCCATATTTCTCACGTGTGGGTCACCAATGTAGGAACCATGAAATGAAGAGACTGAATGATTTCTCAGTATTGGTTTATTTCATCTCACGTCCTACAGCTCCTCTCTCAGTCAGGGAATGAAGAGGGTAAGCTGCAGTAAACCACATACCTTTATACTTTCACATCAAACACGAATCACATTCACATTAAACACAGAATCAGATTCACATTTAATCCTCCCATTGTCCTCTCGGCTTCTCTGTCTGACCCCAGGAGGTCAGACAGTCCCTTCAGGTCCACTCCCAGATCTTCTCACTTCTTCCCCAGTCCGCAGGGGGTCCAGACTCAATGTCCGTTTGAGGCTTGATGTCAATACACACTGCGAGCTCAAAGTTCTCTCATGTCTGGGTCTCTGCCAAGGAATATGTGAGCTACATAATGTTACGCCACAAGGGCACTAATGTAACAAATAACATATACATAACAAACCGTACATTTAAACACAACATCAAACATCACAGCAGACTTATCTTTTAGTGTTGGCAGCTGTAGGTGTTTATAAGCCACATTTTCAATTTTTTTGTGAAGGCCTTGAATGTTGTGAGCAGTTTAACCTCCTCAGGTTAAACTGAGCGAATGCAGAAATAAGATCCAGTTAACTAAGATACAACTAAATACAATGAAATCAAATTAAATAATAAATTAAATTTACTACAAAACACTACAATATTGTAAAAGATAATACAACATGACAATGCAACATAAAATAAATAAAATAAAACAGTAAAATAACCTACAATTTCATACAACTAAGTTAACGTAAATATTAAGTTAATCTAATAAATTAAATAAAATTAAATACAATGCAATATAATACGAAAATAAGACTAAATTATTTAAATTAAAATTAATCTTGATTAAATAACAGTATGACAAAATAAAATAAACTTTCTCCCCAGTTTCACACCCAAAGTATTTAAACATGCAATTATTTGACGGGAAGAACAAGAAGAGAATAAAATGGGCATAAACAAAAACAAAATAAGTGAACAAATAAACTGATTAATCGCTAACGTCAAGAGTTTGGTTTGTGAATGACGACACGTGCGCTGTCTCCCTCCCTCCTTCCTTATTGGTCCCACAACATTAACCAAGATGGCGCCGGGCGACAGAAGAAAGTGATGGCAGAGGCGAACAACAAGCGACTCAACTATACAGCAGAGTGCATTCATGTCTTCCGGGTAGCTGTTTAACACCAGATCTTCTCTTCAGTCACAGATAAAGTATTGGGGTCACGCTTAGAAATCGCTGAGGAGCAACTGCCCTGCTAACTGTTTGATAACTCGCTGCTAAAGTGGATAGCGGAGCTAACGTTTGCTGACGGTAACTGCGGAAGGAGGCAGGCAGGTAGAAACCGTCAAGTCGAGCTGATTTCTTTTTAATGAAGGGACGTTGCTCTTGATTCGCTGACTTGCCTTCCAAAATCTGTTGACGACCTGAAGCAGAAGTCCGACGGGAAAGCTACGTTGAGCTTGTGATAAAAGACGAAGAAAGGCTGATCCGCCGCCATGGCTCACTCCCCTGTTCTATCGGGGATTCAGGTGAATAAACTCTGTCTCTTACTTTGAGATTTAACGGCGCTCCATACTTAACAGCGCTGGGGGAGAGATGTTATTCACGGGCTCCCTGGATTCGTGTTACTTTTATTTTATTTTTTTTTCACCCAAATCTTTCCTTTCTTCTGTTGCGTGCACCTGCCATATTTGTCAAAGTCCATCGATGGAGATTTTGATAAGGCTGTCATCATCGCCCTTTATCTTTATTATTTTAGAGATTGGTCAGCTCATTTGGCATTTATCTTGGGCGAGGTTCACCCACATTTATAAACGGAGTAATTTACCTTTTTCTTCATTTCCAACACCATTATCCTGTTAGCATCCATGCTCATGCATCGCAAAACTGCAGAATTATTTTTCTAGGTCTAGATTAAAGAAATATTTTAGTGTGTTGATGTACGATTATTAAAATTGTTTAGATTTTACTTTTGGTTGACTTGTTTTTGCCACAAAATTTACAGAGATTATCCGATTCTCAATATTTATATATATTTCAGGTAAAAAACAAAACAAAACTTCACAGCATATTTAATAAACTGTTAGGGATAAGCAGCATACATTGGTGAGCGCTGCTGGTTATTATTTAGGCCAGGGGTCACCAACTAAAACTGCAAAAGGTCTGATAAGTCGGTCCAAACTAGGTGTGGGACTCTTTAGGCACTTCATGATTCGATTATGATTCAGAGCTGAGACTTGATTCTAAAACCATTCTCAATGCATCTTGACGCATTTTTTTTCCTATTCAAGATTTTTCCCTCCCACTGTGTGACAACTTGGCCCTTTTAAAGCGAAGTATTTGTGATGACCCATGAATTTCCTTCCAACATATTTTATTAAAACAAATTGAAGAGAAATCTGACACATTGTGTGGGCAGTGGTGGCCTAATGGTTAGGGATGTGGACTGGTGAGCAGAGGGTTGCAGGTTCGATCCCTGGACCACAGGATTAGATCTGGGTGGGACAGATGACGTAGCAGTGTTTGCCCCACCCTCCTTAACCCCACTGTGGTGCCCTTGAGCAAGGTCCTTAATCCCAACTGCTCCAGTGGAGCTGCTCAGTGGTCACAGGTCAGTCTGCGGTTGTACTAGGCAGCTTCCTGGTGTGAATGTGTGAGTTGAACTGGGCGTCCTTGAAAAAGAGAGGTTGCCTCTCAATGGAACTACTCTATATAAGTAAAGGTTAAATAAAAAAACATGGACAAATTTATCTCAAAATGTGCTTTTAAAGGCCAAATGTCACGTAACAGGGTACTTTAAATATCTTGAAACTAGATATAAAAGGGAACCGATCCGTTCGGGTCTTGGTGCATATGCTTCAGTAACAACGGAATATTCGTTAATTTAAAACTGCCGCGCTTGGCCTGACACGGCCCCTGGAATCGCCTGGGGAAGAAGGCAGAAGTGACGAAATCGATTGTACCCTAGTTTGATGCTTGGGGTATTTCAATTGATTGTTTATATGGAGACTGGAAGGTTGAAGTGAGCAACAAGAAAGAAAAAATTGGATATTTCACCCATACCTTAAAACGGGACTATCAGGGACAGCTGGGTAATAAGGGACACTTCTCTGGGAAATGTTTTCATACCTGTCAAGTGAGACGTTTTCGCCGTACTTCAACACCGTAAAAAGCGGCTGGCTATAAGGGACGGCGGAGCAACAAGGGACACCTCTCTGGGAAATGCCCCAAATGCAACTCGTGTTGTTATTGTCAAATATTTTAAGGATTCATGGATATCTGACAATAACAACACAACTCAGCGTCCGGCGCAAAATTTAAAAAAAAAGCAGAATTCTGTATTTGTCAGGCGATCTCTCTCTGTTCCGCAACCGCTGCACAGCTGAACGTGTTAAACCATTGTCCTAATGACTTCTCATTGTAGTGAGAATAGCTCACGCTGAGCGATCAGCCCGCCCCGACAATCTGACTGATTGACTCCACACTTCTCATTGTAGTGATAATACTGGTGTGGCGCTCTCGGCGCCACACCAGTCGGCTGCCTTTTGCAACAGCGGCTCGATTCCGAGTTTTTTTTCCCCTTCCTCTCTCTTTTGATCACTTTTTTTTTTTTTTTTTTTTTTTTCACCCCACTTATATCATGGACACACAGATCATCCCAAATGTCTCCTGAGCCGGTGGACGGAGCCACTGTTTATAGCAGGATACGATATAACAGGGAAGAGCTGCTAGCATTTAACCGCCACCCGGTCCCACTGGAAAAACTCGACATACCGAGAGAACTGAGGCGAAAACGCCGCGGCTGCCGGGCTGGAGTAAGGCGGAGGACAAAAAATATAAGGTACAGACCCTCCCTTCCATCTGTTGTCATGGGAAATGTACGGTCGATACTGGGAAAGTTAGATGAGCTAGCGGCTATCTCCCGTTATGATAGCACTTACCGGGAGTGCTCTCTCCTTTTGTTTACTGAGACGTGGCTAACTGAACTAGCAGCAGATGCTAACATTGAGCTGGAGGGTTTTCACATGATACGAGCTGACCGAACACCAGAGAGTGGCAAAACTAGGGGCGGTGGAGTGATCATGTATGTTAACAACAACTGGTGCAGACCGGGACATATCACTGTTAAACAACGACACTGCAGCAAAGACATTGAGTTGCTAGCTGTTAGCATGAGGCCTACATATCTCCCGAGAGAACACTCACACGTGATCTGCATTGTTGTTTATGCAAATCCGACGGCGAACGCTGGGACAGCGCGTGACGTCATCCATTCAGTAACCAGCAGGCTGCAGACAGAACACCCAGATGCTCTTCTCCTCATCTCAGGCGATTTCAACCACGTTTCACTGTCTCCCATTCTGCCCACTTTCACCCAGTATGTCACATGCCACACTAGAGACAATAAAACACTGGATTTGTTCTACGCAAACACTAAGGAGGCGTACACCTCATCACAACTCCCCCCACTTGGGAGATCGGATCACAACTTGGTTCATCTCCGACCGGTGTACAAACCCCTAGTGCACAGACAACCTCCGGCCATGCACACTGTGGAGTTATGGTCTGAGGAGACAATGGACACTCTAAAGGACTGTTTTGAAGCCACTGCCTGGAAGCAGCTCTGCGATCCACATGGTGAGGACATCGATGGCCTCATTCACACCTTAACGGGCTACCTCAGCTTCTGTGTGGACAAATCCGTTCCCACCAAGACCATACGGCGTCACTCAAACAACAAACCCTGGATCAACCCTGAGATAAAAACACTTCTGAGAGAGAAGAAGAGGATCTTCAGGTCGGGGAACAGGGAGATGCTGAAGTCCGTACAGAGGGAGCTGAGGAGAAAGATCAGAGAAGGCAAGGACAGCTTCAGGAAGAAGATGGAGGACAAGCTGCAACAGAGCGACATCAGCGGGGTCTGGAGAAACCTCAAAACCATCTCGGGGCTCCAGAATACCTCCCCCCAGGCCACGGGGGGCAGGGAGTGGGCGAACAACCTGAATCTGTTTTTCAATAGATTTGACCAACCGCCCTCCCCCCTGTCTGCACAACAACCACTGCTGCCTCTAAGAAATCAAGTCCTGCTACCCACTCCCCACTCCACCGACACCCCCCCCACTCCCAACACACAGCCCCCCATCCTGACCCTGACCAAGACCCAGGTGAGGACGGAGCTGAGGAAGATCAAGGCGAGGAAGGCGTCGGGACCGGACGGCATCAGCGCAAAGCTCCTCAAGTCCTGTGCAGACCAGCTGTGTGGGATTGTGACGTATATCTTCAACATGAGCCTGAAACTGGGGAGGGTACCACAGCTGTGGAAAACATCTTGTGTGGTACCTGTACCAAAAACTTCCCACCCCAAAGACCTGAACAGCTTCAGACCGGTGGCCTTGACGTCCCACTTGATGAAGACCCTGGAGAGACTGCTCCTTGCTCATCTCCGCCCCCTGGTGGAACCAGCGATGGATCCACTCCAGTTCGCCTACCAGCATGGCATTGGGGTGGAGGATGCGGTGATCTTCCTCCTTCACCGTTCTCTGTCCCACCTGGAGAAGCCCGGGAATATGGTGAGGATCATGTTCTTTGACTTCTCCAGTGCTTTCAACACCATCCAACCGATGATCCTGAAGGACAAGCTGCTGCGCGCAGGGGTGGACCAGCACCTGTCATCATGGATCCTGGACTACCTCACGAACCGGCCTCAGTTTGTGAGAACCCGGGACTGTGTTTCCGACACGATCATCAGTAGCACGGGGGCCCCCCAGGGAACGGTGCTGGCTCCCTTCTTGTTCACTCTTTATACTGCGGACTTCTCACACAACACAACACATTGCCATCTACAGAAGTTCTCTGATGACTCTGCGATCGTTGGTCTCATCTCCAGCGGAGATGAAGCTGAGTACAGAGGGCTTATCCAGGACTTTGTGGACTGGTGCCATCGGAACTGCCTCCAGATCAACGCGAGGAAAACTAAGGAGCTGGTGGTGGACTGCCGCAGGCATGGGCAGCCCCTCACAGCACCAGTAAATATACAGGGAACAGACATCGAGATGGTGACATCCTACAAGTACCTGGGTATTCATCTGAACAATAAACTAGACTGGTCACACAATACTGACGCACTCTACAAGAAGGGACAGCGCAGGCTGTTCCTGCTGAGGAGACTCAGGTCTTTTGGTGTACAAGGGGCGCTGCTGAAGTCATTCTATGACACGGTGGTGGCATCAGCCATCACTTTTGGAGTGGTCTGCTGGGGCAGTGGCATTACTGCAGCCGATAGGAAGAGACTGAACAAACTGATTAAGAAAGCTAGCTCTGTCCTGGGGCAACGCCTTGATCCGATGGAGGAGATAGGAGAGAGAAGGACGGTGGCTAAACTGTCATCTCTGCTGGAGTCCGAGTTCCACCCTATGCAGGACATACTGAATGCACTGAGGAGCTCATTTAGCAGCAGACTACATCATCCCAGGTGCACAACCGAGAGGTTTCGTAGGTCCTTCCTACCAACGGCTGTCAGACTGTACAACCTAAGCAGGGCTGCTCGCAGAGATAGCAAAAAGACGTAACAAACTAATAGTTTTTTTTTTTTTTTTTTTTTTTTTGAATGCAAAAGATGCAATAGACTTACACAATGGTCCTCTCCGGCATACAACTAGGAACATACCGGTCGCTATGGAGGGTGAGAATATGTATGGGCACATAATCATACCATGTAGGATAACTAAATAGACGGTTATGCTGTTTCATCCCACCTAGCAACAATGCTCTGCACTGTGTGTGTTTATATATTTACATATTTATTCCATCTAGCTACAATGCTCAGCACTGGGTGTGTTTATATTTATATATCTATATATTTATTCCATCTAGCTACAATGCTCCGCACTGTGTTTTTATATATCTACATATTATTCCATCTAGCTACATTGCTCCGCACTGTGTGTGTTTATATACTTGCATATTTATTCCACCTAGCTGCAATGCTCCATACTGTGGGTGTTTATATATTTACATATTTATTCCATCTAGCTACAATGCTCTGCACTGTGTGTTCATATATTCATATATTTATTCCATCCAGCTACAATGCTCTGCACTGTGTGTCTGTGTGTGTGTGTATATATATATTTTATAGTAATATGTACATATGTATATTAGCTGCTCTTGCTTGCTTGTTTTTTCTTGCCTTCTGATTGTTGCTCTGAGTGTTGCTATCCCTGTGCTGTTGCAATCCTGGAATTTCCCCGTTGTGGGACTAATAAAGGCTTATCTTATCTTATCTTAATAGCTCAGACTGAGCCATCTGCCAGCACCAGCTGTGGGGGATCACACACAGGACGTGCTCCGCAACACACTCAATTTTTTTTCCCGTATATTTTTCTTTGGGGCGTACAGAAATGGCAATACGCCCGTTTTTGCTAAAATTGCATTTTCCCCGTATTTTCCTTAAAATATTTGACAATAACAACACGAACTACATTTAAAACATTTCCCAGAAAAGTGTCTCCCACCACTCCGCCATCCCCCACAGCCGCGCTTGGCACCAAAATACGGCAAAAACGTCTCACTTGACAGGTATGCGCCTCCATTTTCATATTGATCTGGTCAATTTCTTGACAGCAGCGGCTCTCCTCCACTGTAATAATAATGGCTTCCGAAAAATCAATATTTATGGGGCGCCCTCGACAGACCCCCTTTGGCTTCGCAATTCTGGAGGCGATTAATGTCCAGTTCAATGACATTTTCCACTGGTTCTGCTCTCTGGTCATCGTTGGAACTGTTGTCATCAGACAAAGCATCTGATTACGTCTCGGACGGCTCAAAC
This sequence comes from Pholidichthys leucotaenia, assembly GCA_020510985.1. Lineage (NCBI taxonomy): Eukaryota > Metazoa > Chordata > Actinopteri > Cichliformes > Pholidichthyidae > Pholidichthys > Pholidichthys leucotaenia. The sequence goes on along the minus strand of CM035843.1, from coordinate 58,964,176 downwards.
CTGTAAGGTTCAATGCCTCTGTCACTGTCTGAACCACTGACAAAAAAAAAGACAAAACTAAACTAATTTGTTCACAATCGCTGTCACTTTCCGTCATGATTGTCCAATGTTGATAAGTGTGAATGTGGATAGGCAGGGCAGCCAGGGTACAACTGGTGATGTCAAAAACATGGGCGTGGTCTGGACTGGCTGTCACAAGCCAGCAAGCAAGGTGGGGCCTTCACCTGGTGTATTTTGTGCAATTATGTAAATACAGGTGGGTGATATGGTCTCCGGTATGAATATTTGGTTTAAGCTATGTGTATTTTATCTAAATTCGTTGTCATTTAGAAAAAAAAATTACGTGACATTTGGCCTTTAAGAACTGTCATCCTTTCATTGACATTCTTTCAGAAGACCACAGCTGTCTCCAGACGGGCCAATATCGTTTAACTTTCTTTCACACATTATTTTATTTAGCTGGTTTTAGCCCTATATTAATTTTTAAACAAAAAAAATTAAAATACATTTTTTGTTCAATCTCAAACAAAACGTAATAAAATCCTAACAATGTTTTACAGCAGAACACAAACTAATTTGTATTGCATTTAAAAAAAGATTAATATCTAAAAAAACAAAATTTCACAAAAAGTCCACCTCTATACAATATTTTCAGTGCAGAAAAAACTGTTTCGAACTAAGACAAAGAAAACGGACACAAAATACATAATTCCACAGGGCAGAATTCCGCCAACATTTTTTAAAAATCTCCACAGTAAACTCTGTTACAGCATAGATGGAGCGGTAACTCCATGGTTACAGGGAGAAGGGAGGTGGAACTTTTTAAGCTTTTAAGTGATGCCAGTGAAGGTACTGTACATTCAGTTTCACAACAGCGCTTCTTTTTGTGGGTACAGACCTAAAAGGTCTGTCCGGGGTGGATGTCCTGGCTGTCATCCTTGTGTGTGTGTACGCCCGCAGTGAACCTGATTGTGCAACTCGCTGACTCTCTGGAGCGGTTGGAACTGCAGAGAGTGGTGTTCGTGGGACAACGAAGAGGGAGTTTGCATCAGGAGGAGCGCACCCAAGGGCTTGCACCATAATCTGCTGGACGGTCACTGATGCAGCAGTCCAGTTCCGCTTTTTCTGCCTTTTTTCCCCCTCCAAAATAAAAATCTCATTTTTCCCCAAATTGTATCAAAAGGCTTTGGGGTCCGGACGGAGGACTCTTGAGGTCTGAATCCGGACCGAAGTCCGCCAGTTGGTGACCCCTGATTTAGGCTGTTGCTATTGGTCCAGATCCGGACCCATTTCACAGCAGGCTATTCATCCGGCACTTCTGTTTACTACATTTTTAACCGTACCCACTCCCAAATCCTAAGGCTAACCTCTTAAATTTTAAAGACCCACTCCAGCGGCTCTAAAACCACCTCAAAAACAAATATGTACTGCCCAAAATAGTATATTGTGGCTTTTTACCCACAAAAAAAACTTTCATTGCCTTAGAATTGCTTGGAAAAAGCTTTTAAATCTTTCACCTACTTAAGTATGCGTGGATCAATGAATATTCTAATTAGCGGCCTGCAGGGCTTGCACATGATTGGTCGCCGCAATGCGCGGCTGCAGCTCCTGGCTGCTAGTCTGTTGACAACTCTTCCGGACGTTAAAGTTTCTATATCTTCAAAAGTAAAAAGCGAAACATTTTTCTCGAGGCGAGAGATAAATGTGTAGCTGCAAAATACAGTGGGGCAAAAAAGTATTTAGTCAGCCACCAATTGTGCAAGTTCTCCCTCTTAAAAGATGAGAGAGGTCTCCAATTTTCATCATAGGTACACTTCAACTATGAGAGACAAAATGAGGAAAAAAAAATCCAGAAAAATCACATTGAAGGATTTTTAAAGAATTTATTTGCAAATTATGGTGAAAAATAAGTATTTGGTCAATAACAAAAGTTCATCTCAATACTTTGTTATATACCCTTTGTTGGCAATGACAGAGGTCAAATGTTTTCTGTAAGTTTTCACAAGGTTTTCACACACTGTTGCTGGTATTTTGGCCCATTCCTCCATGCAGATCTCCTCTAGAGCAGTGATGTTTTGGGGCTGTCGCTGGGCAACACGGACTTTCAACTCCCTCCAAAGATTTTCTATGGGGTTGAGATCTGGAGACTGGCTAGGCCCACTCCAGGACCTTGAAATGCTTCTTACGAAGCCAGTCCTTCATTGCCTGGGTGGTATGTTTGGGATCATTGTCATGCTGAAAGACCCAGCCATGTTTCATCTTCAATGCCCTTGCTGATGGAAGGAGGTTTTCACTCAAAATCTCACAATACATGGCCCCATTCATTCTTTCCTTTACACGGATCAGTCGTCCTGGTCCCTTTGCAGAAAAACAGCCCCAAAGTATGATGTTTCCACCCCCATGCTTCACAGTAGGTATGGTGTTCTTTCTCCTCCAAACACAACAAGTTGAGTTTTTACCAAAAAGTTCTATTTTGGTTTCATCTGACCATATGACATTCTCCCAATCCTCTTCTGGATCATCCAAATGCTCTCTAGCAAACTTCAGACGGGCCTGGACATGTACTGGCTTAAGCAGGGGGACACGTCTGGCACTGCAGGATTTGAGTCCCTGGCGGCGTAGTGTGTTACTGATGATAGCCTTTGTTACTTTGGTCCCAGCTCTCTGCAGGTCATTCGCTAGGTCCCCCCGTGTGGTTCTGGGATTTTTGCTCACCGTTCTCGTGATCATTTTGACCCCACGGGGTGAGAGCTTGCGTGGAGCTCCAGATGGAGGGAGATTATCAGTGGTCTTGTATGTCTTCCATTTTCTAATAATTGCTCCCACAGTTGATTTTTTTCACACCAAGCTGCTTACCTATTGCAGATTCAGTCTTCCCAGCCTGGTGCAGGTCTACAGTTTTGTTTCTGGTGTCCTTTGACAGCTCTTTGGTCTTGGCCATAGTGGAGTTTGGAGTCTGACTGTTTGAGGTTGTGGACAGGTGTCTTTTATACTGATAATGAGTTCAAACAGGTGCCATTAATACAGGTAACGAGTGGAGGACAGAGGAGCCTCTTAAAGAAGAAGTTACAGGTCTGTGAGAGCCAGAAATCTTGCTTGTTTGTAGGTGACCAAATACTTATTTTCCACCATAATTTGCAAATAAATTCTTTAAAAATCCTTCAATGTGATTTTCTGGATTTTTTTTTCTCATTTTGTCTCTCATAGTTGAGGTATACCTATGATGAAAATTGGAGACCTCTCTCATCTTTTAAGTGGGAGAACTTGCACAATTGGTGGCTGACTAAATACTTTTTTGCCCCACTGTATGTGTTTCCTTTTTACTAACAACCAGTTCCCTGTCTGCTGGCAACTGAACCGGGGGGCGGGGGGTGATTTGAATGTGGCTGCTCCCAGTATGGTGCCTGTCTGCCTGCAAAGTGAGCTGAGAGCAGCTTGATATGAATGTGGTTGTGCAAGACCGTGGTTTTGTACAGCCACATTCAAATCAGGACCCCCTTCCTCAGCATTCTGCCTCTCTCTTTCTGCTGCTACCCCAACCCGCTCTGCCTCAATCCTGCTGCTCTTCGGCTCTTCCCTCGAGGTAGCCGGGGGTATCTGTTTGATTGGTTAATGTTTTAACCAACCAGGATACACAAGAATGCTTATGTAGCTACTGACGGTCTGTCCAAACTCGCCCGTTTCAGGGGGGCATTACCAAACTGGAAATTCACAGCAGAAAGACACAGACTTCAGACTGTGGTGAGATTTTGAAATTGATTTGTCTTCTAAGTCACAAAAAACATGTTACCGGACTTCCGGTTATGGCTGCCACGTAGGACGGACGTGTCTCGCTCTGCTCTGCTCCTGGAGAAAAAAAATCGGCAAATAACTCTCTCATTTGGGACAGAACGTATCCCAGCATTTGGGCGAGGATATGTCGGCGAAGCCTAAGGCTGGAAAACCAGGAAAAGGAAAAAGCGAGCCGCCGAAACAGTCCAAATTAACGGACTTTCAGGTCTGTGACGCAGCAAACAAAACTCCATATATGGCGGAGGAGGCTGGCGGCGGTGCGATGTCTGCGGGGAATGGCGCAGATGCGCTGATGGCTGCCATGAGTTCAATGAGAGCGGACTTTTCCTCTAGATTTGATGGGATTATGACAGCGTTGGAAGGAATAAGAAAGGAATTGGGTGACTGTGTAGAACGAACGGCGCAGATGGAGCTCCGTCTCGCTAGTGCTGAAGATGACGTCACCCGTCTTCAATTAAAGGTGCGCACTTTGGAAAAAAAAAATAAATCTCTGGAAGATAATATTTTGGATTTGGAATCTCGGTCGAGACAGAATAATTTGAGGCTGGTGGGTCTTCCAGAGGAATCAGAAGGTCGGGACGTATGTTCCTTTCTGGAAAAGTGGATTCCGGAGGTGCTGGGCAGCGAGGAGTTGCAATCAGCAGTGGTTCTGGAAAAAGCACATCGTATTGGCCCACTGAGAGATAAGGGACCGCCGAGGACCTTAATTATGAAGTTTCTTAGCAACAGAGACAGGATGAAGATCTTCAACGCTGCACGTGCTAAAGGAGAGATTAAACACCAGGACCAGCAGGTGCGGTTCTACCCAGATTTGGCCACAGGAATCCAGCAATTGAGGAAGCAGTTTGATCCCATACGTAAGGAGCTGCGCAACCTTGGGATTCGTCATGGTGTAATCTATCCTGCGAGACTGCTGACCACGTATGAGGGCAGAACCCACATTTTCAAGACCCCAGAGGAGGCGCAGGAGTTCATCAAGAAGATCAAAGAAGAAGAAGAGACTGGTGGGAGCTAAGCATGAACAAAATATAAGGTAGAATAATTAAGCATTTGCACAGGCATCTGACTGACTTGAAGTAAATAGTAAGTTTACAAAATATAGATTGTATTATATATTAAAAAAACAAAACAAAAACAAAACAAACAAAAAAAAAAACTATGATGTACAAAGTTGTTAAAAATTTTGGAGTTAAGTTGGAAAACTACAGAGGAGAGTTAATGTTACGTCATTAAAAGCAGTAGAGTTAGGGTGATTAGGAGGATGAAGAAGGAGTGGCTTAGGCTGTTCCCCGTGGGTGTGGAACGGTCGATGGCTATATCGGGAGACAGAATTTTTCTTTTGATTTTGGGGGGTTTGCCACAAGTGTGGGAAGGGGAAATTTGTTTGTGTGTAGTTTGTAGGATGAATGTTCAACCACTCATGTTTTTGCTTCTCTGTATGAGCATGTTTACACTGCAAGGTAATCCTAAACTCTCTATTGATCATGGACCAAAGTGTTAATCTTAATTTAACTTCATGGAATTGCAGAGGTCTACAAAATTTAAAAAAACTTAAACAAGTTATGAATAAAATAAAGGACATGGGTTCAAGAATTGTGTTTTTACAAGAAACTCATCTGATAGAGGAGGATGTTAAAAGAATTAGGAGTAGATTACTAACTAACTAACTAACCTGCACTTATATAGCGCTTTTCTAGTCACAAAGACCACTCAAAGCGCTTTCATTAATACTAACCCTCTATTCTAAGGGCCCATAGGAAACAGATATCTAGGGACAATTTAGAACAGCCAATTAACCTAACATGCATGTCTTTGGCATGTGGGAGGAAACCGGAGAAATCCCGGAGTAAACCCACGCAACACGGGGAGAACATGCAAACTCCACACAGATCACTGTTGGTCGGGGGCTGGGATCGAACCCACGATCCCACGATCCCCACAATCCCCCGGCCAAGGGTAAACTGTGCTGCCGCAGTGCTAACCACTGCGCCACCGTGCAGCCCTAGATGGCAGGGAAGTGTATTCACCTCTTCATTTTCATCCCGAGCCAGGGGAGTTATGACTCTCATACATAAATCAGTTCCTTTTCAGGTGAAAAATGTAATTGGAGACAAATTTGGAAGATATGTAATCATTCAAGGTTCTTTGCTATTAGAAAATATAAATCTTGTGAACTTATATGGTCCCAATATAGATGATCAGAAGTTCTTTGCTAATTTATTTCTCATCTTATCATCACTTACAGGGCAACATATAATAGCAGGGGATTTTAATTGTACATTGAATCCAGGTGTGGATAGATCAACAGGACTGGATTGTACGCACATTGGATGTAGGATGACTATTAATCATTTTATGAAAGAATTGAGATTGTTAGATATATGGAGAGAAATGAAACCACAAGTTAAAGCCTATTCTTGTTATTCCAGTACCTACAAGACATTCTCACGTATTGATTATTTTTTGATTTCCACAGAATTAAGGTCCAAGATTCAAAACTGCTTTTATGATAACATCGTGATTTCTGATCATGCACCCTGTTGTCTAATATATGTAGATAAAAAATTGACGAAGGAATCAGGTAGATGGCAATTTCAGCATAAATGGCTTCAGGATGAGGAATTTGTCAAGTATATAGAAAAACAGATAGACGAGTTCTTTGACATCAATACTACACAAACATCAGCATGTGTAAAGTGGGAGGCTTTCAAAGCTTTTATTAGGGGACATATTATTAGTTATACAGGATCAAAATCTAAGAAGACTCGAGAGGAGAGAGCTAAATTGGAACATAAAATAAAAAGTCTTCAGGAAAAAGTGTATGCAGGAAGTGACCCAAGGTTGGAGAATGAATTACTGATTTTGAGAGCTGAATACGACAAAAAATCAGCGAATAGAGCTGCCTCGAGTCTTCTAAGATTGAAACAATCTTTTTATGAACAAGGTGAAAAATCAGGAAAATTATTAGCATGGCAGATTAAACAATTGGAAATTAAAACACCAATTACCAGTATTATAAGTAATGGACAGGTAGTTATAGATCCTTTAGAAATTAATAGAGCCTTTAGAGATTACTATGAAAAATTATATGATACCAAAAATGAACCTGATTTAACAAAACTAAATGGGTTTTTGAACGAACTATCTATACCGTGTATTCCAAATGAAAACAGGGAGATATTGGAGTCTAAAATTAGTCAAGAAGAAGTTGGGCTAGCCATTGATAATATGAAATCAGGAAAAAGTGCAGGACCAGATGGTCTTCCAGTTGACCTTTATAAAAAATTTAAGAATAAATTAATAAAACCTTTTTTGGAAATGGTTTTAGAAGCATTTCAAAATAATAATTTACCATCATACATAAATAATGCCTTAATTATACTGCTGCCAAAACCAGGTAAGCCCTCTAATAAATGTGAAAATATGAGACCAATAAGCCTATTAAACGCCGACCTTAAGATAATCTGTAAAATTTTAGCAAGACGAATACAAGAAATTTTACCAAATATTATTAATCGAGATCAGAATGGCTTTATAAAGGGTAGACAAGGCTTCCATAATGTAAGAAGACTATTTAATATTATTTATTTTAATAAAGAAGCACCGGATACAGCTCTCCTATCATTGGACGCCGAAAAGGCCTTTGATAGAGTTGAATGGCCCTTTCTTTTTGAAGTCCTACAAAGGTTTGGACTTGGAAATAATTTCATAAAATGGGTTCAAATAATATACAATAATGCTACAGCAGAAATCCTAACAAATAACAATATTTCAAAACCAATAAAAATCAATAGAGGATGTCGACAAGGCTGTCCACTTTCACCTTTACTGTTTACTATGGCAATTGAACCTTTAGCGATAGCGATACGTTTACATTCACAAATATATGGAATTAAAGTTGGACCAACAGAACATAAAATCTCCCTGTACGCCGATGATATAATTTTGTTTATGTCGAATCTAAAAAAATCAATTCCAACCTTGTTGAATTTAATAAAGAATTTTGGGGAAATATCAGGATATAAAATAAATAAAACTAAATCTTCAATGTCACCTCTCTGGTGGGGAAGGAGCCTGAGCTGGTGTACGAGATTGAGCGATACCGGCTAGATATAGTCGGCCTCACCTCAACACACAGCTCCGGTTCCGGAACCAGTCTCCTGGAGAGGGGCTGGAGCTTGGCCTTTTCTGGAGTTGCCCCGGGCGAGAGGCGACGAGCAGGGGTAGGTATTCTTGTATCGCCCCACCTTGCTGCCTCTATATTGGAGTTTTCCCCGGTGGACGAAAGGGTTGCTTCCCTGCGCCTTCGGGTTGGGAAACGGGTCCTGACCATCATTTGTGCCTATGCACCAAATGATGTTTCAGAGTACCCACCCTTTTTGGAGTCTGTGACTGGGGTGCTGGAGGGTGCTCCTCCTGGAGACTCCATTGTCCTACTGGGGGACTTCAATGCACACGTGGGCAACGACAGTGAAACCTGGAGGGGGGTGATTGGGAGGAACGGCCTGCCCGATCTGAACCCGAGTGGTGTTCAGTTATTGGACTTCTGTGCTAACCACAGTCTGTCTATAACGAACACCATGTTCAAGCATAAGGGTGTCCATATGTGCACCTGGCACCAGGACACCCTAGGCCGCAGGTCGATGATCGATTTTGTTATCGTATCATCAGACCTGCGACCGTATGTCTTGGACACCCGAGTAAAGAGAGGTGCAGAGCTGTCAACTGATCACCACCTGGTGGTGAGTTGGATCCGATGGCAGGGGAGGAAGCCATTCAGACCTGGTAGACCCAAACGTATAGTGAGGGTGTGCTGGGAGCGTCTGGCTGAGGCCCCTGTCCGGGAGGTCTTCAACTCCCACCTCCGGAAGAACTTCAACCACATTCCGAGGGAGTCTGGAGACATGGAGTCTGAATGGGCCATGTTCTCCACCTCTGTTGTTGAAGCGGCAGCCCAGAGCTGCGGCCGCAAGGTGGTCGGTGCATCTCGTGGTGGCAACCCCCGAACCAAGTGGTGGACACCAGTGGTGAGGGGGGCCATTAAGCTGAAGAAGGAGTCCTATCAAGCTTGGTTGGCTTGTGGGACTCCCGAAGCAGCTGAGGTGTACCGGCAGGCCAAGCGGAGTGCAGCTCGGGTGGTTGCTGAAGCAAAAACCCGGGTATGGGAGGAGTTCGGTGAGGCCATGGAACAAGACTTTCGGTCGGCTTCAAAGAGATTCTGGCAAACTGTTCGGCGGCTCAGGAGGGGAAAGCAGCTCCCCGTCCACACTGTGTATGGTGCGGATGGGACACTGTTGACTTCAACTGGGGATATCGTCGGGCGGTGGAAGGAATACTTCGAGGATCTCCTCAATCCCACTGATACGCCTTCCACAGAGGAAGCAGGGTTTGGGGACGAGGGGGATGACTCGCCTATCACAGGGGCTGAGGTCGCCAAGGTGGTTAAAAATCTCCTTGGTGGCCGGGCCCCGGGGGTGGACGAGATTCGCCCCGAGTACCTCAAGGCCCTGGATGTTGTTGGGTTGTCATGGTTGACACGCCTCTGCAACATTGCGTGGAGGTCGGGGGCAGTGCCTTTGGCATGGCAAACCGGGGTGGTGGTTCCTCTCTTCAAAAAAGGGGACCGGAGGGTGTGCTCCAACTTTAGAGGGATCACACTCCTCAGCCTCCCTGGGAAGGTCTATGCCAAGGTACTGGAGAGGAGAGTCCGGCCGTTGGTCGAACCTCGGATTCAGGAGGAGCAATGTGGTTTTCGTCCTGGCCGTGGCACATCGGACCAGCTCTTTACCCTCTCGAGAATTCTTGAGGGTTCGTGGGAGTTTGCCCAACCAGTTTACATGTGTTTTGTGGACTTGGAGAAGGCATTTGACCGCGTCCCTCGTGGATTTTTGTGGGGGGTGCTTCGGGAGTATGGGGTATCGGGCTTGTTGTTACGAGCTATTCGGTCTCTGTACGACCGTTGTGAGAGTTTAGTTCGCATTGCCAACACTCGGTCGGAGTCATTCCCAGTGAGAGTTGGACTCCGCCAGGGCTGCCCTTTGTCACCGGTCCTGTTCATAATTTTTATGGACAGGATTTCTAGGCGCAGCCAGGGAATGGAGGGTGTCATGCTTGGTGACCACAGGATCTCATCTCTGTTGTTTGCAGATGATGTTGTCCTGTTGGCTTCATCCAGCAATGACCTACAGCTCTTGCTGGGACGGTTTGCCGCTGAGTGTGAAGCGGCTGGGATGAGAATCAGCACCTCCAAGTCCGAGTCCATGGTCCTCAGCCGGAAAAAGGTGGATTGTCCTCTCCGGGTTGGGGACAGGCTCCTGCCCCAAGTGGAGGAGTTTAAGTATCTTGGGGTCTTGTTCACGAGTGAGGGGAAAATGGAGCGAGAGATCGACAGACGGATTGGAGCAGCATCTGCAGTGATGCGGACGTTGTACCGGTCTGTTGTGGTGAAGAGGGAGCTTAGTTCTAAGGCAAAGCTGTCGATTTACCAGTCAATCTACGTTCCTACTCTCACCTATGGTCACGAGCTTTGGGTAATGACCGAAAGAACGAGATCGCGGATACAAGCGGCTGAAATGAGCTTTCTCCGTAGGATTGCTGGACTCACCCTCAGAGATAGGGTGAGGAGCTCAGTCATCCGGGAGAGGCTCAGAGTAGAACCGCTGCTCCTCCACATTGAAAGGAGTCAGTTGAGGTGGTATGGGCATCTGATTAGGATGCCTCCTGGACGCCTCCCACTTGAGGTGTTTCAGGCACGTCCCACTGGGAGGAGACCCCGGGGCAGACCCAGGACTCGGTGGAGAGACTATGTCTCCCAGCTAGTCTGGGAACGCCTTGGTATCCCCTCTGAAGAGCTGGAGCAGGTGGCTGGGGAGAGGGAAGTCTGGGCTTCTCTGCTTGAACTGCTGCCTCCGCGACCCGGACCTCCGGAAAAGCGGTAGAAGATGGATGGATGGATGGATGGATGGATAAATCTTCAATATTAATGCTAAATGAGACCCAGAGAAATTACCCAGCCCCTGAGGTAAATCAATTCAGTGTTGTAAATCAGTTTAAATATTTAGGAATCCAAATTATGCCTAAGCTAGAATCAGTCGCCAGTGTCAACTATGAAGCCTTAATGTCAGATATCAATGAGTTAACTCAGAGATGGATGTCACTACCAATGTCGATGATCGGGAGAATCAATATACTTAAAAGTAATATTTTACCTAAAATACTTTATTTATTTCAATACATTCCCTTATCACCACCTTTAGATCTATTCTCAAGAATAAAAAAAAAGTTAGTGGAATTTATATGGAACAACAGGAGGGCTAGATTACGTTTGTCTTTATTATATTTACCATTTGATCGTGGAGGTCTGAAATGTCCAAATTTTATGTTGTATTATTGGTCGGCACAACTGAGGTCTATGACATATTATTTTTCATCAAATGATCTCCCTCACTGGACTGAAATGGAATCATACAATTTACCTTTACCTCTTCCCATATTCATATACTCAGATTCGGCAAAAAAATTACAAAAACAAGTTAAAATCCATTTGTAAAGCATATGATCAAAATATGGTGTGAAGCTAAAAACTATTTAAAAGAACCACAGTTATTGTCACAATTTAGTCCAATATGGGGTAATCAATATTTTAAACCAGGGAGAGCGGACGCTGTATTTAAAGTATGGAATTTAAAAGGGATACAAAAGATTCAGGATTTATATTTGCCATGTGCAGACAACATAATGTCTTTTGAAGAGCTGAGGATCAAATTTAATCTCAATAGAACACATTTTTTTAAATATCTTCAACTTAGAAACTTTATTCGATCAAATCAAAATAAAGCTCTCACTCGACCTATTTATTCATCCTTGGAAAAAATGATGATGAAAGATAGTAAAAGAAAGGGTATTATTTCAGAGTTTTATAACTCATTGACACTATCTTCAAGTGAAAATTCACTGAAAAGATTAAACTACTGGAAAGAAGATCTGCAAATTGAAATTTCAGAGGAACAATGGGAATTGGCTTGTACAGAAGCTCAAACCAAATCAATAAATGCACGCCTTAAATTGATACATTTCAAATGGTTAATGCGGATGTATGTTACACCGGAGGAGTTAAATAGATATAACAAAAATATACCAGATACATGCACAAAATGCATGGAAAGTAAAGGAACCCTATTTCATTGTTTATGGGAATGTAGATTAATAAGAATGTTTTGGGAGGAGGTGAGGGTAACAATTGAAAAAATAATCTCAAAACAAATCATATTGAATCCTAAACTGTTTTTGTTGGGTCTGTACCCAGAAAAGCATAATTTCAATAAAAGTGAAAGAACATTCATAGACTTCAGTTTGCTTAATGCCAAAAAATGTATTGCACTATTATGGAAAAAGACTCATAGACCAGATGTGACTCAGTGGTTAAGACAGATGTTAACAAACCTTCCATTAGAAAGAATAACATATATACTGAAATCAAAGGAAATTGTGTTTGAGAATATATGGAGACCTTTTATTGATTATGTAAAAAATTTAAACATAACTCTTGAAGAAGAAGGTGAATGATGTGTGTGGACCTTGTAAATTCCAAACTGGTGAACATAATATGTATACTAATGTATTGGATTGTCTAGACTAAACAGAGGAGCATTGTTGAAGACTTGATTTTGTTGGTGGTTGTTGGTGTTTTTAGGGCATTTTTTTTTTTTGTAGTACTTTAGTGTTAGTGTTTGATTGTTTGTATCATGTTTGTTAAAAAAAAAAAAAAGGTTCAATAAAGATATTGTGGAAAAAAAAAAAACATGTTACCGACATGTTAACAACAGGGGAAAAAAAAAACAACTTGATTTTTGCTGGAGTGTCACTTACATTTTTAACCTCAAGTAAAATGGTCTGGGCAAGGTGCCAATAGCAGGATGCAAACCAGCAACCTTCTGCTCACAGGTCCACCATACTATCTACCTAAGCCACAGTAGCATCTGGCTTGGAGATGGTCTGAAAAGGTTTTGTTGGATTGTCAACTCAAATTCCGGAAACCAAATGTAGTACAGAAAAATAGCTGTATGGGAGACGTCACAGACTCAGAGCTCTACACACTTTGTATCATTTATGTAGCTGCTTCTTTTTCTTCTGGCTGCTCACCATTAGGGGTTGCTGGCTGCAGTGGATCATGGGCCCCTATATTTGATTTGGCAAGGATTTTATGCCGGATGCCTTTCCTGACACAACCCGCCCCATTTATCTGCGCTTAGGACTGTCACTAGGAGTATAATGGTTTGGGCCTCCTGCGGCTGGGTGACCAACTTTCCCCATTCTATTGTGCTGAGCACCAAGCTAGAAGGCGTAAAGTACTCTGGCTACTCTACCACTAGGCCAATGATGAAACAATGATGAAATCGATTCTTAATCATCTATCTATAAATGCAACAGATCTCTGTGTGTGTGTCTGTGTGTGTGTTCCTCAGATATTTCCCAAACCGTTTGTCAGACTGGCCTCAGATTTTATAAGTGCTTTGCTGAGGTTACGAGGGTCTGCGTCCCTGAGTATGGAGTTGCTCAGTCAAAATGTCATTTTTATCAATAAAGGTTTAGCCGCCGCTTCGTTTCCTCATGCCTTCTTTGGCTTCTAGAAGTGTGGGCGGGGTTTCGGATTGACTCCGTACTGATTGGATAATACGTAGCATTACGGGATCAGTAACCAGAGTGCTCCGTGAGCAAAACCAGGAAGCAAAACTGACAAATTTGAGTAGAAAAAGATAATGCTTAAGATTTAATGTTTAAAAAAATTATACCATAAAGTTGCCGTGATTGCATTGGTCTAAAGGATAATTCGGCATATGTGGACAATACGAGGTGTATGGGTGTGCTGGGGGGGCACCCACGGGGACCCATGGTGCTACAAAGGACAGCGGTGGCACACGGGTGAAGCAGCAGACGAGACTCCCGTTCACAGGGCAGGCGGGGCTCAGCTCCCTGTGAAGGACTGTGATCCGCCGGTTCAGCTGCTGCTTCTCCAACAGCGGTGTCCGACCGGGTGGACCACGATCCTTCGTGGGGAGGTACGCCCTGCCTGCCCAGTCAGTGGTAGACGAGAGTTCCAGCTGCTGCTTCCCCTGTGTGGTACCACTGTCCTTTGCAGGACCACGAGTCCCTTCTCCTGCACGAGTATCTAAAAATTAAAAACTTAATAATAATACCGCCATGATTGTGGAGCGGAATTGTCAGATCAACTGCATATCATATGTGGACACATGCACGCTTTGACTAGACGACGACCGTGACCAAACAGGACACAAAAATGCCCAAATAACGAAGTAAACCATTTTTATTTAAATATTTACAGGCAAATGGGCAACACTGATGCAACAGTTGCCGCCAAACGGGTTATTCTGCTGTGTATAGTAATGTTGGGTGTTTTGTACTTACAATATTGCTAAAGTATAAAAGGATGCAGTAGAATGGGTCTCATATATTTGTAAACTTGTCCTATTATAATACTGCATGAGTTTATTGACGATACACTATAAACTACACATATAAATTAAAACAGTTATGATGACCGAACAACTCCCATTCCCCAAAGTGCAAGATGCAACACTTATGAATATATCATAAAAGATCACACAAATAAATGATCTGACAAACAGATAAACCAGGGTTCTTAAACAGTCGCTAATATCGGATGTCTCATTCATTTTCAGTAATTCTGTAATTAATGTTCACACAATCAAATAAATCTGTGCCATTCAGTCCTTTTCCTATTTGTCAGAGTCTATACATGTGTGATTGCCTACATATAGGTTAGACCGCTGTATTCCACTTTCAAACACAGCCTACATTTGGGCCTGTAAAGCCTAATTGGCTTACCTGTTTCAGACAGGAGTACTTGCTTTCTACGGGCATACACTAGCCAGTTTTAATTTCAGGACCTTAGTCCCTGATAAATGCATTAACAGCATGCATGACTGTTAATTTTCAATTACAGTATATTTGATATCCCATGATGACATTTTGAAATTCTATTCTCTATCAAGCAGTCCAAGTTTGCAATTTAAACTTTGTTGAACCTGCAGAATTTCACTTAAATGTGCAAAAATTGTTGTCATTTGTTAAAAAGAACTTTGTTCTGTTGATATGAGATAGGTGCCTCACTTGCTACTGTGATATTCTGATATGATCGAATAACAAACTCATTAAGTTATGGAAGTGATGCCATTGAACAAATTAACTTAAACCAACTAGTTACTGGCATGGGAGAAAAAAGATCAGTCAGTACCTATTCTGTGTCCTGTTTAAAGAATTGATATGAATCCCATATCACAGTGCATATTAAAAAGTCAACGTTCAGACTAAGATGTATTTTAAGCTGCAGTTAATTGATTCAGTTCAAGTTTTTAAATTGGGAGTATCATCAACGTCTCAACTGTGCTTGCAGGTTAACGGCAAACGGTGTGTGACCTAGCAATCAGCCTTGATCCCTGAGGGTGTTGTGGTGTGTGGATAACACTAGACTGTACAGTTGCATGAGCGTCCAACACATGCCTTTAGAGAGCAGTCCTGGCAGCTCTAGCTGTCAGAGTAAACCTGCTGACTGGGGATATGGCAAGTACATTCCCATGTGCAGTCTGTGGTTGTGGTGCTCTTGCCCCCCCCCCCCCCCCCCCCATTGTTTATACAGAGGCCAGCCTCAATATTATGATTTTCACCTGGATGACTGACCACACCAGTGTTGTGATAGTATTTTCGTTGTTGTTTCTACTCTGCTTTGTTCTGCACTACACAGCCGCTTTGTTGTAAAATCTTTTGCTCTAATGTGGAACTCTTCTTTTTTGGCCCTTCTTCTGATGTGCAGCGGCCCAGATCCCCTTCCAGCTGTGAATGCCCACTTTTCACATCATGACCAGACCTTGCACTTTCACTACTACACAAAACTATTTCATAGGGGTACTCCAAAAGGGCCTAATGAGAAGTTTAGCAGCTAAGATAATGATAAACTCAAATTGTCTTAATTGCTTTTTTCTTCTTTTTTTTATTTTAAATTAAGTTGATAGAAAAAATAATCTCCTTTAAAATGCTTCAAATTATCTTTATACACAGTTACAAATAGTTTTTCTCCTCTATATTTTCTACCCTCTTTATCATAGAACAGAAAGCAATACACGCATAGCCCAAACAATTTGGGATAATGATCGC
The DNA here is from genome assembly GCA_020510985.1 of Pholidichthys leucotaenia. Lineage (NCBI taxonomy): Eukaryota > Metazoa > Chordata > Actinopteri > Cichliformes > Pholidichthyidae > Pholidichthys > Pholidichthys leucotaenia. Next base: position 58,948,192 of record CM035843.1, on the reverse strand, counting down.
CTTGTATTAAGAGGGAAATTGAACTCTCCAGCTTGAAGACCATTATTCCCTCCCTGTTGGTTCACTGGGAAATAAGCCATTTAGCTCAGTCAATAATTTAGGTGTAGCTCTTCAGTTTGAGTTTAGCCTTCGTGGTGAAGGTCATTAAGCTTCAGTCAGGGTTATGTGTTGTTGTCTTATGTAAGTATTACTCCAAAACCACAAATCTGACCTGAAAAATGATAAGAATTCCCCTATTAACACCAGACTGTAAATGTAAATGGGCAGCTTTGGATTTAACATTCTAAAACAATTTAGAATTATGCCAAGTCTTTATGTTTTAAAAAAATAGTTTATTTTTTATTATAATATATAATTATAATAATTTTTTTTTATAATTTTCATAATTCTGACTTTAAAGGGACCCAACTGAAAACAAAGCACACTAGTGGCGACTGACATATGACGAAGCCTAAGGAGGATTACTGAAAACTTTCTGAATGTCCACTAGTGACCAGCTTTCGTCCATAAATGATGAGCAAATAGCTACCAGCTAATTTTGCTAAGTCAACATTATACTTAAACGGGGTTGTTGTCCTTTTATTGCTAAATAGTGGTTGTACTCATTTAATATTTAACTCATCTGACTCTAAATTTGTGATTCATCCCCTATCATTCACTTAAGAATTGCTTAAAGTTAAACTCTACAGAATTTTATTAATATGACACCATCCATCCAACCCCTCACAGCACCAGTAAACATCCAGGGAACAGACATTGAGATGGTGACATCCTACAAGTACCTGGGTGTTCATCTGAACAATAAACTAGACTGGTCACACAATACCGACGCACTCTACAAGAAGGGACAGCGCAGGCTATTCCTACTGAGGAGGCTCAGGTCTTTTGGTGTACAAAGGGCGCTGCTGAAGACATTCTATGACACGGTGGTGGCATCAGCCATCACCTTTGGAGTGGTCTGCTGGGGCAGTGGCATTACAGCAGCCGATAGGAAGAGACTGAACAGACTGATCAAGAAAGCTAGCTCTGTCCTGGGGCAACGCCTTGACCCAGTGGAGGAGATAGGAGAGAGAAGGATGGTGGCTAAACTGTCATCTCTGCTGGAGTCCGAGTCCCACCCAATGCAGGACATATTGAATGCACTGAGGAGCTCATTTAGCAGTAGACTACATCATCCTAGGTGCGCAACTGAGAGGTTTCGCAGGTCCTTCCTACCTACGGCTGTCAGACTGTATAAATATACATGGTGCTTCGCTGCGCTCTTTGTTTGTTTTTGTTTGTCAATTGTGTGTCTGCTTGCACTTATACCCGTGAAGAACTTTTAAATATCAGGACTTTGACCCCCACGGACCACCTCCCAGTTTTTCTAGCCCCTGCCGCCGACCTGGTTTATTGTTTGGCTCGGAAAGTGAGACGGCGGAAGAGAGGAAGACGAGCGGGCGCTCTCGTGCGACTTCGCAGGAGAGGCTCGCGAACGGCGCTGCCTGGCATATTTCTGTCCAATACCAACTCTCTCTCTAACAAGGTGGATGAACTGAGACTGCTGATGCGTTTTAAGGACCTCGCCTCCTCAGCTGTCCTCTGCTTTACTGAGACCTGGCTCCGGGAAAATATACCGGACAGCGCGCTGCGCCTCGACGGCTTTCAGCTCTTCCGTGCTGATCGTGACACAGAGCTTTCCGGCAAGACCACGGGAGGCGGAGTCTGCTTCTACATCAACTGCATCTGGTGCTCTGATGTAACGGTAATTTCCAAACACTGTTCTCCTGCCTTGGAATTTCTTGTTATCAATTGCAAGCCCTTCTATTCCCCGCGGGAGTTTGCTTCTTTTATAATGATCGCTGTGTACGCCCCTCCCGACGCGGACACGCGCGAAGCTCAGCGCGTGCTCGCGGATCACATTCAACACACAGAGCGGAGTTTTCCAGACTCGCTGATTATTGTGGCTGGCGACTTTAATCAGTGCAATCTGAGCCACGATCTCCCCCGCTACAAACAGTTTATTAAATGCCCCACCAGAGGATTAAACACACTGGATCACTGTTACACCACAGTGAAAGACGCATATCGCGCTGTCCCTCGAGCTGCGCTGGGATTATCTGATCACGTGATGGTTCACCTCATTCCCACATACAGACAGAGATTGAAGCTCACTAAACCTGTTGTGAGCACTACGAAGATACGGACCAGTGATGCTGAGGAGAAGCTGGAAACGTGCATGGAAATATCTGACTGGGGCATGCTTAAAGGAGCCACGCATGATCTGGATGAGTACACGGACACTGTGAACTCATATATCCACTTTTGTGAAGAGAACATTCTTCCATCACGCACCAGGGTGAAGTACTCTGATAAGCCCTGGTTCACTGCCAAGCTCAGACAGATCAGGAAGGAGAAGGAAGCAGCGCTGAAAAGTGGAGACAGGGACTGCTACAGGGAGGTTAAATACCGGTTTAACAGAGAGCTGAAGAGGGCTAAATCTGTGTACTCAGAGAGACTCCAGCAGCAGTTCACTGCTAATGATTCGGCTTCCGTGTGGAGAGGACTGAGGCAGATCACCAACTATCGGCCTCAGGCTCCTAAAGGTCAGGATGACAAAGCCCTTTGTCAGAGACTGTCCCAACACTATGCCCGTTTTGACACCTCGTCATCTGTGTCCAACTCCCCCCCCTCCCTCCAGCTCCACAGCCTCCACATTCCCTACTTCATTTAAGGCACCCCCCCCCTCCCCCCCCCCCCTCCCCTTATCATCAGTGAGCAGGATGTGCTCAAACAGTTCTCCAGACTGAACCCGCGCAAGGCCCCCGGCCCAGACGGCGTGTCTCCCTCCACCCTGAGACTCTGTGCGAAACAGCTGGCTCCTGTATTCACAGACATTTTTAACACCTCCCTTAAGTTATGCCACGTGCCATCCTGCCTCAAATCCTCCACCATCATCCCTGTCCCCAAGAAGCCACGGATCACTGGACTTAATGACTACAGACCTGTAGCGCTCACCTCTGTAGTCATGAAGTCCTTTGAGCGCCTGGTCCTGTCCCACCTCAAGTCCATCACCACCCCTCTCCTGGACCCGCTGCAGTTTGCCTACCGAACCAACAGGTCTGTAGACGATGCAGTCAACCTGGCCCTCCACTCCATCCTGCAGCACCTGGACTCCCCGGGAACCTACGCCAGGATCCTGTTTGTGGACTTCAGCTCCACATTCAACACCATCCGCCCCGCTCTGCTCCGGGACAAGCTGTCCCTGCTCAACGTGCCTGACTCCCTCTGCAGGTGGATCATCGACTTCCTGACGGACCGGAGGCAGCATGTGCTGCTGGGAAAGACTGTCTCAGACTATACTAGCATCAGCACCGGATCACCCCAGGGCTGTGTACTTTCCCCCCTACTCTTCTCCCTTTACACCAACTCCTGCACCTCCAGCCACCAGTCTGTCAAGTTGATCAAGTTTGCGGACGACACCACCCTCATCGGGCTCATCTCCAACGGCGACGAGTCCGCCTACAGGAGAGAGGTGGCCCAGCTGGCGACCTGGTGCAGCAATAACAACCTGCAGCTGAACGCTCTGAAGACAGTGGAGATGATTGTAGACTTCAGGAAAGTCACTACTCCTCTGCCCCCCCTCACCCTCTCAGGCTCTCCCATCACCACTGCTGATTCCTTCCGCTTCCTAGGCACTACCATCACCAGGGACCTCAAATGGGAGCTGACCATCAGCTCACTCATCAAAAAAGCCCAGCAGAGGATGTTCTTCCTGCGGCAGCTGAGGAAGCTCAAGCTACCCACCAAGATGTTAGTGCAGTTCTACACAGCCATCATCGAGTCCATCCTCACCACCTCCATAACCGTGTGGTACGCAGGAGCCACTGCCAGGGACAGACTAAGGCTGCAGCGCGTCGTGCGCACTGCTGAGAAGGTGATCGGCTGCAAGCTCCCATCTCTCCAGGATCTGTACATCTCCAGGACCCGGAGGCGTGCTGGCCGGATCATAGCCGATCCCTCACACCCTGGTCACGTACTGTTTGCCCCCCTCCCCTCTGGTAGAAGACTTCGGTCCATCCAGACTAAAACCTCCCGTCACATGAACAGCTTCTTCCCCTCTGCCATTAGACTGCTGAACACTAAGTGACTCTCGTGCACCATGTACAGCAGCTCAACCAGACTCATGTCAATCATCACTGTTTTCTTCCTGCATTACCGACTGCACTATATAGTTCTCCACAGTATCTGCTGCTGGCTAATATATATTTTAACTGTTGACCAGTATCACTTAATCTTATCCTACACTTTATTACATGTATAGTTTATTTCTCTTATCTTATCATGTTTAATGTTGCAGCATTGTACCGAGACAAATTCCTAGTTTGTGTACTACATGAACAATGGCAATAAACCTGATTCTGATTCTGATTCTGATTCTGATTCTAACCTAAGCAGGGCTGCTTGCAGAGATGGCAAAAAAATGTGACAACCTAATAGTATTGTATGCAAAAGATGCAATTGACTTACACAAATGGTCCCCTCCAGTATACAACTAGGACAATATCAGTCGCTACGGAGGGTGACGATATGTATGGGTACCTATTCATACTATGTAGGATAACTAAGTAGATGGTTATGCTGTTTATTCCATCTAGCCACAATGCTCCGCACTTTGTGTATATATATATATATATATATATGTATATATATATATATATATATATGTACGTATGTATATTCACTGGTCTTATTTTTATTTTTCTTATCTTCTTAATTATTGCTCTGAGTGTTGCTATCCCTGTGCTGTTGCAATCCTGGAATTTCCCCATTGTGGGACTAATAAAGGCTTATCTTATCTTAACAATGATGACATTGAAGATTAGCATTTGATGATTGATTTTGTTACTGATCATAAAATATGAAAGAGTGTCTATTATAACTCATCAGTTGGGGTTTGTATTACTTGGAGAAAAAAATCCTTTGTCTCTGCATCTTTCTCTCCATCCCAGAATTTCCGAGCTGATCCAGAGGAGCTTTTCACCAAACTGGAAAGGATAGGCAAAGGCTCTTTTGGTGAAGTTTTCAAAGGCATCGACAATCGGACTCAGAAAGTTGTGGCCATTAAAATTATTGATCTGGAAGAAGCAGAGGATGAAATAGAAGATATTCAACAGGAGATCACAGTTCTCAGCCAGTGTGATAGTCCCTTTATCACTAAGTATTTTGGATCCTATCTCAAGGTAAGAACGTCACTTTTGATCTTTGACTGGAACTTATTTATTTGCAATGCGTTGTTGTAGGCAATTTAGGCCAATAAATAATGCAGATATGCAGTGATAGGAAGTATTGCCTTGAAGATATGGCACAGATGAAGTACAAGAAGATGTGGACTTTTTACGGGCCATATTTTTGTCATTTTCATACTGTACTTCAGAAAAATGGTTTTAAGACTTGATTGTAATATCAATAATTTTCCATTTTAACTTCAGCGTCTGGTTGTTCATATCCACACAAACACCCTGACGCTGGATTTACACCGACTCTGGATGCAGTACATTACAGCTGCGATCTGGCCTCCGCAGCAAATAGTTCCCATTCTTGTCAATTTTCTAATCCCCACCTAGTCCGGACCACTGCAGAACGAATCCAGCTCATTAAATTCGGTTCACTAATGAAACACAACAAGTCTATTTTTGACAGATCCGCAAGGTAATCCCATGGTGTCTCGTGGTATTTAATAGCTGTTTGTTCATTAAAAATTATACAAGGATCGTCCATTATTTTCTGAAGTCTATTCCTCCACCACTGTGTCAGAGAAGGTAAAAACTTGACTTAACATACAAATGCTGCATAGAATTAAAGTTAACAGGCCACTTATGTTTTATTTAGAGCCCAGAAATCCAGGTGGGAGCTGCTACATCACTCTTCCTTGTTGTTGTCACATGATTGCAATCGGTTTATCTCGAGCAGTCTCAGGTCTTTCTCGAGCTCTTGTGTTATTTTGTATAATTCTCAAGTGATCTTGTATTTCAAACTCTGTTCTCATCCATGCCGCTGTAAAACACAAACGGAGCTGGTAGGGATGAACGCAAGGAGCCATCCGCACTGCATCTGCAAGTACTGCATTTGGAGTCGGTGTAAATCCTGGGTGATACTGAACTCTAGGAAAAGCAAGATCTTTCCATACACAGACAAACACAATGCATAACATTATTGTGGTGTAATAACTCTTCTTGAAATGCAAATGTCTGCTCCTTAACATCACTGTTGTAGTATATTTTAAATACAGTGTGATAGAACTCGGAGATAAAACAATGAAATAGGAAACAGCTCAACCTTGATTTAAGAGGAAAAAAAATATCTGTAGTTGCTGTTATGACAGAAACACCATACTATGTTTTGTGACAATGTTTGTCCTTTACATTAACTATGTGAGAGTGCCTCTCACAGTGCTGACTGTTGGTGAGAAAGGATAGAGGTAGTGCATTAGCTCAACTTACGTGTTTAGCTGAAGTGGAGAATTGAGGCCCGTGCATGTAGAGTGTGAGTATGGGGTTAGGTAGGGGTGGGGGGAATCAGTGCATCGTAATATCGTGGTACTTTGTGGTGGTGATACTGTATTGATTCAGAGACACTAGTATGGTGATACTTTGAGAATTATTAACCCCTTATTCCCTGACGCCCCCTCATATGGGGCTGCACAGACGTGTAACAACAAATATGTCACAAAGCCATATTTACTTTTGATAAACACTGATATGCTGCATACCCAAAGAAAGGTCAGAAACTTGACTAAAAGCTCATAACTATTCTTATGATCACCAAACAGTTAAAACACCAATAAGTTAAACCAGCAGGCGTAGAAAACACCATAACAGTGTAAACACAAGAAAACGGCTCCAGTGATTCAGCCCAGATTATAGAAACAATAATCAGCTGACACTGCTGTGTAATCCAGCAGTATCATTTTTTTTAATCTCTCTACAGCAAAGATTCACTGATCTAGTAGCAAAATAAGACGTCTGGCTTAAAGACCTTGACACAGTGGCAACATGTTTTTCCGGGGGCGGAGCAGACACATGATACTATTGTAACCAGAATATGTTAATTTTATACTATTTATTTATTTATTTGTTTTATTTTGCACTGTAACTTTGTATATGAAACTTACCATTTGAAGTGTTGTACTACCAAGGCTCGAAAGTTGGAATATTGGGTCAGTTGGGGTCCCACCCAGATGTCCTGTGTTTGAACTTTTTAGTGGTGTCATCCTTCTCTCCTTCCTCTGCTCTCACCTCTCCTGGACCCTCTGCCTGAACACTTTCCTCTCCTTGGCTCCTCTGTCTCATCTTTCCTTCTCTGAGCCCTGTCTAATTCAGGTTCTCTCTCTGTCTATGGTGGTATACAAACAGGTTAGAAAATATCAAGTGTCATGTTTTGTCCTGCAGGATTTTTTTGTCATGGTTTACATAAATGACAAAAATATGAAAATGTGTATTTTTTTTTTTGTATTTTTATTCTAGTGTTTCTTTTTTCCATTGAGAGAGTAGGGAAAGGAAGAAAACATTCATAATAGTAATTTACTCATGCATACTTAAATTATATGATCAGAGGTGGGTATAGTAGCCAGAAATTCTACTCATGTAAAAGCAGTGCTTTGAAATTAATAATTAAAAGTAAACAACCAAAAATTTCTAGTTGAGTTAAGGGTACAAAGAGCACTCACTTAAAAACTTGAGTAATGACTTCAGTCTTGAAGGTTTGAGGTTTTTCTCCAAAATTTATAGCAATTTTCTTATTGTTTCCTACTTTTCTCTGTAAATTTATCTAAATTTGAAACCATTTTCCTCAAATTTGCAATTTCCTCTTGTAAATTCACTTTTCTTTTCCACAATATTTTTTATTGAACCTTTTTTTTTTTTTACAAACATAGCACACACAGTCAGACACTAATGCAAAAGTAATTTAAAAATTAAAAAGAACAATAACAAAATAACAAAAAAAAGTGTAATAAAAACAACAGCCATTAACAAAAACAAGCCAACAACAATGCTCCTCTGTTTAGTCTAGGTAATCTATTACATAAGAATACATAATATACATTCATCAGCTTGGAATTTGCAAGGTCCACACATATCATTCACCTTCTTCTTCAGAAGTTATGTTTAATTTCTTTACATAATCAATGAAAGGTCTCCATATATTAAACACATTTTCCTTTGATTTCAGTATATATGTTATTCTTTCTAGTGGAAGGTTTGTTAACATCTGTCTTAACCACTGAGTCACATCTGGTCTATGAGTCTTTTTCCACAGTAGTGCAATACATTTTTTGGCATTAAGCAAACTGAGGTCTATGAATGCTCTTTCACTCTTATTAAAGTTATGTTTTTCCGGATACAGACCCAACAAAAACAGTTTAGGGTTCAATGTGATTTGTTTTGAAATTTTTTCAATTGTTACCCTCACCTCTTTCCAAAACATTCTGATTTTTCTACATTCCCATAAACAGCGAAATAGGGTTCCTTTACTTTCCATAAATTTTGTGCATGTATCTGGTATGTTTTTGTTATATCTATTTAATTCCACTGGTGTAACATATATCCGCATTAACCATTTAAAATGTATCAGTTTAAGACATACATTTATTGATTTGGTTTGAGCTCCTGCACAAGCCATTTCCCATTGTTCCTCTGAAATTTCAATTTGCAGGTCTTCTTTCCAGTCATTCAGTCTTTTCTGTGAGTTTTCACTTGAGAATAGTGTCAATGAGTTGTAAAACTCTGAAATAATACCCTTTCTCTTACTATCTTTCATCAAAACTTTTTCCAAAGTTGAATAAGTAGGTCGGGTGAGAGCATTATTTTGATTTGAACAAATAAAATTTCTAAGCTGAAGATATTTAAAAAAGTGTGTTCTATTAAGATTGAATTTAATCCTCACTTCTTCAAAAGACATTGTTATCTGAGCGTGACAAATATAAGTCTTGAATCTTTAGAATCCCTTTTAAATTCCATACTTTATATACAATATCCGCTCTTCCTGGTGTAAAATATTGATTACCCCATATTGGGCTAAATTGTGACAGTGAGTGTGGTTCTTTTAAATATTTTTTAGTTTCACACCATATTTTGATCATTTGCTTTACAATTGGATTTTTAACTTGTTTCTGTAATTTTTTAGCCGAGTCTGAGTATATGAATAAGGGAAGAGGTAAAGGTAAATTCTGTGATTCCATTTCAGTCCGGTGAGGAGGATCTTTTGATGAAAAATAATGTCATAGACCTCAGTTGTGCTGACCAGTAATACAACATAAAGTTTGGACATTTCAGACCTCCACGATCAAATGGTAAGTATAGTAAGGACAAACGTAATCTAGCCTTCCTATTGTTCCATATAAATTCCACTAACTTTTTTTTAATTCTTGAGAATAGATCTGAAGGCGGTGGTAAAGGAATGTTTTGAAATAAAGTATTTTTGGTAAGATATTACTTTTAAGTATATTAATTCTCCCGATCATCGACATTGGTAGTGACATCCATCTCTGAAGCAACTCATTAATATTTGTCATTAAGGCTTCATAGTTGGCATTGGTGACTGATTCTAGCTTAGGCAAAATTTGAATTCCTAAATATTTAAACTGATCTACAACACTGAATTGATTTACCTGAGGAGATGGATGATTTCTCTGGGTCTCATTTAACATTAATATTGAAGATTTTGTTTTGTTTATTTTATATCCTGATATATCCCCAAAGTTCTTTATTAAATTTAACAAGGTCGGAATTGATTTTTTAAAATTCGACATAAACAAAATTATGTCATCAGCATACAGGGAGATTTTATGTTCTGTTGGTCCTACTTTAATTCCATATATTTGTGGATGTAAACGTACTGCCATCGCTAAAGGTTCAATTGCCATAGTAAACAATAAAGGTGAAAGTGGACAGCCTTGTTGACATCCTCTATTGATTTTTATTGATTTTGAGATATTGCTGTTTGTTAGGATTTCTGCTGTAACATTATTGTATATTATCTGGACCCAATTTATGAAATTATTTCCAAGTCCAAACCTTTGTAGGACTTCAGAAAGATAGGGCCATTCGACCCTATCAAAGGCCTTTTCGGCGTCCAATGATAGGAGAGCTGTATCTGGTGCTTCTTTATTGGAATAAATAATATTAAATAGTCTTCTTAGATTATGGAAGCCTTGTCTTCCCATTATAAAGCCATTCTGATCTTGGTTAATAATATTTGGTAATATTTCTTGTAGTCGTTTTGCTAAAATTTTACAGATTATTTTAAGATCAGCATTTAATAGGCTTATTGGTCTCATGTTTTCACATTTATTAGAGGGTTTACCTGGTTTTGGCAACAGTATAATTAAGGCATTATTAATGTATGATGGTAAATTACCATTTTAAAATGCTTCTAAAACCATTTCCAACAGTGGTTTTATTAATTTATTCTTAAATTTTTTTTATAGAGGTCGACTGGAAGACCATCTGGTCCTGCTCTTTTTCCTGATTTCATATTATCAATGGCTTGCCCAACTTCTTCTTGACTAATTTTAGACTCCAGTATCTCCCTGTTTTCATTTGGAATACCTGGTATGGATAATCCACCCAAAAACCCATTTAGTTTTGTTAAGTCAGTTTCATTTTTTGTATGATATAGTTTTTCATAATAATCTCTAAAGGCACTATTAATTTCTAAAGGATCTATAACTACCTGTCCATTACTTATAATACTGGTAATTGGTGTTTTAGATTCTAATTGTTTAATCTGCCATGCCAGTAATTTTCCTGATTTTTCACCTTGTTCATAAAAAGTTTGCTTCAATCTTAGAAGACTCGAGGCAGCTGTATTTGCTGATTTTTTTTTTTTAATTTTTTTTTTTGTCATATTCAGCTCTCAGAATCAGTAATTCGTTCTCTAACTGTGGGTTACTTCCTGCATACACCTTTTCTTGAAGAATGTTTATTTTACGTTCCAACTGGACTCTCTCCTCTTGGGTCATCTTAGATTTTGAACCTGTATAACTAATAATATACCCCCTAATAAAAGCTTTGAAAGCCTCCCACTTTATACATGCCGTTGTTTGTGTAGTATTGATATCAAAGAACTCATCTATCTGTTTTTCTATGTACTTAACAAATTCCTCATCCTGAAGCCATTTATGTTGAAAATGCCACCTAACTGGTCCCTTTGTCAATTTCTTATCTACATATACTAGACAGCAGGGTGCATGATCAGAGATCAGTGTTATCATAGAAACAGTTTTGAATCTTGGACCTTAATTCTGTAGAGATCAAAAAGTAGTCTATATGTGAAAATGTCTTATAGGTATTAGAATAACAAGAATAGGGTTTGACTTGTGGTTTCATTTCTCTCCATATATCCAGCAATCTCAATTCTTTCATAAAATGATTAATGGTCATCCTACATCCATTGTGCGTACAGTCCAGTCCTGTTGATCTATCTATACTGGGATTCAATGTACAATTAAAATCCCCTGCTATTATATGTTGCCCTGTAAGTGATGATAAAGTGAGGAATAAATTAACAAAGAAATTTTGATCATTAATATTGGGACCGTATAAGTTCACCAGATTTATATTTTCTAATAACAAAGATCCTTGGATAATTAGATATCTTCTAATTACATTTTTCGTTTGAAATGGGACTGTTTTATGTATGAGAATCATAACTCCCGTAGCTCGGGATGAAAATGATGAGGTGAACACGTTACCTTGCCATCTTCTCCTAATTCTTTTTACATCCTCCTCTAATAGATGAGTTTCTTGTAAAAATACAATTTTTGAATCTATGTCTTTTATTTTATTCATAACTTGTTTAAGTTTTTTAAGATTTTGTAGACCTCTGCAGTTCCATGAAGTTAAATTAAGATTAACGCTTTGATCTATGATCAATAAGGAGTTTGAGATTACCTTGCAATATGAACATACTCTTACAGAGAAGCAAAAACATGGATGATGGAACATTCATCCTACAAACTAAACAAAAACCGATTCCCTTTCCCCACATTTGTGGTAATCCCCCCCAAAATCAAAAAAATTCCGTCTCCTGTTATAGCTAGTGACTGTTCCACACCTGCGAGGATCAGTCAAACCACTCTCTTTCTCCTCTCAATCACCCTGACTCTACTGCTATTCTTATGACATTAACTCTCTTCTGTAGTTTTTTTCAACATAACTTCAAAGTTTTATAGCAACGTTGTACATCATAACTTTTTTTTTTTTTTTTAAATACAGTCTGTTTTTTGTAGACATGTTTGTTTCAGATCAATCAGATGTCTGTACATATGCTTAAATGTTCTATCTTTGTCATGTTCATGCTTAGCTCCCGCCACTCTCCTTTTGGATCTGCTTGATGAGCTCCTGCGCCTCTTGAGGGGTCTTGAAGGTGTGGGTTCTCCCCTTATATGTGACCAGCAGTCTTGCCGGATGAATTACTCCGTGACAAATCCCTTGGTTGCGCAGCTCTTTGCGGGCGGGGTCGAACTGTTTTCTCAATTGTTGTATTCCTGCAGCCAAGTCCAGATAGAACCGCACCTGTTGGTCCTGGTATTTAATTTCCCCTTTAGCTCGCGCCGCATTGGTGACTTTCATCTTGTCTCTGTAGTTGAGGAACTTCATAATCAGCGTCCTCGGTGGTGTCTTATTATCTCTCGGTGGGCTGATTCGGTGAGCTCTCTCTAAAACGACCGATGACTGCAGATCCGCGTTATTCAGCGCTTCTGGAATCCACTTTTCCAAAAAGGAACATGGGTCCCATCCCTCCGTTCCCTCCGGGAGGCCCACCAGCCTCAAATTATTCCGTTGCAAGCGGGATTCCAAGTCTAGGACGTTATCTTCCAGACTTTTGCATTTTAATTTCAGTGTTTGCAGTTTAGTTTGCAGGCTGGTGACGTCATCTTCAGCGCTTGAAATTCGGAGCTCCGCCTGCGACACTCGCTCCATGCAGTCGTTTATTTCTTTTCTCATACCTTCTATCGCTGTTATAATCTCGTCAAATTTAGACGAAAACTCTGTTCTCATGGAGTTGATGGCAGTGAGCACTGCGTTTGTCCCCTCTTCAACTGTTCCCGCTCCGCCACTGGCTCCCTCCTCCGCCATTGCCTCTGGAATTTTCTCTGTTTTGCCTCGAGTGTGGAAGTCTGTTAGCTTGGGTTGTTTTGTCGAGTTGCCTTTTCCTCCACCTAATTTTCCATCCTTAGTCTTTACCATATTCGCGCCAAAACGCTAGGATGGGTTTTTGTTCCAATTAAGAGAGTTTTAGTAATTTTTTTTTTTTATTTTCAAGAGCAGAGCAGTGTGAAAGACGTCTTCCTACGTGGCCGCCATAACCGGAAGTCAAAAATTGACTTTTCTTATACATTTAAGACTTTATTATAAATTTGTGGATTATTTTATGGCTAATTTTTGTCTGTTTTTTAAAATAAAATTGTTTTTTAATAAATTTGAAAGAAACTGTGGTATTTTTTTTTACTTTTTCCTTATAACAGTTTACATTTTTGACCATAATTTTGCAGAGCCAGAACAGAACAATAATTTAACTCTGATTTCAAAGAAAAAAAAATAAAATAAAATTGTACTTAATGAAATAAATTAACTTAAAGGACCAAAGATGCAATTATTTTTGTTATAATATTTCAATATATTTATAGTTTTTTTTTTTTTTTTTTAGAAATCTACTCACCACCCAGACAGCAGGAAAAACCTCCCTTATTTTGAAATTCAAATTTTGGCACGTATAGTTTGTCTGAAGGCTGCTGACAGATTAAAGTAATTGACTTCATGAATTTCAGTCATCTTAACTTTCCAGGTACATAATAATGAACATAAATTAGTTAATTATTATTAACTAAGGTAAAGGTAAAAATGGCTCCTTTTCATTCTTGTCTGAAATAAGAAAAAAAAAAAAAGTAATGATTGAAAAGAAGACAAAATGAACCTACTTGAGCTCTTTACCACATCTGTTAGCTAAGTGACTCTTCCATTATTGCTCCCATTACCAGCGGGTTAAAACCATGATAAACGCCTCCAGTGCTTACATACCTCTTCTGATTTTTTTTTACGCATTTAAAGTACTTTAATAAGCTCATGTTTCTCTTGGACAGTGATGCAAGCGAGACACTACCTGGCAACTGGAGCGGTCACGTGGGTGCAGCGCTTGTGAACTCCGCGCGGATGACGGTCATGCGCGTTGTTTGTGTCCGCGCTTGCAGACTGTAATTCCTTCATATTTTTTCTTAAATTTATATTTCCTCGTAGGAGTGGCGGGAAATTTACAAGCGTGGCAGGCTGCCGCTGGGAAATGTTACCAGAGGAAACTCTGAAAAAAGCAACCTGACATATTGTCTTACCTTTGCTATTTGTCAGCGAAACTGTTATCAACCAGAATAAATGGGTTTTGTATAAATAACTGTATCTCCAAGCATGCTTTGGGGACTTTTCCTGCCATGTTCAATCACTACATAATGGCAGTCAGATGTTCTGATTGGAGAAGGGTGAATGCCCCTCCCTGCCCTGTGCAGGTATTTGCCTCCTTGTGATTTGCTAATGGTGTGATTGACATGAATCTGATGACCTGAACTTGATTCTATTGGGTCAGAGGATTAAAATGAGATGTCAATCACTGAAATTGGCCAGGACATACCAGAGCTGCTGCCCTGCAGATTGATTCAGGGGCTGAGCTGTTGAGTAGTGATTACACGTGCAGAGCGGAGCTGGAGCACAAACCTAGCATTAGTAGTTAGTATCGTCTTTTCTGTGTTGTTCTTTGAAAGATAGGCAAATACGCTACCGTTCAAAAGTTTGGGGTCACCCAGACAATTATTTTGTGTTTTCCATGAAAAGTCACACTTATTTACCACCATGAGTTGTAAAATGAATAGAAAATATAGTCAAGACATTGACAAGGTTAGAAATAATGATTTGTATTTGAAATAATAATTTTTTCCAGATACTCAACCTGCTCAAAGGAAGGTCAGTTTTATAGCTTCTCTAACCAGCTAAACTGTTTTCAGCTGTGCTAACATGATTGCACAAGGGTTTTCTAATCATCCATTAGCCTTCTGACGCACTGAGCAAACACATTGTACCATTAGAACACTGGAGTGATAGTTGCTGGAAATGGGCCTCTATACACCTATGTAGATATTGCACCAAAAACCAGACATTTGCAGCTAGAATAGTCATTTACCACATTAGCAATGTATATTAGATATTAGAGTGTGTTTCTGATTAGTTTAAAGTTATCTTCATTGAAAAAAACAGTGCTTTTCTTTCAAAAATAAGGAAATTTCTAAGTGACTCCAAACTTTTGAACGGTAGTGTAAGTCTAGCAGGAAGAGAGCCTATAATGATGTAGATGCCTGATATACACTTCTCACAAAAAGTTAGGGATATTCGGCTTTTGGGTGAAATTTCAGGATGCACCTAAAATGCACTACAACCTTTACAGGTGAACTTAATTTGACCTTCTCTAACCTTTTGAATGCACATGTCCAACTGTTCAATGTTTCAATACTTTTTGCATAACTTGCTGTTCTCTTAACAAGGTGCTGAATGGCAAAAGTCACAACAGGTGTTTGATGCATGAATCGACCAATACATTTTCTGGTTCAATTGGAATTGTTATTGAAACAGTCCTCTTCATCATGCGGTTCACATTTTGACATCATGAGACCAAGACAACTCCTAATAATTCATCAATGGTACCTCGCCATTGCGAGGCTTCAAACAGGATGTTCTCAGAGGGAAGTGGCCGCTGAGCTTAGTGTCAGAGTGTCATCAGCAGGTTGCAACAGAGATACAGAGAGACTGGAAGAGTCACAGAAAGGCATAGAAGTGGGCATCCTTTAGCTACATCCCACGCTGATGACTGCTTCATTGTGAACAGTGTGCTGCGGAATCGGATGATGAATGCGAGTCAACTCCAGGAACATTTAAGGGAGATGAGAGGCACCCAAGTGTCATGTCAGACCATTCGAAACCATTTACATCAGCGTGGTCTGCATGCTAGATGACCTGCAAGTGTACCTGACCACACCACCAGGCACAGCCATTATCATCTTACATGGGCCAGGGAGCATTTACGCTGGACAAGGGGCCAGTGGGCCTCAGTGTGCTGTTCTCTCTGTCGATTCACGTTGAGCAGAAATGATGACCGTCAACAACATTGGAGACGTCAAAGAGAGCGCTATGCATCAGCCACTGTTGTCACCAGATGAGCCTTTGGTGGTGTTACAGTCTGGGCAGGTGTGTCTCGTTAATACAGAACTGCCCTACACCTTGTGAATGGTACAGTGACAAGCCAGTACTACCTGAATAACATCATTAATCCAGTCATTGTGCCCCTGCATGAACAACACAGGCCTAATGTCATCTTCATGGATGGCAGTGCTCCAGCTCACTGAGGTCGCATCATTAGGGAATGGCTACTGGAGGCTGGGGTACTTCAAATGAAGTGGCCTGCACTTTCTCCAGACCTGAATCCCATAGAAAACCTGTGGAATCAGCTGAGTCACCATGTAGAGGTTTGTAACCCTGCACCCTAGAACCTCAATGACCTGAGGGCCGCCCTTCAAAAAGAGTGGAATGCCATACCTCAGCAGACAATAAGTCAACTTGTGAACAGCATGAGACGTCGTTGTCAAGTTGTAATTGATGCTCAAGGGCACATGGGGGAGTCGATATTGACAAATCAAATTTTATTATCCCCAAATCAAAAAATGAGGAGTTTGAACATTACTTAGAGAATCAAAATTGGGAGCAGCTCATGTCAACATGTGAAGTAGATGATTGTTGTAATTTTATAACTGCAACAATCACAAAGTCTATAGAAAAATTTTCAAAGCAAATTAAAAGTAGACAACAGAAGATTAGCCTACCATGGTTAAATAATGAAATAAGAAAACTTATGAAGAGGCGAGACTATGCACTGAAAACATCACTAACCTCCAAACTACAAAATGATCACCTTGTGTACAAAAGTTTAAGAAATAAAGTGGTACATGAGCTGCGAAAATCAAAAATATCTTATTACAATAAACTGATAGATCATGCAAAGGGTAACAACAGTTCCCTATGGAGGCATTTAAATAACTTAACTAATAAAAAAAACGATCAGAAGGGGGTAAAGGAACTTAGAATCAATGGCAAGACCGTCAGTGACAAGGCTACTTTGGCAAATGAATTTAATTCACACTTTGTGGGCTCTGTGGAAGACTTAACAAAAAATTTTGTGCTGCCAAATGTGCTCAACAACACAAATTCCATACTTCCAACAGATACTTTTCACATCGATGAGGTAAATGAGAAGTTAATTGCTGGTATTGTTAAAACACTGTCAAACTCAAAAACTAATGATATCTACAATATGAGCACCTCCTTTCTCAAAATGCACAGCAAAATATTAATCAAACCACTGACTCATCTCATTAATCTCTCCATTAGGTCTAGTACATTTCCATCTGGCTGGAAAAAAGCTGTCGTCATACCAGTTCATAAATCAGGCAGTAAAGACGATATATGCAATTACCGCCCAATCTCTATTTTACCAGTCCTATCTAAGGTTCTTGAAAAAGTTGTAGCTACACAGCTGATAGACTACTTACAAGACAGTCAACTTCTTCATCCACATCAATTTGGTTTTAGACCAGGATACTCAACAGAAACAGCAAATTGTTGCCTTATTGAAAACGTCAAACAGTCCTTGGACAGGGGTAATGTGGTAGGAGCTGTTTTTCTAGATCTCAAAAAGGCTTTCGATACTGTAAACCACAGTTTGCTTTTATCCAAAATGGTATCTTTTAACTTCTCCCCAAATACATTAGAATGGTTTGCATCTTATCTCCAGAATAGAGAACAGTGTGTAAAAGTTCACCAGGATAAATCCTCATTTTTAAACAACCGCATGGGTATCCCACAAGGGTCCATTCTTGGTCCTTTACTTTTCAGCATTTTTATTAATGACTTGCCGTTACACTGCTCAGCTGCAACATGCCAACTTTATGCAGATGATGCAGTTATTTACACAGCTGCCAAGACTCCAGCACAGGCTGCAGATGTACTGTCTACAAGTATGGTTGATGTCCAAGAGTGGCTCCTCAAGAACCATCTATTGCTGAACCTTCAGAAAACAGTCTCAATGTGCTTTTCAATCAAAAAATGTAACCTGCAACATTTTAAAGTTAATATACATGATCATGACATCAGTTTAGCTACAGAATTCAAATACCTTGGCATTGTACTAGATCCTCAACTCAAATTTAATCTTCATATAAAGAAAATTTCAAAAACAGTAAAAAAAAAAAATCTGAACTGCTTTAAATTAATTAGATATTACATACCTTACGAAGCAGCTGCACTGTATATGCATTCTATGGTTTTTTCTCATATATCATACTGTTTGACAGTCTGGGCTCAAGCAGCCCCTTCCACAATAAGACATATAGGTTCATTATATAATCAAACCCTAAAAATCTTGGACAAAAAGCCCATTAGGTGGCATCACTGTAATGTTTTAAAAAAATACAACCTATTGAGTTTTGAGAGCTTCATTGACCTCTGTCTTCTGAAATTAACGTTCAAATGTTTCCATAAATCAGCACCCGAGCCACTTGCTGGTTTCGTCCAAAGACAGGACAGCAGCAGAGCCACCAGGAGTTCTGTTAACAATAACTGTAAAATATTCCACCGCAGAACCACATTTGGACAAACAGCTTTCTCTATAAAGGGCAGTCACATCTGGAACACAATGCCAAATGAAATTAAAATAATAACGGACTTTAAAACATTCACTAAAAATGTTAAAAACTGGCTGAAAAATAAACAAGAATGTACTCATGTATGAATTAATTGTCTGCAAAGTGAGAGTGAATGAAGGGAAGGAATAAATGTGTTTGTTTATAGTGAGTGACGGAGGGAGGAAGGCCTGAAATAGGCAAATGTGAGTTATGTTATATGTGTTAAATGTGAGTCAGGCTGTTATATTTGTGTATTTATAATATTTATGTTAAATGTGAGTCAGGCTGTTATATTTGTGTATTTATAATATTTATAATATTTATAATTGTGTATTTATAATTTTTCTGCATTGATGTATGTGGTTATTGTGTATATTTTTTATCTTGATTCTTTTTTCTAAAGCCCATCCAGGGACAAGAGTTGCAAATTAGCTAATAGCTATACACTCTATGTGCAACACATCAGATTGATTGTCTTTGATTAATTGTCTATGTTTATTGCACTGTCCCTGTCAAATAAACTAATCTACTACTACATGACAAATTACTGAGACATTGACATTTTTTGTTGTGGTATACCCAACGTTGTTGTTGGCTTTTGTTTCAATAAATTGTTTGAGGTGAGGAAATCACCACTGCGTGCTTCTATTTAAATTTCCTGCTTTCATGATATAATATCACTATAGTGTGAACTTTTTACATTTTCCATAAACTTCACCCGAAAGCCAAATATCCCCAACTTTTTGTGAGTAGTGTATATGGCGCTTTATGTGTTGGGTGACATCTCAAAGAGCAGTGAAGAAGCAAGCCCCGCCTGCTCAGTTCAGCCACGTTTTTCAGTTCAGTGAGTGGCAGGCAGTTAGAGCGCCAGTACAGCACTGAGTGATTCAGTGTACGAATCTTTAGAACAGATTTTTTTTAGTGAATGAACCAAAGTGATTCAGTACATTTTGGTGAACTGTGGATCCCATCTCTAGCTACTAGTTATGGGCCCCAGGGGCCTCATGTACAGTATAAAGGGTGCACAAGCACAAAAACACGGCATACACAGTGGGATGTATATAAACAAACTTGAAGTGAGAATCTGCGGGCTGGACTGCAAAGTTTCCACCTGCCCTGAGAAATTGCGGGCTCTCTGCAAAATTCTGTTTGACTCTCAGGTGATAAAATTACAAAACAGCTGAATTCACAGAATGTG
Source organism: Pholidichthys leucotaenia (assembly GCA_020510985.1). Taxonomy (NCBI): domain Eukaryota; kingdom Metazoa; phylum Chordata; class Actinopteri; order Cichliformes; family Pholidichthyidae; genus Pholidichthys; species Pholidichthys leucotaenia. The sequence goes on along the minus strand of CM035843.1, from coordinate 58,928,237 downwards.
TTAAAATAACGTTTCTATTTCAGTTAAAATGATTTGTCAACAAATTAGTGGTTGAAAAACATGATTGTTAGAAGATTTATCTCCAAAACTCTGCTTATTGAGCGCAGTGAACCCCTGATGAATAATAACTAATTTCCCTCAGATGCCTCATTCATGGTCCAAAACCAGCACTACTGGAAACTGGATCCCGTCTCTGTAAATGTGACAGAGATATAAAAAAAAATAAAATAATAATAATAATAATTACCGGAGACTATACAATTGACTCATGAGGCAATGTGCGCAGATCCATCTCTCCTGGGAGGAATTCTGTTCAGCAAAATGCACTCTAATCGAGCCCCGGCTCCAGCACAATATATGCCGAAGCAACGAGAAGCCCCTGACTGCAGACTACTTGGAGGCAACTGGATTGTGGATCCCTGCAGGTGAACCCCAGTAGCTGCAGCGGTGACATTTGTAGCTGTATCGGAGTGAAGAGATGTTTCCATAGTCTAAAATATGTCTGTTTGGAGATTACAATCTGGAAATAAAAGACTTCTCCATGGCTGTCGTGCGTAATTTGGATTCAGACAGATTTGGTTTGTAACTATAAATTCAGCTATAAGATTGGAGTTGTATCCAGTGATGCTTATTTACTTATTTTATTTACTTATTTTACTCAGTAACATCACATCTGTCTATGCGGATTACCAAGGGTTTTCTTTCACAACATTTTTTTTTTTTCGTGTGTTGGTCCACAGTCCACAATATACCTCGCATCGCTCCGGCCCATCTCCCAGTGGTTTCGCCGTGATTCTGTAGCCGGCACCAATGTGCCAGTCACGGCAACCACCTATACCACGACCCAAGGCTGTCCCCGCCACTCCCCCCTCGTCCTTTGGGACTCCGCTTTACTCTCCATTCTACTCTCACAGGCAACGTAAGGGAGCCACTTTGTGATGACGCATCCCCCAGCTGGCTGTGAGAGAGGAGCAGAGTCCCACAGAGCGAGACATTGCATTTTGAGATCCTGCAGCTCGGCTTGACCAGTGGCCTCGGGATGCGGCAATTGTAGGGTCACCTGGCGCGTGGTGCTAGCGATTTGTTGTGGCATCCCGGCAGGGTTGTTAGGAGATGGGCCAGAATGACACAAGATACACAGTCGACTGGGAATCAGTGAATCAGTGCTGCTCATCCAAGCTAGGAGGAGGCTAGAAGCTACTCGGCTAATGGCTAACTGGTGTAAGAGGGAGGGCAGAGTTGAACAGGTGAAGGATGTTTCTTAAAGTGTTTGGCTTTAAATCAGCGTTTTAAGAAAGCCAGGAAAATTAAAAAAAAAAAAAAAAAGATTTTCTTCAATAGTTAAAAAATAAAAGAAAATGTGAACAAAATATGTTACAAACACTTCATTAAGATGTGTGAGCTGTTACAATCTGGAAAAAGTGCAGTCGGTGACCCCTTTAAATACTTGGTTGTTGCTGAAACAGCTTTTCAACATTATCCTTTTAAACTGCTATTTCTTCTACAGGGCACAAAGCTATGGATTATCATGGAATATCTTGGTGGAGGATCAGCCCTGGATTTAGTAAGTCTACCAAAATAGAGTAAAAACGTCTGTATGAATATTATTTTTTTTACCATAAAGTAGACCTTATATTAGACCCTCTTTTTGGAAGCTGTATCCACCAACACTTGATAGAAATGTACATATGACAGAAAGGAAAGAAAAGTACCCCACGTTTTTTGTCACAGTTTGTAATTTAACTATCCAAGTTCACCAAATTGTTCTGTTTACCAAGATGGAGCCAGGCACCCTGGACGAAACCCAGATCGCCACAATCCTGAGGGAGATCCTGAAAGGCCTCGAGTATCTGCACTCTGAAAAGAAAATCCACAGAGATATCAAAGGTGGGTCTGATAAATACCATCACCTCCATCTTGGATTTAACAAGCTGTTAAGACAGCATCTTTTGCATTCTATTATTAATGATGTCTTAGTGAGATTTTATTGCATCTTGACACAAGTTTGGGTAGTTTTTCTTGATAGTTGTAAGTTTTTTTCTTTTGTTTATTGGTCCTTTGACAATGGTGATTGTGAGTATACTGTGACTCTCACTGTTGTTTCAGCTGCCAATGTTTTGCTGTCGGAACAAGGTGAAGTGAAGCTTGCAGATTTCGGAGTAGCAGGGCAATTGACAGATACACAGATAAAAAGGAACACATTTGTAGGAACTCCTTTCTGGATGGCACCCGAAGTCATAAAGCAATCTGCCTATGATTCAAAGGTCAGTGTTATATCAGTGTTACCTCTCGTTTACACAAACATTTAATGCTGGAACACAGTCACATCCTCTGCTACTGAATTCACAAAATGTATATTTAATTACTTTGGTCAGCAGCACTCGGTGATTGTAATACATTTAAAGTATTTTGTATGCTTTTTGAAGTATAAATGAGCTTAAATGAATATTATGATGCACACTAATTTTATAAAATGTGGTCAAACAGTAAAAGTGTCAAAACAGAGATTAATCATGTGACGTGTGTTTAATGTGGATAGTCCGGGGGGGGGTTGAATTTGCATCAGAAGACTTGTCTAATCTTTGCTGTATTGCTGAGTCAAGGTCATTATTCAATACTGAGTTTTAAAACCTGCTTAAACTGTTGTTTATAGTGCCAAAGTTTGTGAAGTTGCTTCCCAATAATGCTTCCTTTTTTCTTTGATTTGAATGATTTCTTGACCTTCATGTGATTGTTTTTCTTAGCTTGCTTAAGATGACCCAGTGCATATTTTTGGAATAAGCGCAGCATGAGTCAGTGCACCAGTCAGCACAGTCCTCACCACAGTTCTGTGCAGTTCCTTCAAACATGCTCATGTTGCCTTAGTCACGCAGTTTAAAAAGTCATTTTGCACTTTCTTACTATGAAAATATTTTCTCAATTATTTTTGTTTTGTAGGCAGACATCTGGTCATTAGGGATAACCGCCATAGAGCTTGCTAAAGGAGAGCCGCCCCACTCTGAGCTTCACCCTATGAAGGTCTTATTCCTCATCCCAAAGAACAATCCACCAACACTGGAAGGGGGCTACAGTAAACCCCTTAAAGAATTTGTTGAAGCCTGTTTAAACAAGGAGCCTAGCTTTGTAAGTTTAAACACTTTCTTCATGCCAATCTGAGCAGCTTTTACTGCACTGTGTAGAAAACAAAGCTGCCATTTTAATATTTACTCCTAAGGTTTGCATTATGTGTTTTCCATAGAGGCCAAGTGCCAAAGAGTTGTTGAGGCATAAGTATATTGTAAGACATGCCAAAAAGACGACCTATTTGACAGAGCTGATCGACAGATACAAAAGGTGGAAATCACAACAGTCTCAGGATGAATCGAGCTCTGGATCTGATGAGTAAGTTATGGTCACCTTTGTCATAAACTTAAGTAATGCAGTTGGGAAGCAGAACCTTATTAACAAATCCTGTGTTCCTATAGGGAGTCAGATGACCAGGCATCAGGAGGTGAAGATGACTGGGTCTTTGGCACCATCAAACCAGAAAAGAAACAGATGCAGAATGGGGCAGTCCAACCTGCTGAGCTGGAAAGCAATGAGGTAAGACTTAGGGAGCAATTATAAAATCAGCTCTCACTTGCAACAGACTTCTACATGTTGAAAGTCTCCTCAATTTGATTTTTCATATTTAACATTATCGTTCACTTGTAGGAGCCGCAGAGTCCAAAGAGGCCTTTGTCACAAAGCTTATCAACAATTTTCTCTCCATTGTTTACTGAGGTGAGAGAATCACTGACTTGATATAGAATATAAAATGATCATTATCACAGAATGGATCATCTTAAACAAATCCATTGTTAGACATGTTAATAGATACATAGATGGTTTCACATGATTATTATACAATTCTGACTGAGCATTTTATTTAAACAATAGGGATTCCAGGAGTTACTACAGTTCCCAATAACCACACTTGGATGCTTCACCATATGTAATACTCTTTAATTACAGTAACTTTTGTGTGGCTTCTTATATGTGAGAATTGTAATGTGTACCTTAATTTCTACAGTGAGGCACTGTTTGAAAAGAGACAGACTTCAAAACCCAGATATTGATTGGCTGTGCTCAGGGTTCTTGTTAATAGTTAGCTCAGTTAGCTGTGATTTGCTTACGTTTAAAACTGGCTACCCCAAAGTTTACATTAAAATCTCACGGCGTACATTGTCTACTGAAACCTCACTGTGTAATGCGTGCCTCTGACTCTTTACTCCATCTGAAGTTGCCTAGGTCACAAACAGATAGTAAAGAAAAGCAGAGATACCGATTGAACTTTAGCTAGCAGGTCCTTTGACTAAATGTATATAGATAAATGGACAACAGCAGTATCATTGGACATATGTGTAAAATGACAATAAATCTATTCTATTCTATACTATGCTCAGTGTTTCTGCTAGTCAGCAACATCCAAGAGGAGTGGTTGGGAACTATGGGTAGTATTTCATCGGGCTGTGACAGCGCCTGACTAGTTGGAGATATAAAAAAAAACAAAAAACAACTTCAATTCAACTTTATTTATGTAGCGCCATTTCACAACAGTCATCTCATAGCACGTTCAACTGTAGGGGAAACCCCCACAATTGCAGAAAGACCCCAGCAATCAGGCGATCCCCTGTGAGCAAGCGCTTGGCGATGGTGGAGAGGAAAAACTCCCTTTTAACAGGAAGAAACCTTCAGCAGAACCAGGCTCAGAGAGGGGCAGTCATCATCTGCGACTGGCTGGGGGGGTGAGGGGATAGAGAAGACGAAAAGAACAGACATGTAGAGAGCAAACAGCACGATGGGGACTCAATCTATGGGAGAGAACAAACAGATGTTAATGACCAGCAAAAATATTTCATTGAGAGTGAAGAAAAGAGTGAAGCCCAGTGCATTATTGGAGGTCCCCTGGCTGTCTAAACCTATTAGCGGCATAACTAAGGGAGGGTTCAGAGACACATGATCCCACCCAAATTGTAGGCTATATCAAAAAGGAAGGTTTTAACCCTATTCTTAAAAACAGAGATCGAGTCTGACTCCCAAATCCAGATTGGCAGCTGGTTCCACAGGAGAGGAGCTTGATAACTGAAGGCTCTGCTTCCCATTGTACTTTTGGAGATTCTAAGTATTGTCGGTTAAAATCTTTAACTGCATCTGTCTTTCTTAGGATGTCTATCTCTGTGCAAATGTTATCACACTTCCTTTATTGCTTGTTTCCTTTATTGCCTTTCACACTCTTTACTGCTTGCTTTGCATGCTACACCTTTGAGGTCACACATTCACGCACACACTACATGACATTTGCTGAAATCAAATCAAATGGGTCAACTCGCAGCTGTTACTAACACATAGATGAAAAAGTACAGATACAATGAGGGACAAACCGTTCCTCTTTGTATGAAAGAGGGGGTGAGCTTGGGGTGCAGTGAGGTCTTATAAAAGCTGTAAGTTCCAGAATTCTGGAGCTCACTCTTAAAAGACGGTTTAAGAGTTGGGTTCCAGCGCTGCCTGTACCATACCTCAATTTCAGTAAAATAAATGAAAGTATATTTCATCTCTCAGTCTGGTTATTTGGCCTTCGTATAATAGAACTGGGGGTGAAAGCATTTTAGATGCAACAGTATTACAAGTAGTCCAGCATTTTGGGAGCGTAGTGCTCTGTTAGGATAATAGGGTAGTATCAGATCTTTTAAATTCAATTCAATTCAATTCAACTTTATTTATATAGCGCCATTTCACAACAATAGTCATCTCATAGCACTATCAACTGTAGGGGGAACTCCCACAGTTGCAGAAAGACCCCAGCAATCAGGCGATCCCCTGTGAGCAAGCACTTGGCGACGGTGGAGAGGAAAAACTCCCTTTTAACAGGAAGAAACCTCCAGCAGAACCAGGCTCAGGGAGGGGCAGTCATCTGCTGCGACTGGCTGGGGGGTGAGAGGATAGAGAAGAAGAAAAGAACAGACATGTAGAGAGCAAACAGCACGATGGGGACTCAATCTATGGGAGAGAACAAACAAATGTTAATGACCAGCAAAAAAAAAAATATTTCATTGAGAGTGAGAAAAGGAGTGAGGCCCAGTGCATTACTGGAGGTCCCCCGGCTGACTAAACCTATTAGCAGCATAACTAAGGGAGGGTTCAGAAACACATGATCCCTCCCTAATTGTAGGCTATATCAAAAAGGTAGATTTTAGCCCTATTCTTAAAAACAGAGATCGAGTCTGACTCCCGAATCCAGATTGGCAGCTGATTCCACAGGAGAGGAGCTTGATAACTGAAGGCTCTGCCTCCCATTGTACTTTTGGAGATTCTAGGTATTACAAGTAATCCTGCATTTTGGGAGCGTAGTGCTCTGTTAGGATAATAGTGTAGTATCAGATCTTTTAAATAAAAAGGAGCCTGATTGTTTAGAGCTTTGTAAGTAAGAAGAAGGATTTTAAACTTAATTCTAAACTCTATGGGAAGCCAGTGAAGGGAGGCCAGAACCGGAGAGATATGATCTCTCTTTCTAGTACCTGTTAAAACTCTTGCTGCAGCATTTTGGATCAGCTGAAGACTTTTTAAAGATGTTTTAGGACAGCCTGATAATAAAGAATTACAGTAATCTAATCTCGAGCTAACAAAAGCGTGGATCAGTTTCTCAGCATCACTCTGAGACAAGATGCTCCTAATCTTGGCACTATTCCGCAAATGATAGAAGGCAGTCTTAGAAACAAATTTAATATGTGAATTGAAGGACAAATCCTGATCAAAAATAACTCCAAGGTTCCTCACAGAGCTATTAAGAGAAAGAGTAACCGCATCCAAACTGAAAGTTTGATTTGGAAAGGAATTTCTAAGGTTTTTTGGACCAACAAGAATGACTTCAGTCTTATCTGAATTTAATAGCAGGAAATTACAAGTCATCCAAGCTTTGATTTCCTTAAGACAGGCTTCTAACTTGGCTAATTGATTACTATCTTCATTGACAGGTATAATTGTGTGTCATCTGCATAACAATGAAAATGTATGCAGTGCTTTCTAATAATGTTGCCTAACGGAAGCATATATAAACTAAAAAGAGTAGGGCCTAGCACAGATCCCTGTGGAACTCCATGACTCAGCTTTGAGTTGAAAGAAAACTCATTATTTACATGAACAAACTGGAACCTATCAGATAAATAAGATCTAAACCACTGCAAGGAAGTTCCATTAAGTCCAACATGGTGTTCTAATCTATCAAGTAGAATATTATGATCGATAGTATCAAAAGCTGCACTAAGGTCTAAAAGGACAAGTACAGAAACTAATCCATTATCAGATGCAATGAGGAGGTCGTTGGTGACCTTCGCTAAGGCTGTTTCAGTACTATGATGGATTCTAAACCCAGATTGAAACTCTTCAAGTAAACCATTTCCCTGCAGGTGGTCAAATAATTGCGTAGCAACAACTCTTTCTAAGATTTTTGAAATGAAAGGGAGATTAGGTCCAACGTATGGGGGAGATGATGGGTAGAATTTCCTACTTTCTGAGAAAACCACATCGAGAAAACCACATCGAGTCTAATATTAAATTAAATGCCTTATTAAGACAGTCACTATCTACATCTACATATATATTAACCCCTTGCACTCTGGTTAATTTCCCTAAAAACGCCAGAAAATAACGTACCCAAAGTAAATCAAAAGCTGTTCTTCAACCCTTTGCAGCATCTTCATGGGGTTGGTCTCATTTAAAAGAAAACACTTTGAATTTTTTGGCAAAACAGTCATAATCTGTCTAAGTGCTCCTGCCACTGAGTAACAGTCATCTAAACATACTGAACTTGAAGAAAATAAATTTCGCCTGGGTGTTTTTTTGGATACAAATGCTTGCAAATAACACACAGCTGTCAGATCCGGGCTGGAAAATGCAACAGAAATGTAGAACCAAGTGCTATCCAGCTGAGGTCAAACTTTTGTAACAATACCACAAAAAATGAATATACTGTATTACACAGCTTTTTTCTTAGGTTGTTCCCAGGCGTTTTTGAACTGTGCCAAAGTGTGCCAAATGGCACAGTTTGGAAAAACGTCTAACTTTTGAATGATTCAATATAGAAGCTTCATCTTGGGCTCTATTGAAAGGTGAAGGGCTATGTGTGTGTGTGTGTGTGGGGGGGGGTTGTTTATTCATTCATGAATGAATGAATGAACAAACAAGCCTTCACACACAAAGAAGCATGCCACGTAAAAAATGTGTGGCTTTTTTTACAAGAAAAAATTACCTACAGTGCAATAAAAATTATACTAAAATATCTGTAATGTAGAAGATAACAACTACCGCCCCCCCCCCCCCCCGCTACAGAGGACGGACATCGTCCATCGACACATGACAGACCGTGGCCGTGCGCCGCGGTCTACTACGCACAGTTGTACTAAAATATCTGCAATCCGCTACAGAAGAGTAGCGGGGGGGGGGGGGGGGGGCGTTCACGGTCCGGACGCGGCGCACGGACTGGATACGGTCCGTGCGCTGACCGGAGCGGTCCGGGTCCATCATGTTGCGATGACGCACAGTTGTAATTTACTGATCGGTCAAAAGTCATTTTGATTACAATTTTCAGGGATAAATAATAATTTAGCTTACAACACTTACCTGTCCACAACAGCAGTGTCGCTGGCGAACTTCTCTTCCTCATTGTCAGACGAACATGACGCTGGTCCGCTTGTTACGGACTCGTGGTTCTGGTCACGCGACCCGGTCAAACTATAATTCCATTATTGCGGTTTTGCGCTTCCATGATTGCGGTTTTGGCGAACGATTTTTCAAAACAAATAAGAACAGTAGTAAGAAAAAAAAGACTGGCGAACGCGTGTGTGTCACCCAGCGGCTTACACAAAACAGATTTTAGGCAAGGGATGCACACTTTCGAACTTCTGTGCTTCAATTGGCTTGCTGTATTCGCAGCCGTTGGTAGGCGGGTCCTTCTTGCTAGGTTTTCAGTCATTGGTTCTTCAAGGTTTCAGAAACCCAATTCAAGGCTCTTATTAGTCGAATGAGAGGTCAGTCACATCTAAACCAATCAAAGCACTCCTTTGGCTTTCTGTTCGCGGCTGTGTCTGTAGTGGAAGAACGGAAATGCAGCTTTTTTTTTTCTCAGTGCGCACTAGGACGCAGAGACGTGACCGCCCGCGGTACACCAGAGTGCAAGAGGTTAAAGTCCCCTACTATAATTATTCTATCAGATTTCAGCACTAAATCAGGTAAGAATCTGGCAAATTCGGATAAAAACTCTGAATAGGCTGATGGAGGACGATGAACTATGGCAAATAAAATTGGGTTTAGCCTAAAATTGCTAAAATGCCCAATACTGAGGACCAGGCCCTCAAAGTAATTAAAAGGTGTTTTTTGCTTTACATTAACTAGTAATCTGGAATGGTAAATTGTTGCTACTCCTCCTCCACGACCAGAACTTCTGGGATTTTGACAGTTTAAATAACCAGAGGGAGTTGATTCATTTAAACCAACATAATCCTCTTGCCCTAACCAAGTCTCTGTAAGGGATATTAATCAATCTGATGATCAATTAACAGATCATGGACTAGCAGAGACTTGGGAGTTAGAGACCTAATATTTAACAAACCACATTTAATTTTTAAATTATGAGGAGGAACAGAGGCCAAATCATTCCATTTAGAGGCTTCATGTTTAACTTGAGTTTTACCAAGTTTTTGTTTAATCACTTTGGGATGCTTATAGATTATATTTTTATTAACTTTGGAGGGAGCAGACAATGATTCTCTGATGGGGAAGACGGGGGCTAAGTTGAGGGGTGGTGGATGAAGAGGAGCTGCAGAGAGGCGTCTAAGACTGCAGCTCTGCTTCCTGGTCCCAACTCTGAGTTGTCAAGGTTTTGGAAATTTGGATAAAAATGATGCCAGATTGTTAGATAAATGAGACGCACCATCCAAAGTGGGATGGACACCGTCTCGTCTAATAAGACTAAGTTTTCCCCAAAATGAGCTCCATTTGTCTATGTAGCCCACATTGTTTGCAGGACACCACACAGACAGCCAGCGGTTGAAGGATGACAAGCGGCTAAACATGTCATCACTGGTCAGATTGGGGAGGGGCCCAGAGAATACTACAGAGGCAGACATTGTTTTTGCAAAGTCACACACCGATTCCACATTAAGTTTTGACTTCCGACTGCCGGAGTCGGATGTCGTTAATGCCGGCGTGGATAACAATTGTGGAGTATTTACAGTTACTTTTAGCCAGCATTTTCAAATTTGACTCAATGTCGCCAGCTCTGGCCCCAGGAATGCATTTGACTATGGCCGCTGGAGTCTCTAGGTTCACGTTTCTGACTACAGAGTCGCCAATGATCAGAGTTTTCTCCTCAGCGGGTGTGTCGCTGAGCGGGGAAAAGCAATTAGAAACATGAACAGGTTGGCGGTGTACCAGGGGCTTGTGGCTAAGCTTCCTTCTTACCGTCACCCACCCGTTCTCTCCTCGCTGCTCAGCAGAGGTTGGAACCGGAGGACCGTTAGCAGGTCGCTCTATGCTAGGGAGCTCCGCTGCAGCTAAGGGGAGTCCATCATTATTAACTGGTGCAGACAGTGTTTCAATACAGTGGAGCAGGGATTCCAAATCAGACAACCTCGCCTCGAGCGCCTCAAAAAGACAACATTTATTACATTTACCATTATCACTAAAAGAGGCAGAGGTGTAGCTAAACATCTGACAGAGAGAGCACACCAGAGGAGAAGGGGAAGGAGAGCTAGTAGCCATAGCTAGTGGCTAACCCGAAGCTAACACAAACGTCGATGAAAGGTGAACAGAAGGCTAAAGAGGGTTATTAGGTGACACTGAGTGCGAACACAGGTGCAAGAGGCTTGTTGAAGAGAAGTGAGAGTTGACGGTAGATGGAAAAAAGTGATTAAAATACAATTAAAGGCAATAATCCTCAGGAGATTGAGGAGAGCAAACCACAGAGCAAACCACACAGACAGCCAACAATACACGGAAGTGACGAACTTGCAACAGATATGCAAAGCTGGACAGTTTTCACTTGGAATCGCACTGAATTGACTATTGCAGCACATTTGCATATGTCTCACGAGTATTGCATTAATGTCACACAAGCTTGTCATGCAAGTATTGAAGGACATTTTCACAACATGCGTGAGACAAGATTGAGAATATTTTTTGCACTTAAGACGATCCCGTGACGGTCGCCCAAATCCTGTGCAACACTCACACAACAGTTATCCATGCCAGTTGCACTGTTGGGACCATATCAATTGCTATTTAGTTAATTATTATATAAACTAAAATTATGCTATAAGAATGCACAATTCCAGTTCACCAGTTAGCAGGGGGTTGTGCATCTTTTCCCATTCCTCACAATTTTGCTGAATCATGTCCTCCATGAGTTTTATCTTCATTTATTTATTGTAAGGCTGACATGCTGAAGACTGCTGCATGTCTCTTTGCTGCTGCTGCAGTCAAACACCATCCTGACCGACAGGTACCAGGCTGCTGGAATGTTTGAGGCTCCTGCTGCAGCCACAAAGCGCACCTATGGTGCTGGAAGGTGCCAAGCTGCTGTATGTAATATCCTTTCTGCTGCAGCTGCCTTTTGTCTCCAGTCAGTCACAATTTAGTTTCATAGGTCCTGAACTCTTCACAAAGTTGTCTGGCACTTTCTGACTCATGGAGACTAAATTGAGAAGGGTTCCAAACTGGGTTGAGACAAGTTTGAGACACCCATAATGACTGTGACCATTTTGAGAGAAAATTTGTAGCACAGTTTTTTTTTTTTTTTTTTTTTTTGAATATGTTCAAAATTCCTGTGACCAGAGAGCAAGGTCCTGTGATTCACAAAAGGAAATTCTCCAACTAGTCATGAGCTGTTGCAGCCCAGTACAATACTTCCCTATTTGTTTTTGTGTCGTGATACTAGTCTTGGTGAAACATGACATTAAATAAACATTGACAAAAAAAAAATCAAATCATAAAAAGTGATAATCTTAAAAAATATGTCAGCTTCACATGTTCATGTGTTTGATTTCAGAACTTGACTGCAAAATAATTAAAAAAAGTTTCACTGCTTTGTTCACTAGAAACCTATAAATATTTTTTCTATATTCCCTATATTCTATATATTTCACCAAACCTGATTAGAATATCTCTAAATATTTTAATTGTTCAATTTATCTTGCATATCACAAATTGATTATACTGTATAGTGAGATGGATGAAATACATTAAAGCTGTGCTTGTTGGTTGATTCAGTTGAAAGAAAAAGGTGAGAGAAGCAACAAGAAGCCAGAAGCTGCAGAGAAGCTGTGGGAGAAAATTCTTGAAGCAGAAGAAGTACACCCAGGTATCTGTGACTCGCTGGTGGCTGAACTAATGCAGAGACTCCAGAGGTGAGTGGGAGTTGATTGAAGTTCTTATTTAATGTTGGCGTGTTCGTCTGATTTACAGACCATTAATCCAGCAGTGTAACTCTTTGTTTCACTTTGACAGCACATCAAATCAGTTTCATCTCTCATCAGACTTGGGGGGGGGGGGGGGTCTCCCAACATGTTTACAGTGGTAGTCCGCTGACCTTTAGCGTGTGACTTTAACAAGTTAGCTTCTAACTTGTGTATTAAACAAAAAACATATTTGAGGCTCACAAGAATCGTCTGTTGTTTTGTTGATATCTGAGCCCAAAACATACTATTGGAAATGAGTATCTTTATTAAATAACAGCCCTTGTAAATAATTAGTGCTGAAAGAGACATTTCCTCTGTGGAGCTGTGCATTTTTATACCATATATGTTGGTATCCTGTTTAATAGTATTTTAAAACTTTCAAACATTTTCAGTCAAATCCACAATTTTCCCAGAATTTTTTGCCAAAATGTTGAATGGACAGGCTAACCCTGTTATTCTTGTAGGTGCACCATTAACAAAAATTAAAACGAGGTGTTTTTACTTTTCAATTATGATCAGCAATTTTAAAAAATGGTGATCATATAAATGTCTGTAGTTTCACCATCAGATCCAGTTTATTCAGTACTGCAGGTCATGATGATATTTGACTATTATCAGCATGCTATAACCGCATGGTGCAGCTGATTTAGTTAAAGCAACAAGCAGGAAATCAGAGTAGAGCCTGACAGACAGTCTGAAATTGTCAGTCTGCAGAACGGTGGTTTTACTCACCTTTCATTTTCTTGCATTATAATGTAATCAAGGATTTTTCAAGATGTTTACTTTGGTCTCAGAGTTTGTTGTTGGATAATCAGCTCCATGTTAGAATTCTTAGTCTGACAATTGTAGAGTCTTAACCTGTTCTTCTGATATTTTTCAGGTTTTCTGTTCCACAGACAGCCGCCAGTCAGTAAGAGGAGCTCTGTCCAGCTTTGCTGTACTTTCCCACCCTGGTGGCACCAGTCAGATCTTTTCCTCTGACCTCCACAGCCAGGATGAAGTCTCCCAGGAAGGTCTCCATCTCTCATTTGCCTGAAGCAAATATTGGCCTACTTAATGTCTGCTGATGTGCTAGCACAGCACCGGAGGGTCTGTTCAAACTGTCAGTCTGCTGCTGTAAGATGTCCCCTCTCAATAACCCCTTAGATTTGTTTTAAGAGCACAGTTGGATATCTTTCTGGAAGGATTCCTAGTTTTAGGTGAAATTGTGGCCTTTTCAGAAAGTTTACATTCAGCATTTTGGAGAAAATCTCTTAATGTATTGTGTGCTTGTGGGAGTGACTGTGTGAGATGTAGTGTGAAACATGCGGTGAAGAGTGATGAGTGGCTTGAGGCGTCCTACTGAAAACTCAGGTATTTTGCTTTAAGTGGTTTGGGTCCTCTGGGAGATGGAACAAGCTCTATAGGGTGGTTGTACAGACTTGTAAATTAGCTAATTTCTACAGATTCATGAAACATTAATGGAGCATTTGGAACCACTGTGTATAAATGGCCAAATGCAAAGTGTAGATAATGGTTGTGAGGTAAATATTTTGAAAGACTAAAGTGGCCACATGTGAGATTGCCTTGCTTTTGTACTTGTTCTTTTGTATATCAGTCTTTGATTTATTTCACTAGTTGTAAACTTCTTAAGTATTCCTTCAGTGAATGAAAACTGCTGCCCTCTATCATGGTTTATTTTTGATTTATAGCTTTTTTTTAATTTCATGCTCGTTGGGATGGCTGTAGAATTTTTAGAGAATGTTTAAAATAAACAAAATAAAACGCTGGTTTATTAAAGCTCCTTTAGTTTAAAACATTGGATGCCGTTTCCAGCCACATTTCCGCATGGTTGGTTTGTTGGATCCTTCTTTGTTCCCTCTTCTTACCTCCCATGCCCTCCCCCCCTTTTTTTTGCTGTTTGATTGTTCTGACAAACTTGAGGTTTTACATTCATTCCATTAACAGGGCAGTGCCATCATCTAAGTTTATAAATCAGCAGACCAGTCTTCCTCAAAGCTGTGTTGGTACAACCTCCTCTCTGTACCTACAGCTTGAATTGCACTTCAAGTATTAATGCCTTTGACTATAAATAAGTAGCCATAAAGCAGTAGCATGAGACTTTACAGTATTTCACAGGTATTCACCGGGACTAAAGTCCTCCTGTATTCTCACAGCTGGGACTCTGGAGTAGGTTGTGCAGTGTTAAAAAAAAAAAAAAAAAAAATGCATACCTGTACCTCTTCATTTTTGACCAGTGAGGAGTTGTCTTGTTTAGCTGAAAATGCTCCTGAGCTCCCCGCACTGTAGACGACACTCTCAGATGTACATATTGACAAAAGCCAAGAGGTATTCAGAGATGAGCACCGTAGGTTACAAGGAATGTGCATGGTACTGTTGACAGTATAGAGCCTACTGGTCGGCCTGAGCTGTATGCGTTGTAGCATATTTCTGCAGGACTGAAGGAATGTTGAGTCCTGCCTTATAGTATTTGTGATGAATGGGATGAGTGACAGAAGCTTTAAAATGATAATCTAATGCTTTTGAGTTGATTCTTCCCCCCCCCCTTTCCATCCTTTCTTGCATTGTAATGCATCTAAAGTGATACTTTAAGGAGCAAATTATAAAAGATTAAAAACATTTATTTAATTTTATGTGTCAGCAAATGGATTGTTAACTAATACTTTCTTGCAGTAAAGATTTTTTTTTAATCTCTGGTTTCATGTGATTTCCTTTATTTCCATTCCACAATACAAAGGGCAAGTTAAAGACTTAAGTCATTTTGGGAAATACTATTTACTGTAAGTGTACTACTCAAATTTACACTTTATGTAGTACACTGCACAGTCTAATGCCATTAGTCTGTCTAGTCTCTGATAATGCTCTTAATATGATGGTTTAATAAATGTTTTCCTGAGCAGTAGAAAGAACTGCATTTTACAAACGGAGTAGCTGCCATATTCATGTGTTTCAGCTTCTAAGGTGTAATAAATTTCAGTGTTGTATTTAGTGCAGGGGTGTCCAATCATGTGCCATGGAGGGCCAAGACCCTGCAGGTTTTCTCTGCTACCCAGTCTCATCAGCAGGTGTTTTCACTTATCAGCAATCAGTGGGAAGAAATTCAGTGGAATCTGCTGTTGAAGACGCTGGTTGGAGGTAAAGCCTGCAGGGTCTTGGCCCTCCATGGCATGATTGGACACCCCTGCCTTACTCTGACCAGAACATGAATTCCAGCTATTTTTTTTTTCTCTGAAATGGATTATTGACTGAAAAAATTGTGTTTTTGTTGGTTTCAACCTTCTGAAATACGTCTATTGGTCACGTAATTGTAAAAAAATAAAAATAAAAACACATTTCTCTTTTAAAACAAAACACTGCCTTTATGTAATTTTCTCTCCAAGAAGCCATTTTGTACGTCATAAAATCGGAAACTCAATGGTAAACGCTACTAGCCTTGAGACCCGCCTACTGTTCTATTATTGGCCAGCCTAGCTGTCTGTCATGTAGATAAGTTGAGAGCCAAAGGCGTGGTACTGGGAAGCTCATTTATTATATTATTTTCTTTAGATTTCAGCCCCCTTAATAGACATTACTGTTTCCACCTGGTTCACTAATCCACAGTCAATAATGTGTCAAGTGTCATTCTGGCTTATTTTGTTATATTTTCGCCGTCATGCCACATCATTAGCACCACCAAGGCGGCTAGCAGTTTAGCTACTAGTCTTGGCTCATTCACGGATGTTCGGGTGCAGATTGTACCCCAGAGCCCCAGGCAGGGCTCTGCCTTATTTCATTCATTCTTTCAGACAGATTGAGGCAGGGTGGAGCTGAATGCGGTCGGAACGCGTATTGAAACCGGGCATTCTCGGAAAGGTTGCAAAAATGAACAGATTTGGTGCAATAATTAAAGAAAATTTGAACAAAAATATGACGTGCGAACTGTGGAAATGTGGGCAGTGATCAGTTGAAACAGCAGAAAAATGTTAACGGAACAGTAGTTGATTTTATGCCACATAATAAAGTGCTCTTCTGTGAAAAATGCCTCATTTAAACATGAATCGTGCCATCTTAGCCACTTTAAAAAAAAAAAAAAATGCAATAAAGTTTTACACAGGCTCCTCTTTCAATCTTTGTAAAAATGGTTCTTAAAGCTCCGATATTTTGTTGCAGTACAACATTGTTCGCCCCGCACATGAGTTATTTGGCTGTCATTTCATACACAGGCATATACTTCTTTTAGATTTGATTGGTGGTTGGCAACCAGCTTACAGGTGCATTACCACCACATACTTCACTTTATATCACTCTTCTTCTCTCAGTTGCTGGCGCATATTCTTCTTCTTTGAGATCTGATAGGTGGTTGGCAACCAGCCTACAGGTGCATTACCACCACGTACTTCACTCTGTCTGGTCAGGAGCTGTAGTCCTTCTATCATCATTGCTGTGTCCAGTTGAACCTCAACTCTAGCTTCAGACATCACTCTTCTTCGTCTCCTCGTACTTCACTCTATATCATCACTCTACGCATCTTGGCCGTGGCAAAGATGCGATTGGCAACCAGTACTCTTCTTCTTCTGTCATATACGTCAATCTATTCTATTCAAGCTATTTTTATAACCCCAAAGAGCAGTATTGGGTAATAGAGGGTGTTTGGTTCTTCTGTGACGTGTTCAAGTTTCTGTTAACATGGATGGCAATCTTTGAAAATGTACTTTTAATTTTGAGGGATTTTTGCTGACATGTTTTTAAGTCCAGTATCCATATTTACTAATTCAGGACAGTGCTGTTCAGTTTATTGAAAGTTGTGAAATTGTTGAGGAAAAATAAAAATCAGTGCAAATTTGAATGGTTTTGCCTTTTAAATGTTTCCTGTGGTTTAATCCGATGTGCCTCTTGGAAACTTTAACACATTTGCTGTGTGTGGTACTTTCATTAAATTTTGCTCTGGATGAGTTTTTGCTTAACAACCCCAACGTGATATGCTGCTGCAGGATACACGAATTGATCTTAAAGAGACGAAACGTGTGGCTTCTGTAAATGGAATTGGTGCTTTTTATATTCTCTTTACACAGGGGTCAAGATCATTAAGAGACTGAGTGATGGAAAAAAAAAAAATGGCCAGATCGCCCAACGATTTTTCAGTGATCTTCACAACAATGGTTTTGACTCTTGTCAAAAACGATCTCTGAGATCACCAAAGGGAAATGATCTGTCGACAATCTCTCAAGGGGCATTCAAGGAGCACTCAGTGATCTGTCGGTAGTCTTTCAGTGAAGTCTGTTGTTCTTTCAATGAACACTCAGCAATCCCTCACTGATCTCTCAGCTATCTCTACCTTTGGTGTGGAGAATTTGGCATTCATTGAAAGATCATTGAGAGATCATTGGGAGATTGATGAGATTTGAGTGGTCCAGGAGTGGCCAACAATCTCATTAATTAAATTGTCACTGACTGTGGAAACTTCACACTGGACCTCAAGCAACTTGGATTCTGTATCTTCCCACTCTTTCTCTAGACTCTGGGGCCTTGATGTCCACATGACGGGACTTGGCACCTGATTTGGGGAGCCATGTCATCTGCTGGTGTTGGTCCACTGTGTTTTAAGAAGTCCAACGTCAGTGCAGCTGTCTACCAGGAAATTTTAGAGCACTTCATATTTCCCTCTGCTGACAAGCTTTATGGAGATGCTGATTTCATTTTCCAGCAAGATTTGACACCTGCCCACGCTGCCAAAAGTACCAAAATCTGGTTTAATGACCATGGTATCACTGTGCTTTATTGGCCAGCAAACTCTCCTGACCTAAACCCCACAGAGAATTTATGGAGTATTGTCAAGAGGAAGATGAGCTGAAGGCTGCTATCAAAGCAACCTGGGCTTCCATAACACCTTGGCAGTACCACAGGCTGATTGCCTTCATGCCACACTACTGTGATGTAGTAATTCATGCAAAAGGAGCCCTGACTAAGTATCGAGTGTGTACATGGACATACTTTTCAGTTGGCCAACATTTCTATTAAAAATCCACTTAAAAAATTGTGATCTTCTGTAATATTGTAATTTTTTGAGAACGTGAATTTTGGGTTTTCATTAGTTAACAGTCGTGATAAAAATAGGACACCCTATGAAAGCTGATGTTTTTTTTGTTTTTTTTTTTAACATATTTGGACATATGGATATTTAGTATCAATTTTAACAATACTGGGAGATTCAAGTAATATAACTAAACGATTAAAACTGAAGAAAAGACTTTAAAATTTTATCCATCCATCCATCCATCCATCTTCTACCACTTAATCCTTTCGGGTCGCGGGGGCGCTGGAGCCTATCCCAGCATCTTTGGGCGAGAGGCAGGGTACACCCTGGACAGATCGCCAGTCCATCACAGGGCCAACACAGAGAGACAGACAACCATTCACTTCCACATCCATACCTAAGGACAATTTAGAATCCCCAGTTTTGATGCCAATTAACCTAACTTGCATGTTTTTGGCATGTGGGAGGAAACCGGAGTGCCCGGAGTAAACCCACGCAGACACGGGGAGAACATGCAAACTCCACACAGAAGGGTCACCGATGGTCTGGGGGTGGGATCGAACCCACGATGGTCAAGGGTGGAATCGATCCCATGACCTTCTTGCTGTGCTGCCACTGTGCTAACCACTGCAATTACTGGGAGATTCAAGTAATATAACTAAACGATTAAAACTGAAGAAAAGACTTTAAAATTTTATGTAAAATGTAATTCTAAAAACATGCAATTTCTGGTGAGGAATAAATTAGGACACTCCCACATATACACACCCACCTGCGGTGGCGCCAGCACAGCAACTCACCCTTGGCCACGGGATCCCTGGTTCAATCCCAGCCCCTGACCAACAGTGATATGTGTGGAGTTTGTGTGTTCTCCCCGTATCTGCGTGGGTTTACTCCGGGATTTCTCCGGTTTCCTCCCACAGGCCAAAAACATGCAGGTTAGGTTAATTGGAGACTCTAAAGTGGCCCTAGGTGTGAATGGTTAAGCGATAGCGCCGTACCGTGGCTGCTTCATCCATCCAGGTGGATGCCCTCAATTTCCCCTCTGGGGATCAATAAATATACAAAATTTAAAAACATTTTTTTTAAATATATTCCCACTTAAAATGGCTAAAATCACACACAGGTGTATCACATCAGGTGCACATGATTGGAACATCGTTAGTCAGCATTTTGAAGGAGGCTTGTCCTATTTAAACCTCAGACATTTAGTTTGGTGTGCTCCTGACTGTTGGAGTGAGAGTGAACACCATGGTGAGATTGAAAGAGCTGTCTAAGGCCTTCAGAAAGAAGATTGCAGCAGCTTATGAGTCTGGTAAGGGATTTAAAAAGATCTCAAAAGAATTTAAAAGTCCAAACAAGTTCACCCCAAGAGCAGACAGCAAAATGCTAAAAGAAGTCTCTAAAAACCCTAAAATATCATCATGGGACCTACAGCAGACGCTTGCTACTGCTGATGTGAAAGTGCATGCTTCTACAATCAGAAAGAGGCTGCACAAGTTTAACTTGCATGAGAGGTGTGCAAAGAGGAAACCTTTGCTCTCTAAGAGAAACATAAAGGCTAGACTGAAGTTTGCCAGAGAGAATGTAGACAAAGACCAGGACTTCTGGAATAATGTTCTTTGGACAGATGAGTCTAAAATTGAATTATTTGGACACCAGAACAAAGGACGTGTTTGGCGAAGACCAAATACAGCATTCCAGGAAAAGAACCTCATACCCGCTGTGAAGCATGAAGGTGGAAGTGTCATGGTTTGGGGATGCTTTGCTGCAGCAGGACCTGTCCAGCTCACCATCATAGAATCCACCATGAATTCTTCCGTGTATCAGAGGGTGCTTGAGGACCACGTGAGACCATCTGTAAAAAAAATTAAAGCTGAAGCGGAACTGGACCCTGCAACATGACAATGATCCAAAACATACCAGTAAATCCACCAAGGACTGGCTAAAGACTAAGAAATGGAGAGCCCTGGAATGGCTGAGGCAAAGCCCAGGTCTTAATCCCATTAAGATTCTGAGGGGTGACTTGAAATGGGCTGTACATGCAAGAAACCCCTCAAACATCTCACATCTGAAAGAACTGTGTTGGTAACAAAAACTCACAGTTACTGAAGGTTACTTGTGGAGTCCCACAGGGTTCAGTTTTGGGGCCATTGTTATTCAATATATATATAAATGATATATGTAAAGTCTCGGGAAAAATGGATTTAATATTGTTTGCCGATGACACTAATTTATTATGCAGTGGAAGCAATTCGGAACAACTTTTGGATACACTCAGAAAGGAATTAGGAAAGCTTAAACTGTGGTTTGATTCAAACAAATTAACGCTCAATTTAAGTAAGACAAAATTTATAGTCTTTAACATCCATCACAACAACTTAGTATCTAATCTATCACTGCCCGCAAATATCCAAAAGTTGTTCCAAATAAGGGAGAAACAATATCATTTCAGAGGAACATGTATATTTCAAAAACCTTCAGTGAGAACTACCACCAAGCAACACTGTGTTTCAGTGCAAGGAGTCAGATTATGGAACGATTTTGGACCTGAATTAAAATCATGTACAACGCTTGGACAATTTAAACAAAAACTAAAGGAAGAAATACTCCAAACATATATACAAGATGACATGTAAAATCACATAAGGATTGTCATATCCAGTCTGTGTTGTGTTGTTGCTTAGCTTTTTTTTTTTTTGTCACATTTTGTCTTAGCTATGTTCTGAATTGTAATTGCTCTTGTTTTGTTTTTCTTTTGAATTCTTGGATGGAATATGGGTGGGCAATATAAGCTGCGGCTTCAGCCATCACCCATTTCGGATAACTTATGTTGAACTGTATAATCAGAGGAGTTATTGTTTAATTTGACCTTGTTGGATTTTTTTCCCCTTTGTTATATTATTCTGTTTCTTTTTAATCTTTACTTTTAATCTATCCGAAATAAAGATTCATTCATTCATTCAATTCTGTGTTGAGTGGGGCAAACTTTCCTCAGACTGATGTCAGAGACTGGTAGATGGCTACAAGAAGCATCTCACTGGAGTTATTTCAGCCAAAGGGGGTAACACTAGCTATTAGGCGGTAGGGTGTCCTAACTTTTTCCTCAATTAGAATACACATTTTTATTTTTTTGTTTTATGAGTAAAACGGGTTATTTTTTATTTACTTGCAATGAAACCACCTTCTTTTCCAGAGATAAAAACAAGATTAGACATCAATATGTGAACATTTCTTAATAAAGAGCTGAACATAATGGGGTGTCCTAATTTTTTTCACATGACTGTATACGCCATAATCATCAAAATGAAAAGAAACAAACACCTGAAATATATCACTCTGTGAATGAATGTTTCATTTTTTGAATTACTGAAATAAATTAACTTTTTGATGATATTCTAATTTATTGAGATGCACCTGTATGCCTCTTTGATCACCCAACAAACTCTCAATGATCCCTTAGCAATCTCTCCTGATTTCTCAGCAATCTCTCAATGATCTTTCAATGATCTCTGTAGATTGCCTTGAAAGTTGCCAAAACATCTCCCAGTCACACAGAAACTGCTTTTTTGAGGCTTTAGGACATTGTTGAGCGATTGGGCCAATTTTTGATCTCTCAGCGGTCACCCAGTGATCTCCATCTATGTAAACGGGCCCTTACAGTTTGCTTTTTGCATAAATTGAATGTTGCATGTCCATCAAACTGATCTCTTTTCTCCGCTTGAGTTTTGAATAGAAGAAAAGTCACGTTCTTGGCAGCAACACCGGGATGGAGTCTGCAGCTCTGAAAAACATTTCTTTATGCCTATCAATGGAAAGATATGAGGGAAAAATATTGATGCATAGTTGGAAGAAAAAAAAAAGATGATTTATTATGATGCAAAAGTCATAAATTCAAAAAAGGAAATTTGTGAGTGAAAAGACTTTTTTTCATGAAGTCAACATTTTGTCAAAATCTAATGTACTTAATTTATATAGCCCTCTACAACCCGTATGTGACCAAAGACTAATTACAAGAAAAATTAATAAAGATGAAAAATTATCACAAAAATTACAAGAAAAAATTAGCCAATTTATGAGAATGTTCTAAAATCACAAGTAAATATTCTAAATTTACAAGAAAAAATATCTAATTTATCAAGAACATACACATTTCAGAGAATCACAGATTTATGATTAAAAAGTGCAAGATTTGCTATAATACCATGCAAATATAATAAAGTCTCAAAGTTTCACAGTTATTACATTTTTTTTTTTGCAGTCTCATCGGAGATAAGATAATCCCTTGTGGGACTAATAAAGGATTACCTCATCTCTTATGAGATTGCAAAAAAACTGCAAATTTAACAGTATAAAGTGACTCATTTATGAGAAAGTCACATATTTTGCAACGAAAATGTTCCAGATTTGTAGCCTAACAAATAAATTGGAGAAAGCTTGCATATTTAAAAGGGAAGAGGGGGTTCATTTATTTTTCTATCTTGATGGTTTCACCTTCATTTTAAGGCTTAAATGCTTTGTGGTTCCATGCAGATTTTAGGGCCACAAAAATGGCTCAGGATGGCTCTGTCTACAGAGTTTGTCGACCTGTGTTACATAACACCATTTTCACGTCACATTATTTACTGATGTGATGCCCTCACAAAGACAACAAGTGTCCCCAAGAATCACGCCAAACAGTAGGCCTAAAGGTTTGAGTCATGTGATTAACTTTGGTCTAATATCAGCAATTATAGCCTACTGTAATAAGGCATAACAGTTCTCTTTTCCCCCCTCTGGAGGTGTACCTCAGACAAAGATCACCAATGGGCTGTTGCCCGGGTATCAATAGCCCGTACCTGTGCACATCCTTGGTTAAAAAAAAAAAAAAAAAAAAAAAAAAAAAATCAAATTCACAAACATGGAAGTCTCAAATTTCTAAGAAATTCCTTAATACAGTTGTAATGGTTGTAAATTAAGTTGCAAATCTGACTGCTGCATGTATGAGAAGAAATCCTATTAATGTGTACAGGCCTGTTTATACTCTTTTAAACTTTTAAAGGCCCCATGCAGATTTTTTTACTCCTCAGCCTCTAAAGGCTGAAGAGGTATTGTAGTCATCCTGCCAGGTGGATGGGCAGCGGCGGCGGTCGTGTCAACACCGACCTTATGAACACGATAACTAGAAAAACAAACGACGTGGCCTGGGTGTATCTATGAAAAATCTCAGACAAGTTGGAATTTGGGTGACCTCTGACCCTTAGGTCAAGCTACCCTTTCCTGGCATGAAACCGTACTGCTGCTCACTGACTGTCACCTCTCCTCTTGACCTGGTTTCAACAACTCTTTTTCCGTATCTTCGTGTGGCAGATCAACTTTTTGCCTCTGTATGTGGTCCTGATTAAAGTAGAATCTGTAATCTTCATAGAAGAGACTCAGCGTTTTGACCTCATCTGCATATCTGATAGAGATAGAGATAGAGAGCACCCTGACCAACTGTATCACAGTCTGGAATGGGAGCTGCTCTGTCGCTGACCGTAAAGCCCTGCAGCTGGTGGTGAAAACCGCCCAACGCATCACAGGGACTCCACTTCCAGTTATAGAGGACGTCTACAGGAAAAGATGTCTGCGCCGGGCACGCAGCATTCTTAGGGACTCCAACCATCCTGCTCATGGACTGTTCCAGCTTCTCCCCTCCAGAAGACGTTTCAGAAGCCTTCGGACTAGAACCAGCAGGTTTAGGAACAGTTTCTTTCCATCAGCTGTCACGTTATTGAACTTAGTTCCCTGCTGACTCTCTTACCATCCTCACCTGTACATAACTGCATAACATTATTTGCACATAACAGTACTCTTAACTTTCCGCACTGCTGCATATATTTGCTTAAATTGCACATACTGTTAATTATCGTATATACTGCACTGCTGTCCTTTGCACTTTCTGATTGGATGCTAAACTGTTTCGTTACCTTGTATTCATACATGTGTAATGACAATAAAGCTGAATCTAATCTAATATCTAAATGCAGAGTTGCGACCATCTGATTGGCTAGATAACTGTTAACAAGCGGCTGAACAAGTGTACCTATTAAATTGGCCTATGAGCGTGGTTTATATGGCGTCTGAAATGCTCTACTTCTCAGTGAGCAGTTCATGGGGTTTGAGTGACCTTTTGAAAACCACATCACATGAAGTCGGCAAATACCTCACAGCAAGTTTTATTTATACATCCAAAAACAAAAGATCCGGTTTCTCACACTATATACAGATATTACATACAGTGTTTGTACACATATTACATAATTTGTACACAAGAAAAATATACATAAAAATGTAAACCTTTGTATACAAAAAATACCTTAGACAAATTAAACAAGGACCAATAACAAAAGGTGACTAGATTAGCTCATCCTATCTTTAAAAACAGTAATACAGTACATTCAATGAGTATAGGAATTTGTCAGCCATCTCTGAATTCAAGCAGTTACATGTGCCTACGAGCCCTGTAAAATTTTGTTCTATGTGGTTTGTCGGGTGAGTACACTGGTGCAGTGACTAATTTCATGCTATGTGGGTACAGCAGTATTGCCTCGCTTATTTCCAACCTGAGCCTTCTCTTTTGATTTCTTGGTGCGCCGTTACTCTCAGTAACACTGCAGTCACAGGAGAAGCCCAGTTGTGTGGATCTGGTGGAGCTACAAGTTTACGCTTCAGACTTGTGGTCCATTTCTCTCTCCTCCTCCTCCTCCCCCCCCGCCCACTTCTTTGGAAGGGAGGGACGGAACCGGGCCTTCCCACAGCTGGAAATGAGAATATGGGTGGGGTGCGAGTCCGGTTCAGGCTCGCAGCTAGTGATGATGGCAGCTTTTAATGTGATGACAGTCCAAGCGAGACGTGACAGACGAGGGGGCATGAGAAACGCCGCCGGCCTCATCCATTCCTGTGCAAATCTACGTAGACCCGGTGATGGTTTTCTCCACGACGATGATGCGTATGAAATCCAAAGTTCACCAACAAGAAACAAGCCAGTGATCGTTAATAATTATATTAAATCCTCTCACACAAAAAGGGCGAGTGCCCATGCAGTCTAAGCACTTCATCCTGGAGTTTAATAGCTATCAAAAAAATAAAAACCACGCCTCCACCAGAATTAAAACAGGACAGCTTTACACAAATGGACAAACATTGATCCCTCCGACAGAGAACCTAGAACCATTTTGATAGCCATTAAAAACAAGTCATTCTACACAGACACAGGTTCCACTGAATACATCGCAAATAATTTCAATCAATTGCTACTTATAATTCACCAACGAACCCCAAGATAGACTGCTAGTCTATATACCTAATACTCAATACGATGTGTAACAATCTGTCAGATGTCTAGAATATCTATCAAAATCATGGTTATACTGCTGAGTGCATGAGTTGTTGACAGATCACCTTAAAAGGAGCCATTTGTAGGTTTTCTACTTTGAAAAATTACGGTTGCACTGTTCAAAAAACTGAGTTATGATGTTATACCAAATGTGTCAGTTTACTGCATTACAGAGATCTGTACTGAACTTCATCCTGTGACGCCACCGTTTAACTTGCAGGGTCAGAAGTGATCGTCTCTGGAGTGATCTGCCCAGGCCCTTTTGGCACAGTGCTGCCACCTAGCCTTGATAGCTGAAATGAACTGAAAACTACACATAGTGTGTTTAAGGTGTGGCCTTTAAAAGTGAAAGAGTCCTCGCATTATCTTAAAATTAAAAAAAAAAAAAAAAAGTCACTTAATTGAGTAAAAGAGACAGTGCTTTACTTTAGACGTGCAAAATACACCAATTTATACCATTGTGTTACACTTAGCTGATGACTAAAAATATAAATTTCTGATACCAATTCACTGCCTAAGCTGACTCGAGTCCTGAACTTTCCTCATTATGAGACATGCAAGCCACTGAAGACCATTGTGGATATGCAGACTGGAGTGCACCTTTGAGAGTAGACACTTAAAAGTCCCTGGGTTATACTATCGCCATCCACACCGTCACACTGAAGATGATTTATTAATTCACTCAGAGTGGTTCGCCGACCTGATTGCTCGGCTCTGCGAGGAACTTCCCAATAGGCCAAAATATTATCCCGATCCAGCCTGGATTCGAGTGAAGCTACATGTCACAAGACCGAAAAAGCGCTAGCTTTATGTTAATGTGTTTATTGCTTTGAGAAACTGTATTACTTCACCTTCAAGTGTCTACCGGGCCACTCGGAGTCCCACAAACCAATGGTGAGGTCAGAGATTTGACGTAAATGAGCACATATACAATTATACACAATATAAAAACAGCTGTTTAAAAGACTTTTGGTAAATTCATATGACTGTAAGATTCTACATCATGATAACAGTTAAATAGCTTGAAACATCATGGATCACAAAAAACAATCTTGTTTTCCTGGGGGTGACTGAAGCGGTGAATGAAACAAGGTTTTAGGGATTATTTAAAAAAAATGCAATGGCCATCTGAGCAAGGCAGGGTATAGCTGATCGTTTTAAGACAGGACTTCAACTGGCAACCAAAACTGACCGCTGATTGAGGCTTCTATGAATTCTGAGCACTGGGACGCAGATAATCTCTGCTAAGGTCCTTCTGCCAATTTTCACCCGTTTATCTCATCACAGCATCTGAGTGCAAACCCCCCTGCTGATGAGACCACAAGGCATCAAACACGTGGACTCACACTGACTTCAAATCTCAGACACCATCTGCTTACACAGAGAACAAACAGAAATAGAAAATATTTTGGAAAAATCTTGAGGTTGTGCAAATTCATTATCAAATAGTGCACTATTACCACATTGCATACATGTAGCAGATGAACAGGGTTGGTACACCAGAAGTCAGTCAGTAGGATTAAAAGTGACTGAGTCCACAGACCATCATGTGGCCGCTGCATGCCACCTGCTCTTATTTACTTTGAGTAAAGGTTGGTGTGGCGCTGTTGGCACTTGCAGCGGTGGCACTAACTATGGAGAAGCCGGCGGGGGGTGCTGTGGAGCTGTGGCTGGGCTGCACGTCTTTTGGGATGCCACTGTGGGAGGCCAACTGATGGCCAAAGGCCGCACTGAACTGAGGGAGCTGTTGCTTGGGCTGCGTGGAGGTCAAAAGATCATGCGAGGATGATGGAAGTGACGATGAAATGGGAGTCACTAAGCCAGTCAGGCCGCTCTGGGGCATTGCTGAGAGAGCAGCCATGGGCTGCAGCATCACAGAGTGGGTGGTGGCGGGGGGAGTAGACAGAGAAGTGGATATGAGATGACTTTCTGATCCAATAAGATTGCCAAATTGCGTGGGGTCGGTGAGGGGAAGAGGGAGGTTGTTCCAGGTGGAGCGAGGGGCTCCTGGCACCCCGCTGAGGGGGACTTCCAGCAGGAGGGGGGTGTCCGTCTGGAAGGAGCTGGCATGAGGAGAAGATATGTGGTCGCTGTACGGGGACGGCACATGCTCACTGCTGTAGTGGCTGCCTTGAGGCGACGAGGTGGGTGCGTCCGTCTTGGCGAGGACGTGGGATGAGTGTGTCCGAGAGAACGTCCGCTCTGTTATGGTGGTCTGAGTGAGCAGCGAGGTGGTTGAGGGGGCTACTGCAGAAGATGATGAGGTCAGGGTGGAGCACGACGCTGGGCTCTGATTAGTGGGCTGCGCAGGTGGTGACGGGGGAAAGTGATCTCCAGTAGACTGTAGCAGATTGTCCTCCAGCTCGAGGCTGGTGAAGTTCTCTGTAGGGATGCGGCCATTCAGCAGGTCTCCCATGCCTCCTGACTGAACTGCACCATGGAACACCATGGCTCTGTGGTCCACTCCATCTGAGGGGGCCAGGTCTCCCATGGAGGTCAGGCACACCAAAGAGTCTGGGTAGGACCCCATTGCCTGAAGTGCACGTACCAACTCCTCGGCCTCCTCTGTGGTGGGCAGTAGCTCTCCATTCTTACCTGCATGAAGTTAGCAGCATTACAAACATCAGACTGAGAGGTCCTACACACAAGAACTGTACAGAGCTGCACAATGAGGAGACAAAACAACCTTCAAATAAGTCAAAGTCCTGCAGGTCGTCGGGCAGTCTGGGTAACACGTCGGAGAAATCCTCCTGATTCAGCTCTAGGTCGTTTGGAATGTCTGCCATGTCATTGGTGATGTCATCAGGAAGCTCATCTGTACTCAGCTCTGGAGTTGATGGACTCCTGCAGACGAAGAGAATTAAAGGAGCATTAGAGGAGAAATGAAACGTGCTAGTTTAGTGAAGACGCAGTGATGTGGCAGCTGTCCCACTATTCACACCCACACACCTGATGCTGGCCTGTGAAGGCATTGCTAAGCTTGTAGAAGGCATTCCCAGGTTTCCCTGTGGTAGCGCTGGAGGAATGGGTTTCTGAGGCCTACACGGTCCTCTCCTCCTCTTCTTTTTGTGTTTTTTGGTAAGCGCCGGTGGTTTGGTCTTTTTACGTGGCTTTCGCTGTTGTTGCTGCTGCTGCTGGTGCTGCACCCGTCTGTTTCCATCTCCGCGCAGGAAGTTATCCTGTACAGAATAAATGGAGATTTTTTTTAAAGGGACAATCAAGTAAAAGATTGACTAGTTTTACACAACTGTCAACTGACTTAGACTCTTGACCACAAAGAGTGGTACCAGAAGTAACCAAAACAGAAGTAAATCCAATTTTCTTTTCATAATAGAAAGTCCCCTTTACTTCCACATATGGGGCCTTAAATCAGAAAAATTCTCCATTGAAATGAATGGCAAGAGTGAAATTATCTTTTGATCCCAATCGAATTTTGCCACGAGCTACACATATGATGTTTGTCAATTTAAAAGATAATATTCCACGTAATTAAAGTTGTCGGCTGTCATCTAACAGAGTAATATTTAGTTTTTGTGAAAACGCTTAGCGGACTGCATCTCCCATCATCCCATAACCAAACATGATCATGGCGGTTTCCCTGTCAATGCTCACCTCCTGCTTCCTGACCGATGAAAGGAGGATCCAAAGAGGAGAAAAACAACACAAATGTATTATATTGTATTTTGAGAGATGGAACTGATCCACGGGACTGTTAGGCTATGGTCACACTGCAGGTCTTAATGCTCAATTCCCATTTTTTGCCAAGATCCGATTTTTTGTGTGTGTGGGCGTTCACATTACAACTTAAATGTGACCCCCATCAGACTGCAGTGTGAACGGTCTACAGCTACGAAGTGACCTGCATGCGCAGAAGAAAACATCACGTCAGACACAGCGTTGTGTTTACGGAAGTAAATATGAGCTCCGAACGACTGAAGGGGACAGAACTTCTTCCCCTTGATGCAGCACAGCAAAATAAAATGTTAAAATCATTCAGAAATGATTATGCACAAAATAAATGAGACCAGCTTCATTCCTCTACACGCCAGATGACCGCTGTGATCAGCTCTGCTTTAACAGAACTGATCGATTAAACAGCTCTCTTGAAAATGAGACCCCATGTCTCAGTGGGGTTGCTTGTATAAATAAGGTTAATAATAAATAAAGAGTGCGGCTCGTACCAGCGGCCTAACACTGGTCCCGCACAGGAAGGAGAAGCCGTCAGAGACTCCCCCCTCCTGGACTGTGTGTCCTCGTATCCCCATATTTGGCCATTCCGCTCCACCGTCATGTCGGTATTAACTTTACATTTTCGATATTACAGCAGCCAGGACTCGCGGTGTTGTTTACAGGGAAAAAGGAATTTGCAGCGTCCAGCAAATGTGCTGTTACTGTGTGCCTGTAATGCATGTCTAATGGTTTTAGCCCCCCGAAATTTTGAAGTTGTTGTGCAGTCAAAGCCGACAAAATTACAATCCAGTGATAAAGGGAAGAAGATTGATTAAAAACAGCACAAATCAGCTGTGTCTGTCGTGCTCGCTGCATCCTCCACTGCAGAACTGTAGTGTCTGTCTCATTTTAATGAGGTAAAAGTCGGATGAAATGCGACATGACCGTTCAGACTGAGGTCGCTTTGGAAAGTATCAGATATGTATCCTAATTAGGACCACATATGAAAGTGGCCTGGGTCTGGTGTGAAAAAAAAAAAAGTCAGATGTGGGTCACACATATGAAAAAAAACTCAGAATTGAGCATTAAGACCTGCAGTGTGACCATAGTCTTAGTTGCTTCACCCTGGGTGTGCTTTGAAAAACATGACATAAGTCCCATGAGTCTGTGTTTGTAGTCTTTTCATTTACGCATTTTCACAACCTTATACCTTAACAGTTACCTCCCACATGCCAAAAACATGCACGTTACCTTAACTGGCATCAAACTGAGGATTCTAAATTGTCCTTAGGTATGACTGTGAGAGTGAATGGTTTCTGTCTCTCTGTGTTGGCCCTGCAATAAGACTGGTGATCTGTCCAGGGTGGACCCTGCCTCTCACCCAAAGATGCCGGGATAAGCTCCAGCCCCCCTGCGACCCGAAAAGGATTAAGCGGAAGAAGATGGATGGATGGATGGATACCGTAACAGTTAGATGACAACCTACACCATTATTTATGGGAAAATTATCATTTAAATTGACAAACACATGTGTAACGTGTGGCAAAATTTAGTTGGGATGAAAAGATAATTTAGCTCTTTCCATTCATTTCAATGGAGGTTTTTACGATTTAAGGTCCCGTGTGCGGAAGTAGAAGGGACATGACTTAGGCTCTCTACAAAGAGAAGAGAAAACTTTCTGCAGACAGTTTTCCCCAAGTGTTCCCAAAAAGTTTTTCCTTTAGTCCTGCACTCACCATCTTTTTGGCATGCTCTTCACAGAGTGGCGTCTGGTGCGTGATGTCAAACACGGGGATGGAGCACTGCTGACCATCTGCAAATTTGGCTGTGCAACTAGCAAAGAGCTGCTGTGAACGATTCAACAGAATATCTGTAGAGAACAATGAAGGAAGAACAAATTCTACAGAGGGCTGCACATGACTTATTTTAACACGGTAGTTACAGCTGAAATGTATCAAGTAATACTTTAAATTAGGGCTGGGTGATTAACCAAAATAAAACCGGAACCAACATTTGGGGTGTAGAGCTAGCATAATCTTGGTCATGTCAGGTTTTGCCCCCCCGTTGTGTACGTGTATGTGAGAGCTTTTCATGTACTGCCCCTTTAAGATGTGCCGTAACCCCGGAAGCACTGCAGTTAATGCTGTTCAAATGAGATGCAGTAGAACACGGGCAGAAGAATTAAAGACAGCTTGTAACAAAAAACAAACGCGGTCTCCATCTACACAGTATGTGATGACTGACTTCATTTCATCTGAAGGTGCCATGAAAAAGAGATCCAAGTGTACAGATACTAAAACTAAGAAGAGAAGCTAAGTCACTGTTAACCTCTGATGCCTATCTGCGTCATCTCAACTGTTTTACAGAGGGAATGAACAAACTAAGGCTGCATTTAAGAGCCCGATAAGAGACTCATACTCACTACGTGGTGGTAACACAATCATGGGTGCGTAAAGGACTCCCCCAGCACAGCTAACAAGCTAATTAGCCACACTGCACATGACATGACCCACAAACTGTCAAGAGGTATGTGTTGTAAACTGGACAATGTTTATTTTGTGTGTGAAATGACAATAGTCATAATAGTTCTTTATTATATT
This sequence comes from Pholidichthys leucotaenia, assembly GCA_020510985.1. Classification (NCBI taxonomy): domain Eukaryota; kingdom Metazoa; phylum Chordata; class Actinopteri; order Cichliformes; family Pholidichthyidae; genus Pholidichthys; species Pholidichthys leucotaenia. Next base: position 58,896,128 of record CM035843.1, on the reverse strand, counting down.
ATGCTCATTTACTACTGCACCACTGTGATATGATACCACACTTGTGTAATATTGCTCAATTGCCAGCCTTGTCAATAACAAGAAAGGAGGAAAAATAACCCTGGAGAAAAAAAAGAAAACTAACATGAAAGGGTGAATTAACTGCGACGCCAATTTAAGGTTAAACTGCCCAGCCCTACTTTAGATTCGTAAACAATCATAGCAATTGCCCTGCTGTTGTAGCTACGTTACTGATGGAAAGGATACGTTGAAAGCAGTGTCGAGTAAAGGGCAGAGCTCTGTTTTTGCAGGCCTGGCCCTTTGTGCTGCCAGTGCAGGTCCCCGTATTTGTGCTTGGTGGCTCTGATGGAGCCACACTGTGGAGATAAACAGACACGGGCCTGAGCAAACAAGCACTGAGACCTAGCCATATTTGTTTTATTTTGAAATTTAAACATAAGCATGGGCAAAAAAGCATCATAGTGTACAAGAGGCACACTTTTTAAACTTCTGACAAACAAAGCTGACTGTTATGACGGTCGTGTGTACATACCATGAGGAGCTGCGAGAGGCACCACTTAACTCCTGGATCAGCTGCGCTGCGCAGTCTGGGTTTTTACTGGCAGCGTGCAACAAGGCTTTGCGAAAGGCATAGCGGTATCTCTTCTGCCGGATACTCGCCCTCTCCTGCCTGCACATGTGCTTATATTTCTCCTGGAGGTACGAGCAAAGTCGAAGCAGCCGTGTTCTCCGAGAGGAACCAGTGTCGTCTTCCAACCTGCGTAAAAATGATAAATGAGTAACTTGCACAAGAAGTTAAATGTTATACCTATAGGACCAAGTATTAAGACACCAACCCATTCTGTGGTCTCCAAGAGCTCTGAAAAGGAGAAAGTCTTTCTGCCTCCTCTTCATCATCATCGGCACTGTCCTCAGACCAGTCTAGTCCTGTATTTAAAAAAAAAAAAAAATAATAATCAGAACAGCTTGCATAGCTCCACAAAATCATATCTACTTATAAATAAAACACATGAATACAGAAATGAGCAAGTCACCTAGATAAGGAAAGAGGTCTCCATGCTCCCGATGTCGTTTGGCACAGAGTTGCACCAGATGCTGCAACCTAGCCAAGCAGCTGGCAGAAGGTGAGAAGGCGGTAGAGCGCATGACAACCACGTGCCGCTGATTGTTACTGCCACTGTCCTTGCAACCAGCGGGCAAGTGGGTTGCAGTGAAAGGCATTTTCCTGCTGAGTGGTGGCCCAGAGTGTTGCACTGGACTGGGTGCTGCATTAGCGGGCATCCCTGGAGGCAGAAAGTTGACCGTCTGAGGTGGTGGTGGATTGCATAATAAACCCTGCTGCTGTCCTGGGAAGATGAAGGAAGTGGAGCCAGAGTGCTGGGGCGGCTGAAGAAGACCTGGCTGCCGTCGTGGGAGGTGACTGTTGAGTGGTGAGGAGGGGTGTGCACGGGAGACGGGGGAAGGACTAAAGTGCTCAGGTGGTGTCTGGAAGAGGTCTGTGTCATGGCAGAGTTTCTGGTTGAGCACCAGCCGAGTCTGTAGCTTTTTCTTGATGGCGCTGCTCTTCCGAAGACTCCCCACTTCCTCCCCATCTGTGTCGTCCTCGTAAAAGGCAAAAGGGTCCAGGAGTTCCCCATCGGGGAGGGGTAACAGGCGTGTACAGGGGGGAGAGGGTGGAAATTCATCTAGACCATTGGGAGTTTTGAGAACTAGCGAGGGCACAGTTATATTGAGAGCGACTGACTCCAGGTGAGCCCGGGAGCGCATTTCCTCTAAAGCGTCATGCTTCTTTTTCCGCTCCTTCTTGGGAATAAATCCAAGAACCTGCAGGTGGCTGTTACAGTATCTGGGAAAACAAGAACACATCCTCAGCAAACTGCTAGTTAATGACTGCAGTACAAAACTTACAGCGAAGTGGAATGAATCATACACACCTGCGGTCCTCAGACTTGGGGATGGGGTTGGTACACCGCTGGCTGTTGTACTTGGCCACATACTCGCACTGCTTGAAGGGAGCCGTCTTATCCTCCAAAACGTGCCGGATACAGAAAGCATAGCCGTTAAGTCTGCGCTGTTTGCAGAGCTTTGGGCTGTACGAGCACAACGGCTTATTGTCCACCTCTGAGAAGTGTATGTGTTTGCCCTCATACATCACGTGACTCTTGTCCTTGACAACATCAGCTGATGGGATGAAAGCAGGGAAAACCAATAATGACATCATCAACACTTCGCACTGAGGAGGAAACCATGCATGCAGAGTCAGGGTCAAGAATTGGGGCAAATGCGAGACACAGTTGAAATAATTTAACTCTGCATATTATTTCTTTCAAGTCCATTTCCACTCCAAAAATATATCCAGCAGCTGTTTTCTCTGATTTTTTTTACAAGTTGAAATAAACAATCTAAAACTTCTTGTGCAAACAAACAATATACATATACAGTTTTGAACATCTTTTTTTTTTTATTATTAATCTACACTAGTGAGTACTTCTTTTAGTCTCTGGCACATCAGATCCACAGCAAGTCTGTGGCACATCAAAATAATACAGAATGATTGTTCACAGACTTTTTTTTTTGGCATCTCTTGTGGAAATTAGTGCATACACTCCATCTCTGAAAACTTTTCAATGGCTTTTTACATTTAATCATCAAACGTGGTCAAAATTTCATGTGTTTATACGGCTCATCATATATTAAGCTATGATGTATATAGGTTTTTTTTATAGTCGTGTTTTACTTTCTGTTTGGTTGCCTACTCTCATACTGCTGTTACACTGTAATTTCCCAGTTTTGGGATCAATAAAGTACATCTATCTATTTTATAGACGTATATAGCAAAGATTTCATTAACCCGTAAAACACAGGAGCAGAACAAGTGTTGAGTTTATTTTCAAGTATCAATATCTCATTGAGAAACTAGAGGAAGTCAGATTAAATAAACGCCTTTTATTTTACATTTTATTCAGGTAACCTATATCCTAGTAATAAGAGTGGCATAACAGTGTGGCTACCAGATAATTTCATAAGGCTAAAAACTCTTGGAACAGTCTTTCTCAACTAAACAACAAAAGTAACAATTTCTATTTCAGAATAATGCCGCTAAAGCTTCTAAACACACAGAGTAAGCTACAGCAAATGCCCCGTTCATTGCAAACGTCAGCGTAGCTTAGCTGCAACTTTAAACTTTTTAAGTGTTCAGGTGGCTGTGGCTCTGACAGCCTCAATACACACCGGACGAACACCGAAGCGTTGATGAAATCGGTGCTCGTTAACGTTACCAACTTTAGAGAAGTCTGGTAGAACCGGACAGGCTGCAAATAGTTCGGGGAGCTAGCTCGGTACGTTAGCTTGGTCAGCAGTGAAACTTTATCTTACCACTTAGTAAACACGTTAACGTTTAATGTTCACCCCCCACCTACTCCAAAAATTATATCCCCATCCATCTTTAATTCTAAGTATGCTTTATCGGCACATGATAAACACGAAAACTCATATTTGTTAGCTAGCCCTGAAAGCTAAAAACACAAACTAGTAGGCGGTAGCTAACCAGGAAACGGAAATATAAGCGAATGGTAAAGCTAAAGGCCCATTTGTATTTTAGTTTCATTTACAAAAAATGTGATTATAGTTACACAACATTAATAATAAACGTTGGGCCATATTTATGTTTTTAATGTGTATAAAAGTTAAAATATTTGTGGTCAGATCGTTCTAAACAAAGGGTATACATAGGAGGCTTTCGGCCCGTTTTCCAAGGCCTCAATAATCGATATGAATTATAGCCTCCATCGTTACATAATGGGAATTTAGCGGACAGCTGGACTTAAAAGCTGTAAACACTCCGTGACCTCTAGCACTATACAGAATTACGAGCAATTTAATCAAATCACAAATCTAGAGATAAGTTGCGACCAAATGGCCCTTTAGCTTCGCCGCAGCAGCGGCCTCCATTAGAATGCCTACCTCTCCGAAGCGCACGTAAAGCGGCACACCTAAAAATCGAGGCCGAGGCTGTGTGAGCGCTCGCTTACCTTGAACTGGTATGGGGCTGTGTTGGGTATTCGCTTAAGATCAGACGGCCGAAATTTCTATTAGAATCAGCTAGGCTATTCGTGCATCGATCTCGGAGATAGGTCAGTAACGGCGATCCTCATCGAGCTCGGAAAAGGTTGAAATAAGGATTCATGTAAATAACGGCTACCCAGCGCAAATTTGAAGCAGTAGGCAGGCTGCTGTGGATTTTAGTTGGATCCACAGCAGACTCCTCACAGCACCACTACAGGCACTGCGGGGACATGACAACAGTCCGCTCAACAACAACAACCTCTCCTACCATATTGGAAATTCAACTTAGTTAAAAGCTCTCACAGTGGTGCAACAGTCGCATTTATCTCTTTATGAAATAAGTGATGGTTTTTATGAAGGACTGGGTGGTGCAGTGTGATCCACAATTAAAAACAACTGGAAGAAACGGTAGTGACTGAAAGGTCCGGCAACGTTACAGTGACAAATCCACCTGGACCACGACTATCATCCTCCACAGGAGTGAGTTATCCGCCCTGCTGCCGCTGCTGCCACTGTTGCCCGCCGTTCACTAATGATGGACCGCGTGCCAATCACGTACTGGAGCCATAGACTGAAAAAAGTTCCTGCAGTGGATATCGCAACAAATAGTACAGTGACATCATCACATAGAGTTTTTTTTAAATAAAAAAAACACAAACTTAAACGTTGATTTGCAAATATGCATAAAGTTACACAGAATCTTTTATTGGTATCACAACCACAAAGAGATAAACTTTAAATATTATAAACTGCATTTGCCTTTTAGGAAAATATACTCGCAAGTTTCTAGGAGGAGGGATTTTGAATCTTTGGTCTCATCTAATTGAGGTACAATTATGATCAGTAAGAGTTGAAATTAAAGTGTCTGGAGTTGATTTTTTTTTTTTTAAGAATTGGTAAATCTAAACTGACACTTTACTCCACAAACAGCACTTCATGTTTCTGCATATATACAGTATATATATACATATATATGTTCCATGATCATATTGAGATACCTACTGTACTAAAACACAAATGCAATAAAATGTTTCTAGTAATGTGCAAATACAGGACTTGTGCGTATCATCTGTGCTAAAACAAGTGCAATAAAATGTATTTCTAGAAATACAGGAGTTGTGCGTATCATTTTTTAAGACTGATGGCTGTATCCACTGTGCTTCAGCATATGGCTGGCTCATCCACAGCTTGTGCTCCCTCTTTGACAGCTTTCATACATTTTGCCATCGTCTGTGAGGCTCTGCTTATCGGATCTGTGGGTGAAAATTAAGAGCAGGTTAAAGTTCATGCATACTACTATAAAAGGACAATACAGTAACTAGCATGGCAACTTGGTCTATTAAGAAAACTGCAGTGTACGTTTATTTTATTATAATTTTGCATTTTTCTCGAAATTGAACTGATCACAGATTACTGTATGATCATATTATTGTGTTGCATGTTAAAATGAAATTTCATAGAAATTACTGCCAAAAACACCAAATTATTTTGACTTTCATGTTCACTCTGTAGACATCGCTGAAATCTGCTTGAAATCAATTTGAATATTTCTGATAAACCTTTAAATATAAACACACACACACAAAATATATAAAAGTGGAGCTCAATCAAAACAATTTGAATACAACAAATTACATAAGTAATTTTTAAAGTGATACACCAACAAAAATTGAGTTTTTTTTCTTGTTAACATGCCTAAGCATGTTTTTTTATGACTTACAAGACATATCAGAATCAGAATCAGCTTTATTGGCCAAGTATGCACAACACATACAAGGAATTTGGCTTTGGCTAAAAACTTGCTCTCGTTGTTCAGGTGGAGGATTTAAATAAGATTTAAATAAGGATTCAATGACAACAGAGTATGTACAGTAAATTACAGTCTGTCCACGTTTCTATAAAAGGATGCAAATATATACAGGAATATATGCAGTTATTTACTCAGACTAACCACACTTTGCAGAAATATATGAAAAAATATACAGTCATACAGTATTTCAATGTGAACTCAGATTCAGTGATATAATGTGAATGAAGTAAAAAGCAGTGTGAGAGTTATGTGCAATGTAAGAATGGATGAAAAGTCATGAGTACAGCAACAGGTAGGACTAGGTGAATGTTAGGAGTTCATCAGAGTGATGGCTTGAGGAAAGAAACTGTTCCTGTGACGGGCGGTTTTGACCTTCAGTGATCTGTAACGACGACCAGAAGATAGAAGTTCAAACAGTTTGTGGCCGGGGTGTGATGGGTCAGCACAGATGTTTCCTGCCCGTTTCCTGGTTACGGACCGATATAAGTTCTCAATGGAGGGTAGGTCGGTTCCAATGATCCTCTCCGCAGACTTAATGATCCGCTGCAGTCTGGTCTTGTCCTGTTTAGTGGCAGATCCAAACCAGACAGTGATGGAAAAGCAGAGGACAGATTGGATGATGGCGGTGTAGAAGACAACCAGCAGCTCCGGAGGCAAATCAAACTTCTTGAGCTGACGCAGAAAAAATAACCTCTGCTGGGCCTTTTTCCGGACAGTGTCTATATGGGAGGACCACTTCAGGTTCCAGGAGATTGTGGTACCCAGAAACTTGAATGAGTCCACAGTGGACACTGTGCTGTTGAGGATGGTGAGTGAGGGGAATGAAGGAGGGTGTCGCCTGAAATCCACAGTCATCTCCACCGTTTTGGCTGGGTTAAGTTCAAGATGGTTCTGGCCGCACCAGAGGATCAGCTGCTCCACCTCCCGCCTGTATGCAGACTCATCACCATCCTGGATCAAACCGATGACTGTGGTGTCGTCCGCAAACTTCAGGAGCTTCACCGAAGGGTCCTCTGAGGTGCAGTCGTTGGAGTAGAGGGAGAAGAGCAGTGGGGAAAGGACACATCCTTGGGGGGCGCCAGTACTAATTTTTCGGGAGCTGGATGTAAATCTCCCTAGCTTCACCTGTTGCCACCTGTCAGTCAGAAAGCTGGAGATCCACTGGCAGGTGGAGGGGGGCACCTTGAGCTGGAGGAGTTTCTGATGAAGAATGCCTGGGATGATGGTGTTGAACGCTGAGCTGAAGTGTAGTCCCATATTCACTGCATCATCCACTGACCTCTTTGACTGGTAGGCAAACTGCAGTGGGTCCATCAGGGGGCCTGTGACGACTTTCAGGTGGTTCAGCACCAATCTCTCCAAGGACTTCATGACTACAGAGGTCAAGGCAACAGGTCTGTAGTCATTTAATCCTGTAACAGAGGGTTTCTTGGGAACTGGAATGATGATGGAGCGTTTGAAGCAGGAAGGCACTTCACACAGCTCCAGTGATCTATTCAAGATCCGGGTGAAGATGGGGGCCAACTCGTTGGAGCAGACTCTCAGGCAGGACGGAGACACACCATCAGGTCCTGCAGCCTTCTTGATGTTTTGTCTCTGAAAGACCCGGCGCACCTCCTCTTCACAGATCGTTAGTGCTGGTGGGAGGTCAGAGTGGAGGAGGGATGGAGTTCCTGGGGCTGCAGATAATCCTTTTGTGTGGGTGGGAGGTGAGAATTGTAGGTTCTTTTCAAACCTACAGTAAAAGCTGTTTAGGTCGTTAGCCAGCTGGAGGTTTTCCACAGGGTGGGGGGATGGTCTCCTGTAGTTGGTGATATTCTACAACCTCTCCAAACAGAAGCAGAGTTGTTGGCTGAGAAGTTTTGTTGTAACTTCTCACTGTAGCTCCTGTTTCTGGCCCACTTGTACAGAGTCCAGTCACCAGTCCTGTAGGCCTCCTCCTTGGTCTGACGTAGCTGCTTGAGTTTAGGAGTGAACCAGGGTTTATTGTTATTGTATGTGCAGAAGGTCTTGGTCTGCACACACATGTCCTCACAAAAACTGATGTATGATGTCACAGTGTCAGTGAGTTCATTTAGGTTAATGGCTGCATCTTCAAAAACACTCCAGTCTGTGCAGTCAAAGCAGACTTGTAACTCCAGCTTTGATTCCTCAGAAAAAGATCAGAGCTAAATCACTCGTGTCATGTCTCTCTGTGTTACTGCTGTGAAAGTTCAGTTAAGCTCCTCCCTCTGGAAGAAGGCAAGTTTAGATGGAGCATTTTTGGTGATGTTACAATAACAGGTCCGCAGTGCTGAGCCAATCAGGACTAAGAACTGGCTGTTCAAATTTGCCAGCTTGCAGACTTCTGTGTCATGGTTGGCAGGATGTGGGTGGGCTTAATTAGATCCTGGCATTTGAAGGAGGAGGAAATAGGTAAAAAAAAAATTTTTACAAGCAACTTTAAGATAATGATTTTTTTTTGTTGAAAAAGGGTATAAGATACCATTTTAGACAATGTAGATTTGTTTTTAAGGTGATTTATATCCACTGAAGTGCACCTGTAATGCATGCACAGACGTCAGTCTAGTGGTTTATGATCATATCAGTCAGGATGCACAATGACTCACTTGTGTAGTAATTTTAGAAATGAAGACCAAACTACACCCATCTTGAACAAAACATGTTAATTACACATTATGTAACATTAGAGTTTAAATAGGAAAATTCAGTCTAGACTGTTTTGCCTTCATGTTATACAGTTTTAAAAAGTCATGTTTGGTAATGTGAGCATATTTTGATGATCATTTTAACTGAAAATAACAATGCAGTGTTATTTTCTATTTCATAATTTCTATTTCATACTTATTATACGCAAACACTAAGAAGGCGTACACCTCATCACAACTCCCCCCACTCGGGAGATCGGATCACAACTTGGTTCATCTCCGGCCGGTGTACAAACCCCTAGTGCACAGACAACGTCCGGCCATGCGCACAGTGGAGTTATGGTCTGAGGAGACAATGGACACTCTAAAAGGCTGTTTTGAAGCTACCGCCTGGAAGCAGCTCTGCGATCCACATGGTGAGGACATCGATGGCCTCATTCACACCTTCACGGGCTACCTCAGCTTCTGTGTGGACAAATCCGTTCCCACCAAGACCATACGGTGTTGCTCAAACAACAAACCCTGGATCAACCCTGAGATTAAAACACTTCTGAGAGAGAAGAAGAGGATCTTCAGGTCGGGGAACAGGGAGATGTTGAAGCCCGTACAGAGGGAGCTGAGGAGAAAGATCAGAGAAGGCAAGGACAGCTTCAGGAAGAAGATGGAGGACAAGTTGCAACAGAGCGACATCAGCGGGGTCTGGAGAAACCTCAAAACCATCTCTGGGCTCCAGAATACCTCCCCCCAGGCCACGGGGGGCAGGGAGTGGGCGAACAACCTGAATCTGTTTTTCAATAGGTTTGACCAACCGCCCTCCCCCCTGACTGCACAACAACCACTGCTGCCTCTAAAGAAATCAAGTCCTGCTGCCCACTCCCCACTCCACCAACACCCCCCCACTCCCAACACACAGCCCCCCATCCTGACCCTGACCAGGACCCAGGTGAGGACGAAGCTGAGGAAGATCAAGGCGAGGAAGGCGTCGGGACCGGACGGCATCAGCGCAAAGCTCCTCAAGTCCTGTGCAGACCAGCTGTGTGGGATTGTGACGTACATCTTCAACCTGAGCCTGAAGCTGGGGAGGGTACCACAGCTGTGGAAAACATCTTGTGTGGTACCTGTACCAAAAACTTCCCACCCCAAAGACCTGAACAGCTACAGACCGGTGGCCTTGACGTCCCACTTGATGAAGACCCTGGAGAGACTGCTCCTTGCTCACCTCCGCCCCCTGGTGGAACCAGCGATGGATCCACTCCAGTTCGCCTACCAGCATGGCATTGGGGTGGAGGATGCGGTGATCTTCCTCCTTCACCGTTCTCTGTCCCACCTGGAGAAGCCCGGGAATATGGTGAGGATCATGTTCTTTGACTTCTCCAGTGCTTTCAACACCATCCAACCGATGATCCTGAAGGACAAGCTGCTGCGCGCAGGGGTGGACCAGCACCTGTCATCATGGATCCTGGACTACCTCACGAACCGGCCTCAGTTTGTGAGAACCCGGGACTGTGTGTCCGACACGATCATCAGTAGCACAGGGGCCCCCCAGGGAACAGTGCTGGCTCCCTTCCTGTTCACTCTTTATACTGCGGACTTCTCACACAACACAACACACTGCCATCTACAGAAGTTCTCTGATGACTCTGCGATCGTTGGCCTCATCTCCAATGGAGATGAAGCTGAGTACAGAGGGCTTATCCAGGACTTCGTGGACTGGTGCCATCGGAACTGCCTCCAGATCAACGCAAGGAAAACTAAGGAGCTGGTGGTGGACTGCCGCAGGCATGGGCAGCCCCTCACAGCACCAGTAAATATACAGGGAACAGACATTGAGATGGTGACATCCTATAAGTACCTGGGTGTTCATCTGAACAATAAACTAGACTGGTCACACAATACTGATGCACTCTACAAGAAGGGACAGCGCAGGCTGTTCCTACTGAGGAGACTCAGGTCTTTTGGTGTACAAGGGGCGCTGCTGAAGACATTCTATGACACGGTGGTGGCATCAGCCATCACTTTTGGAGTGGTCTGCTGGGGCAGTGGCATTACTGCAGCCGATAGGAAGAGACTGAACAAACTGATCAAGAAAGCTAGCTCTGTCCTGGGGCAGCGCCTTGATCCGGTGGAGGAGATAGGAGAGAGAAGGACGGTGGCTAAACTGTCATCTCTGCTGGAGTCCGAGTTCCACCCTATGCAGGACATACTGAATGCACTGAGGAGCTCATTTAGCAGCAGACTACATCATCCCAGGTGCACAACCGAGAGGTTTCGCAGGTCCTTCCTACCAACGGCTGTCAGACTGTACAACCTAAGCAGGGCTGCTCACAGAGATAGCAAAAAGACGTAACAAACTAATAGTTTTTTGAATGCAAAAGATGCAATAGACTTACACAATGGTCCCCTCCGGCATACAACTAGGAAAATACCGGTCGCTATGGAGGGTGAGAATATGTATGGGCACATAATCATACCATGTAGGATAACTAAGTAGATGGTTATGCTGTTTCATCCCATCTAGCTACAATGCTCAGCACTGGGTGTGTTTATATTTATATATCTATATATTTATTCCATCTAGCTACAATGCTCCGCACTGCGTTTTTATATATCTACATATTATTCCATCTAGCTACATTGCTCCGCACTGTGTGTGTTTATATACTTACATATTTATTCCACCTCGCTGCAATGCTCCGTACTGTGGGTGTTTATATATTTACATATTTATTCCATCTAGCTACAATGCTCTGCACTGTGTGTCTGTGTGTGTGTGTGTATATATATATTTTATAGTAATATGTACATATGTATATTAGCTGCTCTTGCTTGCTTTTTTTTTTTTTTTCTTGCCTTCTGATTGTTGCTCTGAGTGTTGCTATCCCTGTGCTGTTGCAATCCTGGAATTTCCCCGTTGTGGGACTAATAAAGGCTTATCTTATCTTATCTTATCTTATAAAGTTAACAAAAAACACACAATTGTGGCATGTGCAAACATTTGGCCACACCCTTTTCCTATGTATGATTCATTTCTACAAGTTTTTATCAACTCATCAGGTTATGAGGTATGTCAACAGCTGTCACTCAGAAGCATCAGCTGGTGCCACTTTCAAAGCTTTTAAATGTTTTGATGCTTCAGATGTGCAAACACTCAGCAACCATGTGTTCCTCTAAGCAGCCGTGTAAAGGTACCTTTACACCAAACATGAACGGGCGGCGCGAATGCATACAAAGTCAATGGAAAGCGGCGGGCACACGCAAAATCATGCAGTCGTGCGTTCACATCCAACGGCTGCACGGTGGCGCAGTGGTTTAGCACTGTGGCAGCACAGTTTTACCCTTGGCCGGGGGATCGCAGGGATCATGAGATCGTGGGTTCGATCCCAGCCCCCGACCAACAGTGAGCTGTGTGGAGTTTGCATGTTCTCCCCGTGTTGCGCGGGTTTACTCCGGGATTTCTCCGGTTTCCTCCCGCATACCAAAAACATGTAGGTTTAGGGCGCTCGCGCACGCAGCGACCAGCAGCCGGTGGCTTGTCACCAGACTGCAAACCAAGTCTACCTACGGGTACAAATAAGTAACAAAAAAAAAAAAAAAAAAAAAAAAAAGGGATAGCGCCAATTTTGAGATTCTGTCATCATTGGAGTAAAAGTATCAACAATGGAGAGTCTGAAAATGAGACTGCCACTCACTTGCAGACAGAAGGACTGGTGTAACAGGACAAATTAACCCCCACCCAGATTAAACCTGGGTATACTCTGGCCCAGGCCCATATATATATATATATATATATATATATATATATATATATATATATACAGTATATATATAGGCTGTGATATCTTCTTCTTCTAGATTTAATTGGCAGTTGGCAACCACCTTACAGATGCATTACCGCTACTGACTTGATTATCATCACTCTATATCTTTGTATAAGAAGTTCTGAACAACTCCTTATGTGTGAAAAAATTATCCGTTCTTGGACTGTGTCTGAGGTGCGGCCGAACTCTACGCAATGAGGGGTTAAAAGTGCTGAGTGTGTAGGGTGCCTTTTGCAAATGCCACTACTGTATATGTTTTTTATTAACATTATGAAATGAAATAGTTACTATCTTATAATGTTTGCTGGCAATACTGTTCTTTTTTCCATATCAAACAGAGATGTTTTTTAAGAGTAGTGTCCCTTTAAAAAGAACTATGGATTAATTGCAATTGAAACATGAAGGTGACAGAGGGGAACTCTCCAACTACAGACCAATTTCACTATTACCGCAATTTTCCAAGATACTTGAAAAAATATTCTATGAGAGAATTGACAACTTCATACTGAAGAATGATTTATTGTGTGAGCAGCAATATGGGTTCAGACACAAAAGGACAACAGCATATGCCTTAATGGAATTTACAGAAAAAATATCAACAGCCATTGAAAATAAAGAGTATTCAGTTGGAGTATTCCTGGATCTTAAAAAAGCATTTGATACAGTAGATCACAATCTATTATTAAAGAAACTACAAAATTGTGGTATCAGAGGGGTAGCACTGTCCTGGTTAAGAAGTTACTTAAAGAATAGATATCAGTTTGTATGTGTTAACAACAAAAACTCAGAGCTACTGAAGGTCACCTGTGGAGTCCCACAGGGTTCAGTTTTGGGACCATTATTATTCAATATGTATATAAATGATATATGTAAAGTTTCAGAAAAAATGGACTTAATATTGTTTGCTGATGACACTAACCTGCTATGCAGTGGAAACAACTTGGAACAACTTCTGGATACACTCGGAAAGGAATTAGGAAAGCTTAAACTGTGGTTTGATTCAAACAAATTAACGCTCAATTTAAGCAAGACAAAATTTATAGTCTTTAACAACCATCACAACTACCCAGTACCCAAACTCAGTGTAAATGGTGTAGAGATTGAAAGGGTATCCGAAACTAAATTCCTTGGAGTAATAATTGATAACAAACTGTGTTGGAAGCCACATATTAATTATATAAAAGGTAAAGTATCCAAATCAATTGCAATATTACACAGAGTGAAAAATTTGCTGAATCAACCCACACTATACACCTTGTATCATTCATTAATACTCCCATACATGACATATTGTAATGAAGTATGGGGAAATACATATAAAACAAACATATATCCACTCTTTATGCTTCAAAAGAGAGCTATTAGAATAATCAACAAAGCAGCTTACAGGGAACCAACAAACCCACTTTTTCTTAAACAAAAAACTCTCAAGTTGAAAGATCTGATCGACTTTAAAACCGCAATAATAATGTTCAAAGTGAAGAATCTATCACTGCCCGCAAATATCCAAAAGTTGTTCCAAACAAGGGAGAAACGATATCACTTCAGAGGAACATGTATATTTCAAAAGCCTACAGTGAGAACAACTACCAAGCAACACTGTATTTCAGTGCAAGGTGTCAGATTATGGAACGATTTTGGACCTGAATTAAAATCATGTACAAAGCTTGGACAATTTAAACAAAAACTAAAGGAAGAAATACTCCAAACATATTTACAAGACGACATGTAAACTCACATAAGGATTGACATTTCCAGCCTGTGTTGTGTTATAGCTTAGTTTTTCTTTTTTCTCTGTGACACTATGTCTTAGATTTGTTTTTGAATAGTAACCGCTTAACTTAGACTAGCTCAGTTTTCTTTTTCTCTCAGTCATATTTTGTCTTAGCCTTGTTTTAAATTGTAATCGCTCTTGTCTTGTTTTCTCTTTTTTCTCCTTTGAATTCTTGGATGGAATATGGGTGGGCAATATAAGCTGCGGCTTCAGCCATCACCCATTTCGGATAACTCACGTGGAATTGTATAGTAGAAGGAGTCTTTGTCTAATTTGACCTTGTTGTTATATTATACAGTTTCTTTTAACCTGTAATGTACTATCCGAAATAAATTCATTCAATTCAATTCAATTCAATGAACACTACTGATAGAAAACTTTTATATTGGGGTGACAATTTTTTTAAACCACACTCCATGTTCAAGAATTGCAGATGAAAGATGTTTTTGATCAACTCTGGTGCATTCACAGTCATGGTCATTAATGTGCATTGTCTGGGTTAAATTTAAAAAAAAGGTGGCTGTAAGAAAAATGCACAATCTTGAGGTACCGATGACCCACCTGTCATATAAAAGTCCTTCAGGGTAAGCTGTGGAGGAACTAAAGGCTCTGTTAGGACAGTCTGGTTTACTGTCTGAAAGAGATAAGCCAGATATTATCATCGCCATCATCATCATCATCATCATCAAGTTTTGTTAACTTTCTTTCTGACCAACTAGAAATATGCTGACCTTTGACAGTTCATTAGCCTGTTTAAAGTAATTGGCTTCTTCAATGTCATCATATCGCACCAAATTTGGCGAAACCTCTGCCAGTCTGTCACGCACTTCATCCAGTGTGTCGTATGGCAAGGTCACTCCAGCAAACTTTCCAAAAATGAACACGAAATAAACAGCATTTAGTTTTATTTGGTTTGGGTGAAAACAGCATGATTATCCTGTGTCATGCTCCACCTCAGATATGGCTCGGATGATCTTCCAGTCTTCCCTGGCTGAGCCTGGAGGAGACACGGCCACTTTGGTCTGCTGAGTTCGGCCCTCAATGTTCACATAGGTGCTACATTTCTCAGTGTATGCAGCTCCAGGGAGTATGATATCAGCCACTGGTGCACTAACATCCCCATGGTGGCCTAGACACAAGAGTGCCAGATTTTTTTTTAGCATGAACAAGCTAACTGAAAATAGTATTTTTTTTTTTTAATATACAAAAGAATGTATCGTTTTATATATCATGACTGGAGTTAAACCGCTTCAAGATATGACACTGAAATATGGACCAACTGCATCAAATACTTTAAACGCTCAGTGACAAGCATATGCAGATATTTCCAATAATCTGGCTTCTTTACTCCTTAACTCAGATTTTTCCTTCAGTAGGTTATCAAATTATGTGAAAGCCCTTTAGAAGGTGGAAGCTTGACACTGAAGTAAACTGATCACAAATCTACTGTATGCTTCAATGTGACCACACAATATACGTCAAGTAATTCCATCAATAATATTACATGCTGGACTCTACTTGGGCTGTTTAATAAATATGCTCAGGAATCTGAAGGTCTGAGCAGGACATTTTAATATGCTTTACTGCCACGTCTGACTTTCTGAGCTTGTATCCTCATAAATGCTTCTGCCTAAATCACCCAGTCCCTTTCCAAGTGCTCATATTATGATTGGCAACAGGGATAAAGTTATTTAACATTATAAAAGACAAAATAATTAATTACACTGTCTATCTTAAATATTAATTATCAGTTTTTGACACTGTAAAGGAAAGAAGCCAACCTTGATAAACTATGAAGCTGTCTTTTTGGAGGTCTTGGCGAGTAATGCAGCCGGCATCTGCGCCCAGTAAGAACAGAACTTTGGGTGGGTTCTTCCTGATAGTGTCCACTCCTGGTTTGTACCCAAGATCAAGGGCAGCCACTTGACTGGCAACCCTGAAGTTGGAGCAAACGGCACATTACAATTCATTCATTCATTCAAAAAAGCCCTCAGCAGAATTAATGAACGGTTCCTCTCCAGTTCCCCATTTAAATGTTACCTGTGAAGCACATTGAGAACCTTCCAGGATTCCTCGACCCCACTGCTGACACGAGCATTTTGAGCAATGGTTGACATAGCAGCCATTATCGCAGCCCCATCCTTTCTCTGCAGGCAGCTGCTGCCAACTACGACAACAGGATGCTTCGCCTTAGCCACGACCTCAAGAAGAGATAAAAGACAATGTTAGGAACAAGCATTCAGTTTGACTTGTGACTATAATAATAACAGCGTACTTACCTGTGAGAATGGATGAGTTCCTGAAGCAATTTCTTGGAGGACTTGGGCAGACTCACCCAGATGGTCATATGTGTAACTGAGGTCCACTTCCTTTCCCACTAGAGCCACATGTAACTCATTGTGCAGCCAGCTAAAGAAAAGGTACCAATGTCATATCAATAAACAGATGTTTATTGTTGAAAAATCTAATAATTCAAAGTGGAACTATTAAGATATTTTCCCAGTTCTGTTCTTATCAAGAAATAAGTATTAATAGATTCAGTGGATTCTTATGGAAATATTCACACCACTGTGGAGCATTAATGTGGGTGAAAAAATATCCCCATGAGCCTTGAGCTTAGTAGATTGTCTCTGCTAAACTACACGCTGGACCAATGAGATCCTTTTTTTCAGGCTATGTTGCTTAAAGGTCAAAATGGGAAAAACAAAACAAAAAACACCCAAAAGCATACATTTTTGTAGCACCAAAGAGTACACGAATAGCCAGATAAGGACAACGGACTTCTCAAGATCATCAAGTAGCTGCATTATGATGATGGTATGTAGCTGATGTTTGCTTAGAAATGTTATATGTTAATACAGAAATGAGTAAATGTAGGCCTATGTTCGACATAAGTTGTGGCTGACTTGAGCCTCTTACGTGATCTGTGGGTGGCTGGAGGCTAAATGTAGCGCAGCAAAGTCAGACAAAGTTCTGCTTCTCACAGCACCATCTTGCCTTTTTTGGAAGATTACTTTTAAAAACGTTATTAGAAATCTAATTAATTACATACACAAAACATACAAAATAAATAACAAAATGTTTATAAAAATTTTAATATACATTAAGTCAAAGTGACCTTTTTTAACAGTTGTGGAATAACCAAAATATTACTTTAAAATAATTTATCATTTTGAAAAACCATTTTATTCTTGTATTTGATATATTTGTTGTTCAAAATTATCTGCCTGTGTGGAGAAAATTGAAATTTTTAAAAGATGAGAAAAACAAGCAAGAGCCTGTTTATGGAAATTTAGAAGATTGTTTATGTCATAAATCCATTTTAATAAAAAGTATAATTGGGATCAAATACCAAAGTAAATCTTTGTTTTTAAACTGGGGTGGTGGCCTAGTGGTAGAGCATCTGCTCCACAGCCGGTAGGTTGTGGGTTCAAGCCCCAGCTGGGTCATACCAAAGACCATACAAAAGGGGTGCTTTCGGTTTTTTAGCTTGGTGCTCAGCGTAACAGAATGGGGAAAGGACCGTCGGTTACCGAGCCACAAGGGGAGCACAAGCCAACGTGCTAATAGTATTAGCCCCCTAAGCTAAGTACTAGGAGGCTCGCACCAAGCATGTCTTATATTGTTATTTTCTTCAGCTCTCAGTCATAATAATAGCCATCCCTGTTACAACCTGGTTCACTAATCCACAGTCGACAACATAGCTTGTGTCATTCTGGCTTATTTTTAAATAATAGTCAACTGTTGGGACTGGCGTGCTGGGCGGTCCGTGTTGGTCGCCGTGACTGGCTCAGGCCGGTGATGTCAGTTTGGCCACTCATTCACATGTGTTTCTGTGCTTCTTGTTGTGCTATAGGGACCGGTCATGTCCTGTCGATCACTGAGACCACACGCCCCTGTTAACCAGTGATGCTTTGTGATGGAAAAATTCTGTTACACTGAGTTGTATGAATTTTTATGAATATGAATTTTTCCTTATAAAGCTTAATGTGTATACCTAGGAAATCCTGTTACCATATTTGGAGTTGGTGAGTAGTGGAAAAAAAAAACAGATTGAAGGATGCTGATGTAAGTGTGAATGTTCAGTTCTATCACTGACTGTTCAGCTTATCACTAGTGTTTTCTGCATGGACTCAGCAAATACAATCTTAGTCTAGAATGAAATATCAAGAGGCTCAGCAAACCTTATCACACTGAGTCGTGAATGAACTCATCAAGAAGAGACCCCGCCCCGATGGTCCCTTGGATATATATTAGCCAGAAAAACTCCATTAGTTAAGCCAATGCACTGCAGTCAATGCACTGTGAAAGCTGTACTCTGTATTGTCTTCCGCTGATCAGTGCATATTAAATTTGCTGAAACTTTGATCCTGCCTGATTTTTGATAAGGAATTTTTCCAACACTTTGTTTTGTTCATTCTTTGAGACAAACGTTCACAACTCGGGGATGGCGGGTCGGGACGGGCAACTGCCCAGATCCTTGGTGCATCGAGTGGAGAACCTCGTACAATATTCCTTACATCTTTTGGTGACCAAGAAAAGTCTTAAGTTTTACAGAAACTGGTCTCGCCATTATTCCTGAGTCACATGGAGCGGCAAGCACTGCTAGCTGAGGGGCTCCGTCACGGCTTGCGGGCAACTCCCCAAGGTGGAGAAGCTTAAATCAGTTTGTGCAAATCTGCATAAAATTGAATGCACCTAATAGCTAGTATAAGCATCAAATCTGGGGTTCACAGGGAACATATAGCCTCATTCATGAGGCTAGCCTGCCCAAGAGGGTTTCAAACTGCTTGAGTGCCAGCCAGAGATATTGCCTGAAATGGAAGAAGCTGGACAACAATGGAACTCTGCTTGACAGAAATTGTATTCTGGTGTGAATAGCTGGCACGTGAAAAGAAAAAAAAATACTGCACTCATATAAGCTATGTCTACTTTATTTGACATAATTAAGGTGCAAGAGTGAAGGCAGATGAGTTTAAATACCTGGAATCAACCATCCAAAACAATGGACAGTGCACAAGAGAGGCAAAGAAGAGAATGCAGAAAGGGTGGAGTGGGTGGAAACAAGTGTCAGGAGTGATTTGTGACAGAAGGATAGTGGCTAGAGTGAAAAAAAATATTTACAAGAAAGCAGTGAGACCTGCTATAATGTATGGTTTGGAGAGGGT
This sequence comes from Pholidichthys leucotaenia, assembly GCA_020510985.1. NCBI lineage: Eukaryota > Metazoa > Chordata > Actinopteri > Cichliformes > Pholidichthyidae > Pholidichthys > Pholidichthys leucotaenia. The sequence goes on along the minus strand of CM035843.1, from coordinate 58,876,845 downwards.
GGCACTGATGAACAGACAGGAGACAGCGTTGGAGGTGGCATAGTTGAAGATGCTAAGATTCTCACTGGAAGTAACTAAGAGGGACAGGATTAAAAATAATTATATCAGAGGGACAGCTCAGGTTGAGCAGTTTGAAGACAAAATTAGAAAGGTAAGGCTGAGATGGTTTGGACATGTGCAGAGGAGGGATAGTGGATATATTGGACAAAAGGTGTTGAAGATGGAGCTGCCAGGCAAGAGGAAAAGAGGAAGACCATAGAGAAGATTCATGGATGTAGTGAAGGAGGACATGAAGAGGGTTGGTGTGAAACAAGTGGATGCAAGGGATAGGGTGAGATGGAGGCAGATGATCCACTGCGGCAACCCCTAAAAGGAGCAGCCAAGAGAAGAACAAGAAAAAGAACATCAACGATGGAGTAGCTCATTCTGGCCAGATGAAATCACCCCAAGAGTGCTCAGATCTTCTGACGTATGACCCTGACCTTGATCTTTAGCTCTACCTGTATGCAGACCAACCTGAGGATCATTACCTCCACCAAGGAGGTAATATTTTTGCCAGTGTTTGTCTGTTTGTCTTTTAGCAACATTACTCAAAAAGTAGTCAACAGATTTCAGACAAAATTTCAGGGAAGGTAGGAAATGGGCCAAGGAACAAACAGATGGTTTGTGGTGGTGATTTGGATCACTGTCTGGATCCAGGAATTTTTTAAAATATTATTTTATAATATAATATTGCGCTTTTCATGTACTTCCCTTTAAGACGTACCCACAGACATAACCCCGCACCCCGGAAACAGAGCACTCTTAGCGCTGTTTGGAAGCAGACTGCACATTTCTCGTCGTCAGGCTGTGGTATGAAGAACAACTGGGGAAGGACGGGAGGCTGATCCGTGGCGGAGATTGTCCACAGCTTCTCTTGTACTGGGTGTGCAGTGGAGCCCAACTTCGTCCATGAGGGGTTCATTTTGCGGATGGTCTGGAAGAGGAAAAGTCGACGACGGACAGACAGGCAGCGAGCAGCACAAACCAGCTCTCGCTCTCAAATCACTGGAGCAATCTTGTCCTCAGATGCACAAATGTGTTTTCTTACAACAGAGAGAAAAGTTACCTCACTTTGATTAGTCACACACAGTGTTGGGAGTAACACTGCTACTTTTGCAGTAACGTGCTGTTTAATGAAATTTCTGTTTAAAAATTCAGTAATGCATTACAGTTACTGAAATTTGATCAGATGTGTTGCTCGTTACTTGTTTTATTAATATGGATAGATATTTTTTGTGCAAAAAAATGAATATGCAAACTGACCCTACCGTAGCTGAGACCTAGCCATCAGCTGACATGACCTGTTGCAGAGAGCCGAGTCTTCACTGCTGAGTGAAGGAAAAGATGACGCTACTTTGTTTTTGTGGAAATAGACAATCATTTTTCCTTTGTCACAGTTAAGGACAAAAGCATATTGGCGGGTTGCAAGCTTAAGTGCCGGTTGAGACCTACTGCAATCTTCGAAAGCGCTTGAAAACACCAACAAAGCTCCGACAAAGCTAGTGCTAAGTACCGACTAGCTATGCTAACGACACTGTGTTAGTGGACCTACGCTATTCGAACAGCCACGGCTGGATTTCAAGCACAGGTATGCATCTGGACAGTTTGTGACCCAGCAAGAATTAAACCTGATTGCCAGATACGTTGTTACAGACTGAAGACGTGATAACAGTCACTTTCCATCAGACAGCTGAGACTGTGATCCACTGAAGTTAAAACATATTTACTTGCTACCTGGATAAAGATTATTCAAAAACGGATTTGATTTCCAAAAGGAATTTGAGGGACTGGATCATGTCTCTGTCACAGCAGATATTTGGACTGTGGATAATGGACATTTTCTCTGGATCACTGCACATCAGATTAAATCCATATCATAAAGCAGGGGTGTCCAATCAAGTGCCATGGAGGGCCAGGACCCTGCAGGTTTTCTCTTCTACCCAGTCTCTTCAGCAGGTGTTTTCACTTGTCAGCAATCAGTGGGAAGACATTCAGTGAAATCTGCTGTTGAAGACACTGGTTGGAGGTAAAGCCTGCAGGGTCTTGGCCCTCCATGGCACATGATTGGACACCCCTGTCATCAAGGTAAAATAAACATGGGCAGCTTTATGCAGTGTTGCCAACTCTCACTCCAAAATGATTGAATTACTGGCAATATCATGTGGTTGTCTGTCTCTCTGTGTTGGCCCTGCGATGGACTGACGCTCTGTCCAGGGTGTACCCTGCCTCTTGCCCAAAGATGCTGGGATAGGCTCCAGCCCCCCCACGACCCAAAAAGGATTAAGTGGAAGAAGATGGATGGCTGGATCACGTTGATTGTCTTCAAATTTTTCCCACAATAAGAGCTCTCAAGGCAGGATAAAGCAGACTGAACATGTTCTAAAAACTCTGTCTGAAACAGTCTGTTTTCAGCCTGACATTAATAAGGCCATAATGTAATCCATTAATTAAATTATCTTGCTATGTGTCCAAGATGATTTAAGTATGCATTTAAAAGTAACGTGAAAGTTACTTTTCCAAGTAACTAGTTACTTTAATCATGCAGTAATTGGTAAAGTAACTCAATTACTTTTGAAAAGAAGTAACTAGTAACTGTAATTAGTTACTATTTTTTAGTAACTTGCCCAACACTGGTCATATATTGCTGTGAAAAACAAATTTAGCTTCTTCTGAAGTTAACTAAACCCTCTACATATGTAGGCTATTTTTACGTGGGCCAGAACTGGCCTGTTAAGTTTGTATAGTGTGATGAGTCTGTTCAGGTGGTTAGGACTGATTAAGATTGATGATTGATATGAAAATGTATGCAAGTATTATGTATGTTGGTGATGATCCAAGAGCGCATACCTCCAGCAAGGCTCTATCTTCTCACAATGTGTTAGCAAGATTACTCAAAAACTACTGGACAGAGTTTGATGAAATTTTCACCAGAGGACGCGTTTGGGGTACAGACAAGCCCATTAGATTTTGGAGGTGATCCACAAGCGCATTATCTCCACCAAGGCCCCATCTTGCAATGTACAGAGGGATGGAGGCAGGGAGGCACTGACAGATGGATGGACAAAGGGAAGGAGCCTTGGCAGAGGTATGTGCTCTCTGAGTGCTTTCCTAGTTGTGCATGACTTTGTTGAGAATCAGAGCAATTACTTAGTAGGAGTATCAATTTTCATGAAATCACATATAAGCAGAGTTCCTCCAGACTGCTGACTCTGACCATGAGAAAAGTCTTTATGCAGACCCTCTTGAGGATCATTGTGCACGAGTTTGGAGAACATTGGGGTAATTGCCTAGGAAAAGTAGTGATTTTCGCAAAATCATAAATGGCCAGATCTCATGACTTTGACCACAACTGGGATGCAAACCCACCTGAGGATCATTGTGCATGAGTGTGTTGAGAATCAGGACAATTGCCCAGAAGTAGCCATTTTCCTGAAATCACATACATGCAAGTGCCCAGATCTCCTGACCTGTGATCGTGAGCACAACCTGGATGCAGGCCCATTTGAGGATCATTGTGCACTAGTTTGGTAAGCATCAGGGCAATTGCCAAGGAGGAGATGATAATCAAGTCAGTGGTGGTAATGCACCCGTAAGCTGGTTGCCAACTGCCAATCAAATTTAAAAGAAGAAGAAGAACTTTGCCAGAATAAATTTAAAAAACAAACAAACTATGAAACTAAGATCTTGGAGCAGTCTGTAGGCCTGAGCTTTTGGATCAACAAATAGGAACCTCAGATACTGTATTTACAGCAGTTCTTTTACCTTTTTCTGATTCGTGCATTAAAAAGAGGAGCCTCATAGCGTGGGTTGGTGCCAACCAGAAGCAGCAGGTCAGCTTCTTCAATGCCAACAATGCCAGTGTTCAGAAGATAGTTTGAACGAAGGTCAGAGCTAGAAAAATCAAAGTCCATTTAAAAAAAACCCCCAAACTAATATTAGCGCTAGTCCAACTACTCTGAAATTATATTGCCATCTTTATAATAATACCCAGCTCCAGCCATGGGGAATGTTTCCTCTGTGCACAGGTTGTTACTATTTAAACGGTTCAGCAAGTCTTTGAGGGAAATGAGAGCTTCTGCATCTACCAGGCCTCCAACAACAGCAGCAATGTCACTACCATCAACTCCCTGCAACTGTTAATTATAGAAAGAGGGTTTCAAATTGGTATACAACAGGTCTGATACTGAAAAAAAAATGACTCATTAATTCAACAACACATTACATACGGCTCCAGCAACTCGAGTCAGCACATCTTCCCAGGACGTAGGGACTAACTGCCCAGATTCATTTTTCACCATTGGTTGGGTAAGCCTCTGCCTCTTAAGTCCATCGTAAGCAAACCTGTCAATGAATACATTTCAGGAATGCTACAAATAAATCTAAGTATATGATTAAACTGTGAGAAAAATATCAATAACCTGGTTTTATCGGATATCCACTCCTCATTAATATCTTCATTGAGACGAGGCAGAATTCTCATAACTTCACCACCCCGAGAGCTCACCACAATGTTACTACCCACGGCATCGAGAACATCAATAGTTTCGGTCTTTCTGTATAAAACCAAAGAGATTACATTAGAAGATGACTCTTTAAATAGAATAAGCTGTAGAGAATAATCCGCACACCTGGTCTCCCAGGGGCGGGCAGTGAAAGCGTATGGTTTAGAGGTCAGAGCTCCCACTGGACAAATATCAATGACATTTCCAGACAATTCGGACATGAACATCATCTCCACGTATGTCCCAATCTGCAGGTCGTTCCCTCTGCCCGTGGTGCCCAAGTCCTCCACACCTGCAACCTCGCTGGCAAAGCTGAGACAGCAACAGAAGATTTATTACTGCAAATACTTGTATGTATCTAAACAATTTAAACATCCCAAACCAACTTACCGCACACAGCGTGTACACTGAATACAGCGGGTCATAATGGTTTTGATGAGGGGGCCAATGTTTTTATCTTCCACAGCTCTTTTGCCCTCCAGGAAGCGGCTCCTGTCACTGCCAAACTGCATGGACTGATCCTTTCACAAAATTTTACTGTTTTCATTAGTCAACAATTTAAATATCTCAATTTTGAACAGAATGTATAGCATACAGAAATTTGCGGATAAAAAGAACACATTTACACAGGTGGTCATGATTTCTGATTTACCTGCAGATCACATTCACCTCCTTGATCACAAATTGGGCAATCTAATGGATGGTTAGCCAGCAGAAACTCCATCACACCCTCTCTACCTCAAATAGAATGGTAGATGGTTATAATCACACCATATAAGGGAATCTTAAAATCAGGTTACATTAGTTTTAATGTCAGAAAAAAAAACAACTGATATTGCTAAATAATATCTAGTATTACTAGCAAAGGAAGCTTTAAATGACTTTATTTGAGAAGTTGCTCATACCTGGCTTTCCTTGTTTTGTCAGAATTTGTTAAAATGTTCCAGCCTTTCATGACGGGCATTGCACAAGCTGCCACAGGCTAGACACAAAATAATCACTTTATTAGTTAAAGCATCTATAGTGATGTCTTGGTGAAGTGAAGCAAAGAGACACACGACAAACAGACATGCTTGGCTTTGTAATAGGGATGTTAATGATTAGTTGACATTCGATTAATTGTCAATTATAATTTAGTTAACTAAATTAAATTAGTTGTCAATTAATTGATAACTCAGCAGGCCTTTTCAATGGGAGCTTATTCTATAAAATGTAGTGGCTTTACCATCCAGGCGGGGGCGCACGTGGTCACCCACTGCCGCATTTCAACTGAAAAAGCAGAAGATGCTAAGCCCCCAGAGCGCATGCGTGCTGTGCAGAGCAAAAAAAACTTGCCCTTCCAGGTCACGTCGGAGAGCCACAAGAAGTTCCAATGGCACGTTCCAATGTCCACCCGTCAAATCAACAGGGCGGAGAAATGGACTAGAGCAGGCTACACGAGTGCAAAAACACATCCCTGCTGCCTCCCTTCCTGCAGCCATAAAACTCATGGAGGCTGTGGGTGCGGCCAGCAGCCACAGATGGAGTTTGTGCTTTCTCCTCTCTTCAACCTGCCGCTAGATGGGAAAGCAGACCGAACTCAAGTCATCACTGATGTAACAACCAACAGAGGGAGCCCAGATCGTACTGGGTTTGCCTGGATTGCCGGGGTACTGTGATAATGTTTAACATGCAACAGATGAAGCAGCTCAAAATTTATTTTCCTGTTAACCACTTGCGCTCCGTTGTTCCGCGGGCGGGCAAGTCTCTGCGTCCTAGGACGCACGAGGGCGCACTCCTGCGCCCTCGTGCGCACTCGGACACATAGTCCAGATTGTGGTGATGTAGGTGGTGATGGTGATGTAGTGGCGTTCAAGCGCCACTAAAAAAAAAAACTGCAGACACAGCCGCGAACAGATTAGTTCATCTGATTGACCTCTCATTCAACTAATAAGAGCCTTGAATTGGGTTTCTGAAACCTTGAAGAGCCAATGAATGAAAACCTAGGAAGGAGGACCCGCCTACTGTGAATGCAGGAGCCAATTGAAGCACAGAAATTCAGGCTGGGTGAAGAGAGATTTACTGCTGCAGCAGATGAAAACAAAGGACGCTGGACGAATCTGCTACAGACCCAGGCTCACCCAGCAGCATGGAGAACACCCACAAGTGGGACCTGCACTCATTCCAGCAGAATAGACGTTTAGGATTCTCTTCCGTCATCATAAACAGACGGAGGCCGACGACAAAGGTCGTAAATCATTCACCAAAATCGCAATACTGGAATTATGTTTTGATCGGGATCCACGAGCGAAGCAGCGTCGCGTTCGTCTGACAATGGGGAAGAGAAGTTCGCCACGACTCTGCTGCTGTGAAGAGGTAAGGTGTTATAAGCTAGATTATTATTTCTCCCTGAAAACTGTAATCCAAAAATGACTTTTGACCGATCGGTAAATTACAACTGTACTGCGCACGAAGTATGAAGTGCGTGCGCCGCGATAAACGGTTCATTTGCCGTGTTCGGACCATGAACACCCCCCCCCCTCCGCTGCAGAAGAGGAGCGGGGGGGGCGTTCACGGTCCAAACGCCCCCCTGGTCCGCGGGGGGAAGCATATGAGTCTATTCCTTCATGTAGTGATGGCCGTCTTCTGTAGCGAGGGGGGGGGGACAACCCCCCCCCCCCACACACACACAGTAGCGGGGGGGGGGGGGCCGCTGTGAAAACATGCAAGGAGTGTAATCCATCATGTAGCGAGGGCCGAACTCCCGTCTTTTGTAGTGGGGGGGGGGGGCAAACCCCCCCCCCCACACACACACACAGACACAGCCCTGAGTGTGACCTTTCATTAGAGCCCAAAATGAAGATTCTACATTGAATTATTCAAAAGTTACAGATGTTTTTCCAAACTGTGCCATTTGGCACAATTTGGCACAGTTCCAAAACGCCTGGGAACTACCTGAGAACAAAGCTGTGTAAAATATTCATTTTTTGTGGTATTGTTACCAAATTTGGATCTCAGCTTGATAACACTTGGTTCTACATTTCTGTTGCATTTTCCAGCCGGATCGGACAGCTGTGTGTTATTTGCAAGCATTTGTATCCAAAAAAACACTGTGTCCAAATTTATTTTCTTCAAGTTCAGTATGTTTAGATGACTGTAACTCAGTGGCCGGAGCACGTAGAGAGATTATGTTTTTTTTGCCAAAAAATTCAAAGTGTTTTCTTTTAAATGAGACCAACCCCATTAAGATGCTGCAAAGGGTTGAATAACAGCTTTCGATTTACTTTGGGCACGTTATTTTTTGGCATTTTTAGGAAAATTGCCCGGAGTGCAAGGGGTTAAAACAGTCTACCAGTGTATCTCAGTAAATAAGAATATGACAGTTTTTTAAAAATATAACTAAAAAAGATCAATTTTATGATATTGGTAGTAGTTTTTTAAAATAAAAAAACAATCATGACATTTGTAATTTACTAAGATGTACCAGCACATAGCACACACTATACAGTGCAAAATTTGTTAAACTACAAAAACTGCCATTGTCTGTAGTAAAAAAGAATGCAAATGGTACAATAAATCATTGAGGAATATGATGTTCATGTTTTATTCAGTATATGAAAAAAACAGCAACTTTTTATATGTTAAAGATAGACCGTATTGTACCAAGGGAAATTCAGATTCTCAGGGAAAATGCTGCTTATCAATTAATCGTTAATCAATTAAGGTGAATCAATTACTTGCATCCCTACTTTGTAAAGCAAAAAAAAAAACAACAACACATCTGATCTAAGAAATACCTTTGGAACCTTTTCTATTTCCACAAGACACATGCGACAATTTCCAGCCACTGACAGGCGTTCATGATAGCAGAATCGGGGAATCTGCATGCCTACTTTCTCACATGCCTGCAATAAAAGACAATGGCTCTGTTATACTGAGTGTATGACTAGATATGGTATAAGTTTTAGTTATCCTGTGAATCTATCACTGTTACCTGAAGCACGGTAGTTCCAGGCTCCACCATGACAGGATTTCCATCCACAAACACCTCTATGAGGTTACTGGCAGCTGCTGCTGCTGTAGACGCAGTGCGAACTTCATGCATAGAAAAAGACATATTCATTATATAACCGCCCGTGTTTCACTGAGGTTGGCCAAGACAAGCACATGTTAAACACTGCCAGTGAGTGGATACTACATCCTATTCATGCAACAGAAGTTCCAACATGGAAAGACGCTGTCAATTTCAGACCAATTTCACAATTTTACATACACACTGACTCGAAACACTCACAAAAAAAAAAAATTTTATAAGAAAAATGTACCAGAAAAACAAATCACAACATCAGGTGAAAAAAAAAATGGCAAAATTTGGGGGAAAAAATGCAGTTGCAGTTTTATAAGAGAAAACTCATCTGCTTTACCTTCATTTTAGGGCTCAAATATAGTTTGTGGATCTATTGATGCAGATTTTTGGGACCAAAAATTGCTCAAAATGAATATTTTGATAGTAAGGGTTGCTGAGCTGCTAAATGACTGCATTCCATTTTGGTGCCATGAATTAAACAAATTGAACCAACACTAGCCTGGCACTAATGCATTAGCTCCCAGATCTGTAATCCTGACCATAATCGAGGTATAACAGAGAAACAAGGGCTCTGGGGTTTGAAACGTTTAACTATTGTTCACAATTATGGAGAAATACAAACATACTGTACATGGCAAGTTTATCACAAGATAAAGAGGCATTTGCTGTTACCATTGTAAGCTGCAGCCGTGCCTCCTTTACTAACAGCTACTGGAAACAGAAAGCGGCTCGCAACAGGCAAACGCAGCATGCTGGAAGAAAAACAGACAAAGATGGCATCAAATGCAAGGGTTAACATTAGTTTAGATAGACAGGTGTGGACAAGGCTTTGAGTTATTCAAATATGGTGCCTCCACTCTGAAAATCCAACTGGCCAAAAACCATTTAGTCTGCCGTCTGTGTGTCAAAACTGAACTCAACACATTTCTTTATTTATTAACAATTGTTATTCTGTTACTGCAAACTTTTAGTTATTTGACGTTTCATTATTTTTCATCATTTTCTTCCTTTGAGAGCTTGCTAGGTAATAATTTAGATTACAATTTCTATTTATCACTTGTATACGTGTACCAGAGTGGTGGCCTGCTGGTAGAGCATCTGCCCCACAGCCAGGAAGTTGTGGGTTGAATCCCCATCCCAGTCATACCAAAGACCACATAAAAACGGTACTTTCCACTTTCTAGCTTGGTGTTCAGCATATGAGAATGGGGAAAGGTAAATCGGTTACCCTGCCGTGACGGGACCACAAGCCAGGTAAAAGAAGAGGGTTGCAGCAGAAAGGACAGCTGTCCAAAAAATTTCTTGCAAAGTCAAATGTGTGGACTGAAAGAAGCTGCATTTTCTTACCAATTTACACTCAAATTTTAGTCAAAAAGTTTTGCAGCTTTTGATTGTTATTACACTGTTCTATTACCACTGTTTTGAAGCCGGCTGTTCTGGGTTGATTTCGTGGACAGAGTTGCTTGTTTGTGGCTCAAACTCTAGCAGCACTGTTGTATTGCTGACAAACCATGCCAACATAAAGTGCGAGGGCAGCGATAATTACAATGGTTAAAGTCTAGACTTCTATTTTCATATGAAGGCGAGCATAAGAAGCCATACGGCGTTTAGTTTTGACATGTTAACGCCGCAAACTGGACATTATGGGACAACGGGCTTTCCATACACTCCTGCCCCGTTAGCTAGCGTTCACACGCTACCTCCACAATGTAAACAGAATGAAGCTGGTTACCGTGAGCTAGCAGTACGTGAATATTTACACAATTCAATATCTTGACAGCTCAAAAATGTTAGAAATGTAGGAAAAGCTCACTCGGGCAACGGGAGGTAACGGTGCTTAGCTCAATCTTCCAAGCTAACGTTATCAGCTTAAAAAAATCATTTAACGCCGCCGAGGGCTCACACAACAACCGTGGCGTTTGTGCTCATAAAAATAAAGCCACAGTCAACAATTTCCTGCCCACTTCAAACACGTAAAAAACACTAAACAGAAATCTCATAACATTTACGTTTATTAGACCTTATTTTTTTTTTGCGTTTTTTGTGTCGTTGCTTTCTTATAGTGACAGTTTACTCACCCGTGTGACAGTCCTCAGGAGACTGGCTGCGCGGCAGATGGCACGCTTGTCTATTCTGCTGCGTCACGGGTAAAGTAATCCTGTAATCCAAACAGCAGGACTACTTTTCTGTAAGTACTGACTAATCTGATAGTGCAGGTATTCAGCGTCAGCGGCAATACTGATGAAATATAACCCATACATCGCCCTGATTTGTCTCATCTACAGCAGTGTGTCTGCGTAAAAATGCTGCTCCCATTTCTGACACTGCATGTCAGAAATTTCAGGCTGCAGCTTTGACCAGAAACAGTTCTAAAAAAAAAAAGGCCACAAGTTTACAGCAGAAAACTTCAAGTCTACAAGAAAAGAACCACAAATTTGAAAATTGTTGAAAGAGGATGGACATTTAGCCTACATGAAAAGTTACAAATTTATGAAAATAGTCACAAAATTACAAGAAATAAAATGCAGATTTAAAAGAATCACTATTTTGCAGAAAAGAAATTACATATTTACAAGAAAAACAGTACAAATTTATAAGAAACTAGAAAAGCACTCAGAGAGCGCAGACCTCCGCCAAGCGCCACAGTTCCCCCCATACAGTGTTTGTGTGTACGTTTTCAGATTCCTTGACCATGAAAACATATGACTAGCAATTGGATTCACAATGATAGGATTAGTGGTTCAGTGCGGCGGCAAAGAAATAATAAACTGCGAACTGAGAGTTTTAAGTAGAGTTTATTAAATCACACCTCCGTCACAGGAACTCCGCTCCAGCCCATAGTGTGAGCAGGCTGGAGCGGGATTCCTCAGGCTCTCAGAGAGGAGACACAAAGTGCGTGTCTGCAGCAGCAGTTGAAGAGTGAGAGTGAGAGGATGAGTTACAGAATCGTGCAGCATATATACCCAGTTACAAACAATACATGAAAGAGCATTCACAGCAGTCGGTATGGGCATTTGCATATGAGAGACATACTGTACATAACAATAGGTAGATTGCTGGCCTCTGCTCCAGCTGCAGGACAAAGAGGTTACAAGGCACATCTACATATTAATCTCAGTCCCTAGGTCACAGTAAGGACAGGACGCATGAACACAATGCATGAATGTATGGCGCATATTTAGGGCGCATATATGGCATTCATATTCACCCACATATACCTAGTAAGCATGACGGTGCATATTCTGGAAGCTTCACGTCTCAATGGCCAAAGAGGACCTGACCCTGCAGAGACCTACGGGAGGTGTGAAGTTGGTCTTTTAGGAGACGGGAAGTGGGAGAGAATGTCCCAGCAGGAGCCCCGGAGGCTAGAAGGATGAGAGAGACAATGGAGACGCCAAGGAGCCTCGGGGGCTGTATGTTTACTCAAGGACTGTGGGTTGGGGGTATGTTATTTGATGTTGGGGGTTTTGTGTCTTTGGGGGGTATAAGAACTGTGAAGGATGATTGTTCTACCTCTTTTCTGAGATTCTGTTCTTGTTGGAGGATGTGACCTCTCAATAAACCAACCCTGAGAAATAAACTCCGTCTCGTTTGTGAAAGGCATCCTCTACACTGGTGACCTACGACAAACTATGGCCGGTGGCGATGATCTTCCCGCACCGGACTCTTCAGGAGCCAACCGGGTTAACGCAGCTACCACACTACAGCTGCCCGATTTCTGGCAACATAACCCGCGCTCCTGGTTTACCACTGTGGAGGCGCAGTTCCACCTTCGGGGAATCTCAGCGGACACAACGAGGTTCTACCATGTCGTCGCGAAGCTGGACAGCCTCACAGTGCAGCGGGTGGAGAGTCTGACCAACCACCCGCCCCAGGACGACAAGTATGGCGCACTGAAAGCCGCCCTCATTCGAGCTTTCACTCCCTCGCAGGGAGAGCGAGCAGAGAGACTTCTGGCGCTGACAGAAGGGGAAGCAGACAGGCCGGCAGATCTGATGGCGAGGATGATGAACCTGAGAGGCGAAGATGATGACAGTTTTATCTTCGCCCACCTCTTTCTCAGAACACTACCGCCAGCAGTGAGAGTCACCCTGGCCAGCTCACAGCTGCTCAACGACCGCGACTACCACGGGCTGGGTCAGGAGGCGCAGCGGCTCGTCGACGCCCATAGACGACACGCAGCCACGACGGCGGCAACGAAGCTGAACGCACCCCCGCGAGACGAGGGGAGACCAGAGGCTGCAGCACCGGACCCACTGACGTCAGCAGCGGCAGAGACCAGGAGAAGCGGAGCGGATGGCACCCTCTGCTTTTACCATCGACGTTTCGCCGAAGGGCGCGCAGATGCATCCCACCGTGCCGATACAAGCGCCAGGGAAACGCCAAGACCCAGAGTCGGTAGCAGCTGCTGCTCTCGGCGCGAAGAACAAGCTGCTTTTCGTGACGGACGCAAATTCAGGGAAGGATTTCCTGGTGGACACAGGCTCCCAGCTGAGTTTTGTCAAGCCTTCCTATGCGGACCTGCTGGCGCCTTCCATCGGACCCCTGGTGCTAGCGGCAAATGGCTCGACGATCAAAACCTATGGGGAGAAGACGCTCCTTCTGTCCTTCCACGGGCGCACCTTCGAGTGGACTTTCATCGTAGCTGCAGTTAGCAACAACATGTTAGGTGCTGATTTTTTATGCTCAAACAGTTTATTAGTTGATCTTACTAATAGACGTATGGTAAATGCACTGTCTTTCCACTCTATCTCCTGTACAGCTCGGGTGGCCCCGCCTTTTGCACATCCTAATGTCACAGCTGCGGGTGGTAAGTTTCATGCACTACTCAATCAGTTCCCAGCACTCACGGTCCCAACATTTTCAGCATCAATAGCTAAACACGGGGTCGAGCACTTCATAACTACCTCTGGCCCCCCTGCTTTTGCAAAAGCTCGGCGCTTGGACCCAGCTAAACTGGCCATCGCGCGCGAGGAATTCGCCAACTTGGAAAAACTGGGCATTGTTAGACGCTCTAACAGCCCTTGGTCGTCACCCCTGCATATGGTCCCCAAGGCTGATGGCTTGTGGCGGCCTTGCGGTGATTTCCGCAGGTTAAATAATGCTTCAGCACACGACCGCTACCCGATTCCGCACATCCAGGATTTTTCGGCGCATTTGGCGGGGGCGCACATCTTTTCCAAAATAGATTTGGTGCGCGGTTATCACCAAGTCCCAGTCCGCGCTCAAGACATACCCAAAATGGCAGTAATAACCCCCTTTGGGCTTTTTGAGTTTTTGCGCATGCCTTTTGGCCTCAAAGGCGCCGCACAGACGTTCCAACGCATGATGGATGCGGTGTTGCATGGCCTCCCTTTCGTGTTCGCCTATTTGGATGATATTTTGGTAGCCAGTGCATCCGAAGTCAAACACGAACGCCACCTCACACCGGTTTTTCAGAGGCTGACAGAGCATGGGCTGATAATTAACCCAGCGAAATGTCAATTCGGGGTAGCGCAAATCGATTTTTTGGGCCACCGCGTTTCTCCAGAAGGAGCGGTCCCGCTGCCCGATAAAGTACGCGCGATAACGGAGTTTCCCCAGCTGCAGACAGTTAAAGCATTGCAAGAATTTTTGGGGATGGTCAATTTTTATAACCGTTTCCTCCCCAGCGCGGCACAGCTCATGCACCCACTGTACGCGGCACTAAAGAAACAAAAACCTGCAAATAAGGTTGAGTGGTCCCCGGAACGGGAGCGCGCTTTCTCCCAGGTCAAGTCGGCCCTGGCAAACGCTGTGCTGTTGGCACACCCCGTGCCAGCAGCTCGCATGGCACTAACCACGGACGCTTCCGACGTAGCAGTGGGGGCGGTTGTCGAGCAACTGGTAGCAGGGAGCTGGCAACCGCTTGCGTTTTTCAGCAAAACATTGCGCGATAACGAGCAGAAATACATCGTGTTCGATAGGGAGCTTTTAGCCCTGCATCTGGCCATCCGCCACTTCCAGTTCTGGCTGGAAGGGCGCAGTTTCACCGCGTTTGTAGACCACAAACCATTAACATTTGCAATGGCCAAGATTTCAGAGCCGTGGTCGGGCCGACAGCAGAGACAGCTGGCCGCGATTTCAGAGTTTACCACCGACATTCAACATGTGGCGGGCAAACACAATGTAGTGGCAGATTGCCTCTCGCGCGCAGTTGCAACGCCAGGCCCCCAGGGGGCAGACACGGTGGCCGTGGACGCGGGCCAGGCTTGCGGCGCGGAAGTGCTCGCAGCCCCGGTCTGCGTAGGCTTAGATTATGCAGCCATGGCCGCCGAGCAGGTTAGTGATGCGGATGTGCGCGCGCTCCAGTCTGGGCCAACAGGGCTAAGGCTGGAGCACAGGGTGCATCAGACAGGTATGCCTCCTCTAATCTGCGATATCTCCACGGGGCGGGGGCGCCCCGTGGTCCCAGCTACGTGGCGCCGCCGCGTTTTTGATTTAATCCATTCGCTGGCACATCCGGGAGTTTGCGCATCGATCAAAATGGTGGGAGAAAAATTTGTTTGGCCGGGGCTGCTTAAACAGGTCAAAGAGTGGGCCGAAGCCTGCGCAGCGTGTCAAAGAGCAAAGATACACAAGCACACGCGGGCCCCCTTAGAACCTTTTCACATCCCGGCCAAACGCTTCGACCACGTGCATATCGACTTGGTGGGACCCCTCCCGCTGTCGCAGGGTTTCACACACCTTCTAACCATGGTAGACCGCACAACGCGCTGGCCAGAAGCGGTCCCCCTGGCGTCAACTACAGCAGCAGACGTGGCGCGCGCGTTTTTAACGGCTTAGGTCGCGCGTTTTGGAGTCCCGTCAGATATAACGTCTGACAGGGGTCCCCAATTCGTTTCCGAGCTCTGGTCATCCATGGCCCTCAGTCTGGGGGTGAAAATTCACCGCACTACCGCTTATAACCCTCAGGCCAATGGTTTGTGCGAACGCTTTCACCGGCCATTGAAAGCAGCCCTCAGAGCGGCTCTCACGGACACAAATTGGGTTGATAAACTTCCATGGGTTTTATTAGGGTTGCATTCAGCACCTAAGGAAGATTTGCAAGCCTCTCCGGCTGAGCTAGTTTTTGCCCAACCCCTCCGGTTACCGGGCGAATTCCTTCCAGAGAACCCCGCACCAAATCGCCCACCCGCTCAGCTGCTGCAGAGCGACACGGGATCAAACACCCTCCCCGGCCCAGTTCATCACAGTTTCCCACGCGTTTTTGTGCCTAAAGCCTTAAAGAACGCAGAATTTGTCTTTGTTAGACACGACGCTCAGAGGCCAGGTTTAAGGCCGCCTTATGATGGACCGTTCAGAATGTTGGAAACTGGGAAAAAACATTTTTTGCTCGATTTGGGTGACAGGAGAGAATTAGTCTGCATTAACAGACTCAAACCCGCTTTTGTGTTGGCTGATGAACAAGTGCAGTTAGCCAGGGCCTCCCGTCGTGGCAGGCCACCGGGGAGACACTCTTCTAAGCTTTCACAAGGATGTGCTAACGACTCTGATCCACAGATGCAAGAAACAGCTACAGGCAGATCGAAACCTGCTTACAGCAGATATGGCAGGAGGTTGAAGCCCAAGCAATTGGAAGTGTGATATGTTGTGCCATTTTGCTGTTCTGTGTGATATGACATGTTTCTATGCATTTTGGGGTGTACTTTGTCCTTATTTAGACGTTTTGGGGGGGTTATATGGCGCATATTTAGGGCGCATATATGGCATTCATATTCACCCACATATACCTAGTAGGCATGACGGTGCATATTCTGGAAGCTTCACGTCTCAATGGCCAAAGAGGACCTGACCCTGCAGAGACCTACGGGAGGTGTGAAGTTGGTCTTTTAGGAGACGGGAAGTGGGAGAGAATGTCCCAGCAGGAGCCCCGGAGGCTAGAAGGATGAGAGAGACAATGGAGATGCCAAGGAGCCTCGGGGGCTGTATGTTTACTCAAGGACTGTGGGTTGGGGGTGTGTTATTTGATTAACATCACAATGCATGAATGGCACATTACATCTCAGTAGTGCAGCGGAAAAAACCAGAAGTAGCGAGCTGGCTGTCCTTAGTCTGTTGTGGGGGTTATCCCAAACCCGCCACATCAGTAGTTATTGAGGAAAATGGCATTTTCCGTAATGGCAGTTTAGCGCCACAGTTCCCCCCATACAGTGTTTGTGTGTACGTTTTCAGATTCGTTGACCATGAAAACATATGACTAGCAATTGGATTCACAATGATAGGATTAGTGGTTCAGTAGTTATTGAGGAAAATGGCATTTTCCGTAATGGCAGTTTAGCGCCACAGTTCCCCCCATACAGTGTTTGTGTGTACGTTTTCAGATTCCTTGACCATGAAAACATATGACTAGCAATTGGATTGACAATGATAGGATTAGTGGTTCAGTAGTTATTGACGAAAATGTCAATTTTCTGTAATGGCGGTTTTCTTCTGGACGGTGATCCGGATCACCACCAAAATGTAATCATCTGTAGGATACCCCATTTCTGACAATCTGTGAAAATTTCATGAAAATCCGTCCATAACTTTTTGAGTTATCTTGCTAACAAACAAACAGACAGACAAACAGACAGACAAACAAACAGACAGACAAACCAACGCCGATGAAAACAACCTCCTTGGCGGAGGTAACTAGAGGGCACTCACAGAGCATGTGCATTCCTCCCTCCCTTTGTCCATACTGTTACAGTGGGGCAAAAAAGTATTTAGTCAGCTGTGGGAATGCATATTGTGAGGGAATCTGCAGACAGCGTCTCAGTCAGGAGGCAGCGATTAAACATAAGAGAATAATAGGCAAGGACGTCCTGGGGAGTTGGCAGGAAGAGGGAGCTGGGGGTTGAAGTGAAATGTATTGCGGAGCTGGATATCATGCAGTGTGATGTGAAATGTCATGCAGATGTGAGATGATCTGTGGAGCTTATAAGGAGAACCCTGGTTTGGCTGATTCATTGCTTTTCTGTGTATGAATGTTGAGAGTGTTAATAAATTTCGTCTGCTCATAAACTGGCCTCCTCATTTCCCACACTCTCCACACAGCCACCAATTGTGCACGTTCTCCCACTTAAAAGATGAGAGAGGTCTCCAATTTTCATCATTAGTATACCTCAACTATGAGAGACAAAATGAGAAAAAAAAAATCCAGAAAATCACATTGAAGGATTTTTAAAGAATTTATTTGCAAATTATGGTGGAAAATAAGTATTTGGTCATTTACAAACAAGCAAGATTTCTGGCTCTCACAGACCTGTAACTTCTTCTTTAAGAGGCTCCTCTGTCCTCCACTCATTACCTGTATTAATGGCACCTGTTTGAACTCGTTATCAGTATAAAAGTCACCTGTCCACAACCTCAAACAGTCAGACTCCAAACTCCACTATGGCCAAGACCAAAGAGCTGTCAGAGGACACCAAAAACAAAATTGTAGACCTGCACCAGGCTGGGAAGACTGAATCTGCAATAGGTAAGCAGCTTGGTGTGAAGAAATCAACTGTGGGAGCAATTATTAGAAAATAGAAGACATACAAGACCACTGATAATCTCCCTCCATCTGGGGCTCCACGCAAGATCTCACCCTGTGGGGTCAAAATGATCACAAGAACGGTGAGCAAAAATCCCAGAACCACACGGGGGGACCTAGTGAATGACCTGCAGAGAGCTGGGACCAAAGTAACAAAGGCTACATCAGTAACACACTACGCCGCCAGGGACTCAAATCCTGCAGTGCCAGACGTGTCCCCCTGCTTAAGCCAGTACATGTCCAGGCCCGTCTGAAGTTTGCTAGAGAGCATTTGAATGATCCAGAAGAGGATTGGGAGAATGTCATATGGTCAGATGAAACCAAAATAGGACTTTTTGGTAAAAACTCAACTTGTCGTGTTTGGAGGAGAAAGAATGCTGAGTTGCATCCAAAGAACACCATACCTACTGTGAAGCATGGGGGTGGAAACTTCATGCTTTGGGGCTGTTTTTCTGCAAAGGGACCAGGACAACTGATCCGTGTAAAGGAAAGAATGAATGGGGCCATGTATTGTGAAATTTTGAGTGAAAACCTCCTTCCATCAGCAAGGGCATTGAAGATGAAACGTGGCTGGGTCTTTCAGCATGACAATGATCCCAAACACACCGCCCAGGCAATGAAGGAGTGGCTTAGTAGGAAGCATTTCAAGGTCCTAGAGTGGCCTAGCCAGTCTCCAGATCTCAACCCCATAGAAAATCTTTGGAGGGAGTTGAAAGTCCGTGTTGCCTAGCGACAGCCCCAAAACATCACTGCTCTAGAGGAGATCTGCATGGAGGAATGGGCCAAAATACCAGCAACACTGTGTGAAAACCTTGTGAAGACTTACAGAAAACGTCTGACCTCTGTCATTGCCAACAAAGAGTATATTGTGACGTATGCGAGGTTCACACAAAGAAGAGGAGCAAGATGGTTGTGACGAACAGGCTTTATTTATACACCGCCAACCCCAACTACCTCTGAGTACAGACAGGAGGGGAGGTCATCCTCCCAGACCTCCGTTTCAATCATGGTTACACACACACGATACATCTTGCCCTAATCCTGCCTATAAACACTGCTGGGTCATTATAACGCAGTTATAATGACACAGCAGTATAATAACTCAGTAATAACACATTTAATACACACACACACACAGTAACGTTTTCAACTGGCAAAGCATGCTGGGAAATCCCTGCCCCCCTTAACATGACCCAACGTTACACTGCCCTCCCCTGGACTGGTTTCTGTCCCCAGAAAATTCAAAGTCCACTTTCAGAAATCCAACGCGAGTCAGCCCGGTGCCGGGGCGGCACGCACGGGCCATCCAGTGTCCATCTGAGTCTTGGTCGGAGTATCTGGTTGGGGTAGGGTTCCGGTTTGGCCACCAGCGGGCGGATGGACACATCTGACAGCCTCTGTAGGACCACGTACAGTCCCTTTCCTGGCAGCAGGAGTCCCATGCCTGCTCCGGCCGACTCCCACCGCTGCCAGGTCTCCCAGGCGGCCGCTGGCCCGCGTCCATGCGTCCAGCCCTTGCCGCGCCTGGAAAATGGCCGGATCTTCGTCCTGCTCGCTCCGCTGCTGCGCGTCGCTGCTGCGCGTCGCTGCTGCGCGTCGCTGCTGCGCGTCGCTGCTGCGCGTTGCTGCTGCGCCGAGGGCCTCCGTGACATCACCGAAAGGGGAAGCATCTGCAGGTGGCAGTAGGACACGCACAGTTCCTCCCCTGGCAGCGGGAGTCACAACTCCCACTGCTGCCAGGACCTCCCAGGCGGCCGCTGGCCCGTGTCCAGGCGTCCAGCCCCTGCCGAGCCTAGGAAAAGACCGGATCTGTCCTGCTTGCTCCACTGCTGCTGCGCTCCAAAAGCCTCTGTGACGTCACCGCTGGGGGAAGCATCTGCAGGAGGCGGCCTTTTCCCCGTCCATGCCACCTCGCTCTAATTTAACGTCGGCGAGGGGCCAGTTTGTTGTGCGCTGCGTGCGGGGCAGTACCGTGCGATGTACCCTGGCTCTGCGCAGCGGAAGCCCCCCTTCCTCGCGTCGCCGCCGCTGTCTCCTCCGTGCACACGCTGCCATGGTCTGCCATAGCTCCTCCTCCCACTCGCTCTCAGCACGGCGGTTTCCTCCGATGACCAGTTGTTCAGCGCGGCAGCCAACTCGACCTGGGCCAGGTGGTCATCCAACAGGTTCTCGCCGTTGTAGCAGGGAATCTTGGCCCGCTGCTGGACGGATGGGACGGTCACCTCCCGGTCGATCGCCGCTCCTAATCGCTCTGGAATCGCCAGCCCTGAAAAGGGCAGGAAACGGGGCTGGTTTGCTCTGCTCGGCCCGCTCTGCCTTGAAAAAGGCAGCGCAGTGCCGTCGGGTCCGCTGCTCCGTCCATCGCGGCGAGCCACTCCGGGGGCCGGCGTCTCAGCTCTACGCTCCGTTCCCAGCTGAGCGATGAACCGCTCCGGCCGCTGGACCTCCGCCTGGATCCTCATCTTGCTCCATCCCCACTCCTGACACCAATGTGACATTTGCGGGATTCACACAAAGAAAGAGGAGCAAGATGGTTGTGATGAACAGGCTTTATTTACACCCCCCCAACCCCAACAACTAGTTACACACATGTGTGTGTGTAACTCATGGTTACACACACACATGATACATCTTGCCCTAATCCTGCCTGTAAACAGTGCTGGGTCATTATAACGCAGTTATAATGACACAGCAGTATAATAACTCAGTAATAACACATTTAATACACACACACACACAGTAACGTTTTCAACTGGCAAAGTATGCTGGGAAATCCCTGCCCCCCTTAACATGGCCCCAACGTTACAATATAACAAAGTATTGAGATGAACTTTTATTATTGACCAAATACTTATTTTCCACCATAATTTGCAAATAAATTCTTTAAAAATCAGACAATGTGATTTTCTGGATTTTTTTTTTGCTCATTTTGTCTCTCATAGTTGAGGTATACCTATGATGAAAATTGGAGACCTCTCTCATCTTTTTTTTCCCACAATATCTTTATTGAACCTTTTTTTTAACAAACATGACACAAACAATCAAACACTAACACTAAAGTACTACAACAAAAATGCACTAAAAACACCCACAACCACCAACAAAATCAAGTCTTCAACAATGCTCCTCTGTTTAGTCTAGACAATCCATTACATAAGTATACATATTATGTTCACCAGTTTGGAATTTACAAGGTCCACACACATCATTCACCTTCTTCTTCAAGAGTTATGTTTAAATTTTTTACATAATCAATAAAAGGTCTCCATATATTCTCAAACACAATTTCCTTTGATTTCAGTATGTATGTTATTCTTTCTAATGGAAGGTTTGTTAACATCTGTCTTAACCACTGAGTCACATCTGGTCTATGAGTCTTTTTCCATAATAGTGCAATACATTTTTTGGCATTAAGCAAACTGAGGTCTATGAATGTTCTTTCACTTTTATTAAAGTTATGCTTTTCTGGGTACAGACCCAACAAAAACAGTTTAGGATTCAATATGATTTGTTTTGAGATTATTTTTTCAATTGTTACCCTCACCTCTTCCCAAAACATTCTAATTATTCTACATTCCCATACACAATGAAATAGGGTTCCTTTACTTTCCATGCATTTTGTGCACGTATCTGGTATGTTTTTGTTATATCTATTTAACTCCTCCGGTGTAACATACATCCGCATTAACCATTTAAAATGTATCAATTTAAGACGTACATTTATTGATTTGGTTTGAGCTTCTGTACAAGCCAATTCCCATTGTTCCTCTGAAATTTCAGTTTGCAGATCTTCTTTCCAGTAGTTTAATCTTTTCTGTGAGTTTTCACTTGAGGATAGTGTCAATGAGTTATAAAACTCTGAAATAATACCCTTTCTTTTACTATCTTTCATCAACATTTTTTCCAAGGATGAATAAATAGGTCGAGTGAGAGCTTTATTTTGATTTGATCGAATAAAGTTTCTAAGTTGAAGATATTTAAAAAAATGTGTTCTATTAAGATTAAATTTGATCCTCAGCTCTTCAAAAGACATTATGTTATCTGCACATGGCAAATATAAATCTTGAATCTTTTGAATCGATAGCGATACCGGCTAGATATAGTCGGCCTCACCTCAACACACAGCTCCGGTTCCGGAACCAGTCTCCTGGAGAGGGGCTGGAGCTTGGCCTTTTCTGGAGTTGCCCCGGGCGAGAGGCGACGAGCAGGGGTAGGTATTCTTGTATCGCCCCACCTTGCTGCCTCTATATTGGAGTTTTCCCCGGTGGACGAAAGGGTTGCTTCCCTGCGCCTTCGGGTTGGGAAACGGGTCCTGACCATCATTTGTGCCTATGCACCAAATGATGTTTCAGAGTACCCACCCTTTTTGGAGTCTGTGACTGGGGTGCTGGAGGGTGCTCCTCCTGGAGACTCCATTGTCCTACTGGGGGACTTCAATGCGCACGTGGGCAACGACAGTGAAACCTGGAGGGGGGTGATTGGGAGGAACGGCCTGCCTGATCTGAACCCGAGTGGTGTTCAGTTATTGGACTTCTGTGCTAACCACAGTCTGTCCATAATGAACACCATGTTCAAGCATAAGGGTGTCCATATGTGCACCTGGCACCAGGACACCCTAGGCCGCAGGTCGATGATCGATTTTGTTATCGTATCATCAGACCTGCGACCGTATGTCTTGGACACCCGAGTAAAGAGAGGTGCAGAGCTGTCAACTGATCACCACCTGGTGGTGAGTTGGATCCGATGGCAGGGGAGGAAGCCATTCAGACCTGGTAGACCCAAACGTATAGTGAGGGTGTGCTGGGAGCGTCTGGCTGAGGCCCCTGTCCGGGAGGTCTTCAACTCCCACCTCCGGAAGAACTTCAACCACATTCCGAGGGAGTCTGGAGACATGGAGTCTGAATGGGCCATGTTCTCCACCTCTGTTGTTGAAGCGGCGGCCCAGAGCTGCGGCCGCAAGGTGGTCGGTGCATCTCGTGGTGGCAACCCCCGAACCAAGTGGTGGACACCAGTGGTGAGGGGGGCCATTAAGCTGAAGAAGGAGTCCTATCAGGCTTGGTTGGCTTGTGGGACTCCCGAAGCAGCTGAGGTGTACCGGCAGGCCAAGCGGAGTGCAGCTCGGGTGGTTGCTGAAGCAAAAACCCGGGTATGGGAGGAGTTCGGTGAGGCCATGGAACAAGACTTTCGGTCGGCTTCAAAGAGATTCTGGCAAACTGTTCGGCGGCTCAGGAGGGGAAAGCAGCTCCCCGTCCACACTGTGTATGGTGCGGATGGGACACTGTTGACTTCAACTGGGGATATCGTCGGGCGGTGGAAGGAATACTTCGAGGATCTCCTCAATCCCACTGATACGCCTTCCACAGAGGAAGCAGGGTTTGGGGACGAGGGGGATGACTCGCCTATCACAGGGGCTGAGGTCGCCAAGGTGGTTAAAAATCTCCTTGGTGGCCGGGCCCCGGGGGTGGACGAGATTCGCCCCGAGTACCTCAAGGCCCTGGATGTTGTTGGGTTGTCATGGTTGACACGCCTCTGCAACATTGCGTGGAGGTCGGGGGCAGTGCCTTTGGCATGGCAAACCGGGGTGGTGGTTCCTCTCTTCAAAAAAGGGGACCGGAGGGTGTGCTCCAACTTTAGAGGGATCACACTCCTCAGCCTCCCTGGGAAGGTCTATGCCAAGGTACTGGAGAGGAGAGTCCGGCCGTTGGTCGAACCTCGGATTCAGGAGGAGCAATGTGGTTTTCGTCCTGGCCGTGGCACATCGGACCAGCTCTTTACCCTCTCGAGAATTCTTGAGGGTTCGTGGGAGTTTGCCCAACCAGTTTACATGTGTTTTGTGGACTTGGAGAAGGCATTTGACCGCGTCCCTCGTGGATTTTTGTGGGGGGTGCTTCGGGAGTATGGGGTATCGGGCTTGTTGTTACGAGCTATTCGGTCTCTGTACGACCGTTGTGAGAGTTTAGTTCGTATTGCCAACACTTGGTCGGAGTCATTCCCAGTGAGAGTTGGACTCCGCCAGGGCTGCCCTTTGTCACCGGTCCTGTTCATAATTTTTATGGACAGGATTTCTAGGCGCAGCCAGGAAATGGAGGGTGTCATGCTTGGTGACCACAGGATCTCATCTCTGTTGTTTGCAGATGATGTTGTCCTGTTGGCTTCATCCAGCAATGACCTACAGCTCTTGCTGGGACGGTTTGCCGCTGAGTGTGAAGCGGCTGGGATGAGAATCAGCACTTCCAAGTCCGAGTCCATGGTCCTCAGCCGGAAAAAGGTGGATTGTCCTCTCCGGGTTGGGGACAGGCTCCTGCCCCAAGTGGAGGAGTTTAAGTATCTTGGGGTCTTGTTCACGAGTGAGGGGAAAATGGAGCGAGAGATCGACAGACGGATTGGAGCAGCATCTGCAGTGATGCGGACGTTGTACCGGTCTGTTGTGGTGAAGAGGGAGCTTAGTTCTAAGGCAGAGCTGTCGATTTACCAGTCAATCTACGTTCCTACTCTCACCTATGGTCACGAGCTTTGGGTAATGACCGAAAGAACGAGATCGCGGATACAAGCGGCTGAAATGAGCTTTCTCCGTAGGATTGCTGGACTCACCCTCAGAGATAGGGTGAGGAGCTCAGTCATCCGGGAGAGGCTCAGAGTAGAACCGCTGCTCCTCCACATTGAAAGGAGTCAGTTGAGGTGGTATGGGCATCTGATTAGGATGCCTCCTGGACGTCTCCCACTTGAGGTGTTTCAGGCACGTCCCACTGGGAGGAGACCCCGGGGCAGACCCAGGACTCGGTGGAGAGACTATGTCTCCCAGCTAGTCTGGGAACGCCTTGGTATCCCCTCTGAAGAGCTGGAGCAGGTGGCTGGGGAGAGGGAAGTCTGGGCTTCTCTGCTTGAACTGCTGCCTCCGCGACCCGGACCTCCGGAAAAGCGGTAGAAGATGGATGGATGGATGGATCTTTTGAATCCCTTTTAAATTCCATACTTTAAATACAGCATCCGCTCTCCCTGGTTTAAAATATTGATTACCCCATATTGGGCTAAATTGTGACAATAAGTGTGGTTCTTTTAAATAGTTTTTAGTTTCACACCATATTTTGATCATATGCTTTACAAATCTCTCTCATCTTTTAAGTGGGAGAACTTGCACAATTGGTGGCTGACTAAATACTTTTTTACCCCACATGTCTGATATATCACTCTATAAATTCAAGAAATCTCTGTGCGTGTCTGCCTGTCTGTGTGTCATGATCATAGGACATTATAGGACGGCCTATGATGTTCATGTGATGCCCCTATGATGTCTGCATCATAGGACATCAAGCCTGCCTTCATTTCTTTATGATGGGCGGTCACAAAATTTGGGTTGCATGCGGTCGTCCGCGGTCGAGCACTGTGGACACTAGTGGGGTGGAGACGATGACGTAAATTTCGTCACATGAGGTTTCCGGTTACACGTACGCGGACAGCAGAGGTGCAGCATGAATCCAGCTCGACAGCACACCGGCTAAGCTCAGGCGAGATAAGAGGCAGTAAGATGTCTGACCACCAGAGGTGCGTGTCACCATCTTACACTTCACATAAAAATATATATCTCACATGTGACCCCCCCCCCCTTTAAAAAAGGTCCAAAACTACTCGTTCAATTAAAGCCTTATTCATGCTGCATTTTCCCTCTAGTCTGCTTTGGTCTGCGTGTGCTTTTGATGAGCCCGGCACGCACACGGCACTGTTCATGCTCACTTTTATCATCTACCCAGGTCAAGCGGTTGATGCATGCACACAACCATCATTTGTAGTTTCACTCCTGCCCGACAGGTAGTGTCAATGCGGTGATGCACCAGGATTTTCACCAACGAAGAAATGCTGCTTGCTTTCTACTGCTTGACTTCCCAGTTTTCACTCCTTTTCCACAAAGATGCTGCTGCTGCTTAAGAATTTATGCATGATTCATGTATGTTTATTCTCATCTTCCGCTTCTTTGTCTTCTTTGTCTACTTTGTCTTGGTATGCTGTGCCAATATTGCCACATTGTGAATGGGACGTTCAGTCTTGCGCATGTGCTTTTCAACACGCTCAGGTCGTGGGCAGGCGGCGCGGTCACTAAATTTGGGCTGCACGCGGTCGTCCGCGGTCAAGCACGGCGGACACTAGCAGAGTGGAGACAATGACATAAATTTCGTCACACGAGATTTCCGGTTACACGTACGCTGACAGCAGAGGTACAGCATGAATCCAGCTTAAGACCCTCCACAATTTGGGGCCTGAATCATGCACTAACAAACGAAAACTAATGTCTCTAAAGGCACTTTTCCACTAGGGTCAGTATGGTACGGTTCGGGACAGGACAGTACAGTTCGGCCCGCTTTGTTTTTCCACTGCACTAGGTCCCATTTGAAATGGGTGGGAATATAGTTACAGGGAGGCGGCGCATCCCTCTCCCTCCCGTTACGTAAAACCAGCGTAACGTTATGCAAAACACAAGCTGGCAGGTTACGTGGCGTCTGCCTTCTCTGTCTTTTTTGCCTGAATAAATGCAAAAAAGGAGAACAGAAAGCAGCGGTGGCGAAACTACACACTCTGGAAAAGTACTTGAGCGTTAGTAATCCATAGAGCACTATAAAGGAGAAGACATGATGATACAAACAACATCACATATCAAGGTAAGCTAATGATTGCTAATGCTACTGTTGTAAGATGTGTCTAACTCATGTGTTTAGATAGGGCAGCTCAGTGCGTGAACGTGAGTGAGTGAGTGAGTGCGCACGCGCAGCCGAGGCGCGCCCCCAGCCCCTTTGTGAATGGCCCCGCGGAGCGGAAGGTGTGTGAAGTGTGCGGGTGAGTAGAGAGAGAGGCGACCGGAGCAGGTAGCGAGCTAGAATTGCTGCTAATAACAGTGCGGTCTGTTAATAAAGCCCCAACTCTTCAGCAAAAACGGCCTGTTCTTCTGTGTACCACCATACGGTTTCAAATCAAATCAAATCAAATCAAACTTTATTGTCATATTGCTGTACATACAACTGTAGTGCAGGCAAGATGAAATTGCATTTCTCTCGGCATCCATACAAGAAGCAGCATGATTTCAGACACATTCCCACATAGCTCCCCCACCCCACCCCCACCCCCCCATCCATTCACACATCCCTGAGACATACTTGGGGGAAAAAAAAGAATAACTAACTATAATATACAAAATGTCCGTAGGTGCAGTAGTGTGTATGAGAGATTCCGGGTCAACTGTTCAGCATCCTGACAGCTTGTGGAAGGAAGCTGTTGATCAGTCTGGTGGTTCTGCCTCTGATGCTCCGGAATCGTTTACCAGATGGAAGAAGTTCAAAGTGTTTATGCAGAGGGTGAGAACGGTCCTTGACAATGTTTAGTGCCCTGCTCCTACAACGGTTCTGAAAAAGTTCTTGGACAGAGGGGAGGGAGACTCCAATTACCCTCTCCGCCCCCTTGACTATCCTCTGCAGGGCTTTTTTGTCTGACATACTGCAGCTGGAGTACCATGTAGCAATGCAGTACGTCAGAACACTCTCCACCACACCTCTGTAGAAGGTCCTGAGGATGCAGATGGGGAGAGAGGCCTGTTTGAGTTTCCTCAAGAAGTGCAGTCTCTGCTGAGCCCACTTCCTGATCTCCAAGGAATTCTTGCTCCAGGTCAGGTCCTGCGAGATCTGCACTCCGAGGAACTTGATGTTCTCTACTCTCTCCACTAAACGGCCGCCGATGCTGAGGGGGGCGTGCTCAGGCTGCGACCGCCGGAAGTCGATAATCATCTCCTTCGTTTTGTCCACGTTGAGCATCAGATTGTTCTCCCTGCACCAGCCCTCCAGGTCTCTCACTTCTTCCCTGTACATTGATTCCTCATCCCTCTGGATAAGTCCCACCACCGTGGTGTCATCTGCAAACTTAATAATCTGGTTCCCATCGTGTCTGGATACACAGTCATGTGTTAGAAGTGTAAACAACAGTGGACTGAGTACACAGCCTTGAGGGGATCCGGTACTCAGCATGACAGACTTGGAGATGTTGTTTCCAACCCGGACAGACTGAGGTCTCTCAGTCAGGAAATCCAGGTTCCAGAGACATGTGGCGGTGTTCAGACCGAGAAGGAGTAATTTCTCCATCAGTCTCTGGGGAATAATGGTGTTGAATGCTGAACTGAAATCAATGTACAGGAGTCTGGCGTAGGTGTCTTTCTGGTCCAGGTGGGTGATGACAGAGTGTAGGGTGGTGACTATAGCATCCTCCGTGGAGCAGTTTGAATGATATGCAAACTGGAGCGGGTCGTGTGATGCAGGAGGCAGGCTGTAATGTGTGGTTTGACAAGCCGCTCAAAACACTTCATCACAATTGGTGTCAGTGCAAAAGGACGATAGTCATTCAAACAGGACACCACTGGTTTCTTTGCCACCGGTACAATGATAGAGGTCTTGAAGCATCTGGGAACGATGGCCTGACTCAGGGAGATGTTATAAATGTCAGTCAGGACATCCGCCAACTCGCTCGCGCAGTCTCGGAGCACACGTCCCGGAATGTTGTCTGGACCTGCAGCTTTGCGTGGGTTGACTCTGGTTAGGGTCCTCCGTGTGTCCGCTGTGTTGATGGTAAAAGCTGGTCCGACCGATGGTGGGGGAGGGCCAGCCCTCCCTCTGATTGTCGAGTTTGATGCTTCAAAACGTGCAAAGAAGTCGTTAAGCCTGTCTGGAAGCGAAGCGTCGTCACCATCAACCCCCTGCCTAGGCTTAAAGCCCATCAGTGTCCGAACTCCCTGCCACATCTGCTTGGTGTTCCTAGTGTCACAGAGGTGTCCCTGGATTTTCTCCGCATAGGCGCGCTTTGCCGCCTTAATTCCCTTAGAAAGCGCAGACCTGGCTGAGCGGAGGGCGATCCTGTCCTTCGCTCTGAAGGCTGCATCTCTGGCTGTGAGCAGCGAGCGCACCTCTGCAGTCATCCAGGGCTTATGATTACCCCGCATAGTGATGGTCTTCACTGTAGTGAAATCCTCTGTGCACTTCGCGATGTAGCTGGTGACCGAATCAGCATACTCCTCCACATCTGTCCTGTCTTCCTGGGAGGCTGCTATTTTGAAGACCTTCCAGTCTGTGTGCTGAAAACAGTCTTTCAGTGCAGGGGTTGCACTCTCTGGCCAAATCCTGATTTGTTTCACTGCTGGCCTGCTGCGCTTCAATAAATGTTTGTAGGCAGGCAGCAGCATCACGGATATGTGATCAGAACGGCCGAGATGGGGGCGGGGTATCGCTTAATATACATCTGTGTTTGTGTACACTAAGTCCAACATATTCTCTCCTCTGGTCTTAAAGTCTACACATTGTTTAAACTTGGGGAGCAGAGTCTTTAGGCTGGTGTGGTTAAAATCCCCCGCAACCACCACAAAACTGTCCGGGTGTGAAGTTTGGATTTCACTGATTGCATTGTGCAGTTCCCCGAGTGCCTTCTTAGCATTAGCTTTAGCGTTAGCGCTTGGCGCTATGTAAACACCAACCACAAACACGTTGCTGAATTCCCTAGGCAGATAATAAGGCCGACAATTTACAATAAGGAACTCCGCCAACGGAGAGCAGTGTTTAGACACTAACGTGGCATTAACGCACCAGTTCTTGTTAACATAGATGCATAGCCCACCCCCCCGGCTCTTACCGGAGCTCGCCGTTTCCCTGTCGGCACGGAACATCGCCATATCTTCCAGTTGAATGGCCTCGTCAGGAATGTTGTCGTGGAGCCATGTCTCGGTGAAAACAAACACACAGCAGTCCCTCCACTCTCTCCGGGTTTCTCTCAGCAGACGCAGTTCGTCCACCTTGTTTTCGAGGGCGCGGACGTTTAAGAGAAGAAGCGACGGTACCGCTGGTCTGGAGGGGTTAGCCTTTAGCCTAGCATGGATCCCGGCCCTTTTTCCTCGCTTTTTCCTGCGTTCCCTCCGCTTCCGCTTCCTCCTCTCACGAGTAGCTTCCAGCAGGGACTCCGCCAGAATTCCGTGCTGGCGTAGGATGTCCAAATCACAACCGATCGCCGCGATTCTTGCAGCGTGCAGTACCTTGATGTTTAATAAGGTCTCACGGTTGTAAGTTTTACAGAATGTACTTCTGGGATGATCACAACACTCAAAACTCTCACACTCGCTGATGCCAAGAGGGGCCGCTGCGTCCGAGCGCGCTGCCGCCATCTTCGCTATTTTTAACAAGCATGAGGTTTACTCGGGAGTTGACACCGGAGGAAAAGCTGCCTCCGGCCCTGGAGAAGACAGATCTCCCCTGTGTCCCCCAACCACGGTTAGGAGACCAAAGCAGGAAAGGCTAACACTGGCGACCACAAAGGGACTCTCACGTTGTTAAGAGGGTGGTGAGTACTAAAAGCAAAGGACAACAACAACTAGGCCAGGTGACTGTGATAGCAGCTAAGCTAATGCGACATGGCAGCCGCTCGCTATCCCGCCGATATTTACAAACAAGAAACTAACTACTCAAACCCGTTCATGTCACTAACTAATAATCAGGAATACAGACAAGGTACTGTGGAAGCTCATGAACATCAGGCTGAGACAAAGTGTGGACATTATAACCCATTTCTGTGTGATGAAAGCTGCACAAACACACATGTTGACGGAGAAGATTTGTTCGCGCCATTCGGCAGCCCCGCTCAATTTGCCCCCACAAATCCCTTTTTCAGAGCCGACAATCAAAGCCACGCTCCCATGGGAGGCCTAGATATTTACGTGCCCCCGAATCCTGCTCCAAACGCATCGTTAAAGTTGTATTATGCAGATACAAACCCCTTTGTCACTGCTCACATGAGAAGTTTTGTACACAGCACACCGGCTACTTCCAAGCCAAAAGCAGGTACGCTCCCCATGTCTACTCCTTACATCAATTCAGAGGAGACTGATAAACAGGGACATTCACCATTGAGCCATTCCTGTCACTCACATACACATAAGAGCTGCTCTGCGCCCCGTCAGCCTCTTACATTGGACAGTGATGAGGACTATGATCCCAAAGAAAGAGTCCCCACTCTACGTCCAGGCCAGTATGACGGCAGCACACCATGGAGAGAGTTCCTGCACAGATTTGAGAGCTGCGCAGAGGCAAATCACTGGTCAGAAAAGACAATGGCCATCCAGCTGAAATTCTGCCTTGTTGGAGCTGCAGACGCCATCATCCACAGAAACCCTCGTTCATCCAAATGGGACTACCGCCGCCTGCTGGAGGAACTTGAAACTGCATACGGCCCTTCCTCATATCACTCAGCGGCTGTGGCAGTGGAACTGAGGCAAAGAGTACGCAAATTTAGTGAGGCCCTTCATGTGTTCAGAGATGACATTTATAGGAAAGTAGCTGTAGCTTATGGAAATTGGTCAGAGGCCAAGCAAGATGCTATAGCTGTTGAAGTTTTCACAAATGGCCTGGGCGATGCAGAGCTAATCCAAAAACTGTTAGAAGAACGTCCATCCACACTAGCCAGAGCTTATGAGATAGCCCATCGCCATGAAACCACAAAGAGAGCTGCGTCCTGTATCACCAGCATCATGCAGCCAGGGGCCTGTAACCTCACTGAACGCAGGCCCCGGGCCGCTATTGTCAGAGAAAGAGATGAAAATGAGACTGTAACTGCCACTACACCTGCAGCCAGCTCCTCACCCAATTGCTTTGCCCCACACACGTCAGCAAAAACACCAGGGCAACACAGGAACTTTAAAAAGGGTGACATTCGCTGCCATAACTGTAAGGGCTGGGGTCACAAACAGAGACAGTGCTCATCCCCTCAAAGAAATGCAAAGACTTTCATTCCGAGCACTCCCCAAAGAAGCCCACAGGCCACTGTGCTCCACTTTAAAGGCCAGAGTCGTGACATGAGCATCCACATGTGCATATATGAACTGGAGGTGTGCGCAGTCTTGGACAGTGGAGCGTGGAGGAACGTGCTGCCCCTTCACCATTACAATGCCATTCACCAAGACATGAAACCCCCACTACAGTCATCCATCGTAGAGACTCTGCTCGGGGTGGGACCAGGAGACGTGCTTGTGCGTGGTGAGGCCAAAATACCTGTCAGTATTAACAACTGGCAAGTTGAAGTGGACTTCCTCGTGGCGGACATAACGGGCAATGAAGTACTGCTAGGCCACCCATTCCTCACCCAAGCCGAGGCCCGCCTTGATTTTGGTAAGCGCTGCATAGTGCTGTTTGGAGAAGAAGTGCCATACTTTCACCCAGAGGCTGTCCCAAAGTCGCATGCTGTGAGAGTAGCCAGAACTGTCGTGGTTGAACCTGGACAAGAGTACCTAGTCAAGGACACTGTGCCTTGTGGCAAAGCAGCTCAGGGAGGCATGATGCTCAGCCCCACAAAAGGCTTTGTTGAGAAGAACAAAGTACTCATTGCCAGGATCCTAGTCAACGCTCAGCCCACTAATGTTGCTCCACTACGTCTCTTTAACCGTGGCAACAAGGCCGTCACTATTAAAGAAGGTGCCATCGCAGGCCTCCTTCAGCCAGCTGAAGCTCTTCCCGCGCTCAGTGCCCCCACAGCGGCAGACTTTCCAGCTAGCTCCCCTGCGGTCCCAGAGCACCTCCAGAAGCTCTATGCCCAGAGTTCCACTGAGCTTAATGGCAATGAAAAACTTGAACTGTCTAACCTGTTGTGTGCCTATGAAAATGTGTTTTCCAGAGGGCCCGGTGACCTGGGACGGACCAGTCTTGTGCAGCACGACATCATAATCCGGCCTGGAGCTCCCATGAAGCAGCCCCCTCGTCGCATGGCTGGGGAAAAGCAGCAACACGCAGACCAGCAGATCCGTGAGAGCCTCCAGAACGGCCTCGCCACCCGCAGCCACAGCAGTTGGGCCTCACCGATTGTTATGGTACGTAAAAAGGATGGGACTTACCGCCTTTGTATAGACTATAGAACACTCAACGACCGCACCATCACTGACGCGTACCCGCTACCCCGCATCCAAGACACATTAGACACTCTCGCCACCGCCAAATGGTTCAGCACCTTGGACCTTGCTTCAGGTTATTGGCAAGTTGGGCTGACTCCAAGAGCCCGCCGCGCAGCTGCCTTTTGCACCCTAAATGGACTATTTGAATGGAACGTTATGCCGTTTGGGCTATGCAATGCGCCAGCGAGGTTCCAACGCCTTATGGACCGCGTCCTTGCCGGCATGCAGTGGGAGACCTGCCTCGTCTACTTGGATGACATCATCGTGCTGGCCAAGGATGTGTCTGGGATGCTGCAGCGGCTGAGTCAGGTGTTCCAGAGACTTAAACATGCAAACCTCAAACTAAAACCAGCCAAATGCTGCCTCTTCTGCCGCCAAGTTGCCTATCTAGGTCACATTGTGTCCGAGCATGGTGTAGCCACTGACCCCAATAAAGTCCACAAAGTCCAAGCTTGGCCCACTCCCACATCGGTCCAAGAGGTCAGACGTTTCATTGACCTCGCCTCCTATTATCACAGGTTTGTGAAAGACTTTGCCTCCATTGCCAAACCGTTACACAACCTGACAAGGAAAAACGCACATTTCCAGTGGCACACTGAACACCAAGCTGCTTTCAACACGCTCAAGCACCGCCTCACCACAACCCCTGTCTTAGGTTACCCACTGGACCATGGTGAAATGATCTTGGACACCAATGCTATCGACACAGGCATTGGCGCCGTCCTCTCGCAGATGCAGGATGGCGTGGAACGTGTGTTGGCATACGGCAGCCGCAAACTAGCCAAAGCTGAACAGAACTATTGCACTACAAGACAAGAGCTGCTAGCCATTGTCGATTTCACGTCACATTTTCGGCAGTATCTACTTGGGCGGCCTTTCAAAGTACGTACCGACCACAGCAGCCTGCGTTGGTTAACCCAAAAGAAAGAGCCAGAAGGTCAGTTAGCCCGGTGGCTTGAGAAGCTAGCAGAGTACGAGTTTGAGATCATTCATCGCCCAGGTCGCTTACACACTAATGCTGACAGTCTCTCCCGCAGGCCTTGCCGCCAGTCCTGTCCTTGTAAACTGCAGGACCCCTCCTCACAGCCGAGAACCACAAGTCACCAAGCCATCCAGTGTGAATTGGACTCCGACACCAGCTCCCTGTCGCTGAGTCCGGTGGGGGTAGAGACATGCCCTACAACTACAGCCGTGAGCCCGGTGGGGGTAGAGACATGCCCTACAGCTACAGCTGTGAGTCCGGTGGGGGTAAGTGCAGACAGCTTTACCAATACAGACACTTTAAAACTAAAAGAGACAATTTATGTGACTAATACAAATGAGACCACACTGTTTCCTGGCTGGACTATGGAGGAGATGTGCCAGCCCCAAGCTGCTGATACAGACATTGCACCAATAAAAGCTTGGTTAGAGGCCAGCAGTGAGCGCCCTCCCTGGACCACAGTCGCCCCTTGCAGTCCAGCCACCAAAACATACTGGAGCCAATGGAAAAGACTGTATTTCCGAGATGGAGTTCTGGTCCGCCGTTTTTACTGTTTGGACGACACACAATACTACCCCCAAATTGTCCTGCCACGCAAAATGCAACCCAACATCATGCGCCAGATGCACGAGGGGCCAATAGGTGGACATTTTGGTATTGAACGGACTGTGGCCAGACTTCAAACCAGATACTACTGGTACCACATGAGAGAAGATGTGGCCCTCTGGTGCCGGACTTGTACCAACTGTGCATGCAGAGCCAGACCCCACAAAATGCCACAAGCACCCATGGGAACTGTCAGGGTCGGAGCCCCCATGGAGCGCATTGCACTGGACATTATGGGCCCACTCAATGAGACAGAACGCGAAAACAGCTATGTGCTTGTAATACAGGAGTATTTCACAAAATGGGCTGAAGCATTTTCTATCCCAGACGAAAAGGCTGTCACCGTGGCACGCGTTGTTGCAACAGAATGGGTGTGGCGCTTCGGAATGCCTCACTCTTTGCACAGCGACCAAGGGCGCAATTTTGAATCAGAGGTGTTTCAAGAAATATGCCGTCTATTTGGCATTGAGAAAACCCACACTACGCCATTCAGACCACAGTCAGATGGCCAGGTTTGAGCGTTTCAGTGCCACACTTCAAAAGATCCTGGCCTCTACTGCAGAACGCTGTCACTGGGATTGGGACCTGATGACCCCATATGCAGTTATGGCCTACAGAGCGACCAAGCACAGTGCTACTGGTTTCACCCCCAACTATATGATGTTCGGACGTGAAATAAATGAGCCAGTGGACCTTGTAGCCGGTCTGCCCCCGGACTCTGACCATGCACCTTCAGCCCCAGAGTACGTGCAACAAATACGTGAGCGGCTGGAGCTGGCTCACAACATTACTCGAGAAGCCCTGGGTGAGTCAGTCACACGTGCAAAAAGACAATATGACAAAAACGCTTGCCACACACAGTACAAAGTCGGAGACAGTGTGGTACCTCATCAAAGGAACACGGCATGTCAAAAACAGAGTCAAAAAGTTCCTCCCCTCCTACAAAGGACACTTCTTTGTTATGGGACAGTTGGATGATCTAGTCTACCAGATCCAAAAGAGCCCCAGAGCCAAAGTCAAAGTCGTCCACCATGACCAACTGAAACACTACCGCAGCCGTGAGCAGCTGGACAACACTTGGGTCCTGGACCAAGCCCAGAACTAGACACCTTCTGAGATCTTGCCACCAGCTGTGGACGGGGACCCAGCAGACCAGGACCTCAGCCTGTACAACTTGTTTGCTACTGCCTCCAGTGATGGCCCCAGCAATTCCCAGCCGTCTACTCCACCTGCTAATGCTCCCAATGTGATCGGGTCTCTTCCACCCACTCCTTCCCATGTGATATTTGACCATGGTGGGGGTGCGGTGGGAGAACCATGCCATCAGGCTCAGCACGTGTCATGGCCCAAACGTCGGCGCAGAGGATCAGACCGTTACGGGGACTGGGTTACTGAGTGAGCCAACTGTAGCAGTTCATATTTGCACTAGAGACTCTCCAGTTTACATTTTTTTTTTTTTGGACTCTAGTCTAGTTATAGTGTTCTATACGTTTGTTTTAAAAAAAAAAGCTGAAGAGACAATGCTTTCATATACCTACATGCACTTTATTTCATTTGAATGTATTGTATTCTGATTAGTTGGTCAGTATTACTCCCGGTCACCAAGGAATAGGTTTTAAAAGTGTAATGTACTCCTTGCTTAATTAGAAACAATTGTATTTCAATGTATTTGTCCCTCATGTTTTCACTGCTAAAAGAGCTAATTTTATCACTGCATAGACACTCGTTATTATAGTATAACCTACCTACCTGTTTGAATTCGTGTTATATATTGGACACTGCTACTGCTACTGCTAGGCCTACGAATGTAGAGCGTGTGTACCAGTTTTGTATTATTTAGATGGAATGGAATTAATGTTAATTGCCAGTCCATGGTGGGGGTAGTGTTGTAAGATGTGTCTAACCCATGTGTTTAGATAGGGCAGCTCAGTGCGTGAACGTGAGTGAGTGAGTGAGTGCGCGCGCGCAGCCGAGGTGCACCCCCGGCCCCTTTGTGAATGGCCCCGTGGAGCGGAAGGTGTGTGAAGTGTGCGGGTGAGTAGAGAGAGAGGCGACCGGAGCAGGTAGCGAGCTAGAATTGCTGCTAATAACAGTGCGGTCTGTTAATAAAGCCCCAACTCTTCAGCAAAAACGGCCTGTTCTTCTGTGTACCACCATACGGGTTTTTTTTGTAACTTTGATTTTTATTCACTTTTCGTCATACATATTACATTCAGATCACAGTCTCTATATTTAAAAAAAAAAGGAGCTAGAAGAAGAAAAGAAAAAAAAAGGGGGGGTGGCAAATGTTGGAGCATCAAGTTTTTAGTTTCCATTATGGCTGTGTAGTTGTGCATGCACATGTTGGACATAGGCATATGTGACTTGGCTAGTTGTATGTATATGTGGGACACAGGCATATTTGATTTAACCTCACGATGAAGGACAGCCGGACCCCCTGTGGTGGACAGAAAACTTCCTGACCTCTGAGGCTCGAATATCGGTGTGAACAGAAGGCTTCCTGACCTCTGAGGCTCGAGAGGAGAGAGGGGGGGAGTTATGTAAATAAAAGGTTGATGTAGGGGAATAAAGGGAGATTCTATGATGTGAGATGCTTTGATGTGAGAATGTTTAAAGGTGAGGACTGGGGTGTGTGTCACCCTCTTTGTTCCCTGCTCAAGAATGAGAGCAGACTGTGGGAATGGATGCTTGAAATAAACTTGAATTAAATGCAATTCAGTTTCGTTATTCAAGGCTCCCCACATCCATCTCTTAATTCTTCTGGTTTTTCAGTGTCTTTGATTATTCTTTCAATTTCTGTCCCGTTGTTGCACTTTGTAGTGTGTCCATTTCCACCATTTTTTTTTTCATATTGTCCTTCTTGCATTCTTTGTCGATATGTTAGTTTTTCCATTAAATGTATATCTTCAACAATGTCTGTCCATTGCTCTTGGTCAGGAAGAACTTCTGATTGCCATTTTCTTGTGATTGTTTTTTTTACATGCAATCAGCATGATTTTAACTAAATATCTGTCCTCAGCCTGTATTACATTGTCTCTTTTAAGATCACATAAATACATCAAGTTACAGTTCATTGGTATATTATATCCTAATATCCTCTGTATTGTCACATGTATAGATTTCCAGAATGATGAGATTTTGCAGCATTTCCAAAACATATGCGAGTGGTCTGCATTTTGAGCCCCACAGCCCCTCCAGCATATAGATTTGGTATTTGTATATTTTCTTTGGATCTGTGGTGTAATGAAATAGCGAATCAGATTTTTCCATCCAAATTCCCTTCATGTCCTTGAACTTGTTGATGTGTGTTGTGTTTTCCATATTTCTTGCCAGTTTTCTTCTGTTATGTTTAAATTTAGTTCTTTCTCCCATTTCTCCTTTATATAGTTACTTGAATGTTTGTTTGCCGTAAGTTTCTGATATAGCTTTGAAATAATTCTTATTTTATTTCCTGCATACAAGCTTAAAATGAACTGTATAATCTCACTCACATCTGTGTGGAGGTTATGTCTAATCTTCCTCATATAATAATCTCTCATCTGCAGATATCTGAAGAATTCAGATTTTTCTAGTTTAAATTTTCTTCTCATGTTTACAAAACTCCCGAAATCTTTTTTTCCCATATTGCCCCATGCTGTGATTCCCTTGTTCACCAGATTTTTGTATCCCCTATCTTGCTTTGTCGGTTCAAATGCTACCCATTTCAATAGTTTTATGTCCTCCTTTATATTATACTTTTGTACTATTTTATACCACAGTTCCAAAGTAAATTTAGTGATTGGGTCTATTTGTTTGATTTGCTTATGTTACACCCAGGAGGGGTGAAGGGGAGGAAGGATGATTGAGCCAAGCTGTTAGACTTTGCAGCAACTGTTTATTAACTTCTCCCTGCACACACGGCACGGCACATCACTTACACAGCACATCGCTAGACACCATCTTGTCTCATAACACTCTCTCTGTAGAACAGCTTGAAAGAACGAGGCGATGTGATTCATAAACCAAAGTTTATTATCAGCTCCTCTAACAAGTCTCATCTAAGTGCAGCAGCAGAAGAAGGAAAGAGGCCGAACACCTTCGGCTCTGAGAACTTATACTTGCACATAACAAAAGACATGCATATCAAAAGCTGACATCCCTCATTATCTTAATCCCCCCGTTGTCTTCGTACTCCTCCTCTTGGCCCTGGGGGGTCAGGGCAACCCATCCGGTCTCCACCGCAGTGCCTGGGAAGTTCTTTAATCTTCACTGGCGGTTGAGACTCTTTGTCCTGTTCTGAGGTGTGAAGTCGCCTTACATATGTAATCACCAAACATTCTCACATGCTTCAACATATGTAGGTTATGGAATATATGATAAATATAGACCACACTCTCGAACATTCTCTGGAACACACACTGCTCTTCTTCTACTGTGCTCCAACACTATACAGTGTTTTATTGCCACTGAGTGCCACCTCTGGCGTAGAAACGCTACTGCTTTCTCTAACAGTTTATATCTAACAGTCCACACTGTTTTCTGGGGGTTTACTAAAGATTGTCCAAAATTGACTTTTTCCTACACTCACCCCTCAAAAAGTTAATGTCGTCCCGACATTACACCTTTTAAAAAACAGTAGTTTTTTTCCTCTTTTCTTCTGTCAGTTCACATTTGGTAATCATGTATTACATGTAAGTAGGGTATCACTACACAGGAGTCAGAGTTCATTAAAGTCTATAAAGATGCAACTGGTAATTGTCCATAGTACAGCATGTATCTCCTATTCCATGCAATACATTTGCAGAAGAGGTCTTTGTGCATGATAACCTTCAACCGCTCCATCCATCATGGTGGGTATCTGCATCTTTCCTGAGAGTAAGGGTACTCAATCTAGTCATAACCTAACAAATAAACCTTGGTGTGGTGCCTGTGCCTTAGTAACACACTGCAAGTCTCTTTTTTGTGTTTTTAAATTTTTTTGTTCTTTTTTTCAATTTTTAATCAACCATCACAGTAACTACCAAGGTACTTTTCAAAACATTCATGTCTGAACAATGGTTATCTTTAACTTTTACACTTTTGTTCTAGACAGATGAAGTGCAATGAAGTGCAAGGTTGGCCTAACTTATCATAAGTCAATCTCATTGGCTGTTTTCTTATTCTTGAAGGATACGTTTTAGCAGGAATCTCGTCAGGTCCCTCCTGGTCACTGGAACTGGACTCCGACACCTCATCACTCCGGTCCTGGTCTGCCTCAGCTGGATCTGGAACCACCGGATTGTCGACCTCTGGTGCCAGCTGCACCTGCGTGACGTCATCTGGGTCCTGGTCCTCATCCTCCGGAGTAGTGTCACCGTGCGGGTAGAACTCCGGTGCATCGGCTCTCAATGGACGCTGCTCTTGATCCTTCCCAGCTCGTAATCCAATTATGGCATTCCAACCCTCTTCATCTTCATCGTCCGTGTTGCTTTGTCTGTCCACATGCCTTTGTCTTTTAGAGTCTCTTTCTCTCATTTTCTTAGAGGCATGCTCCACTGTTTCCATGGGAAGAAAGTCACAAGGTAGCAAAAGGTTTCTGTGCATGACCCGAGTGCGTCCCTTGCCATTTTCAGGTCTGATTTCATATACTGGACTGTCTGGGTACTTCTTTTGGGTCACGACATACACCTTGTCTTCCCAGAATGATCTTAATTTTCCTGGCCCACCTTTTTCGGTCAAGTTTCGAGCCAATACTCTGGATCCAGGGAGTAACTCAGCACCGTGAACCTTTTTATCATAACGTGCTTTACTTCTCATCCCTTCTTTGTTTGCTGTTTTAGAAGCGAGTTTGTAAGCTTCAGTCATTGTAGCTCTCCACTTTTCAGCATAGTCCTGCTGAGAAACACTCTGCTCTCTTGTTGTGAGGCCAAACATCAGATCAATAGGCAACTTTGGACTACGGCCAAACAACAGAAAATATGGTGCGTACCCCGTAGCTTCACTACGCGTACAATTATAGGCATGAACCACTTTTGCCAGAGAGGACTTCCAGTCTTCCTTAGCTGCTTCAGGCAAATTTCTGAGCATTGCCAACAGTGTACGATTAAATCGTTCCACCTGCCCATTCCCTTGGGGATGGTAGGGCGTTGTTCGGGACCCCTGCACACCACTGTACTCTTGGAGTTTTGCAAAAAGTTTATTTTGGAACTCTCTTCCCTGATCATGATGGAGTCGTGTGGGGAAGCCAAACTTGAGGGCAAAATCTCCAAAGATCTTCTCAGCAGCGGTGTGGGCAGCTTTGTTACGACATGGGTAAGCCTGGGCAAAACGCGTGAAATGGTCCATTACAACCAGGATATACTCATATCCTCCTTTGCACTTCTCCAAATGCAGGAAATCCACTGACACTAATTCAAATGGGTACGTGGTGACAATGTTAGTCAGTGGTGCCCTTGTTGTCTTATTGGGACGTTTGTTCTTCAAACAACTGCAAACTCTCGTGATGTAGTGCTCCACATCTCTTTGCATGTGAGCCCAATAAAAACGCTCTCTTATCAAGTTCATCACTCTCTCTATCCCTAAATGGCCCATGTTTTCATGGAGCTCTTTGAACACGAGCTTGTGAAACTTCTGAGGTAGGAGTAGCTGGTCATGTGTTGCCATTCTCCTGTAAAGCAGTCCATCATCTTCCAGGTACAGCTTGTGTTTCTGCCTGACTAAAGCTGCAATTTTACTGTTCTGCTGCTTTACACTTCTTGGCCATTGTTTTGACAACACATAGCGCAACACCTCTCCAATCACGGAATCTTCTTCTTGAGCTCTTTTTAGATCAGTCTTTGATATTTCAGCTATAGAGCTGGCTTCTTGGTCTGCTTCACTGATGAGAGTAGAAATGGTGACTGGGCAGAGCCATGGTTCATTTTCTTGTGACTTCACCTTGACTGCCTGTGCCACACAATTCATCACATCAGGATCAACATTCTGTGTACATCTGTTCATGTACTGCTCCATATCTAGAGGCATACGTGAAAGTCCGTCTGCATCTCTGTTTGCTCTTCCAGGGCGATACTTAATCACAAACTGGAAATCAGCTAGTTCCACTACCCACCTCTGTGTGGTTGCATTTAACTTTGCGGTGGTGAGCACATACGTTAGGGGATTATTGTCCGTATAGACAGTGAATGGTGGGGAATAGTACAGATAATCCCGAAACCTCTCACAGATGGCCCACTTCATGGCAAGAAACTCCAGCTTCCCTGAATGAAGGTGGTAGTTCTTCTCTGAATTTGACAGTGTCCTGGAGCCATATGCTATCACCACCAGTTTGTCTTGTTGTTGCTGGTATAACACCGCCCCAAGCCCCTCCTGTGAAGCGTCACAGTGTAAAATGAAGGGTTCTTCAAAGTTCAGGTAACCTAACACTGGGGGTTGGGTAAGAAGGTCAACAAGCTGAAAAACTACTGCTTGATGCTCTGGGTGCCACCTGATCACATGGGATGAGGGTAAGTGGCCTCCATCGTTCTTTTTGACATGTTTCTTTAAGTTTTTCTTTGCTCTGTCTGTGTGATCGTTAGCCAGAAGGTTGTAAAGAGGCTTTGCTAAACGAGAGAAGTTTGGAATATAGCTACGGTAATATGAAATAAAACCTAGCAATTTCCTTAGCTCTCCAACAGTGGAAGGTCGCTGCTGTTTGAGTGTCTGCACTGGGGCAATGTCCGCAGGGTCCATGGTGTAGCCCTGTCCTGTTACCATTTTACCAAGAAAACGTACCTGCTGCTTGAATAACTCACATTTCCGGGGAGTCAACTTCACCCCATGGCTTTGATAGCGGTGCAGGACGCTTCTCAGGTCTCGCAAGTGATCTTCAAAAGTCTGTGAATGAACAAGGTTATCATCGAGGTAAGGCAGACAAACATCATCTCTCAACCCCCACAAGCACTCCTCCATAGATCTTTGAAATGCTGCTGGTGCTGAGGACAAACCAAATGGAATTCTTACCCACTCGAACAAACCCCAGGGAGTGATAAATGCAGTGAGGGGCCTACTTGACTCTTCCAGGAAACCCTGATGATACGCCTTCCCTTGGTCGAGGACTGAAAACCACACACTCCCCTTTAGACTGTTCAGCATATCTTGTATGCGGGGAATTGGGTGTCTGTCTGGGATAGACTTCTTGTTCAACTCTCTAAAGTCGCAGCACAAATGCAGACCTCCATCTTTCTTTCGCACACAGACGATTGGACTGGAATACGATGACTTGGATTTGGTGATCCAGCCCCTGTTAAGCAGGTCTTCTAAATACTCCTTTACTTCTTTATGAAGTGGTTTGGGAACAGAAACATAAGTCTTTTTGACAGGATCGTGATCTTTGAGTCGGATCTTCAACTGTAAAGAGGGAATTGTCCCTACATCATACTCATCACGGGAAAACGCTTGCCGTTCCTCCCGTAGTAGCTGTTTTACTTGCTCTTGCTGTATGGGCGAGAGATGATCAAGGGGAACTGGAGGGTCCCACATGTCCATAGTCTCTTTGACAGCACAGTTCATCTCGGTCTCTTTGTTTCTTCCTATTTCACTTGTCGTCGGGTCGAAGGTCGCTTGGTTTACAGCAGGGGGTCTAATATCTGCCGGATAAGCAGTTTTAACTCTCTGCGTTTCCCCCAAAATGGTCTTAGCGGGCAGCTGGATATCACGGGACGTACTGTTTGTTATAGGTATTTTGAACATAGATCGCCTCCCTTTCCATAACTGCACCAACCCACTTTGCATCTGCAAACCCTCTGGTAACTGGGTGTACTGACTCGGCTCAAATAAGACGTCTTGTGTGTCTGGAAGTGAGCCTGCTCTGACACAACCTTTGACTGTTTTGGTTTGGCCAGCAGGGATGGTAACCAACTCATTGCCAACTTTTACCATTCCTTCCCCCAGCCTATCCTCCTCACTTTGCATCACTTTCAGAAATACCTCTGTTTTCTTACAGTCAAATGAGAAGGCTGTGCTAACAGCTTCACTGATGGCACAAGGGGGTTTAATGCCCATCTTCAGGACATGGTCAATCACGTTGAACCCAATGATAGGCGGCTCTGCCACTCCATCCTCCTTCACCACTAGCACAGGAACTAAGAGTTCCACCGGTGGGCGACTAACTGTTGGCAGCTTAAATGTGACTTCGACCCACCCTGAGAATGGAATCGGTGTCTGGTTCACTGCCCTCCCATTCAGGATATTTGGACCCACCAACTCGGCTAAGTCTCTGACGGTGGTGTGTGGCAGGTGCTCCTGTCTCCAGGCGTCATTCATTAAACAAACCTGTGACCCTGTGTCCCACAATGCTTGTGTCTCCTTGTCATCGAGGAAGCAGGTGATGACATATTTTTTTCCAACCAGATTGAGTAACTGTAATTGGCGATTAGGGGACAGTAGATTAACACGGACCGTTTCTTCAGGAGGTGCCTCGGCCCTAGCTATCAGCCTTGCTTCCAACCTCCGAATACTGTCAGTAACGATCTCATACAGTTCTTGTGTGTTAGCTTGTTCTGATGTGGTTGCGACAGTATTGGCCGCCGTGTCTACTTGCCCTGTTCCTCTTCCGAGTCTCCTCCCTATTCGACATTCCCTTGACATGTGGCCGCTAACTCCACATCGGAAGCAGTGGTTGCATTGTTCGCCATTGCTGGTGGACTGACATCTCTTTCAGCCACGTGTCCTCCTGGCTCTTTGAGCGCGAGGTGCTCTGGGAGACTCACATATGGCCTTCTTGATCTCCTCCATGTCACTCTTCAGCTGCGTGACTATGTCCAGGAGCTCAGATTCCGTACGGGTCACTGTGCTTTGGGATTTAAGGATTTTTCCTTTTGTCGATGGTAGGGGGCGCTCTTGGCCATCCACTTCTCT
This sequence comes from Pholidichthys leucotaenia, assembly GCA_020510985.1. Taxonomy (NCBI): domain Eukaryota; kingdom Metazoa; phylum Chordata; class Actinopteri; order Cichliformes; family Pholidichthyidae; genus Pholidichthys; species Pholidichthys leucotaenia. The sequence continues at coordinate 58,832,307 of CM035843.1, read as the reverse complement.
CTCGGTTGCATACTGACCCGTCAGATTTTCCACTCGGCATTCTCGAACTTTTAGTTCTTTTGTGTGCCTTTTAAATTTTTGATGCCGTTCCCATTCAAGACTGGCTGCTGCATTCATCTTTGAAATCAGTAGCTCGTCGGTGACGGCAGGATCCTCCAAATAACGCTTCAGTTGATATTTCACATCAACACTGATCAGTCCTGTTTCCACCGCCCTCAGAAACTTCCTCTGAATAAGATCAGAACTCAACTGTTCTTCAGTGCCAGGCTCTCTGGATGCTGCTAAAAGTCTTTCCTTTAGCTCAATGGCACGAAACAGGAAGTTCTGAGGTGACTCATTACTGTCTTGTGTGAGATTTATCAGACGATGATACAAGTCAGTGGAACTATCTTCTTTATAATGTCCTCGCAGGATTATGCGCAGCTGTGGCAGTGTGAGATCTGACTTAATCTCCAGCATAGCGCGCAAACTCAATCCAGGACTCACTGCTCTGACAACAGCCTCAGTTATCTCAGCCTCACTGTGCTTTTTCTTTAAGCCCATATCAATCTGGTGAGTGAGATTGGAATAAGACAACTTGTCTTTTTGGCCCCTCTCCCCTATCTGCCCATTTATCTTAAACTCCCGTTTAATGATCACTTCTGGCGGTAGGGGCGCTGTGGGGACCGCGGGCTGTATCACAAAATGGCGGCTCTGTGGCAGCGCGGCCCCGGGCTGTGTCACAAAATGGCGGCCCAGTGGCAGCGTGGCCTCATCATCCGTCAGCCTTATTATTTTCTCTTCAACCCTTTTAGTTGAATCAATGATACTTTCACGCAGAGCGGCATACTGGCTCTGTAAACTGGCGAGTGCCTCTGCCTCGCGGCTCGTGCTGGCCGCTGCCGCTGCCTGCGTCAACGGTTCACTTAGCTTAGCTTTGTTAGCACATGCTATTAGCTTTAGCACAAACTCGCAGGCTACATCCTCCTCTTCGCGTTCAATGGCTTTCTCCACCTCCTCGATTAACAGTCGTATCAGCGTGTACTTCTTAGACGGTTCGGCTGGGCTTATCTTTGCAAATAAACAGACCTCATTTAGCTGTTCGGCCCGTAACGGCACCAAGGCCTCGCTTAGCCGATCTTGTAGCTGTTCAAGTTCCATCGTTACGGCCTCTCTTTTTTTTATTTGCACACTCACCGTCTTAGACACGACTGAACCATCCTCTGCTACCAATTTTGTTACACCCAAGAGGGGTGAAGGGGAGGAAGGATGATTGAGCCAAGCTGTTAGACTTTGCAGCGACTGTTTATTAACTTCTCCCAGCACACACGGCACGGCACATCACTTACACAGCACATCGCTAGACACCATCTTGTCTCATAACACTCTCTCGAACATTCTCTGGAACACACACTGCTCTTCTTCTATTGTGCTCCAACACTATACAGTGTTTTATTGCCACTGAGCGCCACCTCTGGCGTAGAAACGCTACTGCTTTCTCTAACAGTTTATATCTAACAGTCCACACTGTTTTCTGGGGGTTTACTAAAGATTGTCCAAAATTGACTTTTTCCTACACTTATATGCATCCTTATCTCCTATTATGCTTTGTACTGGGAGTCCCTCAATTTCCTTTTCCATTTCTTTCCATTTTGCCTCGTATCCTCCGTCGCACCAACATATGATATATCTTATTTGTGCTGAGTAGTAATATTCCTTTAGACTCAGTAGGCCCATGCCTTCTTTCTCTTTTGGCAATTGGAGAGTTTTATATTTCACTCTTGGCTTTTTACCTCCCCAAACAAATCTCGATATCATCCTGTCCCACTTTGAGAACTGGGCACCAGGAATCTCTGTTGGTAGAGCCTGGAAGAGGTAAAGCAGTCTAGGTTGTATGCTGATTTTGACTGTCTTAATTTTTGAATTCAGATCCATGTTTAATATTGACCATCTATCAATATCTTTTTTATTTCTTGTTTTAATCTATCATAGTTTGCTTTATAGATTTTGCTTAAATCTTTAGGTATGTTCACTCCAAGGTATTTTATTTCTTTTTGTTTCCAGTTTAGTTTGATCTTATCAGTTATCTGGTTTAAAGGGTTATAGTGGAATGTCAGTATTTGTGTTTTTGTTATGTTTATCTTGTATCCTGATAATTTTCTAAAATTTTCTATCAAGTCCATCATTTCCATTATTGATTCATCTGGTTGTTCAAGGTAAATTATAATATCGTCTGCAAACAGCCCAATCTTGTGTTCCGCTCCCTTTATTGTTACACCTTTTAATTTCTTATTTTGTCACATCGCTTGAGCCAGTGGCTCTATGAACAGAGCAAACAAGGTGGGCGATAGGCAGCATCCCTGCCTAGTTGATCTTTGTATATTTACTTTGTCTGTTGAGCTACCGTTTATCTTGATTCTTGCCACAGGTTTTTGATACAGTGTCTTTATGCATTGCACTAACTTTTCGTTAAATCCAAAGCGTTCCAGCACATTATATAGGAACATCCAATTAACCCTATCAAATGCTTTTTCTGTGTCTAAACTCATTATTACTGCACTTTTCTTTTCTTTATGTATTTGATTAATTATGTGTATTGTTCTCCTGATATTATCATGTGTTTGGTGTCCCTCTGTGAAACCAGTTTGATCATCCTCTATCAATTCCGTCAAGAATGTCTTTATTCGTTTACAGATAATTGTTGTATATATTTTATAATCCACATTTAATAAAGAGATTGGCCTATAGTTTCCACATTGTTCCCTATCTTTCCCTGGCTTTAAAATAACTGAAATAATGGCTTCGTTCCATGATGGAGGTATTTTGTTGTTGTTTAATGTCCAATTAAATGACTTTAGGAGCTGTGGCCTGAGTTCTTCTATAAACAGTTTATAAAACTCAGAGGGGTATCCGTCACTACCTGGTGATTTACCTTTTTTTTTTTTCCACAATATCTTTATTGAACCTTTTTTTTTTTTTTTTAACAAACATGATACAAACAATCAAACACTAACACTAAAGTACTACAAAAAAAAAATGCACTAAAAACACCAACAACCACCAACAAAATCAAGTCTTCAACAATGCTCCTCTGTTTAGTCTAGACAATCCAATACATAAGTATACATATTATGTTCACCAGTTTGGAATTTACAAGGTCCACACACATCATTCACCTTCTTCTTCAAGAGTTATGTTTAAATTTTTTACATAATCAATAAAAGGTCTCCATATATTCTCAAACACAATTTCCTTTGATTTCAGTATATATGTTATTCTTTCTAATGGAAGGTTTGTTAACATCTGTCTTAACCACTGAGTCACATCTGGTCTATGAGTCTTTTTCCATAATAGTGCAATACATTTTTTGGCATTAAGCAAACTGAGGTCTATGAATGTTCTTTCACTTTTTTTTTCCCACAATATCTTTATTGAACCTTTTTTTTTTTTTAACAAACATGATACAAACAATCAAACACTAACGCTAAAGTACTACAAAAAAAAAAAAAAGCACTAAAAACACCAACAACCACCAACAAAATCAAGTCTTCAACAATGCTCCTCTGTTTAGTCTAGACAATCCAATACATAAGTATACATATTATGTTCACCAGTTTGGAATTTACAAGGTCCACACACATCATTCACCTTCTTCTTCAAGAGTTATGTTTAAATTTTTTACATAATCAATAAAAGGTCTCCATATATTCTCAAACACAATTTCCTTTGATTTCAGTATATATGTTATTCTTTCTAATGGAAGGTTTGTTAACATCTGTCTTAACCACTGAGTCACATCTGGTCTATGAGTCTTTTTCCATAATAGTGCAATACATTTTTTGGCATTAAGCAAACTGAGGTCTATGAATGTTCTTTCACTTTTATTAAAATTATGCTTTTCTGGGTACAGACCCAACAAAAACAGTTTAGGATTCAGTATGATTTGTTTTGAGATTATTTTTTCAATTGTTACCCTCACCTCTTCCCAAAACATTCTTATTAATCTACATTCCCATAAACAATGAAATAGGGTTCCTTTACTTTCCATGCATTTTGTGCATGTATCTGGTATATTTTTGTTATATCTATTTAACTCATCCGGTGTAACATACATCCGCATTAACCATTTGAAATGTATCAATTTAAGGCGTGCATTTATTGATTTGGTTTGAGCTTCTGTACAAGCCAATTCCCATTGTTCCTCTGAAATTTCAATTTGCAGATCTTCTTTCCAGTAGTTTAATCTTTTCAGTGAATTTTCACTTGAAGATAGTGTCAATGAGTTATAAAACTCTGAAATAATACCCTTTCTTTTACTATCTTTCATCATCATTTTTTCCAAGGATGAATAAATAGGTCGAGTGAGAGCTTTATTTTGATTTGATCGAATAAAGTTTCTAAGTTGAAGATATTTAAAAAAATGTGTTCTATTGAGATTAAATTTGATCCTCAGCTCTTCAAAAGACATTATGTTGTCTGCACATGGCAAATATAAATCCTGAATCTTTTGTATCCCTTTTAAATTCCATACTTTAAATACAGCGTCCGCTCTCCCTGGTTTAAAATATTGATTACCCCATATTGGACTAAATTGTGACAATAACTGTGGTTCTTTTAAATAGTTTTTAGCTTCACACCATATTTTGATCATATGCTTTACAAATGGATTTTTAACTTGTTTTTGTAATTTTTTTGCCGAATCTGAGTATATGAATATGGGAAGAGGTAAAGGTAAATTGTATGATTCCATTTCAGTCCAGTGAGGGAGATCATTTGATGAAAAATAATATGTCATAGACCTCAGTTGTGCCGACCAATAATACAACATAAAATTTGGACATTTCAGACCTCCACGATCAAATGGTAAATATAATAAAGACAGACGTAATCTAGCCCTCCTGTTGTTCCATATAAATTCCACTAACTTTTTTTTTATTCTTGAGAATAGATCTAAAGGTGGTGATAAGGGAATGTATTGAAATAAATAAAGTATTTTAGGTAAAATATTACTTTTAAGTATATTGATTCTCCCGATCATCGACATTGGTAGTGACATCCATCTCTGAGTTAACTCATTGATATCTGACATTAAGGCTTCATAGTTGACGCTGGCGACTGATTCTAGCTTAGGCATAATTTGGATTCCTAAATATTTAAACTGATTTACAACATTGAATTGATTTGCCTCAGGGGCTGGGTAATTTCTCTGGGTCTCATTTAGCATTAATATTGAAGATTTAGTTTTATTTATTTTATATCCTGATATTTCCCCAAAATTCTTTATTAAATTCAACAAGGTTGGAATTGATTTTTTTAGATTCGACATAAACAAAATTATATCATCGGCGTACAGGGAGATTTTATGTTCTGTTGGTCCAACTTTAATTCCATATATTTGTGAATGTAAACGTATCGCTATCGCTAAAGGTTCAATTGCCATAGTAAACAGTAAAGGTGAAAGTGGACAGCCTTGTCGACATCCTCTATTGATTTTTATTGGTTTTGAAATATTGTTATTTGTTAGGATTTCTGCTGTAGCATTATTGTATATTATTTGAACCCATTTTATGAAATTATTTCCAAGTCCAAACCTTTGTAGGACTTCAAAAAGAAAGGGCCATTCAACTCTATCAAAGGCCTTTTCGGCGTCCAATGATAGGAGAGCTGTATCCGGTGCTTCTTTATTAAAATAAATAATATTAAATAGTCTTCTTACATTATGGAAGCCTTGTCTACCCTTTATAAAGCCATTCTGATCTCGATTAATAATATTTGGTAAAATTTCTTGTATTCGTCTTGCTAAAATTTTACAGATTATCTTAAGGTCGGCGTTTAATAGGCTTATTGGTCTCATATTTTCACATTTATTAGAGGGCTTACCTGGTTTTGGCAGCAGTATAATTAAGGCATTATTTATGTATGATGGTAAATTATTATTTTGAAATGCTTCTAAAACCATTTCCAAAAAAGGTTTTATTAATTTATTCTTAAATTTTTTATAAAGGTCAACTGGAAGACCATCTGGTCCTGCACTTTTTCCTGATTTCATATTATCAATGGCTAGTCCAACTTCTTCTTGACTAATTTTAGACTCCAGTATCTCCCTATTTTCATTTGGAATACACGGTATAAATAGTTCGTTCAAAAACCCATGTAGTTTTGTTAAGTCAGATTCATTTTTGGTATCATATAATTTTTCATAGTAATCTCTAAAGGCTCTATTAATTTCTAAAGGATCTATAACTACCTGTCCATTACTTATAATACTGGTAATTGGTGTTTTAATTTCCAATTGTTTAATCTGCCATGCTAATAATTTTCCTGATTTTTCACCTTGTTCATAAAAAGATTGTTTCAATCTTAGAAGACTCGAGGCAGCTCTATTCGCTGATTTTTTGTCGTATTCAGCTCTCAAAATCAGTAATTCATTCTCCAACCTTGGGTCACTTCCTGCATACACTTTTTCCTGAAGACTTTTTATTTTATGTTCCAATTTAGCTCTCTCCTCTCGAGTCTTCTTAGATTTTGATCCTGTATAACTAATAATATGTCCCCTAATAAAAGCTTTGAAAGCCTCCCACTTTACACATGCTGATGTTTGTGTAGTATTGATGTCAAAGAACTCGTCTATCTGTTTTTCTATATACTTGACAAATTCCTCATCCTGAAGCCATTTATGCTGAAATTGCCATCTACCTGATTCCTTTGTCAATTTTTTATCTACATATATTAGACAACAGGGTGCATGATCAGAGATCACGATGTTATCATAAAAGCAGTTTTGAATCTTGGACCTTAATTCTGTGGAAATCAAAAAATAATCAATACGTGAGAATGTCTTGTAGGTACTGGAATAACAAGAATAGGCTTTAACTTGTGGTTTCATTTCTCTCCATATATCTAACAATCTCAATTCTTTCATAAAATGATTAATAGTCATCCTACATCCAATGTGCGTACAATCCAGTCCTGTTGATCTATCCACACCTGGATTCAATGTACAATTAAAATCCCCTGCTATTATATGTTGCCCTGTAAGTGATGATAAGATGAGAAATAAATTAGCAAAGAACTTCTGATCATCTATATTGGGACCATATAAGTTCACAAGATTTATATTTTCTAATAGCAAAGAACCTTGAATGATTACATATCTTCCAAATTTGTCTCCAATTACATTTTTCACTTGAAAAGGAACTGATTTATGTATGAGAGTCATAACTCCCCTGGCTCGGGATGAAAATGAAGAGGTGAATACACTTCCCTGCCATCTACTCCTAATTCTTTTAACATCCTCCTCTATCAGATGAGTTTCTTGTAAAAACACAATTCTTGAACCCATGTCCTTTATTTTATTCATAACTTGTTTAAGTTTTTTTAAATTTTGTAGACCTCTGCAATTCCATGAAGTTAAATTAAGATTAACACTTTGGTCCATGATCAATAGAGAGTTTGGGATTACCTTGCAGTGTAAACATGCTCATACAGAGAAGCAAAAACATGAGTGGTTGAACATTCATCCTACAAACTACACACAAACAAATTTCCCCTTCCCACACTTGTGGCAAACCCCCCAAAATCAAAAGAAAAATTCTGTCTCCCGATATAGCCATCGACCGTTCCACACCCACGGGGAACAGCCTAAGCCACTCCTTCTTCATCCTCCCAATCACCCTAACTCTACTGCTTTTAATGACGTAACATTAACTCTCCTCTGTAGTTTTCCAACTTAACTCCAAAATTTTTAACAACTTTGTACATCATAGTTTTTTTTTTTTGTTTGTTTTGTTTTTGTTTTGTTTTTTTAATATATAATACAATCTATATTTTGTAAACTTACTATTTACTTCAAGTCAGTCAGATGCCTGTGCAAATGCTTAATTATTCTACCTTATATTTTGTTCATGCTTAGCTCCCACCAGTCTCTTCTTCTTCTTTGATCTTCTTGATGAACTCCTGCGCCTCCTCTGGGGTCTTGAAGATGTGGGTTCTGCCCTCATACGTGGTCAGCAGTCTCGCAGGATAGATTACACCATGACGAATCCCAAGGTTGCGCAGCTCCTTACGTACGGGATCAAACTGCTTCCTCAATTGCTGGATTCCTGTGGCCAAATCTGGGTAGAACCGCACCTGCTGGTCCTGGTGTTTAATCTCTCCTTTTTTAGCTCGTGCAGCGTTGAAGATCTTCATCCTGTCTCTGTTGCTAAGAAACTTCATAATTAAGGTCCTCGGCGGTCCCTTATCTCTCCGTGGGCCAATGCGATGTGCTTTTTCCAGAACCACTGCTGATTGCAACTCCTCGCTGCCCAGCACCTCCGGAATCCACTTTTCCAGAAAGGAGCATACGTCCCGACCTTCTGATTCCTCTGGAAGACCCACCAGCCTCAAATTATTCTGTCTCAACCGAGATTCCAAATCCAAAATATTATCTTCCAGAGATTTATTTTTTTTTTCCAAAGTGCGCACCTTTAATTGAAGACGGGTGACGTCATCTTCAGCACTAGCGAGACGGAGCTCCATCTGCGCCGTTCGTTCTACACAGTCACCCAATTCCTTTCTTATTCCTTCCAACGCTGTCATAATCCCATCAAATCTAGAGGAAAAGTCCGCTCTCATTGAACTCATGGCAGCCATCAGCGCATCTGCGCCTCCCCCCGCAGATATCGCAGCGTTGCCAGCCTCCTCCGCCATATATGGAGTTTTGTTTACTGCGTCACAGACCTGAAAGTCCGTTAATTTGGACTGTTTCGGCGGCTCGCTTTTTCCTTTTCCTGGTTTTCCAGCCTTAGGCTTCGCCGACATATCTTCGCCCAAATGCTGGGATACGTTCTGTCCCAAATGAGAGAGTTATTTGCCGATTTTTTTTTTTCCAGGAGCAGAGCAGAGCGAGACACGTCCGTCCTACGTGGCAGCCATAACCGGAAGTCGTTCTTTCACTTTTATTAAAATTATGCTTTTCTGGGTACAGACCCAACAAAAACAGTTTAGGATTCAATATGATTTGTTTTGAGATTATTTTTTCAATTGTTACCCTCACCTCTTCCCAAAACATTCTTATTAATCTACATTCCCATAAACAATGAAATAGGGTTCCTTTACTTTCCATGCATTTTGTGCATGTATCTGGTATATTTTTGTTATATCTATTTAACTCCTCCAGTGTAACATACATCCGCATTAACCATTTGAAATGTATCAATTTAAGGCGTGGGAAGAGGTAAAGGTAAATTGTATGATTCCATTTCAGTCCAGTGAGGGAGATCATTTGATGAAAAATAATATGTCATAGACCTCAGTTGTGCCGACCAATAATACAACATAAAATTTGGACATTTCAGACCTCCACGATCAAATGGTAAATATAATAAAGACAAACGTAATCTAGCCCTCCTGTTGTTCCATATAAATTCCACTAACTTTTTTTTTATTCTTGAGAATAGATCTAAAGGTGGTGATAAGGGAATGTATTGAAATAAATAAAGTATTTTAGGTAAAATATTACTTTTAAGTATATTGATTCTCCCGATCATCGACATTGGTAGTGACATCCATCTCTGAGTTAACTCATTGATATCTGACATTAAGGCTTCATAGTTGACACTGGCGACTGATTCTAGCTTAGGCACAATTTGGATTCCTAAATATTTAAACTGATTTACAACATTGAATTGATTTACCTCAGGGGCTGGGTAATTTCTCTGGGTCTCATTTAGCATTAATATTGAAGATTTAGTTTTATTTATTTTATATCCTGATATTTCCCCAAAATTCTTTATTAAATTCAACAAGGTTGGAATTGATTTTTTTAGATTCGACATAAACAAAATTATATCATCGGCGTACAGGGAGATTTTATGTTCTGTTGGTCCAACTTTAATTCCATATATTTGTGAATGTAAACGTATCGCTATCGCTAAAGGTTCAATTGCCATAGTAAACAGTAAAGGTGAAAGTGGACAGCTTTGTCGACATCCTCTATTGATTTTTATTGGTTTTGAAATATTGTTATTTGTTAGGATTTCTGCTGTAGCATTATTGTATATTATTTGAACCCATTTTATGAAATTATTTCCAAGTCCAAACCTTTGTAGGACTTCAAAAAGAAAGGGCCATTCAACTCTATCAAAGGCCTTTTCGGCGTCCAATGATAGGAGAGCTGTATCCGGTGCTTCTTTATTAAAATAAATAATATTAAATAGTCTTCTTACATTATGGAAGCCTTGTCTACCCTTTATAAAGCCATTCTGATCTCGATTAATAATATTTGGTAAAATTTCTTGTATTCGTCTTGCTAAAATTTTACAGATTATCTTAAGGTCGGCGTTTAATAGGCTTATTGGTCTCATATTTTCACATTTATTAGAGGGCTTACCTGGTTTTGGCAGCAGTATAATTAAGGCATTATTTATGTATGATGGTAAATTATTATTTTGAAATGCTTCTAAAACCATTTCCAAAAAAGGTTTTATTAATTTATTCTTAAATTTTTTATAAAGGTCAACTGGAAGACCATCTGGTCCTGCACTTTTTCCTGATTTCATATTATCAATGGCTAGCCCAACTTCTTCTTGACTAATTTTAGACTCCAATATCTCCCTGTTTTCATTTGGAATACACGGTATAGATAGTTTGTTCAAAAACCCATTTAGTTTTGTTAAATCAGGTTCATTTTTGGTATCATATAATTTTTCATAGTAATCTCTAAAGGCTGATTTACCATTTTTTAGTGACTTAATCACATCTTTAATCTCCTGTGTTGTTATTTCTGCTGTTAGCTTTTCATTTTGTTGGTTTCCTATTGATGGTAAGTCCAATGTGTTTAGAAATTTTTTAATATCCTTAACATTTGTCTCTTCAGGTTGCGAGTATAGTTCTTGATAGAATTTATGGAATATTTCTTTGATGTTTTCTGGGGTAACTGTGGATTTATTTGTGATGGGGTCCTTAATCTTATATACTGTATATTATTCACTGTTTGTTGTTTTCTTAACCGTTTTGCCAGCAGTTTTGTGGCCTTTGGCCCCGTTTCATAATATTTTTGTTTTAAGTATCTATTTTTCCTTTCAATTTCATCTATTTGTATTTCTTTTATCTTTATTTTTTTCTTCCTTAATTTCTTGATATATTTTTGGGTCATTTGTGTTTTCAATTCAATTCAATTCAACTTTATTTATATAGCGCCATTTCACAACAACAGTCATCTCATAGCACTATCAACTGTAGGGGGGACCCCCACAGTTGCAGAAAGACCCCAGCAATCAGGTGATCCCCTGTGAGCAAGCACTTGGCGACGGTGGAGAGGAAAAACTCCCTTTTAACAGGAAGAAACCTCCAGCAGAACCAGGCTCAGGGAGGGGCAGTCATCTGCTGCGACTGGCTGGGGGGTGAGGGGATAGAGAAGAAGAAAAGAACAGACATGTAGAGAGCAAACAGCACGATGAGGACTCAATCTATGGGAGAGAACAAACAAATGTTAATGACCAGCAAAAAAAAAAAAATATTTCATAGAGAGTGAGGAAAGGAGTGAGGCCCAGTGCATTACTGGAGGTCCCCCGGCTGACTAAACCTATTAGCAGCATAACTAAGGGAGGGTTCAGAAACACATGATCCCTCCCTAATTGTAGGCTATATCAAAAAGGTAGGTTTTAGCCCTATTCTTAAAAACAGAGATCGAGTCTGACTCCCGAATCCAGATTGGCAGCTGATTCCACAGGAGAGGAGCTTGATAACTGAAGGCTTTGCCTCCCATTGTACTTTTGGAGATTCTAGGTATTACAAGTAATCCTGCATTTTGGGAGCGTTTGATGTTTATGTTCTAATTCCGTCAGTCTCTCACATCTTTGTTCATATGATTCCAGTTTAGACTTTTTTGCTTTTCCTGATTCAACAATTAATTTACCTCTTAACATGGCTTTTAGTGCGTCCCATAGTATTGTTGGGTCCACTTCTCCATTATCATTCTCCTCGATATACTCATTTATGTTTAACTTTATTCTTTCTTTCATTTTCTCATCATTTAATAGTCCTACATTAAGTTTCCATGTTGTTTGTCGTTTTCTATTGTTTATATACAGTATATTTCCATGTATATAGGATTATGATCTGATATTTCTGCCCCTCCAATTCGACAATTTCTCACCCTGTGTCTGTCACTTTCATTCATAAGGAAGTAATCTATTCTAGAGTGTACTTTATGGACTGCTGAATAATGTGTATAGTCTTTTTTGAGTGGGTGCAGGTCCCTCCATATGTCTACCATACCCATTTCTGCCAGTGAAGTTCTTATGAACTTTGTTACATGTTTTTTTTGTCTTCTTAACGCTTGTTGTATCAACTTCATGATCCATGACAGCATTTAAGTCTCCTCCACAAATTAGGACTCCTTCACTGTGTGTTGCTATGAGATCAAACAGATGTTGAAAAAAACCCTTGTCACTTTCTGGTGGAGCATAGATGTTCACTAATGTGATCTGCATACCATCTATTCTTCCCTTTACTATTACATATCTGCCTTCTTTATCCTGGATTTCTTGTTCACATTCAAATTGTATTTTATTTGAAATTAGTATCATAACCCCCCTTTTAGTTCCTCCCTTAAATGAACTGTAGTAGGAGTTCTTATAGCCAAATTTCTCATGATCTGTCTTGTTCAAATGTGTCTCTTGCATAAATATAATTTCGGCTTTTTCCTACTTGAATTTTCTTATTGTTCTTTCCCTTTTAACAGGTGAGTTCAGATCATTCACGTTTAATGTAATTATCTTAAGATTTTTAACCATATTCATGTTTTTCCATTTTTTTAACTTGTGCTCCTAGCCCCTTTAACAACAAAACTAACACATATATGTACAAAAACACATTAACGAATCTCGATCTCCGCACTTTGGGCCTTTCTTCTGCCCACTGTTCCCTGTTGGAGGGTGGAGGGAATGTCCTCACCGAGTGAGGGGCCCTCCCTAGACCTGTAGTTACTATCCAAGTAAATGTCATTAGTCTAGAAATGTCCAACAAAAATCACTTTAACCTCTCCTAGCCGTTTGTTTCTCTTTTACCTTGTCTTCTTGGCCTTCATTTCTTCTGTGCCCTTCTTAATCTTTGTTATATTCTAGGCTTTCCGTTGAAAGCCTTGCAGTTTTTCTTGGGCTCGGTGCGCCACGTCCATCTCCCGTCCTCTGCCGTTCACTCGCCTCCATTCTGGCTGTCTCGGTGTGCTCCGTGCTTCCTCCGGTACGCTCATCACAAAGCCTCGCTCCGTCATGTCCCGCGCTGCCTCTCTGGCCGTGTTGTAGGTTTTCACGCCGTCATCCCAATGAATTCTCATCTTCGTTAGCGGCGTTTGGAATCTAATTTTTTTCTCTTTCAGCATTTTTTTAATGTTGGCATATTTCTTTTGCTGCTGCACAATTTCTGTCAGGTAGTCATGGTCAAAGAATATCTGTTGGTCGCCAATTCGTACTTTTTTTTTCCACGCTTGTGTCAGGATTCTTTCCTTTACGCCGTATTTTAAAAAGTTTACCACAACTGACCTGGGTGTAGAGTTTGAATTCGGGTTCTGTGCCAAGGCTCTGTGCACTCGTTGGATCTGCAGGTCTGTTTCATCGGGCAGCTCAAGCTCTTTTTTTAAGAATTGATCTATGAATTTCATCATCGAGTTGCCTTCAGTGCCCTCCGGAATCCCGAAGATGCGTATATTGCTCCGTCTGGACCTGCTCTCCAGGTTGGTTATTTTTTCCTGCATCCTCTGTGTTTGTGCCGTCAGGGTCTGTAGGAGCTCGCTTGCCTCAGTCTTCCAGTCTTCCAACTCTGATATTCGAGCCTGTGCTTCTACCTTGCACGCCCGTTGAGTGCGCAGCTCCTCCATGTTTTCTGCTAGCTTGCGGTCCATTTCTTTTTGGAGACCCATAATTTCCTCCTTTATCTCTTTTTTCAGTTCTTCCTTAAGAGCCGTTAAATCCTGTTGGAGTTGTCGCTTGAGGTCTTTTATGTCCTTACTTATATTGGCAAAGCCAGTGTTCATAGCATCGAGGTTGGCGTCTTCCATTTTCTTTGAAGTCTCCTCGTTTTTGTTGGTCTCGTGTTCAGCAATTTCTCCAGTGCTGTTGAAGAGGGATTCTTTAGTTTTACCCTGCTTTTGTCCGTGTGCCCGGCTTCTTCCTGTTTTCATCCCTTGGTTTATTGACCTATTTATGTCAAGTTGGCCATTTACCAAAGATTTTTAATCCGACTAGGGAGAGCTCTCTGTTTAAGCGTTATGCCTCTCCGCCATCTTCCCGGAAGTCCCCACCATATGGTTTTTAACAAGCGTGAGGTTTACTCGGGAGTTGACCCCGGAGGAAAAGCTGCCTCCAGCCCTGGAGAAGACAGATCTCCCCTGTGTCCCCCAACCACGGTTAGGAGACCAAAGCAGGAAAGGTTAACACTACTTTGCTTTTAAGTCCGCCGTACAACATTGTAATGTCGGCAAGTTATCGATATTAGGTACTAAAATAGGTATTCTGTGTGTGTGTGTTTCAGATGGCTCTCTTGTGGCAAAAATATCGCTTCAAACGTTGGGGGTTAACGTTCAACACAGTGATGTGACCCCAACTTCACGAACGTGAAGTGGCTATAATGTCTGGAGAAATGTTTAGCTTCTGATCTGTGTCAAAATCATGGAGAGACTGTTAAGACATCATGGAATTTATCTGCTCCAGCCAGTGGTGTCGTGGCAAAATATGGATCAGGTGCCATATTGTAGCATATCCATCTTCTTCCGCTTAATCCTTGAGCCGTTAAATATATATTTCAACAGGTAAACAGTACTGAGTTAGCCATAGATATATTTAACAATTATGATGCATTTTAAGCCAAAACAAATGGATCTAGGATTAAAAGTAATTAAAATAATGCAGTAACAAAGTTACATGGAGAAATACGTGGATTAACTGGAAATACAGACGTGGACAAAATTGTTGGTACCCCTCTGTTAATTAAAGAAAAACCCACAATAGTCACAGAAATAACCTGAATCTGACAAAAGTGGTAATAAATAAAAATTCTATGAAAATTAACCAATGAAAATCAGACAATGCGTTTGAATTGTGGTTCAACAGAATTATTTTAAAAAACAAACTCATGAAACAGGCCTGGACAAAAATGATGGTACCCTTAACTTAATATTTTGTTGCACAACCTTTTGAGGCAATCACTGCAATCAAACGATTTCTGTAACTGTCAATGAGACTTCTGCACCTCTCAGCAGGTATTTTGGCCCACTCCTCATGAGCAAACTGCTCCAGTTATCTCAGGTTTGAAGGGTGCCTTCTACAGATGGCATGTTTCAGCTCCTTCCACAGGTATTCAATAGGATTTAGATCAGGGCTCATAGAAGGCCACTTTAAAATAGTCCAATGTTTCGCTCTTAGCCATTCTTGGCTGTTTTTAGCTGTGTTTTGGGTCATCCTGTTGCAAGACCCATGACCTGCGACTGAGACCAAGCTGTCTGACACTGGGCAGCACATTTCTCTCTAGAATATCTTGATAGTCTTGAGATTTCATTGTACCCTGCACAGATTCAAGACACCCTGTACCAGATGCAGCAAAGCAGCCCCAGAACATAACAGAACCTCCTCCATGTTTCACAGTAGGGACAGTGTTCTTTTCTTGGTATGCTTCATTTTTGCGTCTGTGAACATAGAGCTGAAGTGCCTTGCCAAAAAGTTCCAGTTTCGTCTTGTCTGACCATTAGGACATTCTCCCAGAAGCTTTGTGGCTTGTCAGCATGCAGTTTGGCAAATTCCAGTCTGGCTTTTTTATGATTTGTTTTCAACAGTGGTGTCCTCCTTGGTCGTCTCCCTTGAAGTCCACTTTGGCTCAAACAACGACGGATGGTGCAATCTGACACTGATGTACCTTGACCTTGGAGTTCACCATGAATGTGTTTAGAGGTTGTTCTGGGCTCTTTTGTTACCATTCATATTATCCCTCTCCTCCTGCGGCCACGTCCAGGGAGGTTGGCTACAGTCCCGTGGATCTTAAATTTCTGAATAATATGTGCAACTGTAGTCACAGGAACATCAAGCTGCTTGGAGATGGTCTTATAGCCTTTACCTTTAACATGCTTGTCTATAATTTTCTTTCTAATCTCCTAAGACAACGCTCTCCTTTGCTTTCTCTGCTCCATGTTTAGTGTGATACACACCATGTCACCAAACAGCACAGTGACTACTTGTCACCCTTTAAATAGGCCGACTGACTGATTACAAGTTTGTAGACACCTGTGATGTTAATTAGAGGACACATCTTGGTTGAACATGTCCCTATGGTCACATTATTTTCAATCTTTTCTAGTGGTACCATCATTTTTGTCCAGGCCTGTTTGATGAGTTTGTTTTTTAAAATAATTCTGTTGAACCACAATTGAAAAGCATTGTCTGATTTTCATTGGTTAATTTTCATAGAATTTTTATTTATTACCACTTTTGTCAGATTCAAGTTATTTCTGTGACCATTGTGGGTTTTTCTTTCATTAACAGAGGGGTACCAACAATTTTGTCTACGTCTGTATATCGTATTGAGTATTGCTGACTATATGTAGATACTGTATGAATATATATTCTCTGTATCAACAGTGAACTATACTTGTATTCATGTAGTATTGCCCTGGGAATTTTGACAATAAACCTTTGTACTTTTGCAGATGTCTCTATTTTGTTTTACAGTCTTCAGCAAATAATTGTTTTGGTTACTTTTCTTAAAAATGAGCCATTATTTTCAAAGTCACTGATAAATGGTTTGTACTGTTGACTCTTTTCCCACCGGTGTCTTAACAGACAAAAATAGAAAATCATGATGCAAACACATAAATCACTAAATTGTTTATTCCAATCAGCAGCAAATTACAGATTATTTAGAATGTGCAAAATTCAAACTGTTAAAAGAAACAAAACAAAAACGAATAGGTCACACACGCCGGCCACGCTGCCTCACTGAGAAGCAACTGGTCGGCCCCTCGTACTGGTCCCGGTTCAGCAGATCTTCAGCCTGCATCTCTGTAAATAGTGAGGCAAGGTCCGGTTTGGGTAGATCGTTTTCCCCTTGCATAGATGAAAGACAGAAATGGGTGGTGGATAATTAAAGGAAGTTTAAAACATATTTGAGAAATGAATGATTGAATCTTTATTTCGGATAGATTAGATTAAAAGAAATGAACAGAATAATAGAACAAAGGGGAAAAAAATCCAATAAGGTCAAATTAAACAGCACCTCCTCGGATTATGCAATTCAACATAACTTATCCGAAATGCGTGATGGCTGAAGCCGCAGCTTATATTGCCCACCCATGTTCCATCTAAGAATTCAAAAATAAAATAAAATAAGAGTGATTACAAATCAGAACAAAGCCAAGAGAAAACGTGACAAAAACTAAGCAACAGCACAACACAGACTGGATATGATAATCCTTTTGTGATTTTACATGTCATCTTGTATATATGTTTGGAGTATTTCTTCCTTTAGTTTTTGTTTAAATTGGCCAAGCGTTGTACAGGATTTTAATTCAGGTCCAGAAGCGTTCCACAGTCTGACTCCCTGCACTGGGACACAGTGTTGCTTGGTGGTAGTTCTCACTGAAGGTTTTTGAAATATACATGTTCCTCTGAAATGATGTTGTTTCCCCCTTATTTGGAAAAACTTTTGGATATTTGCGGGCAGTGATAGATTCTTCACTTTAAACATTATTACTGCAGTTTTAAAGACAACCAGATCTTTCAACTTGAGAGCTTTTAATTTAAGGAAAAGTGGGTTTGTTGGTTTCCTGTAAGCAGCTTTGTTTATTATTCTAATAGCTCTCTTCTGAAGCATAAAGACTGGATATATGTTTTATATGTATTTCCCCATACTTCAGTACAATATGTCATGTATGGGAGTATTAATGAATGATACAAAGTCTATAGTGTGAGTTGATTCAGCAAATATTTCACTCTGTGTAGTATTGCGATTGATTTGGATATTTTACCTTTAATATAATTAATATGTGACTTCCAACACAGTTTATCGATTATTACGCCAAGGATTTTAATTTTGGATACCCTTTCAATCTCTACAAAGTCAAAGTCAAAGTGCCTTTATTGTCATTCCATTGTTAATAAACAATGCAACAAAATTGAGATGCTGCTCCCTAAAAACAAACTATCACACTCACAGTTCACTCATGCATGTAACATTCTTATAATTACAACAATAAATAATGCTTGAAACAATATTACCTAAAAGTTGAATACAATATGTATGTAGCAATAACGAAAACATAATGAGCGATAAATATAAAAGACCAGCTTATACACACAGGGTTATTGCCACAAAATAACCTAAAATAACAAAATAATATCAGCAGTCTGTGCGTGTTACATAAATCCGTTCAAAATACGTACTGCTACTGGGAAAAAACTATGATTAAACCTGGTAGTCCGGGTTTTATGGGATCTGTACCGCTTTCCCGAGGGGAGCAAGTGAAAGAAGTCATGGCCTGGATGAGCACAGTCTTTAATGATGGCAGTAGCTCTGTTGAGGTACCGAGACCTGGAAATCTCTTCCAGAGAAGGGAGAGAACAGCCAGTGATTTTTTGCGCAGTCTCGATCACTCTCTGGAAGGCTTTGTGGTCTGCGGCTGAACAGCCCTCATACCAAACCGTGATGCCATATGACAAAATGCTCTCAATAGCAGAACGATAAAATAAAACCAACAACTGTGCATTCTGGCCATTCTTCTTGAGGAGCCTCAGAAAGTGTAGACGTTGTTGAGCCTTTTTTATCGTAGCTATGGTGTTAACTGCCCAGGTAAGGTTGTGAGAAATATGAACACCCAGAAACTTAAAAGCCTTCACCCTCTCCACACGCTCCTTGCCTATATATAGAGGAGCCGGCTCACTGCTATGCTTCCTAAAATCAATAATGAGTTCTTTTTTTTTTTGTATTCAATAGCAGATTATTATCTGAGCACCATCTCACCAGTTTCTGGACCTCACCTCTGTATGCGGACTCATCTCCTCCTGATATGAGCCCCACTACTGTTGTGTCATCTGCAAACTTCAATGTTTGTGGGATGAACAGGTATGCAGTCATATGTGTACAATGAATACAAAGTGGGGCTCAACACACAGCCCTGTGGCAAGCCTGTGTTAAGCATGACTGTAGAGGAGGAATGGGGTCCGAGTCTAACAGTCTGTGTTCTGTTTGTTAGGAAGTCCTTAATCCAGCTGTAAGTGTGAGTAGGCAGACCAAGCTGAAGCAATTTGGTGATGAGAATGTTGGGAATAATTGTATTAAATGCCGAGCTATAGTCAACAAACAACATTCTTACATAGCTCCCCTTGTCTTCTAAATGGCTGAATGCCGAGTGGAGAGCTATAGCAATAGCATCTTCAGTGGATCTGCTCCGCCTGTAGGCAAACTGGTATCGATCAAAGTCTGGGGGGAGACTAGGCAAAAGATGTTTCAATATCATTTTCTCAAAGCACTTCATAATAATGGGTGTTAATGCTACTGGTCGATAGTCATTCAGACTGCTAATAGTGTGTTTTGTAGGTACAGGAATAATGACTGCAGATTTTAAACACTGTGGAACAACGGCTGCCTTGAGAGACAAGTTAAAAATGTCACTCAAAACAGAGCATAGCTGATCTGCACATGCTCTGAGCACCTTTCCTGGCACTCCATCAGGACCAGTAGCCTTTCTCGGGTGAACTGCTCTCAGTGTCTGTCTCACCTCATGATCCTGCAGGATAAGCACATCAGAGCTGGCATTCAATAACATCTGTGGGTCCAGGCGAGGTGTATTTGCCTCAAACCGTGCGAAAAAGCAGTTCAGTTCTTCTGCCAGTGAGGCGCTGATGTCACTGGAAATGCTTTTGCTGCCCTTATAGTTTGTGATATGGTTAAAGCCTTGCCATACTCGTCTCGAATCATTATCAGAAAAATGGTCCTCGACTTTCTTCTTATAGGTCTGTTTAGCCTCCTTAATGCCTTTCTTCAGATTAGCCCGGGCGGTGCTATACAGATCTACACCATTTACACTGAGTTTAGATACTGAGTTGTTGTGATGGTGTGAAATAACGTTATCAATAAAAGTTTAGCCACCACTGTGTCGCCCTGATTTCAAGTGTGGGTGGTGTTTTGTGCTTGTATTGCTAAAATATAAAAGGAAGCACTGCAATGGGTCTCAAATATCTGTAATGTGTTCTTTTACTGGATGAGTTTAAAGATGAAATACTATAGACTACACATATAAACTAAATTCTAATGGTGACTGAACAACTCCCATTCCCCAAAGTGCAAGATACACTATTATGACCACAACTCATAAAGGGTCACAGAAATGATATGATAAAAAATAAATAAATAAACAAAAATAAATAAACAAGCGGTTTACCTATACTTTAACTTAAAAAGCAAAAGATTTGACTATAAATATGATTGATGTGTTGTTTACCTGTCACAATACTGCTGTCAAAACTTCGCCATTCTGAGCAGATCCTGTTTGGACTCTACAATCAAAATACACACACCTTAAGTTCATGCACAGCACGAAAATGCAACATGTAAAAACCACTTTTTTAACCAGAATTACAACTAGCTTATTTCATCAGATATTGTCAACACAAGGCAACATACTAGGACGGACGTAGCATTGAACTAGGTCATCATTTAAACACGATTAAGTTTTTGTCTGTCCACAGTGAACTTTTCACTGCTGGAAAATATAATGTAAAACATGAATATCACATCACTCACCGTCCTGTATATCACAATATCACGGATTCAACTGCTGAAGTTGGGTGCATCGTGGCTGTACATTCAATTCAATTTGGGTGGCTGGGTCTAATTCCCGGTGCGTCTCCGTCTATTTTCTAGTGCGTCTGCTTGTGCTCCCCACTGCAAGCTCAGTCTGCTTCCCTCTGCATTCTCTCATCAGCCGAAACGCACAGAAAACTCTGCTGGACCGCTGTGTTGATTTCTGCTGATTTCTGTTAAGCCATTCTATCGTTGTTGTTTATAATATCACTTGTTCTGACTATCACTTATTCTGATTCTGATTCTGATTGTTTGCGGGCTCACGGACAAAAAATTGCAAATTGCGGCCAGCCAGCGATTCTGGAACGTCAGCCACTCTCATGACGCTACGCCCAGACCAATCAATGGCTAGCAGTGGCGTGACGAAACCGTGCCAGTACCCTTCCGACCTGCTCTTGATAGGTCCCGATAGAATAGGAACAATTCTAATAAAACAGAACAGTAAGGACTTCCGGTTCCTAATGGAAAAGCGGACAAAGGGTGCCAAACCATACCGAACCGTACCGTACTAACCCTAGTGGAAAAGCGTCTTAAATGGGCTAACACATTCACACAGCAAAGCCTAAAATAGGGAGGACGGGTGGACTGCCATCCTGCCCACACGGCATGGTAGATTATTCTGCCACCTGCTAAGATAAAGTAATGTCCATTAATAAATTAAATTGTGTGCCGTGTTCCTAACCTAAAACAGAAAAAAAAAAAAAATCCCTTATATTGTGGTGGCACAGTGGGAGGTCTGACTCACACCCATGACTTTGGGGAACAGGGGGACGGAAGCAAACATGGTAATGCAGGTGCCTCAGGTGAGAGAGAAGGATACAGGTGCTGTGGCACCCGGGGGGGAGAGTTGAAAAGATGAGAAGCAGGTTTAGGTGCCAGAGCACCAGGGGGGAGAAAAGTTCTTAAGACGTGCCTTCACACTTGGAACTACAGGTGTGAATGTATTGAGATGTAATGTATGTTATGATAATGACATGTACTCTCGGTGCCAAAAGAGAGAATGTGAAGATGTATAAAAGGTTGACTTTGGCATCGAGAGAGTATTCTATTCTGCTTGTTAGAGGAATAAAGTTGCGTGTCTGGAGCTGCTTGTGTCTCATCTGATCAATCCTCTTCACTGGTGACCTGACGTGAGAATGGAAGACAGACCGAGCACCTCCGTGGGAACATCTACGTTTGGGGTTCCCCCCACTATGTTCGCTGTGGCAGTCAAACTCCTGGACTTTTGGCTCCAAGACCTGGCCACTTGGTTCATTCACGTGGAAGCCCAGTTCACTCTCCACAGAGTCTCGGGGGATGACACAAAGTACCATTACGTGGTGGCTTCACTGGACCCACGTGCCACTCAGTGCGCAATGAGCCTGCTTCGTGCTCCCCCAGCCCAGGGCAAATACGACACTCTCAAATGGCAGCTTCTGCGGCGTTACGTCCTCTCTGCCAGAGAGAGAGAAGAGAGGCTTCTCTCGCACACAGAATTAGGAGACGGATCGGCTGTGGAGGTGATGGTGAGTATGCTGGCCTTGCTGGGCGCAGATGACGGATCCTTCCTCTTCGTCCACCTCTTCCTGAAGAAGCTACCAGCTCTGGCGAGGGCAATCCTAGCCAACTCGCCGCTGCTGGTGGCCAGGAACAACCGCTTACTGGTAGAGGAAGCAGATCACATTATCCTGGCAAACAGGAGCTTTGGCGTCCAGGCAGTGAGACCGGGATCATCGGTGAAGTCCAGTGAAGTTGAGGAGCTGCAGGTGGTGGCCGGGACGGCCACTTGGAAACATAGAAACGAGACGGTGTGCTTTTATCACTAGCGTTTTGGCGCCGACATGCAATGTTGTCTGCCACTGTGTCATTTCCAGAGGACGGACAAATGGACCAACCAGCGGTCAGTGGCAGCTACGACCGCTAACAACAGGGAGAAGCTGCTTTTCATCGAGGACACACGTTCTGGAAGACGGTTCTTGGTGGACTTTGGCTCCCAGAAGAGCCTCATTTTGCCAGTCAGCGTGGATAGGCTGGCAGAAGGCAGCGGCCAGTCATTAACTGCCGCCACCGGATCCCCCATCAAGACGTTTGGAGAAAGGTCGGTGACTGTATGTTTGCATGGATGCAATTACGAGTGGGACTTTGTGGTAGCTGCATGTTTGGTTCCTATCTTAGGTGCTGATTTTCTGTCTGCTTATGGTCTCCTTGTTGATGTTGCTAACAGACGTTTAATGGATGCTGTATTTTTTCCTCATTGCCCTGCATGGCTCGGGGAGTTGGGCCACTAACACATGCAAATGTTTTAGCTTCGGGGGATAAGTACCAGCATTTGCTTTCCGAGTTTCCCGCACTCACAGTGCCCACTTTATCTGCTACCGTAACCAAGCATGGGGTCAAGCATTTTATCACCACGAAGGGCCCGCTGGTTTTTGCACGTCCGTGCTGCTTGGACGCGGCTAAGCTAGCCATTGCGCTCGAAGAGTTCACTAACTTAGAATGCCTAGGAATCGTTAGGTGCTCCAACAGCCCTTGGGCGTCCCCGCTGCACATGGTGCCCAAGTCTGATGGTTCGTGGCGACTGTGCAGTAATTTCCGTCACCTGAACAACGTCACGGAACACGACTGCTACTCCATCCCGCACATCCAGGATTTTTCTGTGCACCTGGCCGGGACGCACATTTTTTCAAAAGTGGATCTGGTCCGCGGTTACAACCAGGTCCCAGTTTGCACTGAGAACCTCCCAAAAACAGCGGTAATAACTCCTTTAGGTCTTTTCAAGTTTTTGTGCATGCCCTTCGGGTCAAAGGGCACAGCCCAAACTTTTCAAAGGATGATGGATGCGGTGCTCCATGCCTTGCCGTTTGTTTTTGTGTACTTAGACGACATTTTGGTGGCTAGTGCGTCAGAGGAGGAGCACCTCGCCCATCTCAAGCAAGTTTTCCGACTGTTGGAAGCACTTGGGCTCATTGTTAATCCGGCGAATTGTCAGTTCAGGCTGCTGGTAATCAATTTCTTGGGTCACCACATCTTGCCAGAGGGTGCGATTCCACTGCCGGATAAGGTACGTGCGGTGTCAGTTTTTCCGCGTCTGCAGTCCGTGAGGGCGCTGCAGATGTTTTTGGGGATGGTCAATTTCTACAACTGTTTCCTTCCCCAGGCAGCCCAGCTGCTGCAACCGCTGTACGGTGTGCTCAAGAAAAAGAAATCCGCGGACAGCATCGACTGGACCCCTGATCGGGTCTAGGCGTTTGCCGGCGCCAAAACAGTGCTCACTAAAGTGGCTTTTCTGGCCCACCCAGCCCCGCTGGCATGGATAGCGCTACGACAGACGCATCTGACGTTGCGGTAGGAGCTGTGGTGGAACAGTACATCTCCGGTTCGTGGCAACCCCTTGCATTTTTCAGCCGTACTTTGCGCAACAGCGAGCATAAGTATAGCACTTTTGACAGGGAGCTTTTGGCCCTCCACCTGACCACGCATCATTTTAAGTTCTGGCTCAAGGGTCACGAATTTACCGCGTTTGTCGACCACAACCCTCTAACCTACATGATGGCCAAAATCTCAGAACCGTGGGCGGCCCGGCAGCAGCGGCACCTGGCTGCAATTTCGGAATTCACTACCGACATTCAACATGTAGCCAGTAAACTTAATGATGTAGCTGACTGCCTGTCGTGCGCGCTAGTTTCTCCGGTCTATGTGGGTATTGATTTTTCCACCATGGCCGCTGACCAACCTGGGGACACGGACATTTGCATGCTCCGATCTGTGGGTACCGGGCTAAAACTGAAAAGCAGAGCGGTATAAGAGGGTTGCCCCCCCCCCCTTTGCTTTGCGACGTCTCCACTGGCCGACCCCACCCAGTGGTTCCAATTGCGTGGCACCACCACGTTTTCGAGTCCGTCCACTCTCTTTCACACCCTGACGTCTGGGCTTCAGTTAAGCTGGTGGGGTCTAAGTTTGTCTGGCCCTGCTTACGCAAGGATGTGAAAGAGTGGGCTGCCACGTGCATTGCGTGCCAACGGGCTAAGGTTCAGAGGCACATCAAAGCCCCCCTCGAACCTTTCCAGATTCCAAGCAGGAGGTTCGACCACATACATGTCGATTTGGTGGGCCCCCTTCCGGCATCGCAGGGGTTCACACACCTTTTAACAATAGTGGATTGCACCATGCACTGGCCAGAGGCAGTTCCGCTGGCTTCCACCACATCTGCCGACGTAGCCCATGCATTTTTGTCATCCTGGGTCACATGTTTCGGTTCCCCATCAGACATCACTTCTGACAGGGGTCTGCAGTTTGTTTCAGAACTCTGCTCTGCGGTGGCCGAGAGCCTGGGGGTCAAAATCCACCGAACCACCACACACAACCCACAGGCTAACAGGTTGTGCCAGAGGTTCCACAGGTTGATTAAGGCTGTGCTCAAAACCTCATTGACGGATGCAAATTGGGTTGACTGCCTGCCTTGGGTCCTACTGGGGTTGCACTCTGCGCCTAAGGGGGATTTGGCAGCTTCCCTGATGGAGCTCGTTTTTTCTCAGCCGTTGTGGATCCTGGGTGAATTTTTGCCGAAAAATCCAGCGCCCAGGGCCGACTCGTCTGCGCACATTTTTTCCGGTGCAGAGACTAGCAGCATTCCGAAACCAGTGCACCATTGTTTTCCCCGCACCTTCGTTCCGAAGTGTTTGGAGAATACCAAGATCATTTTCATTAGGCACGACACCTACCAAACCCCGCTGCGTCCGCCTTATAACGGTCCTTTCAGAGTTTTGGAAATGGGAGCAAAAACTTTTGTGTTAGACCTGGGGGGCAGAAGGAAACCATCTGCATAGACAGGCTGAAGCCACTTACGTTTTAGCAGAGGAGCAGGTGGTGCTGGCCGAGGTTCCCCAGTGTGGTTGCCCACCCACGGGGGGCCCACGTGTTTGTTTTCCCCCTTCAGAGAACTGTTTGCAACAGACCAAAGTTTTCCCCTCCCCACCTTTTCCCCCTACAGAGAACTGTGCACCAGAGACTGAGTCTTCTCCCTATCCACCGCAACAGGAAGGCCCTTCAGTCAGCCCGGTGGCTCCACATTATAGCCGGTACACGCGATTGATCAAGCCCAAGGCACTGGATGGTTAAGACCCCATCTGGGTATTCGGGGGGGGGGGGGCGTGTGGTGGCACAGCGGGAGGTCTGACTTGCACCCAGGACTTTGGGGAACGGGGGGAAGGAAGGAGACATGGTAATGCGGGTGCCTCAGGTGAGAGAGAAGGATACAGGTGCTGTGGCATCCTGGGGGGGGGGGGGGGGTTGAAAAGATGAGAAGCAAGTTTTGGCGCCAGAGCATCAGAGGGGAGAAAAGTTCTTAAGATGTGCCTTCACACTTGGAACTGCAGGTGTGAATGTATTGAGATGTAATGTATGTTATGATAATGACATGCACTCTTGGTGCCAAAGGAGAGAATGTGAAGATGTATAAAAGGTTGGCTTTGGCACCGAGAGAGTATTCTGTTCTGCTTGTTAGAGGAATAAAGTTGTGTGTCTCCAACTGCTCATATCTTGTCTGATCAATCTTCTACAATATAACAATTTTTTTTAACAACACCAACACAACAACAAAAGAACTTGAATATATACTATGTACAACCCAAATGTTCCAGTAAAAAGGGCAGAACTGGTATGGGGGCCCAGGGCACCATCTCAGCCGATACGCCCCTGGAAACAGCAGGTCTTCGTGGTGATGGCTGGACCTCCGGACATTGAAGCCACTCCTCCTCTCCATCACCCTCGTCCTATGTCCAGCCACGTTTCCCAGGGTCTCCTCCTGGTCATGCCGAAGCCGGTTTGCATGCCACACTGAGCCGTCAGAAAGCCTGAAGTGTGCTGCGTCCAGTCTGACCACTATGTGCAGACGCTCCCGATGCTCCTGGAGTTGTCGTCTGGCCCATCTTCACTGTGGGCGCTCCTTACCTCACACCCAAACCCAATCCAGGACCCTCAACGGGGCCCGGCTTGGCTTGAGGCATTGCTGCCAAGCCCGCTGATCCCTCATGCTCATCGGTCTTGTCCCGACCTCTTCCAATTCTAGTGTAACGTGCCATCGTAACCGCAGACCCTCTGTCCCATTGCGGCCGGACTCCAGTGACATCCGGGGCTAACCCACTGGTGCCACTTGCTGGCGCAGGCGCCTCGCCATCCCGCTCGGTACTCCCCTTGACGGTTTCTCAAGCACTGGCACTGAGACCCTCCTGCACTGGCCCTGAGCAAACTTGGTCCCGCTTGACCGCCATGGCATCCGGTAGTTCTTCATCCCACACCACATCTTTATCAGTCACTGGAATCGGGGGGGTCCACTGGTCACTGCCCGACCACTCCTCCCAGCGTTGTCTTTGATGGCGAAACCCAGTCCATAAAATAAATCACAGCCCATGATGTTATCGTCCTGCGCTGTCATGTGGAATGTGAAGTCGAGTATCGTCGCAGACTTGTACCAAGTAGTCAGCTCCAAAGTCCCGACCGTGTCCAGCCTTCCACCTCCATAACCATACAACAGAACTGGGTTGCCTCTAACTCTGTGGTGGGGAAAAACCTCTTCACCATGGCCCAGTTCAGCAGTTAACCCTCCGCTCTCGTGTCAGTCAACAGCGGCACCTCCACGTCATCCAGCCTCACTGTGCAAAACGTGTATCCATTCGTGTCTAGGGACACCATGTGGATGGTTGTCTGGGACGGGCGGAGCGATTTCTTCCGTGGGCTCTCCAGTTTAAATTCACAGCACATCCTGGCAAAATGGTCCAAGCGACCACATCTGTTACACTGTGCTCCTCTCACTGGGCAGTCCTTAGCCTTTTTCTGGTGCACCTTAGACCCACAACCCATACAGAGGGACTTTCCCAGGGCTGACCCCCGGCTCGTAGGGTTGGCTTCCGTCTCATCGCTGTCCCAGCTATCTTTGCTGTCCAGGTCCGTGCCATTTGCTGCAACAAGAGGCTCTAGCGGCTGCTGTGACTGGCCCCCGATTTTCTCTAGAGCTAGCTTGTCCGCGGCTTCCATTTGGAGCACTAGCTTGACGGCTCTGGCTAATGTGAGCTCATTTGACGCCGTAAGTAGCCTAGCTTGCAATGTGGTGCTACAGATATGCTCTGCCAGCTGGTCACAAATCATTTCCTCCTTCAAGGCTCCGAAACGGCAATTGCTAGCAAGCTGTCTCAAATCAGCAATAAACTGATGGGTTCACCTACCCGTTGACGTTGCTGCCTAAAGCGGACCCTCCGGACTGTCACATTATCCGGGGATGTCTAGCCAGCAGCTCTGCTACCTCTTCGTAGGTGTCTGCAGCACCGAGCATTCACAGGATCCGCTGGCCCTCTATGCCCAAATTGTACACCAATAGCGCCCGGGCTCTCTGCTTGTCGAGCTCCCCGAGACCCAGCATGGCAACATAATTCTGAAAGGCCTCGTACCACCTAGGCCAGGGCACCTGCGGTTCTCCGGGCACCTTGAGGAAAAGGAAAGGGTGGATAGGGACCATGCATGCCTTCATGATTTAATCTGACATCACCAATGTTATGTCTGGTATTACCCCTGGTTCACAGAAGAGGCGAGGTGACTTGGAACACAGCTTTATTGAACTCACTGATTTGTGACAGCCACTGACAGATCACCGGCTAAGCTCAGGCAAGATAAGAGGCAGTAAGATGTCCGACCCGACCTATTATAGGGCGGGGCGGAGACAGTACCGGAGGTGCGTGTCACCATCTTACATTTCACATTAAAATATACAGTATATAGCACACATACCTCCAACATCCCTCCATACCTCCATTTGTCCATCCAACTGTAAATTGTGAGATAGGGTCTTGGTGGAGGTATGTGTGCATGGATCACCTCTAAAAGCTAATGGGTTCATCTGTAGCCCAAGGGCCACCTCTGATGAAAATTTCATCAAAATCCATCCAGTAGTTTTTGTATAATCCTGCTGCACACAAAAAACAAGGGCCTTGACCAAGGTATGTGCTCACCTCCAAAGTCTAATTGGCTCATCCTTAGGCCAGAGGTCACTGTTATGTATGGAAATACCTGGGTGAAGGATGACGCAGGATGATGGTTGGCAAACAGTTTTATTGAGGAACTATGTACAGCAGTAACACAGTGTGCACCAGCAGAGGCATCCAGCCCAAAGTGCCGTAAAATGGACGTCTTTTGGTATTTATAGGGCGATGCAGTGACGGAACAGTAAGTGCCTGTCACTACACCACACTTCACAATAGGTGCTGAATGACAACATCACATTTCTTCCCCCCCTTAGAAAAGTCCAAAAACATACAACCAAGACCCTCCCCAATTTGGGACCCGAATCATGCAACAACATAACGAAAAACGATGTACGAAAATGGCCTATCACATTCACACAACACAACCAAACTAGGGCTGATGGGTGGACCACCGCACAGCCCGCATGGCGCAGTAGATTACTCTGCCGCCAAATTAAACTAAAAAGAGTCTTTATTAAAACTGAAAATCACAGCCTTGCTCCTAACTTAAAGCAAAATACACAAAGTAATCCCATTTAACCACATACATGTATTAGAACACAAGAACTATATAATAAAGTGCTACCGCACAGTCATTTAAGTGAAAAAAACTGGAATTTCCCCATTGTGGGACTAATAAAGGCTTATCTTATCTTATCTTATCTTAACTTGCATGAGGGGTCCAGGGCAGCCCCTCAGCAGGTGTGCCCCTGGAGACTGCAGACCCCCGGAGCAATGGCCGACTCTCTGGATGATGGAGCCTGGATGGAGCCTGGATCCCACACCGCCATCACCGACTCCTGTCCAGCTTTGCCACCTGGAGCGTCTTCCTGGACACGCCGAAGCTGATTGGCATGCCTTGATGAGCTGTCGGACAACCTGAAGCATGCTGCACCCAGCTTAGCCACAATGCACAGACACCCTTGATGATTTGCTGGCTGTTGTTTGGCCCATCTTCGCTGTGGATGTCCTTCACCCTGAACCCACACCTAGTTCATAACGCGGAGTGGAATTTTACTCGGCCCTATGTGTTGCTGCTGAGCATCCGGTAACTCCATGCTCGTCAGTCTGGCCCCGTTCTCTTCTATAAACGTTTTAGTGTTCACCGTTGTAGCTGCAGACCCCCCAGCCAACTGTGGCCAAGTACTGGAGGCATCTGGGGCTAGCATGGTGTCGCTCGTCAGAATCAGAATCAGAATCAGAATCAGAATCAGAATCAGAATCAGCTTTATTGGCCAAGTATGCACAACACATACAAGGAATTTGACTTTGGCTAAAAACTTGCTCTCGTTGGTATGTGTATCGACCTTGGGTGAAAACTGGTCAACTTGACCGCCGTGGCATCCGTTAGTTCTTCGCACTGTTTGCTCCCAGTGTCCGTTGGGGGCAAGTGGGGTGATTTCTCCCGTGGGTTCCCCGGGTAAAACAAATGGCACACCCTGGCTTAGTGATTCCAGCATCCACATCTACCACAATGTTTTCCTCTAGCCGGGCATTTCTTAGCTTTATGGAGGTGCATCACGGACCCACAACCCCTGCAACGGGAGTTTCCCAGGGCAGACCTTTGGCTGGCAGCATTGACTTCCCAAAAATCTTTGTCCGAGCTATCCTCGCTATCATCGCTATCAGGGTCTGCAACATTAGCTGAGGCAAGAGGCTCCTGCTGTTTTTGTGGCTGGCGCCATTAATAGCCTAGCACGCAGCTCAGCATTACACGTGTTTTGCTAGTTGATCGCGTACCATTTCATCTTCAAGCGGTCCAAAACGACACTCGCTGGCTAGCTGCTTCAAGTCAATGACATATTGGCAGATAGGCTCACCTACCTGCTTATATTGTTGCTGAAAACGAGTCCTCCGGACAGTCACGCTGTCTGGGGTGGAGAAACGTTTAGCTAGCAGCTTCACAATGTTTTCACATGAGTTCGCCTTGCTGAGCGTCTGCAGGACCCTCCGGCTGTCCATACCCAGGTTGTGAATAAGAAGTGCCCATGCTCTCGCCCCATCCAGCTTCCCGTGGCCCAGCGCAATAACATACGTTTGATAGGCCTCCCACCAATGCGGCCATGAAACCAATGGTTCGCCTGGGAGCTCGAGAAAGGGAGGAAGCGGGGTGATGCACGCCTCCATGAGTTAATCCTTGATCGCCAAATGGAAGGTATGGAAATACCTGTGTGAAGGATGACGCTGGATGATGGTTGGCGAACACAACTTTATTGAGGAACTACTGTATGTACAGCAGTAACAGTGTGCGCCAGTAGAGGCATCCGGCCCAAAGAGGTCATAAGATGGATGTCCTCTGGTATTTATAGGGCAATGCAGTGACGGAACAGGAAGTGCCTGTCACTACACCACACTTCACAATAAGGTGCTGAATCACAACATCACAGCCACCTCAGGTGAAAATTTCATCCAAATCCATCCTGTAGTTTTTACGTAACTTTGCTAACAGACAAAACACCTGCAAAAACATTACTTCCTTGTGGGAGGTAAAGATCTACAAAGTAGCACAAAAATTACACATTTTAAGGATGAAATTGAAAATTTACTAGAAAAGTTATTAATTAACAAGAAAAGTTGCATTTTAAGTGGAAAACTTCCATATGACTTTACAGGTTTATACTATCTCTTCTGCTTTAGGTTTAGTTTAAGGTCCAGACATGATTTAGGATTCCATGCAATTCTTTTTTTCCCTTCCCCAAATGGCTTAAAATGTCTCTAGTAAAGGTTTTACTCCTGGTCTTACCCTAATGAGCTATTTCACCATGGCGATAGTACCTACACTACTCACAAAATGTTAGGGATATTTGGCTTTCGGGTGAAATTTATGGAAAATATAAAAAGGTCACACTACAGTGATATTATATCATGAAAGTAGGGAATTTAAGTAGAAGCATGCAATGGTGCCTCATCTCAGACAATTTACTGAAATAAAAGCCAACAACAGTGGTGGGTATACCACAACAAAAAATGTCAATGTCTCAATAACTTATGTGCCTTTGAGCATCAATTACAGCTTGACAAAGACGTCTCATGCTGTTCACAAGTCGACTTATTGTCTGCTGAGGCATGGCATTCCACTCTTCTTGAAAGCGGCCCTCAGGTCATTGAGGTTGTGGGTGCAGGGTTATGAGCCTCTACACAGCAACTCAGCTGATCCCATAGATTTTCTATAGGATTCAGGTCCGGAGAAAACACAGGCCCTTCCATTTGAGGTACCCCAGCATCCAGCAGCCGTTCCCTAATGATGCAGCCTTGATGAGCTGGAACATTGTTGTCCATGAAGATGAAATTAGGCCTGTGTTGTTCATGCAGGTGCACAATGACTGGATTAATGATGTTATTCAGGTAGTATTGGCTTGTCACTGTACCATTCACAAGGTGTAGGGCAGTTCTGTATTGACTAAACACACCTGCCCAGATTGTAACACCACCACCACCACCATAGGCTCATCTGGTGACAACAGTGGCTGATGCATAGAATTGACTTTTATCAGAGAACAGCACTAAGGCCCACTGGTCCCTTGTCCAGTGTAAATGCTTCCTGGCCCATGCAAATGATGACGCCTGTGCCTGGTGGTGTGGTCAGGTACCCTTGCAGGTCATCTAGCATGCAGACCACGCTGATGTAAATGGTTTTGAATGGTCTGACGTGACATTTGGGTGCCTCTCACCTCCCTTAAATGTGCTGTACCTGGAGTTGAGTGGCATTCATCATCCGGTTCTGCAGGGCACTGTTCACAATGAAGCGGTCATCAGCATGGGATGTGGCCAAAAGACGTTCACTTCTATGCCTTTCTGTGACTCTTCCAGTCTCGCTATACAGTCATGTGAAAAAATTAGGACACCCCATTAAATATTCAGTTCTTTATTAAGAAATGTTCACATATCTATGTCTATCCTTGTTTTTGTTTTTATTTGCATTTTTAACATTTATTTTATCCATTTTAAGTGAGAATGAATGTGGGGTGTCCTAAAAAGATGGGGGTATGTGTCCTAATTTATTCCTCACTATTTGTTTAGAATTACATTTTACAGAAAATTTGAAAAAAGTCTGTAGTTCATTTTTAATTGTTTAGTTGTATTACATGAATCTCCCAGTATTTTTAACATTGATATTAAATATCCATATGTCCAAATATGTTTAAAAAAACCCACAGGCTTATACAGGGTGTCCTAATTTTTTCACATGACTGTATATCTCTGTTGCAACCTGCTAATGACACTCTGTGACACTAAGTTCAGTGGCCACTTCCCTCTGAGAACATCCTGTTTGAAAGCCTTGCAATGGTGAGGTACTGTTGATCAATTGTTAGGTGTCGTCTTGGTCTCATGATGTCAAAATGTGAACGGCATTATGAAGAGGACTGTTTAAATACCAATTCTAATTGAACCAGAAAATTTATTGGTCGATTCATGGATCATAACACCTGTTGTGAATTTTGTTAAGCACCTTGTTAGAGAACAGCAAGTTATGCAAAAAGTACTGAAATATTGAACAGTTGGAAATGTGCATTCAAAAGGTTAGAGAAGGTCAAATTAAGTTCACCTGTAAAGGTTATAGTGCATTTTAGGTGCATCCTGAAATTTCACCTGAAAGCCGAATATCCCTAACTTTTAGTGAGTAGTGTATTTTGCTCTACAAATGCAAAACAAAAAATAAAAAGCAGATTTACAGGTACATCTCAAAAAATTAGAATATCATGAAAAAGTTCAATATTTTTTGTTACTCATTTCAGAAAGTGAAACCCATATATTATATAGATTCATTACACAGAGACTGATATATTTCAAGTGTTTATTTATTTTAATTTTGACGATTATGACTTACAGACCATGAAAACCTCAAATTCAGTTTCTCAAAAAATTTGAATATTGCATAAAATTAATTAAAAAATAGTTTTTTAATACAAATGTGGACCGACTGAAAAGTGTGTCCATGTACACACTCAATACTTGGTCGGGGCTCCTTTTGGATTAATTACTGTATCAATGTGGCGTGGCATGGAGGTGATCAGCCTGTGGCACTGCTGAGGTGTTATGAAGGTCCAGGTTGCTTTGATAGTGACCTTCAGCTCATCTGCATTGTTGGGTCTGGTGTCTCTCATCTTCCTCTTGACAATACTCTATAGATTCTCTATGGGATTTAGGTCAGGAGAGTTTGCTGGCCAATCAAACACAGTGATGCCATGGTCATTAAACCAGGTTTTGATACTTTTGGCAGTGTGTGGATGTGGGGGGGTGCCAAGTCCTGCCGGAAAATGAAATCAGCTTTTCCATAAAGCTCGTCAGCAGAGGGAAGCATGAAGTGCTCTAAAATTTCCTGACAGACGACTGCACTGACTTTGGTCTTGATAAAACACAGTGGAAAAACACCAGCTTATGACATGGTCCCTCAAATCATCACTGACTGTGGAAACGTCAACCTAAACCTCAAGCAACTTAGATTCTGTGCCTCTCCACTCTTTCTCCAGACTCTGGGACTTTGATTTCCAAATGAAATGCAAAATTTACTTTTATCTGAATAGAGGTCATCTACTGGTGTTGGTCCACTGTGTTTTATCAAGACCAAAGTCAGCGCAGTCGTCTACCAGAAAAATTTTAGAGCACTTCATGTTTCCCTCTGCTGACAAGCTTTATGGAGAAGCTGGTTTCATTTTCTAGCAGGACTTGGCACCCTCCCCCCCCCCATACTGCCAAAAGTACCAAAACCTGGTTTAATGACCATGGCATCACTGTGCTTGATCGGCCAGCAAACTCTCCTGCCCTAAACCCCATAGAGAATCTATGGAGTATTGTCAAGAGGAAGATGAGAGACACCAGACCCAACAATGCAGACGAGCTGAAGGTCACTATCAAAGAAACCTGGACCTTCATAACACCTCAGCAGTGCCACAGGCTGATCACCTCCATGCCACGCCACATTGATACAGTAATTAATCCAAAATTTGTCCTGACCAAGTATTGAGTGTGTACATGGACATACTTTTCAGTCGGCCAACATTTCTATTAAAAAGCTTTTTTTTAAAAATTAATTTTATGTAATATTCTAATTTTTTGAGAAACTGAATTTGGGGTTTTCATGGGCTGTAAGCCATAATCATCAAAATTAAAATAAATAAACACTTGAAATATATCACTCTCTGTGTAATGAATCTATACAATATATGGGTTTCACTTTCTGAAATGAGTGACAAAAATTATTGAACTTTTTCATGATACAGTATTCTAATTTTTTGAGATGTACCTGTATACTAACCTTAAATTTCGTGATTTTATTAAAAAGGGTCTCAAACGTATGATAAAATGTCCAAATTTAAAACAGCCTAACAGATTTACAAGAAAAAAAAACTGAAAATTTTCAAGAACAAAGTAGCAACGTATGTGGGGAAAAAAATGTCAAATTTAACTAAAAAGTTGCTAATTTCAGAGAAAAGAAAGAAAATTTTCAGAAAACAGTTTAAAAGAAAAAGGTTCATGGGAAAATGTTATTGTCACAAATTCAGAATCAGAATCAGCTTTATTGGCCAAGTATACACAACACATACAAGGAATTTGACTTTGGCTAAAACTTGCTCTTGTTGTTCAGGTGTAAGATTTAAATAAGATTTCAATGACAACAGAGTATGTACAGTAAATTACAGTCTGTCCACGTTTCTATAAAAGGATGCAAATATATACAGGAATATACGCAGTTATTTACTCAGACTATCCACACTTTGCAAAAATATATGAAAAAATATACAGTCATACAGTATTTCAATGTGAACTCAGATTCAGTAATATAATGTGAATGGAGTAAAAATGCAGTGTGAGAGTTATGTGCAATGTAAGAATGAATGAAAAGTCATGAGTACAGCAACAGGTAGGACTAGGTGAATGTTAGGAGTTCATCAGAGTGATGGTTTGAGGAAAGAAACTGTTCCTGTGATGGGTGGTTTTGGCCTTCAGTGATCTGTAACGTCGACCAGAAGGTAGAAGTTCAAACAGTTTGTGGCCGGGGTGTGACAGGCCAGCAGAGATGTTTCCCGCCCGTTTCCTGGTTATGGACCGATATAAGTTCTCAATGGAGGGTAGGTCGGTACCAATGATCCTCTCCGCAAACTTAATGATCTGCTGCAGTCTGGTCTTGTCCTGTTTAGTGGCAGATCCAAACCAGACAGTGATGGAAAAGCAGAGGACAGATTGGATGATGGTGGTGTAGAAGACAACCAGCAGCTCTTGAGGCAAATCAAACTTCTTGAGCTGACGCAGAAAAAACAACCTCTACTGGGCCTTTTTCCGGACAGTGTCTATATGGGAGGACCACTTCAGGTTCCGGGAGATCGTGGTACCCAGAAATCTGAAGGAGTCCACAGCGGACACTGTGCTGTTGAGGATGGTGAGTGGGGGGAATGAAGGAAGGTGTCGCCTGAAATCCACAGTCATCTCCACCGTTTTTGCTGGGTTAAGTTCAAGATGGTTCTGGCCGCACCAGAGGATCAGCTGCTCCACCTCCCACCTGTATGCAGACTCATCACCATCCCGTATTAAACCGATGACTGTGGTGTCGTCCGCAAACTTCAGGAGCTTCACCGAAGGGTCCTCTGAGGTGCAGTCGTTGGAGTAGAGGGAGAAGAGCAGTGGGGAAAAGACACACCCTTGGGGAGCGCCAGTACTAATTTTTCGGGAGCTGGATGTAATTCTCCCTAGCTTCACCTGTTGCCACCTGTCAGTCAGAAAGCTGGAGATCCACTGGCAGGTGGAAGGGGGCACCTTGAGCTGGAGGAGTTTCTGATGAAGGATGCTTGGGATGATGGTGTTGAACGCCGAGCTGAAGTCGACAAACAGGATCCTGGCGTACGTTACTGGGGAGTCGAGGTGTTGCAGGATGTAATGTAGTCCCATATTCACTGCATCATCCACTGACCTGTTTGGAGGCCTGTGACGACCTTCAGGTGGTTCAGCACCAATCTCTCCAAGGATTTCATGACCACAGAGGTCAAGGCAACAGGTCTGTAGTTGTTTAATCCTGTAACAGAGGGTTTCTTGGGAACTGGAATGATGATGGAGCATTTGAAGCAGGAAGGCACTTCACACAGCTCCAGTGATCTTTTAAAGATCCGGGTGAAGATGGAGGCCAACTCGTTGGAGCAGACTCTCAGGCAGGACGGAGACACACCATAAGGTCCTGCAGCCTTCTTGATCTTTTGTCTCTGAAAGACCCGGCGCACCTCCTCTTCACAGATCGTTAGTGCTGGTGGGAGGTCAGAGTGGAGGAGGGATGGAGTTCCTGGGGCTGCAGATAATCCTTTTGTGTGGGTGGGAGGTGAGAACTGTAGGTTCTTTTCAAACCTACAGTAAAAGCTGTTGAGGTCGTTAGCCAGCTGGAGGTTTTCCACAGGGTGGGGGAATGGTCTCCTGTAGTTGGTGATATTCTGCAGGCCTCTCCAAACAGAAGCAGAGTTGTTGGCTGAGAAGTTTTGTTGTAACTTCTCACTGTAGCTCCTCTTAGCAAGCCTGGTCTCCTTCGTCAGCATGTTTCTGGCCTGCTTGTACAGAGTCCAGTCACCAGTCCTGTAGGCCTCCTCCTTGGTCTGACATAGCTGCTTGAGTTTAGGAGTGAACCAGGGTTTATTGTTGTTGTATGTGCAGAAGGTCTTGGTCTGCACACATGTGTCCTCGCAGAAACTGATGTATGATGTCACAGTGTCAGTGAGTTCATTTAGGTTAATGGCTGCATCTTCAAAAACACTCCAATCTGTGCAGTCAAAGCAGGCTTGTAACTCCAGCTTTGATTCCTCAGTCCATTTCTTCACAGTCCTTACAACAGACTTGGAAGTTTTTAGTTTCTGTCTGTATGTTGGAATAAGATGAAGCAGACAGTGGTCAGAAAAACCCAGAGCTGCACAAGGGACAGCATGATAAGTGTTTCTTAAAACTGTGTAACAGTGGTCGAGTGTATTTGTGTCCCTGGTGGGACATTTAATATGCTGTCTGTATTTAGGAAGTTTATTTGTGAGATTAGCTCTATTGAAATCACCCAGAATGATAAGCAGAGAATCTGGATGTTTTTCCTCCACATCTGCTATCTGGTCAGCGAGGTGCTGCAGGGCCTCCGTTGTACAAGCAACAGGCGGGATGTAAATTCCGACCAGAATAAACGAGGAGAACTCTCGCGGTGAATAAAAGGGTTTACAGTTCATGAACAATGACTCTAGGTTAGGGCTACAAAACTTCTTCAACACTGTGACATCAGTACACCAACCTTCGTTTATGTAGAAGCAAATTCCGCCACCTTTAGTCTTTCCAGAGAATTCTTGGCTGCGATCAGTGCGGAGCAGTTGGAATCCGTCCAGGCGGACCACGCTGTCTGGGATGTGTTCACTCAGCCAGGACTCCGTGAAACACAGGGCGGCCAATCTGCTAAAATCCGGGTTTTTGTGAGTCAGGAGCAGCAGCTCGTCCATTTTATTCGCCAAAGAGCGGACATTTGCCAGATGGATCGATGGGAGCGGCGTACGATATCCTTGTTTCTTCAGCCTGACTAGCGCACCGGTACGTTTACCACGCCGCCTTCGTTTCCGGCCAGTGCCAATAGCCGCTGCTCCCACAGCTAAGATCGCCTGAAAAAACTTCAGATCAGCAGCAGAAACCGGCGGAGAAGTTGCATTGGAAGATAGTCTGAGTGAAAGTAGCTCCTCCCTTGAAAAGGTGACCCGGACGGAAGAGCATAAGTCCAAAAAAACACACAAAATTATCAAAAACATCAGAGAGCAGAAGCCAGTGGCTGCCATCCGCGGCGCCATCTTGGATGTCCAAAAAAAAAAAAAGAGACAGAAGAGACAGAAGTTATTTAAAATGAAAAAACCTTCCCTTTTACTAATATTTTTGTCTGTGTTTTACATAGACAGCAGGGGCAAAATGTCCACACCTACATGGGGTCCTGGAGCCAATGGAGGGCCTTGATCTTAACATTGGTTTTTAAACAAAGTTATCATCAAAGGAAGAAGCTCAGGCAAAGCACTTATAGAGCAAAGCAAATTTTAAGGATGTTTTATATAACAGAAATGTCTGTTCGATAAATGAGCTGATTGTGTTACGATAATATAGGTGTGGAAGTAAGCTAAGTGCACTAAAAAAAAAGACTACAACTATGGCAACTACGACCTCAGTTCCAACAACCAAACACAGGATGGTTAATTGTGGCTACAGGTGGATAAGCCTTTTTACCTTCACCTAAAGACTGAAACATGATTTGCTGCTCTGTGCACTTTGTTTTGGCCAAATCATTGCTCATAATCGTCCTTTCCATAGTAGAGGTTAGTAACACTAATCTCTTACAGAACTGATAGTTTCTTGCACCAGCAGTTTTTCAATCAAAAATAATATCCAGACTAACTTCCGAGCTTTAATGTGATACTTTGATTTCCACAAGCTTTAACACAGCGTGTTCAAATTATGCCAAATTATCGACTGTGATATTTTTTTAAAACATTAAATAAAGCCCATGGCAATGAATTGCACTTTATGAATGGTGAACTTGTTAGTTTCAACACCAGATGTTTGTACTCATCTCAGAACTTAGAGGGGTATAATATATTTTTTTTTAACTGAAGCTGAGAAGTGTTTGTGCTTGTTTTGCCAAGAATCCATTTCACTGATGACAGAGAGTAATTCTGAAATTGTGAAAAGAAAGAGACGCCCTACACTTTGTGCACTGGTGCAAAGCAAGAGTAAGAACTGAAGCAGATCGTGTTATATGTGGGATTTGACTCTTGGGACTTGCTGTAGCCTAGCTGAGGGGGCTGGGGTGGTGACGTCAGGTGTGCTACGGCTAGAGTATATATTCTTTTGCTGGCCGGCTGGCTGGCGCAGCTATTGATGCCGCCGAGGACACAGTCCAAGGACGAATAATTTTTTCACACATAGGGAGTTGTTCAGAACTCCTTATAAGAACTGCTGATACAAAGATATACAGTGATGATATAGAGTGAAGTACAT
The DNA here is from genome assembly GCA_020510985.1 of Pholidichthys leucotaenia. Taxonomy (NCBI): domain Eukaryota; kingdom Metazoa; phylum Chordata; class Actinopteri; order Cichliformes; family Pholidichthyidae; genus Pholidichthys; species Pholidichthys leucotaenia. Next base: position 58,792,528 of record CM035843.1, on the reverse strand, counting down.
GGCGGTAATGCACCTGTAAGCTGGTTGCCAACCGCCAATCAAATCTAAAAGAAGAAGAAGAAGAAAGTGTGTTCAGTACTCAGTTAATGGAGGCTCCCGTCTCATGTTATCCGGACATAACATTTGTTGACGAGGACTAAAATGGGCGAGTGTATCAAACAGCCACTTTTTGCAGTCTCCGGGCAGCGGCCCATATTACAATAGGATGTTCCCCGGCGGCTCTCATGCTGGGACGTGAACTACTTCTACCTTTGGATCGACTGAGACCGCTCACGACTCACTCTCCAGGAAATATGGACTCTACACGGGACTGGGTCACTGCACAACAGCATAAAATGAAGCATCAATTTGACAGGAAGCACAGAGCGAGAGCCCACGGACTGAAGGTGTTGGACCGAGTCTGGATTAGACACCCTAACTGCACACATAAGCTGCAGCCGCTCTGGATGGGTCCCCTGCGGATCATGAGACAATGAGGCCAGGACACGTTCGAGCTCGCAGACGGGTCGCGGTGGCACTCCAGCAGACTCAGGAAGTCACCACCGGAACAGAGGACTAGAACTACGATAAGACAGCCTAACGTGAGGTGGGACTGGTTGGACTGGGGTGGTGAGAACTCACAGGCGTGGCCGACGGTGCCTAGTGCAGAATTACCGCCCAGGGGACACCCGGCTAGAGTTTGTCAGAGGCCCAGGTACCTGGAGGACTATGTATTGAGGACAACAATAATTGATGCCTGTTGGGACTAAGCGGCAGAATAATCTGCTCCAACACAGTGGGGCGTTCTGGTAGTCTACCCAGACGCCCATTTGGTTGGCTGAGTTTTGCTTAGTTAGCGTTACATATACTGTATATATATATATATATAGAAAATAATATAGGATAGACAATACTGTGTGTGTTTCTTCTTTTTTTTGGGGGGGGGGTGTTCTTTGACTTTGTAAAGTGGGGGGGGAATGTTATATGTGGGATTTGACTCCTGGGGCTTGCCGTAGCCTAGCCGAGGGGGCTGGGGTGGTGACGTCAGGCGGGCTATGGCTAGAGTTTATATTCTGTTCACTATAATAAAGTGTGTTCAGTACTCAGTTAATGGAGGCTCCTGTCTCATGTTATTTGGACATAACACATCACACCTAGGCATGTTAGCTCAACAAGAGCGTTTCCTAACAAGGTTGAACTCTGTAACTGTCAAACACTGAAAATGTTTCAGAGTACTTCACCAAAGCCATCAGGATGATGGGTCGAGATGTCACTACTTGATTATGATTAGTATGTCTAGAAACACACTCATGAACAGATGGGGGACATGTCAGTTATAAGATACCTCAGATGTACAACCCACTTTGTGTCATCAACCGTTTTGGAAATAAATTATCTCCTAATTTTTCCTGCATACTCTCCGTCTCCTGTATTCCCCAGAGACACAAGCAAGCACCATTATCACAGGGTGGTAACACTTATGTAATTCCAACAAGTCAAGAGTTCACTCCAAAGGAAAAAAAAAAAAAAAACTGGAAATGGCTGAATTTGTAAAAGGACCCTAGGGGAAACAGGAAATCTGGATGTCTGGGCATGCATACTTTGAAGGCCTATGTAAATCCTCCAGGAAATCTAGTCTGTGGGTCCATAAAACATCAAAGCTTGGCCTTTAAACAAAGATATCATTGAAGGAAGACGCTCAGACAAAGCACTATTATTTATAACACATTTATTAAGATATACATACTATTTTAAATATATTAGAATGGTTTTTTTTACTATATAAAGTAGATATATAAACACAGTATCCTACCCACCAAAATAACTGAACACAACCTACTACAAACCATGTAGCTGTTTAAGCATTTATGAGCAGATGCAGTTCTTCTAAAGTTGGAAAAAGTGATCTGTCTAAGATGGCTTCAATGAAAATCTGCAACTATCAATGCCTTGATTTAAACAGCAAAAAATCAGAACCGTCATCTCCAAAAGCCAATGACACTGGAATCTTGAAATGATTTGATTAAAGTGAGCAGCAGTCAAAAGCACACAGGTATTACCTGACAGATGATCACTGAAAACAATAAATTCTCTGATTTGAGAAGTGGAGAATTGTTGCCATTATTTTAGCGGATTAATTAAATTAACTAGTTTTGAAATCAATTGATTTTCTGTTGGCTCAACAGAGAGTTTCAACTGTTTCAAAATGTTATTGTGTACTATCACGCTACATAAATTGAAAGAGACTAACTTTATCTTTACATTCTGCTATAAATAGAATATAACTGTAAATGGGTGTGGATGTCCACATTTATTCTAAAGTGAGGCTTATTCTCTTCTCTCTTTTTTTTAATAAACTACACAAGTGTGGAGATGGTTGCAATCACAGACAGTCTTGACGACTCCTCTTGCCCGTCCGGGACACTGTCCTGATGAATTCCTGGCACAGACTCCACCTCAGTGGCAGAGATCGACTGGCTGAAGTCTCTTAGAGAACTTTTTGTTATGTCCAGGCATGCACGCTTCAGGATGTGACGCACCTTCTTTCCCAGGAGCATGTACAGCAGGGGGTTAATGCAACTGTTGAAAAAACCTAAGCTGCTGGCAAGAGGAAAGCCAGATTTCAGCAGGTTGTGGAGGTAAAATGAGGAGTGCGTGGATAACTCCATCAAGCTAAAAGTGTGAAACGGTGCCCAGCACAAAAAGAAGGCCAGAATCATAGCAGCGACCATTTTAGAGAAGCTAGTCAACTGAACTGAACCCCTGGATTGTTTAACTTTGATTGTCAGAAGTATACCAGTCACACATATGGCAGTAAAGGGCAAAAGAAAGCCCACAGAGGTACGGATGACCACTATCGTGACGTGCCTCATGACCACAGTGTGTGTGTCCTGTGAATGGAAGTTGTTGAAGCACACTACCTTGTCATGCAAGCGCAGTGTGTCGCGGAAGATCAGAGCGGGGCAGCTCAAGGCGGCAGCAAGCCCCCAGATGCAACCACACACAGCCCAGGCTCTCTGAACAGTCCGGTGCCTTTGACACCAACTGTGATGAACAAGAGACACATACCGGTCTGTACTGAGCACCGTGAGAAAGAGCACACTGGCGTACATGTTCATCACAGACACAAATGAGTTGATCTTACACATGGCCACACCAAAGTCCCAGTGAAAGTCCCTCAGGATATAGTCAATGTAGAAGGGGAGAAAAAGCACAAAAACAAAGTCGGCCATGGCCAGATTGAGCAACCACACACTGTTGACGGTCTTCTTGCTCTTAAACGCGGTCACCCAAATAACCATTCCATTTCCAATGACGCCAAGCACAAAAGAAATAATGTAGATCACTACTGAGATTATGTGCATCGGTTCCTGCTGTTTGTGCTCCACTTTAAGATCTTCATAGTCACCATACTCTAGGTAATATTCATAGGTGTAGTTGTAGTCTTCGCTGGAGTCTGCCATCATTTCAAAGATGTAATGTCTGTGCTGGGTTTAACTATGGAAAGAAAAATGCCACATCATACTGTAAGTTGATGAGTGTCGAGAAATTGTACTAAAGTAAAAGTAGCATTACCTTGTAATATCAGTTACTTAAGTATAAGAATGATTAGTGATCAAAAAGTTACTTGAGTAAGAGTAAGAATGTATCTACTAAAAAGGTACTCAAAGACTGACAACTTCACTCTTGGCAACTTGTGAGTTTTTTCTTAAATTTTTCTCACAAATTTGAATCTTTTTTTTTTTTTTTTGTAAAGTCACTACTTTTCCACGTAAAGTGATTACAGTATAAATAAGTACATTTCCAATGAGTTTTCAAATCACTGAAATCAAGAGTATGACCAAATGTTCTGGAGAAAACTACAGTTTTTCCCCATAAATGTACATCCTTCAATAAAACTACACAGAAAAGTACAATTTAGTGAAAAAGTTACTTCAATGAATGTAGCTCATTACCCACCAGTATCTGTAAGTTCACTAAACTTTATCCTGCCAAGTGTTCTCACCTCAAACTCTTAATGACTTCAAGCTGGGCACTTCTCCCAAAGGATCCAGCTGTCCATCCACTCCCTCTTTCCGGTCATTCAGTTCCAGTGTTGGAGTTACAGCTGGGTGTGCCCTGGAACATTTTGTCAACAACAATCATATCAACAATATAGGAAGTGGGATGCTTCGCAGATGAGGCAGAGAGAGACAAAGTGAGATTATGATTTACTTCAAAGTATATCAGGAGGAAATGACAAAATGTTTTATGCCACATAATCAAATTTGGAGGGGAACAAAATGTACGTTTTGTTACACAACCTTCAAAACAATCTGCATGAAAAATTTCCAGTCTCATCATCCTTCTCATAAGTCAGCCAATGGGTGCTACAGTTTCTCTTCAAGTTGTCATAAATTACCTCTCTGGGCAGAGAAATGAGACCCACGCACTGAACTGCTGTTAGTGGAATTTATTACAAAAACAAATTTAAAGTAAAACAAGATGCTCAAAACACAAACTACAACTACAAAGTTGTACAAAGTTTTTCTCCCTCGTTGTACTTTACAACGAGGGAGAAAAACTTACAAGTATTACACGCCAGAGCGAGGCAGGGCTCTGGCGGCGACAAGGAGAATATCCAAGGCAGTGGCAAAGACTGAATGAAAATAAAGCCCTTAAATAGGGATCAGAACCCACTGACATAATTAACAACAGTTGTGGGTACCTGAATGGGCAGGAGAAAGAGATGAAACATGATTAGGATCAGCTGAGGCAGTGAGAGGGAGGCAACCAACACTGACAGCTGACAGGGCACGCCCACACAAAGCTTCACGCCCCTGACAGCTGTCAACAGTGAAAAGGACCATACTAAGGATATAAAGAATAAAATAACATACCAAAGTATAATTATACCCAAGTACAAAAAAATAAAAATATGACACTAACACAAACAGAAAGATGGCAAGCAGAACATTAAAACATAACCCCATCATCATCATCATAGCAGTCTGTCAGGGCCGACAATGACTGCAAAAAGGCATAAATTGCAACAGATAAGTAAATAAGCAGAAAAAGCCATGAGACCGAGTCTGGCAGAGATCTCCAGTACTTGGCTCATGACAAAGACCCCCTTTCAAGGGGTGGAGTCCAGACACCCCAAGGTAACACCAAAAGAAAAAGAAAGAAACCACCCCAGCAGGGAACCACAATTACCCACCCAGGGTGGGTGGTGGGGGGAACAGGCTAGGAGGGAATGAAGCAAACCCTGCTCAGGACCCACACCCATCAATAACAATGAATTAGGCCCCCCAGACCAAGGAGCTAGAAAGTTCAGAGGGGCAACCAAAGTCCCAGGCCTGGTGGACGGTGAGGTGGAACGAGTCGGGTTGTCTGCCAGAGAGCATGGGCCACCCAACCCAATGGCTTAGTCCATCAGGTGGCCGACCAGAGTTTTTAAGCCACCTGAACAGTGAAGGTGGTCCAGGGGGCAGCTGCCCAGCAGGAGAAGTCAGAGGAACCAGGACGACATCGGGTACAGGAGGGGGAACCACGACAGCATCTGGCACTGGAGAGGGAGGGGACCACGACAGTGTCTGGCACTGCAGAGGGGACCACGACGGTGTCTGGCGAAGGAGAGGGAAACACGACGCCCTTGGTCTGGCCAGCAGCACCCTTGGTGGTCCCAGATTGGGATGAAGTTGCACCTGTGGTGGCTCCAGGCTGGAGTGAAGCAGCACCTGTGGTGGCTCTGGGCTGGCGCAATGCAGCACCCATGGTGGCTCCGGGCTGGAGCAATGCAGCACCTGCGGTGGCTCTGGGCTGGAGCAATGCAGCACCCGTGGTGGCTCTGGGCAGGAGTGGAGCTGCAGGCCTGGACTGGGCCAAGGCTGCACCCACGGTGGACCCGGAATGGGCCATGGCTGCACGGTGGCGCAGTGGTTAGCACTGCGGCAGCACAGTTTACCCTTGGCCGGGGGATTGTGGGGATCGTGGGATCGTGGGTTCGATCCCAGCCCCCGACCAACAGTGATCTGTGTGGAGTTTGCATGTTCTCCCCGTGTTGCGTGGGTTTACTCCGGGATTTCTCCGGTTTCCTCCCACATGCCAAAAACATGCATGTTAGGTTAATTGGCTGTTCTAAATTGTCCCTAGATATCTGTTTCCTATAGGCCCTTAGAATAGAGGGTTAGTATTAATGAAAGCGCTTTGAGTGGTCTTTGTGACTAGAAAAGCGCTATATAAGTGCAGGTTAGTTAGTTAGTTAGATAGGGAGGCGGAGACATTCTTCCGGTGGCCCAGAGCTGGGTGACGGCGTTTTGGAGCTGACTGGATTGAAGCAGGAACGGGTGTCGGAGACCGGTGAGGAGCCAAAACAACAGGGACCCGGGAGCGCCTCTCCTTCGGCGCGGGCCCAGGCTTCCCCGGGGAATTCCTCACCTTCCCGCTGTTCTCACGTTGTAGCGCTGCCATCAGAGAAATTCTCTCCACTCCCTCAGCGTGCTCCAAAAGCTGAGGGCACCGGCAAGTAGCTTCCTCCGCAAGGTCCAGATACTACAATGCATCCTTCAGGGTGGAAACTATGCGTGCCGCGGAGATTAGCCCATCAATCTCCATGAGGGCTCAGCAGCACTCCCATCCCAGGCGCACTGGGTAGACACGTCCACCTGCAGACTCTGTGTGGGCCAAGGACATAGTGAGCGCCACAGAACAGGTGAGTGATGCACAAAAAGACAGGGAGAGAAAAAAAGAGGCAAAATCCACTAACAATAGTAGCTGAGTCTCAACTGGCCGCTGTCTTTTGTCATAAATTGCCTCTCTGGGCAGAGAAACGACCCACATGCTGAACTGCCGTTAGTGGAATTTATTACAAAAACAACAAATTTAAAGTAAAACAAGATGCCCAAAACACAAAGTACAACGAGGGAGAAAAACTTACAAGTATTACACACCAGAGTGAGGCAGGGCTCTGGCGACGACAAGGAGAATATCCAAGACAGCTGCCAAGACGGAATGAAAATAAAGCCCTTAAATCGGGATCAGAATCCATTAACATAATTAACAACAGTTGTGGGTACCTGAATGGGCAGGAGAAAGCGATGAAACATGATTGGGATCAGCTGAGGCAGTGAGAGGGAGGCAACCAACACTGACAGCTGACAGGGCACGCCCACACGAAGCTTCACGCCCCTGACAGCTGTCAACAGTAAAAAGGACCATACTAAGGATATAAAGAATAAAAATAACATACCAAAGTATAATTATAACTAAGGACAAAAAATAAAAATATGACATTAACACAAATAGAAAGATGGCAAGCAGAACATAAAAACATAACCCCAAAAAGGCATAAATTGCAACAGATAAGTAAATAAGCAGAAAAAGCCATGAGACTGAGTCTGGCGGCGATCTCTAGCACTCGGCTCATGACACAAGTGAAATTAAGAACTAAAAATTAACCATTCTATTTTTTAAAAATGTTTATACAAGTCCATGTTGTATTCTGCAAAAGTACTCACATGTAGCAACACTTTGGAAAACAAGAAGTTAAAGAAAAACAGGCCACCTGGTATTTGGCAATTTATGATGAAGACTTTTGTATTCCCACCTTGACGGTATCTTTTTTTGAAAATCATATTTATTTATTCAGATTTTTTGCATAGTGGAAAACCTTTACATTTACCTGGCATTAACACATTTTGTGTTGTGAGGAATGAAGACCCTTAAAAAAGGATAAACATGAAAAAATATGCATATAGAAATACAATGTGTCTGCTTGTATATACAGTGGTGTGAAAAAGTGTTTGCCCCTTCCTGGTTTTTCATTGGTTTGTATGTTTTTCACAATTAAATGTTTCAGATCATCAAACAAATTTAAATATTAGACAAAGATAACACAAGTAAACACAAAATGCAGTTTTTAAATGAAGGTGTTTATTATTAAGGGTAAAAAAAATCCAAACCTACATAGCCCTGTGTGAAAAAGTGACCCCCCCCCCATTAAAACATAAATTAACTGTGGTTTATCACATCTTTGGAAAACTGCGTTCAATTTCTCTAGCCACACCCAGGCCTGATTACTGCCACGGCTGTTCTCAATCAAGAAATCACTTAAATAGGACCTCCCTGACAAAGTGAAGTAGACCAAAAGATCTTCAAAAGCTACACATCATGCTGCGGTCCACAGAAATTCAGGAACAAATGAGAAACAAAGTAATTGAGATCTATCAGTCTGGAAAAGGTTATAAAGCCATTTCTAAAGCATTGGGACTCCAGCGAACCACAGTGAGAGCCATTATCCACAAATGGCAAAAACATGGAACAGTGGTGAACCTTCCCAGGAGTAGCCGGCCGACCAAAATTACCCCAAGAGCGCAGCGACGACTTATCCAAGAGGTCACAAAAGACCCCACAACAACATCGAAAGAACTGCAGGCCTCACTTGCCTCAGTTAAGGTCACTGCTCATGACTCCATCATAAGAAAGAGACTGGGCAAAAATGGCCTGCATGGCAAAGTTTCAAGACAAAAACCACTGCTGAGCAAAAAGAAGATAAAGGCTCGTCTCAGTTTTGTCAGAAAACATCTTGATGATCCCCAAGACTTTTGGGAAAATACTCTGTGGACTGAAGAGACAATAGTTGAACTTTTTGGAAGGTGTGTGTCCTACTACATCTGGCGTAAAAGTAACACAGCATTTCAGAAAAGGAACATCATACCAGCAGTAAAATATGGTGGTGGTAGTGTGATGGTCTGGGGCTGTTTTGCTGCTTCAGGACCTGGAAGACTTGCTGTGGTAAATGGAACCATAAATTCTGCTCTCTTGTGTAGAAAGGAGGCAGGCGAGGCAATGAGCTGGACGACACATAAATTTTATTCCATCTCCAACATACAGTACAGTAAAAGAGCTCCCGGGTCTCTGTGCATTCCTCTTTTATATCTTTAATACCATGCATTGAGACCCGGAACTTCTGACCATCATACATTGTGTTTAGAACAAAGCCTGTGTGGCACATTAACATGACATAACGCCGGCGCCGCTCTCACACCCTTCTTCTTCCAGTGGCTCCGGAATTTACTCCTTTCCACGGGGGGCGCATAGTCCTTACTATCCCATGTGATACTCCCCGGTGACACCTCCTCTTTCGGTCCATTGTTTTCCCCCCTTCCCCAGTTGCCTTTTTCTCTGGGTGGAGAAGTCCCACACCATGCCCCCACAAAGCCCCCCCCCCCCCGGAACATCCAGAAAGGGCACTAACCCCCCCCATCCTTTGGGCTTGAGCCAGCACCCATAGTGGCTGTAGCGGGGGGTCACCAATCCAGTCAAACCGCCCTGCTGGCGGGGTGTACAGGAGGGCACGTCAGTCTGTGGAGGGAAAAAGGGAGGGGGAGAAAATTGAATTCTGACCCCCAGGCTCTGGGCCATCGCGGACCACAGTTCCGAAACGAATTGTGGACCCCTGTCGGAAGTGATGTCCGATAGGAATCAGAACCGTGCCACCCAAGCCGACAAAAAAGGACGAGCCACTTCTGTGGACGTGATAGAAGCCAGCGGGACCACTTGAGGCCAGTGCGTGGTGCGGTCCATGATTGTTAAAGGGTGCGTAAAACCTTGTGATAGCGGGAGGGGTCCCACCAAATCCACGTGGACGTGGTCAAACCTCTTGGCCGGGATTTGTAACAGCTTGATGGGGGCTTTGGTGTACTTGTGCACTTTGGCCCACTGGCATGCGACGCAAGCTGCAGCCCACTCTTTCACATCCTTGCGCAAGCATGGCTAGACAAATTTCGCCCCCACTAGCTTCACTAAAGCGTGCACTTCCGGATGCGAAAGGGAGTGGACTGACTCAAAAACGTGACGACACCAAGAGCTCGGAACCACCGGGCGTGGGCGGCCGGTGGAGACATTGCGGAGCAAGGGAGGGCACCCTTCTCACACCACCCTGCTCTCCAGCCTTAACCCAGTAGGCGCAGACTGGAGCACGCAAATGTCTGCATCCCCAGCCTGCTCCGCGGCCATCGCGGGGAAATCTATTCCCATGTAGACCGGGAAGACTAACGCGTGCAACAGACAATCAGCCACAACGTTGAGCTTACCGGCAACGTGTTGAATGTCGGTAGTAAACTCCAAAATCGCGGCCAAATGCCGTTGCTGCCGGGCCAACCACAGTTCCGAGACCTTGGCCATCGCGTACGTCAGCGGCTTATGGTCCACGAACACAGTGAACTCGCGTCCCTCTAACCAAAACTGGAAATGGCGTGTCGCCAGATGGAGAGCCAGCGTGTTCGTTGTCACGCAAAGTTCGGCTGAAAAATGCAAGCAGCTGCCACAAACCTGAGACGTACTGCTCCACCACTGCCCCTCTGGCAACATCAGACGCGTTGGTAGTGAGCGCTATCCGTGCAGATGGATCCGGGTGGGCTAACAATGCAGCATCCGCAAGTACTCTTTTGGCGTTAGTAAAAGCCTGGACTCACTTAGGAGTCCAGTCGATGGCTTCCACAGGCTTCTTTTTTTTTTTAAGCACAACATACAACAGCTGCATCAGCTGGGCTGCCTGGGGAAGGAAACGGTTATAAAAATTAACCATTCCCAAAAACTCCTGTAGTGCTCTCACGGTCTGTGGATGCGGAAAGTCCGACACAGTGCGCAACTTACCCGGTAACGGAATCGTGCCCTCCGGCAAAATGCAGTAGCCCAAAAAAAAAAAAAATCAATCTCTGGCACACTGAACTGGCACTTTGCCGGGTTAACTATCAACCCGTGCGCCTCCAACCTCTGGAAAACCATCTTGAGATGGGTGATGTGCTCCTCCTCTGACGCACTAGCTACCAGAATGTCGTCTAAGTAGACAAAAATGAAGGACAAACCGTGAAGCACTGCGTCCATCATCCTCTGGAAAGTCTGTACTCTGCCTTTTAATCCAAATGGCATGTGCAAAAACTGGAAAAGGCTGAAAGGAGTTATTACCGCTGATTTTGGAACGTCTTCTGCGCGCACCAGGACCTGATGGTATCCACGGACCAGATCCACTTTTGAAAAAACACGTGCCCTGGCCAGGTGCATGGAAAAATCCTGGATGTGCGGAATGAGATAACAATCGTGTTCCATGGCGTTATTCAAGCACTGGAAATCGCTGCACAGTCGCCACGACCTGTCGGCTTTAGGCACCATGTGTAGCAAGGATGCCCATGGGCTGTTGGAGTGCCTAACAATGCCCAGCTACTCCAAGTTGGCAAACTCCTCTTGCGTGCTGGCCAGTTTAGTTGCGTCCAAATGCCGAGGTTGCGCGAACACCGGCAGGCCCTTTGTCGTTGTAAAGTGTTCGACCCCGTGTTTCGTTACTGTAGCCGAAAAAGTCATGACCGTGAGTGCTGGGAACTGTGTGAGCAAATGTTGGTACTTACCCCCTGGAGCTATAACGTTAGCCAGTGTTGTTGACCCAGCTCCCTGAGATGTACAGGGCAGCGAGGTAAAAGAGACAGTGTCCACTAATCTCCTATTAAATTAAATTAAATCACCCTTATTGTCATTCAACCGTACAACCAGTCATGTACAGCAGAATGAGATTGTGCTTTACCTATCTACAGTGTAAATCACACACACCCCAAGTGCAGAATCAGAGGGCTGCTGCCATGCAAAGCGCCGCCACAGAGTTCCCTCCTCCATTCCATTTATTGTTGAGCACCAAGCTGGACGGCAGGAAGTTCCACTTTTATATGGTCTTTGGCATGACCCGGCTGGGATTTGAACCCCTGCCTCCGGGTGTGGGGCAGATGCTCTACCAACTGAGCCACCACTCCGGTTATTAGTAACATCGACTGACAATCCATAGGCATATAAAAAAATCTGCGCCTAAAATGGGGCCGGAACATGCAGCTATCACAAAGTCCCACTGAAAGTTGCGTCCGTGTAAGCATATTGTCAGTGTCTACTCGTCAAACGTCCTGATGGTGGATCTGTTGGCGGCCATGAGCTTGGGACCGCTGCGTCCTGCCACCCTGTCTGCATTGACTGGCAGGATGAGGCTCTTCTGGGAGCCAGAGTCCACCAAAAACCGCCTCCCCAAACATGTGTCCATGACATAAAGCCGTCTGTTCCTGTCGCCATCAGTTGTAGCTGCCACTGAATTCCGAACGTGCCGTCTTCCCGGCTTCTTGAATTGGCATGGCAACAGGCAGCGTTGGGCATTCAAGCTGAAATGGCAATGATAAAAACAGATCGCCCTGTTCCTTCATCCTCTGGTGTCCATCCCGGCTACCACCAACGGCTCCTCGACCTCGCTGGAGTCCCTCATGGATGGTAGTGCCACTGTCTGCACGCTGAGCATTCTGATCGTCAAAATGATGTGGTCCACTTCCTGTGTCAGGGTGCAGTAGTCCTTAGCAACCAGCCACAGCGAGTTGGCTAGGATCGCCCTCGTTGTAGCTGGTAGGTTCCTGAGGAACAAGTGGGCGAACAGGAAAGATTTGTTGTCCTTCCCCCTCAGCACCAACATGCTTTCCATGAGCTCCACTGCTGATCTGTCCCCCATCTCCGAACACGTCAGGAGTCTCTCTGCCCTCTCACTGTCGGAAAGGGTATAGCGCTGGAGAAGCATCCTCTTGAGTGCTTCATATTTTCCTTGGGCTGGCGGCTCCTGGAGCAGGCTCGTCACCTGTTGCGTAGCGTGCACATCCAGCGCAGAGACCACATAGTAATACTTGGCATCGTCTGTTATCCCACGGAGTGCGAACTGGGCTTCTATGTGCAAGAACCAAGTGGTCAAGTTGTGAAGCCAGAAGTCTGGGAGCTGAACTGAGACCACGCACGCGGCGCTGGTGCTCTCCCTCCAGGCAGTCTCTGGGGCGGTGCTCGGCTCGCTTTCCATGACACGTCTTAGGGTCACCAATGTGGAGAAAGGAGGCAGGCAAGGCAACAAGCTGGACGACACAGAAACTTTATTCCATCTCCAACATACAGTACAGTAAAAGAGCTCCCGGGTCTCTGTGCATTCCTCTTTTATATCTTTAATACCATGCATTGAGACCCGGGATTTCTGACCATCATACACTGTGTTTAGAACAAAGCCTGTGTGGCACATTAACATGACATACAGTAACACCGGCGCCACTCTCACACCCTTCTTCTTCCAGTAGCTCCGGCATTTACTCCTCTCCCCGGGGGGTGCATAGCCCTTACTGTCCCATCTGACACCCCCCAGTGACACCTCCTCTTTCAGTCCATTGTTCCCCCCTTCCCCAGTTGCCTCCTTCTCTGGGTGGAGAAGTCCCACACCATGCCCCCACAGTCTACCAAAAAATCCTGAAGGAGAATGTCTCCTTCAGGATCTTTTCCTGCCCATCTGTTTGTGACCTCAAGCTGAAGCGCACTTGGGTTCTGCAGCAGGACAATGATCCAAAACACACCAGCAAGTCCACCTCTGAATGGCTTAAGAAAAACAAAATGAAGACTTGGGAGTGGCTAGTCAAAGTTCTGACCTGAAGTCGACTGAGATGCTGTGGCATGACCTTAAAAAGGTGGTTCATGCTCGAAAACCCTCTAATGTGGCTGAATTACAACAATTCTGCAAAGATGAGTGGGCCAAAATTCCTCCACAGTACTGTAAAAGACTCATTGCCAGATATCGCAAACGCTTGATTGCAGTAGTTGCTTCTGAGGGTGACCCAACCAGTTATTAGGCTTAGGGGGCAATCATTTTTTCACACAGGGTCATGGAGGTGTGGATTTTTTTCCCCCTTAACAATAAACATCTTCATTTAAAAACCGCATTTTTTTGTTTAATTGAGTTATCTTTGCCTAATATTTAAATTTGTTTGATGATCTGACACGTTTAAGTGTGACAAACATACAAAAAAATGAGAAATCAAAAAGGGGGCAAACACTTTATCACACCACTGCATTATTATTATTATTATTATTTTTTTTTTTTGCCCAGTCTCTTTCTTATGGTGGAGTCATGAACACTGACTTTAACTGAGGCAAATGAGGCCTGCAGTTCTTTGGATGTTGTTGTGGGGTCTTTTGTGACCTCTTGGATGAGTCGTCGCTGCGCTCTAAGAGTAATTTTGGTCAGCCGGCCACTCCTGAGAAGGTTCACCACTGTTCCATGTTTTCGCCATTTGTGGATAATGGCTCTCACTGTGGTTCGCTGGAGTCCCAAAGCTTTAGAAATGGCTTTATAACCTTTTCCAGACTGATAGATCTCAATTACTTTGTTTCTCATTTGTTCCTGAATTTCTGTGGATCGCAGCATGATGTCTAGCTTTTGTAGATCTTTTGGTCTACTTCACTTTGTCAGGCAGGTCCTATTTAAATGATTTCTTGGTTGAGAACAGGAGTGGCAGCAATCATGCCTGGGTGTGGCTAGAGAAATTGAACTCGGCTTTTCAAAGATGTGTGGAGAATGTGTTCAAGGATGAGGCTGAGTTTGTTCCTCAGATTCAGCTTTATTCACAGAGCACATCTCCAACAAATCTCAAAGCAAATCAAGAGAAAGTTTTCATCTCACATCAGGGGTTTTATACCCTGGGCACGAAACAGCAGTCACATGGTGTTTGATCAAACATACAGTCACATGGTACTTAATCTCAACCACAAAGTAACCCCTTTGATCTCACGCCATTGTCCTCTAGTCTCTGTGGCCCGGAAATCTTCCCCGGTCGTCTCCCGGACACAAAGGCCGAATCTCACACTCCTCTGCTGAATCCCAGAGTCTCAGTCCTCTTTGTTCCATGAGATGTGAAGCACACAATAAACGTACAGCAACACATTTGTGGGGAATATGTAACCAACATATGCGCCACAAGACCCCCCCCCAAACGTCTAAATGGGACAAACATAACCAGAGACACATGACATCATAACATTACTACACATCAATCCACCAGTTGCTTAACTCTCAGTCTCCTGCCGTATCTGCTGAAAGCCGGCTTTGCTGCTGTCTGCACCTGTGGATTAGAACTGTTAGTCAATCTCTGTGGGAGTCCTGTAGAATGCCCTCTAGGGGGTCTACCGCGACGGGGGGCTCTCGCCAACTGCACCTCCTCATCCACCAAAACAAAAGCAGGTTTGAGTCTGTTAATACAAATCAATTCTTTTCTGCCTCCCAAATCTAGCAAAAAATGCTTCTCTCCTGTTTCCAGCACCTTGTACGGCCCATCGTAAGGTGGGCGCAGGCTGGGGCGACAAGCATCATGTCTCACAAAAACAAACTCCGCATTTTTTAAAGCCTTCGGCACAAAAACGCATAGGAAACTGTGATGAACCAGGCCAGGAAGCGTGTTTGATCCTGTGCCGCTCTGCAACAGCTGAGCGGGGGGACAATTTGGGGCAGGATTATCGGGGAGAAATTCCCCTGGCAAACGGAGAGGCTGTGCAAAAACTAATTCCGCTGGAGAGGCTTGCAAATCCTCCTTAGGTGCAGAACGCAACCCCAATAAGACCCATGGTAACTTGTCAACCCAATTTGTATCCGTAAGCGACACTCTGAGGGCCGCTTTCAATGACCTGTGAAAACGCTCGCATAAACCGTTAGCCTGGGGGTTGTACGCAGTGGTGCGGTGGATCTTTACCCCTAGGCTGCGGGCCATCGACGACCAGAGTTCGGAAACAAATTGAGGACCCCTGTCTGACGTTATGTCCGACGGAACTCCAAAACGCGCTGCCCAAGCTGTTAAAAACGCACGCGACACTTCCTCCGCTGTGGTTGACGCCAGAGGAACCGCTTCCGGCCAACGCGTGGTGCGATCCACCATCGTCAAAAGATGTGTGTACCCCTGTGACGACGGAAGGGGGCCTACCAAGTCGACATGCACATGATCAAAGCGCTTAGCAGGAATGTGAAAAGGCTCCAAAGGAGCTCTAGTGTGTTTGTGTATTTTGGCTTGCTGACACGCTACGCAGGCTGTCGCCCATTCCTTGACCTGTCTGCGCAACCCCGGCCATACAAATTTCTCCCCCACCATTTTGACCGATGCGCGCACCCCCGGGTGCGCCAGAGAATGGATCAAGTCAAAAACGCGGCGGCACCACGCAACTGGTACCACGGGGCGCGGCCGTCCCGTGGAGACATCGCAGATTAGGGGAGGCATACCCATTTGCAGCACCCTGTCCTCCAGCCTTAACCTTGTTGGTCCAGACTGGAGCGCGCGCACGTCCGCATCGCTAACCTGCTCCGCGGCCATGGCTGCATAATCTAACCCCACGCAGACCGGGGCCGCGCACACTCCCGCGTCGCTATCCTGGCCTGCGGCCATGGCTGCAGAGTCTGCCCTCGCGTGGTCTGGCGCCGGCACAGCACGCGAGAGGCAGTCTGCCACTACATTATGTTTACCTGCGACATGCTGGATATCGGTGGTGAACTCTGATATCGCGGCCAGCTGTCTTTGCTGCCGGCCCGACCAAGGTTCAGAAATCTTGGCCATCGGAAAAGTCAGCGGTTTGTGGTCCACGAACGCGGTGAAACGGCGCCCTTCCAGCCAGAACTGGAAATGGCGGATGGCCAAGTGTAGGGCCAACAACTCCCTGTCGAACGCGCTGTATTTTCGCTCGCTATCGCGCAAGGTTTTGCTGAAAAACGCGAGCAGTTGCCAGGTCCCCGCTACCCACTGTTCAACAACCGCCCCTACCGCTAAATCGGACATGTCAGTGGTGAGGGTCATGCGGGCTGTTGGAACTGGGTGTGCCAACAAAGCCGCGTTTGCCAGCGCTGTTTTGACTTGAGAGAATGCGCGCTCCCGCTCAGGAGACCATTCGATTTTATTTGTGGGTTTTTGTTTTTTTAGTGCCGCGTACAATGGTTGCATGAGCCGCGCTGCACTTGGGAGGAAACGGTTATAAAAATTAACCATTCCCAAAAACTCCTGTAACGCTTTGACCATTTGAGGTTGGGGAAAATTTGTTATTGCGCGCACTTTATCGGGGAGAGGGACCGCTCCTTCTGGCGAAATGCGATGCCCCAAAAAATCAATCTGCGCTACCCCAAACTGGCACTTCGCTGGGTTAATTATTAACCCGTGTTCTGCAAGCCTCCGGAAAACTGCCGTGAGGTGGTTTTCGTGTTCGTCTTCGGACGTGCTGGCTACTAAAATGTCATCCAAGTAGACGAACACAAAAGGGAGGTCGCGCAGCACCGTGTCCATCATGCGTTGGAACGTCTGCGCGGCCCCCTTGAGTCCAAAAGGCATGCGCAAAAACTCAAAAAGGCCGAAAGGAGTTATTACCACTGTTTTGGGTATGTCCTGGGCGCGCACTGGAACCTGATGGTAGCCGCGCACTAAATCTATTTTAGAAAAAATGTGCGCCCCCGCCAAATGAACCGAAAAATCTTGAATGTGTGGGATCGGGTAGCGGTCGTGTGCAGTGGTGTTATTCAACCTGCGGAAATCACCGCAAGGTCGCCACGAGCCATCAGTCTTTGGGACCATGTGCAATGGTGAAGCCATTGGTGAAGCCACATTGCAGCTCAGCAATAGCTGAGCCGTTCGCTGCTGACACTGACACCCGGGGAACCTTGGACGGCATCAGCCGGTCCGCGTAGGAAGGCATGATGAAGCTCATCTGGGAGCCTGTGTCCACGAGGAATCGTTTCCCCGAACGTGCATCCGTCAGGTAAAGCAGCTTGTTCTCTTCCCCGAGGGCCGCAGCCGCTACCGACCCTCGGTCTTGGCGTTTCCTGAACGCTTGAAGTGGCACGGCAGGAGGCACTTGTATGCCCTCTCTGCAAAACGGCGATGATAGAAGCAAAGGACGTCGCCCGCTCCGTGTCGCTTGGTGCTGACTGCTGCCGTCGTCGGCGCGTCTGGTGCTGCAACCACTGGCCCCATGCCGTCTCCGGGCGTCGCTCCTAGCTCCGCTGCTGCAGCCAAAACTGCGCTCCGCTTGTGGGCGTCGACGAGTCGCTGCGCCTCCTTGCTCAGCCCGTGGTAGTCTCACTTGGCCAACCAGGGTGAATCTGCCAGGGTAACTCTCACCGCTGGCGGCAGGGTTCGGAGGAAAAGGTGGGCGAAGATAAATTCGCAGTCCTTGGAGTCTTTCAGCTTCAGCATTTTCATCATCAGGTCTACGGGTCTGTCGTTCTCTGACTCTGTCAACGCCAGGAGCCCCTCTGCTCACTGTTGCACGGAGGGGGTGAAATGACTGATAAGCGCAGCTTTCAAGGCGCCGTGTTTGTCGCTGTCCGGTGGGTGGTTGACCAGATCTTCCACCCTCTGAACTGTGTGGCTGTCCAGCTTCGCCACAACATGGTAGAATCTCGTGTCGTCCTTCGAGATTCTCCGGAGGTTGAACTGCGCCTCGACCGCGCTAAACCAGGAGCGCGGACTATGCTGCCAGAAGTCAGGCAGCCGGAGTGTGGAGGCAGCCATCAGGCTGGCTTCTGCCGAGTCCCGCTCGGGAGAATTATTTCTGCTCATTCTGAGTCGTAAGGTCACCAGTGTGGAGAATGTGTTCAAGGATGAGGCTGAGTTTGTTCCTCAGATTCAGCTTTATTCACAGAGCACATCTCCAACAAATCTCAAAGCAAATCAAGAGGAAGTTTTCATCTCACATCAGGGGTTTTATACCCCGGGCACGAAACAGCAGTCACATGGTGTTTGATCAAACATACAGTCACATGGTACTTAATCTCAACCACAAAGTAACCCCTTTGATCTCACGCCATTGTCCTCCAGTCTCTGTGGCCCGGAAATCTTCCCCGGTCGTCTCCCGGACACAAAGGCCGAATCTGAATTTATTTCGGATAATACAGTACAGGTTAAAAGAAACTGTATAATATAACAACAAGGTCAAATTAGACAAAGACTCCTTCTACTAAACAATTCCACGTGAGTTATCCGAAATGGGTGATGGCTGAAGCCGCAGCTTATATTGCTCATATATCTCACACTCCTCTGCTGAATCCCAGAGTCTCAGTCCTCTTTGTTCCATGAGACGTGAAGCACACAATAAACATACAGCAACACATTTGTGGGGAATATGTAACCAACATATGCGCCACAGATGCGATAAACCACAGTTAATTTATGTTTAAACAGGAGAGGCAATCACTTTTTCACACAGGGCCAAGTAGGTTTGAATTTTATTTTATTTTTTTTACCCTTAATAATAAACACCTTCATTTAAAAACTGCATTTTGTGTTTACTTGTGTTATCTTTGTCTTATATTTAAATTTGTTTGATGATTTGAAACATTTAAGTGTGACAAACACACACACACAAAAAAAGAAATCAAGAAGGGGCAAACACTTTTTCACACCACTGTACACTATAATCTCTTGTCAAGAGGTTAAAATGCAGTGGACTCTTCTTTTAAAACGATACAGAAATTTATATTTGAATACACAAATATAAACTCTGAAAACAGTGAATATGAGGAGGACTGAAAAAAAAAAAAAAAAACACGACCAGTCCTGGGTGAAGTCGTTTCCAGAGTTAGATCTCAGCATACATTAAAGACATATGGAGGCAGATAGTAGGAAGTAATCGTGCCACTGAAGTGACTTGTTTTTCTCTTAGAATCAGACTCTGCATACTTACCTAAAATTGAAGCTCTCCGTTTCCTCTCATTTGCCTCTGAAAGCTGTTCCTTCTCTCCGCGTTCAGCTCCCTTTTCTGCTGGGTTCTGCTCGCGTCTCTCCACCCGACTTTCCTAAACCGTTTTCGGCTGCATGTGTAGACTTTCCGTGAGTGCTTCCAAACTAAACTCCGTTAGCGTGTGCGGAGGGGCTGAAATGGTGAGTGGGTGCGCCTGGCTGACGCGTCCAACCACAGAGGGAAGCAAAGTTATTGGTCACCCAGACGGAATGAAATCTTTCATTCAGCAGAGCAGCGGCTGCCTCACATAACTGCAGGGGAAAACCATCCGTGCAGGCTCCGCCACTGAAAACACTGGACAGCTTTCAAGGCTGCAGAATTTTGATAGTTCTGTGATTTTTGAAATTTCACTGAAAGACGCAGTGTTTCAGAGCACAACTCCTTCAAAGATACATTTTGGCTTGACCAAAAAAGTTACTTTTTCTCTTTGGCCGTAGTGGCTCCCAGTGAATTAAAAAGAAATTAAAAAAAAAAAGTCACACATTTATTTGATCATGTAAAATAAAAGAAAGAAAAAAGTAAAAGACAAAAAGAAATCATAAAAGCATGAAAAAGTGCTGAGAAAAAGTTGGTTCTTCAAGAAGATAAAAGAAAAAGTCATTTAAAAAAAAAAAGCTGCAAATCTGCCAGAATTTGCAAGTAGCTATACAGTATCTCACAAAAGTGAGTACACCTCTCACATTTTTGTCAATATTTTATTATATCTTTTAATGGGACAACACTGAAGATATAACACTTTGATACAATGTAAAGTAGTCAGTGTACAGCTTGTATAAAAGTATAAATTTGCTGTCCCCTCAAAATAACTTAGCACACAGTCATTAATGTCTAAACCACTGGCAACAAAAGTGAGTACACCCCTAAGTGAAAATGTCCAAATTGTGCCCAAAGTGTCAATGTTTTGTGTGGCCACCATTATTTTCCAGCACTGCCTTAACTCTCTTGGGCATGGAGTTCACTAGAGCTTCACAGGTTGCCACTGGAATCCTCTTCCACTCCTCCATGACAACATCATGGAGCTGGTGGATGTTAGAGACCTTACGCTCTTCCACCATCTGTTTGAGGATGCCCCACAGACGCTCAATAGGGTTTAGGTCTGGAGACATGCTTGGCCAGTCCATCACCTTTACCCTCAGTTTCCTTTGCAGGGCAGTGGTCGTCTTGGAGGTGTGTTTGGGGTGGTTATCATGTTGGAATACTGCCCTGCAGCCCAGTTTCCAAAGGGAGGGGATCATGCTCTGCTTCAGTATGTCACAATACATGCTGGCATTCATGGTTTCCTCAATGAACTGTAGCTCCCCAGTGCCGGCAGCACTCATGCAGCCCCAAACCATGACACTCCCACCACTATGCTTGACTGTAGGCAAGACACACTTGTCTTTGTACTCCTCACCTGGTTGCCACCACACACGCTTGACACCATCTGAACCAAATAAGTTTATCTTGGTCTCATCAGACCACAGGACATGGTTTCTGTAATCCATCTCCTTAGTCTGCTTGCCTTCAGCAAACTGTTTGTGGGCTTTCTTGTGCATCATCTTTAAAAGGGGCTTCCTTCTGGGACGACAGCCATGCAGACCAATTTGATGCAGTGTGCAGCGTATGGTCTGAGCACTGACAGGCTGACCCCCCACCCCTTCAACCTCTGCAGCAATACTGGCAGTACTCATACATCTATTTTCAAAAGACAACCTCTGGATATGATGCTGAGCACGTGCACTCAGCTTCTTTGGCTGACCATGGCAAGGCCTGTTCTGTGTGGAACCTGTCCTGTTAAACTGCTGTATGGTCTTGGCCACAATGTTGCACCTCAGTTTTAGGGTGCTGGCAATCTTCTTATAGCCTAGGCCATCTTTGTGTAGAGCAACAATTCTTTTTTCAGGTCCTCAGAGAGTTTTTTTTTTTTTGCCATGAGGTGCCATGTTGAAATTCCAGTGACCAGTATGAGAGAATGTGAGAGCAATAACACCAATTTTACACAACTGCTCCCCATTCACACCTGAGACCTTGTAACACTAACAAGTCACATGACATCGGGGAGAGAAAATGGCAAATTGGGCACAATTTGGACATTTTCACTTAGGAGTGTACTCACTTTTGTTGCCAGCGGTTTAGACACATTGGCTGTGTGTTATTTTGAGGCAACAGCAAATTTACACTGTTATACAAGCTGTACACTGACTACTTTACATTGTATCAAAGTGTCATATCTTCAGTGTTGTCCCAAGAAAAGATATAATAAAATATTTACAAAAATGTGAGGGGTGCACTCACTTTTGTGAGATACTGTACTAGAAGAAAGATGCAAATCTAGGTTAAATTCAAGAAAAAATACAACAAAAACTAAGGGGCACTCAGAGAGTGCATACCTCCACCAAGGTCTGTCTGTCTGTGACAGGAGAAGACCTACTGGATGGATTTTGATGAAATTTTCACCAGAGGTGGTCCTTGAGTTATGGATGAACCCTTTAGATTTTGGAGGTGATCTCCCTCCCAGCACAAATTGGTTGAAAAAATGCTGAAAAGACGTCTTTGCCAACCATCTAAAAACGTACAGATTTGGTTGAAAAGTGAAATATGAAAGGCTTGTCTTTTTAAGGTTGTTGAAAAGGTGTCTTCATATAGACGTCTCTGTATGGTCTTAATTTGGTTCAAAAATGAAGATGAAAAGTCACCTTTTCAAGGTTGTTTAAAAATTTATGAAGGGAAAAAAAATCATATTTAATAGTAAAAAAGGGCTTTCCTATTACTAATGGTTACAGTGTTTCATCTTATAGCTCAGTTTTAAGACTCAAATGTGTTGGCGCCATGCTGTTTTTTCCCAAAAAATGCTCAGAATTCTTCTTTCAATAGTAGTAAATCTTTACCATGGCTGTTAAAATATTTGTTGGTTTTCAGATAGTTACGGAAGCCTGATTGATAAGGGTTGTGAATGAACTCTTTTAGTGTTTAAGCTCTGTGCATATCACAGCAGATTAGCATTACACTTCCAAAATATGGAAACAATTACTGGTCTGGAAGCTGAATGAGGAATCACCAGCGGTTGTTAAACTCAGCACCACTTTCATACGTTATAAATCTATTACGCAGTTCTTTCATGTCTTTCATTTAGTTAAGTTGCCTGCACACAGACACATCTTTGAAATTAAGTGTGCACACAATTGCCAAACTATGAACACTAGAGCTGAGATATCTTCTAACATGGATTATTTACTGACTGAAGCTCCTCTAGAAGTTCAGCAGATATCATGAAACAGATTTCACCTATATACTTCCCAGAATGATCTTTGATGTTCTGGTCTCTTCTTCTCCAACATAAATTACAAAAAGCTTTAAAAGCTGCCTATTAAATTAAAAAAAAAAGTGATTTAAGCTGCTTTAAAAAAAACATAGTCACCAACATCCTGTTTTGAGTAGTCCTACATAGCCTCTCTGGGCAGGAGGCAGAATACATCCTGGACTGATCACAGCACCTGGTAATCCCAAGCAGTCTCCCATCAAAGTATTAACCAATGTAGAGCCTGCTTAGCTTTGAAGGACAAACAAGTCCAAATGTGTTCAGGGACACCCAGAGCTCAAGATATAAATGCCAATAAAGAGACATAACATCACTATATATATAATTCAAGAAATCTCTGTGACAATGTGACGATGGATGTGACGACAATGGGACTCGCTAAAAGATCATTCTTCTTCTTTTAGATTTGATTGGCGGTTGGCAACCAGCTTACAGGAGACAGAGATTTCTTGAATTATATACTGTATATAGAGAGGAGTCAGGTGAAGTGATTGGACCAGACCTTGGCTGTGGCAATTGCCACGGCCAAGATATGTAAAGTGATGATATAGAGTGAAGTGATGATATAGAGTGAAGTACGAGGAGACAAAGAAGAGTGATGTCTGAAGATAGAGTTGAGGTTCGACTGGACACAGCAATGATGATAGAAGGACTACAGCTCCTGACCGGATAGAGTGACGATATAGAGTGAAGTACATGGCGGTAATACACCTGTAAGCTGGTTGCCAACCACCAATCAAATCTAAAAGAAGAAGAAGGAAGAACCAGCTTACAGGTGCATTACCGCCATGTACTTCACTCTATATCATCACTCTATCTGGTCAAGAGGTGGCAGTTGCCACGGCCAAGATATATAGAGTGATGATATAGAGTGAAGTACTTGGGATTTACTACATGCTGGATGTATATGACATGATAATGGGCTCAGGGAACAAGCACACAGGCTCGAGTTAGATTCAAAGCTTTATTCAACAACGGTGGGTGTGTGGGTGCGTGTGTGAGTGGTGTGGGTGGATTGATGGTGAACAGGAAGCGCCGAGAGCGGAACAGTTCGCCGTGCAGCCAGGCAACCCTACGGGCAGAGCAGAGATGCAGGTTAGAGACAGTCACACACCCCGTGGGGTTAACACTTGGTGTACTGCTTACGTGCAGGTGTTGTGGTGGCTGACGTTGGCTGATGCAGGACTTCTGCCTGGGAGACAGCGCTCCGGTGCACACTCGGCGAGGAGAGGAGAGAGCTGTAGAGGTTGAGGCGAGGATGGGAAATCAGCCGCCTGGAGGGTCCACCTGTGCACAGGGGAGAGACTGAAGAGCAGGTAAGGAAACAAACAGCTTACGTGCTGGGTGAAGGATGGCGCAGGCCGGGGAGAGTCGATCATGCGCTGGAGTTTGGGAGCGTAGACGAGCAGACGGCTCCAGACTGAGGCTGTAGGCAGAGCGGGTTAAATAGCCCACGGCTGATGAGATGCAGGTGTGCGCGCCGCTGGAACTGATGATGAGCGAGCGCGAGTTGTGACAGTATAGAGTGATGGAGTGACTATAATGTGAGTATGCCCCCGTACTCACATTATTGAGTATGGGGGCGTTACTCTGTCAGAGCGACTTCTGACACTGCTGAGTGAGTGGGAGAATTATTGATGTTTTTCTGTCTTTTCATTGGCTCACCACAGACACCATTGTCTGAACTGTATCAGCGCTCTGTGATCAGGAAAGCCACCCTGATCACAGAGGATCCATTTCACCCCCTCCATCATTCTTTTCAGTTACTGCCATCAGGCAGACAATTTAAAGTTCCATTGGCCCATAAAAAACATTTACAATAAATCATTTATTCCTTCTGCAGTAAGGAATAAATAGTGAAACCACTGACGTATATCTGTAACCTGTCTCTCCAATCAGGTATATTTCCCAATGCAATGAAAATAGCTAAAGTAATTCCGATTTACAAGACAGGCGACAGAGGGGAACTCTCCAACTACAGACCAATTTCACTATTACCGCAATTTTCCAAGATACTTGAAAAAATATTCTATGAGAGAATTGACAACTTCATACTGAAGAATGATTTATTGTGTGAGCAGCAATATGGGTTCAGACACAAAAGGACAACAGCATATGCCTTAATGGAATTTACAGAAAAAATATCAACAGCCATTGAAAATAAAGAGTATTCAGTTGGAGTATTCCTGGATCTTAAAAAAGCATTTGATACAGTAGATCACAATCTATTATTAAAGAAACTACAAAATTGTGGTATTAGAGGGGTAGCACTGTCCTGGTTAAGTAGTTACTTAAAGAATAGATATCAGTTTGCATGTGTTAACAGCAAAAACTCAGAGTTACTGAAGGTCACCTGTGGAGTCCCACAGGGTTCAGTTTTGGGACCATTATTATTCAATATGTATATAAATGATATATGTAAAGTTTCAGAAAAAATGGACTTAATATTGTTTGCTGATGACACTAATCTGCTATGCAGTGGAAACAATTTGGAACAACTTCTGGATACACTCGGAAAGGAATTAGGAAAGCTGAAACTGTGGTTTGATTCAAACAAATTAGCGCTCAATTTAAGCAAGACAAAATTTATAGTCTTTAACAACCATCACAACTACCCAGTACCCAAACTCAGTGTAAATGGTGTAGAGATTGAAAGGGTATCCGAAACTAAATTCCTTGGAGTAATAATTGATAACAAACTGTGTTGGAAGCCACATATTAATTATATAAAAGGTAAAGTATCCAAATCAATTGCATTATTACACAGAGTGAAAAATTTGCTGAATCAACCCACACTATACACCTTGTACCATTCATTAATACTCCCATACATGACATATTGTAATGAAGTATGGGGAAATACATATAAAACAAACATATATCCACTCTTTATGCTTCAAAAGAGAGCTATTAGAATAATCAACAAAGTAGCTTACAGGGAACCAACACACCCACTTTTTCTTAAACAAAAAACTCTCAAGTTGAAAGATCTGATTGACTTTAAAACCGCAATAATAATGTTCAAAGTGAAGAATCTATCACTGCCCGCAAATATCCAAAAGTTGTTCCAAACAAGGGAGAAACGATATCACTTCAGAGGAACATGTATATTTCAAAAGCCTACAGTGAGAACAACCACCAAGCAACACTGTATTTCAGTGCAAGGAGTCAGATTATGGAACGATTTTGGACCTGAATTAAAATCATGTACAAAGCTTGGACAATTTAAACAAAAACTAAAGGAAGAAATACTCCAAACATATTTACAAGACGACATGTAAACTCACATAAGGATTGACATTTCCAGCCTGTGTTGTGTTGTAGCTTAGTTTTTTCTTTTTTTCTTTTTTCTCTGTGACACTGTCTTAGATTTGTTTTTGAATAGTAACCGCTTAACTTAGACTAGCTCAGTTTTCTTTTTCTCTCAGTCACATTTTGTCTTAACCTTGTTTTAAATTGTAATCGCTCTTGTCTTGTTTTCTCTTTTTTCTCCTTTGAATTCTTGGATGGAATATGGGTGGGCAATATAAGCTGCGGCTTCAGCCATCACCCATTTCGGATAACTCACGTGGAATTGTGTAGTAGAAGGAGTCTTTGTCTAATTTGACCTTGTTGTTATATTATACAGTTTCTTTTAACCTGTAATGTACTATCCGAAATAAATAAATTCATTCATTCATTCATTCATACTTCAGTTAGCTATCAATATTAGTTATCAGCATTTATATATTAATCACAATTAATTTTTAATAGTTATTAATATTTTCTGCCACATGATTTTATTTGCTGTTTCCTTTTTAATCATGTTTCCTTTTTTAAACTGTTTTTATCCTGTGAGTTTGAACATGTCTTTGAGAGTGTTGAATGTGTTATATTGGTGTAGCCGTGTCTATGAAGAATTTGTAGTAGAAGAAAGTATAGTAGTAGAATTGATAGTTATCTATCTATCTATCTATCTATCTATCTATCTATCTATCTATCTATCTATCTACAGTGGGGGAAAAAGTATTTAGTCAGCCACCAATTGTGCAAGTTCTCCCACTTAAAAGATGAGAGAGGTCTCCAATTTCCCTCATAGGAATACCTCAACTATGAGAGACAAAATGAGAAAAAAAAAATCCGGAAAATCACATTGAAGGATTTTTTAATGAATTAATTGGTAAATTCCTTGGTGAAATAAGTATTTGGTCACCTACAAACAAGCAAGATTTCTGGCTCTCACAGATGTGTAACTTCTTCTTTAAGAGGCTCCTCTGTCCTCCACTCGTTACCTGTATTAATGGCACCTGTTTGAACTCATTATCAGTATAAAAGACACCTGTCTACAACCTCAGTCAGACTCCGAACTCCACTATGGCCAAGACCAAAGAGCTGTCAAAGGACACAAGAAACAAAATTGTAGACCTGCACCAGGCTGGGAAGACTGAACCTGCAATAGGTAAGCAGCTTTGTGTGAAGAAATCAACTGTGGGAGCAATTATTAGAAAATGGAAGACATACAAGACCACTGATAATCTCCCTCAATTTGGGGCTCCATGCAAGATCTCACCCCGTGAGGTCAAAATGATCATGAGAACGGTGAGCAAAAATCCCAGAACCACACGGGGGGACCTAGTGAATGACCTGCAGAGAGCTGGGACCAAAGTAACAAAGGCTACATCAGTAACACACTACGCCGCCAGGGACTCAAATCCTGCAGTGCCAGACGTGTCTCCCTGCTTAAGCCAGTACATGTCCAGGCCCGTCTGAAGTTTGCTAGAGAGCATTTGGATGATCCAGAAGAGGATTGGGAGAATGTCATATGGTCAGATGAAACCAAAATAGAACTTTTTGGAAAAAATCAACTTGTCGTGTTTGGAGGAGAAAGAACACCATACCTACTGAGAAGCATGGGGGTGAAAACCTCATACTTTGGGGCTGTTTTTCTGCAAAGGGACCAGGACGACTGATCCGTGTAAAGGAAAGAATGAATGGGGCCATGTATCGTGAGATTTTGAGTGAAAACCTCCTTTCATCAGCAAGGGCATTGAAGATGAAACGTGGCTTGGTCTTTCAGCATGACAATGATCCCAAACACTCTGCCCGGGCAACGAAGGCGTGGCTTCGTAAGAAACATTTCAAGGTCCTGGAGTGGCCTAGCCAGTCTCCAGATCTCAACCCCATAGAAAATCTTTGGAGGGAGTTGAAAGTCCGTGTTGCCCAGCGACAGCCCCAAAACATCACTGCTCTAGAGGAGATCTGCATGGAGGAATGGGCCAAAATATCAGCAACAGTGTGTGAAAACCTTGTGGAAACTTACAGAAAACGTTTGACCTCTGTCATTGCCAACAAAGGGTATATAACAAAGTATTGAGATGAACTTTTGTTATTGACCAAATACTTATTTTACTGAGGAATTTACCAATTAATTCATTAAAAATCCTTCAATGTGATTTTCTGGATTTTTTTTTTCTCATTTTGTCTCTCATAGTTGAGGTATACCTATGATGAAAATTTAAGACCTTTCTCATCTTTTAAGTGGGAGAACTTGCACAATTGGTGGCTGACTAAATACTTTTTTCCCCCACTGTACCTATCTATCTATCTATCTATCTATCTATCTATCTATCTATCTCTGTCTATCTGTCTGTCTAGCTGTCTAGCTGTCTGTCTAGCTGTCTAGCTGTCTGTCTGTCTGTCTGAGTGATGAATTTGTCATCTATCTGTCTATCTGTCTATCTGTCTAGCTGTCTTAGCTGTCTGTCTCTGTCTAGAGTGATGAATTTGTAAGGACTACAGCTCCTGACCAGATAGAGTGATGACATAGACTGAAGTACGTGGTGGTAATGCACCTGTAGGCTAGTTGCCAACCGCCAATCAAATTTAATCTTCTTCTTTTAGATTTGATTGGCAGTTCTTCTTCTTCTTCTAGATTTGATTTGCAGTTGGCAAACCAGCTTACAGGTGCATTACCGCCACATACTTCCCTCTATATCATCACTCCTATCTGGTCAGGAACTGTAGTCCTTACCGCCACGTACTTCACTCAATAAACATCACTCTATGTATCAAAAGTCAGAATTCTCTGTTGGCAACCTCTTCTTCGTCTTCTTCACTCTATATCTTCTTCTTCTTCTTTTAGATTTGATTGCCGGTTGGCAACCAGCTTACAGGTGCATTACCGCCACATACTTCACTCTCTATCATCATTCTATCTGGTCAAGAGCTGTAGTCCTTCTATCATCATTGCTGTGTACAATCAAACCTCAACTCTTATCTTTAGACGGGGTTATCAATCTATCTATATATAATTCAAAAAATCTGTGTATGTGTGTGTCACTCTCTATATTTTTGTATAAGGAGTTCTTATAAGGAGTTCTGAACAATCTTCTTCTTCTTCTTTTTCAAACAGTGAGATTTCCATGTCTACATGATGTATATAACATTCTATCTGGTCCCACATATCTTGGCCGTGGCCCTGTCTACACTCTATATCACTCTCTTGATTGGCGGTTGGCTGCCACACACTCTATATATGTCTATGTCTGATTCACCTATGATGTGCCTATAATGTCTACAATGTAGACATGATGTTTATATGACATCCTGTAGACACCAAAAAATCAAAGGCAGCCTTCACTCACGATCATAGATATCATAGGCACATCATAGGCTCAGTGATGCCTGATGTTATAGCTGACATCATCAAACCCTGTCTGTCACAATGTAATGATCATAGGACTCGCTAAAAGATCATAGGACATATGAAATCTTCAAAGATCAATGGCAGGCATCACTCATGATCATAGGACTCGCTATGACATCATCAAAGATCAAAGGCAGCCATCACAGATCAAAGGCAGTCATCACTGAACGAGTGGTGACATCAAAGATCAAAGGCAGGTTTCACCATGGTTACTGTTGCCATGGTAACAGTAACTTTCAATGGGCATGCAGAAATGCTTGTAAACACTTGCTTTCTATGGGCTTGCACAGGTATGCACTAGTAGAGAGAAATTTGTAGATTGTACTTGTATTCAAATAGTGCTTTTTTTTTTCCACAATATCTTTATTGAACCTTTTTTTTTTAACAAACATGATACAAACAATCAAACACTAACACTAAAGTACTACAAAAAAAAAAAAATGCACTAAAAACACCAACAACCACCAACAAAATCAAGTCTTCAACAATGCTCCTCTGTTTAGTCTAGACAATCCAATACATTAGTATACTTATTATGTTCACCAGTTTGGAATTTACAAGGTCCACACACATCATTCACCTTCTTCTTCAAGAGTTATGTTTAAATTTTTTACATAATCAATAAAAGGTCTCCATATATTCTCAAACACAATTTCCTTTGATTTTAGTATATATGTTATTCTTTCTAATGGAAGGTTTGTTAACATCTGTCTTAACCACTGAGTCACATCTGGTCTATGAGTCTTTTTCCATAATAGTGCAATACATTTTTTGGCATTAAGCAAACTGAGGTCTATGAATGTTCTTTCACTTTTATTAAAATTATGCTTTTCTGGGTACAGACCCAACAAAAACAGTTTAGGATTCAATATGATTTGTTTTGAGATTATTTTTTCAATTGTTACCCTCACCTCTTCCCAAAACATTCTTATTAATCTACATTCCCATAAACAATGAAATAGGGTTCCTTTACTTTCCATGCATTTTGTGCATGTATCTGGTATATTTTTGTTATATCTATTTAACTCCTCCGGTGTAACATACATCCGCATTAACCATTTGAAATGTATCAATTTAAGGCGTGCATTTATTGATTTGGTTTGAGCTTCTGTACAAGCCAATTCCCATTGTTCCTCTGAAATTTCAATTTGCAGATCTTCTTTCCAGTAGTTTAATCTTTTCAGTGAATTTTCACTTGAAGATAGTGTCAATGAGTTATAAAACTCTGAAATAATACCCTTTCTTTTACTATCTTTCATCATCATTTTTTCCAAGGATGAATAAATAGGTCGAGTGAGAGCTTTATTTTGATTTGATCGAATAAAGTTTCTAAGTTGAAGATATTTAAAAAAATGTGTTCTATTGAGATTAAATTTGATCCTCAGCTCTTCAAAAGACATTATGTTGTCTGCACATGGCAAATATAAATCCTGAATCTTTTGTATCCCTTTTAAATTCCATACTTTAAATACAGCGTCCGCTCTCCCTGGTTTAAAATATTGATTACCCCATATTGGACTAAATTGTGACAATAACTGTGGTTCTTTTAAATAGTTTTTAGCTTCACACCATATTTTGATCATATGCTTTACAAATGGATTTTTAACTTGTTTTTGTAATTTTTTTGCCGAATCTGAGTATATGAATATGGGAAGAGGTAAAGGTAAATTGTATGATTCCATTTCAGTCCAGTGAGGGAGATCATTTGATGAAAAATAATATGTCATAGACCTCAGTTGTGCCGACCAATAATACAACATAAAATTTGGACATTTCAGACCTCCACGATCAAATGGTAAATATAATAAAGACAAACGTAATCTAGCCCTCCTGTTGTTCCATATAAATTCCACTAACTTTTTTTTTATTCTTGAGAATAGATCTAAAGGTGGTGATAAGGGAATGTATTGAAATAAATAAAGTATTTTAGGTAAAATATTACTTTTAAGTATATTGATTCTCCCGATCATCGACATTGGTAGTGACATCCATCTCTGAGTTAACTCACTGATATCTGACATTAAGGCTTCATAGTTGACACTGGCGACTGATTCTAGCTTAGGCATAATTTGGATTCCTAAATATTTAAACTGATTTACAACATTGAATTGATTTACCTCAGGGGCTGGGTAATTTCTCTGGGTCTCATTTAGCATTAATATTGAAGATTTTTTAGGTGTTTTGCTGATTCTCTATCCCAGGTTGGAGAGTTAACTTCCACATGCACGTTTCCTCCTCCTGGGCCGCTACCCAGGGGAGCAACAGTGGCAGAGAGGTTTGGAAAACACACTGATGATATGGAATAATAAGGAAGATACTCAAGGAAGACAGGAAGATACTCAAGATGGCGACCGGGATGGTCACACTTTTTCAGTGCTGAGACAAAGTCACTGATTTTGCCATTAAAAGTGGCTGGCCTGCAGCGATCGGCGCTCGTGGCGAACACGCACGGGCTGAATTGCCACCTCCGTTGGATTGCCCTTTAATCGCCTTTCTCCAGCGACTTCCTGCGCCTTCCTGAAGCGATTGCTAAGCTAACACTAGTTAGCTTAATGCTACCTGAAGCGATTGCTAAGCTAACGCCAGTTAGCTTAATGCTGGCGCCAGTCTCTAAAAATCTAACCTACAGCGATCGG
Source organism: Pholidichthys leucotaenia (assembly GCA_020510985.1). Taxonomy (NCBI): domain Eukaryota; kingdom Metazoa; phylum Chordata; class Actinopteri; order Cichliformes; family Pholidichthyidae; genus Pholidichthys; species Pholidichthys leucotaenia. The sequence goes on along the minus strand of CM035843.1, from coordinate 58,760,355 downwards.
ATATACCTCCGGTGGATTACCCCTTTGATCGCTTTTATCCGGCCACTGTGAGTAAACTGACCAGCGATTCCAGCGCTTCCTTGTGATTCACTGATGTGCCCTACCTGAAGCGATTGCTAAGCTAACGCTAGTTAGCTTAATGCTGGCGCCAGCCATTCCACCTAACACCAGCCTGAATCAAAGCCCAGCTGCGAGGCCCAGCGGAGATACTACCAGGCAGGCGGCTATTTGCTTGACGGGGCTCAGCAGAGATTTCACCCAGGCAGACGGCGGTAGGCGGCGGTGCCCAGCGGAGGACTTACCGTGACTGCAGCGGCGGTGTGCGACGAGACTACCCGAAGCGATTGCTAAGCTAACGCTAGTTAGCTTAATGCTGGCGCCAGTCATTCCACCTTACACCAGCCGGAATCGAAGCCCAGCTGCGAGGCCCAGCGGAGATACTACCAGGCAAGCGGCTATTTGTTGACGGGGCTCAGCAGAGATTTCACCCAGGCAGACAACGGTAGGTGGCGGTGCCTAGCGGAGGACTTACCGTGACCTCAGCGGAGCTCGGTGGCAGCGGCGGTGTGTGACGAGACTCGGTTGGAGGAGCGGGACGGGAGACCAGTTACGGCGACTATGAGCAACGAGACCAGCAACGGAAGGGGCTAGTTGGCTAGCTGAGGCCCAGCTGGATTCGAGGACGATCGGATCAGATTCTGGCGATATAAGCAGAATTTATTTTACTATCCACAGATTTTCTTTTTCCTTCTTTCCAAGAAAGACTGAAGATGGCGGCCACCGGATTAAAAAGTGGGCTGATGGGCACCACTAATAAGCCTTCTCTACTTCTCTACTTCCTCTTCGTTTTGTCTTTGTGTGTCTGGACCTGCAACAAGAAGGATTTTCCGACAAACTCAACCAAAGGTGAAGTTAAAAAGTTTTATCTGTATGGATTTGGGCTTGGACATCTCACCCTACACTCTATGTGGTCTTTAAAAGCCCTGAGCAAAAACTTCCAAATTAAGGCAAACATGGCTGTTAAGCAAAAATCACAATATGGCAGAGGATATACAATTAAAGTTCTGTTAGTTCTGCTACTTCTGGCAGGAGATATTCACCTTAACCCTGGACCTGCCACTATTAAACAGCAGACCACTGGGTTAGCACAAAACCGAGCTGTACAAAAGCAAAAACAACATTTATTTTTCCAAACTGTTAATCATGCACGAGTTCTTTGGGACACCAAGGCTAAACCAAAGGGGATCCTCGGCGGACATTTAAACATACGGAGCATAATCCCCAAAAGAGATGAGATTTCGGTGTTGCTGTTGGACTCAAATCTGGACTACCTTTGTCTCTCAGAAAGCTGGCTACACAGTAACATAGACACTAATATGATCGATATTGTGGGCTACCAGTGTTTTAGAAAAGACAGGCAGGTAGGGAGGGGAGGAGGTGTTTTAATTTACATCAAAGACAAATATAAATGTCAACTGGTTGATTTGAATACTTCACTTGAATGTTTAGCTGTTAATGTATGTCTCTCTCCGGTAATGAATTTCAACATTGCAGTAGTGTACAACCCACCGTCACACAACTCTTCCTTTTATAATGAATTAAGTGATCTGGTTAAACAACTTGAGAAGAACAGAGAAACAATAATTCATGGTGACTTTAATATCAACTGGTCTGATAAAAAAGACAAACAAAAACTGAAAAGCCTCATGACTAAATTTAATTACCAGCAAATCATCAAAGGACCCACCAGGATAACCAAACAATCCAGAACACTTATTGACATGGTATTTACTAATAAACCAGAACGAATAACCAGAACCTATAATCTTGTAACTGGTCTCTCAGATCATAACATGGTTCTTGCTGTCAGGAAACTTACTAAAAAGCGACTACAGTATTTTGGGGGAGTCGATATTGACAAATCAAATTTTATTATCCCCAAATCAAAAAATGAGGAGTTTGAACATTACTTAGAGAATCAAAATTGGGAGCAGCTCATGTCAACATGTGAAGTAGATGATTGTTGTAATTTTATAACTGCAACAATCACAAAGTCTATAGAAAAATTTTCAAAGCAAATTAAAAGTAGACAACAGAAGATTAGCCTACCATGGTTAAATAATGAAATAAGAAAACTTATGAAGAGGCGAGACTATGCACTGAAAACATCACTAACCTCCAAACTACAAAATGATCACCTTGTGTACAAAAGTTTAAGAAATAAAGTGGTACATGAGCTGCGAAAATCAAAAATATCTTATTACAATAAACTGATAGATCATGCAAAGGGTAACAACAGTTCCCTATGGAGGCATTTAAATAACTTAACTAATAAAAAAAACGATCAGAAGGGGGTAAAGGAACTTAGAATCAATGGCAAGACCGTCAGTGACAAGGCTACTTTGGCAAATGAATTTAATTCACACTTTGTGGGCTCTGTGGAAGACTTAACAAAAATTTTTGTGCTGCCAAATGTGCTCAACAACACAAATTCCATACTTCCAACAGATACTTTTCACATCGATGAGGTAAATGAGAAGTTAATTGCTGGTATTGTTAAAACACTGTCAAACTCAAAAACTAATGATATCTACAATATGAGCACCTCCTTTCTCAAAATGCACAGCAAAATATTAATCAAACCACTGACTCATCTCATTAATCTCTCCATTAGGTCTAGTACATTTCCATCTGGCTGGAAAAAAGCTGTCGTCATACCAGTTCATAAATCAGGCAGTAAAGACGATATATGCAATTACCGCCCAATCTCTATCTTACCAGTCCTATCTAAGGTTCTTGAAAAAGTTGTAGCTACACAGCTGATAGACTACTTACAAGACAGTCAACTTCTTCATCCACATCAATTTGGTTTTAGACCAGGATACTCAACAGAAACAGCAAATTGTTGCCTTATTGAAAACGTCAAACAGTCCTTGGACAGGGGTAATGTGGTAGGAGCTGTTTTTCTAGATCTCAAAAAGGCTTTCGATACTGTAAACCACAGTTTGCTTTTATCCAAAATGGTATCTTTTAACTTCTCCCCAAATACATTAGAATGGTTTGCATCTTATCTCCAGAATAGAGAACAGTGTGTAAAAGTTCACCAGGATAAATCCTCATTTTTAAACAACCGCATGGGTATCCCACAAGGGTCCATTCTTGGTCCTTTACTTTTCAGCATTTTTATTAATGACCTGCCGTTACACTGCTCAGCTGCAACATGCCAACTTTATGCAGATGATGCAGTTATTTACACAGCTGCCAAGACTCCAGCACAGGCTGCAGATGTACTGTCTACAAGTATGGTTGATGTCCAAGAGTGGCTCCTCCAGAACCATCTATTGCTGAACCTTCAGAAAACAGTCTCAATGTGCTTTTCAATCAAAAAATGTAACCTGCAACATTTTAAAGTTAATATACATGATCATGACATCAGTTTAGCTACAGAATTCAAATACCTTGGCATTGTACTAGATCCTCAACTCAAATTTAATCTTCATATAAAGAAAATTTCAAAAACAGTAAAAAAAAATCTGAACTGCTTTAAATTAATTAGATATTACATACCTTACGAAGCAGCTGCACTGTATATGCATTCTATGGTTTTTTCTCATATATCATACTGTTTGACAGTCTGGGCTCAAGCAGCCCCTTCCACAATAAGACATATAGGTTCATTATATAATCAAACCCTAAAAATCTTGGACAAAAAGCCCATTAGGTGGCATCACTGTAATGTTTTAAAAAAATACAACCTATTGAGTTTTGAGAGCTTCATTGACCTCTGTCTTCTGAAATTAACGTTCAAATGTTTCCATAAATCAGCACCCGAGCCACTTGCTGGTTTTGTCCAAAGACAGGACAGCAGCAGAGCCACCAGGAGTTCTGTTAACAATAACTGTAAAATATTCCACCGCAGAACCACATTTGGACAAACAGCTTTCTCTATAAAGGGCAGTCACATCTGGAACACAATGCCAAATGAAATTAAAATAATAACGGACTTTAAAACATTCACTAAAAATGTTAAAAACTGGCTGAAAAATAAACAAGAATGTACTCATGTATGAATTAATTGTCTGCAAAGTGAGAGTGAATGAAGGGAAGGAATAAATGTGTTTGTTTATAGTGAGTGACGGAGGGAGGAAGGCCTGAAATAGGCAAATGTGAGTTATGTTATATGTGTTAAATGTGAGTCAGGCTGTTATATTTGTGTATTTATAATATTTATAATATTTATGTTAAATGTGAGTCAGGCTGTTATATTTGTGTATTTATAATATTTATAATATTTATAATTGTGTATTTATAATTTTTCTGCATTGATGTATGTGGTTATTGTGTATATTTTTTATCTTGATTCTTTTTTCTAAAGCCCATCCAGGGACAAGAGTTGCAAATTAGCTAATAGCTATACACTCTATGTGCAACACATCAGATTGATTGTCTTTGATTAATTGTCTATGTTTATTGCACTGTCCCTGTCAAATAAACTAATCTACTACTATTTAGTTTTATTTATTTTATATCCTGATATTTCCCCAAAATTCTTTATTAAATTCAACAAGGTTGGAATTGATTTTTTTAGATTCGACATAAACAAAATTATATCATCGGCGTACAGGGAGATTTTATGTTCTGTTGGTCCAACTTTAATTCCATATATTTGTGAATGTAAACGTATCGCTATCGCTAAAGGTTCAATTGCCATAGTAAACAGTAAAGGTGAAAGTGGACAGCCTTGTCGACATCCTCTATTGATTTTTATTGGTTTTGAAATATTGTTATTTGTTAGGATTTCTGCTGTAGCATTATTGTATATTATTTGAACCCATTTTATGAAATTATTTCCAAGTCCAAACCTTTGTAGGACTTCAAAAAGAAAGGGCCATTCAACTCTATCAAAGGCCTTTTCGGCGTCCAATGATAGGAGAGCTGTATCCGGTGCTTCTTTATTAAAATAAATAATATTAAATAGTCTTCTTACATTATGGAAGCCTTGTCTACCCTTTATAAAGCCATTCTGATCTCGATTAATAATATTTGGTAAAATTTCTTGTATTCATCTTGCTAAAATTTTACAGATTATCTTAAGGTCGGCGTTTAATAGGCTTATTGGTCTCATATTTTCACATTTATTAGAGGGCTTACCTGGTTTTGGCAGCAGTATACTTAAGGCATTATTTATGTATGATGGTAAATTATTATTTTGAAATGCTTCTAAAACCATTTCCAAAAAAGGTTTTATTAATTTATTCTTAAATTTTTTATAAAGGTCAACTGGAAGACCATCTGGTCCTGCACTTTTTCCTGATTTCATATTATCAATGGCTAGCCCAACTTCTTCTTGACTAATTTTAGACTCCAATATCTCCCTGTTTTCATTTGGAATACACGGTATAGATAGTTCGTTCAAAAACCCATTTAGTTTTGTTAAATCAGGTTCATTTTTGGTATCATATAATTTTTCATAGTAATCTCTAAAGGCTCTATTAATTTCTAAAGGATCTATAACTACCTGTCCATTACTTATAATACTGGTAATTGGTGTTTTAATTTCCAATTGTTTAATCTGCCATGCTAATAATTTTCCTGATTTTTCACCTTGTTCATAAAAAGATTGTTTCAATCTTAGAAGACTCGAGGCAGCTCTATTCGCTGATTTTTTGTCGTATTCAGCTCTCAAAATCAGTAATTCATTCTCCAACCTTGGGTCACTTCCTGCATACACTTTTTCCTGAAGACTTTTTATTTTATGTTCCAATTTAGCTCTCTCCTCTCGAGTCTTCTTAGATTTTGATCCTGTATAACTAATAATATGTCCCCTAATAAAAGCTTTGAAAGCCTCCCACTTTACACATGCTGATGTTTGTGTAGTATTGATGTCAAAGAACTCGTCTATCTGTTTTTCTATATACTTGACAAATTCCTCATCCTGAAGCCATTTATGCTGAAATTGCCATCTACCTGATTCCTTCGTCAATTTTTTATCTACATATATTAGACAACAGGGTGCATGATCAGAAATCACGATGTTATCATAAAAGCAGTTTTGAATCTTGGACCTTAATTCTGTGGAAATCAAAAAATAATCAATACGTGAGAATGTCTTGTAGGTACTGGAATAACAAGAATAGGCTTTAACTTGTGGTTTCATTTCTCTCCATATATCTAACAATCTCAATTCTTTCATAAAATGATTAATAGTCATCCTACATCCAATGTGCGTACAATCCAGTCCTGTTGATCTATCCACACCTGGATTCAATGTACAATTAAAATCCCCTGCTATTATATGTTGCCCTGTAAGTGATGATAAGATGAGAAATAAATTAGCAAAGAACTTCTGATCATCTATATTGGGACCATATAAGTTCACAAGATTTATATTTTCTAATAGCAAAGAACCTTGAATGATTACATATCTTCCAAATTTGTCTCCAATTACATTTTTCACTTGAAAAGGAACTGATTTATGTATGAGAGTCATAACTCCCCTGGCTCGGGATGAAAATGAAGAGGTGAATACACTTCCCTGCCATCTACTCCTAATTCTTTTAACATCCTCCTCTATCAGATGAGTTTCTTGTAAAAACACAATTCTTGAACCCATGTCCTTTATTTTATTCATAACTTGTTTAAGTTTTTTTAAATTTTGTAGACCTCTGCAATTCCATGAAGTTAAATTAAGATTAACACTTTGGTCCATGATCAATAGAGAGTTTAGGATTACCTTGCAGTGTAAACATGCTCATACAGAGAAGCAAAAACATGAGTGGTTGAACATTCATCCTACAAACTACACACAAACAAATTTCCCCTTCCCACACTTGTGGCAAACCCCCCAAAATCAAAAGAAAAATTCTGTCTCCCGATATAGCCATCGACCGTTCCACATCCACGGGGAACAGCCTAAGCCACTCCTTCTTCATCCTCCCAATCACCCTAACTCTACTACTTTTAATGACGTAACATTAACTCTCCTCTGTAGTTTTCCAACTTAACTCCAAAATTTTTAACAACTTTGTACATCATAGTTTTTTTTTTTTTTGTTTGTTTTGTTTTTGTTTTGTTTTTTTAATATATAATACAATCTATATTTTGTAAACTTACTATTTACTTCAAGTCAGTCAGATGCCTGTGCAAATGCTTAATTATTCTACCTTATATTTTGTTCATGCTTAGCTCCCACCAGTCTCTTCTTCTTCTTTGATCTTCTTGATGAACTCCTGCGCCTCCTCTGGGGTCTTGAAGATGTGGGTTCTGCCCTCATACGTGGTCAGCAGTCTCGCAGGATAGATTACACCATGACGAATCCCAAGGTTGCGCAGCTCCTTACGTACGGGATCAAACTGCTTCCTCAATTGCTGGATTCCTGTGGCCAAATCTGGGTAGAACCGCACCTGCTGGTCCTGGTGTTTAATCTCTCCTTTTTTAGCTCGTGCAGCGTTGAAGATCTTCATCCTGTCTCTGTTGCTAAGAAACTTCATAATTAAGGTCCTCGGCGGTCCCTTATCTCTCCGTGGGCCAATGCGATGTGCTTTTTCCAGAACCACTGCTGATTGCAACTCCTCGCTGCCCAGCACCTCCGGAATCCACTTTTCCAGAAAGGAACATACGTCCCGACCTTCTGATTCCTCTGGAAGACCCACCAGCCTCAAATTATTCTGTCTCGACCGAGATTCCAAATCCAAAATATTATCTTCCAGAGATTTATTTTTTTTTTCCAAAGTGCGCACCTTTAATTGAAGACGGGTGACGTCATCTTCAGCACTAGCGAGACGGAGCTCCATCTGCGCCGTTCGTTCTACACAGTCACCCAATTCCTTTCTTATTCCTTCCAACGCTGTCATAATCCCATCAAATCTAGAGGAAAAGTCCGCTCTCATTGAACTCATGGCAGCCATCAGCGCATCTGCGCCATTCCCCGCAGAAATCGCACCGCCGCCAGCTTCCTCCGCCATATATGGAGCCTTGTTTGCTGCGTCACAGACCTGAAAGTCCGTTAATTTGGACTGTTTCGGCGGCTCGCTTTTTCCTTTTCCTGGTTTTCCAGCCTTAGGCTTCGCCGACATATCCTCGCTCAAATGCTGGGATACGTTCTGTCCCAAATGAGAGAGTTATTTGCCGATTTTTTTCTCCAGGAGCAGAGCAGAGCGAGACACGTCCGTCCTACGTGGCAGCCATAACCGGAAGTCCAAATAGTGCTTTTTAAGTGTACAGCACAATAGCACTAGAACTCTACTTCTTCTCTCGGTTGCTGGTGGATAGCAAGCAACTGAAAGGTGCATACTGCCACCTACTGTACAAGAATGTGTTACATTATGTCATTTGAGCTTGACCCCTACACTGTCTACTTCTTCTTTTGGATTTGATTGCCGGTTGGCAGCCAGCTTACAGGTGCATTACCGCCATTGACTTGATTGCACTGGTCAACACCAAATTTATTGTCTAAGTTTTTTTTAGCTGATTTGGGACAGTTTTGATGTGCTGAATCCAAAAATCACATTGGTTTTGCTCAATCAGGTCAACTTTTTGAATTATGGCCACATGTTGTTTAATACATTTTTGTTTACATGTATGGGTATTTTTGCTTTATATGATGCAAAATTCTTTTTTATGTCTTGAAATTGTCTGAATTTTGAACAATGATGATGTAACATTCAATTTACATGTACTTACCTTTATATAAAGGTAAGTACATGCACAGTACTAAGTACTAAGTAAGTACAGGTTTTTACTTAGCACCTGATTGAGAGAAACGGATGTCATTTTCGGATTCAGCGGTGCAAAATTGTCTTAAATCAGTTGAAAAAACACAAGGCAACTTACAAAAAAAATATTTTTGTAACCCTGTGTTATCATCACTCTACTGTATATCTTTGTTTAAGGAGTTCTTATAAGGAGTTCTGAACAACTCCCTTTGTGTGAAAAACTTATCCATCCTTGGACTGTGTCCTCGGCAGCGGCATCAATCGCTGTGCCAGCCAGCCAGCGACTGGGGGGACTCTATATATAATTCAAGAAATCTCTGTCTGTCTGTCTGTCTGTCTGTTACGACCATAGGACTTGCTAAAAGATCATAGGATTGCCTATGATGTGCCTATGATGTCTACATGATGTCTATATGATGTCATATAGACACCATAGTATAGTGATTCAAGACTGTGTTTATTACTTACATTTCGTGTTATTACTGTCTTTGTAATTATTATTGCTTATTGTGTGTGATCAAAGGCAGGCATCACTCACGATCATAGGACATCAAAGATCTAAGGCAGGCATCACTCACGATCATAGGACTCGCTATGACATCATCAAAGATCAAAGGCAGGCATCAAGACATCATCAAAGATCACAGGACACTATGACATCAAAGATCATAGGACTCAGTACAACAGCATCACAGATCATAGGACTCGCTATGACATCATCAAACATCATAGGACTCCCTATAACAACATCAAAGATCAAAGGTAGGCATCACTGAACGAGTCGTGACGCGCTTGCTTACACCTGCTTTCAGCGGGCATGCAGAAATATAATGGCCAAGACGCCTTGTGAGAGCTTCTTATACAAAGATATATATACGCCCTAGGACACAGTCCAAGGACGGATAATTTTTTCACACATAAGGAATTGTTCAGAACTCCTTATAAGAACTCCTTATACAAAGATATAGAGTGATGAGAGATAGAGGCATGCAGAAAGTGATGAATTTGTAAGGACTACAGCTCCTGACCAGATAGAGATGATACAGAGTGAAGTATGTTGCGGCATTGCACCTGTAAGCTGGCTGCCAACCGCCAATCAAATCTATAAGAAGAAGAAGAAGATATAGAGTGATGATAATCAAGTCAGTGGCGGTAATGCACCTGTACCTGGCCTTCGACCCAGTATGAGACATTGATTTTATAGAATGAAATGGATTTTTATTTATTTTACTTTTTTTTTTCTTGTGTTAGCGCCCTTTGAGTTAGTGCCCTGCTTTTATGTTCTCTTGTTGTGCAGCACTTTGTGTAGCAAGTGTTGCTTTTAAAGTGCTTTATAAATAAAGTTGATTGATTGATTGTTTGTAGGCTGGTTGCCAGCCGCCGATCAAATCTAAAAGAAGAAGAAGAAGTACTTGCTTATACTTGGTCGGGCATGCACATGTATGCACAGGCATGCACGGGTATGTACTAGTATTTAACAATGAACTTAAAAAATACGGTTAAAAAATATGCGGTTTTATAAACCACTTTTAGCAGTGGTTGTAAAAGTATATTTGACTTTTGAGAAACAAACTCCTCCAACCACCAGGCAGCTCGGTGGCACAGTGCTTAGCACTGTGGCAGCACAGCAAGAATGTCATGGGTTCACTCCCACCCCCTGACCACTGGTGACCCTTCTGTGTGGAGTCTGCATGTTCTCCCTGTGTCTGCCTGGGTTTACTCCAGGTACTCTGGTTTCCTCCCACAGGCCAAAGAGATGCAGGTTAGGTTAACTGGCACCAACTGGGGATTCTAAATTGTCCTTAGGTATAAATGTAAGAGTGACTGTATTGGCCCTGCGATGGACAAGCGATCTGTCCAGAGTGTACCCTGCTTTTCACCCAAAGATGCTGGGATAGGCTCCCCCCTGTGACCTGAAAAGGTTCAAGTGGTAGAAGATGGATGGATGGACCTCCATCACCAAATGCCAAAAACGATTTTGAGGATAAATTTGGGCCAAATCCTGTGGACTAAACAGCACAATTATTGGACTATTTTTTGCACAATTTCCAACAACTTTTTTTCTGATTAAACATAGTCTGTGGTAGATGGACTTAACACAGCCCAATTTTCAACATCTATTTTTGGTTAAATGTGGTCCATATTATACGGCTAAATGCAACACAGTTTTCAGCGTCTATTTCTGGGTTAAATATGGTTCATATTAAATGGACTAACACAGCCCAATTTTCAGCATCTATTTGTGGGCTAAATTAAGGCTTGGACTGACAGACCTGATTTAACCGAAAATACAATATCTAAGTTATGGCTTGTGCTGGTGGGGTTCTTTGTTTTTTTTACAAATAAGCATTGTTCTCCCACTATGCTGCATATACCTGATGTAACGTTTTCAAATGAAACCTATGAAATATTTATATTGAATAACAGTTAATGTGTTACTGCTACAGTTTTGCAAACATAGCTGTAGTTATCTAGTGAGGTTTTTGTGTTGGATCATCACTTCCTGTTTTGCTGTCTGCCTGTGTGGTTTGCTCTCCAGCCACTAGCTAGCCACTAGCTATGGCTACTAGCTCTCTTTCCTCTCCTCCTCTGGTGTGCTCTCTCTGTCAGATGTTTAGCTACACCTCTGCCTCTTTTAGTGGTAACGGTAAATGTAATAAATGTTGTCTTTTTGAGGCGCTCGAGGCGAGGTTGTCTGATTTGGAATCCCGGCTCCGCTGCATTGAAACACCGTCTGCACCAGTTAATCTCGATGGACGCCCCTTAGCTGCAGCGGAGCTAGCTAGCTTAGGCCCCCCTGTCAGCGGTTCCCCGGCTCTCCTCAGCAGCGAGGAGACTGGGTGGGTGACGATGAGAAGGAAGCCTAGTCGCAAAGCCCCGGTACACCACCAACCTGTTCACGTTTCTAATCGTTTTTCCCCGCTCAGCGACACACCCGCTGAGGAAAAAACTCTGATCATTGGCGACTCTGTAGTCAGAAACGTGAACCTAGAGACTCCAGCGGCCATAGTCAAATGCATTCCTGGGGCCAGAGCAGGCGACATCGAGTCAAATTTGAAAATGCTGGCTAAAAGTAACTGTAAATATTCCACAATTGTTATTCACGCCGGCATTAATGACATCCGTCTCCGGCAGTCGGAAGTCACGAAACTTAATATAGAATGGGTGTGTGACTTTGCAAAAACGATGTCTGCCACTGTAGTATTCTCTGGGCCCCTCCCCAATCTGACCAGTGATGACATGTTTAGCCGCTCGTCATCCTTGAACCGCTGGCTGTCTGTGTGGTGTCCTAAAAATGACATGGGCTACATTGACAATTGGAGCTCTTTTTGGGGAAAACCTGGTCTTTTGAGACGAGACAGCATTCATCCCACTTTGGATGGTGCTTCTCATTTATCTAACAATCTGGCATCTTTTTTATCCAAATTTCGAACGATGTCTGCCACTGTAGTATTCTCTGGGCCCCTCCCCAATCTGACCAGTGATGACATGTTTAGCCGCTTGTCATCCTTCAACCGCTGGCTGTCTGTGTGGTGTCCTGCAAACAATGTGGGCTACATAGACAAATGGAGCTCATTTTGGGGAAAACTTAGTCTTATTAGACGAGACGGTGTCCATCCCACTTTGGATGGTGCGTCTCATTTATCTAACAATCTGGCATCTTTTTTATCCAAATTTCCAAAACCCTGACTACTCAGAGTTGGGACCAGGAAGCAGAGTCGCAGTCTTACACGCCTCTCTGCAGCTCCTCTTCATCCGCCACCCCTCAGCTTAGTCCCTGTCTTCCCCATCAGAGAATCGTCTGCTCCCTCCAAAGTAAATAAAAATATAATGCATAAGCATCCCAAACTGATAAAGCAAAATATTGGTAAAACTTAAATTAAACATAAAGCCTCTAAATTGAATGAATTGGCCTCTGTTCCTCCTCATAATTTAAAAATTAAATGTGGTTTATTAAATATTAGGTCTCTAACTCCCAAGTCTCTGTTAGTCCATGATCTGTTAATTGATCATCAGATTGATTTAATTTCCCTTACAGAGACTTGGTTAGGGCAAGAGGATTATGTTGGTTTAAATGAATCAACTCCCTCTGGTTATTTAAACTGTCAAAATCCCAGAAGTTCTGGTCGTGGAGGAGGAGTAGCAACAATTTACCATTCCAAATTACTAGTTAATGTAAAGCAAAAAACATGTTATAATTCCTTTGAGGGCCTGGTCCTCAGTATTGGGCACTTTAGCAATTTTAGGTTAAACCCAATTTTATTTGCCATAGTTTATCGTCCCCCATCAACCTTCTCAGAATTTTTATCCGAATTTGCTGATTTCTTAGCTGATTTAGTGCTGAAATCTGATAGAATAATTATAGTAGGTGTGGTCTATATTAATCATATATCCCATAACCTAAGCATGTGAGAGTGTTTAGTGATTACATATGTAAAGCGACTTCACACCTCAGAACAGGACAAAGGGTCTCAACCGCCAGTGAAGATCAAAGAGCATCCGAGGTGCTGCGGTGGAGACCGGATGGGTTGCCCTGACCCCCCAGGGCCAGGTGGAGGAGTACGAAGACAAAAGAGGGGATTAAGATAGTGAGGGATGTCAGCTTTTGATATGCATGTCTTTTGTTATGTGCGAGTATAAGTTCGTAGAGCCGAAGGTGTTCGCCCTCTTACTTCTTCTGCTGCTGCACCTAGATGAGACTTGTTAGAGGAGCTGATAATAAACTTTGGTTTATCAATCACATCGCCTCGTTATTTCAAGCTCCTCTACATTGGTGACCCTGACGCGAGAATGGACCAGAGGCGTTCCCCCGCGATCAACTCATCTGTGGCAACCCAGGCAGACGCCGGCGCCCATGCAGACAGGGGAACAGATGGACGACGTTCCCCCACGGCAGAAGTGATAGAGAGGGCTCAACCGAGCACCAGCATCGCGGAGAGAGCCGAAGCAAGGCACTCTCACCCTGTGGACACATCAGTGACGGTCCACACAAACGCCGTCACCGTCAAGCTGCCGGACTTCTGGCAGGAAGACCCTGCCTCGTGGTTTCAGCAAGCTGAAGCCCAGTTTGCACTTGCGGGCATCACGGCTGATGATACAAAGTTCTATCACATCGTCGCCAAACTCGACGCCGCTACTTCGAGATGTGCGCGGAGCATAATCCAGCGGCCGCCGGCCCAGGACAAATATAAAGAACTGAAAGCGACCATCGTGGCAAATTACGTCCCCTCAGCCGAGAAGAGAGCCGAGAGGATCCTGGCGGTCTACGGCCACAGAGGAGGCAGACCCAAGGCCCTCATGGAGGACTTGCTGCAACTTAAAGAAGAGGACAATGACACCTTCCTCTTCCAATTCATATTCCTCAGTACGCTGCCGCCACACATGAGAGGGACGCTTGCCAACATGCGTTGCAGCACCCAGCAAGACTTCCGCATGCTGGCTCACGAAGCTCAACGGCTCGTCAATGCCTGCAAGGAGCAGACACCCACAGCAGCATCCGCAGACCTCAACGCTGATGTCCGGAGCCACGAGGAGCCACAAACCACCGAGCAGAATCAGCCCGCGGTGACAGCGACACGGCCAAGATGTAACAGACGGAGCGACGTTTGTTATTACCACCACCGCTTCGCCGAGAAGGCTTACAAATGCGTTCCCCCCTGCAAATTCACGATTTCGGGAAAACGCCAAAGCCGAGAGCCATTAACAGCGGCGGTTCTCGGCGAAAAAAGCAAGCTTTTATATGTGACGGACGGACACACAGGCAAGCAGTTCCTTATCGACACGGGAGCTCAACTAAGTTTTGTCATGCCCTCCCAAGCAGACCGGGCCATGGGCCCCCGGGGCAATGGAGCGGTGGCAGCCAACGGCTCCATCATCGACACTTTTGGCGAAAAGAGCCTGCCCCTCTGCATCCACGGCCACAACTACAGATGGACGTTTGTTGTAGCGGCGGTGAGTTTTAACTTGTTGGGCGCAGATTTTTTGTGTGCACATGGGTTATTAGTTGATCTAGCGAACAGACGCTTGGTTAATGCACTGTCCTTTGCTTCTATTCCCTGCTCAGCTCGAGTTTCTCCACCACCCATGCAGGCCAGCGTCACCACAGCAGGAGGTAAGTTTGATCAACTCCTCACCCAATTTCCAGCACTCACAATTCCCAAATTCTCAGCCACAGTGGCTAAACACGGGGTCGAACACTTTATTCCCACAACGGGACCACCCGTATTCGCCAAAGCTCGGCGCTTAGACACGACCAAGCTCACCATAGCTCGGGACGAGTTTGCCACCCTTGAAAAATTAGGCATTATCAGACGCTCGAAAAGCCCCTGGGCGTCACCACTTCACATGGTCCCGAAATCCGATGGTTCTTGGAGACCGTGCGGCGATTACCGCAGATTAAACAATGTGACAGCGCATGACCGCTACCCAATTCCTCACATTCAAGACTTTTCACTACATCTGGCGGGTGCGCGCATTTTTTCAAAAATAGACCTAGTCCGCTGTTATCATCAAGTCCCAGTTCGAGCAGAGGACATTCCTAAAACAGCTGTAATAACCCCCTTCGGTCTTTTTGAATTTTTGCGGATGCCTTTCGGCCTCAAAGGCACTGCTCAAACCTTTCAGCGGATGATGGACGCAGTATTACGCGACCTCCCTTTCGTGTCCGTCCACCTCGACGATATGCTGGTAGCCAGCTCGTCTGAGGAAGAACACGAGCAGCATCGGCGGTGGCCTCCGTCGGTCTATGATGACCATGGAAGAGAATCCTAAACGTCTACTCTGCTGGAACAGGCCGATGCGCACCGGTGTTCTACCTTCTAGCGTTGGGCGTTGGTAGGATTCAAGCCTGGGCAGGAAGATATGGAGGACAAGATGTTACCCACGTAGCATGTCCCCCCTCTCCACGTCACTGATGAATCCAAAGGAACAGCAGGGCTGCTATAGTTTGGCACCAGCGCCGTCGCAGGAGCTGCCAGAACGATGTTGAGCACAACAGAGAACTGCCTTAGGGGCTCCGACTCTGGATTTTTCCTCAGGGTTGACTCCCGAAGCCTTTCCCGTGACCGGGTGTGCCGCAAGGCAGCGGAGGTTTGAAATCAGGGTTTACCTTCCTCTAGATGGGCTACCTTCCCAGGTTGACGAGCCACCATCTACCCAAAGCATCTGGTTTTAAGGCGCCAGAGATCCGCCCTCGCCCCTTCTCCTATTAGTAAAAGCAGTTCCGCCGGGCTTAGAGACTAAACCACACGGGCAGGCTAGGAGTTGGACTTAGTTGTCAGAGGCTTTTCGAGACGCACGCCGTAAGGAGCATTTCATGAGCACTGGGAGCTTAACCCCAGTGCCGCTCCTGGCTATGACAACCTTGGAACCACGAGCAGCATCTCACTATGGTTTGGCTGGATTGATTATTAACCTGTGCTCTTCTAGTCTCTGAAAAACCATAACGAGCAGCATCTCACTATGGTTTTTCAGAGACTAGGAGAGCACAGGTTAATAATCAATCCAGCCAAATGCAAATTCAGCGTGTCACAAATTGATTTTTTAGGACACAGAGTTTCTCCGAAGGGGGCAGTCCCACTGCCAGACAAAGTTCATGCAGTAAAAAGTTTCCCACGGCCACAAACGGTCAAATCGCTGCAAGAATTTTTGGGAATGGTTAATTTTTACAACCGTTTCCTCCCCCACGCAGCTCAGCTCATGTAGCCCCTATATGACGCGCTCAGAAAACAAAAACCTTCCAACGCGGTCGAATGGACCCCGGAGCGCGAACGCGCCTTCGCGGAAGTAAAAAGTGCCCTAGCTAATGCCACATTGTTGGTTCACCCCGATCCCTCGGCCCACATTGCACTAACCACAGACGCTTCAGACCTGGCCATAGGGGCAGTTGTAGAACAACATGTCAGCGGAATCTGGCAACCTTTGGCATTCTTCAGCAAATCGCGAAACCAAACTGAGCGTAAATACAGCACTTTTGACAGAGAGCTGCTAGCGCTTCATTTATCCATCTGCTACTTCCAGTTCTGGTTGGAAGGGCAGCGTTTCACGGCTTTTGTAGACCACAAACCGCTCACCTTTGCGATGGCTAAAATTTCTGAACCGTAGTCAGGCAGGCAACAAAGACAGCTAGCTGCGATTTCAGAGTTCACCACAGACATTCGACATGTGGCAGGCAAACTTAACGTGGTAGCAGACTGCCTCTCTCGCGCTGTGACATCGCCAGAGCGCGAGGAGACAGATTATACTACCTCAGCCGCAGAACTCTTCGCCAACGCTGACACATACGCAGCACCAATCCACGCAGGGATAGATTATGCAGCCATGGCAGAGGAGCAAAGTAGTGACGCGGACGTGCGCACACTCCTGTCTGGACCAACAGGGTTAAGGCTGGAGGAAAGGGGTTTACGCGACGGTGTGTCCCCCCTAATATGCGACATCTCAACCGGCCGACCTCGCCCGTTAGTCCCAGCTGCATGGCGCCGCCGTATTTTCGACTCGATTCACTCCCTCGCGCACCCAGGTGTGCGCGCTTCGGTTAAAATGGTCGCCGAAAAGTTTGTGTGGCCTGGCCTGCGCAAAAACGTAAAAGAATGGGCAAAGACTTGCATTTCTTGTCAGCGCGCCAAAGTACACAAACACACAAAAGCCCCTCTGGAGCCTTTTCGAATCCCTGCTAGAAGGTTCGACCACGTTCATGTCGACCTCGTGGGGCCACTACCTTCCTCCCAAGGTTTCACACATCTGTTAACAATGATAGACCGCACCACGCGCTGGCCGGAGGCAGTCCCTCTGGCGTCAACCACAGCGGAGGAAGTCGCTCGCGTTTTTTTGACAAACTGGGTGGCACGTTTCGGCGTCCCATCGGACATCACGTCCGATAGGGGGCCTCAATTTGTCTCGGAGCTTTGGTCAGCCATGGCCAGCAGCTTAGGGGTGACAATTCACCGCACCACCGCTTATCACCCTCAGGCTAATGGGTTATGCGAGTGTTTTCACAGATCTTTAAAGGCCGCCCTCAGAGCCTCACTAACGGATACAAATTGGGTAAATAAACTTCCCTGGGTTTTACTGGGGTTGCGTGCTGCGCCCAAAGAGGATCTAGACGCCTCCCCAGCAGAATTAGTTTTTGCACAACCTCTCAGGCTCCCAGGTGAATTTTTACCAGAGAACCCAGAGCCAGGGCATCTTCCAGCCCCGAGGTTTTTAGGCAGCAACGGACCGGACTCTCTCCCCGGACCGGCACATCACTCTTTTCCACGGGTTTTTGTCCCCCAAGCTTTAAAAAATGCTGAATTCGTTTTTGTTAGGCATGAAGCTTTAAAACCAACCTTCCACCCACCATACGATGGACCATTCAGAGTGCTGGAACCTGGTGATAAACATTTTGTGCTTGATTTTGGGGATAGAAAAGAAACAGTCAGCATTGACAGACTTAAACCTGCCTTCTTGTTGAGAGACGAGCCTGCACGGTTGGCGAGAGCACCTCGGCGGGGTACAAATAATCACTCTCCTCCTCAAGCTGCAGATTCCTTACAGGAAGGTCCCACCAGGACGCCCAAGCGGACCCACAGCAGATTCGGGAGAAGATTAAAACCCAGACGGCACAGGGACTGATGCAAACTACTCAACAGTTGTTCACTAATTGTGCTGTAACAGTTTAGGACTGACTTGTGATATTACTATGCTGTTATGATTACCACTGAACTTTCTTAGGAGCATGGCTGCTGGAAAGTTTCTTCTGTGTCAAGAGATGTAGCAGTTAGTATGTCATAATAATTATCTTAAACTGTGAATTTTTCTATTGTCCTTTTCTTAGTCATTTGGGGGGGGGCTGTGGTCTATATTAATCATATATCCCATAACCTACATATGTTTAAGCATGTAAGAGTGTTTAGTGATTACATATGTAAAGCGACTTCACACCTCAGAACAGGACAAAGGGTCTCAACCGCCAGTGAAGATCAAAGAGCATCCGAGGCGCTGCGGTGGAGACCGGATGGGTTGCCCTGACCCCCCAGGGCCAGGTGGAGGAGTACGAAGACAAAAGAGGGGATTAAGATAGTGAGGGATGTCAGCTTTTGATATGCATGTCTTTTGTTATGTGCGAGTATAAGTTCGTAGGGCCGAAGGTGTTCGCCCTCTTACTTCTTCTGCTGCTGCACCTGTCACACCGCGCCGCTCATCAACGGCGCCACCTGCTCACACACCTGTCAGTCATCAGCGGCGAGGGATATAAGCTGCCTCGCCCTGAGCTTCGGTCTGAAGCCGTAGACTTCATTTCCCTTCCATGGGCTTCTACCACATTCTCTTCAGCATCCTCGTCACCGGTAAGAAAATCACTTACCTCATCTCTCCAGTCTGCTCCCCTGTGCACAGGTGGATTCCTCGGCGGCGGACAATCCCGTCCCTCGTCTCTCCTCGCTGCTGCACTGAGCCCTGCAGGTGGCTGTCTCCCGGGCTTCCATCCTTGAAGCGCCAGTCATCTGTTCTAACAAGTAAGCTTCTCTCCCTCGCCTATTCTCCTCCTGTGTTGGTGTGTGCTCATCACCCTGTGTCTGATTTCTCCCATAGGGTTGCCGGCTGAACGGTCTCCTGCCTCTGGGTCCGAAGCAGACGCCACCACCAACACATTAACATTCCGCAGACACGCACCCAAACATCCCTGTTGTTAATAAACAGTTTGAACTACTCTGAGCCTGTGTGTGTGCGTCTCCTGAGCCGAACGTTATGTCAGCACCTAGATGAGACTTGTTAGAGGAGCTGATAATAAACTTTGGTTTATGAATCACATCGCCTCGTTATTTCAAGCTCCTCTACAGTAGGGGACTTTAATATACATGTGGATGTAGATAGTGACTGCCTTAATGTGGCATTTAATTCAATATTAGACTCGATTGGGTTTTCTCAGAAAGTAGGAAATTCTACTCATTACCTCCACCATACATTGGACCTTGTTCTGACATACGGCATAGAAATAGAAAATCTTGTAGTGTCTCCTCATAACCCTGTACTGTCAGACCATTGTCTGTTAACCTTTGATTTTACTATTTCTGACTATTTGGCTCCTAAAGAAAATATTATGACAGTAGATACCTCTCAGATGATGCTGTTACCAAATTTATGCAGATTGTTTCCTCTATGCCATGTGTCAACACAACGAAAATAAGCTATAGACAGCTTGCTCCTTCTGTAATTGATAACATGGTGGATAGTGTTTCAGCTTCTCTGCATCAGACTCTAGACTTGGTGGCCCCCTTAAAAAAGAAAAAGTCTAATCAGAGATTTCTAACTCCTTGGTTCAACACAGAAACTCGTAGCTTAAAACAGAAGACTCGTCAATTAGAAAGAAAATGGCGCTCCACTAATTTAGATGAAATCTATTTAGCTTGGAGAAATCATCTTTTAATTTATAAAAAATCTCTTAGAAAAGCTAGAACGAGTTATTACTCTGCATTAATAGAAGAGAACAAGAATAATCCCAGGTTTCTTTTCAGTACTGTAGCCAGGTTGACAAAGAGTCAGGACTCTGTCAATCCCGGCATTCCCTTAGAGCTTACTATTCAGGACTTTATGAACTTTTTCAATAATAAAATTTCATCCATCAGAGATAAAATCAATCAGATTCTTCCCACAGTTAACTTAAATACTGTAACTACTACAACTCCTTCTATTGATGTCTGTCTTGATGAGTTTACTCTAATCGACCTTTGTGAGTTAGACAAAATAGTTTCCTCATCCAAACCTTCAACTTGTCTTTTAGACCCGATTCCTACCAGGTTATTTAAAGAAGTCTTCCCACTTATTGGTAGCTTTATTCTTCATATAATCAATTCTTCATTAACTTTAGGCCATGTACCGCAGGCTTTTAAAACGGCTGTAATTAAACCCTTACTCAAAAAGCCAACGCTAGATCCAGGAGCTTTAGTTAACTATAGACCAATCTCTAATCTCCCTTTCATTTCAAAAATCTTAGAAAGAGTTGTTGCTACGCAATTATTTGACTACCTGCAGGGAAATGGTTTACTTGAAGAGTTTCAGTCTGGGTTTAGAATCCATCATAGTACTGAAACAGCCTTAGTGAAGGTCACTAACGACCTCCTCATTGCATCTGATAATGGACTAGTTTCTGTACTTGTCCTTTTAGACCTTAGTGCAGCTTTTGATACTATCGATCATAATATTCTACTTGATAGATTAGAACACTATGTTGGACTTAATGGAACTTCGTTGCAGTGGTTTAGATCTTATTTATCTGATAGGTTCCAGTTTGTTCATGTAAATAATGAGTTTTCTTTCAACTCAAAGCTCAGTCATGGAGTTCCACAGGGATCTGTGCTAGGCCCTACTCTTTTTAGTTTATATATGCTTCCGTTAGGCAACATTATTAGAAAGCACTGTATACATTTTCATTGTTATGCTGATGACACACAATTATACCTGTCAATGAAGCCAGATGATAGTAATCAATTAGCCAAGTTAGAAGCCTGTCTTAAGGAAATCAAAGCTTGGATGACTTGTAATTTCCTGCTATTAAATTCAGATAAGACTGAAGTCATTCTTGTTGGTCCAAAAAACCTTAGAAATTCCTTTCCAAATCAAACTTTCAGTTTGGATGCGGTTACTCTTTCTCTTAATAGCTCTGTGAGGACCCTTGGAGTTATTTTTGATCAGGATTTGTCCTTCAATTCACATATTAAATTTGTTTCTAAGACTGCCTTCTATCATTTGCGTAATATTGCCAAGATTAGGAGCATCTTGTCTCAGAGTGATGCTGAGAAACTGATCCACGCTTTTGTTAGCTCGAGATTAGATTATTGTAATTCTTTATTATCAGGCTGTCCTAAAACATCTTTAAAAAGTCTTCAGCTGATCCAAAATGCTGCAGCAAGAGTTTTAACAGGTACTAGAAAGAGAGATCATATCTCTCCGGTTCTGGCCTCCCTTCATTGGCTTCCCATAGAGTTTAGAATTAAGTTTAAAATCCTTCTTCTTACTTACAAAGCTCTAAACAATCAGGCTCCTTTTTATTTAAAAGATCTGATACTACCGTATTATCCTAACAGAGCACTACGCTCCCAAAATGCAGGATTACTTGTAATACCTAGAATCTCCAAAAGTACAATGGGAGGCAGAGCCTTCAGTTATCAAGCTCCTCTCCTGTGGAATCAGCTGCCAATCTGGATTCGGGAGTCAGACTCGATCTCTGTTTTTAAGAATAGGGCTAAAACCTACCTTTTTGATATAGCCTACAATTAGGGAGGGATCATGTGTTTCTGAACCCTCCCTTAGTTATGCTGCTAATAGGTTTAGTCAGCCGGGGGACCTCCAGTAATGCATTGGGCCTCACTCCTTTTCTCACTCTCAATGAAATATTTTTTTTGCTGGTCATTAACATTTGTTTGTTCTCTCCCATAGATTGAGTCCCCATCTTGCTGTTTGCTCTCTACATGTCTGTTCTTTTCTTCTTCTCTATCCCCTCACCCCCCAGCCAGTCGCAGCAGATGACTGCCCCTCCCTGAGCCTGGTTCTGCTGGAGGTTTCTTCCTGTTAAAAGGGAGTTTTCCCTCTCCACCGTCGCCAAGTGCTTGCTCACAGGGGATCGCCTGATTGCTGGGGTCTTTTTGCAACTGTGGGGGTTCCCCCTACAGTTGATAGTGCTATGAGATGACTGTTGTTGTGAAATGGCGCTATATAAATAAAGTTGAATTGAATTGAATTGAATCGAATTATCAACAAAGCCATATTAAGGATGGTGGAGGCCCCTGGGATAGAGAGCAATTTTGAGCCCCCTTCAAACAAAATATTGTGAACACAGGCTTCATGAGCACTACGTACAGGTACATCTCAAAAAATTGGAATATCATGAAAAAGTTCAATATTTTTTGTCACTCATTTCAGAAAGTGAAACCTGTATAGTATATAGATTCATTACACAGAGAGTGATATATTTCAAGTGTTTATTTCTTTTAATTTTGATGATTATGGCTTACAGTCCATGAAAACCCCAAATTCAGTTTCTCAAAAAAGTAGAATAATACATAAAATTAATTTGAATAAATAGTTTTTTAATACAAATGTGGACTGACTGAAAAGTATGTCAATGTACACATTCAATACTTGGTCGGGGCTCCTTTTGAATTACTGTATCAATGTGGCGTGGCATGGAGGTGATCAGCCTGTGGCACTGCTGAGGTGTTATGAAGGTCCAGGTTGCTTTGATAGTGACCTTCAGCTCGTCTGCATTGTTGGGTCTGGTGTCTCTCATCTTCCTCTTGGCAATACTCCATCGATTCTCTATGGGGTTTAGGTCAGGAGAGTTTGCTGGCCGATCAAACACAGTGATGCCATGGTCATTAAACCAGGTTTTGATATTTTTGGCAGTGTGTGTGGGGGGGTGCTAAGTCCTGCTGGAAAATGAAATCAGCTTCTCCATAAAACTTGTCAGCAGAGGGAAGCATGAAGTGCTCTAAAATTTCCTGGTAGACGTCTGCGCTAACTTTGGTCTTGATAAAACACAGTGGACCAACACCAGCAGATGATATGGCTCCTCAAATCATCACTGACTGTGGAAACTTCACACTAAACCTCAAGCAACTTAGATTCTGTGCTTCTCCACTCTTTCTCCAGATTCTTGGACTTTGATTTCCAAATCAAATACAAAATTTACTTCTATCTGAACAGAGGTCATCTGCTGGTGTTGGTCCACTGTGTCTTATCAAGACCAAAGTCACCGCAGTCATCTACCAGGAAATTTAAGAACACTTCATGCTTCCCTCTGCTGACAAGCTTTATGGAGGAGCTGATTTCATTTTCCAGCAAGACTTGGCACCTCCCTACACTGCCAAAAGTATCAAAACCTGCTTTAATGACCATGGCATCACTGTGTTTGATTGGCCAGAAAACTCTCCTGACCTAAACTCCATAGAGAATCTATGGAGTATTGTCAAGAGGAAGATGAGAGACACCAGACCCAACAATGTAGACGAGCTGAAGGTCACTATCAAAGCAACCTGGGCCTCCATAACACCTCAGCATTGCCACAGGCTGATCACCTCCATGCCATGCCACATTGATATTGTAATTAATCCACAAGGAGCCCCGACCAAGTATTGAGTGAGGACATGGACATACTTTTCAGTCGGCCAACATTTCCGTTAAAAAACTATTTTTAAATTAATTTTAGGTAATATTCTGATTTTTTGAGAAACTGAATTTGGGTTTTTCATGGGCTGTAAGCCATAATCATCAAAATTAAAAGAAATAAACACTTGAAGTATATCACTCTCTGTGTAATGAATCTATCTACTATATGGTTTTCACTTTCTGAAATAAGTGACAAAAAATACTGAACTTTTCATGATATTCTAATTTTCTGAGATGTACCTCTATAACCTCAAGGTCTCAAAGTTACACAGAGAAAGGTAAAATACTTCAATACTGTCTTAAAATTTAAAAAGAGTCATTAAAATTAAGGATGGACCAGGACAGTGGAAACACCTAACCACTTAGGGCCCTGGGCTTCTGCCCTGCCCTTGCTTTAACAGTTTTTGCACTAGATAAGTTTAGGACAAGCATCAAACAACTCATTATGAGTTATAACTCATTATAACTCAGATGGACCTCATATTTTGCTGCTGCCGACCAGTAGCCATTTTCGAGGCACCCACTCTATAAATTCAGCAAAGAAGAAACTAACAATCAAAGCAATAACTTAAGTATGTTATTCCTGCAAAAGCCAATGTTACATAAGCTTAAAACATTTAACACTACATTATTCGTTCATTTTTATTAGTTTCAGGATAATCAGAATTGTTGCTTTGAAAGTTTTAGTAAATATATGCAGCATAAATATTTAATAACTTGAGGATCTAACAGTTTATATACATTAAAGAGAAAAAAGAGACACTGCTGTTTCAGTCCGTCATCAGTGCTGCCATGCTTAAGTTTTTAAATGCTACTCTCATTATAGTCAGTGATGTGTGTAGACTGTATCACCTGCTGTCACTTTCCCCATAGGCTGTGTTCTTTTTAGTCTTCACTCTATTAAAGCAAGAAATCTGTGTGTGTCTGTGTGTCTGTGTGTGTATCTGTCATGTTTATAAGACATCATAGGATGGCCTATGATCTCTGCCTGAACATCATAGGACGTCCTATGAACTCAGGCATCATAGGACTTGTGATGCCATCATAAAGATATGATGTCTATATGACAGCACATAGACAAATGTGTCTTTAAAGATGTCATATAGACATCACTCACAATGCCTAGATTAATGCGTCTTTATGATGTCATATGGCTCATAGACAAATGTGTCTTTATGATGTCATCTAGACCATCACTCACGATGCCTAGACTAATGTGTCTTTATGATGTCAAATGGCTCAAAATTGGCAAGGTGAATAAGTCACAGGGCCAGTCTTTACAGTGCGTTCATGTTTTCTGTACAACAGATTTCTGCAGCCATGTCCAGTTCTACGCTGCTGCGAGCAGAGTTGCCAGATCAAGCAGTCTTCATATTGTTACTCAAGATGAAGAAACTAAGCAAAAGCGTCGCTTTCTCAGCAATGTTGTTTTTAAAGAGGTGCTGACAGTAAAAATGTGTAACCTTGAAGAATGCCAGTCTACACTACAAATGTGTAAAATGCCAAGCAAAGCGTTGATTTTCTCCGGGTGCTCCGGTTTCTTGGTTTCTACGGGAATGCACAAGCCTTCCTGAACAGGATCGAAAGCCACTTTTTGCTCAGATCTATTTTCATGATCCTCAGAATCAGAATCAGAATCAGGTTTATTGCCATTGTTCATGTAGTACACAAACTAGGAATTTGTCTCGGTACAATGCTGCAACATTAAACATGATAAGATAAGAGAAATAAACTATACATGTAATAAAGTGTAGGATAAGATTAAGTGATACTGGTCAACAGTTAAAATATACGTATATTAGCCAGCAGCAGATACTGTGGAGAACTATATAGTGCAGTCGGTAATGCAGGAACTGGCCATGAACTGGAATTACGACGCACATATCCCCCAGGCACATAGACAAATGTGTTTTTATGATGTCATACAGACCATCACTCACGATGCCTAGACTAATGTGCCTTTATGATATCATACGGCTCATAGACAAATGTGTCTTTATGATGTCACCTAGACCATCACTCACGATGCCTAGACTAATGTGTCTTTATGATGTCATATGGCTCAAAATTGGCAAGGTGAATAAGTCACGGGGCCAGTCTTTACAGCGTGTTCGTGTTTTCTGCACAACAGATTTCTGCAGCCATGGCCAATTCTACATTGCCGCGAGCAGAGTTGCCAGATCAAGCAGTCTTCGTATTGTTGCTCAAGATGAAGAAACTAAGCAGAAGTGTCGCTTTCTCAGCAATGTCATTTTTAAAGAGGTGCTGACACAGTAAAAATGTGTAACCTTGAAGAATGCCAGTCTACACTACAAATG
Organism: Pholidichthys leucotaenia; assembly: GCA_020510985.1. Taxonomy (NCBI): domain Eukaryota; kingdom Metazoa; phylum Chordata; class Actinopteri; order Cichliformes; family Pholidichthyidae; genus Pholidichthys; species Pholidichthys leucotaenia. Next base: position 58,734,182 of record CM035843.1, on the reverse strand, counting down.
TACAAAATGCCAAGCAAAGCGCTGATTTTCTCTGGGTGCTCCGGTTTCTTGGTTTCTACGGACATGCACGGGCCTTCCTGAACAGGGTCGAAAGCCACTTTTTGCTCAGATCTATTTTCATGATCCTGCCCATGAACTGGAATTACAACGCACCTATCCCTCAATCAGTGGTTTGAATGAAGAAGACCCACCAGATGGAGAGCAATAGAGTGAGGAGAGCTGCTGCACGTCAGAAAAGATGCCGTGAGCATGAAACACCTCAGGTTCTAGCAGCACGCCGCAGGCATGACTGTGAACAACACAGTCGTCTGAGACAGGAGGAGACCCTTCAGCAACGGGCATGCAGAAATACTTGCTTATACTTGGTTTCTATGGGCATGGACATGTATGCATGGGTATGTACTAGTTCTATAAAATTTAATTTGATAGCATTAATAACAGATGCACTGGAGAGGTGCAGTGGTAGAGCATCTGCCCTACAGTTTGGGAGGTTGTGGGTTCATTTCCCAGCTGGGACATACAAAGACCACATAAAAATGATACTCTCTGCCTTGGTGCTCAGCATAAAAATGGGACAAGTCACAGTCCTCTGACTGTGAGAGAGACACAGTCAGAGGACTGACATCACTACATATGGGGTGCGTACCACTTACGTGCACATCACTCTATAAATTCAAGAAATCTGTCAGTTTGTCAGTGTGTGTGTCTGTGTCATGATCATAGGAAGCCTGTGAAGGCCTATGATGTCTGGCACATAGACCATAGGATGTCTGTCTTACAGACCATAGGAGTGATGATGTCTACATGTTGGTGACGTCATATAGACACCACGAAATTATCCGTCCTTGGACTGCATCACTCACGATCATAAGACTCACTATGACATCAGCAAAGATCAAAGCCAGGCATCACTCACGCTCACTCTCGATCATAGACCATCAAAGATCAAAGACAGGCATCACTCACGATCGTAGGACTCGCTATGACATCATCAAAGGGCATAGGACTCAGTATTATCATCACTCTATAAAATCAAGAAATCTGTGTCTGTGTGTCACATTTATAAGACATCATAGGCCCTATGTCTGCCTGATGTCCTATGATGATCCTATGATCTCAGGCATCATAGGGCTCGCGATGCCGTGATGAAGATATTGCGATGCTGTCATAAAGATATGTCTATATGATGGCACATAGAGCACATCATATAGACATAGCACATCATACAACGCCCTATGAGGACTATATGACGGCACATAAGAGCACATGATATAGACATAGCACATCATACAACGCCCTATGATGTCTGCATGATGTCCTATGATGATCCAATGATATCAGGTAACATAGGACTTGCGATGCCATCATATAGAACAAATGTGTCTTTATGATGTTGTATAGACCATCACTCACGATGCCTAGACTAATGTGTCTTTATGATGTCATATGGCTCAAAATTGGCAAGGTGAATAAGTCACAGGGCCAGTCTTTACAGCACGTACGTGTTTTCTGCACAACAGATTTCTGCAGCGATGGCCAATTCTACATTGCCGCAAGCAGAGTTGCCAGATCAAGCAGTCTTCATATTGTTGCTCAAGATGAACTAAGCAAAAGTGTCGCTTTCTTAGCAATGTCGTTTTTAAAGAGGTGCTGACACAGTAAAAATGTGTAACCTTGAAGAATGCCAGTCTACACTACAAATGTGCAAAATGCCAAGCAAAGTGCTGATTTTCTCTGGGTGCTCTGGTTTCTTGGTTTCTATGGGCATGCACGGGCCTTCCTGAACAGGGTCGAAAGCCACTTTTTGCTCAAATCTATTTTCATGATCCTGCCCATGAACTGGAATTACGACACACCTATCCCTCAACCAGTGGTCTGAATGAAGAAGACGACCCACATGAAACACCTCAGGTTCCAGCAGTACGCTGCAGGCATGACTGTGAACAACACAGCCGTCTTGAGACAGGAGGAGACCCTTCAGCAATAGGCATGCAGAAATACTTATGTACTCTATATAAGAAATCTGTGTGTGTGCCTGTCTGTGTGTCTGTCACCATAGGACTCACTAAAAGATCATAGGATCGCCTATGATCGCTACATGATGTCTAGAGGACGTCATATAGACACCATAGTAGTGATCCAAGAAAATCTGTGTGTGATCAAAGGCAGGCATCACTCATGATCACAGGACATCAAAGATCAAAATCAAATGCAGACATCACTCACGATCATAGGACTCACTATGACATCAAAGGTCAAAGGCAGGCAGCACTCACGCTCACTCACAATCATAGGACAGCAAACAAAGGCAGGCATCACTCACGATCATAGGACTCACTATGACATCTTCAAAGATCATAGGACTCACTACGACACCATCAAAGATCAAAGGCAGGCATCACTGAACAAGTGCTGATGTGCTTGCTTACACCCTTACTTACACCTGCTTTTTAATGAATGAATGAATTTATTTATTTCGGATAATACAGTACAGGTTAAAAGAAACTGTATAATATAACAACAAGGTCAAATTAGACAAAGACTCCTTCTACTAAACAATTCCACGTGAGTTATCCGAAATGGGTGATGGCTGAAGCCGCAGCTTATATTGCCCACCCATATTCCATCCAAGAATTCAAAAGAAAAAAGAGTAAACAAGACAAGAGTGATTACAATTTAGAACAAAGCTAAGACAAAGTGTGACTGAGAGAAAAAAAAAAACTAAGCTAAGCTAGGTTAAGCGGTTACTATTCAAGACAAATCTAAGACAGAATGTCACAGAGAGAAAAAAAAAAAAAACTAAGCTACAACACAACACAGGCTGGATATGCCAATCCTTATGTGAGTTTACATGTCGTCTTGTAAATATGTTTGGAGTATTTCTTCCTTTAGTTTTTGTTTAAATTGTCCAAGCGTTGTACATGATTTTAATTCAGGTCCATAATCGTTCCATAATCTGACTCCTTGCACTGAAATAGTGTTGCTTGGTGGTTGTTCTCACTGTAGGCTTTTGAAATATACATTTTCCTCTGAAGTGATATCGTTTCTCCCTTGTTTGGAACAACTTTTGGATATTTGCGGGCAGTGACAAATTCTTCACTTTGTACATTATTATTGCGGTTTTAAAGTCAACCAGATCTTTCAACTTGAGAGTTTTTTGTTTAAGAAAAAGTGGGTTTGTTGGTTCCCTGTAAGCTGCTTTGTTGATTATTCTAATAGCTCTCTTTTGAAGCATAAAGAGTGGCTATAGTATGTTTGTTTTGTATGTATTTCCCCATACTTCATTACAATATGTCATGTATGGGAGTATTAATGAATGATACAAGGTGTATAGTGTGGGTTGATTCAGCAAATATTTTACTCTGTGTAATATTGCAATTGGGCTTTCTATGGGCATGCAGAAATACTTGCTTATACTTGGTTTCTACGGGCATGCACAGGTATGCACGAGCTAGACTGATGAAAGTAAAACCAAAGTTAGATATTTAGCAAGACTAGAATACCACACTACAACTGATGCTAGAGGTATGAAGAATTACTGTCAATTTATACCCTACTGCATCACCTGATTCTCACATGGTTGAAAACTAGCATGACTGAAAAGAAGCATAAACTTACAGAAGTTACTTGACACCAGAGCCATTTCAAATTGCATTTATTCACAAACATGTACACCACATACCAACTCTGTGAACATGTACTGTAAATCTTTAAACTCAGTATTCTTCTCCTTCTTCCTCCTCACCAACACTGTCAGTTCCAACTTCTTCATAATCTTTCTCCAGAGCAGCCATGTCCTCTCTGGCCTCAGAGAATTCACCTTCCTCCATTCCCTCACCCACATACCAGTGGACAAAAGCTCTTTTGGCATACATCAGATCGAACTTATGGTCAAGTCGAGCCCAAGCCTCTGCGATGGCAGTGGTGTTGCTCAGCATGCACACAGCCCTCTGCACCTTGGCCAGGTCTCCTCCAGGAACCACAGTGGGAGGCTGGTAATTGATGCCCACCTTGAAGCCCGTAGGACACCAGTCCACAAACTGGATGGTACGCTTCGTCTTGATGGTGGCAATGGCAGCATTGACATCTTTAGGCACCACGTCGCCACGGTAGAGGAGGCAGCAGGCCATGTATTTTCCATGACGAGGGTCACACTTCACCATCTGATTGGCCGGTTCAAAGCAAGCGTTTGTGATCTCTGCCACTGTCAGCTGCTCATGGTAAGCCTTCTCTGCTGAGATTACTGGTGCATAGGTGACCAGCGGGAAGTGGATCCGAGGGTAGGGCACTAGGTTAGTCTGGAACTCCGTTAGGTCCACGTTCAAGGCTCCATCAAAGCGCAATGAAGCAGTGATGGAGGAGACGATCTGTCCAATCAGCCTGTTGAGATTGGTGTAGGTGGGACGTTCAATATCCAGGTTCCTGCGACAGATGTCATAAATGGCCTCATTGTCCACCATAAAGGCACAGTCTGAGTGCTCCAGGGTGGTGTGAGTAGTCAGGATGGAGTTATAGGGCTCCACAACGGCTGTGGACACCTGAGGAGCTGGATAAACAGCAAACTCCAACTTGGACTTCTTGCCATAGTCAACAGAGAGACGCTCCATCAGTAGAGAGGTGAAGCCAGAGCCGGTCCCCCCTCCAAAGGAGTGAAAGATGAGGAAACCCTGCAAACCTGTACACTGGTCAGCCTGGAAAGAATCAAAAGTGGAAAACAATTAGAGCAATTTTCCCCTCAAAATTTACCACCACTGCACTTAAACTCACCAGTTTACGAATCCTATCTAAAACCGGGTCAATGATCTCCTTGCCAATGGTGTAATGCCCACGGGCATAGTTGTTTGCTGCATCTTCTTTTCCAGTGATCAGCTGCTCAGGATGGAAGAGCTGACGATAGGTTCCAGTACGGATTTCATCTTTGAAAAAAAAAAAAAAAGTTAAAACAAATGATCATATTCAAAGACCCACTGATCTACTGTTCATTGCAGCCCATGTTACCAATGACGGTTGGCTCCAGGTCAACAAAGATGGCTCTGGGAACATGTTTTCCAGCTCCAGTCTCACTAAAGAAGGTATTGAACGAGTCATCTCCTCCTCCAATGGTCTTGTCACTGGGCATCTGACCATCTGGCTGGATGCCATGTTCCAGGCAGTACAGCTCCCAGCATGCATTGCCAATCTGGGCTCCAGCTTGGCCAACATGGACAGAGATGCATTCACGCTGAAATGAGATTTACTTATTAAAACACTGTCACAGTTTCAGCAAAGTGAAACACCAGAAGTATTAATAGGTGAACTTGTGTACAGCATAACCAAAATTCAACTATTTTCAAATATATCTTTTACTGTGAGAAAAAAGGTACAAATTCATAAATGAAGTATTGAAAATACTTTTAACTAGAAAAGTGGGCTGCACGGTGGCGCAGTGGTTAGCACTGCGGCAGCACAGTTTACCCTTGGCCGGGGGATTGTGGGGATCGTGGGTTCGATCCCAGCCCCCGACCAACAGTGATCTGTGTGGAGTTTGCATGTTCTCCCCGTGTTGCGTGGGTTTACTCCGGGATTTCTCCGGTTTCCTCCCACATGCCAAAAACATGCATGTTAGGTTAATTGGCTGTTCTAAATTGTCCCTAGATATCTGTTTCCTATAGGCCCTTAGAATAGAGGGTTAGTATTAATGAAAGCGCTTTGAGTGGTCTTTGTGACTAGAAAAGCGCTATATAAGTGCAGGTTAGTTAGTTAGTTAGTTAGAAAAGCACTCGGAGAGCGCAGACCTCCGCCAAGCGCCACAGTTCCCCCCATACAGTGTTTGTGTGTACGTTTTCAGATTCCTTGACCATGAAAACATATGACTAGCAATTGGATTCACAATGATAGGATTAGTGGTTCAGTAGTTATTGACGAAAATGGCATTTTCCATAATGGCGGTTTTCTTGTGGACAGTGATCCGGATCACCACCAAAATCTAATCATCTGTAGGATACCCCATTTCTGACAATCTGTGAAAATTTCATGAAAATCCGTCCATAACTTTTTGAGTTATCTTGCTAACAAACAGACAGACAAACAGACAAACCAACGCCGATGAAAACATAACCTCCTTGGCGGAGGTAATTAGTAGCAAATTGTCATGGAAGGAGAAAACAACTGTCAAATTAACGTTACTGACATGTGTGCCGATTAAAAACCAAAATTTGAGTTTTGTTTTTGGGGCATTAAAGTACATTTGTCTACTAACATGCTAACTTAACATTCCAGTCTTTCAAACAAAATATTTGTTTTCAAAAAACAATTGAGATTTGGAAAAAAAGGAGGTACCTTAGCAATTTAATAGTTATTTGTGCTGCTGTTTTAGTTTAACCCTCATTAGTCAGTTATACAACACATGCTTGTAAATCAAATCTGAACTTTTAACCACCACCTACACAATTTAAGCATATTTTTCTAATCTATTTTAAGCCTCTATACTCACCATTCTGATGTGGATAAATTAGTTTTGTCTTTTGAGGGTAATTAATTCCGAAACTAACTAGAGCAGCCACCTGATAAAGCAATGACTGATAGTAGTCTATCATCACTCTATCACTTCTAGATATAATTCAAGAAATCTCAGTGTGTCTGTGTGTCTGTCACTATCATAGGACTTGCTAAAAGATCAAAGGATCACCTATGATGTACCTATGATCTCTACATGTCTATATGACATCATATAGACATTGTCACGACCATAGGACTCGCTAAAAGATCATAGGATTGCCTTTGATGTTCCTATGATCTCTACATGATGTCTATATGACGTCATATAGATACCATAGTATAGCATGATTAAAGAAAATCTGTGTGTGTGTCTGTGAGTGATCAAAGGCAGGCCTCACGATCATAAGACATCAAAGATCAAAGGCAGGCATCACTCACGATCATAGGACTCAGTATGACATCATCAAAGATCATAGGACTCGCTATGACACCATTAAAGATCAAAGGCATCATAGGACTCGCTATGCCATCAGCTTATGGTGTCTATATGACATCATATAGACACCATAGGAACAAAGTGTCACTAGTGGTTACCAGGGCCCCACCCTGGAGCCAGGCCTGGGGGAGGGGCTTGAAGGCTAGCGTCTGGTGGCCGGGTTTCCACCCATGGGACCCGGCCGGGCTCAGCCTGAGGGAGTTACATGGGTCCGCCCTCCAGTGGGCTCACCACCTGCAGGAGGGATCATGGGGGTCCGGTGCTATGTGGATTAGGTGGCAGTCAAAGGCAAAGACCTTGGCGGACTGATCCCAAGCTTTCTAAACTGGCTTTTGGTACGTGGAATGTCACCTCTCTGGTGGGGAAGGAGCCTGAGCTGGTGTACGAGGTTGAGAGATACCGGCTAGATATAGTCGGCCTCACCTCAACACACAGCTCTGGTTCCGGAACCAGTCTCCTGGAGAGGGGCTGGAGCTTGGCCTTTTCTGGAGTTGCCCCGGGCAAGAGGCGACGAGCAGGGGTGGGTATTCTTGTATCCCCCCACCTTGCTGCCTCTATATTGGAGTTTTCCCCGGTGGACGAAAGGGTTGCTTCCCTGCACCTTTGGGTTGGGAAACGGGTCCTGACCATCATTTGTGCCTATGCACCAAATGATGTTTCAGAGTACCCACCCTTTTCGGAGTCTGTGACTGGGGTGCTGGAGGGTGCTCCTCTTGGAGACTCCATTGTCCTACTGGGGGACTTCAATGCGCACGTGGGCAACGACAGTGAAACCTGGAGGGGGGTGATTGGGAAGAACGGCCTGCCCGATCTGAAGCTGAGTGGTGTTCAGTTATTGGACTTCTGTGCTAACCACAGTTTGTCCATAACGAACACCATGTTCAAGAATAAGGGTGTCCATATGTGCACCTGGCACCAGGACACCCTAGGTCGCAGGTCAATGATCGATTTTGTTATCATGTCATCAGACCTGCGACCGTATGTCTTGGACACCCGGGTAAAGAGAGGTGCAGAGCTGTCAACTGATCACCACCTGGTGGTGAGTTGGATCCAATGGCAGGGGAGGAAGCCATTCAGACCTGGTAGACCCAAACGTATAGTGAGGGTGTGCTGGGAACATCTGGCTGAGGCCCCTGTCCGGGAGGTCTTCAACTCCCACCTCCGGAAGAACTTCAACCACATTCCGAGGGAGTCTGGAGACATGGAGTCTGAATGGGCCATGTTCTCCACCTCTGTTGTTGAAGCGGTGGCCCAGAGCTGCGGCCGCAAGGTGGTCGGTGCATCTCGTGGTGGCAACCCCCGAACCAAGTGGTGGACACCAGTGGTGAGGGGGGCCATTAAGCTGAAGAAGGAGTCCTATCAAGCTTGGTTGGCTTGTGGGACTCCCGAAACAGCTGAGGTGTACCAGCAGGTCAAGCGGAGTGCAGCTCGGGTGGTTGCTGAAGCAAAAACCCGGGTATGGGAGGAGTTTGGTGAGGCCATGGAACAAGACTTTTGATCAGCCTCGAAGAGATTATGGCAAACTGTCCGGCGGCTCAGGAGGGGAAAGCAGCTCCCTGTCCACACTGTGTATGGTGCAGATGGGACACTGTTGACTTCGACTGGGGATATCGTCGGACGGTGGAAGGGATACTTCGAGGATCTCCTCAATCCCACTGATACGCCTTCCACAGAGGAAGCAGGGTTTGGGGACGAGGGGGATGACTCGCCTATCACAGGGGCTGAGGTCGCCAAGGTGGTTAAAAATCTCCTTGGCGGCCGGGCCCCGGGGGTGGACGAGATTCACCCTGAGTACCTCAAGGCCCTGGTGTTGGGCTGTCATGGTTGACACGCCTCTGCAACATTGTGTGGAGGTCAGGGACAGTGCCTTTGGCATGGCAAACCGGGGTGGTGGTTCCTCTTTTCAAAAAAGGGGACCGGAGGGTGTACTCCAACTTTAGAGGGATCACACTCCTCAGCCTCCCTGGGAAGGTCTATGCCAAGGTACTGGAGAGGAGAGTCCATTCGTTGGTTGAACCTCGGATTCAGGAGGAGCAATGTGGTTTTCGTCCTGGCTGTGGCACATTGGACCAGCTCTTTACCCTCTTGAGAATTCTTGAGGGTTCGTGGGAGTTTGCCCAACCAGTTTACATGTGTTTTGTGGACTTGGAGAAGGCATTCGACCGCGTCCCTCGTGGTTTTTTGTGGGGGGTGCTTCGGGAGTATGGGGTATCGGGCTTGTTGTTACGAGCTATTCGGTCTCTGTACGACCATTGTGAGAGTTTGGTTCGTATTGCCAACACTCGGTCGGAGTCATTCCCAGTGAGAGTTGGACTCCGCCAGGGCTGCCCTTTGTCACCGATCCTGTTCGTAATTTTTATGGACAGGATTTGTAGGCACAGCCAAGGAACAGAGGGTGTCATGCTTGGTGACCACAGGATCTCATCTCTGTTGTTTGCAGATGATGTTGTCCTGTTGGCTTCATCCAGCAATGACCTACAGCTCTTGCTGGGACGGTTTGCCGCTGAGTGTGAAGCGGCTGGGATGAGAATCAGCACCTCCAAGTCCGAGTCCATGGTCCTCAGCCGGAAAAAGGTGGATTGTCCTCTCTGGGTTGGGGACAGGCTCCTGCCCCAAGTGGAGAAGTTAAAGTATCTTGGGGACTTGTTCATGAGTGAGGGGAAAATGGAGCGAGAGATTGACAGACGGATTGGAGCAGCATCTGCAGTGATGCGGACGTTGTACCGGTCTGTTGTGGTGAAGAGGGAGTACTTAGTTCTAAGGCAAAGCTGTCAATTTACCAGTCAATCTACGTTCCTACTCTCACCTATGGTCACGAGCTTTGGGTAATGACCGAAAGAACACGATCGCGGATACAAGTGGCTGAAATGAGCTTTCTCCGTAGGATTGCTGGACTCACCCTCAGAGATAGGGTGAGGAGCTCAGTCATCCGGGAGAGGCTCAGAGTAGAACCGCTGCTCCTCCACATTGAAAGGAGCCAGTTAAGGTGGTATGGGCATCTGATTAGGACGCCTCTTGGACGCCTCCCACTTGAGGTGTTTCAGGCACGTCCCACTGGAAGGAGACCCCGGGGAAAACCCAGGACTCGCTGGAGAGACTATGTCTCCCAGCTGGTCTGGGAATGCCTTGGTATCCTCTCTGAAGAGTTGGAGCAGGTGGCTGGGGAGAGGGAAGTCTGGGCTTCTCTGCTTGAACTGCTGCCTCCGCGACCCGGACCTCCGGAAAAGCGGTAGAAGATGGATGGATGGATGGATGGATGGATGGAACAAAGTGCTAAGATCAAAGGACTCACTATGACATCATCAAATATCATAGGACTCACTACACACACGTGGACAAAGTTGTTGGTACCCCTCTGTTAATGAAAAACCCACAATGGTCACAGACATAACTTGAATCTGACAAAAGTGGTAATAAATAAAAATTCTATGAAAATTAACCAGTGAAAATCAGACAATGCTTTTGAATTGTGGTTCAACAGAATTATTTTAAAAAACAAACTCATGAAACAGGCCTGGACAAAAATGATGGTACCCTTAACTTAATATTTTGTTGCACAACCTTTTGAGGCAATCACTGCAATCAAACGATTTCTGTAACTGTCAACGAGACTTCTACACCTCTCAGCAGGTATTTTGACCCACTCCTCATGAGCAAACTGCTCCAGTTGTCTCAGGTTTGAAGGGTGCCTTCTCCAGATGGCATGTTTCAGCTCCTTCCACAGATGTTCAATAGGATTTAAGATCAGGGCTCATAGAAGGCCACTTTAGAATAGTCCAATGTTTCACTCTTAGCCATTCTTGGGTGTTTTTAGCTGTGTGTTTTGGGTCATTATCCTGTTGCAAGACCCATGACCTGCGACTGAGACCAAGCTGTCTGACACTGGGCAGCACATTTCTCTCTAGCACAGATTCAAGACACCCTGTGCCAGATGCAGCAAAGCAGCCCCAGAACATAACAGAACCTCCTCCATGTTTCACAGTAGGGACAGTGTTCTTTTCTTGGTATGCTTCATTTTTGCATCTGTGAACATAGAGCTGAAGTGCCTTGCCAAAAAGTTCCAGTTTTGTCTCGTCTGACCATAGGACATTCTCCCAGAAGCTTTGTGGCTTGTCAACATGCAGTTTGGCAAATTCCAGTCTGGCTTTTTTATGATTTGTTTTCAACAGTGGTGTCCTCCTTGGTCGTCTCCCATGAAGTCCACTTTGGCTCAAACAATGACGGATGGTGCAATCTGACACTGATGTACCTTGACCTTGGAGTTCACCATGAATGTGTTTAGAGGTTGTTCTGGGCTCTTTTGTTACCATTCGAATTATCCATCTCCTCCTGCGGCCACATCAAGGGACGTTGGCTACAGTCCCGTGGATCTTAAATTTCTGAATAATGTGTGCAACTGTAGTCACAGGAACATCAAGCTGCTTGGAGATGGTCTTATAGCCTTTACCTTTAACATGCTTGTCTATAATTTTCTTTCTAATCTCCTGAGACAACTCTCTCCTTTGCTTCCTCTGGTCCATGTTTAGCATGGTACACACCATGTCAACAAACAGCACAGTGACTACTTGTCACCCTTTAAATAGGCCGACTGACTGATTACAAGTTTGTAGACACCTGTGATGTTAATTAGAGGACACATCTTGGTTGAACATGTCCCTGTGGTCACATTATTTTCAATCTTTTCTAGGGGTACCATCATTTTTGTCCAGGCCTGTTTCATCGGTTTGTTTTTTAAAATAATTCTCTTGAACCACAATTGAAAAGCATTGTCTGATTTTCATTGGTTAATTTTCATAAAATTTTTATTTATTACCACTTTTGTCAGATTCAAGTTATTTCTGTGACCATTGTGGGTTTTTCTTTCATTAACAGAGGGGTACCAACAATTTTAGTCCACGGCTGTATATATGGTGCCTATGACTATGGCGTCTATAGTCATCATCATCTGTTTGTCTGTGTGTCTGTCACGACCATAGGACTCACTAAAACATTATGGATTCTCCATCATAGGCACATCATAGGATTCGCCTATGATGTGCCTATGATGTCTATATAACGTCATATAGACACCATGTGTATGTCTGTCACGACCACAGGACTAGCTAAAAGATCATAGGACTCGCTATGACATCATCAAAGATCAAAAGCAGGCATCATAGGCAGGCATCACTCACGATCATAGGACTCGCTATGACATCATCAAAGATCATCGGACTCACTATGACATCTTCAAAGATCAACGGCAGGCCTCACTCATGATCATAGGGCTCGCTATGACATCATCAGTAATCATAGGACTCACTATAACATCATCAAAGATTAAAGGCAGGCATCACTGAACGAGTGGTGACGCTCTTGCTTACACATGCTTTCTACGGGCATGCAGAAATACTTGCTTATACTTGGTTTTTACGGGCATGCACGGGTATGCACGGGCATGCACAGGTATGCACTAGTTTTATTCAGTTTTTCATAAGTATATGATTGGTATCTTGGAAAGTGAACATTAGTCCATTAGAGTAGAATATCATCAAATCATATTTGATGCAGCAGAAAACAGTGAATATCATTCAGAAACTGTCAGGTATCAAAATTATTTTAAAAAAAATGGCATGGTTGCATGGGCGGCTGTAAAAAAAGTGGCACTCTGACCTCTACTGGTGTCATGATCCTGGGGCACAGGAAGTGTGTGTGTGTGTGTGTGGGGGGGGGGGGGGGGGGCGGGGGCTGTGCCCAGTTTCCGGTCTAGTTTAGTGTTTTTCTGTCTGCTTGGTCCTTGCTTTCATGTCTGTTGTATTTTGTTCCTGTTTTTATTTTTTGTCATTTTGCATCTGTAGTATTATTATGTACATTTTGGGTTCTGTTGTGTTTGTATCTTTATGGTTTCCGGTTGTGTTTTACTTTGACAGCACTGTGCAGCTTCCAGTTGCACAGCTGCTGTTCATTCTGTTACTCATGGATCCACACCTGTAATGGTAAATGGCGTTCACTTATATAGCGCTTTTTCTCATCTCTGGATGACCAAAGCACTTTACAAATCCTGCTATCCACCCATTCACACACTGATGGTGGCAGAGCTGCCATGCACACACAGGTGCCAGTCTGGCCACCAGAAGCAGCTGGGGGTTCAGTGTCTTGCTCAAGGACATTTCGACATGCAAACTGCAGACAGAGCGGGAATTGAACCCATGACCCTCCGATCAGAAGTCGGCCACACTATACCTGCGCCACAGCCGCCCCTGTGTCTAATTATGTATTGCATATAAGAGCACGGCAATCCTCTGGGGTTGTCGTGTCCTTCTTCCACGTTACCCTGTCCTCAGGAGCAGAACTGTCCGTCCTGAGTGTGTTTGGGGCCACTGTTGAGGAGAGTAGGAGTGCTCCGTCCAGGTATGTGTTTCACTTATTTCCAGCCGTGAGCCCCCGCAGCCTTCGGGAGAGCTCCGGCTGGATTCCGCCCCTGGCTTGGTGTTCCTGGCTTCATGTCCCCCTGGACTTGACGTCAAGCCCCACTCTCCTCCAGTGTTTACCGTGTTTGCATTTGTATGTCAGTGCCCAGCACTTTATGGTTTAGTTTTTGTATGTTAACGCTTGTGTCTGTTTTTACGTTAATAAATGTGCAGATACCACAGTGTGCATTTGGTGTCCTTCAATAGTCCTTGAAAAGGGCCATTTACAACAACTGGCCCGGCATAGTTATTACATTTCCTGTTTTCACGGCTGCATTGACAGAAATGGTGAGTTAAATTTGTGTTTATTTAGAAAATAAAACCTTGTCTCGCAATTCTGGCAAATTAAAAGTTGAGAAAATATGGCGATACAATGATATAAGCCTTTAGTTCCACTTAATTTTGACCAGACAAGCTGAAACATCGTGGCGGGCAGACACACACACACACAGAGCCACAGACGCACTAACCGATTACTGTATGCCTCTGTTTCACCGAGGCATAAGTACATATTCATTCTTAAACACTACAATATTAAGAAATAACTCAGAAATCTGTATTTGTGTAATAACTCTGATTTTTATTCACAGTTTTCAATCATCTTACCATGCTCAGATCATCACCTAATCACTGCCTCCTCAAGTAGACTGAAGTGTCCTTGTGTTGGAATTCAACAAATACTCAAACTGAATGGCTGCCATACATGGAGAGATGCTAATTTAGGCAAGAATTTGCAGTGCTCTCTTATTTTTTTCCAGAGCTGTGCCACCCATAAACTGCCATTTAACAATAATTAAATCTTTTTTTTTTTAAAGCTCAGAGCAACAAGATATCCATCATGCTCTTTCTTTGGCCAAGAGGATCACCATTATGATAACAGCTCAAAGAACTGATGTAAATACCTTTGGATAATCTGTTTTTTCATCCAATAGGAAAAAACATAAAAGGAAAAAGTTCAAAATTCAGAATGATAAAATGACCAAAATTCAATGTTTCCTTTCAGATCAAACATAGAAAAACCAATCAAGTCTGTGCCATCTTTCTGTTCTTGCCAATTTGTTTTCTCCCCTTTCATTTTTGAATCAACTAATGGAATATGGCTGACTAGTCCCAGTTTGTTTTGTCAGAATGAACCAGTCTGGGTACCTTTGGGTCACCCAGACTGATGTAGAAGTGATGGAGGATCTGTGTGATCACACAGGCCTTCCTACTCAGAACAGATTGCCACATTTAATTAAAAAGTATATAGTGGAAAAGTGGCAAGAATATTTGGATTCAATAGATACAGGAAGATATCATTATGCCATTCAAAGGCGGGTGGACTCTGGAATGGGCGTTGGCAGAAACAGGAAAGAGGAGATACTCATCACCTGATTAAGAATATGACACACTACTTTGAACCAGTCGCTACATAGAATAGGTAAACACCCAACTGGCAGCTGTGCACATTGTGGTTGTCCAGAAACAGTTCAGCACATTTTGTTGGAATGTCAAGGATACCAGGAACAAAGGAAACATCTGATTGCAGTAATGGAGAAGGCTAATTTGGGTTTTGCTTTGGAAAACATGTTTTGAGGCGACAGTGAAACCTGGAGGGGGGTGATTGGGAGGAACGGCCTGCCCGATCTGAACCCGAGTGGTGTTCAGTTATTGGACTTCTGTGCTAACCACAGTCTGTCTATAACGAACACCATGTTCAAGCATAAGGGTGTCCATATGTGCACCTGGCACCAGGACACCCTAGGCCGCAGGTCGATGATCGATTTTGTTATCGTATCATCAGACCTGCGACCGTATGTCTTGGACACCCGAGTAAAGAGAGGTGCAGAGCTGTCAACTGATCACCACCTGGTGGTGAGTTGGATCCGATGGCAGGGGAGGAAGCCATTCAGACCTGGTAGACCCAAACGTATAGTGAGGGTGTGCTGGGAGCGTCTGGCTGAGGCCCCTGTCCGGGAGGTCTTCAACTCCCACCTCCGGAAGAACTTCAACCACATTCCGAGGGAGTCTGGAGACATGGAGTCTGAATGGGCCATGTTCTCCACCTCTGTTGTTGAAGCGGCAGCCCAGAGCTGCGGCCGCAAGGTGGTCGGTGCATCTCGTGGTGGCAACCCCCGAACCAAGTGGTGGACACCAGTGGTGAGGGGGGCCATTAAGCTGAAGAAGGAGTCCTATCAAGCTTGGTTGGCTTGTGGGACTCCCGAAGCAGCTGAGGTGTACTGGCAGGCCAAGCGGAGTGCAGCTCGGGTGGTTGCTGAAGCAAAAACCCGGGTATGGGAGGAGTTCGGTGAGGCCATGGAACAAGACTTTCGGTCGGCTTCAAAGAGATTCTGGCAAACTGTTCGGCGGCTCAGGAGGGGAAAGCAGCTCCCCGTCCACACTGTGTATGGTGCGGATGGGACACTGTTGACTTCAACTGGGGATATCGTCGGGCGGTGGAAGGAATACTTCGAGGATCTCCTCAATCCCACTGATACGCCTTCCACAGAGGAAGCAGGGTTTGGGGACGAGGGGGATGACTCGCCTATCACAGGGGCTGAGGTCGCCAAGGTGGTTAAAAATCTCCTTGGTGGCCGGGCCCCGGGGGTGGACGAGATTCGCCCCGAGTACCTCAAGGCCCTGGATGTTGTTGGGTTGTCATGGTTGACACGCCTCTGCAACATTGCGTGGAGGTCGGGGGCAGTGCCTTTGGCATGGCAAACCGGGGTGGTGGTTCCTCTCTTCAAAAAAGGGGACCGGAGGGTGTGCTCCAACTTTAGAGGGATCACACTCCTCAGCCTCCCTGGGAAGGTCTATGCCAAGGTACTGGAGAGGAGAGTCCGGCCGTTGGTCGAACCTCGGATTCAGGAGGAGCAATGTGGTTTTCGTCCTGGCCGTGGCACATCGGACCAGCTCTTTACCCTCTCGAGAATTCTTGAGGGTTTGTGGGAGTTTGCCCAACCAGTTTACATGTGTTTTGTGGACTTGGAGAAGGCATTTGACCGCGTCCCTCGTGGATTTTTGTGGGGGGTGCTTCGGGAGTATGGGGTATCGGGCTTGTTGTTACGAGCTATTCGGTCTCTGTACGACCGTTGTGAGAGTTTAGTTCGCATTGCCAACACTCGGTCGGAGTCATTCCCAGTGAGAGTTGGACTCCGCCAGGGCTGCCCTTTGTCACCGGTCCTGTTCATAATTTTTATGGACAGGATTTCTAGGCGCAGCCAGGGAATGGAGGGTGTCATGCTTGGTGACCACAGGATCTCATCTCTGTTGTTTGCAGATGATGTTGTCCTGTTGGCTTCATCCAGCAATGACCTACAGCTCTTGCTGGGACGGTTTGCCGCTGAGTGTGAAGCGGCTGGGATGAGAATCAGCACCTCCAAGTCCGAGTCCATGGTCCTCAGCCGGAAAAAGGTGGATTGTCCTCTCCGGGTTGGGGACAGGCTCCTGCCCCAAGTGGAGGAGTTTAAGTATCTTGGGGTCTTGTTCACGAGTGAGGGGAAAATGGAGCGAGAGATTGACAGACGGATTGGAGCAGCATCTGCAGTGATGCGGACGTTGTACCGGTCTGTTGTGGTGAAGAGGGAGCTTAGTTCTAAGGCAAAGCTGTCGATTTACCAGTCAATCTACGTTCCTACTCTCACCTATGGTCACGAGCTTTGGGTAATGACCGAAAGAACGAGATCGCGGATACAAGCGGCTGAAATGAGCTTTCTCCGTAGGATTGCTGGACTCACCCTCAGAGATAGGGTGAGGAGCTCAGTCATCCGGGAGAGGCTCAGAGTAGAACCGCTGCTCCTCCACATTGAAAGGAGTCAGTTGAGGTGGTATGGGCATCTGATTAGGATGCCTCCTGGACGCCTCCCACTTGAGGTGTTTCAGGCACGTCCCACTGGGAGGAGACCCCGGGGCAGACCCAGGACTCGGTGGAGAGACTATGTCTCCCAGCTAGTCTGGGAACGCCTTGGTATCCCCTCTGAAGAGCTGGAGCAGGTGGCTGGGGAGAGGGAAGTCTGGGCTTCTCTGCTTGAACTGCTGCCTCCGCGACCCGGACCTCCGGAAAAGCGGTAGAAGATGGATGGATGGATGGATGGAACATGTTTTGAACCTCAGTCAAAGAAATGTATGTAGTTCTATTTAGATATTTAAGTACAACTGAATTAATCAAAAGAATTTAGGTTTTTTTTTTCCTGCCATTCTCTTGTCCACACTCCAACCTGGTGTGTGGCAATGGTGCACCTGCGGGCTGGTTGCCAGCTGGCAATCAGATCTAGAAGAAGAAGAAGAAGAAGAGTGATATAAACAGGACCTGGTATGCTGCTGTTACCGGAGTGGTGGCTCAGTTGGTAGAGCATCCGCCCGGGAGGCAGGGGTTCAAATTCCAGCCGGGTCATGCCGAAGACCATATAAAAGCGGAACTTCCTGCCGTCCAGCCTGGTGCTCAGCAATAACGGAATGGAGGAGAGAAATCTGTGGCCGTGCCTTGCATGGCAGCGGCCCTCTGATTCTACACTTGGGGTGTGTGTGATTAACACTGTAGATAGGAAAAACACAATTTCATTCTACTGTACATGATTGGCAGTATGGTTGAATGACACTAAAGGGTGATTTGATTTGATTATGACGTGAACTGTGAAGTCAAAATGTCACAAAGCTATGAGGAAAACGTCATAAAACTAAAGGAAAAGGTCACAAAGTGATGAGTTTAACGTCACAAGGCTATAAGGATTACGTCGTAAAGCTATGAGGAAAACGTCACAAAGCTATGAGGAGATTGTCACAAAGCAAAGAGGACAACGTCACAAGCGATAAGAGGAAAATGTCAAAGAGCTATGAGTAAGACGTCACAAAGCTATGGAGGACGTCACAAAGCTATGAGGAGAATGTCGCAGAGCTATGAGGAAAACGTCACAAAGCTATGAGGAAAACAAGTCTGTGGCGGTAATGCACCTTTGAGCTGGTTGCCAACTGCCAATCAAATCTAAGAGAAGAAGAAGATTGCCCCATTTGTGTTTAAGCTGTGTTCAGCTATGTTTAATAATCAGAGAAAGTTTTGTCTTTTATTTAATTAGCAGTGTCATGAACACGGGTTGTTTTCCAACCCCGTTCTATGATCTGTGGCTGTAGATTCCTGTTTGTTGTTAATTATTCCCAGATGGCAGGTCATTAGAGCCTCTGAGCCTGGTTCCCTGCCAGTCTACAGGTCTACAGCCACGCCCCCTTCTCTCTCTCTCTCTCTCTCTCTCTCTCTCTCTCTCTCTCGCTGAGTCGGCCAATCCCTGTACGTCGGGAAATAAGGCAGGGTTGTCCCATCTCAGGTCAGCTGTATAGCTTGGCTATTGAGCCTTTGCTGTGCAGGTTGCGCACTCAGCTGGGTGGTTTGATTCTGCCGACGCCCTCCAGCAGTTGTCATCCAATCGTCTTGTCTGCTTATGCGGATGACGTCAACGTTTTCATCACATGCCACAGGGATGTACAGCGTCTGGTGGACACTTTATCCATTTATGAGAAAGCATCTTCTGCACGGGTAAACTGGGCCAAGAGTGAGGGTCTATTGGTGGGCCAGTGGTCACATCAGGACATTCCTCAGCTTCCTGAAGGTCTTCTGTGGGGGAGAGCCGGTCTCAAAGTGTTGGGGGTATTTTTGGGCTGAGGACTTTGAACGCAAGAACTGGGAGGGAATTAAGGAGAAGGTGTGTGCTCGCTTTTCTAAATGGAAATGGTTGCTACCACAGCTGTCATATAGGGGTTCTGGTTGCCATTAATCTGGTCGCTTCGGCTCTTTGGCATAGGCTTATCGCTTTGACACTGCCCAGGAGCCTGGTTGAGGAGGTTCAGAAGATCATCGTGGATTTCTTTTGGTCTGGTCGACATTGGGTCCGTGCGGCTGTTCTCTACCTGCCTGTTGCCGAGGGAAGACAGGGCCTGGTGGACATACAGTCCAAGATTGCCTGTTTCAGGCTTCAGACTGCACAACGGCTTCTTTATGGATGTGGCCCCTGCTGGATGGACACTGCAAAACTGCTCCTGAGGAGAGTTGGCTGCTTGGGCTATGATAAGCAGCTTTTCCTCGTGAAGTCCAGGGAGGTGGACTTTACTGGACTTTCTGCTTTCTACACATCTGTCGTACATGCATGGCAAGTCTTCACCGTAGCCCGCATTCCTGAGGAGACACCAGGCACGTGGCTATTCGAGGAACCACTGTTTTTCAATCAATTCATGGACACTCAAGTGCTGCAATCTGTTAGTCTGCAAACTTGTTTAAGAGAGGCACGTTGTACCAAGCTTGGTCATCTTATGAAGATGTCAACCACGTCGATAGAAATGCTGCGGCGGAGTGCCAACATTACATCTGTCAGACTGGTGCATAGGGTGGTGAAGGAAGTGTGTGCTGCCCTGCCACGACCGCTTAGAGCATTTGCGGAAGACCGGACTCTTTCCATTCAATGGGATGAGGGCACTGTGTCCAACTTTCCTGCCCTTTCCATAAGTCCAGCTGTGGGAGAGTGGCAGGAGGGAGAGGATCACCTGCTGTCCTTCAGAAATCCTTGTCTGGGCAAGTTCCAGTTTGTGGGGACGAAGGCGATGTATCACATCTGTGTGAAAGTTCTGAATCTGCACTCTCTGGCGGATGTGAAAGAGTCGAGGTGGGCGGGGTTTTTGGGGCCGGTATTCTCCCCGAAAGGCAGCTGGCGGTCCATGTACAAGCTCCCTATTGAGAAACGGACGGCAGATCTCCAGTGGAGGATTGTTCATGGGGCAATAGCTACGAATAAATACAGAGCACACTTGGATCCGAATGTGGGGGAGGAATGTTTGTTTTGTTCCCAAGTTGAGACCCTGGAGCATTAGTTTGTTCAGTGTTTTCGTTTGTCTGGCCTTTTTGATCTTCTGAAAGTGTGGTTTCATGATTTGGGTGAATGTTTCTCTTTTGGTTTGTTTATTTAAGGGGCAAAGTATAAAGTGGCAAAGAAGTCTGTGCACACTTTGATGAACTTCCTATCTGGTACTGCTAAACTTGCCATCTGGCTGACAAGGAAAAATCGGACTAACACTGGCAATGTGGATCCTGTGTTTGTTTTCAAGGCCTTGTTAAAAGTCAGACTCCAGGTGGAGTACTCTTACTATAAAATGGTGGACAATTTGGAGGTATTCACCAATAAATGGACTGTAGGGAATATTTTGTGTTCTGTGGGAGAGGGGGATGAGTTATGTTTTCACTTTTGAAATGTGAGACACTTGGTGGAATGATATTGGCGATCTTACACTTTTGAATTGTGCAATAAAGGGATTTTTTAAAACTCAAAAACTCTCTCTCTCTCTCTGACTCTCTGCCAGGCACTCACCAGCTGTTTGCCATCATCTCTTGTATTTCCACACATACACCCAAACACACACACACACACACACGCTAACCAATCCACTCTCATACTGGCTGTTGCCGGTCATCTCATCTTACTCATCCTGAACTGTATTTCTTTGGATACTTTGCATGTTATTTTTCGTTTGTTAATAAACACGTTTCACTTCACTTGCATATTGGGCTCGCATCAATTCATTTGTTCGCTGCGCATTTATGCAGTGGACATGACAGTATACCGACACCAGAACTGAGCCCAGTGGTGGAGTGACGTGTCATTTTTTCATCTTTTTGTGCGTGTGTGTTTCCACTCACCTGGTTGAGGCTCGTTATGGATGTGGCTTGACGGAGCTACTCCATGCGTCTCGGGTGGGAGTGCACCTGAGCCCTAATGAAAATTGACGAGCTAATTTTCACGGCATGCACTTATTCCACCCCGGAGGATGTGATATGGTACCTGGATCTAGTGGAGGCAGAGGCTCACCAATGCCCTCAGCTCTCGAAGCACCCAGAGGGAGTTGAGAGAATTTCCCTGATGGCAGTGCTGTGATGCAAGAACAGCGGAAGGGTGAGGAAGTCCCCGAAGAAGCCCGGGCTTGCGCCGAGGGAGGCGCGCTCCCGGGGCTCAGCTGTCTCCGCTCCTCGTCAGTCCTCAACGCCCGTTCCCACTCCAGCCAAGACTATTTCAGCTTCACCAAAACAACGTTGTTCTGTTCCGGCTTCCCAGAGGAATAATCCAGCCCCTTTGACTGCTTTTCTCCTTACACCGAGCTCGGCTATCTACACAGCGGATCTTCATTCAGGGGCAGTTCTGTCTGCCAAATCTTCCTCCACTGCCGCTGTGAGACCCCCCCCCCCCCCCCCGGTGCATCTCCAGACAGTCAAGGTGCATTTGATTTCTTCACCAGCAGCTCCCGTTCCTGTGGCGAGAGGGGCGGCTCCCCAATGATCTACTGAGGGGCCCAATACCACCCTTGTCACGCAGAAGGAGGACGACGCTCAAATCACAGCAGCAGGCAACATCCAAGCCTGGCGAACAGGCAAGTGTGTTTTCATTCAACCCCTATAAACAATGAAATGCCTTGCCTGATTCCTTGGAGGGAGACTCAGGGAAAGCAGTCCCCTGGGTTCTCCCCTCCTGCTGCTGTTAAGAATTGCTCACCAGCCCTCTCCATGCTCTCTCCTTTCTCTCCTGAATATACGCTGGCGCCAGAACCGGTCCACCAGGACCAGGAGGACCCAGAGGTCCGGGAGGATCCTTCCCCCACAGCAACGGTGAGTCAGACCCCAGCCGTCACACCGGAGGAACTTCCTGCGTGGAGCACACTGGCTGGGGTAACTAGGACTGTGGAGATCATCATGCCTGCTGCGGAGGCTGCTGCAGCAGTGTCAGCGCCCGAGCTGAACCTCCAGGAGGCCGAGCCCGTGGGAACATCGCCTGGACCATCAAGAGTCCTGGACGGCAGTGGAGCTCAAGCTAAGGCAAGTGCTCTCCTTTGTGTTTCTCCTTTCTATTGTAGAGCATTTTTGCCTAGCTCTAGGGGAGGAGAGCCAGCTGCAGTTGCACGCTGCACCTGAGCTCGCCTTGCCAGGCTCCACCACTGCCGGCGACCCTGACCCCTCCTTCTCTCTGTCTAAGTCCTCTTCCAGGGTCGCCGGAGAGAGTCCATCATCGCTGGACGAGTCCGTGGATCCAGGCTCACCACTGGAGGTCACCAAGGTTCCTGTTGAGGTCATCATGGGTGGACAGCTCCAGCCCAGGGTGCCCGTGGTCAACTGCCTCCTGGCTCGGGTGCTCATATGGGTCGGCTGGCCCACAGTCAAAGCGGCATTGGGGTTGGCAGTGGCCCAGCCGGGGACCACCACAGGTGCAGCAGGAGCCCAGCCAGGTTCCATCGTGGGTGCAACCATGGTCCGGTCGGGGTCCACCACGGGTGCAGCAGGGGCCCAGCCGGGTTCCATCATGGGTGCAACCATGACTCGGTCGGGGTCCATTGCAGGTGCAGCAGAGGTCCAGCCGGGCTCCATCATGGGTGCAACCCTGGCCCGGTCGGGGTCCTCAGGGGGTGCAATGCAGGGCCAGCCAGGGCTCACCACGGGAGCAATGAGGTCCCAGGCCGGGACCACCGTGGGTGCAGCCATGGCCCAGCCTGGGTCCACCACGGGTGCGACTGAGCTCCAGTCCCACGCCGGGACCACCGAGGGTGCTGCCAGCCAGTTTGGGAACAGTTTGGGTTGGGAGTGTTTGTTTTTCCTTGTGTTGTATTGTTGTATGGTCTTTCATTGGTTTATTCCCTCCTGACCTGTTCCCCCCACCACCCACCCAGGGTTGTATGATAGTTCTCTGGTGGTGGTGGTGGTGGGGGGGGCAGGTTTTCTTTTTTTTTGTTTTCTTGTTTTGTTTTGATGGTATGGTGGGTGTCTGGACTCCACCCTTTGAGGAGGGGGCTCTGTCATGAACACGGGTTGTTTTCCAACCTCATTCTATGATCTGTGGCTGTAGATTCCTGTTTGTTGTTAATTATTCCCAGATGGCAGGTCATTAGAGCCTCTGAGCCTGGCTCCCTGCCAGTCTACAGCCACGCCCCCTTCTCTCTCTTTCTCTCTCTCTCTGCCAGGCACTCACCAGCTGTTTGCACATCATCTCTTGTGTTTCTACACATACATGCACACACACATGCTTACCGATCTACTCTCATACCGGCTGTTGCCGTGCACCTGTTTCCACTTACTGCTCATTAGTCTATGGGGGTATTTATGTATGGCGGGGGAAGCAACCAGTGTGTTGACGTTAGTCTAGTTTTGATGTCTAGGCTCACTCATTGTTGGTTTCTCTTCCCCGTTGGACTATGCTCAGTGTTGTTGTTTCCAGAGTCAGTTCTGCTCCAACCCTGCATGTAAGTCTTTCTCTTTATTAACTGCCCTTCCTTTCCACTGTCAGTCCCGCCTGGCAGCGCATGGGGACCTGCCAACGGAGTTGGTAGCCGGTCATCTTATCTTACTCATCCTGAACTGTATTTCTTTGGACACTTTGTATGTTATTTTTCCTTTGTTAATAAACACGTTTCACTTCACCTGCATATTGGGCTTGCATCAATTCATTTGTTCGCTGCGAATTCTTACATTGCACATAACTGTCACACTGCTTTTTACTTCATTCACATTATATCACTGAATCTGAGTTCACATTGAAATACTGTATGACTGTATATTTTTTTTCATATATTTCTGCAAAGTGTGGATAGTCTGAGTAACTAACTGCATATATTCCTGTATATATTTGCATCCTTTTATAGAAACGTGGACAGACTGTAATTTACTGTACATACTCTGTTATCATTGAATCCTTATTTAAATCTTATTTAAATCCTCCACCTGAACAACGAGAGCAAGTTTTAGCCAAAGTCAAATTCCTTGTATGTGTTGTGCATACTTGGCCAATAAAGCTGATTCTGATTCTGATTCTGATTCTGATTTATGCAGCAGACATGACAAACAGGGGCTGGAGTCCTAAAACCTAATTTCCCCCAGAAGAGATGACAGACACGATTCCATATTTATGAAACAAATATGAGTTAACAAGAAAAAGTTCCCAAATCCACAATTTTTGGTCCTCATGTAAAGATATAAAAGAGCTGTCAGTCAGATGAGGCAAAAGTCTAATTGTAGGCTAAGGTCACAAAAGGAATCGCCAAAACAAGGCGAAGAAATTAGAGTAGTTATGGGCTTAAAAATGCAAAAAGAATGCAAAGATCCAGGCTTAGTCGGGACCCAGAAAGTGGCTAGAAAGCTTGATTTAGTGGATTTTTTAAAAAAGCAAACCAATCTGGCAAAGGACAAAAGGTAGTTAATGACCATACTAACATACAAAATGCCATTAGCTGATATCTGTATTAAGTGTGTGTAGCAACATTTAATTATAAGGTACAAAGATTATTTAATTTAGACTTAAGAGGTGTTTGTGGAAATGGAGGTTTCCTGCGTTACCCACCAACACACAAACAAGAGGAAAAGACTCGAAAAAGGAGCACCAGTCCAACTTGCTTGGACAACTTCATTCATTCATCTTCTTCCGCTTAGTCCTTTTCGGGTTGCGGGGGGCTGGAGCCTATCCCAGCATCTTTGGGCGAGAGGCAGGGTACACCCTGGACAGATTGCCAGTCCATCGCAGGCCCAACACAGAGAGACAGACAACCATTCACTCTCACAGTCATACCTAAGGACAATTTGGAATCCCCAGTTTTGATGCCAATTAACCTAACTTGCATGTTTTTGGCATGTGGGAGGAAACCGGAGAAATCCCGGAGTAAACCCACGCAGATACGGGGAGAACATGCAAACTCCACACAGATCACCATTGGTTGGGGGCTGGGATCGAACCCAGGATCCCCTGGCCAAGGGTGAGTTGCTGTGCTGCCGCAGTGCTAACCACTCATTAATAACTAATCTTTACACCTTCAATCAATCAGTCTCAAATATTCGTGAATTCTACTGGGTGACTTTAGAACCAAACACGGGAAAAGAAATCGACAGAAACTTCATATATCATTTACAGATTTAATGATCAGGCTCAGATTAAATGACATTACATTCAACGGATTTGTTGGTAATGTGAAATGACCAAGTATTCAGCATCATATTCAATTTATAATTGATTATTGATCAACAGAGTGTAATCACATTTGTGGAACCACAGAAACTTTAGTATGAATTTAACTGTGATAAAATGGAAGACTGAATTAACTGTAACAAAAAAAATATGAAGAAAATTGGACAGAAATTTTATGAAGAAAATTAAGACTATATGAAAAAAGAAATTCTAAATTACTGTAAAAATAAAACGGAATTTAATGAAAAGGGAATATTAATTTCTTTTTAATTCTATAGCTCCGATCAGAGTTATGAACTAAGTTTAAAACTGAGACAAAATATGGCATACGTTTTAAGGCACTAGACATTGCATTATTCAACAGATGAAACAAAGAGATCAGGCTCACGTGAATGTTGGTGCTTCGGGGTCTTCTTCTTCAGCTGGATCCTTAGCTGAAGTTTTATTTGAAATGATACCAGAGAATATCTGCCCGCAGATATCACAAGACAATTTTGCACCGCTGAATCCGAAAATGACATCCGTTTCTCTCGATCAGGTGCTAAGTAAAAACCTGTACTTACTTAGTGCTTAGTACTGTGCATGTACTTATCTTTATATAAAGGAAAGTACATGTAAATTGAATGTTACATCATCATTGTTCAAAATTCAGAGAATTTCAAGACATAAAAAAGAATTTTGCATCATATAAAGCAAAAATACCCATACATGTAAACAAAAATGCATAAAACAACATGTGGCCATAATTCACAAAGTTGACCTGATTGATCAAAACCAATGTGATTTTTGGATCCAGCACATCAAAACTGTCCTAAATCAGCTAAAAAAAACTTAGACAATAAATTTGGTGTTGACCAGTGTATTCTTCCAAAGTCCAGCAGTCACAAGCTGAGATTTGACTGCAATAATGAGACTTCTTCACTCCGCCAGTGGCCGGAGCGCTTTTCCGGGCAGCCTTGGTGGCCAACTGCTTCCTAGGGGTTTTTCCTCCAGTAGATTTATGGGCAGTCTGCTTCGCTGGCCGAGTAGTATGCCATACAGACACGAGAATCTTTCAGCGGTGTTCTCGGGTCTGAATAAGTAGCTATAGTTCAAAATCCGATCCGAATCACATAATTGGAGAGACAAGATTAATAATAATTTTAAAAAAAATCAAGCCACAAAATCTGAGCCCTTCATATTACGTAGGGGTTGGCGAGAACAGCTTCCAGTGTAAAAAAAAACAATCCGTCCCCTTGAACACACACGGTGAGTTGCGGAAAATCAATAAGAAAAAGTTTAACAGAATAAAACAGAAAAACGTCTGTGAACATGAATTCTCACTCCATATAAAAAGTTGAGCTCAGGAAGAAGGAAAGTATTTCCCAGTCGTTTAAAGGAAAAAGAATTTAAACCGGACAAAGACTTAGACAAGGCTGCACGGTGGCGCAGTGGTTTAGCACTGTGGCAGCACAGTTTTACCCTCGGCCGGGGGACCGCAGGGATCATGAGATCGTGGGTTCGATCCCAGCCCCCGACCAACAGTGAACTGTGTGGAGTTTGCATGTTCTCCCCGTGTTGCGCGGGTTTACTCCGGGATTTCTCCGGTTTCCTCCCGCACACTAAAAACATGTAGGTTTAGGGCGCTCGCGCACGCAGCGACCAGCAGCCGGTGGCTTGTCACCAGACTGCAAACCAAGTCTACCTACGGGTACAAATAAGTAACAAAAAAAAAAAAAAAAAAAAAAAAAAAAGACTTAGACAAACTTTCACCAAAAACAACTCTCTCTCTGGGCATTTCTCTCTATTTAACTGAACAAATTTTCCCGGGGAAAGCTTGACTGACATGAAAAGAGAACCAATTGTCTTCCATCGCCGGAGGTTTGAATGAACTCTGGTCCAATAAGAAAACAGTCCTTTGTCTGTAACCAACCAATTGGATGAAAGTGGCCATTGCCCAACAGAGACTGGCTGGTGATTGGCTAAGCCAGTCAGATGACTTGAGGAAACTTTTCTCAGAGCATAAACACATCTTAATAACACTGAAAATTCATTATATACTTAATATAAAGTCTAAGCTAACTTCAGTGATTCATGACTAACTTCAGTGAGCATGCATTTTATAAACTTGTACTTATATAATTAACATGCATTAGAATAAGGCTCATTTAAGCATTTTTCAAACATGCACACATTTAAAATCAATGATTAATGAAATATTTCAAACCAGAATGATATGTCAGAGTCCCACTTGATTTTCCAGGGTGTCCTGAAAAAGAAAATAATCTGAGAATTGAGAGTTGTGTAACAAAGGAAGTCATTTCCTTCATTAACCTCAGTTTAGCTTGCACAGTCAAAAGCAAACATATTCCAGAGTCGTCCACCAGGGGGTAATGTTGAGCTGTGGATAATTCCTAATGACCATAAAATGCACTCAAGAGTTTCTGGGATATGTCAGATGATTGTTAAGGCATAAACCTGTCTGATTGGGGAGTAAGCTCTAGCTTATTTATGATAGCAAACTAATCCGCTCCTGGCATGAAATGGAATCCTTATCATCCTTTTTACCATGGAATGTTTTTCAAACCGGGGGTCCTGAGATGAAGAAAAACAATTCTTGACCAGACTTTTTGGATGAAATAGTTTCTTCAAGATGAAAAGTAATTTTATAGATTAGAGCCAAGGGAATGATGCTACATGTGCCATCAAGATACAGGTGTGACTCATTAGAGAAGGTCAGGTAAACAAAAAGGAGAAAAACTAAAGAAAGGAAGAGGTGAAAACAAAAGAAATAAAGCATGCAATGTCTTAAGTGAAAGAAATCCATTAAGTGAAATTCACCCTTAACTCAGCAAATATGCTGTCTGTCTCAAGAAATAGCTGAGACATGTTGTATCTCAACAAAAGCAAAAGTAGACTAAGAAAAAAAAAGTCATTGTGCCTTTTTGTTTCATTTGATGGCCTAAGGCAAGGATGTCCAATCATATGCTGCAAAGGGCCAAGACCCTTGGGTGAGCAGGAAGATGGATACCTTCTGCTGTTGGATGGCTCATGGCGCCATCCTAATGAGTTACGGCGTGCCCCGAAGAAGGCAGTTGGGCACGGCTCCAGATGATTGGAGCGCTCGGAGTTGTGGAGGAGAAGGCGCATCAGGACAGAGGCGACCAGCTGTGACCCAGGAAGCAAGCTACCTCCAGGGGCGGACTGAGTGGTGAAGGGTCTGGGGGAGGGGGGGCCACGGGTCATCCTCACCGAGCCATGGATGTGTTTGGATTGTTAGTTGTTATTCTGTATTCATAGTTCGGGGATTATTTTGGTGTTCTGTTTTATATAGGAGACATGGCAGTAGTTTTTTTTTTCTTTTTTTACAGGACTTTTATATAGCGTAGGTGGCAGAATAACCCGCCTCGCTGTGTAGGGGGGTAGGAAGGCAGTCTACCCATCTCCCCTAATTTTAGTTACTGTGTGTGAATGATATAGGCCCCTTTTTGTGATCTTAGTTTAGTTATGTTTAGCGGATGATTCGGGTTCCAAATTGAGGTAGGTTGAGTGTATGTGTGTTTTGGATTTTTCTACGGGCGGTGGGGGATGTAATGTAGTTATTTACTACTTTTTTGTTTCCACTTCTCATATTAATCCCATTAATCCAAATAATCCCTACTGTTTGGATCAGTCTTCGATTTATAACCCTACAGAGATTGTGTCTGTTTCCCATTACCCAAAATATTATAACCCAAGACAAATACAACATAACTGATAAATACACGTCTCTCTGCAGCTCCTCCTCATCCACCACCACCCAACTTTGCCCCTGCCTTCTCCCTTAGAGAACCTTTGTCTACTCCCCCCAAAGTTAATAAAAATATAATGCATAAACATCCCAAAGTGATTACACAAAATGTTGGTAAAACTCAAATCAAACCTCAAGTCTCTAAATTTAATAATTTGGCCTCTGTTCCTCCTCATAATTTAAAAATTAAATGTGGTTTATTAAATATTAGGTCTCTAACTCCCAAGTCTCTACTAGTTCATGATCTGTTAATTGATCATCAGATCGATTTATTATCCCTCACAGAGACTTGGCTAGGGAAAGATGATTATGTTGGTTTGAATGAATCAACTCTCTCTGGTTATCTAAACTATCATAATCCCAGAAGTTCTGGTCGTGGAGGTGGAATAGCGGCAATTTTCCGTTCTAAATTACTAGTTAATGTAAAGCAAAAATCATGTTTTAATTCCTTTGAGGGCCCGGTCCTCAGTGTGGGGCATGTTGGCTATCTTGGCTTGAACCCAGTTTTCTTTACCATAGTTTACTGTCCTCCCTTGTCCTACTCATAGATTTTTATCCGAATTTGCTGAATTTTTAGCTGATTTAGTGCTGAAATCAGATAGAATAATTATAGTAGGGGATTTTAAATATACATGTTGATGTAGATAGTGACTGTCTTAATAGATTTTAGATTTAGTATACTTTATTGATCCCCAGAGGGGAAATTGAGGGTCATCCACCACCTGGATGGATGAAGTAGCCACGATACGGCGCTATCCCTTAACCATTCACACACACATTCACACCTAGGGCCACTTTAGAGTCTCCAATTAACCTAACCTGCATGTTTTGGGGGTTTTTTTGGCATGTGGGAGGAAACTGGAGAAATCCCGGGATAAACCCACGCATACACGGGGAGAACATGCAAACTCCACACAGATCACTGTTGGTCGGGGGCTGGGATCGAACCCACGATCCCACGATCTCCACGATCCCCCAGCCAAGGGTAAACTATGCTGCCACAGTGCTAACCACTGCGTCACCGTGCAGCCCAATAATAAGGGGCAATAAGGCATTCAATAATAATAAGGCATTCAATTCAATTTTAGACTCAATGGGGTTTTCCCAGAAAGTAGAAAATTCTACCCATTATCTCCACCACACATTGGACCTTGTTCTGACTTATGGTATAGAAATAGAAAATCTGGTAGTGTCTCCTCATAATCCTGTATCGTCAGACCATTGTCTGTTAACCTTTGATTTCACTATTTCTGATTATTTGACTCCTAAAGAAAAATATTACTACAGCAGATGTCTTTCAGATGATGTTGTTTCCAAATTTTTGCAGATTGTCTCCTCTATACCGTGGGTCAACACAATGGAAATAAAAGATGGAGAGCCTGCTCCTTCCGTAATTGATAGCATGATAGATAGTATTACAGCCTCTCTGCATCAGCCTCTAGACTTGGTGGCCCCTTTAAAAAAGAAAAAGTCTAACCAGAGATTTCTAACCCCTTGGTTTAATACAAAAACTCGTAGCTTAAAACAGATGACTTGTCACTTAGAAAGAAAATGGCATTCTACTAATTTAGATGAATTCTATATACCGTGGAGAACTCATCTCTTAATTTATAAAAAAAAATCTCTTAGAAAAGCTAGAACAAGTTATTACTCTGCATTAATAGAAGAGAATAAGAATAACTCGAGGTTTCTTTACAACACTATAGCCAGGCTGGCAAAGAGTCAGGACTCAGTCAGTCCTTGCATCCCCCTTGAGCTTTCTAGTCAGGACTTTTTGAACTTTTTCAATCATAAAATTCTATTAGAGATAAAATCAGTCAGATTCTTCCCACCTTAAACTTAAGTACATTAACTACAAGTCCTTCAATTGATATCTGTTTAGATAAGTTTACTCCTATTGACCTTTTAGAGTCAGATAAAATAATCTCCTCATCTAAGCCTTCATCTTGTCTTTTAGACCCTATTCCTACCTGGTTATTTAAAATAGTCTTCCCAATTATTGGTAGCTGTATTCTTCATATAATTAATTCTTCTTTAACTTTGGGTTATGTACCACAGGCTTTTAAAATTACTGTAATTAAACCCTTACTCAAAAAGCCAACACTCGACCCAGGAGTTTTGGCTAACTATCGACCAATCTCTAACCTGCCTTTCATTTCAAAAATCTTAGAAAGAGTTGTTGCTGCACAATTGTTTGACCACTTGCAGGGAAATGGTTTATTTAAAGAGTTTCAATCTGGGTTCAGAGTTCATCACAGCACTGAAACAGCCTTAGTGTAGGTCACTAATGACCTCCTTATTGCATCTGATAATGGACTTGTTTCTGTACTTGTCCTTTTAGATGTTAGTGCAGCCTTTGATACTATTGATCTCTTATGGTTCGATCTTATGGTTCGATCTCGTCCGCGCTCGAGCCATGCACCATTCCTGGCCATCTGGTGGCTGTGTGCCCCTTTTGCTCTCCAAGCTTTTATTGTGACAGCGCTCAGAGGGGCTTCCGGCTGTCAAAGCTGTCAGCTGTGTCACATTTCGTCTCATCAGCAGCTCCTTACTTAAGAGGGCAGTTGAGAGTGAAATGTGTGGCAGTCTCGTCAAAGACCTGTTCATTGTTGGACGTTAGCGAGCACTCCTTTGTTCAAACGCTGACCGTTATTCCTCTATATTCGTAAGTGTGTTTCCTTGAGCATTCATTTCCCATTGTCATTGTCTGTATTCTGCTGTAGTGTGTTTTAGCCCCCCGTAGCTGGTTATTTTGTCCCTTTTTCTGTTCCTTTAATAAACCGTGCAAACTCACTGGTGACTTGTGGCGTCTTATGATGGCTCGCTAGGGCCATCCATGACACGATCATGACATTCTACTTGATAGATTAAAACACTATATTGGACTAAATGGAACTTTGCTGCAGTGGTTTAGATCTTATTTGTCCAATAGACTTCAGTTTGTTCACATCAATGATGAGTTTTCTTCCAACTCTAAGCTCAGTCACGGAGTTCCACAGGGATCTGTCCTAGGCCTGACTCTTTTTAGTTTATATATGCTTCCGTTAGGTAATATCATTAGAAAGCACTGTATACATTTTCATTGTTACGCACATGACACACAGTTATACCTGTCAATGAAGCCCGATGATTGTAATCAATTAGCCAAGTTAGATGCCTGTCTTAAGGAAATCAAAGCCTGGATAGCTTGTAATTTTCTGCCATTAAACCCAGATAAGACTGAAGTCATTCTTGTTGGTCCCAAAAAACCTTAGAAATTCCTTTCCAAATCATACTCTTAATTTGGATGCCGCTACTCTTACTCTGAATAGTTCTGTGAGGAACCTTGGAGTTATTTTTGATCAAGATCTGTTCTTTAATTCACACATTAAATTGGTTTCTAAGACTGCCTTCTATCATCTGTGCAATATTGCCAAGATTAGGAGCATCTTGTCTCTGAATGATGCTGAGAAACTGATCCACGCCTTTGTTAGCTCTTGATTAGTTTATTGTAACTCGCTATTATCAGGTTGTCCTAAAATATCTTTAAAAAGTCTTCAGTTGATCCAAAATGCTGCTGCAAGAGTTTTAACTGGTTCTAGAAAGAGAGATCATATCTCTCTGGTTCTGGCCTCCCTTCATTGGCTTCCCATAGAGTTTAGAATTAAGTTTAAAATCCTTCTTCTCACTTTCAAAGCTCTTAATAATCAGGCTCCCTTATATATAAGAGATCTGATAGTATCCTATCATCCTAACAGAGCACTATGCTCCCAAAATGCTGGATTACTTGTAATACCCAGAATCTCCAAAAGTACAATGGGAGGCAGAGCCTTCTGCTATCAAGCTCCTTCTCTGTGGAACCAGTTACCACTCTGAGTCTGGGAGTCAGACTCGATCTCTGTTTTTAAGAACAGGGTAAAAATCCTTCCTTTTCAATATAGCCTATGACTAGGGAGGGATCTTGTGTCTCTTAACCCCCCTTTTGTTTTGTTTTTTCCACAATATCTTTATTGAACCTTTTTTTTTTTTTTTAAACAAACATGATACAAACAATCAAACACTAACACTAAAGTACTACCAAAAAAAAAAAAAAAATGCACTAAAAAACACCAACAACCACCAACAAAATCAAATCTTCAACAATGCTCCTCTGTTTAGTCTAGACAATCCAACACATAAGTATACATATTATATTCACCAGTTTGGAATTTACAAGGTCCGCACATATCATTCACCTTCTTCTTCAAGAGTTATGTTTAAATTTTTTACATAATCAATAAAAGGTCTCCATATATTCTCAAACACAATTTCCTTTGATTTCAGTATATATGTTATTCTTTCTAATGGAAGGTTTGTTAACATCTGTCTTAACCACTGAGTCACATCTGGTCTATAAGTCTTTTTCCATAATAGTGCAATACATTTTTTGGCATTAAGCAAACTGAGGTCTATGAATGTTCTTTCACTTTTATTAAAATTATGCTTTTCTGGGTACAGACCCAACAAAAACAGTTTAGGATTCAATATGATTTGTTTTGAGATTATTTTTTCAATTGTTACCCTCACCTCTTCCCAAAACATTCTTATTAATCTACATTCCCATACACAATGAAATAGAGTTCCTTTACTTTCCATACATTTTGTGCACGTATCTGGTATATTTTTGTTATATCTATTTAACTCCTCCGGTGTAACATACATCCGCATTAACCATTTGAAGTGTATCAATTTAAGGCGTACATTTATTGATTTGGTTTGAGCTTCTGTACAAGCCAATTCCCATTGTTCCTCTGGAATTTCAGTTTGCAGATCTTCTTTCCAGTAGTTTAATCTTTTCAGTGAGTTTTCACTTGAAAATAGTGTCAATGAGTTATAAAACTCTGAAATAATACCCTTTCTTTTACTATCTTTCATCAACATTTTTTCCAAGGATGAATAGATAGGTCGAGTGAGAGCATTATTTTGATTTGATCGAATAAAGTTTCTAAGTTGAAGATATTTAAAAAAATGTGTTCTATTGAGATTAAATTTGATCCTCAACTCTTCAAAAGACATTATGTTTTCTGCACATGGCAAATATAAATCCTGAATCTTTTGTATCCCTTTTAAATTCCATACTTTAAATACAGCGTCCGCTCTCCCTGGTTTAAAATATTGATTACCCCATATTGGACTAAATTGTGACAATAACTGTGGTTCTTTTAAATAGTTTTTAGCTTCACACCATATTTTGATCATATGCTTTACAAATGGATTTTTAACTTGTTTTTGTAATTTTTTTGCCGAATCTGAGTATATGAATATGGGAAGAGGTAAAGGTAAATTGTATGATTCCATTTCAGTCCAGTGAGGGAGATCATTTGATGAAAAATAATATGTCATAGACCTCAGTTGTGCCGACCAATAATACAACATAAAATTTGGACATTTCAGACCTCCACGATCAAATGGTAAATATAATAAAGACAGACGTAATCTAGCCCTCCTGTTGTTCCATATAAATTCCACTAACTTTTTTTTAATTCTTGAGAATAAATCTAAAGGTGGTGGTAAGGGAATGTATTGAAATAAATAAAGTATTTTAGGTAAAATATTACTTTTAAGTATATTAATTCTCCCGATCATCGACATTGGTAGTGACATCCATCTCTGAAGTAACTCATCAATATCTGTCATTAAGGCTTCATAATTGACACTGGCGACTGATTCTAGCTTAGGCACAATTTGGATTCCTAAATATTTGAACTGATTTACAACATTGAATTGATTTACCTCAGGGGCTGGGTAATTTCTCTGGGTCTCATTTAGCATTAATATTGAAGATTTAGTTTTATTTATTTTATATCCTGATATTTCCCCGAAATTCTTTATTAAATTCAACAAGGTCGGAATTGATTTTTTAAGATTCGACATAAACAAAATTATGTCATCGGCATACAGGGAGATTTTATGTTCTGTTGGTCCAACTTTAATTCCATATATTTGTGACTGTAGACGTATCGCCATCGCTAAAGGTTCAATTGCCATAGTAAACAGTAAAGGTGAAAGTGGACAGCCTTGTCGACATCCTCTATTGATTTTTATTGATTTTGAAATATTGTTATTTGTTAGAATTTCTGCAGTAGCATTATTATATATTATCTGAACCCATTTTATAAAATTATTTCCAAGTCCAAACCTTTGTAAGACTTCAAAAAGAAAGGGCCATTCAACTCTATCAAAGGCTTTTTTGGCATCCAGTGATAAGAGAGCTGTATCCGGTGCTTCTTTATTAGAATAAATAATATTAAATAGTCTTCTTACATTATAGAAGCCTTGTCTTCCCTTTATAAAGCCATTCTGATCTCGATTAATAATATTTGGTAAAATTTCTTGTATTCGTCTTGCTAAAATTTTACAAATTATCTTAAGGTCGGCATTTAATAGGCTTATTGGTCTCATATTTTCACATTTATTAGAGGGCTTACCTGGTTTTGGCAACAGTATAATTAAGGCATTATTCATATATGATGGTAAATTACTATTTTGAAATGCTTCTAAAACCATTTCCAAAAAAGGTTTTGTTAATTTATTCTTAAATTTTTTATACAGGTCAACTGGAAGACCATCTGGTCCTGCACTTTTTCCTGATTTCATATTATCAATGGCTAGTCCAACTTCTTCTTGACTAATTTTAGACTCCAGTATCTCCCTATTTTCATTTGGAATACACGGTATAAATAGTTAATTCAAAAACCCTTGTAGTTTTGTTAAGTCAGATTCATTTTTGGTATCATATAATTTTTCATAGTAATCTCTAAAGGCTCTATTAATTTCTGAAGGATCTATAACTACCTGTCCGTTACTTATAATACTGGTAATTGGTGTTTTAGATTCTAATTGTTTAATCTGCCATGCCAATAACTTTCCTGATTTTTCACCTTGTTCATAAAAAGATTGTTTCAATCTTAGAAGACTCGAGGCAGCTCTATTCGCTGATTTTTTGTCATATTCAGCTCTCAAAATCAGTAATTCGTTCTCCAACCTTGGATCTCTTCCTGCATATAC
The DNA here is from genome assembly GCA_020510985.1 of Pholidichthys leucotaenia. Classification (NCBI taxonomy): domain Eukaryota; kingdom Metazoa; phylum Chordata; class Actinopteri; order Cichliformes; family Pholidichthyidae; genus Pholidichthys; species Pholidichthys leucotaenia. The sequence goes on along the minus strand of CM035843.1, from coordinate 58,698,017 downwards.
TCTTTCTTGAAGAATTTTTATTTTATGTTCCAATTGGACTCTCTCCTCTCGAGTCTTCTTAGATTTTGAACCTGTATAACTAATAATATGTCCCCTAATAAAAGCTTTGAAAGCCTCCCACTTTACACATGCTGATGTTTGTGTAGTATTGATATCAAAGAACTCATCTATCTGTTTTTCTATATACTTAACAAATTCCTCATCCTGAAGCCATTTATGCTGAAATTGCCATCTACCTGGTTCCTTTGTCAATTTCTTATCTACATACATTAGACAGCAGGGTGCATGATCAGAGATCACGATGTTATCATAAAAACAGTTTTGAATCTTGGACCTTAATTCTGTGGAGATCAAAAAATAATCTATACGTGAGAATGTCTTGTAGGTATTGGAATAACAAGAGTATGCTTTAACTTGTGGTTTCATTTCTCTCCATATATCTATCAATTTCAATTCTTTCATAAAATGATTAATGGTCATCCTACATCCATTGTGCGTACAGTCCAGTCCTGTTGATCTATCTATACTGGGATTCAATGTACAATTAAAATCCCCTGCTATTATATGTTGCCCTGTAAGTGATGATAAGATAAGAAATAAATTGGCAAAGAACTTTTGATCATCTATATTGGGACCATATAAGTTCACCAAATTTATGTTTTCTAATAGCAAAGATCCTTGAATGATTACATATCTTCCAAATTTGTCTCCAATTACATTTTTCACTTGAAATGGAACTGATTTATGTATGAGAGTCATAACTCCCCTGGCTCGGGATGAAAATGATGAGGTGAAAACATTTCCTTGCCATCTACTCCTAATTCTTTTTACATCTTGCTCTATTAGATGAGTTTCTTGTAAAAACACAATTTTTGAACCCATGTCTTTTATTTTATTCATAACTTGTTTAAGTTTTTTTAAATTTTGTAGACCTCTGCAATTCCATGAAGTTAAATTAAGATTAACGCTTTGATTTATAATCAATAGGGTGTTTGGGATTACCTTGCAGTGTAAACATGCTCAAACAGAAAAGCAAAAAAATGAGTGGTTGAACATTCACCCTACAAACTACACACAAACAAATTCCCCCTTTCCACATTTGTGGCAATCCCCCCAAAAGCAAAAGAAAAATTCCGTCTCCCGATATAGCCATCGACCGTTCCACACCCACGAGGAACAGCCAAAGCCACTCCTTCTTCATCCTCCTAATCACCCTAACTCTACTGCTTTTAATAACGTAACATTAACTCTCTTCTGTAATTTTCCAATTTAACTCCAAATTTTTTTAGCAATTTTGTACTTTTTTTTTTTTTTAATATGTAATACATTCTATATTTTGTAATCTTGTTATATGCTTCTAATCAGTTAAATGCTCAAATATTCTACCCTATATTCTGTTCATGCTTAGCTCCCACCAGTCTCTTCCTGGATCTTCTTGATGAGCTCCTGCGCCTCCTCGGGGGTCTTGAAGATGCGTGTTCTGCCCTCATATGTGACCAGAAGTCTTGCAGGGTGAATCACTCCATGACGAATCTCAAGGTTGCGCAGTTCTTTGCGGATGGGGTCAAACTGCTTCCTTAATTGTTGGATTCCTGAGGCCAAATCTGGGTAGAACCGCACCTGCTGATCTTGGTATTTAATTTCTCCTTTGGCCCGCACCGCGTTGGAGATCGTCATCCTGTCTCTGTAGCTGAGAAACTTCATAATTAGCGTCCTCGGTGCTGCCTTGTTACCTCTCGGTGGGCCAATTCGGTGGGAGCTTTCCAAGACGACTGATGATTTTAGCTCCGCGTTGTTCAGCGCCTCCGGGATCCACCCCTCCAAAAAGGAGCATGAATCACGACCTTCGGCTCCCTCCGGTAAACCCACCAGCCTCAGGTTGTTCCTTCTGGACCGAGATTCCAAGTCCAGAACACTATTTTCCAGATCTTTATTTTTTTTTTCCAAAGTGCGCACCTTTATTTGAAGTCCGCTAATTTCATCCTCCGCACTTGAGACACGAAGCTCCGCCTGCGTCACTCGCTCCACGCAGTCACCCAACTCCTTTCTCATTGCATCCAACGCTGCCATAATCCCATCAAGTTTAGCGGAAAAGTCTGCTCTCATTGAGCTAATGGCAGCCAGCACTGCACCTGTGCCGTCATCGTCAGCAGCAGCAGTTACCGCACCACCGCTAGTTTCATCCGCCATATCCGCAGCTTTTTCTACTGCGCCACAAACTTTAAAGTCCGTTAATTTGGACTGCTTCGGCGATTCAATTTTTCCCCCTCCTGATTTCCCAGCCTTAGTCTTCACCGGCATATCCTCACCCAAACGCTGGGAAAAGTTCTGTTCCAAATGAGAGAGTTATTTGCCGAATTTTTATTTCCAAGGGCAGAGCAGAGTGATACGTGTCCTTCTAGGCGGCCGCCATAACCGGAAGTCCCCCCTTTTGTTTTGCTGTTAATAGATTCAGACTTCCAGGTGACCTCCAATAATGTACTTTGCTTCTCACCGTTCATGTTCTTTATGTCTGTTCTCTTCATCCTCTCTATCCCCTCACCCCCAGCCAGTCGCAGCAGGTGACTGACCCTCCCTGAGCCTGGTTCTGCTAGAGGTTTCTTCCTGTTAAATGGGAGTTTTTCCTCTCCACCGTCGCTATGTGCTTGCTCACAGGGGATTGTCTGATTGCTGGGTCTTTCTGCAATTGTGGGGTTTTCCCTGCATTTGGTAACGCTATGAGATTACGTTTGTTGTGATATGGCGCTATATAAATAAAGCTGAATTGAAATTGAATTGAATTGAAATTTATTGTTCATATGTTGTTTTATATTGGAGCTCTTATTTGTGTGGCATGGGGTGGTGGCTCCGACTTCTGGTTCCGTCAACCCCGTGTGAGGGGCCGCAGGTAGGGGGGCGGCCTCTTTCGCCTTTACCTCTGCCAGCGGCTGCATTCATGGTTAGGTGCATGAAGCCCTATATTAAATAAATGAGTATTCAGCTCCACTCCTGGCGTAAGTGATAGCCAAATGAGGCTTTCTGGAGGACTTGAGGCCTTTCATCAAAATGGCTCATAGACGAGGCCTCATGTGAGACTTCATTTTCTCTACTAGGCCATCTAGTGGACAAAAAGTATATAGCATGCAGATTTTTACAAGGGCATTATTGGTTTAATGTGTATTTTTTTTCAATTTCAATAAATGTGCTGTCTTTTATGAAATATCAATGATCATAAGGGAAAAAAGAAATAAAACTGGGGTGACTCCAGTGAATGTGTCTGTGTTACTTAGTGTGCTTGTACTACTTATCCATTTTTATTAAGAAATAATAAATTTTCAGCAGTCTTATACTGTCCCAGCATATGCACCTCTGGCCTTATTCTCATGCAGGGCACAATAGCAATAGTGCCTCAGCATAATGATGCGTAATAATGATGATCCAAGCTCTTTGAAACAACAGACACTTCACCTTGCAAATAAAAATTAAATTACAAGAATGACACAGCTGGAATTCAAACTCAGGCCTCCCACTCGCAGAGCGGGATGCTTTACTGATAAGCCATCACCTCAGTTAAAATAAATAGCCACTATTTGTAGAAAATACATTAATGGGAGAAATGTGATCAAAATGTTCCCAAACGGGAGAAGTCTTGTCTTTTTGCTGCTGCCTCCATGTGAAAATTGGCTGTGACAAATCCCTTACACAGTCAAACATGACAACACAAAACGTGAGGGATGGGGATTTCCATTGGGTATCACTGCTCACTTTATTTCATGTTGCGTGCAAAATCATGAAAGGCTTTCTGACCCAGTCACGTGGTCCAACGTCAACAATACGTCACAATGCACACCTCAAAACATGCTTTGCTAAATATTTCCTGGATAAGCTCGGAGCACGCCTGGCCATCACTATCTGGCATTCTTGACTCCAAATTTAGACATAACATTTGCCGCTAGCAAACAAAAAAAGAGTCATGATTGATGACTTCTTGTGCCTCGCTTGTAATGATACGGTGCTTATTAAGTACCACACTTTCAAGTTACAGGATAATATGAAGATCCAAATTACTATTTAGCCCTCCTTGCCAAGTTCTTACCTTTGACTAGTGATGGGCAGGCAGGCACCGGTGCTCCGATCTTATCCAGGAAATATTTGGCGAGGTGTGTTTCAAGGCGTGACTTATGACGTATAGTATGTGTTGACGTCGGACCACGGGACTGGGTCAGGGAAATAAACTGAGCAGCGCTACCCAGTGGAAATCCCCGTCCCTCACATTTTGTGTAGTGATGTTTTGACTGTGTAAGGGATTTGTCACAGCCAACTTTCAGATGGAGCCAGCACCAAAACACGGACTTCTCCCGTTTGGGAACAGTTTGAGCTTGTTTCGCTGATTGATGTATTTTTTTTTTATTTATTTATTTATTTTTTTTACAAATAGTGGCTATCTATTGTGATAGCTTAGCAGTAGTATACCTGCTTTGCAAGTGGAAGACCTGGGTTTGAATCCCAGCTGTGTTGTTCTTTTAATTTCATTTTTATTTGCACAAGGTGAAGTTTCTGTTGCGTTTCAAAGAGCTTGGATCGTTATTGTGCATCATTATGCTGAGGCACTATTGCCATTGTGCTCTGCATGAGAATAAGGCCAGAGTTGAATATTCTTAATTCTTAATAAAAATTGATAAGTAGTACAAGCACACCAAGGAACACAGACACATTCACTGGAGTCACCCCAGTTTTATTATTTGTTTTTTCCCTTATAATCATTGATATTTCTTAAAAGACAGCACATTTATTGAAATTGAAAAATACACATTGTAAAAATCTGCATGGTGTATACTTTAACTACATGGCCTAGTAGAGCAAATGAAGTTCCACATGAGGCCTCGTTTGTTAACCATTTTGATGAAAGGCTCAAGTATTCATGAAAGCCTCAGCTACTCATGACTAAGTAATAGCTTAGAAGTAAAATATCTGTTCTGTAAATGGGAAGCTGGGGTTTAAGTCCCAGTTGAGTTATTCTAATAATTTAATTTTATTTGCACAGTGAAGTGTCTGTTGTATTTTAAAGAGCTTGGATACAACAATGACACATCATTATGCTGAGGCACTATTGTTCCCTGCATGACAATAAGGACAGAGATGAATGTACTGAGAAAGACAGTATAAGACTGTTGAAAAGTTATTTCTTAAAAAATGGATAAGTAGTGCAAGCACATTCACTGTATTCACCTCTGTTTTATTATTTTTTTCCCTTATGATCATTGATATTTCTTAACCACTTGCACTCCGGGCAATTTTCCTAAAAATGCCAAAAAATAACGTGCCCAAAGTAAATTGAAAGCTGTTATTCAACCCTTTGCAGCATCTTCATGGGGTTGGTCTCATTTAAAAGAAAACACTTTGAATTTTTTGGCAAAAAAAACATAATCTCTCTACGTGCTCCGGCCACTGAGTTACAGTCATCTAAACATACTGAACTTGAAGAAAAAAAAATTGGACACAGTGTTTTTTGGATACAAATGCTTGTAAATAACACACAGCTGTCCAATCCGGCTGGAAAATGCAACAGAAATGTAGAACCAAGTGTTATCCAGCTGAGATCCAAATTTGGTAACAATACCACAAAAAATGAATATTTTACACAGCTTTGTTCTCAGGTAGTTCCCAGGCGTTTTGGAACTGTGCCAAATTGTGCCAAATGGCACAGTTTGGAAAAACATCTGTAACTTTTGAATAATTCAATGTAGAATCTTCATTTTAGGCTCTAATGAAAGGTCACACTCAGGGCTGTGTCTGTGTATGTGTGTGTGGGTGGGGGGTCGTTTCCCCCCCCCCCCCCGCTACCAAGGACCAAATTCGGCCCTCGCTACATGACGGATTACACTCCTTGCATGCTTTCACAGTGGCTCCCCCCCCCCCTCGCTACTGTGTGTGTGTGTGTGTGTGGGGGAACCGTGAACGGACCGTGAACGCCCCCCCCCTCGCTACAGAAGAGGGCCATCGCTACATGATGGAATAGACTGATATGCGGACCGGGGGGCGTTCGGACCGTGGCCCCCCCCCCCGCTCCTCTTCTGCAGCGGGGGGGGGGGGGGGGCGTTCACGGTCCGAACACGGCAAATGAACCGTTTATCGCGGCGCACGCACTTCGTACTTCGTGCGCAGTACAGTTGTAATTTACCGATCGGTCAAAAGTCATTTTTGGATTACAGTTTTCAGGGATAAATAATAATTTAGCTTATAACACCTTACCTCTTCAAAGCAGCAGAGTCGCGGTGAACATCTCTTCCCCCATTGTCAAGACGAACGCGACGCTGCTCCGCTCGTGGATCCCGATCAACATAATTCCATTATTGCCGTTTTGGCGAATGATTTACGACTTTTGTTGTCGGCCTCTGTCTATTCTGCTGGAATGAGTGCAGGTCCCACTTGTGGGTGTTCTCCATGCTGCTGGGTGAGCCTGGGTCTGTAGTAGATTCGTCCAGCATCCTTTGTTTTCATCTGTTGCAACAGTAAATCTCTCTTCACCCAGCCAGAATTTCTGTGCTTCAATTGGCTCCTGCGTTCACAGTAGGCGGGTCCTCCTTCCTAGATTTTCATTCATTGGTTCTTCAAGGTTTCAGAAACCCAATTCAAGGCTCTTATTAGTCGAATGAGAGGTCAATCAGATGAACTAATCTGTTCGCGGCTGTCTCTGCAGCTTTTTTTTCAGTGGCGCTTGGACGCCACTACATTACCATCACCACCATCATGCGTCATGCGTCCAAGCGCGCACAAGGGCGCTCTTGTGCGCCCTCGTACGTCATAGGACGCAGAGACTTGCCCGCCCGCGGAACAACAACGGAGTGCAAGTGGTTAAAAGACAGTGCATTTATTGAAATGGAAAAAAAACACACATTACACCCAGAATACCCTTGTAAAAATCAGCATGTTGTATACGTTTTGTCCACTAGACGGACTGGTAGAGAAAATGAAGTCCCGCATGAGGCCTTGTCTATGTGAACCATTTTGAGGAAAGGCCTCAAGTCCTCCAGAAAGCCTCATTTGCCCATCACTACCTTTGACTGCAGTCTGTAAAATCAGCTGTGCCCACACAGGCGAGACAGAAAATGTCTCATGCTCAGCACCACAGGTGCTTCTAATCATTCCAGCTGATTAGATCTCCGTACTGACCACCTGGATCCTGCTCACCTGTTTCCACTCCGATGAAAGAAGTCTCCAAAGAAGAGAAAAACGGCCAACTTTATCCTTGAGGTTGCTGGCAGGAAACCAGCAAAGCCGGTGTTCATGCTGGAACAAGCTAGCTGCTAAAGCTAACCTTAGCTCCTCAGGCTTTTCGAGAACAATGCTGAGATCCAGACTTCACCAATATTTAAGAGTGTCACTCGCTTTGGAAGGCTTAATTCTTTCGAACAACTGAAGAAAATGACGGAAGTAGTAACCCGAGGTTTGCTGTTCTGATGCCAAAATGTCAGAACACTGGCTAATCAGTCTGTGGCTTTGAGGATTACAAGTAGCTGGGAGTCTACAAATCAGCTGCTTATTGTTAACAGTGACGGATAGCAATTAGACACCAAGACAACGATGTCTAACTTCATCTGAAAGCGCCTGGACAGGTGAGTGTGCTGAATGAAGCCAGCCTTTAGCTAATGCTAAATCAAATTTGATCACATATTAGAAAGTACTGAGAGCAAAAACATAGAAAAACAAACAGGAGAAATTAAGTTGAGGGCTCTGTGAATGATTTATGGGCTGATGTGGATAAACATGGATGATAAGTGTTATGAAGATGAATATATTTAGCTTTGTACATGTCTGGATAGGTCATGCTAGCCCAGTTCTCCATGTCTTTTTGGCCAGATGTGCTTTGGAATGAGTTCTTCTTCTTCTCTTGGTTACTGGCGGATAGCAAACAACTGAAAGGTGCATACCGCCACCTACTGTACAAGATTGGAATGAGATCGGGAGCCTGCTTCTCAATTAAATCTAATTTGTCAACATACCCGTCTGTCATTATTAAGCGTTTGATAATAAATCGTGGACATTTTCACATTTTTTCGCTCCATTATCCTCTACAGTTATTACAATTATCCCCCTCAACATGTCCGCCGATCTTCTTTCGCCCCACCGAAAGTCACGTGATTGAAAGCTATGAATTTACGATTTCTTTTTTATGGATGATGTGGATTGGGGTGCGTGGCGGCGGTGCTGTGATGCCGAGAATTGCATCCCATCCACCAAAACGCTAACAGCCAATGGAATCTAAAAGAAGAAGAAGAAGACTAGTTTGAAGAGATATAGAGTGATAATTTAGAGTGAAATAATGTGGCGGTAATGCACCTGTAAGCTGGTTGCCAATCAAATCTAAAAAGAAGAATAAATTTACTACATTTTTCATTTTAATTTTTTTAACCTTTTCTTCTTATGAATTTGTGACTTTTTCTTGTAAATTTTCCACTGTTTCTTGGAATTTGCAACGTTCAAATAGATGTGGGTTAATTTGTGTAATGGTTTAATTACATGGTATTATTATTACACCTGTTACTTCCTTTTCTCTCCCCCCCCCCCCCCCGCAGCCTCCTTTTTTTTCTCACCATCTGTAGTGAGGGAAGACATCTGAGGAGGATCCTGCTGCTTGACTTGCCTCCTCCTCCTTCTCCCACTGGCCACCGCCTTCTTTCAGCTCCCCCTCCTCCTCCTCCTGATCCTGATCCTCCTCCTCCTCCCCATCTTCCTCAGCCACTACTGCAGCAGTATGAGCAGCACCACATCCCAGTGTCTCCTCCTGCATCCATGAAGAGCGCTCCCCTTGCACGGCACCTCCCCTGCCACGATGGGCCGAGAGCGACTAACTGCGTTGATGTGTTGACATTGAAATATATTTAGTGATCAAATATGAATCATGCATTTGATATTTCTGTCCCCTTTGCTCGTCAGCGTCCTTTCGCCTTGGCTTCGTCCCTCACTAGCTTCATCCGGTATGTATTGTATTAGCCTGCTGTGTTTTTCTGTGCTCACCCGAGTCTAATTGGACGCACCTTCCTCCCTCTTGTCTGTGTTTTGCTGAGATGATAGCAGATGATGATGTGCTGCAGGGCCATATGTGATGAGAAAACAAAGGGGGATCCTTGTGTTGAATGTGCTGCGTCTTTAACGTGGTGGTGCATGAGGGTAGCCTTCAGCATCTCTGCATCTTTTTTTTTTTCAGCTGTTTTAAAATGTGCTCTTTATTATGCATGGTCACCATGTTTGGATTATTATCACTATGGGTGCTTTTGCTGTATAGCACCATATCTGCTGTGTGTGAGGCTGTATGAAATAAATAGGCACATTTACCTGGTGCACTTTTAATTTAGCAATAAGCGTATCAAAAGTGACTTCCACTTAAATTAAACTATGGTTGATCTATAATCTAAATTGTGCCTAAACTACATTATGTAATCACCGCAACTCACCTGTGTTATGAAAAAAATGCACCAAAGCTGTAGTTACTTAGCTCTGCAATAGCTATATATGCTTCATGAATAAAAAATGAACATCTGCAATGTACATGCATGCACGGACCCATGTGCTTGCTCATATTCTTATCTGTGCGGTGGAAAATCCCTGGCAGATTCTCAAGGAGTAGAGGACAAGGTTGAGAGGGACGCAGTGCTGGCACTGCTGAAGCAACAGGCGACTGCAGCACCTGCCACAGACAACACAACACACCATGCGCTAGAGCATGAGATCACCTACCCCTCCCGGCTGATCTACTACTTAAACGAGGACTCGGAGAGTACCTACCATGATCTGAACACCCGGGCAAAGAACCAAGCCACAGAGGATCAGGTAGAGAAGGGTGCACTTAATGAGGGTGACTGAAGCTGGGATGGTGTAAAAAGTTTGCAAGATGAATGTACATTTTAATTGCTTGTGTTTCATCCTAACCCTGCCGTTACTGTCGGCTTATCGTGCACAGCTAAGACACCCATCCTAAACATATGGTGCATGTGTTGCTTTAACAACTGGGAGGATGCTGAAGGAAGCATTTCTTCCAGTATACTGATCATGCATTACCATCCGTCATCTATACACCACATCTGCTTTGTGTGTGTGTGTGTGTGTGCGCACGCATATGTACTCCGGTCTAATCTAATTCTGTACAAGCTGCCATCCTCTGCAGTGACCACTCTGTTCTCCTCCACAGGCAGTCCACCTTGCCCAAGTCAGCTTCCAAATAGAGGCATTTGGCTCCAGATTTGTTCTGGATCTATCACTGAATAAGTAAGTCCCCCTCATCACACGTCTGTAATCCATTTTAGCTGAACTGATTGCCTAAAGCTCACACTTGGATTGTAAAAGGACATTTGGATGTTAATGACTGCTTTTAGCTCTATGATTGTTAAAAGAGTGGGATACATTCTGTCTTTGTGTGGAAAGCTGCAGGTGATTATTTTGTACAGATCCTCATTTTTAAATTGCAAAGAGAAAGTTAAAGGTCCCATATTGTAAAAAAAAAAAAAAAAAAAGTTTTCAAAATACAGACATGAGTCATTTGTACACTATTAAAATATTAAAACTGTCACTTCACAAAGAAATACTCACTGCATTTAGTGAATTGAGTACATTGCACTTTTTACTCTAATGTGAGAGATATGGATTTTTTAGGGCTGTCAGACAGCACAAATGTGATCTAAAATCTGATCTTACAGATTGGATCTGAGTTGATTTTGTGTGTGATACTATCAATCAATCAATCAATCAATCAATCAATCAATCAATCTTTATTTCGGATAGATTAAAAGTACAGATTAAAAGAAACAGAATAATATAACAAAGGGGGAAAGAAAATTCAACAAGGTCAAATTAGACAATAACTCCTCTGATTATACAGTTCAACATAAATTATCCGAAATGGGTGATGGCTGAAGCCGCAGCTTATATTGCCCACCCATATTCCATCCAAGAATTCAAAAGAAAAACAAACAAGAGCGATTACTACTAGATCAGATAAGCCCGTATCTCACTGGGCTGTGACAGCTTGCGACTAGTTGGAGAGTGGCATTCGGGAGGGAGTTTCCAAAATCTTTCCAAATGTTCCTGGGAGTTCACATTTTCCTCTCCTGAGTTACAGGGCCTTACTCTTGTGCCCCCTGCAAATTTGAACATATTCAAAAAATTGTGTGACAAATTTTCTGTCTATCTGGAGTGGTGTGAAAAAATGTATGCCCCCTTCCTGATTTCTCATTTTTTTGTATGTTTGTCACACTTAAATGTTTCAGATCATCAAACAAATTTAAATATTAGACAAAGATAACACAAGTAAACACAAAATGCAGTTTTTAAATAAAGGTGTTTATTATTAACCCACAATGGTCACAGGAATAACTTGAATCTGACAAAAGTGGTAATAAATAAAAATTCTATGAAAATTAACCAGTGAAAATCAGACAATGCTTTTGAATTGAGGTTCAACAGAATTTTTTAAAAAAACAAACTCATGAAACAGGCCTGGACAAAAATGATGGTACCCCTAGAAAAGATTGAAAATAATGTGACCATAGGGACATGTTCAACCAAGATGTGTCCTCTAATTAACATCACTGGTGTCTACAAACTTGTAATCAGTCAGTCGGCCTATTTAAAGGGTGACAAGTAGTCACTGTGCTGTTTGGTGACATGGTGTGTACCGGTATCACACTAAACATGGACCAGAGGAAGCAAAGGAGAGAGTTGTCTCAGGAGATTAGAAAGAAAATTATAGACAAGCATGTTAAAGGTAAAGGCTATAAGACCATCTCCAAGCAGCTTGATGTTCCTGTGACTACAGTTGCACATATTATTCAGAAATTTAAGATCCACAGGACTGTAGCCAACCTCCCTGGACGTGGCCGCAGGAGGAGATGGATAATACGAATGGTAACAAAAGAGCCCAGAACAACCTCTAAACACATTCATGGTGAACTCCAAGGTCAAGGTACGTCAGTGTCAGATCGCACCATCCGTCGTTGTTTGAGCCAAAGTGCACTTCATGGGAGACGACCAAGGAGGACACCACTGTTGAAAACAAATCATAAAAAAGTCAGACTGGAATTTGCCAAACTGCATGTTGACAAGCCACAAAGCTTCTGGGAGAATGTCCTATGGACAGACAAAACAAAACTGGAACTTTTTGGCAAGGCACATCAGCTCTGTGTTCACAGACGCAAAAATGAAGCATACCAAGAAAAGAACACTGTCCCTACTGTGAAACATGGAGGAGGTTCTGTTATGTTGTGGGGCTGCTTTGCTGCATCTGGCACAGGGTGTCTTGAATCTGTGCAGGGTACAATGAAATTTCAAGACTATCAAGGTATTCTAGAGAGAAATGTGCTGCCCAGTGTCAGACAGCTTGGTCTCAGTTGCAGGTCATGGGTCTTGCAACAGGATAATGACCCAAAACACACAGCTAAAAACACCCAAGAATGGCTAAGAGCGAAACATTGGACTATTCTAAAGTGGCCTTCTATGAGCCCTGATCTAAATCCTATTGAACATCTGTGGAAGGAGCTGAAACGTGCCGTCTGGAGAAGGCACCCTTCAAACCTGAGACAACTGGAGCAGTTTGCTCATGAGGAGTGGGCCAAAATACCTGCTGAGAGGTGCAGAAGTCTCATTGACAGTTACAGAAATCGTTTGATTGCAGTGATTGCCTCAAAAGGTTGTGCAGCAAAATATTAAGTTAAGGGGACCATCATTTTTGTCCAGGCCTGTTTCATGAGTTTGTTTTTTAAAATAATTCTGTCGAACCACAATTCAAAAGCATTGTCTGATTTTCAATGGTTAATTTTCATAGAATTTTTATTTATTACTACTTTCGCCAGATTCAAGTTATTTCTGTGACCATTGTGGGTTTTTCTTTCATTAACAGAGGGGTACCAACAATTTTGTCCACGTCTGTATGTAGCGCCATTTCACAACAACAGTCATCTCATAGCACTTTCAACTGTAGGGGAAACCCCCACAATTGCAGAAAGACCCCAGCAATCAGGCGATCCCCTGAGAGCAAGGGCTGAGGGAGGATGATAAACTATGGCAAATAAAATTGGGTTTAATCTAAAATTGCTAACATGCCCAATACTGAGGTCCAGGCCCTCAAAGGAATTAAAATGTGTTTTTTGCTTTACATTAACTAGTAATTTGGAATGGTAAATTGTTGCTACTCCTCCTCCACGACCAGAACTTCTGGGATTTCGACAGTGTAAAGAACCAGAGGGAGTTGATTCATTTAAACCAACATAATCCTCTTGTCCTAACCAAGTCTCTGTAAGGGATGTTAAATTAGTCTGATGATCAATTAATAGATCATGGACTAACAGAGACTTGGGAGTTAGAGACCTAATATTTGATAAACAACATTTAATTTTTAATTTTTATTTTTAATATGAGGAGGAAAAGAGGCCAAATCATTCAATTTAGAGGCTTCATGTTTAATTTGAGTTTTACCAACTTTTTGTTTAATCACTTTGGAATGCTTATACATAATATTTTTATTAACTTTGGAGGGAGCAGACGTGTTTAACAACACATGACTTACAAAGTTTAATTACTATACTGAAAACACTAATTATGCTATTCCACACCTGATGAGGTTACACACAGACACAGCGATGCAGTTTTTCTGCATGTCAGCAGCCACAATAAAATAACCAACACAAGTGACTGAGAAACACATGCAGCTAAAGCAAAAGCAAAGATAAAAATTCAATAACCATATTAAAATTGCACAGGTAATTATTTAGGCAGTTCAGTTAACAGTGAAAGAATATAAAGAGGAGTAAACATTGCACTTACCCTATTTGAAGAGGAAGGCAATTCTCGTCTCTTTAATGGTGCCAAAATGTTCAATCACCATGTCATAGAATTTCCCACTGGCCTTTAGGTCCTCCACGACGGCGGAGTCAATGGATATTTTGGCAAGGTTTACAAGTCTTTCTTGTCCACATGTGTTCCACGAATGCCCCCTTTCCTCTACATGCACAGATGTAGTTTTGGCATTGACCTGCCGTCAGGTTTAATTATGAGTTGCTGCTCCAGTGGTAGCTTGGTAAAAGATTTTTTTTTTTTTTATTAAAAACTCTCAAATCCTGGCCCTCCGTAATCAGTGTTGCCAGATGGGAAATGAAGTATTGTACCAGTGGCTTAAAATTGTATATTTTGAGAAAAATTATCATACATGCCCAGTTTTCATTCTGACGTGGCTCAGGACCATCTGCTTCAGTAACATTATCACAGATCATGCATATTACAGGCTATAACGCAGTTTTATGTTTAAATAATCTAACAAATCGGTTGGGAAAAAAGTGCCTCTACCTGTGGGGAGTACATGATAAGCCCCTGGCCTGCACTGAACAGCCCAGAATATCAGTCATACTTAACTGTCTTCTATACGTCTTCTGTTGAATCATCATGTATCAAGGTCTTGCCTCATAAATATTTTAAGAAGTACTGTCTATACATTAGGAATAAACATTAATCAGTCCACCTAAACTACTGCTAGAATGCCTCTGATTATTGAAGCAGAAACCTGTTTCACAGTTTTGAGAACCACAATCCGGTGACATTTTTGCACAAACATTTGCACATTGCAGCAGCAACAGAAAGCTTTAGTGCTAAAGCCAATGAACCACACAGTAAAACTGGGGTCTGTTTCCCCCCATTCATTTCTTAACCTGCTGGTAATGTTGCTTACTTGTTGAGTCTGCCGTGCCTGCAATTAGTGCTGTAGCGTACATGAACGATTCGATCGAGTGTACTAGTTTTTATTTGTGAATGGACTGTACTGAATCATTGACCAGAACAGTAGTGAAAGTCAGGGATCAGCAGCTGAATCACCCACCTGAGCAGCAAAGGGGCCCCACCCGCTCCGTTCAGCCAACTCTCATGGTAGACAGTTGGAGCTCCTGTACAGCACTGAGTGATTTGGTGTGCCACTATTTCTCAGGGATCTTTTTGGCTTGACTCAGTATGTTTCAGTGAACTGAGAATCCCATCAGTATCCTCCATCTGAGGCCACCTGTCTGCTACCGCCACCAAATCTTCTGTCTCCTTCCACGCAGCCCGTGTGCGTGAGACGATGCGTAAAAATAAGCATAGTATGTATGCGCACTTTGCACAGGATCTGTAGCCTGGCTGTGTTTGCTAATGTATTAACTTAGCCACGTAATGAAGGGGTCAAATAATCGTACATTATAGGATTTTTGAAATTATTGATCGTACATCATACAGAGGGCAAAATTACTGTACAAATACTATAATTATCATACATCTGGCAACACTGTCCATAATAGTACTTGCTAATGTTGCTAACAACAATCACTGGCCTTCCACTAACACTGACGTTAATGACCAACTATGATTTGATTGGTCCATGTGGGTTCAGCAAACACGCTGGCTGGCTTTTGCACAGAACTGATTAATCTCATCCTAGGAGTGGCATGCCTATGGCCTCATTTGATTGGTTAATTTTTGTAGTTTTTTTTTTCTCACAAAACTAAGCAACTTGGCCCTTGCTGGCTCTCAAATCCTCCCCTAGTAGTGTAATACCACATCTCACCATACATGTAATGGAGGCGCTGTTTTCCCCATTCTAAGGTACTCTGGGAAATGAGAAGGGGCCTCCCTCTGGCAAGTCGGTGACACTCAGAACCATTATATACCATAAATACTCATTTTGATAGTTCACTGGTTTTCCATATTATCAGATGCCATTTCTAATAAATATATATAATGTATACGATATACGTAATATATACGTAATAAAAATGACAGAGGCTGAAAATAGGGGAAGCTTGGC
The DNA here is from genome assembly GCA_020510985.1 of Pholidichthys leucotaenia. Lineage (NCBI taxonomy): Eukaryota > Metazoa > Chordata > Actinopteri > Cichliformes > Pholidichthyidae > Pholidichthys > Pholidichthys leucotaenia. Next base: position 58,682,221 of record CM035843.1, on the reverse strand, counting down.
TTCCCTTGGCTTCAGGAAGAAAATGCCACTGGGATGGAGTGAGCACACATAGGCACAATATACATGAACAGTTATTATTTTTCAGCACATACACTTCTTTACCTCAGTATAAGTTTTAGAACATGTTTAGTCTGCTTGCCATAGTAATCAGCCTTGACATACCTTGACAGTGCTGCCTTGAGAACTTCTTATTGTATAAAAATCTGAAGGAAGTCAACATGATATTGGCATTATTTTCCTTATTTTGGAGTGACAAATAAGGTTTGTGGTGTGAGACAGAGGGTAAAAGAGTGAGAATCGCTCCCAAAGGGTGAGAGTTGGCAACACTGAGTAGTGTTACTAACGGTATCCTAGCCTAACATTTTATTAATATTGCCTAAATTTACTAATCCAGTAGGGAATGTTTTTTTAAAAAAAACAAACATGTTAACTGCTTGTGCCCATTTGATTTCGATGTGCGGATAATATTTGTGCTGATAATACAATATAAAATTGTAAATGTTAAATGTCTTTCTTGCCTTTGAAAGTATCTCAGATCTTGACTCATTCTGCTGTAACTCTAAGGTGATGCTAGCGCTTGATGTTAAGTTCCGGGAGCTCCGTGATTCACCACTGATGTCAAAAAAAGAGTGGTCAATTGGAGTGAACTGAGTGGCGCTGCTTTGTCTATCTCTAGTGCTTTATCCACCCTCACAGGCAGTTCAAAAGTGAACATTTGTGAACAGAAAAAAAGCAGCAGTGTTGGCCTCACTCTAATGTCCGGTTACCCAACTGTGTTTGTTTAAGATGCAGTCCCCGTGGCCACTCTTCAGTGTCTGATTAAATGCAATCTATGGTCCAAATGTCTACATAGTATGATGGCAGAATTAAATAAAATGAGTAGTAGCAGACCCTATTGTGTTGTATTCTGTGCCAAAGAATGTCCGTAAGGAAAAAGTTGTACTGCGTTTCAAGTTCTGCTATAACACCAAGTGCCGTGGGGGCGTTAATTTGTGTTATTCTTCTATTAATCCATTAATTGGACTACCATAATTAATTACATCAACACGTTAATATTCCCAACACTAATCATAACACAAAAAGGTGTTGACAGCACGGACCAAATATCTCTCATAAAGGTAGTACCTCTGTTCATGCTGGCATTGTGACTTTGTCAGTATTGTTCAAGGAATCCTGCTGCACTTTGCTCTAAAGATATACAAAACATTATGCAGTACTAAAGAATTTTGAAATGAAAGAAAAAAAATCCAAAATTCAGTCAGCAGAGCTAAATAAATACCAAGTTAAGCAGAAAAGCTTGTTCTTTGTCTGAAAGGCTAAAAGCTTATGAGACTCAAACAGAAGTTTCTCAAGTGCACTTAAAGTGGACCTGTTGTACTTATTCACCAGGTTCATATTTTTATTGGTCTGTTGGAATAGATTTGCAAGGTTTGAAATGTTTTTCTTCTTTATCTCATATTAGTATAATAGTTATACTAGATATAATTTACCAATAGAAAATTAAGGAAAAACTGAGGGGAAAAAAACTCCCATAAAAGACACGAGTATTCCCTCTTCATTACTGGGTTTCCATCAGACTTATTCACTTATGTATGTCTGATAATTTGCCTGAAGAAGTGCCTGTTTCCATCAACCAAGTTAAGCAAATTTTCAAGAAGAGCGACTACGTTAATCAAGTGTTGACAGGAAAATACAAGATACAGTATCTAAATGAAAACATAAATTTTAGGTTTGGGAGGCTATGGGATCAATCCACCAACCACCCGTCTCTTCACTCTCCATGTTTGTGTGGCAGTGGTAACCTTGATAACCTGTTGCACAGGCGTGATGTCATCTTTCAGATAACAGCTGTTTCCAGCCACTTTATTTGGTTCAGACAGAAGGAATTCAGTCATTAATCCAGCCCTTCTAAGACCATGAATTTTTAATGTGGGTTTCATAATGATTTATCATGTGTTTCCACGCAGGAATTCCTATGTGCACATTTTTAATTCACATTATTATTGCTGGAAGGAACACTAAATAATGTAAAAACCAAATAATAGAGAAAAAAAAATCTTAAAAATAGCCGAGTGTCTGAACAGAAAATAAGAAAAAATGCAAATGGTTCTTTTTAAATAAGACCTCTGACGTACTGTGATGGCATGACACAAAACAGATGTTCAGTGAGTCTGATAAATGTTGAATCACACAAAAACATGTCTTGCCTTGGGCACCATAATGACCTTGAATTCAGTTTAGTTGAACAAGCAGCATGAGTCACTTCTGAAGCAAAAATGACAACATTTCTGTTTCCTCTCACTGGCTGACTCTTGTTTGTAAATGATATGTATTGTGTGTCAGACCAGTGCTTAATGCAGCATCAGTTGAAGGTAATGGAATCAGGGAAATTGTAGGTCAGCATGCTGGTTTCTAAGTGCTAAGAGCAATCTTAGCTCAGGTGCCTGAGTGAAGACAAACTATTTTTCTTACAGAATGATTTTGGATGGCTAAAGACTTCATTTTTAATGAGGCTTTACAGGCTGGAGTCAAAATGAGCAATGAGTCAGTTATTCTATGTCCTGCCATCAGTGTCCCATTCAGAGTGCTCCATGCACTCAATGATATTGATTCACTGCCTACATAAAGAAGGAAGGCTACATATGTGCAGGCTCAATGTACATGGGTATAAGGGTCTTAACATGCTGATGGGATTACACAGTTCCTCAGGGGATTTAAAACTAATCTCTGTGATTAAAATACCGTGATTTTATTTTGTTTTAACCGTCGATCAGAACCATCACAAAGTATGTCATAAACTTTCTCCTATAGGCCTACTTTTAATTGCTTTTTTTGTGGTTGTTTACGCACAGTGATGAAGCTAATGTTCCAAGTGCCTGTTCAGCTGTCTTTGTAGTAGATTGTGTATCATTTCATCGCCAGCATGGAAATGAAAATCTGCAGATTATGCAGCTCTCTGGAGCAAATGTCATTTTTCGAAATTGTACAAATATACAAATGCTGCTGATGTTGAATGTTTAAACAAGCTGTATTCAATAAAACAAGTTTTTCTAGCATTTAAAGTAGTAATTGTGGAACGATGTGGTGTTTCTTCACCCTTTGCCTGTCTATTCAGTCGAAGTGGGGGAAGAAATCAATGCGTCGTAGTATTACAATACTTTGTGTCTACGATACTGTATCATTTGGGACCCAAACATGTTAAAAAAAACATTCAGAAATGGCTCTGGGTAGTGCCCCCTAAAGTACACCCCCACCCACCGGTTTCACAGAAAAATATGAAATGAAGAACGCATGTAGAACTCACCAAGGCGAACAAAAAAATCTTCTTGGAGCGATCGCCTAAACCCAACAGGTAGTCGTCCATTTTGGATTGAAGGGTCAGTTTTGGCGATTTGCATATATTGCTTTTTATTGAACTCCTCACAGTTTTCATTGTGTTGACCTCCAAACACATTAGTTTTCCTCTTAAAGCATGTGGGATTATCCATCCATCCATCCATCTTCTACCGCTTTTCCGGAGGTCCGGGTCACGGAGGCAGCAGTTCAAGCAGAGAAGCCCAGACTTCCCTCTCCCCCGCCACCTGCTCCAGCTCTTCAGAGAGGATACCAAGGCGTTCCCAGACCAGCTGGGAGACAAGCCTGTTTTCCACTAGCCCAGCACACCTCGGTACGGCTCGATTCACTTCAGTACGGCTTGGAATGCTTCTGTCTCCATTAGCACGGTGTTGTGCTCGTGCCGTGATGGTTTGTGTTAGGAGGTTTTAGAAGCGGGGCGGCGGCAGATTCTCAGCGAGGCGGGGCCACACTCTCGTGACGTTACGCACCCGACTGAGTCCTTATTTACACGAGACAAAAAATGGAGGATCCAAGGATTATTGCCTTGCTTGCTCTGTGGTTTTATCTCACAATTAATTTTATCTCATAATTAAGCTGCAACAACACAAGTCACTTTTGTTTTGAATTAACTGCCAAATGACCTAGAAATAATGAGCCGAAACTTGTTTTTATTCATATTAAATAAGGAGACAGTGGCACACTGGCCTACACCAAATTGTATTATTTTTTACATCCTAGGGCATTTTGGATGTACTGAATTAAAAAAATTCATGTTTTTCACCTTGAGGTCAACGTTTGGAACAACAGTATTATTATTTTCTGTTTAGATGATGCTACACTCCTTCTAAAGTATTGTAAATCTCTGAATTTGGAATGCCGATAGAACATTCAATTTACATATACTTGTACCTACTTTGACTTGGTGCTAATTTTTTATGATATTTCAATAAAAAGAACAGAAAGCTTACAAAAAGATTTGTTTTTTGGTCTAGTTAAAAATTACATTACCTTTACAATGGTTGACCCCTGACAGGATGATCAGCATCATTTTAATCAGACTAGGCAATGGAATTTCTATGTAATTATACTGTTTTATAATTCAGTGTTATAACAGACAAACCACACTTTCCAAAACAATTCCATTTTATTATATACAAAATATTAAAATAAAAAAAAACTTTGCAACACAACATGAAGGTTAATCTACATTTTATACACGCCGACCACTGAGTGCCTCTACACCAGCTTCCCAAGACTGGGTCATGAAGACTCGGTTGAATGAAGCCGTCTCTGCCTGCTGTGGGTCAGCAAGGCTCGGTTGAATTAATCCGGACGGGCTGTCGCGGTGGACGCGTGGGATGATTCTACAAGGAAAATGCACACAATAAAATACAGCACGTAAGTGCAAGATATACAGAAAAGACAATAGTTTTTAACAAGAATACATAAGCTTATTTCAGCGTATTGTTCACATGAATAATTAAAATAAAAGCTTTAGTCCGCAGTGTGCTGCAATAAAGCAGCGATCATTATCCACAAATGAACAGCTTTTTTATTGCATAAATAAACTGAGCGTCTTACTGAATATATTTGCGAAAAAACGCACAATAAAAAAAAATTAAAACTCATCGTTAAAGGACTCCGATGTCGAGACCTCCCGGTATATTTTTTCATTCCGGGCGGCTCCGTCTAACTCGCGCTGAATACGTTCGTCTGACAATGCAGTGAGCAGACACTGCACCTCCTTATTGGTCCATGGAACACCCTTATTACGCGAAGCCATTTTTGATAGAGAATAAATGAAAATAGCACAGCAATACACTGAAAAGAAACCGCCAACAGTGGTTGCGTGCTGAGTAAAGGTGGTCGTGAAGATTCTTTTTTTTTTTTTTTTTTTTCAAAAACTTTATTGAGAAGGTCGTGAAGATTTGGTAGATGAGGAGGAGGAGAGGGGCGGTTACAACCTGACCAATCAGCGCCGGTTACGACCTGACCAATCAGCGGCGACCAGTCTGTTAACGTCACAACACGGCACAGCTCAGCACTGCTGTACCCTGCCCTGGAGCGGGGCTGAGAATCGCGGCTGTTAAACCGTGTTGGGGCTTGTGGAAAAGCGTACAAAGCGTGCTGAGCCGTCCCGTGTCGCGCTAAAGCGTGCTAGTGGAAAAGGGCCTATAGTCTCTCCACCGAGTCCTGGGTCTGCCCCGGGGTCTCCTCCCAGTGGGACGTGCCTGAAACACCTCAAGTGGGAGGCGTCCAGGAGACATCCTAATCAGATGCCCATACCACCTCAACTGACTCCTTTCAATGTGGAGGAGCAGCGGTTCTACTCTGAGCCTCTTCCGGATGACTGAGCTCCTCACCCTATCTGTAAGGGTGAGTCCAGCAATCCTATGGAGAAAGCTCATTTCAGCCGCTTGTATCCGCGATCTCGTTCTTTCGGTTGTTACCCAAAGCTCGTGACCATAGGTGAGAGTAGGAACGTAGATTGACTGGTAAATCGACAGCTTTGCCTTAGAACTAAGCTCCCTCTTCACCACAACAGACCGATACAACATCCGCATCACTGCAGATGCTGCTCCAATCCGTCTGTCGATCTCTCGCTCCATTTTCCCCTCACTCGTGAACAAGACCCCAAGATACTTAAACTCCTCCACTTGGGGCAGGAGCCTGTCCCCAACCCAGAGAGGACAATCCACCTTTTTCCGGCTGAGGACCATGGACTCGGACTTGGAGGTGCTGATTCTCATCCCAGCCGCTTCACACTCAGCGGCAAACCGTCCCAGCAAGAGCTGTAGGTCATTGCTGGATGAAGCCAACAGGACAACATCATCTGCAAACATCAGAGATGAGATCCTGTGGTCACCAAGCATGACACCCTCCATTCCCTGGCTGCGCCTAGAAATCCTGTCCATAAAAATTATGAACAGAATCGGTGACAAAGGGCAGCCCTGGCGGAGTCCAACTCTCACTGGGAATGAATCCGACTGAGTGTTGGCAATACGAACCAAACTCTCACAACGGTCATACAGAGACCGTGGCATGTGGGATTAGAAGTCATCAAAAGCTAGCGTTTTCGTCAGTGGGCGTGGCCTGCATGGGGACTCAAAGTTTGATGTTTTGCCATGAAACAGGAATTTGTTATAAATCAAACATAAAGGTGTGATCTGCACTAAACGTCAAAGAAAAGGTGACAGTCCCACCCTGGACACATTCACATTTCAGTATTCTTTCCATGCGATTGCCCTGCTCACTCAGAGCAGGTAGTGTCGTGTTTTTACTCTTGTACTTACAGCGGGGAAAATAAGTATTGAACACATCAACATTTTTCTCGTTAACCATATTTCTGATGGAGCCACTGACCTGAGATTTTCACCAGATATCAGTAACAACCCAAGTAATCCATACATACAAAGAAATCAAGGTAACTCTTCACAAAACGTTATATTTGATAAAGTAGAATGACACAGGGAATAAGGATTGAACATGCTTGGTGAAATTCATTTAATATTTAGTAGAAAAACCTTTGTTGGTAATAACAGCTTCCAGATGCCTCCTGTATAGGGAAACTGGGCACAGGCATTGCTCAGAAGTGATTTTAGCCCATTCTTCCCTACAAACTGTCTTCAAATCTTGAAGGTTCCGTGGGTGTCTTCTATGAACTCTGATCTTCAGTTTGTTCCATAGACTTTCAATTGGATTCAGGTCAGGTAACTGACTGGGCCATTCTAGCAGCTTTATTGTCCTTCTCTGGAGCCAGTTGAGAGTTTTCTTGGCTGTGTGTTTGGGATCATTGTCTTGCTAAAATGTCCACCCTCGTTTCAGCTTGAGCATCATGGCAGGTGGCAACAGGTTCTTATCAAGGATGTCTCTGTACATTTGTCCATTCATCTTTCCTTTAATTATATGAAGTCCGTGTGTACCATGTGCTGAAAAACACCCCCACACCATGATGCTCCCACCTCCAAACTTCACTGTTGGTATGGTGTTTTTGGGCTAATATGCAGTGCCATTTCTCCTCCAAACATGCTGTGTGTTGTGGCATCAAACAAGTTCAATTTTGGTCTCATCTGACCAGACTATATTCTCCCAGTATTTTACTGGCTTGCCCAAATGTTGTGCAGCAAACTTTAAATGAGCTTCAGTATGCTTTTTTGTCAGCAATGGAGTCTTGCGAGGTGAGCGGGCATAGAGTCCATGTCTGTTGAGTGCATTACTTATTGTTTTCTTTGAAACAGCAGTACCTGCTAACTCCAGGTCTTTCTGGAGCTCTCCTCGAGTGGTCTTTGGCTCTTGGATAACTCTTCTCATAATTCTTTTGACTCCCCTGTCAGAAATCTTGCGAGGAGCTCCTGGTCATGGCTAGTTTATGGTAAAAAGATGTTCTTTCCACTTCCAAATGATGGCTCCAACAGTGGTCACTGGAACATTCAGCAGTTTAGAAATGCACCTGTAACCAATGCCATCGTTATGTTTAGTAACAATAAGGTTGCAAAGGTCTAGAGAGAGCTCTTTGCTTCTACTCATCATGAGTTCTTTGTGGTGTGTTCAGTACTTATTCCCTGTGTCATTCCACTTTATTAAATATAACTTGTTTTGTGAACACAGTATCATCTGAACACATCTGCTAGTATGGTTAATATCTAAATCTAAATCTGAATTTAAAAAAATGTATTTAATAATACATCAAATGGGAAATAGTGGAGATCACTATCAGAGTTATTCTAGCTGAACTCTGTTCTGCCACAATACTTAGGTTGTGCCTTGTAGATGTTGCTACATGTACAGTACACACATGTACCACATTTATTCAGCAGTACGATGAAGTGTACATTCAGTAACAGTTCTGTCATTTAGCACCTCAAAGAAGCCCAGCTTTCTTGTTGTGTTTGGAATCATCAGGCACTACCAGAGGAAAATCTTCACAACACTCAGGAATCATGACCTTGATCCCCAGCTGTTTGCTTGTAGGTTATCTGTTAGGTGCTTTTTTGTGTGAGAGAACAGGGGTTTGAATTCTGCTTAGCGTTGTAACTGCGACAGTGCTGATCTAAATATAGAAGGTCTGCAACCTGCCAATGGTTGTTGCTTTAGCTGCTCACATCTTACTGTATCCAGGTTTGCAAACCACAGAAAGATATTTTATGAAGATTAGCATGTTTTTTTTTAAAAAGAAATTCACATACTGTTTACCAAGCTGATTACATTCTTAAAATTGACTGTTCCTCTTTTATTGCTGTTTCAGTGAGACTTTATTTCTGTCTTTAGCCCATCTGTATGTTTTAGTCTCTCTATTGCCTTGACTCAGTTGTTGCATAGGAGCTGAAGCTGCAAAATATCCAAAAATCTTCCATAATAGTTTTTAGCTTGTGCACACAAGAATTTTTTTTTAAAATTCTATTTTAATATATGCAGATGTTTTAGGAAATAAGTACTTATGTTGCCAAAATAGCTTATGCTCCTAAACTTTTGTTTATGCAAGTAATAATATTTTAATTGTGTAACTCATTACATGCAACATATTGTATCTGATTATCAACATCTCCTGAGCTCACAAGTGTTGGGCTGAGAATGTGCATCGTAATTTCTAGCAGAACTCCAGTGCAAAAAAATGTTTACAAATTTCTGGACATGTAGTAGTAGTAGTATGGGGGGGGGGGCACTGTGAAGTAGAGAGAGAGAAGCTGAAGATTGCAAAGGATGACTGCAGTTCATCTCTTGTTGGAATAAGTTTTAAAGTAGCACAGAATTTGAAGAAAGTAATAAAAAATTCTCTAAAAATATTTAATAAATATAAAAAAATATTTAGCAAATATAAATAACTTTGTTACTCCTAACTGACCTAAAACATGAAAAGTTTAGTCTGATTTAATGTCACATAGTGAGGGGGGAAAGCATGGTTATGTATATTTTTATGCAGTGTATATAACTTCTGATGTCAACTGTAGAACCACTTTGATTTAAAAAAAAAAAAAAAAGGATAAATGATAATATCAATAAATTACCTGTAGTGATCTAGCCAGGTCTCTGGCTGTTTGGCCTGCTTGTTGTTGGCCTGGTGGGCTTCTGTGTTCCTGGGTGGATTTTGGTTTCTCGTGGTCCGGATTGTTTCGGGCGGGACCTTGTCTGCCATGGTGCTGGTCGGCATGCACAGGGTGGAAGCTCATTTAGCCATTGCTGTTGGGGGGTTGTTGGTTGTAAAGTTGTCCAGACATCTCCATTGCAAACTGTCCACATCAGCTGTGTGGTTCATGAGCAAATAGTATTTAAGACTAGATGTACCCAGATGGCAGCTGAATTCAGATTGGCAGTAAACACAAATTGCTTTGGTCTTGTCGAGAGAACCGTCTGATCTTTGAATCTTCCTGTCTTTATCCTTTTTGGTTCATGCAGGCATATATTATCATTTATCATTTATCAACTATCATCATAACATTTATATTATCCCACGTTGCAGTCCAGCACGTTACTCTACTTCCTGATTTCCGTATGGTGGGCTTTGTGAATGAATGAATGAATGAATGAATGAATCTTTATTTCGGATAGATTAAAAGTACAGGTTAAAAGAAACTGAATAATGTGTCATATTTGTGTCTTAAATATGGAAAGCAGCAGTGTTGCCAGATCTCGCAAGAGAAACAAGCAACCGGCTCTATGGAAACAAGCCCCAAAAAAGCCCAACAGGCAACCTACCACACTGTGTAAAAGTGAGGTTGCTTGATAACAGCATAGATATATTGATTTTTTTTGTTTGCAGTGAACTGACTGTAAACACCGTCAGCACCGAATAACTGAGTTTTATAAACTAATTAAAGGAAAATACATATGCATTCTGCATAAGCAACATAAAATTTATAGTAAACACAGTCAACATAAAAACTTTTAATAAATTTAATTTTTAAACTCTGATCAAAAGAAAAGAAGTGTGCATTTTGCATAAGTAACAGCACTAAACACAATTACAGTTTAGTGATGTGGGATGATGGGAGTTGTTGTCCGCTAGTCGTTTAAACAAAAACTAAATATTGCTCTGTTATTGTACGACAGCCGACAACTTTAATTACGTGGAAAATTATCTTTTAAATTGACAAACATCATATGTGTAACTTGAGGCAAAATTTGATCGGGATCAAAAGATAATTTTGCTCTTGCCATTCATTTCAATGGAGATTTTTTTTTTTTTTTTGATTTAAGGTCCCATACACTGATCTCTATAGAGAAACCAGACGGATCATTGGCCACCAGAAGTGAAGCCACCCGACCGCCACACCAGCACACCCAAAACACTCAGCAAGCCAGCGGAGAACAAATGGGCCCAGCAGTAAACGGCACCACCACCACCACAACAACCCCACAAAAAACCAACAGATCCTGAACTTCCTGGCACAGAGACACAGCCCACAATCCCGTGCAACCGGTGAACTGCAGATATCGATTTCTATAGTTGGTAGATTTCTATAGTTCATGGCTGCGCAAGACCACAGGCCACACCTCCACACCAAGAAGCCCCAAATCTGTCAATTCCCCCGGAAGCCACCGAGGCAAAAGTGACACTGTCCACCACCAAACCCACCCACTCCCCACCGACTCGCTGAGTGTCCCGGGTGCACCAACACGGCGACCAGGGGCCCTCACTCGGCTCTGTACTCACTAATGGGGCGTCAGCCATCCAGCTTTTCTGTAGAGATCAATGTCCCATGTGCGGAAGTAGAGGGGGCATGACTTAGGCTGGGAGCTAGGAGAGCTGTCACACAGAGAGCAAAGCAAGCCCAAATAAGCAACTACACGTTAAAAAACAAGCCCAAAAACCCACAAGATTTGATGAGATTTGAAAGCGACTTAAGAGAAAAACAAGCCCAAAGTCGTTTATAATAAGCGGACTTGACAACACTGGAAAGCAGCAAGGTCAAAAACCCGTTCGTGCTTACGAATAACCGCAAGTAAGAAAAATTGTCACCATCAAACAAGAGTATTGATTTAACCAGCAATTAATGCTGTAACTCGTTTACCACTAAATAATATACTGTGCACAGGATTCTACCAAAACTTTTTATGTAATTGTTCCCTTTGTACACTTTTGCAGAGTTAGCGTTACAGGGTATTTTGTCAGGATTTAAGTTCAACTAGTTTGTTGAAAAAATCAAAACATTACATAATGTAACAGATAAATCATTATTGCTGTTTTAGTTTAAAATGTCTTTAAATACCAGTATTAATAATTGTAAACAAGTAATCATAGTGTAATTATGACATTGGGACAGTCCTAATTATACATAATAGGCTCATGTTTTCCATGTGATGCTTTTGTTTCTTTAGTTTTGTTATTTCTTCATTGTTTTGTGTTATTTGACCATTGCAAGTGGTTTTTCCCACATTGTGTTACATAAGATACAATTGCCTCTTCCCATTGCATAACCAAATGTAAAATCTTGTACTTTTGAAAGTTTAGTCGTTTTGAAAGTCAGCATCTCGAGTATTCACTTTTAAAACACAATCACAGTCAGTTATTCTCAGAAAAATAAGTGTTACAAATGTTTTTCAGTATTTTTAAAAACAGTTAAGATGTTAAAAAGCCTAAAAATCTTGTGGAACTTCCTACCACTTGGACAGTGTCAAAATGCTTTGACTCTGCTGGTTAAAACTTTTGAAATTTCCCTTTTTAGTAGCAGTGACTAATTCCCACATGCAGAAACATCAGTCTATAAAAGCAAGAAATCTGTGTGTGTCTGTCACATTTATAGGACATCATGGGATGCCTATGATCTCTGCCCGAACATCATAGGATATCCTATGAACTCAGGCATCATAGGACACATAGACAAATGTGTCTTTATGATGTCATATAGACCATGAACTCAGGCATCGCAATGCCTATGTGACGGCACATAGACAAATGTGTCTTTATGATGTCATATGCATCAAGCCCACAGCACATAGACAAATGTGTCTTTGTGATGTCGTATACATCAAGCCTGCCTTCATGTCTTTATGATGTCATATACAGTGACAGACATCAGGCAACATGTCTTTATGATGTCATACACAGTGAGTCCTCTTTTTGCTCAGATCTATTTTCACGATCCTGTCCATGAACTGGAATTACGACGCACCTATCCCTCAACCAGTGGTCTCAAAGAAGAAGAAGAAGACCCACCAGATGGAGAGCAATAGAATGACGACAACTGCTGCACGTCAGAAAAGATGGCATGAAGATGAAACACCTGAGGTTCCAGCAGTACAGGACACCCTTCACCAGCATAGGGTACGACAGACTTTAAAGCACGTTTCTGGGACATCATAGGACGGCCTATGATCTCTGCCTCATCATCATAGCGCGTCCTATGAACTCAGGCATCATAGGATGACTCGCCATGCCTACATGACAGCAAATGTGTAACCTTGACGAATGCCAGTCTACACTACAAATGTGTAAAATGCCAAGAAAAGCGCTGATTTTCTCCGGGTGCTCTGGTTTCTTGGTTTCTACGGGCATGCACGGGCCTTCCTGAACAGGGTCAAAAGCCACTTTTTCAGGATTGTGCCCATGAACTGGAATTATGACGCACCTATCCCTCAACCAGTGGTCTGAACGAAGAAGAAGAAGACCCACCAGATGGAGAGCAATAGAATTAGGAGAACTGCTGCACGTCAGAAAGGATGCCGTGAACATGAAACACCTCAGGTTCCACCAGTACGCCGCAGGCATGACTGTGAACAACACAGCCGTCTGAGACGGGAGGAGACCCTTCAGTGGTCTGAACAAATAAGAAAAAGATCCACCAGATGATGTCTGTATGACGGCACATACTACAAGACATATACAGTATATAGACACAAGTAAGCAACATAACACAGAACAGTGACAGGCAGGAGAAGAAGTAACAAGCACAGGCAAACAGCCCCAGATGGCAGGGCATATTTTGTGTGATTTTTATGTTTTGCTGCATACAAAAGCCATCACATGTGATTGCAACTTAGTGCTGTGTTGCTATACCAACTGTCCTGTAACTGTCAAGAATTCTGTTCCAGTGCATCCCCTCTACGGGCATGCTCGGGTTTCTATGGGCATGCACGGGTATGCACTAGTAATTTTAAAATGGGAATTAAGTCTAATTTTAGATATAGTCCTTTGCTGTTTTGGAAAATGTATTTTCAGAGCAGAGAAATTAAGAAATATTGTGAGAGTTCCACTAAAGCACTGTAGGGGTGCTTTCACATCACAGCTCATTTGCTGTGGTCTGAGTCACGATTGTGTTTATAAGTGGAGCATTTTCACCTTGGTTCAGTTTCTTTTCACAAATATCCAGATGTATCAAAATGCATCAGTTCAAACAGCAAGTAGAATGTCCTCTAATCATTGGTCAGATGTGTCTGCCACGAGAACAAGAAAAGTCTATGACCCATCAAATTCTGTGACTATATGGTGATGCTGCACATTAGCTGCATGTGCATGTGTGTGTTGTCAAATAAGAATTGAAGTGTCCAGATCAAATCAAATCAAAATCAAATCAACCTTTATTGTCATATTGCTATACATACAACTGTAGTGCAGGCAAGATGAAATTGCGTTTCTCTTGGCATCCATATACTGTAAGTAAAAAGAACATAATTTAAGACACACTCACACACACCCTCACCCCCCACCCCAACACAGCCATTCACACTTCCCTGAGACATACTTGAAAACTAACCAGAACTGTAAAATACAAATAATATACATAATGTCCATAGGTGCAGTAGTATGTATGAGAGATTCCGGATCAACTGTTCAGCATCCTAACAGCTTGTGGAAGGAAGCTGTTAATCAGTCTGGTGGTTCTGCCTCTGATGCTCTGGAATCGTTTGCCAGATGGCAGAAGTTCAAAGTGTTTATGCAGAGGGTGAGAATGGTCCATGATAATGTTCAGTGCCCTGCTCCTACAACGGTTCTGAAAAAGTTCTTGGACAGAGGGGAGGGAAACTCCAATTACCCTCTCAGCTCCCTTAACTATCCTCTGCAGGGCTTTTTTGTCTGACATACTGCAGCTGGAGTACCATGTTGCAATGCAGTACATCAGAACACTCTCCACTACACACCTCTGTAGAAGGTCCTGAGGATGCAGATGGGGAGAGAGGCCTGTTTGAGTTTCCTCAAGAAGTGCAGTCTCTGCTGGGCCTGCTTCCTGATCCCCAAGGAATTCTTGCTCCAGGTCAGGTCCTGCGAAATCTGCACTCCGAGGAACTTGATGTTCTCCACTCTCTCCACTAAACGACCGCCGATGCTGAGAGGGACGTGTTCAGGCTGTGACCGCCGGAAGTCGATAATCATCTCCTTCGTTTTGTCCACGTTGAGCACCAGATTGTTCTCCTGCACCAGCCCTCCAGGTCTCTCACTTCTTCCCTGTACATTGATTCCTCATCCCTCTGAATAAGTCCCACTACCGTGGTGTCGTCTGCAAACTTAATAATCTGGTTCCCCTCGTGTCTGGATACACAGTCATGTGTTAGAAGTGTAAACAACAGTGGACTGAGTACGCAGCCTTGAGGGGATCCGGTGCTCAGCGTGATAGAGTTGGAGATGTTGTTTCCAACCCGGACAGACTGAGGTCTCTCAGTCAGGAAATCCAGGATCCAGAGACATGTGGCGGTGTTCAGACCAAGAAGGAGTAATTTCTCCATCAGTCTCTGGGGAATAATGGTGTTGAATGCTGAACTGAAATCAATGTACAGGAGTCTGGCGTAGGTGTCTTTCTGATCCAGGTGGGTGATGACAGAGTGCAGGGTGGTGACTATAGCATCCTCCGTGGAGCAGTTTGAATGATATGCAAACTGGAGTGGGTCATGTGATGCAGGGAGGCAGGCTGTGATGTGTGGTTTGACAAGCTGTTCAAAACACTTCATCACAATTGGTGTCAGTGCAACAGGATGACAGTCATTCAGACAGGACACAACTGGTTTCTTTGCCACCGGTACAATGGTAGAGGTCTTAAAGCATCTGGGAACGATGGCCTGACTCAGGGAGATGTTATAAATGTCAGTCAGGACATCCGCCAACTCGCTCGCGCAGTCTCGGAGCACACCTCCCGGGATGTTGTCCGGACCTGCAGCTTTACGTGGGTTGACCCTGGTTAGGGTCCTCCATGTGTCCGCTGTGTTGATGGTGATAGCTGGCCCAACCGATGGTGGAGATGGGCCAGCCCTCCCTCTGATTGTCGGGTTTGATGCTTCAAAACGTGCAAAGAAGTTGTTGTCGACCCCCTGCCTAGATATAGTCCATTAGCGCCCGAACTCCCTGCCACATCCGCTTGGTGTTCCTAGTGTCACAGAGGTGTCCCTGGATTTTCTCCGCATAGGCGCGCTTCACTGTCTTAATTCCCTTTGAGAGCACAGACCTGGCTGAGCGGAGGGTGATCCTGTCCTTCGCTCTGAAGGCTGCATCTCTGGCTGTGAGCAGCGAGCGCACCTCTGCAGTCATCCAGGGCTTATGGTTGCCCCGTGCAGTGATAGTCTTCACTTTAGTGACATCCTCTGTGCACTTCGCGATGTAGCTGGTGACCATTTCAGCATAATCCTCCACATTTGTCTTGTCTTCCTGGGAGGCTGCTATTTTGAAGACCTCCCCGTCTGTGTGCAGAAAACAGTCTTTAAGTGCTGAGGTTGCACTCTCTGGCAAATCCTGATTTGTTTCACTACTGGCCTGCTGCACTTCAGTAAAGGTTTGTAGGCAGGCACCTGCATCACGGATAGGTGGTCAGAAAGGTTGAGGTGGGGGGCGAGATGTTGCCTTATAAGCATCTGTGTTTGTGTACACCAAGTCCAACATATTCTCTCCTCTGGTCTTAAAGTCTACACATTGTTTAAACTTGGGGAGCACAGATTGTTGTGATGGAGGGAATAGTTCTTGAAAACAGTTATTTTGATGTTTATACCAATTATGCAGGAACAGTACATATAGTCACAGTTTCAGATGTGTCTCAGATTTTGGGATAACACCAGAACTCCCCTTTTACTCAATTGATCTCACACTTAAAGCAACACTGTGTAACTTTTATGTTCCTGGTAGGAACAATGAAAAGACTACAACTGGCACATTTTATGGCCCCAAGTCCCAACAGCCAATCACAGGGTGCTTTTGTTAGTTGGTAGCTAAAAGTGTGGCATATAATTAGCTAATGCACTCTACAAAATGATTCAGCAGCCTTGTAAATAATACAGTAATTAAAAGCTCTTACTGCTCAATAAAATTTCTACAAATCAGGTAATTGATTGTTTGAGTTGAGCAAACTAAAATAAATGCCTTCTACGATTCGGTGGTGGCATCAGCCATCACTTTTGGAGTGGTCTGCTGGGGCAATGGCATCACAGCAGCTGACAGGAAGAGACTGAACAAACTGATCAAGAAAGCTAGCTCTGTCCTGGGGCAGCGCCTTGACCCAGTGGAGGAGCTAGGAGAGAGAAGGATGGTGGCTAAGCTGTCATCTCTGCTGGAGTCTGAGTCCCACCCTATGCAGGACATGCTAAACGCACTGAGGAGCTCATTTAGCAGCAGGCTACATCATCCCAGGTGCGCGGCCGAGAGGTTTTGCAGGTCCTTCCTGCCTACGGCTGTCAGACTTTAGAACCTAAGCAGGGCTGCTCGCAGAGATTGTAAAAAAAAACAAAACGTTATGACCTAATAGTATTGAATGCAAAAGACACAACAAACTTACACAAAATGGTCCCCCTCCAGTATACAACTAGGACAATATCAATTGCTACGGAGGGTGACAGTATGTATGGGTACATGTTCATACTATGTGGGGTAACTAAATAGACTGTTATGCTGTTCATTCCATCTAGCTACAATGCTCCACACTGTGTATATATATTTATATGTATATATGTCCATGGTCCATTAAAAGGCTGTGTGATGTGTCTAGTGCGTTATAGAAGTGTACACTTCTATAGTGTACACTTCTGTCCCGCCGCTAGCTAGCCTGCTGTTTACAGCAAGCGAAAAGGGAGCCGAGTGCGTAAGTCTCCTCTGCTAGTACATAGCCTCTCCACAGCAAGCCCCATGCATACCTCCTTGTGGTAATGGATGGAAACTGGGTACCGTGAGGCCCCAGGCTAAAATGCAGGGACTCGGAGGAGGTTTGGCCCCCAGACTTGCGGTACTCACGGCCCACCGGCGTGTGGACATGCCCTGATACCCATGAACCAAATCCCCAACTATGGGTTAAATAGTATACGGACTACATAGTCCGTTAGGAAAGTCCCCAACGGCGAGTAGTCTACTACTTCGGCGGATGAGGGCAGTGCCTGGCGGGCAGGTGCTAGAGAGGCGGGCTTTGATAAACAAAGCACCCGGCAGCCTGTTGCAGCCAACTTCATGAAGATCGCACGTTTCGGCCTGCCGAACCGCGTTGGACATGCTGATGGCCAAGAGTGTGTGTGTGGCCCTCGCGCAGTCACGACCACCCTTAACAAATTCACAAGCGATTGGCCTTCGTCTTCAACTCGGACGATCCCTTCAAGCACAATGGCGATGGAACTGCGAGTAACGGGGGCAGGTTTGGTATGACTGGAAGTCTCTAGCTTGCAGCCACACATTGGCGGCGGATCTAAGATGATCACCTTCCAATGAACTCTGCGGTGACATTGGATTTCGGTAGCTGGATCCGCGACTGGGCTGGCCTATTTAGGACTCCCGCAGCCCACCCCATATGGGGAGGCCCCTAGAAAAGGTGGGGCAAACATCGGACACTGCAGACTTATCTGGCTAGCATGCCGCGGCTGGCAGATTGCCCATCACAGTGGTCAACCTACATATCAAAACCATAAAAACTCAAACTCAACTGCTCTCGAACATCGCCTGGATTCTCAACCACCGATTGGATCTCTCATTACAAAACCCTTCATCCTGGGTGCTTGGAACATCTGCACACTGCAGGACACGAGGAGCTGCGAGCGCCCAGAACGTCGTACAGATCACGTTTCGTTACCTTGTATTCATACATGTGTAATGACAATAAAGTTGAATCTCATCTCATCTCATCTCATCAACTTGCACGCTTTAACGTCGACATAGCATCTCTAAGTGAGACTAGACTTGCTGAGGAAGGCAACATCAAGGAAACTGGATCAAACTACACCATTTTCTGGAAGGGAAAGGATACAGAAGATCCACATATCCATGGTGTAGGCTTTGCCATCCGATCCCAGCTTGTGGACCAACACAACCTTGTCCCAACTACAATCAATGAGCGAATAATGACCATCCGAATCCCGCTCACCCAAAAACGTTTACTCACTCTGATCTCAGTGTGAGGAAACGTGAATCTTAGATAAATACAAATGAACAATGACTATGAAACACAGAGTGAGGAAACTCAAACTCTAAAAATATGCCACTATGCTGAACATAAACCACAAGAGATGGAGAATGATATTGATCCTGATAACCACTTTTTCAATAATATTCATAACCACTGTGAATATTACACTGAAAAGCAATTCAAAAGTCAAGTGCAATTAGATGGTAAACTGTCAATAATACACTTCAATAGCAGAAGTCTTAACAAAAACTTCTCACAGATTCAGGACTATTTAAAACAGCTAAACAGAAAATTCACAGCCATTGCAGTCTCGGAAACCTGGCTTAATGAAGACCAGGCTCCCCTGATGGCAATAGAGGGATATCAGATGTTTAACATTAACAGATCTCAAAAAAAGGGTGGTGGTGTTGCACTGTATATTGATGACCTATATAGATGTAAGCTTGTAAATGAAATGTCCTCAGCACTACCAGGGATTTTGGAATGTGTTACTGTTGAGATTGACCTAGACAAAACAAAAAATCTAATCATAAGCTGCATATACAGAACGCCGGGAACTTGCATTGAGACATTCAGAGATAAATTAGTCGAGCAGTACAATAATATTACTAGTAAGAAAATGGTAGCAATTTGTGGAGATTTCAATATTGACCTACTTAATCCACATCAACAAAATGTAGTTACAGAGTTCATGAACTCTATGTACAGCATGAGTCTATATCCCACAATAACACATCCCAGTAGAATCACAGTTCACTCTGCTACACTTATTGACAACCTGTTTGTCAATGTTCTCGATAAGAAAATAGAAAGTGGATTATTGATAAATGATATAAGCGACCACTTGCCAATCTTTGCACTTATCCATGGCCACACGGGGCCCAACCCAGAAAAAATCTCAAAATCGTTCAGACACAAATCACCAAACGCAATCAGTTCTTTTAAAGAGGACTTGCTGAAGCAAGACTGGACAGAAGTCTATGTAACAGATGTAAATGAAGCCTATGACACATTTATAAACATTGTAACCACTCTTTATGAAAAAAACTGCCCATTAGTTAAAAAAAAGCTTAAACACAAATTTGCTGACAAACCATGGTTAACCAAAGGACTACAAAAGGCGTGTAAAAAGAAAAATTTATTATATAAAGCTTTCATAAAGAAAAGGACAAAAGAAGCAGAGCAACGGTATAAAACATACAAAAATAAGTTAACATACTGTATATAATAAGATGCAGTAAAAGAGACTATTACAGTAAAGAACTGGAAAAAAACAAAGACAATATTAAAAATACATGGACAATAATCAACAGTATCCTTGGAAATAAAAGCAGAAATACTAGCTACCCAACTAATATTCCAAAAAATAATAAATCGACTCCGAATGTGAATATAGCTTCACCTGCAGATGAATTTAATAATTTTTTTGTTAACATTGGACCTAAACTGGCCCGAGAAATACCCACTACGGCGCCTACAGGTGATACAATATGCAATAACACTGCTGTAAAAGACACCATCTTCATAAAGAACACAGACGAAAGAGAGGTCATTGAAATTGTTAAATCATTCAAAAGTAAAACATCTACTGACTGCGATGGTATTGACATGCTACTAGTCAAAACTGTTATCGAATGCATAGTGAAACCACTGACGTATATCTGTAACCTGTCTCTCCAATCAGGTATATTTCCCAATGCAATGAAAATAGCTAAAGTAATTCCGATTTACAAGACAGGCGACAGAGGGGAACTCTCCAACTACAGACCAATTTCACTATTACCGCAATTTTCCAAGATACTTGAAAAAATATTCTATGAGAGAATCGACAACTTCATACTGAAGAATGATTTATTGTGTGAGCAGCAATATGGGTTCAGACACAAAAGGACAACAGCATATGCCTTAATGGAATTTACAGAAAAAATATCAACAGCCATTGAAAATAAAGAGTATTCAGTTGGAGTATTCCTGGATCTTAAAAAAGCATTTGATACAGTAGATCACAATCTATTATTAAAGAAACTACAAAATTGTGGTATTAGAGGGGTAGCACTGTCCTGGTTAAGTAGTTACTTAAAGAATAGATATCAGTTTGCATGTGTTAACAGCAAAAACTCAGAGTTACTGAAGGTCACCTGTGGAGTCCCACAGGGTTCAGTTTTGGGACCATTATTATTCAATATGTATATAAATGATATATGTAAAGTTTCAGAAAAAATGGACTTAATATTGTTTGCTGATGACACTAATCTGCTATGCAGTGGAAACAATTTGGAACAACTTCTGGATACACTCGGAAAGGAATTAGGAAAGCTGAAACTGTGGTTTGATTCAAACAAATTAACGCTCAATTTAAGCAAGACAAAATTTATAGTCTTTAACAACCATCACAACTACCCAGTACCCAAACTCAGTGTAAATGGTGTAGAGATTGAAAGGGTATCCGAAACTAAATTCCTTGGCGTAATAATTGATAACAAACTGTGTTGGAAGCCACATATTAATTATATAAAAGGTAAAGTATCCAAATCAATTGCAATATTACACAGAGTGAAAAATTTGCTGAATCAACCCACACTATACACCTTGTATCATTCATTAATACTCCCATACATGACATATTGTAATGAAGTATGGGGAAATACATATAAAACAAACATATATCCACTCTTTATGCTTCAAAAGAGAGCTATTAGAATAATCAACAAAGCAGCTTACAGGGAACCAACAAACCCACTTTTTCTTAAACAAAAAACTCTCAAGTTGAAAGATCTGATTGACTTTAAAACCGCAATAATAATGTTCAAAGTGAAGAATCTATCACTGCCCGCAAATATCCAAAAGTTGTTCCAAACAAGGGAGAAACGATATCACTTCAGAGGAACATGTATATTTCAAAAGCCTACAGTGAGAACAACCACCAAGCAACACTGTATTTCAGTGCAAGGAGTCAGATTATGGAACGATTTTGGACCTGAATTAAAATCATGTACAAAGCTTGGACAATTTAAACAAAAACTAAAGGAAGAAATACTCCAAACATATTTACAAGACGACATGTAAACTCACATAAGGAGTGACATTTCCAGCCTGTGTTGTGTTGTAGCTTAGTTTTTTCTTTTTTTCTTTTTTTCTTTGTGACACTGTCTTAGATTTGTTTTTGAATAGTAACCGCTTAACTTAGACTAGCTCAGTTTTTCTTTTTCTCTCAGTCACATTTTGTCTTAGCCTTGTTTTAAATTGTAATCGCTCTTGTCTTGTTTTCTCTTTTTTCTCCTTTGAATTCTTGGATGGAATATGGGTGGGCAATATAAGCTGCGGCTTCAGCCATCACCCATTTCGGATAACTCACGTGGAATTGTATAGTAGAAGGAGTCTTTGTCTAATTTGACCTTGTTGTTATATTATACAGTTTCTTTTAACCTGTAATGTACTATCCGAAATAAATAAAATTCATAAATTCATTCATTCATAATAAATTCATTCATAAATTCAGTGTATGCGCCTACACTTACATCTGAAGATGAAAGCAAGACCTCCGTCTATGAACAGCTCACACATACATTCTGACAGTCCCAGAATCCGACAAGCTTGTTATTCTGGGTGACTTCAATGCCAGAGTTGGCAGTGACCACCAGCTGTGGAAAGGCATCATAGGCCACCATGGTATGGGAAAATGCAATGCAAATGGGGAACTTTTACTGGGCCTTTGTGCCGAACACAATCTTATTGTAACAAACACCCTTTTCCAATTCCCCCATCGCCAGGAGATGACCTGGAAACACCCTCGCTCCAAAAAGTGGCACACCCTCGACTATGTCCTCACGCGATCCATGCCTGGAGCAGATGACTGCTGGACAGATCACCGCCTCCTGCTCTCCCGACTCAATATTATGATCCAACGACCACCAAAGTGCATTTTGGCAAACG
Organism: Pholidichthys leucotaenia; assembly: GCA_020510985.1. Classification (NCBI taxonomy): domain Eukaryota; kingdom Metazoa; phylum Chordata; class Actinopteri; order Cichliformes; family Pholidichthyidae; genus Pholidichthys; species Pholidichthys leucotaenia. The sequence goes on along the minus strand of CM035843.1, from coordinate 58,659,656 downwards.
TTCCTCACCATCGCTTTGACTGTGACAAGCTCCGCAATCCCCAAATGTTGCAGTCCTTTAGAGAGGCCATTGGTAGAAACATGAATGAACTGAGCCTTCCAGACAATGCCTCAATTGAAGACCGATGGACCACTCTCCGTGATGCATTGACTGCTGCCGCCAAAGAAACGATTGGTCACAAACACAAGAAAAACCAAGACTGGTTCAACGAGAATGATGAAACAATTACCGACCTCATAGAGGCTAAACGCCATGCACGTCTTGCGTTTGAAAACGATCCGTCTGCAAAGAATCAACAGAAACACCAGCAAGAAAAAGCGGCATGCCAGAGAGGGATTCATAAAGCCCAAAACACTTGGTGGCAGCAAAAAGCAGAAGATTTGCAAAAATATGCCGACCAACAGGATATGCGCCGTTTTTATGCTGCAACGAAAGAGATTTTTGGCCCCACCAGATCATCTGTGGGCAGCCTAAAAGATGCAAATGGCTCCATCATTATCACAGACACCAAGGGGATCCTTGACCGTTGGAAGTCCCACTCTGAGAGTCTATTAAATAGTCACTTTTGCACCCCTAGTCATCCCCTCTGCAAGACCCCACAACACCCCACTCGCGAGTGGATGTCTACACCACCTTCACTACATGAGCTAAATAAAGCTATAAAGCATATGAAGACAGGCAAAGCACCAGGACCAGATAACATCCCGCTGGAGTTCTATCTTCATGGAGGTCCCGAGGTGAAAAACTATTTAATGCAGCTTCTACTTAAAATATGGGAAACCAAGACGTTACCAAGTGACTTTAAAAATGCAAATATAGTCACCATTTTCAAGAAGGGAGATAGAGAGAACTGCAGTAACTACCGCGACATCTCACTACTGAGCATTGCAAGCAAGATCTTTGCTCGTATCCTTCTCAACCATCTTCTTGTAGTAGCCGAAGATGTACTTCCTGAGTCCTAATGTGGCTTTAGACCCTCTCGTGGTACAGTAGATATGATATTCTGTGCTCGACAACTCCAGGAAAAGAGCCAAGAACAACAACAACCACTTATGTTCATCTTCTGGGACCTCAAGAAGGCCTTTGATCGAGTTCCTCGCCCTGCTATGTGGGCTGTTCTTGCTCGTTTTGGATGTCCAGATGATTTCATCGCTCTCGTTCGCGCTTTCCACGATGGCATGGTTGGTAGGGTTTGCCACCAGAATACCCTCTCAGACCCTTTTCCCATCACTAGTGGTCTCAAGCAAGGATGTGTCCTTGCTCCAACCTGCTTTTCGTTGTATATGGCTGCAATGCGAAATGAAATACCACCAACAACTCCTGGTATCAATCTGTGATACCGCTTGGATGGGGGGCTTTTTAATCTTGCTTGCTTTCGCGCGAAATCCAAAACCTCAGTCACCAGTGTTCATGAATTGCAGTTTGTAGACGATAATGCAACTTATAATACGATAATGACGATAAGACGATAATGCCACACCAGCTCAGACTGTTGATGACCTCCAGAGGATAGCTACCATTTATAATGACTCTTATGAGCATTTTGGAATGGAAGTTAACACTGACAAAACCAAAATCCTCAACCAACCAGCACCTGGTCAAATTTCCTCAAGGATCAACCTTAAGATTAACGGAAATCCTGTCGATGAAGTGGAGCATTTCTCTTACCTTGGTAGCATCCTCTCAAAAATACCAACATGTGCAAAGGACATCAAAAACTGCATAAAAGCTGCACACTCCGCATATGGACGCCTTTGTCACCGAGTCTTCAATAATCATGCAATAACCATCCGCACCAAAATCATGGTTTTTCGGGCCGTTGTTCTTTCCACCCTTCTTTACGCCTGTGAAGCCTGGACCTTGTACCGTTGTGATATCAAGCGCCTTGAGAGCTTCCAACAGAGAAAGCTCAGACAAATACTTGGCACTCGTTGGGAGGATTGACTTTCAAACAATGAGATTCTTAAGCGTGCTCTGCTGCCTAGTGTGGAAGCTACCATCTTGTAGCACCGCCTTTGATGGACAGGACATGTCGTACGGATGGACCCCACCAGACTACCACGAATCATGCTCCAGGGGGAGCTTGAGACAGGAAAAAGACCACATGGTAGGCCAAAACTGCGCTACAAGGACCAGCTAAAATGTTCCCTGAAGCAAGCCAATATAGACAAAAGATCTTGGGAACAACTTGCCACCGACAGAGCAGCCTGGAGAAGAAGAACTTGGGAAGGCACAGACTCATTTGAGAGGCACAGAAAACAACAGGATGATGACAAAAAAGAAGACAAGAAAAACAAAACCAACCACGTCCCCCACCCACAATAAAATGTGACTTCTGCCCACGACAGTTCTATCATAGGCTGGGCCTTCAGAGCCACATCCGCCATCGACATCGATCTCAGATGGCAACGTCCTGAAAACTAAGACGAAACCAATGCTCGGACACGAGCTGGAGCCAACGACGACATATGTGTATTCACTGCTCTTACTTTCTTATCTTCTAAATTATTGCTTATTATTGAGTGTTGCTATCCCTGTGCTGTTACAATCCTGGAATTTCCCCATTGTGGGACTAATAAAGGCTTATCTTATCTTATCGTAACCCTTTGAGTGTGTGAATTTGCGTCCCCCTAGTGGCAGAGCACGGCACTGCGTCGTCTCACTCTCACATGATCGCCTGCATTGGGGATTTGTACTGATTTGCCAGTTTCAAAAGGTGGCAGACATCCGTTGGAGGACTCAGTGGATGACACGTTATACACCAAAGAAGAAGAACTCCTCATTTCCTTTTCCTGTTTTTAGCATTTTAGCCCAGAAAGCTAATATGTCTGCGATCCGTCACCGTCACTTTTATCGGCTTTGTACACTGAAAATAGCCACGGGATACAAGCGAAATTTATGTGGGATAATCATAACACTTTGTAGATGTGATAGAGACTTTAAATGATCGACAGAATGCAAAATAACAACCATGATGGGTAAAAACGAAGCGACCACGCCAGCCAGCCAGCCCCCCTTTGTCAAAAGTAAGTGAGAATTTTCTTTTTGTTTTTTTTTATATATATTGTACTGATTGCACGGTGGCAGAGCGGTTAGCACTGCGGCAGCACAGCAACTCACCCTTGGCCGGGGGATCCTGGGTTCGATCCCAGCCCCTGACCAACAGTGATCTGTGTGGAGTTTGCATGTTCTTCCTGTGTCTGCGTGGGTTTACTCCGGGATTTCTTCGGTTTCCTCCCACATGCCAAAAACATGCAAGTTAGGTTAACTGGCATCAAAACTGGGGATTCTAAATTGTCCTTAGGTATGACTGTGAGAGTGAATGGTTGCCTGTCTCTCTGTGTTGGCCCTGCAATGGACTGGCTATCTGTCCAGGGTGTACCCAGCCTCTCGCCCAAAGATGCTGGGATAGGCTCCAGCCCCCCCCCCCCCCGACCCAAAAAGGATTAAGCGGAAGAAGATGAATGAACGAATATTGTACTGATTTCTTGTTCATATACTTTGAAGATAAGATGATGGGGTACCTCTGTACAAAAAATGATGTCAAAAGACTGAACCATTCTTTGTGTAAATATGTCCAAAGTCCAGTTTTGACTGAGTTATAGAATTTAAAGAGGTGCCGTGACATTATGCAAATTAGATGCGTAAATTTATTCCTGTCAGAAACTTTGGATTATATTTTACATCTTTTTAATTGACAGTAAGCCATTATCTCTGACCACTTTCAAATTATAGCCTTGGAAATCTGAAATATTTTATTGACAAAAAATATTTACCACTCTTGACCACTAGGGGTTATGTCGCAATTTGGCGACAAACACACTCAGAGTTAAAATTCCAACTTTCATATCTGTTTCAAATTTACATCATGACTTTGTTTTTTTTTTCACCAAAATAAATTAGTATTTGAGTAACAAAAACTATTTGTATGATGTACAGTGGAGAAAATAAGCACTGAATACATAGCATTTTTCTCATTAAACATATTTCTGATGGAGCCATTGACCTAAGATTTTCACCAGATATCAGTAACAACCCAAGTAACCCATACATACAAAGAAATCAAGGCAACTGTGTTCACAAAACAAGTTATATTTAATAAAGCGGAATGACACAGGGAATAAGTATTGAACACTCTTGGTGAAATTCATTTAATATTTAGTAGAAAAACCTTTGTTGGTAATAACAGCTTCCAGATGCCTCCTGTATGGAGAAACTAAGATGATTTTAGCCCATTCTTCCACACAAACTGTCTTCAAATCTTGAAGGTGCCGTGGGTGTCTTCTATGAACTCTGATCTTCAGTTCATTCCATAGATTTTCAATTGGATTCAGGTCAGGTGACTGACTGGGCCATTCTAGCAGCTTTATTGTCCTTCTCTGGAGCCAGTTGAGAGTTTCCTTGGCTGTGTGTTTGGGATCATTGTCTTGCTAAAATGTCCACCCTTGTTTCATCTTCAGCATCTTGACAGGTGGCAACAGGTTCTTATCAAAGATGTCTCTGTACATTTGTCCATCCATCTTTCCTTCAGTTATATGAAGTCTGCCTGTACCATGTGCTGAAAAACACCCCCACACCATGATGGGATATGCAATGCCGTTTCTCCTCCAAACATGCTGTGTATTGTGGCATCCAAAAAGTTCAATTTTGGTCTCATCTGACCAGACTATATTCTCCCAATATTTTACTGGCTTGCCCAAATGTTGTGCAGCAAACTTTAAACAAGCTTCAGCATGCTTTTTCTTCAGTAATGGAGTCTTTTGAGGTGAGTGTGTTATGACCCGAGCGCAGATCTCATCCGCGCTCGGGCCATGCATCATCTCTGCCGGCTTTGACAGCAGCGGATTGCATTCTGGCTCCCCGGGCTCTTATTGTGACAGCGCTCGGTGGGGCTTCCTGCTGTCAAAGCCGATCAGCTGTTCTGCATCACTGCTCGTTAGCGGCCAGCTTTATTAGCGGGCGCTGACAGCAGGTTGATGCAGCAGTATCGTCAAACATTCCTGGTCTACGTTCGTGTCAAGGTTCATGTATGTATTCTTGTTCATGTTCTCGTTAAGATCGTAGGTGGCTGGGTGTAGCCCTACGATCCCATGCCTCTTGTAGTGAGTGTTTTTGCCACAGCGGCTCATAGTTTGTGTTATTGTCTTGTATATTAAACATCAATGCAAAACTCACTGGCGACTTTTGGCTTCTTATGGTGGCCCGTGAGGGTCACCGCATGACAGAGTGGGCATAGAGCCCATGTCGGTTGAGTACATTACTTATTGTTTTCTTTGAAACAGCAGTACCTACTAACTCCAGGTCTTTCTGGAGCTCTCCTTGAGTGGTCTTTGGCTCTTGGATAACTCTTCTGATAATTCTTTTGACTCCTCTGTCAGAAATCTTGCGAGTAGCTCCTGGTCATGGCCGGTTTATGGCAAAATGATGTTCTTTCCACTTCCGAATGATGGCTCCAACAGTGCTCACTAGAACATTCAGCAGTTTAGAAATGCACCTGTAACCAATGCCATCATTATGTTTTGCAACATTAAGGTTGTGAAGGTCTAGAGAGAGCTCTTTGCTTCTCCCCGTCATGAGTTCTTTGTGGTGTGACAGTCTGATATTCAGACCTTTTTAAAGGCTTTCAGTCAGGACTTAACCAGCTGAAATTAATTTGCACTGATTTTGTGAACACAGTTGCCTTGATTTCTTTGTATGTTTGGATTACCTGGGTTGTTACTGATATCTGGTGAAAATCTCAGGTCAGTGGCTCCATCAGAAATATGTTTGAGAAAAATGTTGATGTGTTCAATACTTATTTTCTCTGCTGTATCTAGTATTTTTGGTATAGACAACCAGGGATTCTCCCTACTATATGACATTCCAGCAGAAACAGGGCATCTTGGCAGTTGCCACGGTCAAGATGTGTAGAGTGATGATATAGAGTGAGGCGATGAAGAAGAGTGATGTCTGAAGATAGAGTTGAGGTTCGACTGGACACAGCAATAATGATAGAAGGGCTACAGCTCCTGACCAGATAGCGTGAAGTACGTGACGGTAATGCACCTGTAAGCTGGTTGCCAACCGCCAATCAAATCTAAAAGAAGAAGAAGAAGAAGGGCTATAAGATGTGGGTCTGCATCTCTGTTCAGTGCATTTTTAACTTGTTTGTATTTAAAAGCTGAATATTTGCAGTGTGCTGTGTTCACATTGGCCAGAATGACCCACACTACTGGGGAAACAAACCAGAGTTAGAATGAAACTGACTAAATCCTGTAGGTGTGAAAGCACCCTGAGCCAGAGGAGATTAACGCATTGTATGAACAGCCTGACAGTGTCCTGTGCTGGTGCACAGAGACGTATTTGATTTGATGCCAGACGTGAGAGACTTCTGCAGGTTTTTGGTCCTCCCTTGCTGCTTCACCTCATTTTTTTTTTTCCTTTTCTTTCGTGTGGTGCTGCTGCATTCTGGCAGGGTGAATTCTGTGGCCTGAGGGGCATGAGACTCTGAGACATTTAAAAGCACAAACACACACACCGCTACAAATGCCAATACTCTCTGATGTGACCCACTCTTTTAACCTGCCTCATCTGTCAAGCTATAAATATCCCCCTTTACTCGGGAATCTCTCTGAGATGATGCCCGTGCTCTGACTCTCCCGGTCATAACGGTGGACTTCCTGCTCACTCAAAAAAAGTCACACTGTTGGCGTCCCAACACCAACCCGTCACTTCCATTCTTCTTTTTCTTTTTATGCTGCGGCACACTACATGTCCATAGAGCTATGTTTTTGATTTGCAAGGTTACTCAGAGAAAAGCGCCATTGTGGCAGAAATTATCTCTTGAAGTCAGCTAACAGATTGAGTGTGTGTAACGGTGTGGCACGCTGACTCAGAGCTGCTGGGAGAGACCGGTGTTTGTTCAAGGTGAAGCTGTGGCCTTGCAATCATTTATCACATTAGGGCCTCATTGACAGTTCTCTCAATGGCTAACATGTTTTTGTTTCTGTCTTTACTTTCTGTGTCATTTCTCAATTTGGGGAAATTTGAGGTTGAATAAATCACATAAAAGGGTGTTTATTTATCATCATCTATTTTTTACATCTTATTACAGCGTCACTTCCCCACATTTTTCAGGAAATCCACATCTACTTATGCATCTTGATTACTGTGGGGAGCACATGCATCATCATTTTTCCTGAGGGCAGCAAACATTTTAACATCTCTGCTGCACTTTTAAGATGCCTGCAGCTTGTTTGTAATCCTGGCCCAGTGGTGCTGAGTGTTCTTGTTTAAAGGCCAGCCGAAGCACTACTCACTTTCTCACTGCCACCTTAAAACCACAGTCTGTGAGTCAGGGAAGGCAAAGTAAGACTATTAGGCTCGTGACTGTTTTTATTGTCTCTGCGCCACATCCTTTCATTTTGAGTAACTGCAACATTTGCGTTTTGTTTTTCAGTGACCTCCTGTCTTCAGATTATGTTGAGATCCACTATGAAGCAGGGAAGCCTGTTATGTCGAAGGTAATGTTTAATTAGGCGTAGAATTATTTGTTTTTGGTGGTTGCAGAAAGTACATATATAAGAAGATGAGAGCTGTTTCCTGCTGCTGCTGATTCAGGAGGAGGGCTGGGTTGGGCACACTCTAGCTGAATCAGCAGGGTTTTTTTGCTCCCCTGCAGCCTCCTGCTGGAGCTCTGGTCACATGATGAGGGAGAGAAAGTGTTCTGCAGTATCAGTGCAGAGTGGGATGGGTGAAGTTTGTGCAGGGGAAAGAAACGAAAACACTAAGAGAATGTGAGAGTGGTTTGTGGGGTGGTGAGTGGGCAGGTGTCCTTTACTCACCCTGGGTCTGACAGCTGAGTCGCAGGCAGTGGCAGGACCTGCCTTGAAGCCACGCTAACTGTGGACTTCACATCCTAACAAGCACTGACGGAGAGCCCCTGCAGGACTGCGCCGCAAATAAGCCAAACTGACATCTGTGACACAAGCTGTTACCTTTAGGAAATTCAAAACATGATTGTTAAGCAGAGAGATGAAGCTTTCCTGGCGGTGTGGTGAATCTGTGAATGTACACACAGCTGTTTTTGTGTATTCTGTTTGTAGTAAAGCTGCTATACTGTGCTGCTGCATTAGTACTGTGTCTTCTCCCCTCAGGGTGGTGAGCACTGTTACTACCACGGCCAGGTGAGAGGGAATGATAACTCCCACGCGGCCTTTTCTACCTGCAACGGGTTGCAGTAAGTGAAAAGCAGAGTTGTGCATAATGCTTATGTTCAGAATATCTCGGCCTTGGGACACACACACACACACACACACACACACACACTGTCTCTCTCTCTCTCTCTCTCTCTCTTATATATATTGTGTGTGTGTGTGTGTGTGTGTATATATATATACACACACTTATATATTATGTGTGTGTGTGTATCTATATGTGTGTGCATACGCTCATCTGAGCTCCTATTGACTCAGTATCGACTGGCTTCTCCCTTTCTTCTCTCTCTCTTTTGTTCTTTGCAGTGGGATGTTTGACGATGGAGTCCATGTGTATCTAATTGAGCCCTTACAACAGACCCATTCAATTGTAAGTTATTCCTGTTGCAGAGAGCCAAACTACACATCATGCAAGTGTCCTTTGACACTGCAGATACAACATTGACTACTGTTACCACTTGTATGCTTTCAGTTGAGGATATCCTGGTGTCAGTGAGGTTATGCCTGTTTTTTAAGGAAGGAGATGAGATACACGCATGGACAAGATTGTTGGTAACTTTCCGTTAAAGAGAAAATCCCACAGTGGTCACTGAAATAATCTGAAACTGACGAAAGTAATAATAGATAATTTTTTTTCTGAAAATTAACTAATGAAAATCAGACATTGCACACAGAAAGCTAAGGAGAAAGTTGTCTCAGATTAGAAAGAAAATTATAGGCAAGCATGTTAAAGGTAAAGCCTATAGGACAATCTCCAAACAGCTTGTGTCCCTGTGACCACAGTTGCCAATATTATTAAAAAGTATAAGGTTCACGGGACTGTAGCCAACCTCCCAAGACATGGATGCAAGCGAAAATGCAACTCAGGTTGATCAGAAGAACAGTACGCATTGAAGAAAAAGAGGCCGTCCAATATCATTCAAGCTGAACGGTCAAGATACATCACTTTCTAATTGCACCATGGGTTACATTTTGAACAATAACGGATGCCATGGAAGAAGACCAGGAGGGATCTACTACTGACAGAAAACCATTAAAAAGCCAGCCAAAATGCATGCTGGCAACCCCCAAAGATTCTTGGAGATTGACCTTTGGCCTGATAAGAAACTGGAGCTTTCGGGCCAATCACATCAACTCTATGTTTACAGAAGGAAAAGCAAAGCTTACAAAAAAAAAAAAAAAAACAACAACACTATGCCGTGAAACGTGGAGGAGGCTTGGTTATGTTCTAGGGCTGCTTTGCTGCGTCTGGCATAGGCTGACATGAATCTGTGCAAGGTACAATGAAATCTCAAGACTATCAAGGCATTCTGGAGTGAAATGTGCTGTCCAGTGTCAGAAAAACTTGATCAATTACCCAAAACACACAGCTAAAAACACCCAAGAATGACTTAAAACAAAACATTGGACTATTCTGAAGTGGCCTTCTATGGGCCGTCATTGAAATCCTATTGAACATCTATGGACGGAGCTGAAACATACAGTTTGCTCTTGAGGAGTGAACTAAAATACCTGTTGACAGGTACAGAAGTCTCTTTGAGACTTATAGAAATCGCTTGATTGCAGTAATTTCATCAAATGGTTGTGCAACAAAATATTAAGGGTATCATCATTTTTGTCCAGGCTAGTTTCATTAATTTGCTTTTTAAAATTATTCTGTAAAACCAAACTCAAAAGCAATGTCTGATTTTCATTAGTTAATTTTCAGTAAATTTTTATTTATTACTTTTGTCAGTTTCAAGTTATTTTAGTGACCATTATGATATTTTCTTTCTTTAACAAAAGGTTACCAACAAATTTGTCCACATCTGTAAGTAAGGAAAACTGTAGTGTAGCACCGGTACATGGGTTTAATGATATAATATGTTAACTATAGTAAAACCTTCGCCAGGATCTTCAATTATATCAGTTATCTTTTTGATTGTCTTATCAATCAAAAGGCACATGTGCTGTGTGCTGATGCTGAAGATGCTATTAAAGTGTCCCCACCACACACCTTTTCCTCATATTGACACAGTTACAAGAGGTGCAAATGAAATGTCTATGATGTGCTTTGGCCAAAAAAACTCAGGGTTTAATTACTGTAGTACAATTTTACACTTGGGCAGGAAGCTTTCCTCAAAACGGGCTGCTTGCTTTAAATGCTAATGAGCCGCCGTTCACCCCACCCTCCCTCTTTTGTTATTTTTCTGAGATTTGTGTTTTAACGGCAATGCCATGTTTGAGGCTAACGTTAGCTATTAGCTTTGGTTGTTGGTTTAACTAAAAGCATCAAATTGCATCAACCTCCAAAATGCACACTTAAAAATTGCTATGTTGGACATTTCTTGATGTACAGAGGTTGATTCAACCCTCCAAAACCCTATATTTCCTTAACATAAAATACAGATATAGGTTTCTAACAAAACAAAATCCATATGTTTTCTAAAGTAAACTAAACTTTGGTCGATTTATGATTTTCATGTTTTAAACTCTGAGTTCTGAGATTATATTTTCAGAATATTGTTTTCACTGGTCCTGACCTCACTCTAAAGCAGAATTTCCTGAATTAGACAGAGGCAAACCATTAACACAAACTGTCACCATGGGTTGAGATGCCGTCTCGGCACTCAGCCCATGTTTTCCCTCATCCCTGATTCCCATTGAGCAGCGTCTCAGCTGGCCCCCAGCTGGCAGCATTATGGACGGCTGGGGCCAATTAGTCTTCATCAGCTGGGGCGCTGCCAATGAGGATAAATAGGAGCAGCCTCGATGACTCGGGGCTGCGACATAAACACATTGCTAAGCTGAAGCCCCTTCGTCTGGTGTCAGCTTATACTCCTCTTGCAGCATTCCTGTGTTTGTATCCCGCTGTGAGTATGTACGTCTTGTTACCCCCACGTCCGGTACGAGCTGCTTACCTCTGCATGAGTATCTGTGCTCTCCTCATCCCTTATCCCTTACCCAAAATAAACCATCACGACTCACTGGCTTGTCCCTGGCTCTGATTGCCCGGCTCCCTAGAGCCGGATATGACAGTATGTCGCAGCCAGAAGAGTTGCCGGCGGCCGTGAGTCGCTGTGGAAATGTACCTTTCTGTCCGGGTGTCAGCGCTGCTAGCATGCCGTTTCCCAGGAGTCACTTCCGGCGCCAGGGCGACGAGCTGAGGTCCATCTCGGAGGCTGTCGACGGGACGCTCTTCACCCTGCACGACGCCTCCAACGCGAGACGCTGGCATCCGGGCCGTGCTGAGGAACTCCTGGACTGTCACCCTCACTCTCTGTACCATCTGGAGGACAGTGCCAGGATAGACGCTGCAGGTACACAGCGAGAGAAGCTCCACGGGGTGGATGGAAATCCCGGCAGGGAGTCGAAGTGGGCGACGTCTTTCCCCGCTTCGGAGTCCCGTTCCTGCCGCTATTCCAGTCCGGGAGTTCGCGCCAACCAGAGGACTTCCCCCGACCTGCGCCACGTCACTCGGGATTCCCTTCAAGGAGCCGCAGCTGACAGCAGTTATGTCCGGGGTCGAGTGGCTGTCGCGAGCTCTACTGTGTTTCCTGTCACCACCTTCAGGCATGTGGCGGCGGCAGTGAGATTGATGGTGAGGACTTCAGGGCTACGAAGCTTTCCCGTGCTCGACGCCTTCCTCGTCTCGATCTCCGATCTGGAGCGGCGAATCCTGGGTTTCCCCCTCGCTTCGTCCCCTGGGAGTAGTCGTCATCACATCGCCGAGTCACCTCTGCACGAACCTCGTCCGGATCCAGTTCTGGGTCATCGTCAGGACCGTTCCTCCCACGCAGCTGTCACCTCTTCGCCTCGTCAGTGTGGAGATTCTACAGCCTCGTCCCCTGAGCCTCGTTCCCCCGCTGTCATTCCTGGACATTCGGGCTGGCTCACCCCGGCTGTTTCCCCCTCCTCCTCGACGCGCCTCCTGACCGCTGTGTGCCTGGAATCCCGGCCTGGTGAGCTCTCTGCTGGAGACAACGCGAGCGACCCTCAGACGAATTCCCGGGGGGTCCTCCGTTATCGCCGGGCGGGGAGAGGAAGAAGCAGAATCCACTACAGCAGGCGATACTCAACCTCCAGGGGGCAGGCAAGTCATTGTTTTTTCACACCTGCTTAATGATTTGCTCTGTCACATCCCTGGAGGAGAAGTTCAGGGTTCGCAGCTCCCTGAACTCTCCCCACCTGCTGTAACCTGTATGCCTAATCCCGCATCCTCTGTCTCTCTCCGCCGAGCGGTCCCCGGCTCCGGGTCAACGTGGTGGGATATGGAGAGGGCCTGTGGTTCCGCAGCTACATTGCGGACGGAGGAGGGGGACTGACTGCTGCGTGGAGTCTACGCCGACGACTGAGCGTCCCCGGTCTCCACGGAGGAGCGGTTCGGTCCGGCGGGACGAGATTCTTCTGGCTTCACGCCGAGTGGGTCGTCGGCGGGGTTACCTGAGCTGGAGGAATCTCAAGCTGCGCTGACCATCGTGCTGGCTGCGGGGCCCGACGCGGCTAGATGGGAGCCTGACAACGACCTCCTGACGACGGATCCTGGATCTTCGCAGTCCTGGACGGCGTCAGAACCCGAGATCAGGCGAGTGCTCTCCTTTTCTCTTTTTATCCCCGAGCACTTCAGCCTATCTCCAGGGGAGACGAGCAGGGTGCAGCAGTCAGCTGCGTCTGAGCTCGTCTCGCCGGGTTCTGGCGCTGCCGGTGATCCTGATCCCGGTTCTGTTTTCTCTTCTGAGCCTTCTTCCAGGGTCACCGGCAAGGAGTTGCTGTTCCTCGTGGTGCTGGAGGGTCCGGGTTCAACGTTGGAGGTCGGTTCTGGTGCAGTATTCAACGTGGGTTCGCCCGAGACCCAGTCGGGGTCCAACGTGGGTTCACCTGAGGCCCGATCGGGGTCCGACGTGGGTGCTGCCCCAGTATTGTCCAGGTCCGGTGAGGAGGTGGCCGTTTTCCTGCGGCCTGACGCCCGCCGCCCTCGTCATCGGCTCTCCCCTGAGCCTCTTCCACCGGGATCCGCTCTGATCCTTCGCCCGTCTCAACGGTCCTGGTGGTTGAGTGATGCGGGTCGACGACCCGACCCACAGAACTTTCGGTTCGGTGATCTGGTTCCCCCCACTGGTCTGTGTTTCCCTCTGGGCAGCCTGGTTCGGCTGCCGGTGGACTGGATTCCTGGGATCTGGGTCCAGAGTTCGCCGTCCGAACACTTCTCTTCCCCTGATTCGCCAGCTGGACAATGGGCGGGGAGATCTCCGGAGCCATCTCGGCCATTTTTGGACTCTGCCTGCCATTCACCTCGGGTGTCACTTTTTCTTTTGTTATTAAGGTCACTCGGGTGTAATGTTCTGTCCTGTTGGTGGATTCGTTTTTATAGTGCTGTGTTTTCCATCGCTCATGCTCAGCATTTTACTTTTTGTGCCATGTTTTTAGCCTCGTTTTTTGTATTGTGGAGTTATGTTTTGTTTTCCGTAACGCCATGCTCTGCAGTTATCCATTTATTCCAGTCACTTTCATTTCTTTAGGTGACTGGGTATTTATATATTCGTGTGTGTGGGTTTTTCTTTGCCTGCACTCAGTATTTCTTTTTTGCCCTGTTGGTTCATTATAGAGTCATGTGCCTTGTTTTCCGTAACACCATGCTCTATAATTGTCATTTGTTCCAGTCACCCTCACTTTTCTTGGTGACTGTGTGTATGTACTTAAATTAGCGCTGTGTATAGGTTCCCCTTTATTTAACCGTACTCAGCATTTTTTGCCCTGTACCTTTTTGGTGGTTCTTTTTTCCTTGCTCCGGGTCACGCATGGTTGGTACTCTCTGGGTAGTATGTAACCGGCGTGCTGACCCAGTTCTTCTCCCCATCTGTACCTGGGTTAATTATTCTGTTTTGTCAGTATTTGGGTTTTTCTTTCCCGCTACCCTACATTGCCCCATTGGTGTTGTCCTTCCCTTGGCTTCTTCCCCTCCGGTCCGCCTCCCTTCCTCCCACCCTAGGTGGGGGGGGGGGGCTGGGATGTTCCTGGTCGTTCAGGAGCCCGACCTTGAGGGAGGGGCTTTGTCACCATGGGTTGAGATGCCGTCTCGGCACTCAGCCCATGTTTTCCCTCATCCCTGCTTCCCATTGAGCAGCGTCTCAGCTGGCCCCCAGCTGGCAGCATTATGGACGGCTGGGGCCAATTAGTCTTCATCAGCTGGGGCGCTGCCAATGAGGATAAATGGGAGCAGCCTCGATGACTCGGGGCTGCGACATAAACACATTGCTAAGCTGAAGCCCCTTCGTCTGGTGTCAGCTTTTACTCCTCTTGCAGCATTCCTGTGTTTGTATCCCGCTGTGAGTATGTACGTCTTGTTACCCCCACGTCCGGTACGAGCTGCTTACCTCTGCGCTGTGCAACCTGTGAGTGTACGTCTGCATGAGTATCTGTGCTCTCCTTATCCCTTACCCAAAATAAACCATCACGACTCACTGGCTTGTCCCTGGCTCTGATTGCCCGGCTCCCTAGAGCCGGATATGACACAAACTTGCTGGTAACCTTGTTTTAACTACACACAGTGGCTTTAAGTGAGGTTAGAAACTCATACATTATTAACATGCATGCAGAAATACATGAATAAATGAAGAAATGTAGAAACAGAAAAGGGCCACATGAAAAAAAGCTAATGCATGCAAATTCAGAAGATCAGCTTGTTTATCATTAGCAAAATATTTTTTTTGCTTTTATTCATCATTTGTGTATATTGCTGCATTTGATCTATAATTCTCTGCAAATTATAAATCTTAAACCAGTCACACACCACAAGACAATTTGGTCAGTTTGTCTCTTGATTTTCCTTTCAGACTGTCTTAGAAAAATCCCAATCATCTTGACGCTTCTACAAATTAACTTGTCAGATTTTTCTGCAATGTGAGGTGTGTTATGGGTGATCCAGTCTGACTAGAAGAATGTCAGGGTTGCTTCGATCTTAAACTGTAATATCCCAACATGTAGAATATTTATGATCAGCTATCCTGTTGGGGGATCCCAGAGGACAGACAAGCACGCAACAAAATGAGGGCCTATCAGAAAGTGAGCTGACTGAAGATAGAACTGTTGTCCGCTATGTCTGTTTACTCTAAAAAGTCATGTTTGTGAGATTTTGCAAGATTTACCAGAGTTGCCAGTTCTGCTTATTTCCTTGTGCTTTAGCTTTAAAAGAATTTAAGAAAATGTGAGTAGCTCTGGGTGAAGGGATAAATTGTCACACAAACTTGGCAGTCCTGGTTGGTACTAGTTCTAAAGAAGCGTTTAAAGCTGCCGCACACTACAAGAATGAATTTGTTCCTGCTTCTTCTTTTCCAACAACTGGAGTGAAATCCTAATTATTTTAGTAGTCCTACAGATTATCTTGTCAGATTTGCCTCTAGTATTATTTGAGTTACGAGTGATCTAGTCCGCTCGGAAGAAAGTCTTGGCCACACCAACCTCATGTAATTATCTAACATGTTGAATATTTGCAATTCTGTATCCTGTTGTGTGGGGAGATTCTGAGGACAGACAAGCATGAACTCTGTGGAATGTCACAGGAATGAAAAAGTAATCAATCAGAAAGTGAGGTGAAAGAAAAGAGTGCTGTCTATCATGTCTGTTTACTCTAAAGTCACATTTGACTGCAAAAGATTATGCCAGAATTTCCAGAGGTGAGTTGCCAGTTCCAGTTATTTCCAGTGACTTTGGACTTGTTTCCTCAGAAAGTTGTTTGGAAAGTAGTCAGAAGCTGACCCAAAAATACTAGAGTGCATGCGAGTCATACTGCGTGGGGTTGTTTTCAGTTAGATTTAATTAGTTTCCACGCAAAACCTGGCAACACTGGCCAGACTCTGGTTGTGTGTGAAGGAAATCTGTTAGTGTGTGGTGTACTGTCTAGCTCACATAGCTGCACTCCACCCGCCATAGGAACAAAACTGTCAAAACTATGGCTGGGCAATTTGACCTTAAATCAGCATGGTTATTTAAAGCTTTCAAGTCGGTTTCATTTATTTTTTTCCTCTTGATCCTTTCTTCTCCCTGACAGTTCACTGTATACCTCTTAATTAAGCCATGAGAGTGTGGCATCAATG
This sequence comes from Pholidichthys leucotaenia, assembly GCA_020510985.1. Lineage (NCBI taxonomy): Eukaryota > Metazoa > Chordata > Actinopteri > Cichliformes > Pholidichthyidae > Pholidichthys > Pholidichthys leucotaenia. Next base: position 58,643,389 of record CM035843.1, on the reverse strand, counting down.
AATATACCCCTGCGGTGATTCGGCTATAAATGAGCATAATATAATAAAGAATAGGACCATTGTCACCCCACACACATACAACCAAACTAATCACTGTCCAGTGCAGAAGTCAGTGTCCACACATACCTCTTGAGGACCCACGGGCCATGCAACCTATGCCAGCGGCCAGCCAGCTGCTATGAGAGAACCCTTCATGCAACCATGACCATGCCATCACCTCACAGGAAGTACAAATCTCCAATCAGGTTCTTAAATATAGGCTTAGCTCATCCTCCCCCACTACATAATGGTTGATAACGTGGACAGCAGTCACAGGCCAACCTCAGTGAACTGAAGTCAGCCTTTGCGCACCCCACTCTCGCCCTTCCAGCATGTCCAGACGAAACAAAGAGTCAATCATGTCATACTGTGGGGACGGGCACTGCATTTTCAGTACAAGCCATTCTAATTTTGCCGTAGTGTTTTGCTGCTTCTGGTAGCAGTGTTGCTACTGCTACCAGGTTGCAGAGTCCCATTACTATATGTGTGCGGCACATCTTAAAGGGGCAGTACATGAAAGCTGTCATATACACACCACAGAATAGGAAGAAGGGAAGACTCGACTGTTGGTTCTATGTCCTGACGGCCGTTTTTGGTTTTAAATTGGTTTATTGCCCAGCCCAAGTCAAAACTAAGATTTTTTTTTTTTTTTTAATTCTCATCATGTATGTATGTGTGTGTGTGTGTGTCTACCGGATTAGTGGCCTAGAGGTAGAGTATCCGCCTCACAACCGGGAGGGCGTGGGTTCAAGTCCCGGCTAGGTCATACCAAAGACCATGTAAAAATGGTACTTCCTGACGTCTAGCTTGGTGCTTAGCAAAAATAGAATAGAGGAAGGAAAGTTGGTTGCACACACCAGTTTACTTCCTGTGCTGGTCCCAGGCCTGGATACAGTAAATGGGCAGGGTTGGGTCAGGAAGGGCATCCGGCGTAAAAATCCTTCCCTAATTGACATGCGGATCATCGTGATGCAAGGTGATGATACACTGTGGCGACCCTGAAAGGGAACAGCTGAAAGGAAAAAAAAAAAAAATCATGTGTGGTGTCTGCTGTCACATTTTCAAAGCCTGCTAAGACTTTAAAAATCCTGTAATGTGGGAAAGGTCTTAATCTTTACACACAGTATGTGTCCAGAATAAACATTACCCGTCTGCTTGTCTGTCCCAGTTTCTCCTTACTATTTTTACTCTTGTCCACCTCATCGTTGCAGGATACAGCTGCAAGACCTCATAAACTGAGAAGAGCAAGATCCCTTCCACAAAACAATGATTCAGAGGAAAGGGGTGAGGTTTCCATTTGTGCCATCATTCCACTTACATAACCTTGAATTTTAGTCACCCACCTCCAGCCATCACCACTCCCCTCTTGACCTCGACATTATCCTCCATGTTAGCTGTATAATTAATTCTGATCTAAAGTGGCTAAAACTGGCTGTAATTATTGTCACAAGTTAATGTTTTAACTGAAAGCAGAAGACGTTGGGTTACTCTGGAAGTCTCATGTCTCGTTTATGTTCTGTTACACCGGTTGGAAAGTTTAAAGGGTGAATTTTGTAGTTTTTGGAAACGCATACGGCAACCCCATCACTGTTGGTTTTAACACATGAAACAAGCCTGCATGGTTGGTGTGTAATAAAGTGTCGATGCGTCACCGTTTCCCTCTGTGTGTTTACAGCTGACAATGAAGAGCAGCTCTTCGCCGAGCTGGATGAGCTATCCTGGCTGAAGCGCAGGAAAAAACGAGCAGTGAGTCTTTGATGTCATCTCTCGCTGAGGCTGTTTTTCTCCTCACATTTGCTTCATTATTCAGTGAGATTACAACAACAATGCTGCAGTATGCTGCAAGGTTAAATATCTGTGTTGCGACTCCAAATGGTTTGCTTTGGGCCAGAGCCAGGTAGTAACGAGAAACATTTAATCAAGTACATGTACACAAGTAACTTTTTCACTAATTTGTACTTTGCTGAATTGTTTTATTGCATGATACTTTTTACTCTTAAATACAGTTTTGAAGGGGGGATATACTTTTACTCAAGTATATTTGGCTGTACACTTTGAGTAACAACTGATCTGAAAACTGCTTAAAAATGTGCTTGTCTGTAATTCAATATGTCCATCAGAAATGATGGCATTTTAGTCATTTTAGTGAATTAATAGTTTTATTCAAATGAGTTTGGTGTTGAAATCATTGTTCCTCTATACTGGTTACATTGTGCAAATGAATGAGAAAAAAGTTACAAATTTACTTGACAAAAGTCAGTTTTATCACAAAACAGTTGCAAATTTACGAAGAAAAAGTGATAAATTCACAAGAAACGTGTCTGAAATGTATGACAAAAACCTCATACTCATAAATGTATGACAATCAAATCTCAATTATGCAATTAAAAAGTCATAAAAATGTGAGCAAAAAACTGCTAATTTTATTGTAAAAAGTTACAAATTTACATGTACAGTATGTGGAAAAAATGTAAGAGGAAAACTTACAAATGCATACGTAAAAAGGCCAAATTTATTAGAAAAATATTCACAAATCTATGAGACTGAAGTTTAAAGTGTTCAAGAAAAATTACAAGTTCATGAGAAAAAAGTTGCAGTTGTACATGGAAAAAAGTGCAAGTTTATGTGAAAAATGCTTTCAAATATCCATCCATCCATCTTCTTCCGCTTAATCCTTTTCGGGTTGCGGGGGGCCTGGAGCCTATCCCAGCATCTTTGGGCGAGAGGCAGGGTACACCCTGGACAGATCGCCAGTCCATCGCAGGGCCAACACAGAGAGACAGACAACCACTCACTCTCACATTCATACCTAAGGACAATTTAGAATCCCCAGTTTGAGGCCAATTTACCTAACTTGCATGTTTTTGGTTTTTTTTTGGCATAACCACTCCGCCGCTGCGCTGTCCGCTTTCAAATATACTAGAGAAAACATCACCAATCTAAAAGAAAAACCTTGCAAATACAAAGAATAAAGTCTACAAAGTACAAGAAAAAAAATCACATATTTATGAAAAATGTTAATTTATGGAAAACGATGCTAATTTGTGAATGAAATGTTGCAAATTTAAGTGGGAAAAAGTTTAGGATTTATGTTAAACTTCAAATTTACAAGGAAATTTTAAAGTAAAAAAATCCCAAACTTAGAAAAAAAATGCACATTTATGAGAAAAATGTTACAAATTTCAAATAAAAACATCTTTTGCTTTGTTACTCTAAAGTATTTTCAGTGGCTACTCTTGCTCTTGATTATTAATTAATATGATAAGACATCATTTTTATTTGAGTAAAATTGCTGGCCCTGTTTTGGACTGCCATGTCGGGTTTTTTTTACAGATGCCTCGTAATGTCTTTGAGGAGATGAAGTATTTAGAAGTCAAGGTTGTCAGCGATCACAGTATGGTAAGTGGTAAAAATATGACTGCCTTGACCCCTTTCATCCTGCCACGTTCTGTAACTGCTAGTTTCTCTTACACAACAGAAAACTCATTAATATTTCAGACTGATGCCAACTCCGCTTCTTTCCCCACGAGAGGGAGCAGTGGACTGTCATAAATGTGCATCATCAGGTCACTGCAGCTTATTCATCGTTCTTTCTTTCTTTCTTTCTAGTATAAAAGACACAAGAACAAGCAGCTCACAATGAATTTTGCCAAGTCAGTAGTCAATCATGTGGATAGTGTGAGTAAACTTTTTAGTTTTATTCAGTATTATTTATATGGACTTCTTTTATGATTTCAGTATATAGCAATTTCTGCATCTAGAAATAGATCAAACTTGGTGCCACCTGTGTCCCCTCCCCCAAATATTCTTTTGTTCACAGGTAAGCAACCTAAGCAGTCTATGACTATAGTACTTAAAATAGGTCTCGGTCCTTAGACCAGTCTTGAGACCACATTTTCAAGGTCTCGTTCTCGTCTTAGCATCGGAGTCGTTTTTACCCTGTCTTGTCTGGGTCTCAACAAATGGATTTTAAATCAAGACCATTCAAGATGAGGACTTGTTTATTTGTCCACATAACTGGTATGACTGCAAAGAATTTTATGTCACGCTAACAGTCGCAACCCCACCTCCTTTTAATCAAGCAGGAGAAGATGAGAGGAAACGAAGAAGAGGGGAGAGTTGCAACCAAACTCTGGTTTAAATGTTTTTGTTCTCTTCGGGTATTTTCACACCTAACCCATTTGGTTTGGACTTTTGGACTTTCCAGTTTGATTCGTACCAAAATTTTAGGTGTGAAACTTCCCCTGAACCACAGTATGAACCAAAGAGCTGAAATTTGGTTCGCCAAAAATAGGTGGTCTCGGTCCGGATCAAACTGAATCTTGGTCCAGTTTGTTTAGAGTGTGAAAGCAATTTTCAGAATGGTTTGGACTTTCAGACCAAACACAGGAAATTATGGCAGCTAAAAAGAGGGAAACTGAGCTGTGGTAGCACCCTGCCAGAAGAAGAGAACCCGTTTTTAATTGAAATATGGTCCATTAGTGGCATATCATAAAAATATAGAAACTTTCCAGATATTTTTGGAGAGGATGCAACAGAGTATTTGAAAGATCGGGAGATTGTGAATTCATCTGAAGATTATCACAGTGTTGCCAACTCTCACTCTTTTGGAGTGAGTCTCACTCCTTTGCCCTCTCTCTCACACCACAAACCTTACTTCTCACTCCAAATGAAGAAATTACTGCCAGTATTGTGTTAACTTTCTTCAGATTTTTAACACAATAAGAGCTCGCAAGGCAAACTGAACATGTTCTAAAACTTATTCTGAGGTAAAGAAGTGTATTTGTTGAAAAAAATAACTGCTTATGTGTATTGTGCACCTGCCCACTCACTCCATCCCCCAGTCTTCCCCGTGCATAATTCCCTCTAAATCTCACTCCAAGCTTTTCTGAAAAGTTGGCAACACCATTATCACGGCCAATGATAAGGGAAAATATGCTGAAGTGGATAATATTCTAGCCTCACTGAACTAGTTCACCTCCTAATGTGGTGGAGTCTTCCTCAGTTTTAAAGTACAACTACCGATGTGCCCAGAGCTGCAGAAAATGCCTTAGAGCATGAGTAGCATGCTTGCTAACTATTGCAGCCTCTGCGAACTACACAAACTTTGCCATGACAATAGGAAGTAGGTGCGCTACGTAAAGTTGTTTGGTTCGTCTGGATAAGGAGCAGTGTGAAATCAAACCTAAATGGACCAAATGCAGACAATGTAACAAAAATATGAACCTTGGTCTGGGCCTTCATGCGGACTTTCAGGTGTGAAAATGCCTTAATATAACACTTTCCACTTACCTCCGCTGAAGGGAAGGACGCCTGAAAAAATAACCACGCTAAATAAAAACTTCTCCAGATGGAGATATTTTCTTTTGACCCCACTGACCAATGGAAAATACAGTGTTATCTTGCTATGGACCTGTCTAGCCAGTCTCCAGTATACTGTACTGTATATCCACGTACTGTATGTACGTATACACTGCAGGTGGTTTCTTAATTTGTGTTAATACTCCCCTTATTCCTCCCTGCTCCCAGTGTGGTACATCCTCTCGTATGTCCTCCTTTGAAACTTCAGGCTCAGATTCACACCCAGTGTCGCTCTCCTGTCCCTGCGCTGGTTTTTTCTCTCCATCTCTCCCTTTTTTTTTGTTTTTTTCTTGATTGCTCCCATTCAACGCATCTTTGATGGCAGATCTTCAAAGAGCAACTGAATACACGTGTGGTGCTCGTTGCTGTGGAGATTTGGACAGACAGGGATCAGATCCCCATAAGTGAGAAGCCACTGGAAATGCTTCGAGATTTCTCAAAGTACAGGCAGCAAAGCATCGAACGCCATGCAGATTCTGTGCAGCTCTTTTCGTAAGTTCTTCATTTAAAAAGTTTTTTTTAAGTCTTCAGTCTTTAGTGTGTTTATGGCTGTTTTTTTTGTGAGATTAAGGAATTGTGGTAAAACTGGCTGGTGGTAAATGATGTAGAAATGTTTAAAACACACACACACACACACACACACACACACATATTGGTATTGGATTGTAGGGCCCAAAGCTGATACCTGTTTAAGTGGCCAGCTGTTAATAGTGGTCAATATAGTTTGAATATATAGACAGTATGTTCGAGCTATGTTAACGATAGATAAAATTTGAGCTATTGTTTATTTTCCAGCAATGCCTTCACAAGCAAAGACATAGAGTAGCTTTACTTCTTATCATTATCTGCTCAGTTGTGATATTCTCTGTGCTGCAGACTAGCGTGGTTGGATTAACACATGATTATTGTAGCCTGAAATAATATAACGATATTATTGCGATTTTTGGAGAAACTGTGGGGAAAAAAATCTTATGTAACTCTAAAGCTTTGTTTATAGTGTTTTTGTAAATATCTAAAAAATACAGTGTCCAGTAAATCTGAAAAATAATTGACAATTTTGATGATAGTGTAGTTTTTTTAGAGGCACCTGTGACATATTCAAGGTACAGTTATATAAATAATATATACTTGAAGTGCAGATTCTCAGCTTTAATTTGAGGGTATTCATATCCAAATTGGAAGAACGGTTTAGGAATTGCAACGATTTTTATTTAAAAACAAAAGCTCCTCATTTCTTGGGCTCAAAAGTAATTGGACAAATTAACATTACCATAAATAAAATGTTCATTTTTAATACTCTGTTGAGAATCCTTTGCAGGCAGTGACTGCCCGAAGTCTGGAACCCATAGACATCACCAAATGCTGGGTTTCCTCCTCTGCGATGCTTTGCCAGGCCTTTACTGTAGCTGTCTTCAGTTGTTGCTTGTTTGTGGGTTTTTCTGCCTAAGTTTTGTCTTAAGCAAGTGAAATGCATGCTTGATCGGATCGAGATCTGGTGATTGACTCGGCCACTGCAAAATATTCCACTTCTTTGCCTGGAAAAAAAAAACAAAAAAAAAAAACTCCTGGGTTGCTTTCCCAGAATGTTTTGTCCATTGTCCATCTGTACTGTGAAGCGCCGTACAATCAACTTTGCTGCATTTGGCTGAATCTGAGTAGGCAGTATATCCCTATACACTTCAGAATTCATCCAGCTGCTTCCGTCTTCTGTCACATCACCAATGAACACTAGTGACCCAGTGCCACTGGAAGCCATGCATCCCCATGCGTCACACATGGGGGTTCAGGTTAATCTTGGTTTCATCTGTCCGAAGAATGCTGTTCCAAAACTGGGCAGGCTCTTTAGATGTTTTTTTGGCAAAGTCTAATCTGACATTTCTATTTTTGAGGCTGATTGGTTGTTTGCACCTTGTGGTGAACCTTCTATATTTGCTCTCATTAATTCTTCTCTTTGTGGTAGACTTAGATACTGACACACCTATTTCCTGGAGAGTGTTCTTCACTTGGGTGGAAGTTGTGAAGGGTTTTTTCTTCACCATAGAAAGGATCCAGTGATCATCCTCCGCTGTTGTCCTCCATGGACGTCCAGGCCTTTTTCAGTTCCTGAGCACACTCGTGCACTCTTTTTTTTTAAATTTCAGAATGTACCAAACTGTTCATTTGGCCACTCCTAACCTTTCTGTTATCTCTCTGATGGATTTCTTCTTTTTCAGCCTCAGGATGGTCTGTTTCACTTCCGCTGAGAGCTCTTTTGACCACATGTTGTGGGTTCAGAGCAACAGCTTCCAAATGCAAATGCCGCACCTGGATTCAACTCCAGACCTTTTACCTGCTTGACTGATAGTTGATTATCGAGGAATAGCCCATGAAATATCTTTCAAGTCAGTTGTTTAATAACTTTGAGCCCCTGAAATGAGGAGATTTTGAATAAAAATGGTTGCAATTCCTAAACTGTAACTCCAACTTGGATGTGAATGCCCTCAAATTAATGAGACTCTGTACTTTAAGCCCATATTGATTATATAACTGTCTTGAATATGTTTTGGTAAACAGATGAAATAACAAAACTTGTGTTAGTGTCCAAATATGTGACCAGCCATGGAAAAAGCAGGAACAAGTCTCCCGAAGGGTACACTGAAAAAAAAATTATTTTGAACTAACATAATAAAATCATTGAAAGTGGTTCCACAAAATAAAGTTATGTTTTGCCAACGTAATAAAATTATGTGCATGTTTCATGATCTGCATATGTAACATTGACATGATTTTGTTTTGTATTGGCAACACCATAAAATCATGTGCATGATCTGCTTCTGTTGCCTTCACATGATTTTATTGTTTAGGCAACATAATAAAGCCAACTTTGTCATTCAGTCCATCATGTACAATAGAATGAAATTATGTTTCTCTTAATCTACAATGTTAATCACACCTACAATCAGAGGGGTTGCTGCCATGCAAGGCGCTGCCACAAATCATGTCATGACTGGGATTTGCACCCAGGCTTCCTGGGTGTGGGGTGGATGCTCTACCAACTAGGCCACCACTACACCACCACTCCTAAAATCATGTGCAAACAAAATCGTGTCAATGTATATGCAGATCATGAAACGTGATTTTATTATGTTGCCAAAACAACAAAATCATGTGAAGCTAACATATGCAGATCATGAAACATGCATGTGTAACACTGACATGATTTTGTTTGCACATGATTTTAGGAGTGGTGGTGTAGTGGTGGGCTAGTTGGTAGAGCATCCGCCCCACACCCGGGAGGCCTGGGTTCAAATCCCAGCCGGGTCATGGTGAAGACCATATAAAAGTGGAACTTCCTGCTGTCCAGCTTGGTGTTCAGCAATAATGGAATGAAGGAGGGAAATATGTGGCGACGCCTCGCATGGCAGCGACCCCTCTGATTCTAGATGTGATTAACATTGTAGATGAGAGAAACATAATTTCATTCTACTGTACATGATTGGCTGTATGGATTGAATGACAATAAAGTTGGCTTTACTATGTTGACAGAAACATGCACATGATTTTATTATGTTGGCAAAACATAACTTTATTTTGTGGAACCACTTTCAATTATTTTATTATGTTAGTTCACAAGAATTTTTTTTCCAGTGTATTTTGACTTATTTACAGATTCTAAAAGTGTGGAATCTAAGATTTCCAATGATGCCTAACACATGGAAATCCGAAAAGATTTGAAGATGATGTGGCCATTTGAATATTAGCACCTCTCAAACTACTTCTCTGAGAAAACTAGGTTCAATGTTTCCAAGGATTGTCAACTTCCAGAGGAGCCAAGTGGGGGGGGCGGTAACAAAAGCTGGTCATTTGCATGACTTAGCATGAACCCAACCCCCTTATAGTGCTTATCAAATGGAGCTCTGCTTAATTAGCCATGTGCTTCTACCTGAACGTGCTGCTGATTGGACGAAATGAATAACAAAGATGTGTGAATAGCCAAACAAATCGGATATGTAAATCAGCTGTGGTATCCACCCCCCTGAAACTAGGAAGTGGTCTCGCTGATATTTCCCTCTGAAACTACTCTAATTCAAACACAAAGTTTACGGTTTTAAAATCTCCCACACTGTTACTTGAAGCATGGAGTAGCTTCTTCATGATTTCAACTAGCATATTTTGCAAAAAAAAAAAAAAAAATCACAAATTTAAAAAAAGTATTTCTGTTTTTTGTTTTTTTTATTTAGGAATCACATCAGGCTGACTTGTTGCTGGTTTTCTCATGGCGGGTCACATACAGTATATATGGACCTAACTGTATGTTTTTATAGCTCATTGTCTATATTGACATTTGTTATGTCTCATTCATTTGGCCCATTATTTGCTCATCATTATAATTATTCTTGTGTTAATTTAAAATTATAATCTACAATCATTCTACAATGCTGGCTAAATGCCACACAGCTTCATAAATTAACTGACTATAGGTTTATTCTCACATAAGTTCTTATGTAGCTTTTAGTTCCTGTAATGTTCTCTCTGCATGCTTTGACATGAAGCTGGTACTGAACCTGCAGTTTTTACCTGTGATTTATATGTTTATCAGTATTATTTAAGTCTGTTTTTGTATACTGGAGTGGTGGCCTAGTGGTAGAGCATCTGCCCCACAACCGTGAGGTTGTGGGTTCAAGTCTCGGCAGGGTTATGCCAAAGACCATATAAAAATGACCCTTCCTTCTAGCTTGGTGCTCAGCAAAAATAGAAAGGAGGAAGGAAAGTTTGTTACCCAGCCACAGGGGGTGCACTCCCTGTGCTGGTTCTAAGTCTGGATAAATGAGCAGGGTTGTGTCAGGAAGAGCATCTGGCGTAAAAATCTTTGCCAAATCAGCATGTGGATCATTGCAATATAAGTTGATCATACGCTGTGGCGACCCGGAAAGACAAAAAATAATTAAAGTCTGTTTTTGCAATACAATCTTTATCCCTGATCTGGAATTCCTGTTCTCCTCTCTGTCCTCTGTCACTCTCGTAGAAATGCGACCTTCCACTATCGCAGAAGCAGCACTGCATATTTTGGAGGAATGTGTTCTGTGAGCCGAGGAGTAGGCGTCAATGAGGTCAGATTTACTGTCCCACATCCAGGATCACTGTGCATGTTTTTTCTTTTTCTCTCCAGAACGATGCTGGTGCTGGTAAATAATCTCTGATGTCTGCTGTGTCCACAGTACGGCACCACCTGGTCCATGGTGGTGTCACTCTCCCAGAGCCTGGCACAGAACCTGGGGATCCAGTGGGACCCGGCATCCAAGAGAAGTATAAATTAAATATAACATAGAGCTCATTTTTAGTTAGAATTTGTCAGACCTAAATTCACAAGTCTCACGACAAATCAAAGGTGATTGTAGAGGTCAAGATGCTTTTCCCACTGAGTTTCATTTGGCTTCTAGCCATTCAGGCCTCTTTTCAACCCAGATGAATTTTCGTTGAAAAAAATGTGCAATGTAAGGCACTTCCACACCAGCTTTACTTTTCAGTCCAACTTTCATAAACATTATGTGCTCTAGATGTAAAAATGTCTTTATTTGGGACCTGTTGCAGACTATACTGAATCAGGAAGAATTCCTGCCATCAGATTTAAGATCACCGTGTTTAATGAGGCTGAGTCCTCGAACAGCTGCCAGGTCAGGAAGAATAAATATCCCATCAGCAAAATTCTTTTATGTGCTCCCAAACCCAGATGAGTATGAAAATGCCAGAGACAATTAAAGCAAAGGAATGCATCATTGTTTGACAGAAAGATGCCTATGTAACACTAAATCCACAGGTTTATGTTGTGCTGTATAGATACAGAAAAAATTAACATGCTTTATTTAATTAATTACCTTCTTTGTCCTGCTTGCAGAGGAATGTGGTTGTGCTAACCTGTGGGCCGGATGCATAATGGAAGACACTGGGTAATATCCAACACATACACACCAAACATAATTGTTTTAATGCAGGGTGTCCACCAGTCTTTTAAAGTATTATTAGAAATCATTAAGTACAAATTATTTTACAAATGTCTCAAACTCCAGACTGACAATAGATGTTCTCTTATCTGAACATGGGATTAATAAACCAGTCACACATGAAGATTCACTTAATGAAGTTTTTTTTTTTATTTTTACTCAAAGTATACCTCAGTATGTCTTAGTCAAAGCCCAGTGAGTTTCAGAGTGATCTGAGGCTTAAAGTGACACTCCGGCAAAAATCAAGTTTTTTTCTGTTGTTAACGTGTCTGTAACATGTTTTTTGTGACTTACAGGTGTAGCGGATTTATGGGTTTTATAGGGGTTTTATTGTTGGTGCAAGTATTAATGTAAATATGAATGTAAGTAGGAATAAAGATTTATTTTCATTACACTCAGATTCTCGTAGGGCACTCCAGCTAATGGACAATTTTATTAACAATTCTTTATTTGTACCAATTATGAATCAGTCTAAAAAAAAAACCCTTGTGAGTTCTTGTCTGCTGATAATCAAGAAGATGGACATGAAATCAAACAATAACTCCCATATGTCTTTCAATGGTTTAATAAGAAATGTCAGAATAGGTTAACATATTTGGATAACTCTAAAACAGAGAATTCAACCTGTATCATGGGCATCATAGACTGTTATTGAGTTACTTATGAATCAAGCATTTGTGAAACCAAATAAAACACAGATTAACTTGGCGATATACTGGAAATTGGAAAACCATAAAATAGTGTTGGTCAAGAAAAGTGGATGCAATTTTATGAAGAAAATGATGAGTAAACTATCTAGAAAAATGGAAAATTGGTGTTACTCTGAAAAAGAACACAAATTAATGAAAGGACAAAATGCATTTTGAAATTCTGATGGGGGTTTGCATGAAATTAAGTTTAAAGAACTTATACCAGGAATATTCTGAAGAATTAAGTTTAAATCAAACAACAGACCATCAGCCAAGCAGAATCATTGCATCCCAGTAGGTAGCAGGCGGTCCACTGGATTCTGTTTCAACTGGACCAGCGTGGGTTCTGTTGGAAGACTGGCAGACAGGCTCCCTACCATGGTTATGGCCTACTCCCAAGATCACAAAGGCTGGTTCTTCAGCAGGATGGCTGCGGCCTTCTTATGCACTGAAGAAGGAATTGATTTATTGTACAAAGTCCCATCGGAAATTCAATCTGAGGCAAAAACGCATCACAAATCTGTTTCTTCCGATGTTGGTGGTTTAAATGAGTTGGTTTAAGCTTAGAAAAAATCAAACAAAATCTTCTTACGTGGTAATTTAAAGAAAAGGATTAAAATAAGGAAAAGTGAACTTTAAAGAAAAGTTGGCGGACTGCACGGTGGCGCAGTGGTTAGCACTGCGGCAGCACAGTTTACCCTTGGCCGGGGGATTGTGGGGATCGTGGGATCGTGGGTTCGATCCCAGCCCCCGACCAACAGTGATCTGTGTGGAGTTTGCATGTTCTCCCCGTGTTGCGTGGGTTTACTCCGGGATTTCTCCGGTTTCCTCCCACATGCCAAAAAACATGCATGTTAGGTTAATTGGCTGTTCTAAATTGTCCCTAGATATGTTTCCTATAGGCCCTTAGAATAGAGGGTTAGTATTAATGAAAGCGCTTTGAGTGGTCTTTGTGACTAGAAAAGCGCTATATAAGTGCAGGTTAGTTAGTAGTTAGTTAGTAAAGAAAAGAAAAAAAATTCAGAACATGACAGGCTCTGGGCCTTTGGAAGATAGAAAAAAATGGGTAGAAAAAAATGGGAGAGCAGAGATGTCTGCTCCTTACAGCTTGACCAATGCCCCAAAACTGAAACAAAGGAAAGCTTTTTTCGGGTGTGGCAGAATCTCACTGAATTTCATGGAACTTGAGCTGAACCAATTACATGGAGTTTTGTTCAACAGAAGTCTTAAACTCAACCTAAAAAGGAGATGCAGTGAAGCCTGGAGCTCTATTGGTCAGTTAAAGTCCAGCTATGGTCTCCTAAAGAGCAGAGAGAGAGACATTTGATATGAGAAGTGAGACCACCCCTTAATACACATATGTTGCTGAATAAAGCATAAATTCCTTAAACTTTAGTAACTAAGATATTCTACTCAGTAATAAGGGAACATATAATGTCTCTACATTGTACCTGTAATTCATTTGTGATAGTAAGCATGCAAAAATTAATTTCTTCCTGAAAATAAAGCATCGCATATCAAATCATATCAATAAAAGCATTTGCAACCACATTGTCCATCCCAAGAGTTCAGCCATATCTTCAGTAGGGGATACTGTCTTGAGAGAAAGAATATGAATTAATTTATTTGTCCATAATGCATAAATTCCTCTGCAAAGAAAAAATTAAGTATTCCTGATTCGTCCACCAGATGGCACTGTGAAACTGTGGTTGTTTACTGGAGAATCTTGACTCCCAAGTCTGGATTATATCAACCATAAACCTGTCAATTGAAACATTCCTTTGCCAAAGAGCAGAAAAGGGAGAAAGACTAAGTCCTAGAGAAGGGATTAACTTCCACTTTATGGCCGATAGGTAGTGTTACAGCTCTAGTCCTTGGGTGAGAGAAGCAGTTCATGACCAGACTTTTGAGTTGAAACAATTTTTTTTCAGCAAAGAATGATTTTATAGATTGGAACTCAAGGTCAATGCTACACAGGACATATCAAGAGCAAAATCATTGAAATGTCTCATATCTGTTTTTTTTTTTTTTTTTTTTTTTTTTGGCTGTAAAGTTTAGAAAGCTTGGGATCAGTCCGCCAAGGTCTCCGCCTTTGACCGCCACCTAATCCACATAGCACCGGACCCCCATGATCCCTCCTGCAGGTGGTGAACCCACTGGAGGGCGGACCCATGTAACTCCTTCGGGCTGAGCCCGGCCGGGTCCCATGGGTAGAAACCCGGCCACCAGACGCTAGCCTTCGAGCCCCTCCCCCAGGCCTGGCTCCAGGGTGGGGCCCCGGTAACCCCATACCGGGCGGGGTACACTGAATCCTTGATATACAATTTATCATGAGAGTCTGTTAGATCGTTCTTAGTCTGGCCCTTCACCCAGAACCAGTTTGTCTTGGGAGACCCTATCAGAGGCAAATTGCCCCCGGACAACATAGCTCCTGGGATCACTGGGGCACGCAAACCCCCCCACCACGATAAGGTGACGATCCATGAGGAGGTTTGCCGCTGAGTGTGAAGTGGCTGGGATGAGAATCAGCACCTCCAAGTCCGAGTCCATGGTCCTCAGCCGGAAAAAGGTGGATTGTCCTCTCCGGGTTGGGGACAGGCTCCTGCCCCAAGTGGAGGAGTTTAAGTATCTTGGGGTCTTGTTCACGAGTGAGGGGAAAATGGAGCAAGAGATCGACAGACGGATTGGAGCAGCATCTGCAGTGATGCGGACGTTGTACCGGTCTGTTGTGGTGAAGAGGGAGCTTAGTTCTAAGGCAAAGCTGTCGATTTACCAGTCAATCTACGTTCCTACTCTCACCTATGGTCACGAGCTTTGGGTAATGACCGAAAGAACGAGATTGCGGATACAAGCGGCTGAAATGAGCTTTCTCCGTAGGATTGCTGGACTCACCCTCAGAGATAGGGTGAGGAGCTCAGTCATCCGGGAGAGGCTCAGAGTAGAACCGCTGCTCCTCCACATTGAAAGGAGTCAGTTGAGGTGGTATGGACATCTGATTAGGATGCCTCCTGGACGCCTCCCACTTGAGGTGTTTCAGGCACGTCCCACTGGGAGGAGACCCCGGGGCAGACCCAGGACTCGGTGGAGAGACTATGTCTCCCAGCTGGTCTGGAAACGCCTTGGTATCCCCTCTAAAGAGCTGGAGCAGGTGGCTGGGGAGAGGGAAGTCTGGGCTTCTCTGCTTGAACTGCTGCCTCCGCGACCCGGACCTCTGGAAAAGGGGTAGAAGATGGATGGATGGATGGCTGTAAAGTTTCACTTAAGCTCCTGACCTGAGTTCACTGCCTCAGAAAAGAGGGAGGAGCCGAGGATAAAAAAAAAAGGCCAGGAGCAGCAGGAGCTTTTACAAGTTGGGAAAGATGGCAGATTATACATGTTCAGTTTTTGGCTGTGAGCAAGAAATCCTCTTCTTTTAAATTACATGTCTTGCCCACAGATATGAAAATACAACAGCAGTGATTAATTTTATTTGGAAAAACCTCAGTGTCCCTGCTAAAATACCGGAGAGGACATGGGTTTGCAGCCTGCATGCCAGGGGAGACAGCCCTGGTGTGCGTGGCGCAATGGCCAGGACGAGTATCGTCGTAGGTGAATCTGCAGAAGGATCATTTTTGGTGGAGTGGGGAGTCGCTGCCCGGCTGGAGGGCTCCCCTTGCCGAGAGCACCCGCCAATGTGCCCTGCTAGTCGGCTCGCTCCAAAGGAGGCTGGGGAGAGCAAACGAGCGTTCCTCAGCTCCCCCTTCTTCCTCCAAAGGAGCGGTCTCTGGTTACCCACTTACCATGGATCACCTCGCTGAGCGAGCGCTCCCTAGCAAGGAAGAGAGTCAGCTGGCGGGCGCACCGGACCGAGGCGAACTGCTCGTCGGCCCACAGACAGTCAATCTGCAGTGAGTGGGTAACCAGAGACCGGCATGGAGCCCGCCAGCCTCCACGCGGGGCCAAACAACAACTCTCCACTCCACCGAGAATGATCCTTCCACATGTTCACACATGGAAACCTTACTTCCTCAAGTTGGATCACCTTCTCGGAGCCCTCGTCATCTTTGAGCTACTGGTGGGTGGGAATATGGGTGGAGCTAATTAGAATATTCATAGATCTGTGCATACTTAAGTAGGTGGAAGATGTAAAAGCTCTTTCTAAGCCATTCTAAGGCAATGGAAGTTTTTTTTTGCGTATAAAAAGCCACAATATACTATGTTGGGCAATACACATTGGTTTTTTTTTAAGGTAGTTTTAAAGCTGCCAGAGTGCATCTTTAATATTGGGTACCCATGATATTGAAAAACCGGAGTGGTGGCTCAGTTGGTAGAGCATCCGCCCCACACCCGGGAGGCAGGGGTTCAAATCCCGGCCGGGTCATACCAAAGACCATATAAAAATGGTGCTTTCTGCCTTCTAGCGTGGTGCTCCGCATAATGGAATGGGGAAAGTAAAGTTACACACAGAGCTACCAGAGGACTGACCCCCCGCTGTAGCTTTCACTACTTACAGTAGCTGTGTGGCCTAGGGTCAGAGAAACGGAGATAGGCGCCGCCCATATACACCTTCAGGTGTGAAGGGATTAACTAACTAACTATGATATTGAAGAGCTTTGACCCATTTTGGTGACCTTAAATTTTTGATCAAATCAGAAATTGATTTGTTAATGGGGATGATGTGATTGGACTAACAAGCGTTTTCCATGTAACTGAAACTTGACTGAGGCAAAGTTTCTTCATGTGTGGCTTCAAATTTCACTCCACTCTAAACCACCGCACTTCCATCCCCGTAGTTGGACCCACTATTGATCTTTTTCCCTCATCTTCTCTACCTTTGCAGAGTCCAGTATCCTCAGAAATTCTCCAAATGCAGCATTACAGACTACAAGGAGTTCCTTCTGAAAGGAGGAGGCTCATGTTTGTTTAAAAGGCCAACAAAGGTAAGATAGCCACAGTTGTTCCTTTATTTGTTCATCACAACTGAATTAATGTCACGGATCACACTTGGTTGCTTTATGCTTCCTGTTTTTGTCTGGCAGCTGTTTGAAGGAGCCTACTGTGGGAATGGGTTTGTGGAAGTGGGAGAGGACTGCGACTGTGGGCAGAGAGCAGTAAGTTTTTGCATCAGTCTGTCACATCTGTTTGTTTTCATATACTGTATTTGCCCGTGTGGGTGGTTTGTTCTCTCCCTTTCTCTGTCTCCCTCTTTTTCTTTTTTTTTTTTAGGATTGCGACAAGAAATGCTGCAAGAAGTGTTCCCTTGCCAACGGGGCACAATGCAGTGATGGGCCATGCTGCAATACTACATGTCTGGTATAAATCTGTGTTTTTCTTAAATCTGGTCTATTATACTTGTTTGCCTTTACTATGGCTGTTAATGTGTTGATACTGAGTCAGAAAAGTCTTGGATGTCCATGTGGTTGTGGAGCTATGCAACAGGGAAACAATAGTTTCTTTTCCTGGTGGAGTTTCTTCTTCTAATAGAGCTGCAAACAGCCGGAAAACAAAACAAAACAAAACAAAACAAAAAACTAATCGACTGACTGACTATGGGAAGCTGATTATGATAATGATTGATTTATGACAGCATGTCAAAACTGATCACCATAAGATGACAGTAAGTGCTGTGTTAAGGTGTTCATTTTGTTTGGATTAAGATGTTGTATCTGTTAAGGCGTTAAACTAATTAGTTGGTATCAACATGCCCACACTTTTTCGTAGTGCTGTATCGAGCTTTATAGTAGCTGCCTTTGTTGTGGTCATATGGTTTCATGCGGGTGGCTACATGAACAAAAAAGATCTTACTTGTTGCTTTGAATCAAACTGCAGTTTAACAATAAATATTGTTGAAATTGAATTTTTTCAATATTTATTTAAGTTTTTCAATATTTATTTTTCATTTTTTAAACCTAAAATAATGTGTCAGGGCTAAAACTTACTCTGACTGGCACCACAGACTGTCAAAACGTTACAGAAGCTCTACTAGTTGGTAATGACATTAAAAACGTGAAAAAAATGTCTCTTTAAGGTACATTTAGAACAGATAAAACTAAGTGATTTGGGATTAATCATGTGTTAATTATGGACAAATGTATGACTAATCATGGCAAAATATTTTAATCAGTTGTCAGCACAAGTTAGCAGAATAGCTTTGAATGATAGTTTGAAGTTCAAAAATAATCAGAATTTGTCTTATAATGGACCTTGGCTCCTTAATTCACACTTAGCCCCTCATGGCCTGAAATAAGTCATTTAAGATGATTTTTCTATTAAGGCCACTTTGGATTTTTTTTTACCCCCCACCGGTCGAAGACCAAAGGGGGATTAAGTTTTGACCATGTCCATCTATCTGTCTGTCAAACAAAAGGTACCTGTTTTGTGAAATTAGCTCCTCCTACAGTTTTGTTCTGATTGTTTTGAAACTTGGTAACAGGTCTTGATATGCACTGATGATGCGCATATTGCGATTTGGCTTTGATCGGATGATTTTTGCAGGAGTTGTAGACCCTGACTTATGATGTCCTATTTCACATCAGTTAATAGACAGTAACTGTCTTGTGAAATCAACTCCTCCTGCAGTTTTGTTCCAAATGTTTTGAAACTTGGTACCAGGGTTCAGTATACACTGATGAAGTGGATGAAAAAGTTGAAAACTGCTCTCCTTCAGTAAGATATTGAGATCTTCAAAGAAAACAGGGGTGGGGGATACTGCACTTGCCTCAGAGTGCTTTTGTTGTCTTTGCTTTGTTGTTGACAAATAGAATAAGCCTTTAGAGAGGCCTGAAATGAGCTTATTATTTGAATCTCAAATAATAAATGTCATCATATTTAATATCTGAAAAAAATGTTAAAAATTATAGAAAAAAATATAAAGAGATACAAAACAATGTATTTTAAGATAAGATAAGATAAGATAAGATAAGCCTTTATTAGTCCCACAACGGGGAAATTCCAGGATTGCAACAGCACAGGGATAGCAACACTCAGAGCAACAATCAGAAGGCAAGAAAAAAAAAAACAAAAAAAACAACAAAAAAAAAAACAAGCAAGCAAGAGCAGCTAATATACATATGTACGTATTACTATAAAATATATATATATACACACACACACAGACACACAGTGCAGAGCATTGTAGCTGGATGGAATAAATATATGAATATATGAACACACAGTGCAGAGCATTGTAGCTAGATGGAATAAATATGTAAATATATAAACACCCACAGTACGGAGCATTGCAGCTAGGTGGAATAAATATGCAAGTATATAAACACACACAGTGCGGAGCAATGTAGCTAGATGGAATAATATGTAGATATATAAATATATAAACACACCCAGTGCTGCGCATTGTAGCTAGATGGAATAAATATGTAAATATATAAACACACACAGTGCAGAGCATTGTTGCTAGATGGAATGAAACAGCATAACCGTCTACTTAGTTATCCTACATGGTATGATTATGTGCCCATACATATTCTCACCCTCCATAGCGACCGGTAAGTTCCTAGTTGTATGCCGGAGGGGACCATTGTGTAAGTCTATTGCATCTTTTGCATTCAAAAAACTATTAGTTTGTTACGTCTTTTTGCTATCTCTGCGAGCAGCCCTGCTTAGGTTGTACAGTCTTAGTCTTAGTTTTACATCCAAAAGTAGTCATATCGTAAATGCTTTTGTCTTCTCTCCTTTTCTTGGCAGTTCTATCCACGTGGTTACAGCTGTCGCTATGCTGTGAATGACTGTGACATTTCGGAAACTTGCACCGGTGACTCTGGACAGGTGTCATCTATGTTTTGATTTGATTTCACACATTTCATTGCTTTCATACTGAACATTAAGTAGACGGGTTGTGTTTGTGCCTTTGCAGTGCCCTCCCAACCTCCATAAACAAGATGGTTACCTCTGCCAGGTTAACCAGGTATGAAATTGAGACATTTATTTGGACCCAGTTAGAGCTGCAGTAGCTTTAGAAGCGGTACATTGGCAGTGTAACCTTAGAGGGCCTGTTTTACTAAGACCCCAAACAGCAGGTACTAAATTGCACACTCAGTCCTAAAAATTGTGTGTTTCCTTAGTGGGTGTTTTGCTCATGATTTACCAAGGAAAACTGCATGCTTGATGACATGCAAACAGGTGGAGGTGTCTGTATTTAAATGAGTATTTAGCATGGCTCACAACGTCCCCATAGAGTAGGGGTGTCCAATCATGTGCCATGGAGGGCCAAGACCCTGCAGGCTTTACCTCCAACCAGTGTCTTCAACAGCAGATTTCACTGAATTTCTTCCCACTGATTGCTGATAAGTGAAAACACCTGCCGGAGAGACTGGGTAGAAGGGAAAACCTGCAGGGTCTTGGCCCTCCATGGTACACGATTGGACACCCCTGCTATAGAGAGTTTGGAGACTGACCCATACAAAAACAAGAGAAAATTCAGTCCAGAGAACATAAAGGTCATGGAGAAACTACCCAGAGGGTCTCCCATGGCCTGTTCACATCCTGAGAAGAATTCCGTCCTGATTGAGGGGAACCGCTTTCCTCTTGGGTTGCCAGAGAGCTGGCTGGATGGTGTGCCACCCCTTCACTGATGCCACTGAAATAAAATCACTCTTCAAATCTTTTCTGAGGGCTGATGGACATCTGGGTGCTCGCTGGAGGGAGGTGAACAGTGGGGAGACCTCCATCCGTCCCCTAATCAGGTCTACACTGGTCTCCTTAGGAGAACCTTGACTCAAATGAAGATTGCTTCACCATATGTCATGCTGTGTGCCTCCAGGTACCCATCTCTTCTACCTTCTCCTTTGGAAGCCCTAGTGGGTTTTAATGTGTCTTCAATTCCAGTGTGCTGAGCTTGAAGTGCATTGGGGAGGGACATGCCAACACTGACATTAGATTCTATTTTCTCTACATTGACTTTGAATATTTGCTTATTTTATCACCAATGTGATTAGTTTGCATTATGTTATCGAGTGAAAATGAAATATTTATTTTTTAGAGGTGTGCCGATTGTGAAATTTTGGGATGATGCCAATTTACTTATTAAAAAAAAGAAAGCACCATAGCTGCTGATACCTCTGTGCTTATGGCATTAAGGTGAGCGAATCATGGCTTACCCCTAATTAATTACGGTTGCGGTCTGTTGCAGATACGGTCCAGTCCTGGCCTTACCCAGGATTTCCACTGACTCCGGATGCGATCCATTACGGCTGCGATCCAGTCTCCGCAGCATATAGTTTCCATTCTAGTCAATGGTCTGCTCCCCACCTGATCTATTTTTGACGGATGCCGGATCCAGTCCACAAGGAAATGCCCTGGTATCTACTGTATTAAATAACGTTTTGTTCATTTAAAACGAGCATTCGTTATTTTCTGAGGCCTACTCCTCCACCACTGTGTCAAAGATAAAAACTTTGACATAACATACAAACACTTCACAAAATTCCCACATCTGGAGTCAGTGGAAATCCTGGGTTATGTCTCTCCCCACTGGCAGGGTTTGTGTTTTGAAGCAGCACGGATCATAAAAAGATTTGCATGACAAGATCACACAAGAATTATATAAAATAATGCTAGAGCTTGAGAGAGACTGAGACAGATTGAGGAGGACCAATCCCGATCACATGATAACAACAACAACAAGGAAGCATGATGTGCCAGGGAGTCAGTGCAAATGGGAGTTATCTTGACAACAAAGCCTTATCTTCAAATTCCGACGAAGTATAAGTTGATAAAATCTGGTGATACATTGATACAAGATTTAGTTCTACTCGATTTTGTCCGGGCGAGCCGAAAACCTGGTGACAGACACATCGACACAGTACCATATGCCTGTGTTGCCCATGCACACTAAGGCATAATAAGATGGTCGATGGTCAGTAGTCAACAGCCAATATTTATTGTTTCTTTTGTTTTTGTTTTCATCTTCATTGTCAGGGAGGCAAAGAATCATGCAATACAAAAAATAATTAAAGTAATTTAACATGCTCTCTTAACTTATTCTTTCAGTCCTCCTTGCTCAAATAACACCGGTCTTCAGTATGCAAGCAGTTTGACAATGCTTTCCGAATGTCCTAAAAATAGATCCAATAACAAAAGATGCAGTTTATTTCAGCTTTGAAAACCACATTATGTGTGATTTTTTTCTTTTTTCTTTTGCCTTTTCATTAGGACACAGGTAGAAAATCCACAGCACACTTTTTTACATGGTTGAAGGGCGCAGACCTCATTGTAATAAGTTTACTCGGGTTCTGGATGTGGTTTGCACTTTGTACATTTTTTTTAGTACCAGCAAACCTTTAGTAAATCAGGCCAATACCCTTTTTCTATTTTTGTTTCTGTGTCTGAAGGGACGCTGCTACAATGGAGAGTGCAAGACCAGAGAGAACCAGTGCAAATACATCTGGGGCTCGAGTAAGATTCACGCTTCATCGGCTTGCATAATCCCCATAGTGTGGTGTAGAATAGTGTGCATACCTAGAAATGTCGTTAGTAGAGTGTTATCATATTTAAAAAAAAAACAGGCTTTATTTGCCTGTTTCATTGAAGTTTATACCTCTATTTGTTTCAGAGGCCGGAGGCTCAGAGAAGTTCTGCTATGAAAAGCTGAACACAGAGGGGACAGAGAAGGGCAACTGTGGAAAGGATGGAGATAAATTTATCCAGTGTAGCAAACAGTGAGTTTAAAAGAAACTCCAAGCACGAAGCTGTATTGATTATTTCTGTGGTGCCAGTCGGACTCTGCTTTACCTCCATCTCCCACATCAGAGGGAGGCATTCTGACAGGCTTCAACTTTTTGGTTTGCTTTTTAGTCACATTCCTTCAGACATTTCCCACGCTTTTTAAGCCTGTTTTTTTTATTATTATTTTGCACCATTCTTCAGAAGGCACCAAATGACAATCTTCCTAAATTTTGTTCCTGGGTAATATGTGTTATTTCTTCATTGCTTCATTGCTTATGGTGTAAAAGTATCAAAAATAGCAATTATTTCCTTCAAATATTCGTAACCTGGATAATGACATTTGTAAATTAACTTCTTTGTAAAAAAAAAAAAAAAAAGGGGGAAATTTGTGCATTTTCATTAAAATAAGGTCTGATTGAAAGAACACATGATTCATAGTTGCCATTTATTTGTACAAATTAACAAAAGTGCTTAGAAGTGAGTATTTTATATTTTTGACTGTAATATATCGTAAGCAAAGTTTTAAGATTAAAAAATTAGTTATTTTCCATTTACTTTAGCCATACACAACTGAAAAGTAACGCTTTCTACCCAGGCAGAATAAAAAGAAGAAATTTTGTTACATAGTGTATAATCATTCTTTGTAAATGGGATCTTATATTTTGGCATATTTGTCACACTTGAGTTTCAGATTATAAAAAAAAAATAATAATATTAGACAAAAATAACCTAAGTAAATACAAATTGCAGTTTTTAAACGATTTCATCTATTAATAGCAAAACGCTATCCAAACCTACCTGGCAACTACAGTATGTGGGGAAAAAAAATAATTCCCCCTTAAACCTCACATTGTGCTACCCTTGGCGGCAACAACTGCAATCAGCTAACTAACTGACAGTGAGTCTTTTACATCACTGCTGAGGAATTCTGGCCCACTCTTCTTTGCAAAATTGTTTTAATTCAGCCACATTGGAGGGCTTGAGCTTGAGCTCATGAACTGATGGCCGGGCATTTTCCTTGGGGATTTTCTGGTAGAGAGCAGAATTCATGGTTCCATCAATTACAGCAAGTCGTCCAGGTCCCGATGTAGCAAAGCAATCCCAGACCATCACACTACCACCACCATGTTTAACTGTTGGTGTGATGCTCTTTTTACAAAATGCTGTTAGCTTTACGTGACACATCTTCCAAAAAAGTTCAACTTTTGTCTAGTCAGTCCACAGAATATTTTCCCAAAAGTCTTGGGGATCATCAAGATGCTTTTTGGCAAATATGAGATGAGTGTTTGTGTTGTCTTTGGTCAGCAGTGGTTTTCACCTTGGAACCCCCCCCCCCCCCCCCATGAATGCTATTTATGCCCAGTCTTTTTCTTATTGTTGAATTATGGACCAGTGTCCAAACTGAGGCAAATGAGGCCTGCAGTTCTTCAGATGTTGTTCTGGGTTTTTGTTTCTCATCTATTCTTGAATTTCTTTAGATCACGACATGATGTGTTGTTTTTTGAGATCTTTTAACCTACTTCACTTTGTCAGGCAGTTTCTATTCAAGTGATTTCTTGATTCAACAGGTCTGTCAGTAATCAGGCCTGGGTATGGCTAGTGAAACTGAACTGAGCTTTCCAAAAAATGTGATTAATAAGAGTTATTATAGGCTAGGGGGTCAATTACTTTTTTTACATAGGGCCAGGTTTGGATAGTTTTTTTTAATTTAGTTTTTTTTTTAGGGCTTTTTCCCTTAAATGAAATCATCATTTAAAAACTGTTGATCTGAAGCATTTAAGTCTGACAAATATGCAAAAATATAAGAAATCAGGAAGTGGGCAAACACTTTTTCACAGCACTGTATATGAAAAACAGATATCAAAAATGCATAAAGATTTTCTTTGACTATATATTGAAAAACCACAAGAAAAAAAAGTACATTAGTAAGGTTTTAGCCACTCTGCCCTGGCTTCCTGTAGCATATAGAATAGATTAGAAAGCCCTCCTTTGTGTATACAAAGCCCTAAATAATCTTGGGGCTTAAGGGAAAAAGTTTTGGAACTAACAATTTTGAACAAGATGAGTCAGGTATTTACCATCATGCTTTTCCTTTGCAGCGACGTTTTCTGTGGTTCCCTTTTGTGTACCAATGTTGCACGTATGCCTCGCATCGGAATGATGAAAGGAGACATTACTCCCACCTCCTTCAATCACCAAGGAAATGTGATACAGTGCACGTAAACACATTTTTACTTCATTATAACTCATATTTTCCTTCAGGAAGTGTACAGCAACAGAAACTCCTTCAGTTGTGTTTTTCTCATCAGATTTGCTTCCCCTTCTCCTCTCCTCACCTTTATACTGCCCTTCCTCTCTTTATACTTCCCCTTTCCTCTCAGTGGTGCCCACATCCTTTTGGATGATGACACAGATTTAGGTTACGTGGAGGATGGGACCCCCTGTGGGCCGTCAATGATGTGCCTTGACCGCAAGTGTCTGCCCATCCAGTCGCTCAACCTGAGCACCTGTCCCACTGGACCTAATGGACAGGTGTGCTCGGGCCATGGGGTGAGTGCGCACATATTCTGGTGACTTAAAATGCCTTAGATTTTTTTTTTTTTGGAGGAAATTTTCAGACTCGAACAAATTTAAGCAGAATTTAGGATTATTGACAGTATATATAGTGAATATAAAAGTCTGCACACCCCTGTTCAAATGCCAGTTTTTTGTGATATAAAAAATGAGACCAAG
The DNA here is from genome assembly GCA_020510985.1 of Pholidichthys leucotaenia. Classification (NCBI taxonomy): domain Eukaryota; kingdom Metazoa; phylum Chordata; class Actinopteri; order Cichliformes; family Pholidichthyidae; genus Pholidichthys; species Pholidichthys leucotaenia. The sequence continues at coordinate 58,617,924 of CM035843.1, read as the reverse complement.
ATAAATCATTTCAAAACTTTTTCCACTATTAATGTGACCTATAACCTGTACAACCCAATTGAAAAACAAACAAGAAATCTTTTAAGGGGAAAAAGAAAAACGTACAATAACCTGGTTGCATAAATATGCACACCCTGTTATAACTGGGGATGTGGCTGTGTTCAGAATTAACCAGTCACATTCAAACTCATGTTAAATGGGAGTCAGCACACACCTGCCACCATTTAAAGTGCCTCTGATTAGCCCCAAATAAAGTTCAGCTGTTCTAGTAGGCTTTTCCTGACATTTTTGTAGTCACATCTTACAACACAAGCCATGGTCCACAGAGAGCTTCCAAAGCATCAGAGGGATCTCATTATTCAAATGTATCAGTCAGGAGAAGGGTACAAAAGAATTTCCAAGGCATTAAATATACCATGGAACACAGTGAAGACAGTTATCAAGTAGAGAAAATATGGCACAACAGTGACATCACCAAGAACTGGACGTCACTCCAAAATTGATGGAAAGACGAGAAGAAAACTGATCAGGAAGGCTGCCAAGAGGCCGACAGCAGCATTGAAGGAGCTGCAGGAATTTCTGGCAAGTACTGGCTGTTTAGTACATGTGATAACAGTCTCCCGTCTTCTTCATATCTCTGGCTATGGGGCAGGGTGGCAAGACGGAAGCCTTATCTTACGAAGAAAAACATCCAAGTCTGGCTACATTTTGCAAAAATGCATTTGAAATCTCCCAAACGCATGTGGGAAAATGTGTTATGGTCCACTGAAACCAAGGTTGAACATTTTGGCCATAATTCCAAAAGGTATATTTGGCGCAAACACAACACTATTCATCACCAAAAGAACACCATACCTACAATGAAGCATGGTGGTGGCACCATCATGCTTTGGGGCTGTTTTTCTTCAGCTGGAACTGGGGCCTTAGTCAAGGTGGAGGGAATTATGAACAGTTCCAAATACCAGTCAGTGTTGGCACAAAACCTTCAGGCTTCTGCTAGAAAGCTGAAGATGAAGAGGAACTTCATTTTTCAGCATGACAATGACTCAAAGCACACATCCAAATCAACAAAAGAATGGCTTCACCAGAAGAAGATTAAGGTTTTGGAATGGCCCAGCCAGAGTCCAGACCTGAATCCGATCGAACATCTGTGGGGTGATCTGAAGAGGGCTGTGCACAGGAGATGCCCTCGCAATCTGACAGATTTGGAGCATTTTTGCAAAGAAGAAAGGGGAAAATATTGCCACATCAAGATGTGCCATGCTGATGGATTCCTACCCAAAAAGACTGAGTGCTGTAATAAAAGCTAAAGGTGCTGCAACAAAGTATTAGTTTAAGGGTGTGCATATTTATGCAACTAGGTTATTGTAAGTTTTTTTTATTCTTTATTTTCTCCTTAAAAGATTTGTTTGTTTTTCAAATGGGTTGTACAGGCTATAGATCAAATTAATGGTGGAAAAATTTTGAAATAATTTATCTTAGTCTCATTTTTTTACATCACAAAAACCTGGCATTTGAACAGGGGTGTGTAGACTTTATTGTCCACTGTAACTTTTTCTCTTTTCTCTTTTTTATTGTGGTATTGACCTTTCTTTGTGTCCTTAATAAAGTTTAATAATATTAAACTTCAGAAATTATGCCCAACTAAAAGTAACATTATCCTATGATATTAATTGCTCAAGTATAAATAAGAGTAGTCACCAAAAACGTATTTGAGTAAGAGAAAGAAAATATAGGCTAAGAAAAGTTACTTGAGTTGTAATGGTTTTACTGCCCACAATTTTCTCTTAGATTTGTGATTCCTCCTGTAAACGATCAGCGTTTTTTTTTGTCATAAATATGCATTTTAAAAACTTCTAAAATTTGACTTTTCTCACAAAAGGTGACTTTTCTCTTGTACTACTTTACCACCTAAAAATTTGCAGCTTTTTATGGTAAATTTCTTGACTCAAATTTGCAACCTTTTCCTTGTAAATTTGTGACTTTTTTTTATACATTTTCTAATGTTTTTCTTGTACATTTATACCCATTTTCTTGTACATTTGTGACTTTACTCTTGCTAATAATCAAAATTATATAAAGAAACAGCTGAGAAAAATAAATCAGATATTTCCTGAGTTAGAACAAAGACTTCAACTTTGTAGGGAAGAAGAACCGACTCATAATTTAAAGACACACACCGATGGACATCGATCCCCTATAAAAACAAATCTACATTGCCTAAAATGGTATCTTATGCCCTTTTTTCTACAAAAAAAAAACTTTCATTGTCTTACAATTTCATGTCAAAATCTTTTCAATTTTCTTCCTCCTTCAAACGCCAGGATCTGTGAATAAACCCACCCACATCCCACAAGGCTAACAGTGGCTCGAACAATTATAATTGTTCTATATTTAAATAATTTTTTTTCCACAGTAAACTATATCTAACTGTGTATTTGTTGTATTTGAGCAATCTTTTGTATGTTAATTTGATATTGTACTACACTATATGGACAAAAGTATTGGGTCTCCTACGCATCACTTTTATGACATCCCATTCTAAATTCATAGGCATTAATATGGACCTGGTTCCCTTTTTTTGAAGCTTTAACAGCTTCCACTCTTCTGGGAAGGCTTTCTACAAGAGTTTGGAGTGTGTTGGAATTTTTGCCTAGTTATGCAGAACAGGTCAGAAACTGTGTTAGATCAGAGGGCGTGACTCCAGTTTATGTTCTAGGTCATCCTATAGGTGTTGGATGGGGTTGAGGTCAGGGCTGTGTGTGGGCCAGTCAAGTTCTTCCATAATAAACTCATTTATCCATCCATTTATGGACCTTGTTTTGTGCACTGGGACACACTCATGTTGAAACAGGAAAGGGCCTTTCCCAAAATGTTCCCACAAAGTTGGAAACAGAATTGTTCAAAATGTCTTGATAAACTGAAGTATTAAGATTGAAACACCTAAATAATATTTTTAAGAGGTGTAGCCCAATACTTTTGTCCACATAATTTATGTGTAAACATATAGCTGGCTATTGTAATCTCCCCTTACATGGATTGTTAAATGATGGTATAGATTTAAATGGCCACCAAACACAAAATGTCAGAAATGGAGGACAACACTTCAAGTAATGTAAACCACTGACCAAACACTGATAAAAAATGAACGCACCATAGGTGCTGATACCTCTGTGCTTGTGGCATGGTACCATGGGATGACTGTGTCAGTCCATGCTTGCAAGCTTTTGAAATGCTTGCTGTTTATTTACGCACGTTTGATGCTGACATCTCCGTTACACCACATATGAGGTGCACCTCATTTAAGATATAGTTAAGTGGCAGCAATACATGGAAACTGTTCAGCACTACATAAACCCAAAGAACCTAAAGACTGTTAACATGCTTGAACATTTTAAATGTCTAAATTATTGAATTTAAAATTCTGTGTTTTCTTCAATTCTTTATTTTTTTATATATGTGGATAACCCTTGGTATATTGATTGGTTTAACTTTGTTTTAAGTTGTTAATAAAGTTGTTTCTTTTTTAAAAAAAATGGTGCACCTCATTGGTCGACGCGTCCCCCAGAAGCTGGTCTGAAGTCTGTTGATCCCCATCAAAGATGGTGCCGGGATGTTCAAAACATTCTCCTACATCTTCAAAACTAAACAGCGAAATCTTTTTTAAACAATCGATGCAAGAAATAAATGGTGTTGTTGCTGAATGTGTTTGCTTTTCAGTAACAACCGCTATTTTAAAAATTCAGCATGAGATCAACAGTTGACAGGAAGTTGTACGTGATGCTATAAAAAAGTCATACTGCCACCTAATGGCCCGGCATAGTTATTAACAACTTTTCACAACTTGGGAAATGTAAACGTGTTTTTTTTTGTTTTGTGTGCTGGACAGCAAAGCCTATAAATTCTTGAAATTCTGGCAAATTAAAAGCAGCGAAAACATGGTGATACCTTGATACGAGCCTTTAGTTCCACTTGATTTTAAGTGAGCAAGCTGAAAATCTAGTGACTGACAGACACACACATTGACATACTACCTGTCTATGCCTAGGTTGTACTTTGTGCACCAAGGCATAAAAACCCCACTTCAGCTCTTCATAATCTGGGGTTTGTCAGCAATGAGAAAGTATCAGAATTCACTCCTGGGTCAAATACTCTGCAACAGACATGAACATTTATTAAATCTGAAATCCAGGTAAACCTGCAAATTTACTTGATGATGTAGACATCAGTGTCAGTATGTCATCATCAATCTGTTAACCTAGGACCAAAACAAGTGGTGACTGAGGAACAGTGATTTCCTGGTTCTGGTATGTATGTAATTATCCAAGGAGAAGATATGGAAAAAAAAGAAAACTTTGATTATGGCTTCCATGCTGCTTTCTGGTGTTTGCAGCACTGCTTTCTGGTGTATCTGTTGTATCACAGATAAGAGGGCATCAAGCATGACTCACCGGAGGGGAGCAAAAGTAGAAATCCAAGCTTGCCTGTGGGCCATTAGACCGAAATCTGTTTGAGAAATGAGTAGAAGGGAAAAATGTTGGTGGGTTAATCCAAACTAAATATATACGTTTAAATTTTGGTGTGGGAGCAGCTGAACACCAAATTTCTTCTTTAACTGTCTGAAATATTACTCTTATTAAATCTATATGTTACTTGCCTGAGTATAACCCTACAGAACTGTAGCGTTCAATGGTTTAAACTATGATCCTTTAGATATCTACTAACCATGCCTGGTCTACACGGCCCCATTGGGTATAGTTTCCAAAATAAGGCCGACTGTGTCAGTGGCTTGATTTATAACCCTCCCAATCTTCTCATTTTTTTCCTTTCATCGGTACAGGTGTGCAACAATGAAGCCACATGCACCTGTGACTCCACCTGGGCAGGGACAGACTGTAGCATGCCTGACCCGCCTAAGGAGCCTGAAGTCCTTCCAGACAAAGAGCCCAAGGGTCTGTTTCCTCCTACTCCATAATCTGAAATTATCTCTATATATGCACTTGTTTAATTTAGCCAAGATTCACACTGACCATGTATACTGCGTAACATATTTTTTTTTTGTTCTGCAATATTACAAGCAGTCTGTCACCCTGCTAGATCTGAGTCAGCACAGATTCCTAAATCAACATTTTCACAGGTGTACTGGGGTCTTAAAGACTTCCGCTGTTAAATACAGGAAGAAGAAGACTGTTAATTTTGATTGTGTCACACACTTCAGCTGTACACCTGATGCTTTGAGTGGGATGAGTGATGGAGTTCGAAGCGTGTCACTTCATCGTTGACTCTGAAGCAGAAGCCTGCTCTTTGTTTTTGACAGGGTGGTAATAATGCTCCTTTTCCCTCTGCACAGTGAGCGTGGCCACTAACAGGCTGATAGGGGCAGTAGCAGGGACCATTCTGGCCCTGGGGGTGATTTTTGGAGGCACAGGGTGGGGAATAGAGTAAGCATCTTTAACGCTTTCACAGCTCTTCCTCTCATAGTGGTGCCTCAGTGTGCGGGCGGTCTCGTGAGCCGGCCTGAGCCCGTGTGTGCGTCCCGGTGGCTTTGTGTCTTCTTGTGTGTTGGTGATGACCATATAATTGTCATGTGATTGGATGTTTTTGGTGTCGTGTGATTGATTGATGGATTTCCCCTCCCCCCCCCTCTCCTGCCACTTCCTGTCATCCCCCATTTCTAGAAGCCTCTTTCCTCATCCTCCCTCTCTCTCTTCTCTTATTCTTAGTTGTTATGTTGTTGCTCCTGTGATCCTCTCCTTTCTGGGGCATGTGGGGCATTTAGATGAAAACAGAAGTGTCCAGTTAGTGACCTGGCTTGTCAGTCGGTGGTAGGCTGTGTGGTGACTGGGACCCCCCCCAAAAAAATATTTTTATTCTGCTCTTGCTGCAGCTCGCATATATACAAATCAGCAACCATTACGGTGATGGATACCCAGGGTCTAGTCTTCTGCACAACCTTAACAGACAGACCACTGATAAACACTGCCTCAACTGACACCAGATAAATGTAAACGTTGCCAGGGTGTTTGCTCGATTACATCCACTCTACACACCAAAGGGGGCTGAAAAGCATGCAAGATTACATTCTCAGATTCAGTCATTCTACTGTAGTAGTTTACCTATGGTATGTGTTCTGTTCCATGTGAATTCGTCATTGTATAGTTAGTTACATATCCTTAAAAGAGTAAATGAGTATAGGAACTCATGTGTTTTTCCCCATAACCCTTTACAGGTCCTAGTGCCACCAATCTAATAATAGGCTCCATCGCCGGAGCCATCCTTGTGGCTGCCATAGTGCTGGGGGGGACTGGATGGGGCTTTAAGTAAGCAACACGCCGCATGCCTCTCCTGCTCTAACTCTAGCATCCCTGCTGCTTCTAGACACCAGGGTTTGAGCCTCTGCTACAGAACAGCGGACCCCAGGGTGGGCATGGGAGGCTCATGGGAGGAGCACGTGTTTAACAGGATCAGTTGGGAGACTGCATCCCTCTGCCAAGGCTGGCATTTCTCTTCACATCATGTTGAAATTGCGTCCTTGGATGTCTTTATATTGTTTTTGTGATTTTTTTATATTCAAGATGTCAAATTCTCCATTTCACAATTACAGTATATTTAACAAAAAAATCCTCTATAAATTCTTAGATCCAGATTGATTCAAAAAGTTTCTTTTTCTTTTTTTTTTTTTTTGTAAATTTGAGCAAGCCTTGTCTCATGTAAATCACTCCATGACTTTTTGAGTAGTCCTGCTAACAAATGAACCAAAACAGTCTCATAACCTACTTGGTTGAGGTAATGAAAGTCCTGGCTGTTTTTATAGATATGAGTTCAGGAGTGTATGCTGTGTGTTTACATGTGATTTTCAAAGACCCTGGGTGCTTCTGTCTACCTGTAGCAGAACCTCAAACTGAATAGATGGGCAGAGCTCAATGCTTGATGCTTGCATTATCAGGGAAGGGTCAATATCAGGTTATAAAGCAGAGCAGACGCTTACTTATAATAATAAAAAAAAAAATCTTCTATTCAGAGATAGGCCGTCTCTGTGTGGTGAGAGCTTTATAATATGGTCATTCAGCTTCAATCTACTATTGATTGGCCTGCTGTCTGGAGTAACAGGGGTGTTACACATTTTAATCTAAACAGACTTCAAGGCTAATTCAGAAATACAGTGGGGCAAAAAAGTATTTAGTCAGCCACCAATTGTGCACGTTCTCCCACTTTAAAGATGAGCGAGGTCTCCAATTTTCATCATAGGTATACCTCAACTATGAGAGACAAAATGAGAAAAAAAAATCCAGAAAATCACATTGTCTGATTTTTAAAGAATTTATTTGCAAATTATGGTGGAAAATAAGTATTTGGTCAATAACAAAAGTTCACCTCAATACTTTGTTATATACCCTTTGTTGGCAATGACAGAGGTCAAACATTTTCTGTAAGACTTCACAAGGTTTTCACACACTGTTACTGGTATTTTGGCCCATTCCTCCATGCAGATCTCCTCTAGAGCAGTGATGTTTTGGGGCTGTCGCTGGGCAACACAGACTTTCAACTCCCTCCAAAGATTTTCTATGGGGTTGAGATCTGGAGACTGGCTAGGCCACTCCAGGACATTGAAATGCTTCTTACGAAGCCACTCCTTCCTTGCCCAGGTGGTGTGTTTGGGATCACTGTCATACTGAAAGACCCAGCCACGTTTCATCTTCAATGCCCTTGCTGATGGAAGGAGGTTTTCACTCAAAATCTCACGATACATGGCCCCATTCATTCTTTCCTTTACACGGATCAGTCGTCCTGGTCCCTTTGCAGAAAAACAGCCCCAAAGTATGATGTTTCCACCCCCATGCTTCACAGTAGGTATGGTGTTGTTTGGATGCAACTCAGCATTCTTTCTCCTCCAAACACGACAAGTTAAGTTTTTACCAAAAAGTTCTATTTTGGTTTCATCTGACCATATGACATTCTCCCAATCCTCTTCTGGATCATCCAAATGCTCTCTAGCAAACTTCAGACGGGCCTGGACATGTACTGGCTTAAGCAGGGGGACACGTCTGGCACTGCAGGATTTGAGTCCCTGGCGGCGTAGTGTGTTACTGATGGTAGCCTTTGTTACTTTGGTCCCAGCTCTCTGCAGGTCATTCACTAGGTCCCCCCATGTGGTTCTGGGATTTTTGCTCACCGTTCTCGTGATCATTTTGACCCCACGGGGTGAGATCTTGCGTGGAGCCCCAGATCGAGGGAGATTATCAGTGGTCTTGTATGTCTTCCATTTTCTAATAACTGCTCCCACGGTTGATTTCTTCACACCAAGCTGCTTACCTATTGCAGATTCAGTCTTCCCAGCCTGGTGCAGGTCTACAATTTTGTTTCTGGTGTCCTTTGACAGCTCTTTGGTCTTGGCCATAGTGGAGTCTGGAGTCTGACTGTTTGAGGTTGTGGACAGGTGTCTTTTATACTGATAACGAGTTCAAACAGGTGCCATTAATACAGGTAATGAGTGGAGGACAGAGGAGCCTCTTAAAGAAGAAGTTAAAGGTCTGTGAGAGCCAGAAATCTTGCTTGTTTGTAGGTGACCAAATACTTATTTTCCACCATAATTTGCAAATAAATTCTTTAAAAATCAGACAATGTGATTTTCTGGATTTTTTTTTTCTCATTTTGTCTCTCATAGTTGAGGTATACCTATGATGAAAATTGGAGACCTCTCTCATCTTTGAAGTGGGAGAACGTGCACAATTGGTGGCTGACTAAATACTTTTTTGCCCCACTGTACTATCCTGCAACCGCCAAAGCATGCCAGACAGCAAAGCATCATGGTTGTCATTAAAACAGGAAAACGAAAGTAATTAAAGGGAAACAAAAAGCAGTTCTGCATGCTGACTTGTTAATTTGGAGGAGGTCGGTTCATTGCACAAAGGCTGAGTCAAACCCAGACGGATTTGGTCCAGGGGGTTGTCATGTTCTCCATCAGCCTCCATGAGGGTTTTTCCCTACTCTGTCACTTCCTGAGGCTTTAAATGGAGTGATGGGAGTGACACAGAGAGAGAGAGAAAGAGAGAGAGAGAGACACGCAGAGAGAAGCCGGAAACTTTTTGCCACCTGCAGCCTTTGTGCCATGGATGGCCACACCCACCTGGATGGCGAAGCTCTGCCATTGAGCAGAGCAGGACGCTCGGACCCGCCCACACCAGCTGCCATTGCTGCCTGCTTCACAGACCTGGTACAGACACGGCACATTGCACTGCATGAACCACGCGCAGCAATAGTGCCACCTTGGACTGGCCTACTATTGGAACAGGTGCATGAGAGAGTGATAGAAGCCCCACAGCAAGCCACAGTACGGGGAGGTTATGCATCACTCCTGTTGTTGTATTCATTGTTGTCCAACTGTCGTGGTAGTAGTTACTGTTGCTGCTGCTGTGGTCTCCTTTATGTTGTTTTCTCATTTTTTTCCCCTTTTCTATAGAATATCATTTTTGTGACCTCTTTCCTCCCAGTTTATGTTTTGCGTGGAAACGGTGTCTTTTCCATCATAACTGATGAGAGATGTCTTCCACAATTCTTGTAAACGGATGCTGTACAAACTAGCCTGTGTCAGCACCGGTCTGCATGAAGGCAACAGAGGATATTCAAAATCATAAAAATTATTAAAGCATAATTTGTTCTGATGACTAAAAATTGTTGTTTCTCAAATCAGCATAATATACATACGTATACTGTATATGTATATATTGTATACATATTGTATACATACAGTATATATGCATCTTCAAATCTGTATAAATTAAGACCTCAAAGTTGTTGGCAGTAAGTATCTCCGTGTGTTTTGCAGACAAGAGTTGAATGGCCAACATGAACTTGACATCCCTGTTTGTTGATTTTAGCAACTCTCAAAAAACTGTACATTGGACCAGTCACTTCCACAAAAGGTGGGATGCTGTAAACATGTCAAAGATTAAAAAGATTAAGACGGCAAAGTTGTAACTGAAGCATGTTTAGCTCAGTCAGCTGAAGAATGAATGAGATTTTGCCATGGAGCTGTCTGTCTGTCCGTCCATCCGTTTGTAATTGGCCATAATCAATACTTCTGCTAGCGAATTGCCTGGATGCTCGCTAAACTCAAACACAGGGACCCTATGGTAGGTCTGTAAACAGGTTCTGCTCATGGTCAAGGTCTTGGAGACCACTTGGTGACGTTGGGACATGTTCTTCAGCTAGTTGGGGGCCACTGCTCTGGCAGTATTTTTTTTAATATAAGGATCACAGTTATATTCAGTAAATAAAATGCAATTAAAAGCTGCTAAAGAATGCTTAATTTTTCATTGATTCTTTCTCACAAGTTTAGCAATTAATCACAATAAGTTATAGAAAAATGTGATTAAAAAAAATTAATGATGCATTGGCCTAAATAGCATGATTGGGTTTGTAGATCATGTTGTATTAGGAAATGTTTTCTACAGTGTCTTTAGAAAACATTTCCCACATTCTTTGATGGAAATGACTGTATAGGCTTAGGGGAATATAGAGGGGGAAAATAGTGGTGACCAATTTTTGTTAGTTCACAAATGCAGTTTAAAGAAGGTATAACATTTGTTTCAGTTTTAAACAAAATAAAGACAGGGCTGTTGCCCAGTTTAAATCCATTGTTTGAAGAACTGCATTTATGGCAAACAACCTCTTGTAGGTACCAACTTTTTTTACAGACTTGTTGGCATTAAATTCAAAAAGAGTTTGAGCTAAAAGTAAATGACATGTTGTCATTATGCTATATATTTTTTCTTTGACTATTGGGTTGAAATGTTTGCTTTAACCGGAGTGGTGGCCTAGTGGTAGAGCATCCACCCAACAGCTGCGAGGTGGTGGGTTCAAGCCCCAGCTGGGTCATACCAAAGACCATAAAAAAAATGGTACTTTCCACCTTCTAGCTTGGTGGCCAGCATAAAGGAAAGTTGGTTGGCAGGCACGAGGGGGAAGCACAAAGACCAGTGTACTCCTTGTGCTGGTCCCAAGCCTGGGTAAATGGGGGAGGGTTGCATCAGGAAGGGCATCTGGCGCAAAATCTGTGCCAAATCTAATATGCAGACCCATGATCCGCTGTGGTGACCCTGAATAGGGAGCAGCCACAAGAGTGTGTTTAAATGTTTGCTTTGTTCTAGGCAGCATTTCAACTTTTTTGGAAGTGGCATAGCAGAGCATCAGTTTCATTTTCTGATTAGCTTTCACTTGTCCAGATTTGATTAGCAGTAGTACAGACATGATTCTAGACACTGACATCTGTTTCTGTCCTCAGAAGAAAGAGAAGTCGGTCTCTGCTGTAATCATGTCCGTAACACACTGAAACAGACTTGTTTATGATCAAAGCAGACACTGACTTGTGTTTCTTATCTTCTCATGAGAAATGTGAAGAAACGCCGATACGACCCCAACGCCACAGCCATTTAACCCAAGGAGAAGATGGCAATCACGGACGGACTCCTCCAAGGCTTCCTTAGTTGGCTACCTGACAGCTGGACTGCACCTATTGTTGCTGATCTTTGGCATTAGATTTACTTGAAAAAAAATCATAGTGGACATTTAACAAATTTCCATTGTAGTGACATTATAAATGCAGCCTTTTTGTGTAAACACCCTTTTTTCTCTACTTCCCTTACGCCATAATCTCCAGAGTTACAGAGCTCCTCTCATCCTTTAGTGCCAATGCACAGGCGTTCAGGTGGAAATCTACACCGCTCTCTCTTACTTGGCATGATGAGCCACATGAAGTGTGCTGCTTGCTGGCAGGAGGCCTCACTGTAGGTCTCTGCATGGCTACAAATGAATATATCTCAAAAAAAAAAATCACACAAAAGAAAAGAAGGTGTTATGGATGGCTCTCACGAGCCATCAGTGAAACGCTATAGGCAGCCGTGGGTTTGTACATTTATTAAATAAAGGCACAGAATGACAAAATAACAAGCATCGTGGGGCAAACACAAATAAATACAAACACTTACATATAGACAGCGAGGGCGGAACCTGACGCTGTAGGAACTGACCTCAGGGTTGGGGAAGCCAGACTGGGAAGAAGACACAGGAATGTCCATGTAGATGTAGGTCGCAGCCCTGAGCAAACAGAGCTGCTCCCTTAAATAGGGAGGAATAGATTGATCAGCTGATGAAGGGTCATCAGCTGATCAGAAACAGGTGCTCAGCGGAGCTCCACTGACAGCCGGAAGCCCTGCTGAGACATTGTCAAAATAAATGTCTAGAACCGCGCCAGAGGAGAGAAGGGAGACTACTGCACAGCCCGAGTGCCGACGGAGTCAGCACACGACCCATGACAGTTGCCCCTGTTTCCGACGCGGATTCTAGATGCGGTGTAACACCGGGCTCCCCCGCCAACAGGAAGGCCAACAACACCAGCCCAGGGAGGGAGGAGGGGGAAGGAAAAGGCCGGGGAGGGCTAGATCCTGAACAGGAGACACAACAGAGTATGAGAAAAAAAAAAAAAAGCACAGCAACACTCTATAATGTGCCAACAGGTGGAATACTACACCCAAATAAGGCCATAAACTGAAACTCGGGTCAAAAAACCAAGATACATAGCTCCAAGGGAAAAAAAATACACCTATCATCCCCCACAAAGGAAAGGGGGAAGAGGAAAAAAAACCATTACAAACGTTGAAACCCTGCAGTTTAACTCCATACACACAAACTGTACAGGCAATGAATGCCCATTTAAACAGAGGAAAAACAAAAACACCTGCTAGGAAGCGGTAGCATATACCATTTCAAACATATACAATTTCATACGTAAGACCCCCACACATCCCAAAAGGTTACAGGAGGACCGAAATGCAACTCAGGGACGAAGAAAGTCTAAACCCCACGGCATGAAAGTCGAAAGTTTGGGGGACCGCCCTGCGTCTAGCGTCCATATCGCTGGCAGGGGGAAAAGGAACAGTTCGGGCGACCTACCCCAGTCCCGTGCCAGGAAACACAATTCTCCTGGCGGCCGGGTCAGATCGCCGAACGGACATGAAAGTTTGTCGGGTGGCTGACCCAGAACGCCAAACAGGCTGCTGACCCGCATCACCCAGCCACCAGGACCGCAGGAGAGCAGTATGGTGATGATTATGATGATGAAGATGATGAGCCAGTCTAGTGTCAGGAAGCAGAGGATCTGCAGCTCCCTCACCGACCTTGGACCAAACCGGCGCTGCACCCCCGTTGGACCCCGACCGGGTCAGCGCGGCACCCACGACGGACCCTGATTGGGCCGGAGCAGCAACCGTGATCGACCCCGATTGGATCGAAGCAGCACCCACGATGGACCCCGACTGGGTCTCGTCAGCACCCTTGTCGGACCCCGATTGGGTCAGTGCCGCACCCGCGATGGACCCCGACTGGGTCCGTGCAGCACCAGAAACGACCTCCAACTCCAGACCCGGAACCTCCCACACAGCGACCGGGAATGACTCTGCACCGGTGACCCTGGGAGAAGGCTCAGGAGAAGGAAAAGAACCGGGATCAGGATCACCGGTAGCGACAGAGCCCAGTGAGACGGGCTGGGATGCAGCGGATGGCTGCACCCGGCTTGTCGCCCCGAGAGGCAGGCAAAAATGCTCCAGAATTGATAGAAGGAAAACAAAATAGAGCACTTGCCTGCACTCGAGTTCTGTCGACATCCAGGACTTCGTCGATCCGGGCTCAGGACGAAGAAGGTCGTTGTCTGGCTCCCACTCGGCTGTGGCGGGCTCCACAGCCGGCATGATGTTTTTTACAGCCTGAGGAACCTCCAACGTTGACGTCCACGCTGACGACCCGCGTGGCGTGGTGGCAAGGGTTCCTCGACCTCCTAGATTGGACCGCTCTTCTGTGGAGACCCGGGGACGCTTCATCGTCGGCGCAGGCTCCAAACTGCAGTCCTCTCTCCTCCTCTGCCCATGACGTGGCTGCGGGGCTGGAACCAGGCTATCCAGGGCCGCAGGCCCCCACCTCGTCCGGCAGCATAGACCTGGCGCCGCGGAACGCTCAGAGGAAGGAAACACAGAGGTAGCAGGTCCATTACTATTTACTGCAGCAGGTGGAGGGAGTTCAGGGGACTGTGACCCCCGAACTCCACCCCCAGGAATCAAGCAAGACAATTCATCTAATATGGAAACTGAATGAAAAGTTACTTGCCTGATCTGAGGAGGCCCGATGGAACCCGCTGCAGTGGACTTTGTTTCTCCCTTGCCCCGCTGGAAGGTGACGGAGGGCCCCCTGGGAGGACGAGGAGGAGCCGCTCGTGGTGGATCCACGATGGGCATCGCCGACGCAGGACTCATAACCTTCACAGGTGTCTAGGAAAACTTCGAGGAGGAGGGGATGACAGCCGAAGCGATCCGGGCACCAGAAGCTGACGGAACAGCGGGAGGAGGTGACCCTGGGAGAGAGGCTGCGGGAATTCCCTCCTGACGAGACGTAGGAGCGGCAGCTGTTAGAGAGGTAGAGTCTTTGTGACGACCCGGAACAGGATCCAGACGGGGTTCTTGCTGAGGCCTTTTGTTAGCTTTGTGACGACGGTTACCGGCAGAGGGCGAGGCGAAGGAGAGACCCGGGAAACGCTGCTCCTGTGCGGAAACAGAAGTGAGCAGGTCGGCGAACTCTGAATGGTCCTTTAACGCTGGATTCCTCTCCACCAGCCTGACTGCCACGTCACATGCTTTATCGCCTGCGTAGGGTGAACGGCGGAGCAAGCAGCTGCCACTCGGTCCCTGATGGAAACAGCTGTTTGACGTAGCGTCTCCGGGGGAATTCCAACTGACGACACACTCTCTTGGGGATCACCCCTGGGCAGTGCGAACTCCTGGTCTGGAGCGGGGACAGGAATGGGATCCTGAAGCGAAGATACCTCCTCTTCGGCTTCCTGCCAGGGTTTCCCTCCAGCCCACGGTGTCTCTCCCGCTGCACAGCGATTTCAGCCTTCCTCGCCGTTACTTCCGGGTGGTTGGAATAGCGGGGAAGGCGATTAATAGTGTCCTCAGCAAGGTCCAGGTACCAGCGCAAGCCGCTGGGAAAGCGATGGCTACGAGCGTTGGAAAGGATTCTGTCGACCTCGATGAGAGCCATAATTAGCTCGTAGCCCAGGCTTGTGGCGTAGCCCTTCAGCGGCGACGCCATCTCCCAGCACGCTGGTACACTGACAAGGGAACTGACAAGTCCAATTAAACAAACTACGGCCACCGGTGTCTCTTTAGGCTGCGACCTACTGTTATGGATGGCTCTCACGAGCCATCAGTGAGACGCTATAGGCAGCCGTGGGTTTGTACATTTATTAAATAAAGGCACAGAATGACAAAATAACAAGCCTCGTGGGGCAAACACAAATAAATACAAACACTTACATACAGACAGTGAGGGCGGAACCTGACGCTGTAGGAACTGACCTCAGGGTTGGGGAAGCCAGACTGGGAAGAAGACACAGGAATGTCCATGTAGATGTAGGTTGCAGCTCTGAGCAAACAGAGCTGCTCCCTTAAATAGGGAGGAATAGATTGATCAGCTGATGAAGGGTCATCAGCTGATCAGAAACAGGTGCTCAGCGGAGCTCCACTGACAGCCGGAAGCCCTGCTGAGACACTGTCAAAATAAATGTCTAGAACCGTGCCAGAGGAGAGAAGGGAGACTACTGCACAGCCCGAGCGCCGACGGAGTCAGCACACGACCCATGACAGAAGGATGCAAAAGACAGGGTTTCAACAAAAAAAAATTCAAATTCAAACTCAGTGTAAGACTGGTTCAAGCTCCTATAATTCATAATGAGAGCCCAGTGCAAGACCTCATGGTGAATGCACACATGCAAAATTGTACATAAATAAGGAGGTCAGGGTTAGAACTTGACAGCGTATTATAGAAGGACATCAGCTGCTTTTGCCTTTTTACCTTAGCATGTTGCAGATGATTTATATTTTTGTTTGCAATGTTAAGAAAAAAAAACATCTTGAAAATTGGACCAGTTACTCCAGGAGAAGTCAAAAGCTATAGACGCCCGGACTGAACAACTGAGGTGTTGAGGAGAAGCGTGTCAGGTTCGGAGAGATTTAGACTGTGATTGTGTCCAATTCCCCCCCCCCCCCCCCACCGAAATATCTCCAACAATGACTCAAAAGCCAAAGAACAAATCACCTGAACAAGTGGATGTTGTGGCACACAGAGCACCCCCCCCCCTCTGTCTGCAGCCAGTGGTGCCTCTCGTACTGCCGAGGGCATGAAGTCTCTTCATGCAGCCGCTCACCTGCCCAAGCAGGCCTCACTAAACGAGCCCTCATCAGCACCTCCCCCTCTAACGGCTTAAGCATTTTGCTCTCATAAACTAATAGTAGAAATCCAGTTCAGCTCTACAGGTAACGCTGCATGCAATCACTATAGTGGGCTTAAAAATTCTATATGGGAGTCCCTAAAAGCCGTGAAGAAAAAAAAAAAAACTACAGAAGATAGGTGCATGTCAACAACAACAAAAAAAAGTAACTATTTACTATGCAAAGAGAGATATTGCACAAAAGTATGGGTATTAGTGATATCAATGTAGTCATGAAATTGTGGGGAAAAAATGCTAATCAGCTAATCTTTTGTATTGACCACTCCCACGTTTCCTTTCCTTTTGCTTATATGTATTCAAACTGGATGGACTGATATACAATTCAAATGACAACTGAATTAGTATTTCCAATGAAAAAACAGAGAGAGCACTCTTACATCTGTGGAAATGAGAATCATTTTGTGTGGATTTTTTTTCTTGTTTCCATCCAACATTTTTAATCACACACACAAACACACACACACACTGTATGGTGCCTGTAAATACCGAGGCCTGAACAGTTTGTGCAGGGCTTTCATTTTCAGTCCAGCTGATAGTCGGTGTGTTCCAGGTGCTGCCGTCTGACTGGCATTCTCGTTCTCCTCCATGTCAAACCATTGTCTGGTATCCCTCTCTCACTGCATCATGTACAGTTGGACTGATTAATAAAATACTGACAAATTTTATCTGTGCGCCTCTCCTTTTCTCTGAAAGGTCTTCAATTAAGTTTTTTTTCTCCATCAAGTGATTTCTATTAAAGGTCTCATTCACAGCACTTTTTCCCACATGTTGATAGATCCCACAGGTCTTAATGACATATTTTGGCAAAATTGTCTTTAATTATATAATTGTTTCAGCATCATTGTGAATCATTTTTGTAGCCATCCTCAGTATGGCTCATTTCAGTGCATGCCTCTTTAATTGCGCATGAACCTCAGTTCACCCCATCCTGCCTCTTGAGTCATTTTAAGATGCCGCTATTGTTAGCTGTGCAAGCTCCTAGCTTGGGTAGCTGACACACAGCCTGAAGCGACTAATCTAAATTTGTCTTCAAGAATGAATTATATAGAGAGCCTAAGTCACGTGCCCTATACTTCCACATATGGGACCTTAAATCAAAAAAATTCTCCATTGAAATGAATGGCAAGAGTGAAATAATCTTTTGATCCCGATCAAATTTTGCCATGAGTTACAAATGGTATTCACTCATATAGCGCCTTTTCCTCATCTCTGGATGACCAAAGCGCTTTACAGAGCCTGCTATCCACCCACATATTCACACAGTGATGGCGGCAGAGCCGCCATACACACACAGGCGCTAGCTTGGCCACCAGGAGCAACTGGGGGTTCAGTGTCTTGCTCAAGGACACTTTGACATGCAGACAGAGCGGGAACTGAACCCATAACCCTCCAATCAGTAGTCGGTCACACTACACCTGCGCCACAGCTGCCCCCATATGTGTTACACATGTTTGTCAGTTTAAAAGATAATTTTCCAAGTAATTAAAGTTGTTGGCTGTTGTATAATAACAGAGTAATATTTAGTTTTTGTTTCAAAGATTAGTGGACAACTCCCATCATCCCACATCACTAAACACGATCATGGCGGGAGATTACTGAAACCTCACTACCCGTTTCCTGACCGATGAAAAAAGGACCCCAACAGGAGGAAAAACAACAAAGGTATTGTTTTGTATTGAGATAGCTGCAGCCAATCCAGAGGACTGTTAAGCCCCTTTTCCACTAGTGTCAGTTCGGTACGGTACGGTACCCTGGGCGCGCTTTGAAAAGATGACGTTGTGGCGGTATGATTAATAAGGAGAGAACTGAGAGTTTTTAAGGGAGTTTATTAATCATACCACCATCACGAGAACTCACTCCAGCGCCGTGCATGCGCGCCGGAGTGAGCCCGGAGGCTCTCCTCAGCAAATACAGGCAATGCGTGTAGTCAGAAGTGGTGGTCAGAGAGCGGGAAGGAACATTTGCCTTTGAGTCATACATATCAGCAGCAGGCAGGAAGGAGCTAGACAAAGGGAGGCTGCCTATTGATCTCAATACACACATCTCATTGTTCTGCTAATTGCTCCAGCTGAGCGCTCTGCTTGTCCGTAGGCTGTGGGGGTCACCCACAGTACTACCCCCAGAGGGCTCAGCGGGAAGCTGAGGCCTCGATAGTCCGGCTTTGGAAGCGAGCTGCGGGGAAGGCTCTGTGCCGAGGAGGTGGAGGGAGGGGGGTGGGGGTAGCAAGTGCCGGCTCAGGACAGCGAAATTGTTTGGGCCGCGCAAAAATTGCCTGTGGATCCGCGATGTTGAGGGGCTGTCCCGTTGAACGTGGCGGAGGTCCACAGCGGCTGTGCGAAGAAAAATTTGTCTCTGACTCCTCTCGCGGCTATGAAGAAAAACAGGAGCTGCAAGGCTGCGTAGCGGCTGTGAGAAAAAAGGAGCTGCAGCTGTGTGAGGGACTTGGCGTGTTGGCTTTAGGCGCGCGCGCGCAGCCCTAAAACCCTCGGGGACAGCTGATGGCTGAATTCCCTTTGTGCGCCGTGGCTGAGACCCGTACAAAATCCTGTGAGCGAGCTGCGCGCGTGTTTCAGGTGTGTGAGCAGCCCTGAAGGTTCTGTGTGCAGCGGCGAAGGACGATGGCGGTCTGTGTGGAGCCAGTATTGTCCCGTGCGGGGTGCGCTGTCCTCATAACCCCTGGTGTGCGTGCAGGGTTCGGTGCTTGGCAGGTCCGCTGTAGAGGTGAGTCAGGGTCAGGGAGCTTGCTGGAGATCAGCGTAGTCGGCGCCGATGGTCATCCCTGTTCAGGTTGTTGCTGTAGTTCGGTCATGGTGCGTTCAGGTCCACGCGCTGCGTTCTCCGTCGGCCCTGGAGGTCGCCGTCGTGGAGGGAGGACGAGGTGCGTGCGCTCTCGTGTGGAGGAGCTGTGAGAGCGGCCGGTCCCAGCGTGGATGTGCAGATCTCAGGCGTGCAGATCTCACCATGAAGCTTTCTGCAGCTTTCCCGGTCGTGGGTGATCTCCGGAGAGTTTCGCCTGGTGGTGGCTCTGCGTCGAGGTCTCCCTGTAGCAGAAGGGAGGGCAGATCATTTGCGTCAGGCTGCTGCGTTCGCTTGTCGTCGGAGAATCACCGCCGGGTGCTGCATTCGTTGTCAGCGTGTTCTTTTCTGCGTTCAGGTCATGGTGCGTTGGAGCGGTGAGAGGGAGGAGACGTTTTGTGTCCCTCGGCCGGTTCAGCGTGGATGTCCAGACCAGAAGGTTGCATTGCACAAAGCGTGTGCTTTCTCGGGGTCACCAGTGTGGCGGCATGAAATAATAAGGAGCGAACTGAGAGTTTTTAAGGGAGTTTATTAATCATACCGCCATCACGAGAACTCACTCCAGCGCCGTGCATGCGCGCCGGAGCGAGCCCGGAGGCTCTCCTCAGCAAATACAGGCAATGCGTGTAGTCAGAAGTGGTGGTCAGAGAGCGGGAAGGAACATTTGCCTTTAAGTCATACATATCAGCAGCAGGCAGGAAGGAGCTAGACAAAGGAAGGCTGCCTATTGATCTCAATACACACATCTCATTGTTCTGCTAATTGCTCCAGCTGAGCGCTCTGCTTGTCCGTAGGCTGTGGGGGTCACCCACAGACGTAAGCTCCGTCCATCTGTGTTTGTAGTTTTTTAATTTACGTATTTTCATAACCTTATACCTTAACAGTTAGACAACAACCTAAACTGTTATTTACGTAAAAAGTTATCTTTTAAATTGACAAACATATGTGTAACTCGTGGCAAAATTTGATCAGCATCAAAAGATAATTTTGCTCTTGCTATTCATTTCAATGGAGAATTTTTTTCGATTTAAGGTCCCATATGCAGAAGTAGAGGGGGTGTGACTTAGGCTCTCTATAAAGCATCAGTAATGGACAGGGATGGGTGGTTTACTTATGGTGGTAAACTGACTTTATGGTAGCACTGTTAGCTCTGAAGCTAACGCCTTGGGCTCACACTCTGGGCAGGGACTGAATCATCACAGCAAACAATATAGTAACTAAAGACCAGTGCTAAGAATTACTCCCAGTGATGTAATTCTCAGAATTATGACGTTTTCTAAAATTTTCCACCTTAAAAAACTCCTAGTAAAAACAAGTTATTTAGAAAGCATCATTGTCATGCTCCTGAGTATGGGTGGGTCCCGTGCTCAGTCTCCAGTTTGAGTTAAGTCTTTTTCTGTTTGTTTTCCCTTTTGTTTAGGTTGCAGGGGTTATGGTCTGCTGTATTGGTCTCTGTTCATTTATGAGTTGTTGATTTTCTTAGTTGTGTCCTTATAGTCTTGTCTATTTATTGTGTGTCATTTTGTGTTTATGGTTTTATTTGTTATTTTGGGGTTGTGTTATTATGGGCTTGTATTATTATTTAGTTTCTGGTCTGTGCTTTTATTTTGACAGCGCTGTGCAGCTTCTGGCTGTCAAACCCTGTTCCGCGGGCTGCACAGCTGTCATTGATTATGTTACTTCTTCACTCATGTATCAACACCTGTCACTCATTTATCAATTGTCCATTCACCTATTTAAGGACACGACAATGTTTTCCCCATTGCCGTGTCCTACTGTTCGCTTCCTCAGAGCACCAGTCATATGCTGAGTGAATGTGTTTTCCTCGCAGAGGTGAACTGGTGAGCTCTGCCGTAAGATTGAGTCTTTTTCCCATTTTCCTCAGCTGTGAGCCTTGTTTCCTTTCGGCTGTGACTCCGGCTGGGGATCATCTCTTTTTCCCTGGCGTGTCCGAGCGCCTCAGCCTAGGGTCTGTCCAGGTGGCTGTCTTCTTCCTTTGGCGAGAGCCCCATTCTCCTCCTGCGCACCTCATCATCCCCGTATGTGTAAGTGTAGTGTTTTTTGTACTGTGTTCGTGTTTCTGTTAATAAATGTTGCAAATTCACAGCATGCGTTTCATGTCCTTCTATAGCCCTTGAAAAGGGCGATGTGTGTGGACACCAGCCGCTGTGGGGTTTTGCATTTATTCTCTTTTTCCGTAATTATTTCTCCCTTTTCTTTTTACCTATTTTTGTGTGAGTGTTCAATATGCCATCTGCTCGCCAGGGCTCCGCCAACCGAGGGAGGTCGGTAGTCGGGGGCCCCCACTGTGGATGAACAGTGGGTGGCAGAGTCCATTCAGAGTTTTGTAGATGCTGTGCTCGCCTCCCGTTCTTCCAAGGAGGTGTGGAGACATGTGGAGTCAGCAGTTACGATTGTGGAGGCGCACCCCGGCTTATGGAACTTCCCCAGGTATCCTGGCCTTCTTTACTCTGTCTCCACCCTCCTAAGAGACTCTCCATCTGCGCCGAGGTCTGAGCCGATGAGGAAGCGTCCCTGGATCCCAGCGTCTTGCCCATCTCGTCAAGAGCCTGCTCCTCCTCTTCCTCATCCATCGTCCGTTCCTGTGCTGGAAAGAGAGTGCCCCTGGGAACAGACACGCCCAGCCTCCTTTCGCCATCCAGTTATGGCACATCAGAGGAACTCCCCCGCTGCAGCAGCTGTGTTGGCCAGTGACGTGTCTGCAGAGCCGGCTCTTCCAGAGTTTCCATGGGGGCCCCCACCCGCTGCAGCCACAGAGAGGGAGTTATCTGGGCTTTCAGCAGCAATTACCATAATGCCCCGGGAGATAAGGCAAGTACATTTTCATTCTCAAACGATTGTAGATGAAATGCCTTGTCTTATTCCCGGTGATGAGGCTTAGCAGCAGCCCAATTTAGCTGAGTCCTCACTGTTTGCTGCTGCAACCTTATCCTCACCTGCTACTCCTGTGTCCCTTCCTGTTTTTCCTGGGCATCCGCTGGTCCCAAGAGAGAGACGCCAGATGCCAGAGGGGTCTGCAGTCCTGGAGAACTCCGTTCTAGCCCCGCAGCCATGCCCTGGATGGGAAAAGAGCATCCCCTGACTTCAGCAGCACAGGTCTCTGCGCCAGCAGTGAGGCAGCCTCCAGCACCAGCCGCCACGCTGGGAAGTCCACTAGTGTCGGTCGCTATGTCTGGAGGCCATTCAGCAGCAAATACCAACATGCCATGGAAATTAAGGCAAGTACCTTTTCATTCTGTTATATTTGAAGATGAAATGCCTTGCCTTATTCCCGGTGGAGAAACTCAGATTCAGCAGCCCACTTTAGCTGAGTCCTGACCGTCTACTGCTGCCACCTGTTCCTCACCTGCATCCCCCGTGTCTCCTCCTGTGTTCCCTGAGTGTCCACCGGTCCTGGGATGGAGTCACCGGATGACGGAGGGGCCTGTGGCCCTGGAAGATTCCATTCCAGCCCCACAGCCACATCCCGGATGGGAGGAGAAGGTTACCTGCATCCTGAAACCTGAGCTGACAGAAGAGTGTCCCCTGGTTTCAGCAGCACGGGAGCTGGCCTCATCAGTGAAGCAACCTCCAGCTTCTGCTGCCACGCCGGGAGTTCCACCTGCGTCGGTCGCCACATCTGAAGGGTCTTGGGCTGCATCCACCATCATGCCTACTGCTGGGGTCATCGCAGCGGAGTCACGGCAGTTGAGCTCGAGTCCAGGCAAATACTCTGTTCTGTTTTAACACTTGCAGATCTAGAGAAATCTTGTCTGGCTCATGGTGAGGAGAACCAGCTGCAGATGTCCTCTGCTCCCGAATTCTCCTCACCGAGCTCCACCACTGCCAGTAATTATGTTCCGGTGTTTTTCTCTTCCTCCTCGTCTGAGGTGGCCGAGCAGGGGTGGAAGCGCTAGATGAATGGAGACGAGACGTTCCAGCCAGAGTCGCAGTAGTCCTGGACGGTGGTGGATCTTGCGCTAAGGCAAGTTCTCATCTTTGTCTTCACATTATCAATATTAGAGAAATGTTGCTTAGCTCTTGGTGAGGAGAACCAGTCACAGCCGTTGGCTGTTCCTGAATTCTCCTCGTCGGACTCCACTGCTGCTGGTGGTAGTAACCTGGTGTACATTTCTTCTCCTTTGCTCGAGTCCTCGTCTGGGTCTGCTGATGGTCATCCTCCATCTCCGTCTGAGGTCATCACGGGCCCTCCATCGTCGCCTGAGGTCGCCATGGATCCTCCATCCTCACCTGAGGTCGCCATGGATCCTCCATCCTCACCTGAGGTCGCCGCGGGTCCTCCATCTTCTCCTGAGGTCGCCGTGGGTCCTTTCTCTCCACCAGAGGTCCCCGCGGGTCCTCCATCTCCGCCAGAGATCCCCGTGGGTCCTTCCTCTCCATCCAAGGCCACCATGGGTGCTCAGCCTCCGTCCGAGACCACTGTATCTTATATTATTGTTGTATTTTTTTATATAGTACTATTTATTATAGCACTCTCTCTAATGGTTGGTTAGATGTGACTTTTAGTTTCTTCCTGTATTGTCTATTGTCTCTGGTGTTTGCACAACTTGATGCATCAATGTACAAGTTGCTTTTTAAATCAATTGCCCCTTGAAGGATAAATAAAGTTGCTTGAATTGAATTGAAACTGTGGGTGCTCCGCCTCTGTCCAAGGCCGCCATGGGTGCTCCGTCTCCGCCCGAGGTCATTGAGGGTCCTCTGTCTCTGCCTGAGGTCGCTGAAGGTTCCCCACCTTCACCAGAGGCCTCCGCTGAGCGGTCACTCTCCTCATCTGGTCCTCTCGTCGCTCAGCTATCCTGGTTGGTAGTCCTCTCCACTGGGTTTCCCCACTGGTCAGCCGGCACTTTGTCTGGGTTCCCCGCTGATCAGCCATTCGCCTCATTTGGTGTCTACCCTTCAGTTCCTGTGGTCAGTAAGGGGCACGAGTTCCAGCTGCCACCCCCGGGGGAGGGGGGGCGTGTCATGCCCTGCGGCCCGTTGGCTCAGGGATGTGGGAAGACCACCCGACGAACCTCTTCATCTGCTTGGGTGGATTTGGAACTCTGGAAGGCCACTTGGTGGACTGCTCCTTCTGCTTGGGTGGTCCTGGAACGCGGGGAGGCCACCCGACTTGCTCCAGCACATGCTCCGGTGGTCTTGGGACTCTGGGAGACCACCCAACGTGCTACGCCCTATGCTCGAATGGCTCTGGAACTCTGGGAGGCCACCTGATTTGTTCCACCATGGGATTGGGTGGCTCTGGGACTCTCACAAACCACCTGAACAGCTTTATTGTGTCACCTGAATGTCCCAGAGTTCTGTTCATTTTTTTTGCTCAGTGTCGTGGGTCATGAGTGTTTTTTGGTTTGGTTCGGTCCCTCCATACCTGGGTTCCCCCTGCTCCCGCCCGGGGTGCGTTGTTTTTCTTGTTGGGGGGGGGGGCGGTCTCCTTTGTGGTTGGGTCCTCTTTTCTTTTTTGATGTTGCCCTGGGGTGTCTGGGGCCCACCCCTGGGAGGGGCACTGTCATGATCCTGAGCATGAGTGGGGGCCGTGCTCAGTCTCCAGTTTGAGTTAAGTCCTTTTCTGTTTGTTTTCACATTTGTTTAGGTTGCAGGGGTTATGGTCTGCTGTATTGGTCTCTGTTCATTTATGAGTTGTTTGTATTTTTAGTTGTGTCCTTATAGTCTTGTCTATTTATTGTGTGTCATTTTGTGTTTATGGTTTTATTTGTATCTTTTGGGGTTGTGTTATTTTATTCTTGTATTATTATTTAGTTTCTGGTCTGTGCTTTTTATCTGACAGCGCTGTGCAGCTTCTGGCTGTCAAACCCTGTTTTGCGGGCTGCACAGCTGTCATTGATTATGTTACTTCTTCACTCATGTATCAACACCTGTCACTGATTTATCATGTGTCCATTCACCTCTTTAAGGACACAGCGTTTTTCCCGATGCCGTGTCCTACTGTTCGCTTCCTCAGAGCACCAGTCATACTCTAAGTGAATGTGTTTTCCTCGCAGAGGTGAACAGGTGAGCTCCGCCGTAAGATTTAATCTTTTTCCCGTTTTCCTCAGCCGTGAGCCTTGTTTCCTTTTGGGTGTGACTCTGGCTGGGGATCGTCTCTTTTTTCCCTGGTGTGTCCGAGCACCTCAGCCTAGGGTCCGTCCAGGTTGCTCTCTTCTTCCTTCGGCGAGAGCCCCACTCTCCTCCTGTGCACTTCATCATCCCCGTATGTGTAAATGTAGTGTTTTTTGTACTGTATTCATGTTTCTGTTAATAAATGTTGCAAACTCAGAGCGTGTATTTAGTGTCTCTTCTATAGCCCTTGAAAAGGGCGGTTCATGACATCATAAAAGTCTCTTATCCCTTTGAGTGTGAGAATTTGCGTGCCCCCAGTGGCAGAGCGCGGCACTGCCCCGCCTTCTCACTGACTTTGTCAAAAGTAAGTGAGAAATTTCTGGGGTTTTTTTAAATGTACTGATTTCTTGTTCATATACTCTAAAGATAAGATGATGAGGTACCTCTGTACAAAAAACAGTGTCAAAAGACAACCATTTTTTGAGTAAATACGTTCAAAGTCCAGTTTTGACCTAGTTATGGAATTTAAAGAGGTGTCGCGACATTATGCAAATTAGATGCATAAATTTATTCCTATCTGAAACTTTGGATCATATTTTACATCTTTCTAATTGACAGTAAGCCATTATCTCTTACCATTTTCAAGTTATAGCCTTGGAAATCTGAACTATTTTATTGACAAAAAAATATTTACCACTCTTGACCACTAGGGGGTATGTCGCAGTTTGGCACCATACACACTCAAAGGGTTAAAAGTGCTCCTAAGCCAAAAACATGTTAGGAAGAGTGAGGGGGATTTTTAAAGTGACACTTCGGCAAAAATCAAGGTTTTTCTGTTGTTAACATGTCTGTAACATGTTTTTTGTGACTTACATGACATACAGTATCGAGTGAAATCTGACCGCAGTCCCAAGTCTGTGTTTTTCTGCTGTGAATTTCCAGTTAGGGACCCCCCCCCCAAAAAAAGACAAGTTTGGACAGACCATTTCTAGCTACGTATGCATTCCTGCTTAGCCTGACTGGTTATAGCATTAACCAGTTTGACGGATACTCTTGGCTACCTCGGGAGAAGAGGGAGGAGCCGCGGAGCAGCAGGACTGAGGCAGAAAGAGAGCGGATGAGAGGCGGAGGGGAGGGGGGGGGCTTAAATGTAGTCCTGAAGCTACATGTTTATCTAGGCATGTGTTTTCACACTTCCCATTCTTCGTGTATGTAGCATGCCCCACATGCACTCTGGTAACGTAGCGTCAAGAAACCCAAGCCGTCGCTTGGAGATGCTTGCTCCTTCACCTCAAAAATCCCCACTCAGATCCATAATGCGCAAATCAGGAGCAGGCACATGGAGCTGATCACTTCCCGGAGCTTTTAAAATAGTGGTTGTTAGTAAAAAGTAAACATATTTGGCAACTATACAATTATGTCTCGCCTTGACCATTTTCAGAAAAATGTTTCGCTTTTTACTTTTGAAGATATAGGCAAAACTTTAACGTCCGGAAGTGTCGTGAACAGACTAAAGCAGCCCACCCACCAGGAGCTGCCGCGACCAATCACGTGCAAGCCCTGCAGGTTGGGGAGAGCAGAGCGGGTTGGGGTAGACAGAAAAAGCTCATCAAACTGCATTTTTGTAGCTGAAAATGGAGGGATGAAGGCATCCATTTTGCATTTACTTGGCTCAGTTCGGTGAAGGGGGTTTCGGAGGGGACCCCCCCCCGGGCGCTACATTCCGTCCACGCGACGGAGGATGAAGGAGGAAACATTAACCCCCCCCCCCCCCCCATCCGCTGCCTCCAGAGGAGGGAGGCAACTTGGCCATTGTTTAACCTGTTGCACTCCGGGATACCGCGGGCGGTCACGTCTCTGCGTCCTAGTGCGTCTCAATGCGCACTGTGCGTCTCAGTGTGCACTGAAAAAAAAAACAAAACCTGCATTTCCGTTCTTCCAGTACAGACACAGCCACAAACAGAAAGCCAAAGGAGTGTTTGATTGGTTTAGATTTGATTGACCTCTCATTCAACTAATAAGAGCCTTGAATTGGGTTTCTGAAACCTTGAAGAACCAATGACTGAAAACCTAGCAAGAAGGACCTGCCTACCAACGACCGCGAATACAACGAGCCAATTGAAGCAGAGAAGTTTAACGATTGAAACGCGTGCGTCCCGTGCGTAAAATCTGTTTTGTCTAAGCCGCTGGGTGACACACATTGAGACCTGTGTGTAACGGTAGCGTTCGCCACTCTCAGCCATTAGCCAGTCTTTTTTTATTACTACTGTTATTTGTTTTGAAAAATCGTTCGCAAAAACCGCCATCATGGAAGCGGAGATGGTTTGACCGGGTCGGGTGACCAGAATCACGAGTCCGTAACAACCGGACCAGCTTCATGTTCGTCTGACAATGAGGAACAGATGTTCGCCAACGACACTGCTGTTGTGGACAGGTAAGTGTTGTAAGCTAAATTATTCTTTATCAATGAAAATAGTAATAAAAATGACTTTTGACCGATCGGTAATTACAAGGGTGGACCGTTGACGGACCGTTTTTTGTGCGCCGAGCTCCTCTGTAGCGGGGGGAGGAGGGGAGTTGTTATCCTCTACATTGCAGATATTTTAGTATAATTTTTATTGCACTGTAGGTTATTTTTTCTTGTAAAAAAAAAGGCCACACATTTTTTACGTGGCATGTTTCTTTGTGTGTGGGGGGGCTTGTTTGTTCATTCATTCATTCATTCATTCATGAACAAACAAACCACACACACACACACACACACACACACACACACACACACACATACACACACACACACACACACACAGCCCTGAGTGTCACCTTTCATTAGAGCCCAAGATGAAGCTTCTATGTTGAAGCATTGAAAAGTTATAGACGTTTTTCCAAACTGTGCCATTTGGCACAATTTGGCACAGTTCAAAAATGCCTAAGAACAACCTGAGAAAAAAGCTGTGTAAGATATCCATTTTTTGTGGTATTGTTACAAAATTTTGACCTCAGCTTGATAACACTTGGTTCTACATTTCTGTTGCATTTTCCAGCCAGTATCTGACAGCTGTGTGTTATTTGCAAGCATTTGTGTCTAAAAAAACACCCAGGCGAACTTTATTTTCTTCAGATTCAGTATGTTTAGATGACTGTTACTCAGTGGCAGGAGCATTTAGAGAGATTATGACTATTTTGCCAAAAAATTCAAAATGTTTTCTTTTAAATGAGACCAACCCCATGAAGATGCTGCAAAGGGTTGAAGAACAGCTTTTGATTTACTTTAGGTATGTTATTTTTAGGTGTTTTTAGGGAAATTGACCAGAGTGCAAGGGGTTAACAAAGCAGCCCAGTGTTCTCAGGTCAAAGGAGAGCCCTCTCAGAGCAGAGAGGAGGGCAGGCCTTGCGCATACACTACTGGTGGGCAGGTGTATGGGTGAAGCTAATTAGAATATTCATAGATCTGTGCATATTTAAGTAAGTGGAAGGTGTAAAAGCTCTTTCCCAACAATTGTAAGGCAATGAAAGTTTTTTAAGGGCCTGCACTTATATAGTGCTTTTCTAGTCGCAAAGACCACTCAAAGCGCTTCACTAGTACTAACCCTCTATTCTAAGGGCCTATAGGAGACAGATATCTAAGGACAATTTAGAACAACCAGTTAACCTAACATGCATGTCTTTGGATTGTGGGAGGAAACCGGAGCCCCCAGAGCAAACCCACGCAGCACAGGGAGAACATGCAAACTCCACACAGAAAGGTTCCTACCACTGCCAGCCTGAGGATTTGAACCTGGAACCTTCTAGCTGTTAGGCAACAGTGCTAACCACTGCACCACCGTGTTTTTTGTGGGTAAAAAGCAACAATATACTACTTTGGGCAATACGTATTTGTTTTTGAGGTGGTTTTAGAGCTGCTGGAGTACGTCTTTAAGGGGCTTAGGGTAGTATCTCATGGAGCTGTGAATGTTGACGAACACGATGACTTTTGGATTTGCCAACTTTTCTGAGGAATGTTCACGAACCTCAGGGTTCCCCTCTGTCATTAGTAACAGTTAACATTTAACAACTATTTGCAGCATTTATGCAAGTGTTTGTGACAGTGTTTGTGAAAGACAGTTGATGAACATTAACAACTATTAACAAATGTCAGTGACAGTGTTTGCAATGATTAGCAACTATTTACAACTCTTTTGCCACTGTTTGAGAATGTTAAAGACCTTGCCAACTCCAGGTAATACACCATACGAATGTCAGGTGAATCTTGGATCCAAGTTAACCCGATAAAATGGGGTGCACAAACCCTCCCCAGCATTCGGTTTCTCCTGACCACTATGGGAGACTTAGAAGCTATACAAAATCTATTTAAAAACAAAATATGTGAACACAAAACATAATATAACTCTGCATGATTTGACTGGGTATATAGGGTGCTTTCACACCTAAATTCCTTTAATTTGGTCTGAATCAGTTGACAAGTTTTTTACTTTGTGTCATTTTCTCCTTGGTTCGGTCCCCTTTCACACAGGCAAAAATTCAAGCAGACCAAACTGTCACATTAAATCCCATGAAACTTGCATCAAAATGTTCTCTATTCTTACTGGTCAGATTTTTTTGCTGTGAGAACAGGAAAGGTAAATACAGGAAGTAAGGATGACTACTGTGTATTTATGCATTTCTGGGGAGAAAATAATACAAATCATAGCGTAATCTTTGGGGGGGGGGTCATCGCCCTGGTTATTGTTTATTACATATTTGCATATACCACTTTCAGCAGATCATACAGTTTTAAAATGAAGCACAACTACGGATGGAAAATAACATGTTAACGTTCATTAATCCTCAAGAACCGTGATAAGCTCAGCCACAGATATTTTCAAAGATCCAGCAGGTATTTTTTGATTTTGATTTGATTTGATTTTGTATACTTTATTGATCCCCCAGAGGGGAAATTCAGGGCATCCACCTGGATGGATGAAGCAGCCACGGTACGGCGCTATCCCTTAACCACTCACACACACATTCACACCTAGGGCCACTTTAGAGTCTCCAATTAACCTAACCTGCATGTTTTTGGCCTGTGGGAGGAAACCGGTGAAATCCCGGAGTAAACCCACGCAGACACGGGAAGAACATCCAAACTCCACACAGATCACTGTTGGTCAGGGGCTGGGATCGAACCCAGGATCCCATGGCCATGGGTGAGTTGCTGTGTTGCCACAGTGCTAACCACTGCGCCACCGCACTCCCCCAGGTATGTACAGTGACATAAAATGTTTTACAGTTTGCTGCTGGTCCTGTTTTAGTAGGGTCACTTTCTCACCTGCAGGACAGCACCGGAGTTCGCCAGTTGATTCGAATTGAGATCACCTCTTTCAGGAGGTCTCAGTACGGTTTTGGTGCGCACCTGAGTGCGATTACCATGTTCTCACCAGACAAAACGAACCACACTAACAGAGAAAACGAACTCAAGTTCGATTGAAACAAAGTGTGAAAGCACTTTGGTGTGAAAGCACCCTTACTGTGGCACACAAGCCGCGCACAGCTGGGATAAAATCTTCCCACCGCTTCCCTGCTCACATGAGCTCCAAGCTGCAAAACGCAAGCAATAGACCACACACACAGGATAAATAACATACACTGTATTTTTTAAATTAGCATGGAAATATAGCAAACCCTACCTTCATCTGGAGACAGCTTTAGTCTGTATGCAGCAAAACATAAAAATTACACAATTTTGTCACAGCAGTACAAAAAGTGTGTTTTTACTTTAGATGTCAGTACTGTAGAAATTAATTTTGGACAGCAGAATCTTTTCAGTTAACCAACCAACGATCACAGAAGAAATACTATTTCTCAGCTTTGTAGAGGAGCTTGAAATAACGAGGCGATGTGATTCATAAACCAAAGTTTATTATCAGCTCCTCCAACAAGTCTCATCTAGGTGCAGCAGCAGAAGAAGTAAGAGAGCGAACACCTTCGGCTCTACCAACTTATACTCGCACATAACAAAAGACATGCATATCAAAAGCTGACATCCCTCACTATCTTAATCCCCTCTTTTGTCTCCGTACCCCTCCACCTGGCCCTGGGGTGTCAGGGCGACCTATCCGGTCTCCACCGCAGTGCCTCGGATGCTCTTTGATCTTCACTGGCGGTTGAGACCTCTTTGTCCTGTTCTGAGGTGTGAAGTCGCTTTACATATGTAATCACCAAACATTCTCACATGCTTATACATATGTAGGTTATGGGATATATGATTAATATAGACCACAGCCCCCCCCCCCCCAAACGACTAAGAAAAGGACAATAGAAAAATTCACAGTTTAAGATAATTATTATGACATACTAACTGCTACACCTCTTGACACAGAAGAAACTTTCCAGCAGCCATGCTCCTAAGAGAGTTCAGTGGTAATCATAACAGCATAGTAATATCACAAGTCAGTCCTAAACTGTTACAGCACAATTAGTGAACAACTGTTGAGTAGTTTGCATCAGTCCCTGTGCCGTCTGGGTTTTGAGATGAGATGAGATGAGATTCAACTTTAATGTCATTACACATGTATGAATACAAGGTAACGAAACGTGACTAATCTTCTCCCGAATCTGCTGTGGGTCCGCTTGGGCGTCCTGGTGGGACCTTCCTGTAAGGAATCTGCAGCTTGGGGAGGAGAGTGATTATTTGTTCCCTGCAGGGGGGCTGAGTCTTTTCTCTTGGGGGGGTCTGCCCCGCCGAGGTGCTCTCGCCAACCGTGCAGGCTCGTCTCTCAACAAGAAGGCAGGTTTAAGTCTGTCAATGCTGACCGTTTCTTTTCTATCCCCAAAATCAAGCACAAAATGCTTATCACCAGGTTCCAGCACTCTGAATGGTCCATCGTATGGTGGGCGGAAAGTTGGTTTTAAAGCTTCATGTCTAACAAAAACGAATTCAGCGTTTTTTAAGGCTTGGGGGACAAAAACCCGTGGAAAAGAGTGATGTGCCGGTCCGGGGAGAGAGTCCGGTCCGTTGCTGCCTAAAAACCTCGGGGCTGGAAGACGCCCAGGCTCTGGGTTCTCTGGTAAAAACTCACCTGGGAGCCTGAGAGGTTGTGCAAAAACTAATTCTGCTGGGGAGGCATCTAGATCCTCTTTAGGCGCAGCACGCAACCCCAATAAAACCCAGGGAAGTTTATTTACCCAATTTGTATCCGTTAGTGAGGCTCTGAGGGCGGCCTTTAAAGATCTGTGAAAACGCTCGCATAACCCATTAGCCTGAGGGTGATAAGTGGTGGTGCGGTGAATTGTCGCCCCTAAGCTGCTGGCCATGGCTGACCAAAGCTCCGAGACAAATTGAGGCCCCCTATCGGACGTGATGTCCGATGGGACGCCGAAACGTGCCACCCAGTTTGTCAAAAAAACGCGAGCGACTTCCTCCGCTGTGGTTGACGCCAGAGGGACTGCCTCCGGCCAGCGCGTGGTGCGGTCTATTATTGTTAACAGATGTGTGAAACCTTGGGAGGAAGGTAGTGGCCCCACGAGGTCGACATGAACGTGGTCGAACCTTCTAGCAGGGATTCGAAAAGGCTCCAGAGGGGCTTTTGTGTGTTTGTGTACTTTGGCGCGCTGACAAGAAATGCAAGTCTTTGCCCATTCTTTTACGTTTTTGCGCAGGCCAGGCCACACAAACTTTTTGGCGACCATTTTAACCGAAGTGCACACACCTGGGTGCACGAGGGAGTGAATCGAGTCGAAAATACGGCGGCGCCATGCAGCTGGGACTAACGGGCGAGGTCGGCCGGTTGAGATGTCGCATATTAGGGGGGGCACACCGTCGCGTAAACCCCTTTCCTCCAGCCTTAACCCTGTTGGTCCAGACAGGAGTGCGCGCACGTCCGCGTCATTACTTTGCTCCTCCGCCATGGCTGCATAATCTATCCCTGCATGGGTTGGGGCCGCGTATGTGTCTGCGTTGGCGAAGAGTTCTGCGGCTGAGGTAGTATAATCTGTCTCCTCGTGCTCTGGCGATGTCACAGCGCGAGAGAAACAGTCTGCTACCACGTTAAGTTTGCCTGCCACATGTCGAATGTCTGTGGTGAACTCTGAAATCGCAGCTAGCTGTCTTTGTTGCCTACCTGACCACGGTTCGGAAATTTTAGCCATCGCAAAGGTGAGCGGTTTGTGGTCTACAAAAGCCGTGAAACGCCGCCCTTCCAACCAGAACTGGAAGTGGCGGATGGATAAATGAAGCGCTAGCAGCTCCCTGTCAAAAGTGCTGTATTTACGCTCAGTTTGGTTTCGCGATTTGCTGAAGAATGCCAAAGGTTGCCAGATTCCGCTGACGTGTTGTTCTACAACTGCCCCTATGGCCAGGTCTGAAGCGTCTGTGGTTAGCGCAATGCGGGCCGAGGGATCGGGGTGAACCAACAATGTGGCATTAGCTAGGGCACTTTTTACTTCCGCGAAGGCGCGTTCGCGCTCCGGGGTCCATTCGACCGCGTTGGAAGGTTTTTGTTTTCTGAGTGCGTCATATAGGGGTTGCATGAGCTGAGCTGCGTGGGGGAGGAAACGGTTGTAAAAATTTACCATTCCCAAAAATTCTTGCAGCGATTTGACCGTTTGTGGCCGTGGGAAACTTTTTACTGCGTGAACTTTGTCTGGCAGTGGGACTGCCCCCTTCGGTGAAACTCTGTGTCCTAAAAAATCAATTTGAGACACGCCGAATTTGCATTTGGCTGGATTGATTATTAACCCGTGCTCTTCTAGTCTCTGAAAAACCATAGCGAGATGCTGCTCGTGTTCTTCCTCAGACGAGCTGGCTACCAGCATATCGTCGAGGTAGACGAACACGAAGGGGAGGTCGCGTAATACCGCGTCCATCATCCGCTGAAAGGTTTGAGCGGCGCCTTTGAGGCCGAAAGGCATCCGCAAAAATTCAAAAAGACCGAAGGGGGTTATTACAGCTGTTTTAGGAATGTCCTCTGCTCGAACTGGGACTTGATGATAGCCGCGGACCAGGTCTATTTTTGAAAAAATGCGCGCACCCGCCAGATGTAGTGAAAAATCTTGAATGTGAGGAATTGGGTAGCGGTCATGCGCTGTCGCATTGTTTAATCTGCGGTAATCGCCGCACGGTCTCCAAGAACCGTCGGATTTCGGGACCATGTGAAGTGGTGACGCCCAGGGGCTTTTTGAGCGCCTGATAATGCCTAATTTTTCAAGGGTGGTAAACTCGTCCCGAGCTATGGCGAGCTTGGTCACGTCTAAGTGCCGAGCTTTGGCGAATACGGGTGGGCCCGTTGTGGGAATAAAGTGTTCGACCCCGTGTTTAGCCACTGTGGCTGAGAATTTGGGAATTGTGAGTGCTGGAAATTGGGTGAGGAGTTGATCAAACTTACCTCCTGCTGTGGTGACGCTGGCCTGCACGGGTGGTGGAGAAATTCGAGCTGAGCAGGGAATAGAAGCAAAGGACAGTGCATTAACCAAGCGTCTGTTCGCTAGATCAACTAATAACCCATGTGCACACAAAAAATCTGCGCCCAACAAGTTAAAACTCACCGCCGCTACAACAAATGTCCATCTGTAGTTGCGGCCGTGGATGCAGAGGGGCAGGCTCTTTTCGCCAAAATTGTTGATGATGGAGCCGTTGGCTGCCACCACTCCATTGCCCCGGGGGCCCATGGCCCGGTCTGCTTGGGAAGGCATGACAAAACTTAGTTGAGCTCCCGTGTCGATAAGGAACTGCTTGCCGGTGTGTCCGTCCGTCACATATAAAAGCTTGCTTTTTTCGTCGAGAACCGCCGCTGTTAACGGCTCTCGGCTTTGGCGTTTTCCCGAAATCGTGAATTTGTAGGGGGGAAAGCATTTGTAAGCCTTCTCGGCGAAGGGTGGTGGTAATAACAAACGTCGCTCCGTCTGTTACGTCTTGGCCGTGTCGCTGTCACTGCGGGCTGATTCTGCTCGGTGGTTTGGGGCTCCCCGTGGCTCCGGACATCAGCGTTGAGGTTTGCGGATGCTGCTGTGGGTGTCTGCTCCTTGCAGGCGTTGACGAGCCGTTGAGCTTCATGAGCCAGCGTGCAGAAGTCTTGCTGGGTGCTGCATCGCATGTTGGCAAGCGTCCCTCTCATGTGTGGCGGCAGCGTACTGAGGAATATGAATTGGAAGAGGAAGTTGTCGTTGTCCTCTTCTTTAAGTTGCAGCAAGTCCTCCATGAGGGCCTTGGGTCTGCATCCTCTGTGGCCGTAGACCTCCAGGATCCTCTCAGCTCTCTCCTCGGCTGAGGGGACGTAATTTGCCACGATGGTCGCTTTCAGTTCTTTATATTTGTCCTGGGCCGGCGGCCGCTGGATTATGCTCCGCGCACATCTCGAAGTGGCAGCATCGAGTTTGGTGACGATGTGATAGAACTTTGTATCGTCAGCCGTGATGCCCGCAAGTGCAAACTGGGCTTCAGCTTGCTGAAACCACGAGGCGGGGTCTTCCTGCCAGAAGTCCGGCAGCTTGACGGTGACGGCGCTTGTGTGGACTGTCACTGATGTGTCCGCAGGATGAGAGTGCCTTGCTTCGGCTCTCTCAGCGGCGCTGGTGCTTGGTTGAGCCCTCTCTATCACTTCTGCCGTGGGGGAACGTCGTCCATCTGTTCCCCTGTCTGCATGGGCGCCGGCGTCTGCCTGGGTCGCCACACATGAGTCGATCGCGGGGGAACGCCTCTGGTCCATCCTCGCGTCAGGGTCACCAGTGTAGAGGAGCTTGAAATAACGAGGCGATGTGATTCATAAACCAAAGTTTATTATCAGCTCCTCCAACAAGTCTCATCTAGGTGCAGCAGCAGAAGAAGTAAGAGAGCGAACACCTTCGGCTCTACCAATTTATACTCGCACATAACAAAAGACATGCATATCAAAAGCTGACATCCCACACTATCTTAATCCCCTCTTTTGTCTCCGTACCCCTCCACCTGGCCCTGGGGGGTCAGGGCGACCTATCCGGCCTCCACCGCAGTGCCTCGGATGCTCTTTGATCTTCACTGGCGGTTGAGACCTCTTTGTCCTGTTCTGAGGTGTGAAGTCGCTTTACATATGTAATCACCAAACATTCTCACATGCTTATACATATGTAGGTTATGGGATATATGATTAATATAGACCACAAGCTTAACTTTTATTGAACCACGCAGGGAGTCGGTGTACATGGCCACGGGTCTTCCCAGCTCCTTCTCCTGGAACTAAAGGACTAAACAGTTTCTCACAGAAACCAGAGCTGTGGTGCTGAAGGACAGCAGCTGGTATCAGGTGGTTGCACTGTTGAAGCTATATAATTCTTCTTTCACAAAGGTATTTTCATTTGTTTACATATACTAAATCAATTTCTACTCACAAAATAATGTCTGTGTAGTAGCACCTCCTACCTAGAGTGGACACAGGCCTACTGACAGATGTGTCAGCGGACAGTGATCTTTTTTTTTGAGGAGGTTCAGGCTCGGAGTCTGGAGTTTTTTCTCTATCCATATTTGTTTGTTGCAATTTGGTGAATAAAATGGTGATTCCTCTTCCTCTTCTCTCCCCCAGATCAGGATATACAGTGTAGCTAATATTAGGAGGAAAACAACCAAATTAAAAAAAGCACAGATTGCGAAAATATCCATGGAAATTGAAACATTCCTTATATGAGCATAATTCCTTATATGGTTATAGCCATGACCAGCTGTGATCTAAGTGACAGTGGGAGGCAGTCCAAGGAATAAACACTAAGAAATTGTGTCAGTTTTATTTTAATACATTCCAGACTTCAGAACACATAAAAGCAGAGTTTGACATTAACTTTTTTGTTCACCAGCCACTGTGGCTACTGATTTTCCAAAGTTACTAGCCACTCAGCCTTTTCACTAGCCACAATTTTGTGGTTGGAAAATTATGTTTAATACGATCCGGAGTGGTGGATCAGTTGGTAGAGCATCTGCTCCACACCCAGGAGGCAGGGGTTCAAATCCCGGCCGGGTCATGCCGAAGACCATATAAAAGCGGAACTTCCTGCCGTCCAGCTTGGTGCTCAGCAATATTGGAATGGAGGAGGGAAATCTGTGGCGGTGCCTTGCATGGCAGCGGCCCTCTGATTCTACACATGGTGTGTGTGATTAACACTGTAGATAGGAAAAGCACAATTTCGTTCTACTGTACATGATTGGTTGTACGGTTGAATGACAATAAAGGGTGATTGAATCAAATCTGGCTATGGTATGCTAAAATTTACTTGAACTAAATTTACAACCTTTTTAAATGTAAATGACCCATGATGATACATGCATGATGATACATGCATAAAAATAGTAAGAGAAACACTTGAATTATTTATTAACAGCAATAAATACTGTAAAACAGGAAAATATTTGCAATGAGTGAAATACAGGTAGGTTTGAGTTCTGTCCCAATTCTCATTTGGCACTGCCTGTTTTCACCAGAAAAAATTAAAAGAAAACTGATAAGAAAAAAAGTCTCATCTTAAGGAGAAAAATGTCTCAAATTTACATGAGCAATTCTAATCAGTAGAAAAAAATCAGAAATTTACTAGAAAGAAAGCTATAAATTTATAGAGAAAACTGTGGACAGTAAACGGAGCTTCTTGCTTTAAAAATAACCATGCTTAATCACAGAGGAGCTGATGTGGGGGGATGGGATTAGCTACTCACTGCTGGGACAACGGGGGCTCAGGGGCAGTTGCCCCGGTGATCTGATCACTGAGAATGGGGACAGTTGTATTCTGCCGACTGCTGCCTGTTCGTTGCCATTTCTCCAGACTGGCAACAAAATGAATCGACCCACGGAGCAGACCATCTGCAGCTCCTGTACCCAGCCCAGAGCAGAGCCAGACTCTGTCTGCTACTTCTCCTGTACCGGGGCTGCCAGCAGAGCCAGACTACATCCACAGTGACAGTGGACCAATGAGCACACACTGAGAGCAGATAGTGCTTATGGGAATTGCAGTTTTGTATTCTCACATTGTGATAGGCTTATTATTTTAGATGCCGCTTGAGCAAAAAAGCCTCATGACGTTCCAATGGCTGCCTGCCAGACCTACGCAATGTTTTTACTGTCAAAATGTGAAGTATAGTATGCCTGTTTGGAGTTGGCAGTCATGCCATACATCATTTGAAAGCTTAGAATTTTGCCTCTTTGGTTATTAAAACAGATTTGAGATACAACTGCAACAGCAGAAGTAAATAGCGCATCAAACGAGCTAACACAAAAAAGAAACATGGCAGTGACTCACCAATCAAGCTTCCTTGAATTTCTAGAACTAGTGCATAGCTGTGCATGCCGGGGCATGCCCGTAGAAACCAAGTATAAGCAAGTATTTCTGCATGCCTGTAGAAAGCAAGTGTAAGCAAGCATTTCTGCATGCCTGTAGAAAGTTACTGTTACCATGGCAACAGTGCCATGGTGATCCCTGCCTTCGACCTTTGACATGGTTAAGCAAGTATTTCTGCATGCCCGTAGAAAGCAAGTGTAAGCAAGCATTCCTGCATGCCTGTAAAAAGTGTTCTGACCTCAAAGGGTGCCTATGATGTCTGTAAGACATCATAGAAGGAGTTGTTCAAAGGAGTATTTCAGAACTCTTTATATGGTCATGTGACATCATAGGAATACAGTGTGCGCCTGTGATGTCATAGCTATGAACACCCACAGCTCCCCATGGATCCCCTATGGGCGTTCATTAAAGATTTCCCCTCCCAAACTTCAGCATGTGCTCTATGTGCCATCATATAGACATCATATCTTTATGACGGAATCGCGAGTCCTATGATGCCTGA
This sequence comes from Pholidichthys leucotaenia, assembly GCA_020510985.1. NCBI lineage: Eukaryota > Metazoa > Chordata > Actinopteri > Cichliformes > Pholidichthyidae > Pholidichthys > Pholidichthys leucotaenia. The sequence goes on along the minus strand of CM035843.1, from coordinate 58,578,946 downwards.
TGTCCTATAAACGTGACACACACACACACACAGACACAGAGATTTCTCACATCTCTTCGGTCTCAGCTTGTCTGTGCCTTGCCTGGCGTGCAGCGTTGCTTGCTTTGTGGGCATTTCAGGCTTCAAGGGATTCAGGACATGCTTGGCGCACTGCCACATGTTTCCTGTCTGTTTGTGCACCCGTTGTCTGTCGTATAGGGTGTCTGTCGACACCCTTCACCATACCTATGCTGGTGAAGGGTGTCCTCCTGTCTCAGACGGGTGCGATGTACTGCTGGAACCTTAGGTGTTTCATCTTCATGGCATCTTTTCTGACGTGCAGCAGTTCTCATTCTATTGCTGTCCATCTGGTGGGTCTTCTTCTTCATTGAGACCAGTGGTTGAGGGATAGGTGCAATGTAATTTCAGTTCATGGACAGGATCATGAAAATAGATCTGAGCAAAAAGAGGCTTTTGGGCATGGACTCACTGTATATGACATCATAAAGACATGAAGGCAGCCTTGATGTATATGACATCATAAAGACATGTTAGGATGGCCTATGATGACATCATAAAGACATGTTGCCTGATGTCACTGTATATGACATCATAAAGGCAGGCTTGGAGTCCGATGATGCCTGAATTCACGCTTCATAGGACATCATATGGACGTCCTATGAACTCAGGCATTATAACACGACAAATGTGTCTTTATGATGTTACATAGACCACAGAGATCATAGGACGATTTGTCTTTATGATGTCACACATAGATTTGTCTATGTGTCTATGTGCATAGGACACATAGACAAATGTGTCTTTATGATGTCATATGATCTCTGCCTGAACATCATAGGACGTCCTATAGGACACAGACAAATGTGTCTTTATGATGTCATAGACCATGTGTCTTTGAACTCAGGCATCATAGGACACATAGACAAATGTGTCTTTATGATTTTCATGATCCTGTCCCTAAACTAGAATTATGACGCACCTATCCCTCAACCAGTGGTCTCAACAAAGAAGAAGAAGACCCACCAGATGGAGAGCAATAGAATGACGACAACTGCTGCACGTCAGAAAAGATGGCATGAAGATGAAACACCTGAGGTTCCAGCAGTACATCGCACCTGTCTGAGTCAGGAGGACACCCTTCACCAGCATAGGGTATGACAGACTTTAAAGCACGTTTCTAGGACATCATAGGACGGCCTATGATCTCTGCCGCATCATCATAGCGCGTCCTATGAACTCAGGCATCATAGGACGACTCGCCATGCCTACATGAAGGCAAATGTGTAACATCATAGGACGACTTGCCATGCCTACATGACGGCAAATGTGTAACCTTGACGAATGCCAGTCTACACTACAAATGTGTAAAATGCCAAGAAAAGCGCTGATTTTCTCTGGGTGATCTGGTTTCTTGGTTTCTACGGGCATGCCCATGCCTTCCTGAACAGGGTCAAAAACCACTTTTTCAGGATCATGCCCATGAACTGGAATTACGACGCACCTATCCCTCAACCAGTGGTCTGAACGAAGAAGAAGTACGCTGCAGGCATGACTGTGAACAACACAGCCGTGTGAGACAGGAGGAGACCCTTCAGTGGTCTGAACGAAGAAGAAGAAGACCCACCAGATAATGTCTATATGACGGCACATAGACAGAGCACATGACTCCCTGCAAGACATATACTGTATATAGACACAGGTAAGCAACATAACACAGAGCAGTGACAGGCAGGAGAAGAAGTAACAAGCAGGGGCAAACAGCCCCAGATGGCAGGGCATATTTTGTGTGATTTTTATGTTTTGCTGCATACAAAAGCCATCACATGTGATTGCCACTTAGTGCTGTGTTGCTATACCAACTGTCCTGTAACTGGCAAGAATTCTGTTCCAATGTATCCCCTCTACGGGCATGCACAGGTTTCTATGGGCATGCACGGGTATGCACTAGTATGTACAAAACAAGGCCTTTGCAACCAAATCTGTTGATTTCTGATATATTGTGTGCATTGTGCATGCATCTGGTGTTCTCCGTGTTTCAGCCATAGACTAATGTATTATTAAAATTATAACAATAATTTGTGTTTAATTCAAATAAAACAAACTTAGGATTCTGTTTGAAAAATGCAATAATGTCTCTTGTTTCAATTATTTTTTTTTTAATATAATGTTATTTATTTTATAATAGTTTTAATTTAATTCATGTTTGAAGAAAAATGTCTTTTCTGTTGGACTAAGTAGTGAAATACTGAGTTGGTAATGATATAATGGGGTTAAACATTTTTGAAACTTGTTTAGTTTTCAGTATGGGACCAATGTCAGTGAATTTGCCTATGACTTCTTTTTATTTATTCATTTTTATCAGTCTGTTTTGCCATTTTAATCTTCATTTCAGTTTCCATCAACAATCAAAGTGTAATAAACTACATTATTTATTTGTTTGTGTATTTCAAAGGAATGTGCTCCAAGTATTTTTGAAGCAGTGCATTCAGATGCTGTAAGTCACAGTTCAAATTAAATTTAAAAGAAAATACAGTCAGCAGCTGATTTTCATTAGGTTTTTTTTAATGAGATAATGACATAGTAGCTTACAAAGGCTTTAAAAACTGTTATTTTTCACAGAAATTGACTTTGTCATGTGAAAGGTTATAAATGATAAAGGTTATGAGACATTTGTATGATTCAGTTTGTGCTCATTCAAATATTGTGTGATGAAAGGCTGGATTGTTTTCACAATTCAGCTATTTATGGTAAAACAAATTTCTTTGTTTTCCCTGGCATGAAGGAGGGACAGATTACAAGTTAAAAACAAGCTATCAACATCGCTATCGCCATGATAGCTATTTTTAAGTTCTGGTATTGGCCCAAAATTTCACAATCGGTGCATCCCTATTTATTTATTTTTTGGCTGGGGGAAGCGGGGGAGGTTTGGTGGTTTTTTTTATTGTTAGCATTGGTCCTTCTTGTGTATTTGTTTATTTATTCATTTATGTATTTATTAAGCTGCATTTGAATAAGATCTCTCCCTCAATGTATCCTGTGTCCGATCAAAGGCAGAATAATGAATAAATTAATGAAAGCAATTACTTTTCTTTATCCAAATAAAGCAGCTCATTCATGATTCACATCAAACTTCCAACTATTTGTCCAATTTCATGTCAAAATGGCTGCTATGAGAAAGATCTATTCTCTCTGATAAGATTTTCATTCACACAATCCCTACCTTTAACAGCAATAATTCATATTCCGCTTCCTCTCCAGAAGCATCTTAACATTACATTTCCTATTTCAGATATGAAAATGCTATTGTTCAAAAGTTATAATTTAGCGCTGGCGATCGAAAGTCTGCTGATTCACATCATGGAAAGGATGACTGGTTGAGTAACAAACCCACCCAGTACATTTAGTGTTGGCCTCTCACTGAGAAGGTAATTGCACTGGAGATATGCGTGTGACATTTCGGTAAAAGCACAGAAACTCATTCATAGCTCACTTGAAGACTATTCATCATGAAGTCTGTCTTTCCGGATGACGGCAACACCCATGTTTCTCATCTCAGTTTGCTCCTTTGAGCTTTTTTAAACTTCTAAGTTCTAACTACGCACAACTTCCAATAGGTAAGATTTCCAGCCACTGCAAACAAAACAAGCTACATTTACAGTCCTTATAAGGGGTTGGTGCTTCATTAATTTTAGTGAAATTAATGAGAAATTACTGGGCAGCTCCTATTCCAGACATTCACTTTAAACTATGCATTACTGATTTGTTAGAAGAGCCTGTGACTTTAATTTCCTTTTTCAATCAGGATCAGTGTATTTTGAATCTGATCTTACTTTACAAATCTCATTTTATGCTCACTTGATGTTCACTAAACATTAATATTTTTTTCTTTTATGAACAGTAACAGAGTGGATGGTTCTTGTTCTTATTAAATTTTTGAAAATAATAAGGGGAAAATATCTACTTTTTTTACCCTGCATTTCAGCAGTTAAGATTGAACCTACAATTCTTTACTTTTTGCAAATGTAAATTGGAATTAATAATAATAACAATAAAGAGTGGCTCCAGTGTAGAGTATTCAACCTTCAAGCAATCTGCAATCAACAAAATTAATCAAAATTTAATATCTTCAAAAGAAAGTAACCAAAAGATGAGTGTCTGGTTAAATTAACACGAATCCCTGAAAAAAAAATGTAAATAATCTTTGATAATTTTTAACAAAATTTACTTAATGTAAATATGTGACTGCTGACAAAGATGCATATCTAGAAAGGGAAGAAATAATAAACGATTGTGACAGGCATTAAACTAACAGTGCCCACACAGGAGGGAGGCACTGACGTCACTTAAGACCAAAGAGATCTTTACCAAATCCACATCAACATTATAGCTGTGCTGATTCTCCTCGCTGAAGGTAAGACTATATTTTATTGAAACATTACTTAAAGATTTCTCTTTAGTCTCCATTTGTATGTTACCTGATTTTATTTTTATATTTTATGTAAAAAAAAAAGTCTCATGTTAATTTAATTTTAAAAAAAGTATTTTAGGGGTGTTATAAAAGTAAGCTGATAAAACATCTGATTTATCTGACCAGTTTGAAAATGTGTGCAGCTGGTGTACAGCCTTATATTTTAACTCAAATTGTATTTTAATTATTTTTAATGAAACTTTATTGATTCCTTTAGAAAATGGGCATTCATTATTTCTATTAATATTTCTTTATGATAAACAGAGAATGTTTGTGGCTTGCAGGCATAGTGTCAAACTGTTTAATTTTTCTGCAAAAATATTAAATCTACTCATATAGCAGTTATTAAAACATCATGGATTAATGTTTTTATTTTATTTAACCTTTATTTTACCAGGGATAAACCAACTGAGGTGAGGACCTCTTTTACAGTGGTGCCTTTGATGGCAGCACTTATAAAAACAATCAACTGCAAAACAACACAGAAGTTAAAATAAAAGTGAATAAAAACAGATAACTCAATAAAATAAATATCAAATATCTATTTATCAGGTCACTATGAATGGCACAAACAAACAGTGATTGACTCATTTATTAGTGCAGTCACTATGGATTTAAATGCAGGCATCTTTACTAAACTGTGTAAATTGAGATTATTTTGTAGCTTATTCCAGGCGACTGGAGCAGAATACATAAAAGCTTTTTTTCCCATCTCTGTCCTGACATTTTGCACAGCCAATAAATATGAATTATCTGATTGAACGTTGCAACCACGGTGACTTCCACAAAATATATTTACAAATGTAGAAAGGAAGATTACTGAGTATGGCTTTGTAAATGAAATTATCCATGAATACTGTGAATATATTTATTTTAACTCGAGTCAGTATTAATTATGTGAATTTATTTGAAAAGAATACAAGTACAGTAATTTAATTTAGAATGTAATGTGTTAGGAATAAAAATAGCTATTGTTAGTATTTGTAATAATTGAAGGATCAAATCCCTCATAATAAATGTGTTTCCCTCTCTTTTTATTAATAAAAAAAATTCATAGCTTATAATAACTCTGCTGAATATTTTCAGTAAAATTACCTCCTTCAGGTTGTAGATTTTTTTCTTATTATTCTTCATGTGAGTTTGAATTATTCCAGTCTGTAGGACTGACTACAATGGTTAGAATGAATGAATGAAACTCACCATGACTGTAAACCACGCAGCTCACACAGGACTGACCTGAGGTCAGTTAAGAGCAAACACATACTGTATGTACCAAACTCACATAATCAGTGAAGTGTTGGTGATGAGCCCTGTTTTAGTGACAGGAGAAATACACTCTTGAAAAAAATAATCACTTGTTCTCTATTTCTTATGTACTGTATACTATAGTCTTTATATCAAGTATTTGAGTTTATGGAGTTGATTAGGTGAGGATAATAAAATTAATCAGCACTTTTTATTTTTTTCTATCATATACAGTGTTAGACTGTTAATACATTAATCATATGCAATGTAAAAATGTCATTTTAAAGGCCGTGGTGAGTGTGTTTTTTATTCAAAGTGCAATACCTAAAACGTGTTACTGCCACAGAAAAATATTGCTAACAGTCCAACGTATGACTTGTTATTAGTTCATGTGTTACTAAGTATTACTACTGAAGTGATCTGTGACCCTGTGCAGATGGTCCCAGTCCTCTCTAACCTAGGTGTGATCGCAGTGCTTGTGTTGACCTGCATGAGTCCTTTACCTCTGCAAAGCCAGAAGCCGGGTCAGGTGGACCCTCTGACAGTCAACCGGGCACATCCTCAGTGCTGGGACTCCTCCTCAGCCCTGCTACTGGAAATGCGCTCTCCGAGGATCGCTGACACGGTGCCGGCCTTCTGGGCTCTGATGGGGACCCTGAAGACATCAGACAATAGCAGACACACGGCACTCTTCTGGGACCTGGCCAGGATATTCTGGGGCCTGTACCTGGACTGCGTCCTGTCTAGGAGTCATGGCCTGGGGCGGAGACACATCACAGCAGTCCACTCCCTTATTACTGACAGTAAGGACTCAACTATCCACTTTGGTATTTAAGCTTGGAATATGTAAATACAATATTTGGTGCACATAAGTAAAAAGTTAATTTGTTAATTTTTTTGTTTTATATATACAGCCATCATCATCTCTTCTTCTTTCTGCTGCTCCCTTTAGGGGTCGCCACAGTGGATCATCTGCCTTCATCTTACCCTGTCCCTTGCATCTGCTTCTCTGTAACACCAACCCTCTCCATGCCCTCCTTCACTACTTCCATGAATCTTCTCTGTGGTCTTTCTCTTGGCCTCCTGACTGGCAGCTCCATCTTCAATATCCTTTGTCCAATATATCCACTGTCCCTCCTCTGCACATGTCCAAACCATCCCAGCCTTGCCTTGCCTTGTAACCTGGGCTGTTCCTCTGATATACTCATTTCTAACCCTGGCCCTCGTAGTCACTCCCAATGAGAATCTTAGCATCTTTATCTCTACCACCTCCAGCTCTGCCTCCTGTCTTTTTGTCAGTGCCATCACCTCCAAACCATACATCATAGCAGGTCTCACTACCGTCTTGTAAATCTTCCCTTTCACTCTTGCTGCTATCCTGTCACAAATCACCCCTGACACTCGTCTCCACCCACTCCACCCTGCCTGCACTCTCTTCTTCACCTCTCTTGTACACTGTCCATTGCTTTGGATGGTTGATCCCAGATATTTAAACTCATCTACCTTCACTACCGTTACTCCTTGCATCTTCACTGTTACACCTGCCTCCCTCTCATTCACACTCGTGCAATCTGTTTTGCTTCTACTGACTTTCACTCCTCTTCTCTCCAGAGCATACCTACACCTCTCCAGGTTCTCTTCCACCTGCTTCCTACTCTCACTACAGATCACAATGTCGTCTGCAAACATCATGGTCCACGGAGACTCCTGCCTGACCTCATCTGTCAGTGTGTCCATCACCATGGCAAACAAGAAGGGGCTCAGAGCCGATCCCCGATGTAATCTCTCCCCCACCTAGAATCCATCTGTCATTCCTATAGCACACCTCACCACCATCTCACTATCCTCATACATGTCCTGCACCATCCTCACATACTCCTTTGCCACTTCTGACTTCCTCATATATAGTACCACACTTCCTCTCTTGCCACCCTATCATCTGATTTCTCTAGATCCATAATGACACAGTGCAGCTCCTTTTGACTTTCTCTATACTTCTCCATCAACACTCTTCGAGCAAACATTGCATCTGTCGTACTCTTTCATGGTATGAAGCCATACTGCTGCTCACTGATTGTCATCTCTCTTCTTAACTTGGCTTCAGCAACTCTTTCCTACATCCTAGTTTGAAGCAAAATAGGTTGCCAATATTCAAGCCAAAATCTGTACAACCAATATCTGCTGTAGGCTTGTAGCATGGGAACATGAAAAGTTGCTTAATTTCATTTATTTTATTTTATTTCATTTTTTTTAGCTTCAAAACAGGTATTGACAGATAGAGATTTAGACTACAAATCTTTTGATATATATCCTAATATGGTTCTAAAGATGAATGTTGACTGTATGGCACAAATAGTGTAAAAAGGGGTAAAATTTTGTCATATTTAGTGACATTTTTCAGATAATGGCTCATTGTAAGTGTGCTTTTAACAATGTTCCTGCCCATATATCCTGTTTTTATACATTTAAATTTCAAAAATACATGTTGCCAGATATTTCTCACAGAAAATTGTCAGGATGTTAACAGCAGTGAAGGTGTTATGGCCCCATAAACCATACAGGTTTCAAGTGATTTGTTTTAGTAAAACTGAGTAACAAAGCTTGTCTTCTGATGAAAGATAACAGTGCTTGCCTGTACTTTGTTCATTTTCAAACATCTCCACCAGGTGAGATGACAGCAGCTTCCTTTCAACTGGCATGCCTCGGCATCAAATAAAGCATGTGACCACCTGTTAGGGAGTACAGTATTTTTTTTTTCAGATGGTTTTCACCTCTTGTTGTTTCACTGGAGCGGCTCAGTGCTCGAGACATGCCCTAGCCTTTGGAACCATCCAGAGCTCTTTGACATCCTCAGCTGCATTGCCACCCCCCCATCCATGCTCCACGGGCTGAGGGAAAACCCCACCATAGTTATGCCGGTGCCAACAAAGAAGCGGCCCCGGATCCCTAGATCCCTGGGGGGGGGCAGGAGCAGCCGCACGCTGTGCTCAGGCTCCCATCACCTGCTACTACTGTCAACTCTGTGTCCTCACCTGCTTCTCCCGTATCCCACTCTGCCTTCCTTGAGTGTTCGCCGGTCCTGGGAGGGAGCCGCCAAATGTCGGATGGCCCTGGGGAGCTGAGGAAGCCACACCCAGTTCTGCAGCCAAGCGCTTTTCAGGGGAGGTGCGTTCCCCGGGACCCAAGAGCTGAGCCGACGAGGAGTCCCCTGGGTTCGGCATCACGGGATCCCATACCATTGGTGAGATGTTCCTTGGCTCCATCACGCTGTGCTGGAGTGACCCCTGCTTCAGCCATCACTCCGGAGGGTCCGCCGGTCCTGGGAGGGAACCGGCATGTGGCGGAGAAGCCTGCAGTGTCAGAGAGTCCAGTGCCAACTGTCCAGCTGGAGGTCTGGACAGTTGGCACTGGAATCGTCGGAGTTCTGGATGGCGGTGGAGCTCGAGTGCAGGCAAGTTTCCTTTTGTAGCCACGAGAAATATTGCCTGGCTCTTGGTGGGGGGAACTAGGTGCAGCCCTCAGCCACACTTGAGTTTCCCCCATCGGGCTCCACTACTGACAGTGACCCTGATCTGGTGTGTGTCTCTGTCTGTGTTCCCTTGTCTGAGCCACCGTCTAGGGTCACGAGGTCTCCGTGGGTGCTGCTCCCCCTCCGTTCAAGATCTCTGTGGGTGCTGCTCCCCCTCTGCCTGAGGTCTCCATGGGTGCTGCTCCCTCTCCGTCCAAGGTCTCCGTGGGTGCTGCTCCCCCTCCGTCTGGGCCATTGTGGGTGCTGCGACCCAGCCTGGGGCTGTTATGGATGATGTGTCCCAGTCAGAGTCCATCGTGGGTGCTGTGTTCCAGCCCGGAGGCCACCATGGGTGCAACGCCTCAGTCCAAGGCCATTGTGGGTACAACGCCTCAGTCCGAGGACACCGTGAATGCAACGCCTCAGTCTGAGGCCACTGCAGGTGCTGCTATCCCGCCACCTATGGTCTCTGAGGGTGTGGCTAATACGCCTTCTATGGTCCCTGACGGTGTTGCTGTCACGACGTCCGTGGCCTCCGAGGGTGCTGCTGTCCTGCCGTCTATGGTCCCCGAGGGTGCAGCTATACCCCAGCCCGGGGCCGCCACGAGTGCAGCTATGCCCCAGCCTGGGGCCGCGGCGGGTGCTGCTATGCCCCAGCCCAGGGCCACCGCGGGTGCGTCATGGGAGGCTCCCACTGGTCGGCCGTCCTTCTTAGGTAAACGCCACATCCGGCTCCTGCGCCCACTTTGCCTGGCTGCTGCCCAGGAGAGAGGAGGTTGTTGTGTGCTGCAGCTCGCTGGCTCAGGGATGCCGGGAGGCCACCCGATGGTCTGCCCCTCCTCGGGTGGTTCTGGGTCTCAGGGAGACCACCCAACATGTTCTAGCATAGACGCCGGTGATCCTAGGACTTTGGTAGGCTGCCCGAGCTGCCTCGGTTTCCCCCGTGAGGCCCTTGAACGGTTTCCACCTGTTGTTCTGGGTTGGGGGTCTTGAGTGGTTTCTTTTGGTTTTCCTTTGTTTTTGGCCCCTCCATGCCTGGGTCCCCCCCCCCCCCCCCCCAGGTGAGTTGTTTTTCTGATCATTTCATGTTATGTTTTCCTTTCGATGTAATGTTTTTTCTGGGATCTTTTTCTGTATATGCTTAGTTCTTATTTTCTCCTTGCCTTTAAGATGTTGAGTTCCTGCTAAGACTATGAACTTTTTGTTTTGTTTGTTTTGTTTTGCTGTTGACTGTTTTTCTGTTCTTTTTATTTCTTTTCTTTTTGTAATTGTTTGAGGAAATTTATTTGCTGATTTGTTTCTGGTTATTATCTCTAGTTTGCAGCCTTTGTCATATTTCATTTTAGGCTGGCTTTATTTTCTTTTTGTTATATTTTGTAGTTTCACCCTCAGTTTGCTTACATCTTTGTCTCAGGTTAATTCCTTATTGTCTACTGATTGGTATTTATTTTTAGTGTCATAGTTATGTTTAGGTTGGGGTTATTTATGTTTACCTTGTATCCGGATCAAGTCGTGCCTTGTCTTGTTTATGCTCATGTGGTCTTGGCTATAGTGTCATGTTTGTGCTACGTTTCGGTTTTTTTTTTTTTTTCTTGGGGGAGGGGTTCTTCTGTGTGTGTGGGGGGTGTTTGTTTGTTTTTTGTGATGTTACCCTGGGGGTGTCTGGTAACCACCCCTTGGGAGGGGGGGGGCTCTGTCATGATCTGGTGCACAGGTGGGGGCCATGCTTGGTTATTAGATGTATTTTGTCTTTTTCTGTTTGTTTATTATTCTGTTCTCCTTGTTGTCTGTATTTGGTTTCTGTTTTTGGTTAATTCATTATGCGAGTCTGTATTTCCTTCTTTGGTTTTTTGTGTTGATCGTTGCTGGCGCTGTGACAGCTCGTGCGTCACCTCCAGCTGTCAAATTCTGTTTGCGGGCTGTCACGGCTGACAGCAATTATCGCCACTCATGACCCCGCAGGTGTTTGGGATCAGGAGTGGCCTATTTAAGCTGTGGGCATCATTTCCCTGGTGCAGCGGTGTCTCCAACGACTCACGTCAGGAATCCCCTGGACAACAGTTTCAAGTCAAGTTGTTTATTCTATCTTGCCCATGTTCTTGTTTATTTGCATTTATCGCGCCAGCCCCTGAGCTGTGTTTTTCGTTGTCTTGTGTTTATAAGTTGAGTTTCTTTTAATTAATAAATTTACCAACTCACAGTCTGCGCTTGCTCTTATGACATAAGATACATCTCAATACATGAAAATTTACTTTTAATCAAAAAGTAAATTTATTTCAGTAATTCAATTCAAAATGTGAAACTTCTATATTCATTACACACAGAGTGATATATTTCAAGTATTTATTTCTTTTCATTTTGATGATGATGGGTTACAGTTATTGAAAACTCAAAATTCAGTTTCTCAAAAACTTAGAATATTACATAAGATCAGTTTAAAAAAAGATTTTTAATAGAAATGTTGGCCAGCTGAAAAGTATGTCCATGTACACAGTCAATACTTGGTTATTCTAACCTGCGGTGCTCCTTAGAGAAAGCACAAGCCCCAGCTGGCTCTTTATGAGCCAGCAGGTCAAACATCCACTGCCTTTAGCTGCCTCTTTCAGCTACCTTCATTTTCTGTTTTTGTCTCCTCTCTTTACAAGGCATCTTTGCACTGCAGAATTCAATATAATTTATAAGAGAAGATAATACAGACAAAACAAGATACTCACAACTCACAAAAAAAACCCAAAAAAAACCCCAAAACAAGATACTCACAACTGAAGCCTAAATGCAACCTGAGATGAGTAGGTTACCTTTTAATCCGATTTCTGTATCTGTGGGCCTGTGTTGCTTTCAGAAATGGATTTGCAAGAAACAATGTACAAACTGCTGTTTGGAACTTAATACTTACAATTTTGCTTGATAGTGTGTTTACCTTATGATATTAATTAAATTATTGTTGTTATTATTATTATTATTAATTAAATTTGTGAGGTTTTCTCAAAACTTTCAGACATTTTTGTAGATTTATTACTTTTATCGTCAATCTGTGTTTTTTACCCCTAAATTCAGGTCTATTTTATAATGAATTTATTATGTTTTTACTTGAAAAGTTTGTGATGTGTAAAACTGTGACTTTTCCACACATATCTGAACATTAATTTGCAGAGCCAGAACAAAACAATGAGTTTACCTCTGTTTTTGAAGAAATAACATATAATTGTTATGTCTGTATATGGATCCAAGGACAAGACCAGGTGTTGAACTGAACACGTTTATTGGAGAGGCACTATACAGCACTGGCGCAGCCGTCAGGCAGAAGAGGTGGCAAAGAGCCCGCCCCTCCTGCCTGCTGTCCTCTTATAGCCACGGGTGGTGGCAGAACCGCAAGGTGGAGCCGCCACCCGTACCACACAAATAAAGGACTAAACTCTAACACAACAATCTCCCTCCCTTCACAAAAGCCAAAAACACACACATAATTCAGACCCACCCTAATTTGGAACCCAAATCACGCACTCAAAGCAATGGGATAACACAGTACAAATGGCCTAACTCAGTCACTCCAAAACAACTAAAACTAGAGGGAGCAGGTGGACTGCTGTCCCACCCCACACGGCAAAGCGGATTATTCTGCTGCTTATCTTAAATGAAAAAAGTCCATTTATAAACAAAACAACCGCCCTGCTCCTAAACTAAAATAAAAGACATAAAATAATCCCCAGAAACATATACAAACAACCAATTACTCTGAACACATGCATAATAAATAACCTATACACACACAGAACAATCAACTTATGTACACACGGCTGGAGAAAACAACCCCGTGGCCCCCGTGGCCCCCATGGCCCCCCTGGACCGTCCTTTCCTCAGTCCGCCCCTGGAGGCGGCCTGCCTCCTGGGCCACAGCTGGTTGCCTTGGCCCCAGTGCGCCACCTCTTCCTCACCATCGGATGTTCTGCTCATCCAGACCCACGTCCTACAGTCTCCTCCCGGGCACGCCACAGCTCGTCCAAGTGCCTCCACTGCCGTCCGACAGCTGGAGATAAGCATCCCTCCGTCTGGCCACGATGCGAAGCCGTCCCTGGTGCTCCTCCACCTGCCGTTTGGCCCGTATCCACCATGATCTTACCACCTCCTGAGCCCGAATCCAGTCCGCGGCTCCCAGAGGTGTTTTGCTCGGCTTGCAGGGTCTCTGCTTGGCACGTTGTTCTACCATGCCTGATGGTCCAGCCCCGACTTCTTTTACCTCCGCCGCCGCCTTCGCTGTTGTGACCCCTTGTTCACCGGCACCTTCCAGATGAAATCCGGGAACAGATGGACCCAGCTTCTCGACATCGCCCGTCGTCACAGGCTTCCCACTGTGCCGCCCAGTACCCTCGTCCAGGGCGACTTGAGCTCTGGCGCAGGGACCCTCCTTTGATGACCGTGAGCGATATTGGTCTTGCTCACTCTCCAGGGTGCCAGGCAGTTCCTCATTCCACACTGCGCCATCTACCACTCTCAGGATTGGGCAGTCCCACGTCTTGGCCGATTTGCCCCGAGCCATCGGTTCCAACGTTCCCACCGTGGCCAGCCATCCTCCTCCACAACCATAACGCAGCGCCGGGTCACTCTCAATTCTGATGTGTGGGGAAAAACATCTCACGGTCGTCCAATCCAGTACGGAACCCACTGCTCCCGCGTCGATCCACAAAAACTTTTCCATCTCGTCCAACTCCATCATACAGTATGTGTGTCCGTTGGTGCTCGGAGACACAGCATGGACAACCATGAGGGTGCGAGAGTCCTCTTTGTACCACGGACCTCCTAGCTTGGATCTGTGGCATACCCTGGGGACATGAAGCAAGTGGCCACACTTGCCGCAGCGCTCCGCTCTTGCCGAACAATCTTTGGCTCTGAAACAGTGCTTCGTGGGCCCACAGCCCTCACCTTTGGGCTTTCCCGGGGCAGACCTCATCTCATCTCAGCAGTCATCTGCCCCTCCCTGAGCCTGGTTCTGCTGGAGGTTTCTTCCTGTTAAAAAGGAGTTTTTCCTCTCTACCATCACCAAATGCTTGCTCACAGGGGATCGCCTGATTGCTGGGGTCTTTCTGCAATTGTGGGGGTTTCCCCCTACAGTTGAAAGTGCTATGAGATGACTGTTGTTGTGAAATGGCACTATAAACATAAAGTTGAATTGAATTGAATTGAACCTCACATTCACGGCGCTAGCATCGTTCTCCACGCTTTCCACGCTGACTGGGTCCACTGCATGCGCGGTCGGCGGTGATCCCAGATGTCAGTGTGACAAGCACTCACTCAGCTTCCATGGCAGTTTATCTGCAGCTTCCAGCTGTTGAGCTAACCTGATGGCTGTGGGCAGCGTCAGTTCACCCGAAAACGTAAACAGCTTTGACCCTATCGCAGCACCATTGGTATACTCCACCAACTGGTCGCGAATCATCTCCTCTTCCAATAGTCCAAGCTGAAACCCACTGACCAGCAGCTCCAAGTCTGCCACAAATAGCTGAATAGACTTGCCCACTCGTTGACGGTGCTGTTGAAACAGAGTCTTTCAAACATGACGTTTTCCAGGGCACGAAAATAGCACGTCATTAGCTCAACCACTTCAACAAAGCTATCACAGCCACTTAAGCCTTATTCATGCTACATTTCCCTTCTAGTCCGCTTTGGTCCGCATGCGCTTTGGACGAGCCTGACACGCACGTGGCGCTGTTCATGCTCACTTTTTTCATCTACCCAGGCCAAGCGGTTGACGCGTACGCACAACCATCATTTGTAGTTTCACTGCCGCCCGATAGGTTACGCCAACGCGCTGAGGCACTAGGATTTTCACCAACGAAGAAACACTGCTTGCTTTCTGCTGCTTGACTTCCCAGTTTTCACTCCTTTTCCATGAAGATGCTGCTGCTGCTGAAGTGTTTATGTATGATTCATGTATGTTTATTCTCGTGTTCCGCTTCCTCGTTGTCTTCTTCCTCTACTTTGTCTTGGTATGCTGTGCTGACATCGCCACCTCGTGAATGTGACGTTCAGTCTTGCGCATGCACTTTTCAACGTGTTCAGGTTGTGGGCAGGTGGCGCGGTCACAAAATTTGAGCTGCACGCGGTTGTCCGCAGTCGAGCACTGCAGACACTAGTGGAGTGGAGACAACATAAATTTTGTCACACAAGGTTTCTGGTTACACGTACGCAGACAGCAGAGGTGCAGCAAGAATCCAGTTTCAGTGTGCTAAGAACACGCTGTTCCTCCATTCCAGGATTGTGCACCGACAACTCGCGTGCCCACAACTTCTCTAGCTTCCCATGGTCCAGTGCCACCATGTACGTCCGGAAAGCGGCACACCACTTCGGCCAGGGGACTGGTGACCCGCTGGAGAGCTCCAAAAACGGCCGAATTACAAAACCACACCCTTCTATACCTTGTTTTAATCCACTTTTATCCTTGTTGCCAAATGTTATGTCTGTATATGGAGCCAAGGACGAGGCCAGGTGTCAAACTGAACACAAGTTTATTGGAGAGGCACTATATAGTATTGGCGCAGCTATCAGGCAGAAAAGGTGGCAAAGAGCCCACCCCTCCTGCCCGCTGCCCTCTTATAGCCGTGGGTGGTGGCGGAACCGGAAGGTGGAGCCACCACCCGCACCCCACAAATAAAGGACTAAACTCTAACACAACAGTAATTATGAATAAAAGTATATTTAATTCAATAAAATTCATTAGCTTGACCAAAGATGATGCAGTCACTTCATATTAGTTTCTGGTTTAAGCCCCCAACCCCATAAAAACCATCTAAATGTTGGTTGTTATGTATCTTGTTTCTTAAAAAATAAATTCCGACAAGACTCCAAAATAGTCAACATTTTACACAGTAATCATAAAAGCCAAGGCTGGCATCATAAATCCTAACATGGGTAACCTAACTGCTGCAGGCGTCCACCATCCACTGGTCCCGCTCACAAGAAGGGAGGGGTCACTACTTGTGCTGTGGTGTTGCTTTCAGGTACACTCAGAAATCTGATGTTTCATAAATTTGCATTAAGTAATACAACAAAGTTTCATGCCAAAGGCTGAGTCTGGGGATTTGGGGGGTGGGGTAGGGAGGTGGAATGGAAGGAATTCAATATATTTAGATCTCTGCATAATTGTACTATATGTTGAAAATTTAAATGGCCAGTCAAAAGGGCACTTTGGTCATTAAAGTGAAAGGAGCAGGGGCTGAAGACCCTAACCCTAACCCCCCACCCCCACCCCCCCCACCCCCCCACCCCCCGCATGTGTATGGTCATTTTATTGTAAGGTTCCCTCTCAGGAAGCCCATCCTTGGTGTTGGAGAGTAAATCACGTTTTCTATATGGCACAATTTCCTGCTGCTGGAGCAGCAACATAGTGTTGATTTACATCAAGTAAGGTATTGCCAAGATTTTATTATAAGCTGAAATGATGTACATTCTTTTTTGTCTATTCACAGCTCCTAATGACCAAAAAAACTGGGGTATGTCACACTTATTGTACATCACAACCTATGCTACTTACATGTCAGTTTTCACCAAACAACCCCACTAACATATGAAGTTGTTACTTGTGTTTTGTGGCAACCTTTGATATTAAAAATACACCTTAAGTAACTATGCCCTCAAATTCATTCCTGTACGTCACACTTTCTTAGATCTTATTTGTACCGCATATTTTTCTCTCATAAATGTCACACCTACTGTACTTGCACACATACCATAGCATCTAACTGTAGTTAGATGCTATGGTATGACAAGATAACACAATGTATGTGTTATGTCCTCAACAATGGTGAGGCGAATGGTGAACTACACAGGACTTTATTATAGACTCACAGTATTAATACAGATGCTCCTGCTAGGCTGAGAAGTGGTCGGAGAGACCACCCCTCTGCTGCGCAGCCCTCTTATACCCCGGGTGGCGGCAGAACCAGAAAGGCAGAGCCGTCACCTGTGTCACACAATAATATGTCCCATTACCAACACAACACCCCCCTTTAAAAAAAATGAGCAAACACACACCATTGGAACCCTCCCAAATTTGGAACCCGAATCGCACACTAAAATGAACAGAATGTGGAAGAAGAAAGCAGATGAGGCAACGAGCTAGACAACACATGAACTTTATTCCTCTTCCAACATCAAGTACAGAAAATACTCTTCTGGGTCTCTGGGTGCCTCCTTTTTATAATCTTTATTTCCATCCCATGAGACCCAGGGAGCCAAAAACAATGCACTCAGTGGACAAAGACATGTGTGGAACATTAACATCATATAACATCAATCCTGCTTCTCACACCCTCTCTTCCTCCAGCGGCTCTGACATCTCCCAAACTCCCTGGGGGGCGAATAGTCCTTTCTGTTACGTGTGAGAATCCCCCGGTGCCACTTCCTCCTTCAGTCCTTTGTTCCATCTCCCCCCCCCACCCGGCTTCTGACTCTGGGTGGAGAACCCCCCACACAGTGCCACCACACAGCCCCCCCTCCCCCCCAAACACCCAGAAAGGGCACTAATCCCCCCGTCCTTTGGGCTTGAGCCGGTGCCCATAGAGGCTGTAGCGGGGGGTCGCCGGACTGGTCGAAACACCCTGCTGGTGAAGTGTGCAGGTGGGCACATTAGTCTGTGGAGGGGAAAAGGGTGTGGGGGGGAAAACATGTTAGCTTCGCGAGCGCAGGTCTCTACCGAGGGAACACCAACTTGCGGAGCCACTGAGGGTGGGCGTCCGCACTGGGGGGCTTGAGCCAACACCACCTGCTCATCTGCCAACACAAAAGTGGGCTTCAGCTTGTCGATGCAGACGGTCTCCTTACACCCCCCCAAGTATAACACAGAATGCTTTGTCCCAGTTTCCAGCACCCTGAACGGTCCATCGTACGGTGGGCGCAGCGGCGTCGCAGAGCAAGGGTGGGCACCCTTCTCGCACCACCCTGCTCTCCAGTTTTAACCCAGTAGGTGCGGACTGGAGCGCGCAAATGTCCGCGTCCCCAGTTTGCTCCGCGGCCATCGCAGGGAAGTTTATTTCCATGTAGACCGGGAAGACTAACACATGTGACAAGCAATCGGCCACTATGTTGAGCTTACCGGCAACATGTTGAATGTCAGTCGTGAACGCCGAAATCGCGGCCAAATGCCGTTGCTGCTGGGCCGACCACAGTTCCAAGACCTTGGACATCGCGTACGTTAGCGGTTTATGTTCCACGAATGCGGTGAACTCACGCCCTTCTAGCCAAAACTGGAAATGGTGTGTTGCCAGGTGGAGGGCCAACAATTCTCTGTCAAACGTACTGTATTTGCATTCGTTGTTGCGCAAAGTATGACTGAAAAATGCGAGCGGCTGCCATGAACCGAAGATGTAATGCTCCACCACTGCCCTTATGGCAACGTCAGACGCGTCCGTGGTAAGCGCTATCTGCACCGACGGGGCAGGGTGGGCTAGCAAAGCGGCATCAGTGAGCGCTGTTTTGGCATTTGCGAAAGCCTGGACTTGCTCAGGGGTCCAGTTGTTGTTTTCCGCAGGAGTCTTTTTCTTAAGCGTGGCATACAACGGCTGCATCAGCTGGGCTGCCCAGGGGAGGAAACGGTTATAAAAGTTGACCATCCCCAAAAACTCCTGTAGGGCCCTCACGATCTGCGGACGCGGAAAGTCTGACACTGTACGCACCTTATCAGGAAGCGGAATCGCGCCCTCCGGCGAAATGCAAGCACCCAAAAAATCGATCACTGGCACACCGAACTGGCACTTCGCCAGGGTAACTATAAACCTGTGTGCTTCTAACCTCTGGAAAACTATTTTGAGATGGGCGAGGTGCTCCTCCTCAGACGCGCTAGCCACCAGAATGTCATCTAAGCAGACAAAACAAAAGGCAGGTCGCGGAGCACCGCGTCCATCATTCTCTGAAAGGTTTGCGCGGCACCCTTTAACCCGAACGGCATGCGTAAAAACTCTAAAAGGCCAAAAGTGTCATGGTTCGTGTGCCGATCTCGTCCACGCTCGAGCCATGCATCATCTTTACCAGGTTTGACAGCAGTGTTTACATTCCGGCTACCCAAGCCTTTATTGTGACAGCGCTCGGAGGGGCTTCCTGCTGTCAAGCCTGACAGCTGTGCTGCATTTTCGGCTCATCAGCAGCGCTGTATTTACCGTAAGTGGGGCTCTGGGAGCAGAATAATGCGGCAGTCTCTTCAATATTCGTCAATAACCCGTCAACAATTTGTCAACAATTATTCCTTGCCAGACGTTGAGCGAGCGTTCCTCGGCTCAGACGTCAACTATGCCTTTCATGGTCTGGCTTATCGACCATCCTTGGGTTTTGACCGTAAGTGTGCTTCTTGTTTGCCTCATGTTCAAGTATTTGTGGTGTAGTGTGTTTTAGCCCACCGTGGCTCATTGTTTTGTATTGCTTTGTGCTTCTTTTGTTAATAAACAACTGTGCAACTTCACCGGTGACTTTTGGCATCTTATGGTGGCTCGCGAGGGCCACCGCATGACAATAGACTGCCACCAGACTGAGACGCCAGTCCCGGTGAGTTTTGCTTAATTGGACGATTGTTTTTTCCTGTCTGGGTAATGGCATGCTGGGAGAATGCCATCTTTCAGGAGCCGTGTTCAGAGCCTGGGCTACGAGCTAGCGGAGGCCCTGGACTACGTAGATGGAACGCTCTTCTCCGCTACGCTCAACGACACCCCCAACGATATGCGTTGGCACCTGGACTATGCTGAGTACCTTCTTAATAACCTTCCTTGCTACTTCGACCACCCGGAATTCATGATGAGGAGGGCAGAGATCGCTTCCCAACACGAGGTACTCCGTGGGCTGGAGGGAAACTCTGGCAGGAAGCCAAAGAGGAGGCATCGTCGCTTCTCGTTTCGAGATCCCGTTCCTGTCCCCGATCCGGTCCAGGAGCTCGCGCCATCCGGGGGCCATCCAAGACGTTGGCGCCATGCCCAAGGTGAACCTCAGTTAGATCCCCGTCTGAATCCGCTTCCAGCGAAGCCCGTTAGTGGACCCTCGCGAGCAGCTCCTCCTCGTCCTTCCAGGGGGCCCTCTATCACCATCCAGTGGGGAAAGGGAGGAACAACGTCCCCTACAGCTGGCACCATCCTTCCTCCAGGAAACAGGCAAGTGCAAGTTCCTTCTTCTCATCATGGTTGTGATTTGCCTTGTCTGACTCCTGGGGGCAGAGTTCGGGGTTCGCAGTCCCCCGAGCTCCCACCACCTGCTGTAGCTCTTTTCACTAAACCTGCTGCCTCTATGTCTCCCTCTGCTGAGCGGTCCACGACGCCAGGCCTACGTCGTCGGATGGGGGGTGGGGTCTGCGGTTCTGGAGAGCCTGATTCCAGCCCTGCAGCCACGTCGTGGGCAGAGGAGAAGAGCGGACTGCAGCCTGGAGCCTGCGCCGACGATGAAGCGTCCCCGGGTCTCCACATTGGAACAGTTTGAGCCAGCGGGTCGAGGGTCCCCTGCCACCAGGCCGTGCGGGTTATCAGTGTGGACGTCAGCGCCGGAGGATCCACAGACTGCAGAGACCATCATGCCGGCTGTGGAACCCACCGTGGCCTAGTGGGAGCCTGATGATGAACTTCTCCGTCCTGAGCCTGGATCGACGAAGTCCTGGACGGCGACAGAACCCGAGTGCAGGCAAGTGCTCTACTTTGTGTTTCTCCTTTCTGTCTTGGAGCATTTCTGCCTGCCTCCCGGGGAGGCAAGTCAGGGGCAGCCGCCTGCTGCACCCGAGCTCGTCTCGCTGGGCTCTGTCGCTACCGGTGATTCTGATCCCGGTTCTTTCTTGTCTTCTGAGCCTTCTTCCAGAGTCACTGGTGCGGAGCCAGTCGCGATCGCTGTGCTGGAGGTTCCAGGTTCGGGGTCGGAGGTCGTCACCAGTGCTGCGCCGACCCAGTCGGGGTCCGACGCAGACTGTTGGCGCGCCTGACAATGCCCAGCTGCTGCAAGTTGGCAAAATCCTCACGCACACTGGCCAGTTTAGCTGCGTCTAGGCGCCGAGGTCACGCGAACACCGGCGAGCCTTTTGTGGTTATGAAATGTTTGACCCTGTGTTTGGTTGCTGTAGCAGAAAAAGTTGGGACCGTGAGTGCTGGGAACTGTGAAAGTAAATACTGGTACTTACCCCATGGAGCTATAATGTTAGCCAGTGTTGTTGACCCAGCTCCCTGAGCTGTGCAGGGCAAGGAGGAGAAAGAGACATCGTCCACTGAACGTCTGTTGGCAACAACGACTAACAACCCTTAAGCACATAAAAAATCTGCGCCTAAAATGGGGGCAGAGCACGCAGCTACCATAAAGTCCCACTGATAATTGCGTCCATGCAAGCATATCGTCAGCGTCCATTCGCCAAACATCCTGATGGTGGATCCGTTGGTGGCCATGAGCTTGGGACCGCTGCCTCCTGCTGACCTGTCTGCGCTGACTGACAGGATGAGGCTCTTTTGGAAGCCGGAGTCCACCAAAAACTGTCTTCCTGAACGTGTGTCCGTGATAAAAAGCAGTTTGTTTTTGTTGCCAGCGGTCGCAGCTGCGACTGACTGCTGGCCGTGCCGTGCTCCCGGCTTCTTGAACTGACACGGCAGCGGCATTGGGCATCTGAGCCGAAATGGCGATGATAGAAACAGATCGCCCCGTTCCTGCGTCTCTTGACATCCGTCCCGGCTACCACCAACGACTCCTCGACCTCGCTGGAGTCTCTCATGGATGCTGGTGCCGCTGCATGCACGCTGAGAGCTCTGGTTGCTAAAATAATGCGATCTGCTTCCTGTGCCAGGGCACGGTAGTCCTTAGTCACCAGCAGTGGCGAGTTGGCCAGGATCGCCCTTGCTTCATTGCTCAGGAAATGTAGCATTTCTTAACTGTGCACATGATAATAAAGCCTTTGAATCTTTGAATCTGTAGCAGGTAGGTTCCTGAGGATCAGGTGGGCAAACAGGAAAGATTCGTTGTTCTTCCCCCTCAGTGCTAACATGCTTTCCATGAGCTCCACGGCTGATCTATCCCCTAACTCTGAACGTTTTAGGAGTCTCTCCGCCCTCTCACTGTCAGACAGGGTATAACGCTGGAGTAGCATCCACTTGAGCACTTCAAATTTCCCCTGGGCCAGCGGCTCCTGGGGCAGGCTTGTTACCTGTTGCGTGGCGCGCACATCCAGCCCTGCAACCACATGGTAATAGTTTGTGTCATCCGTTGTGATCCCGTGGAGTGCAAACTGGGCTTCTACATGAAGGAACCACACAGTCGGATTGTGAAGCCAGAAGTCTGGAAGCTTGACTGTGACAGCGCAAGCGGCGCTGGTGCTCTCCCTCTGGGTTGTCTCTGGGCCGGTGCTCAGCTCGTTCTCCATGGCACGTCTTGGGGTCACCAATGTGGAAGAAGAAAGCAGATGAGGCAACGAGCTAGACAACACATGAACTTTATTCCTCTTCCAACATCAAGTACAGAAAATACTCTTCTGGGTCTCTGTGTGCCTCCTTTCTATAACCTTTATTTCCGTCCCATGAGACCCAGGAAGCCAAAAACAATGCACTCAGTGGACAAAGACATGCGTGGCACATTAACATCTTATAACGCCAGTCCCGCTTCTCACACCCTCTCTTCCTCCAGCGGCTCTGGCATCTCCTGAACTC
Source organism: Pholidichthys leucotaenia (assembly GCA_020510985.1). Lineage (NCBI taxonomy): Eukaryota > Metazoa > Chordata > Actinopteri > Cichliformes > Pholidichthyidae > Pholidichthys > Pholidichthys leucotaenia. Next base: position 58,556,085 of record CM035843.1, on the reverse strand, counting down.
CCCGGGGGGGCGAATAATCCTTTCTGTTACATCTGAGACCCCCCAGTGCCACTTCCTCCCTCAGTCCTTTGTTCCATCTTCCCCCCGGCTTCTGACTTTGGGTGGAGAACCTCCCACACAGTGCCACCATAAGAAAATCATTAGGGCCTACCTCATTCACACAATACAACTAAGGCTAGGGGGAGACAGGTGCACTACCGTCCCACCTCCACACGGCTAGACAGATTATTCTGCCATCTTTGTTAAACGTAGTCTCTCAAACACAAAATTGCTGTGCTCCTAAAAGAAATAATTCAAAACAATCCCTTTTTTTTCTGAACATATATACAAACAGATCATTTCTTATCACACTAACACCAAACATCACTCATATTAACACCATGCATAATTCCTTAACCTGGGCAACTTATATATATCAACAACATACATTAAACACATTGACCTCCATTATCAGTCAGTCACCGTGGAGAGCCCACCCCCCCGGAGACCTGTCGGGCGGGTCCCGACCAGAGCATCATCTTCTCTTGGCACCCGAGGACGATCCACGTCGGTGCCAAGACACCTCTCTCGACCGGGCCTCCTCCCTGGGCCGAACCACATCAGCAACCCCTAGAGGAGCCTGACTCAGCTTCCAATGTTCCTGAGTGGCATGTTGTTTCACCGTGCCAGCTGGTCCTGCCCCGCTCGCTTTCATTTCAGACACTGGCGAAGCCGTTGTTACCCCCTTCTTCTCGGTACCTCCCAGCCAAACTCTGGAGGCAGGTTGGACCAGCCACTTGGCTCCACCCGCCGTCACGGGCATCCCACCGTGCCGCCCAGTTCCCTCAGCTAGGGCAACTTGGGCTCTGGCACCGGAACTCTCCTGCAATGGCCCTGGGTGGGGTTGGTCCTTCTCATCTCCCAGAATAGTAGGCCAAAGTTCGTCCCATATTGCATCGTCCAGCACTCGCGGAACGGGCCGGTCCCACAAGTCACAGCCTGACCACTCCTCTCCACTACCGCTGATGATCGTGAAGCCAAGTCCGTAGAAAAGGTCGCAGCCCATCACATTCGCTCCACTGGCGATCACTATAAACTGCAGATTGGCTACCTCCGCTGCCTTGTATCTAGCCGTCAGTTCCGGCGAACCCACAATGGACAATCTATTCCTACCATATCTACAAAATTGCGTTGAAAGACCTCTCACTCGGTGATATGGGAAAAAACTCCTCACAGTAGGCCAATTCAGCATGGATCTCACTGTGCCTGTGTCCACCAGTAATGGCACCTCTACGCCGTCCAACTTCACCATACGGTATGTACGGTCATCTGTGCTCGGGGAGACGGTGTGAATCACCGTAGCAGTTGGAGCAGGGCTTTGTGTCGCCGTTCCCCTCACTCGAACCTATTACAGGCCCTGGCAAAATGATGCAGGTGTCCACACTTGCCACAGCGTTTACCTCTCACCGGACACTCTCTAGCCTTGTACCAGTACTTATTGGACCCACAACCCAAACACCTGGGCGATCCCAGGGCAGACCTCATCTTCACAGCCACAACGCATTCCTCTTCTTCGCTGGCATCGCTGTCCGGGTCCACAACCTGCGCCGCTGATTGTGAGTCAGAGCAGTGTAGCGCAGCTCTCTCACTGAGGTCACGTGATAATTTGTCCACTGCTTCGCTTTGCTGAGCTATCTCCACACCCGTGGTTAACGTCAGTTCGCCAGAGTACGTTAGAAGTCTCAACCGTGCTGACGAGCAAAGCGTGTGCTCCGCCAACTGGTTGCGGACCATTTCTTCCTCCATATCACCAAACTGGCAGTCTCTGGCCAGCTGCCACAGGTCCACAACATAATGATGTACTGACTCGCCGACCTGCTGGAGGGGCTGCCGAAACCGAATCCTCCAGACGATGACGTTTGCAGGCGCACGAAAATGTTGCGCCATTAGCTCAACCACGTCCTCGAACCTATTGCTAGCACCTAAGGTAGCAAGGATACGCTGTCCTTCCATACCTAAATTGTGGACCAGAATTGCTCGTACCTTCTTCAGTTCACCAAGGTTTAGTTCCACCAAGTAATTTTTAAAAGTGGAGAACCATCTTACCCAAGGGACCGGAGGCTCTCCCGGAGACTCCAAAAACAGCTGAATTGAAGACACGCCAGCATCCATAACTTTATCCTCGTCACCAAATGTTATGTCTGTAAAACGTGGAGCAATGATGAGGCGAATGGTGAACTGCACAGGACTTTATTATAGACTCACAGTATTAATACAGATGCTTCCGCTAGGCTGAGAGGTGGTCGAAGAGACCACCCCTCTGCTGCGCAGCCCTCTTATACCCCAGGTGGGGGCGGAACTGGAAAGGCTGAGCCGTCACCCATGCCACACAATAATATGTCCCATTACCAACACAACAGTATTGTATGATGCTCTAGTCTGACAAGAAAATTGTGACGGGGTACAATATATATACAGAACAGGATGTCCTTGAAAAAGAAAGGTTGCCTATGGGCCTTTTCCTGTATAAAGGATAAAAGAAGAAGAGGGTTGCGGTGCTCATACTCAAAGCAAAATTGCTTTCTGATAACTAGTAGTCTTTACAAGAACTGCAGTGAGGGATAAAAATGTGGAAGCACTTTAAAAGCTGACGACAAAGATGTGACATTTATACTGTATACACATACATCTGCATACCTTACAATTATTCACTGGCTATTTCATTACGTGTGACTTTATCCTCATTCACGCTATTATTTAAAGTCTCCATGCCATGCCCTTTTTCCACATATTGAAACAGATCCAAAGAAGGTGTTAAAGGGAATATATGATGAAAATTTCACTTTTATAATGCTTTTGTGCATCTGTTTGGGTATTTGAAGAGGCTACCAACAAAAAAACTTTAACCGCCCCCCCCAACCCTCTCATTTGGTTAGGGTCAGCCTTTGTCTTAGTAACTCTTGCTAAATGAGCCACTTTGAACGAAAAAGTGGAAAAAATGCATCATAAGTAAGTCTTCTAATTAAATATCTATAACATGTTTTGGTCAAAACACATCAGGATTTAATTATTGCAGTGCCATTTTACACTCAGTGTAAAGAGTAATCCTCACAACAAGGCTGTTTTTCACACTTGATCTGTTGTTTCTCCCCTTCTTGTCACGCCGCGCCGCTCATCAGCGGCGCCACCTGCACGCACACCTGCACATCATCAGCGGGATATAAGCCGCCTCGCCCTGAGCTTCGGCCTGAAGCCGTCAGACTTCTTCATGCATCGCTGTGAGTTCCTTCACCCTCAGCGTATTACTCTGGTAAGAAGACCTTACCTCCTTTCCTCCCAAGTCTGCTCCCCTGTGCACAGGTGGATTCCCCGGCGGCGGACAACGCCTCTCCATCGCCTGCTCCTCGCTGCTGCACCGGGTGCTCCAGGTGGCTGTCTACCGGACCTCGTCCCTTGTTGTGCCAGTCATCTACCCTCTCCAAGTAAGATCCTCTCTCGCTCTTATACCTCCTGTGTTGGTGTGTGCCCGTCACCCTTCTCCTTGTGCTTTTCCCATAGGGTTGTCCGGCTGTACGGTCCCCTGCCTCTGTGCCCGAAGCAGACGCCGCCACCAACACATTTACATCCCGCAGACACACACTCATACACTCCTGTTGTTAATAAACTATTTGAACTACTCTGAGCCTGTGTGTGTGCGTCTCCTGAGCCGTGCGTTATGTCAGTACGGCTTCAGCAGAGCGGCTCGGCAGACGGCGGGCTCGCACACCGGCTTACCACCCTCGAGGCTCGGGTGGATCAGATAGCTTATCAGCAACAGGTGATCCTTAATCAATTAATAAATATAACTAATCGATTGGACCACTTGGACCCCCAACAGCCGTTCCCCCCAGCTCGTCAGGGTGGCGCGGCTCCTGCCGCTCCAGTGGCCGTCCAGTGGCCGTCCAGCAGGCTCCTGCGGCACCGACTCGGCTCACGCCCATTCCGACCCCCGCCCGCTTTAGCGGAAAGCTCGGCGGAGCGCGGGGGTTCATAATGCAATGTGAGTCCGTGTTCCATCGTGTACCCGGAGACTTTCCCTCAGATCACAGCCGAATTGGTTATATCGGGAATCTCCTGGAGGGGCGAGCATTAACTTGGACCTACGCCGTAATGGCGAGGCCCAGTTATGCCACCCTCACATATGACCAGTTCGTGAGACGCTTTCTGGAGGTCTTTGACCATTCGCGTACCGAGACGGTCCAGGTCGACCGGCTTCTCGCCCTCCAGCAGGGAAGCCGGTTGGCAGCGGACTACGCGGTCGACTTCCGGGTAGCAGCGGAGGAATTGGGCTGGGAGGATCGCTCCCTCTGTGGCCTTTTCCTCCGCAGTCTAAATGATGATCTGAGGGATGAACTGGCTGGGCGGGATATCCCTGAGACGCTAGCGGAGCTAACATCTCTTGCCATCAGTTTGGACAACAGGCTGCGCGAGCGCTCCTCGGGGCGGAAGTCGTCTTCTTCTTGCCCTCGTGGAGCCTCGTCGCGCCTGCCCCAAGCTCGCCCCCTGGCGACGCCGCCACCATCGCGCCCCGAGGAGTCGGAGCCGATGGTGACGGGCTGGACAAAGCTCTCCCCGGCGGAGAGACAACGCCGCTGTGAGTTAAATCTCTGTATGTATTGCGGAGATAGTCAACACACGGTAGAGCTTTGTCCGCAGAAGCCAAACGGCGGGGTCCGCGAGCCACTGTAGGGGGCCTCGCGGACGTCAATCGATTAAATCCCCTCACACAATTGAAGCTGCCCATCCGTTTCTGCCACAACCCCACTGGGCATCTCACCCACGCACTGGTGGATTCGGGCGCGGAAGGCAGCTTTATTTCACAAAGCCTGGCAACCCGACTGGGCATCCGCTGTCAGGCACTCAAGAACCCTATCTCCCTGGTCAACGTCTCTCGTGCCTCCCTTGGGAGAGTTACGCATCAGACCATCCCCGTCCCGGTTATTATCTCTGGAAACCACCGGGAGGAGATAACCTTTTACGTCCTGCCCAACTCTGTGTCGCCCGTCATCCTGGGGTATCCTTGGCTACGCCTCCACAACCCTGTTCTGGATTGGAAGTCCGCCGGGGTGTCGGCATGGAGTACGTTCTGCATGGGCACCTGTTTACAGTCTGCTGCCTGCTCTCCGTCCGCTTCTCCCCCTCTTACGGACGCAACGCCCCCGGACCTGTCCCTGGTGCCACTAGAATTTCACGACCTGGGTATGGTATTCAGCAAATCCAAGGCAATGTCTCTCCCTCCTCATCGGCCCTATGACTGTGCAATCAATCTCCGCCAGGGGGCACCCTTACCTTCTGGACGACTCTACAGTCTATCAGCGCCGGAGAAGGAGACAATGAACTCATACCTCAAGGAGTTGCTGAGTGCTGGGATAATCCGCCCATCATCATCACCTGTGGGGGCAGGATTCTTCTTCGTGGGTAAGAAGGACGGGTCCCTCCGTCCCTGCATTGACTACCGTGCCCTTAATGACATAACGGAGAAGGATCGTTACACCCTGCCCCTCATGGACACCGCTTTCCACTCCCTCCAGGGGGCGACTTGGTTCACCAAGCTGGATCTACGCAGCGCATACCACCTCATCCGGATCCGGGAGGGAGATGAGTGGAAAACAGCCTTCCGTACCCCGAACGGCCACTTCGAATACCTGGTGATGCCGTTCGGGTTGACCAACGCTCCAGCCGTCTTTCAGCGCCTCATCAACGACGTCCTCCGGGATTTCATCGGCCTCTTTGTGTTCGTCTACCTGGACGACATACTCATCTTCTCCAAATCCAGGGATGAGCACCAGGTCCACGTGAGGCAGGTCCTCCAAAGACTGCTGGAGAACTGGTTATACGTGAAGGCCGAGAAGTGTGAATTTTACGCAAAGACAACGTCCTTCCTGGGGTTCATCATCTCACACGACCAGGTGCTTCCAGACCCAGAGAAGGTGAAGGCGGTGGTGGAATGGCCTACACCTGCATCAAGGAAGCAGGTGCAACAGTTCATTGGGTTTGCGAACTTCTACCGCCACTTCGTCCCAAATTTTGGCACCATCGTCGGCCCGCTGACCCGCCTCACGTCCCCTAAGGTTCCGTTCCGGTGGACCGAAGAGGCTGCAGCTGCTTTTCAGGCGCTGAAGGCGGAGTTCTCCTCCTCCCGGGTCCTATGCCAAGTCAACCCTGCGCTGCAGTGCATCGTGGAAGTGGACGCTTCGGACACGGGAGTGGGGGCGGTGCTATCCCAGCGGTCACCAGACGACGGTATCAAACGGCCCTGCGCCTTCTTCTCCCGGCGCTTGTCCCCGGCGGAGAGGAATTACGACGTGGGTGACAGAGAGCTCCTTGCCATCAAGCTCGCGCTACAGGAGTGGCGTCACTGGCTAGAGGGGGCGGACCTGCCGTTCGTGGTCCTGACGGACCACAAGAACTTGGAGTACCTCAGATCTGCCAAGCGCCTGAACGCCCGCCAGGCGCGCTGGTCCTTGTTCTTCGCCAGGTTCCGGTTTACCATCACCTTCAGGCCTGGCTCCAAGAACGGCCTGCCCGACGCCCTCTCTAGGCCATTTGCCCCTGAGGAGTCGGAGGACACGGTCCATACCATCCAACCCAGGTCGTGCGTCGTGGGAGCCGTCACCTGGGACATCGAGAGCAAGATCCGGAAGGCGCAGGAAGCGGAACCTGACCCTGGCGGCGGACCGGAGGGGAGGCTGTTCATGCCATCCACGGTTCGGGGGGAGGTTATCCACTGGTTGCACACATCCAAGCTCACCTGTCACCCTGGCTCCTCCCGGATGATTGACCTCCTCCAGCCTCCACCCGGCCACCTTTTGGTGGCCGGGCCTGCGGAGGGACGCTGCCCGCTACGCCCGGGCCTGTCCAGTTTGTGCCACCAACAAATCGGGTAATGCCCCTCCAGCAGGTTTGCTCCAGCCCCTGCCCGTCCCTGGCAGACCCTGGTCGCATATCGCCCTGGACTTCGTCACCGGACTCCCAGTCTCGAACACCTACGACACCATCCTGACCATCGTGGACCGCTTCTCCAAAGCGGTACACTTCGTCCCCCTACGAGGTCTCCCGACTGCCCTGGAGACGGCGGACCTCCTCATCCAACGCGTGGTCAGGCTGCATGGGATTCCGGTGGACGTGGTCTCGGACCGAGGGCCCCAATTTTCTTCAGAGGTTTGGAGATCGTTTTGCAACGCCTTAGGAGCCAAGGTGAGCCTCTCCTCCGGCCATCATCCCCAATCCAACGGGCAGTGTGAGTGGACCAACCAGGAGCTGGAGGCTGCGCTCCGCTGTGTAACGGCATCCAAACCTACGTCCTGGAGTAACCACCTTGCCTGGGTTGAATACGCCCATAACACCGCTCGCTCTTCTGCCACAGGGATGTCTCCCTTTAACGCGTCCCTGGGTTACGACCCCCCGCTGTTCCCGGCGCAGGAGAGTGAGGTAACTGTCCCCTCAGTACGGGCGCATCTCAGGCAGTTCCGCTCCATCTGGGCGTCAGCGCGCAATGCGCTTTTACGCACGGCGGAGCGCAACAGAGCCGTGGCGGACCGGCACAGAAGACCTGCCCCGGCGTACAGAGTTGGGCAACAAGTCTACGTGTCGACCCAGGACGTGACTTTAAAGGGTGAGAGGAGGAAGCTGGCACAGCGCTTCATGGGTCCCTACCCCATCACCAGGATCGTCAACCCGGTGGCTGTGCGTGTAGCTATTCCCCCCTCCCTCCGCATCCATCCCACCTTCCACGTGTCCAAGGTGAAGCTGGCAGTCTCCGATCCCCTTTGCCCTCCTCCTGCTGCGCAACCCGCGCCCCGGATGATTGGTGGCCATCCGGCCTGGTCCGTCGTCTCTATCCTGGACTCCCGGCGCCGAGGTCGTGGGTTGCAGTACTTGGTGGACTGGAAGGGCTATGGGCCTGAACATCGACAGTGGGTATCCTCGTCGTTTGTGTTGGACCCGTCGCTCATCGCTGATTTCCACCGAGCGCACCCAGAGAAACCATCGCCAGGAGGCGCTGCTAGAGGGGGGAGTACTGTCACGCCGCGCCGCTCATCAACGGCGCCACCTGCATGCACACCTGCACATCATCAGCGGCGAGGGATATAAGCCGCCTCGCCCTGAGCTTCGGCCTGAAGCCGTCAGACTTCTTCATGCATCGCTGTGAGTTCCTTCACCCTCAGCGTATTACTCTGGTAAGAAGACCTTACCTCCTTTCCTCCCAAGTCTGCTCCCCTGTGCACAGGTGGATTCCCCGGCGGCGGACAACACCTCTCCATCGCCTGCTCCTTGCTGCTGCACCGGGTGCTCCAGGTGGCTGTCTACCAGACCTCGTCCCTTGTTGTGCCAGTCATCTACCCTCTCCAAGTAAGATCCTCTCTCGCTCTTATACCTCCTGTGTTGGTGTGTGCCCGTCACCCTTCTCCTTGTGCTTTTCCCATAGGGTTGTCCGGCTGTACGGCCTCCTGCCTCTGTGCCCGAAGCAGACGCCGCCATCAACACATTTACATCCCGCAGACACACACTCATACACTCCTGTTGTTAATAAACTATTTGAACTACTCTGAGCCTGTGTGTGTGCGTCTCCTGAGCCGTGCGTTATGTCACTTCTCATTCATTGTCTATTTAAAACTCCTCTCAAAACATTTTGAATCAGAATCAGAATTAGAATCAGGTTTATTGCCATTGTTCATGTAGTACACAAACTAGGAATTTGTCTCGGTACAATGCTGCAACATTAAACATGATAGGATAAGAGAAATAAACTATACATGTAATAAAGTGTAGGATAAGATTAAGTGATACTGGTCAACAGTTAAAATATATATTAGCCAGCAGCAGATACTGTGGAAAACTATATAGTGCAGTCGGTAATGCAGGAAGAAAAACAGTGATGATTGACATGAGTCTGGTTGAGCTGCTGTACATGGTGCACGAGAGTCAATAAGTCACTTAGTGTTCAGCAGTCTAATGGCAGAGGGGAAGAAGCTGTTCATGTGACGGGAGGTTTTAGTCTGGATGGACCGAAGTCTTCTACCAGAGGGGAGGGGGGCAAACAGTACGTGACCAGGGTGTGAGGGATCGGCTATGATCCGGCCAGCACGCCTCCGGGTCCTGGAGATGTACAGATCCTGGAGAGATGGGAGCTTGCAGCCGATCACCTTCTCAGCAGTGCGCACGACGCGCTGCAGCCTTAGTCTGTCCCTGGCAGTGGCTCCTGCGTACCACACGGTTATGGAGGTGGTGAGGATGGACTCGATGATGGCTGTGTAGAACTGCACTAACATCTTGGTGGGTAGCTTGAGCTTCCTCAGCTGCCGCAGGAAGAACATCCTCTGCTGGGCTTTTTTGATGAGTGAGCTGATGGTCAGCTCCCATTTGAGGTCCCTGGTGATGGTAGTGCCTAGGAAGCGGAAGGAATCAGCAGTGGTGATGGGAGAGCCTGAGAGGGTGAGGGGGGGCAGAGGAGTAGTGACTTTCCTGAAGTCTACAATCATCTCCACTGTCTTCAGAGCGTTCAGCTGCAGGTTGTTATTGCTGCACCAGGACGCCAGCTGGGCCACCTCTCTCCTGTAGGCGGACTCGTCGCCGTTGGAGATGAGCCCACATGGTAGCAGCACCACATGATTTTCTAAATATGTTTAAATTGTCCCTACTATGCACCTTATCTACATGTTGACACAGTTTCCAGAGGTGTTAATGAAATGTTTGTGGCATGCCTTGGTCAAAATACCTCAGGGTTTAAATATTACAGTACCATTTTCAACCCAACTGAAGGAGCCTTCATCAAAATGATCTGTTTTAAAGCATTTTACTTTAAATACTAATGAGCTCCAGTTCAACCCACCCTCCCTCTTTTGTCATTTCTGATATGTGTGGTAAATTGAGGCTAACGACAGATGGCTAGCAGATACTAGTTGTGGTAGTGGTGAGCCTGAGCTAACTAATGTAAAACTGGCTGAATGTGAGAATGCAAAATCCTAAATAAAGCAGAGGTTTGTGGTTTGAGTGGTCAGTGGTCCCTGGGAAATAATATGCTGCAGGAACCTTGAATGAGTGAAATGTTAACTCATAAATGCAGCTAACCACCACTAGAGGAGGGAGCAGTATAACAGGTATATTAAACTATGGTGAAATAATTTGTCAGTGCAAATAACATTAACATTAACCTGGAAGAAGAACATTTTTATGATAAGGGCTTTTTGGCAGAAGAATTGGTTTTATACTAAGAATACTGCTATCTGATCAGCCTTTGTTTTCTTCTCTGTATGTATCCTTTACAGAGTCCTTCAGGTTCAACAGCTCAGGAGCCCAATCCCATGCATGGCTGAGTTTTAGAGTAAGAAGCAGAGGACGACACATCAAGACTCTGAAGACAAACCCTAAATAAAATACATTATCACAAATAATAAGGGTTTTTAAGTAAGGTTTCATCAGTATTTTCTTTTAAAGCAAAATATACATATAGCTTGAAAGGTTGTAAATGTCTAAATAGATATTCTAATAAAGAGGACTTAGTTCTTATGAAAAAGTAGGCAAAACTAACATAACATTGTTACCCTTTTTCATTGTGAAGTTTTGTGTATTTGTACAATATGTAACAATCCACATGCATAAACCAAATGGTCCTCCAGTGATTGAGTAGCTCATTCTGGCCTGGTGAAACCACTGCAACAGCATGCGGATCTCCTGATCTTTGACCCAGAGCTTGACTTGTATACAACTTTGGTGAGCATCAGAGGAATTGCCAGTGAGGAATAACAACTCCTATGAAATGTGGACAGACAGGTGGACGGATGGATAGACAACAGACACAGCGCCACAGCATTAGCTCCTTTCAGTTTTGCCGGCGTGAGCTACAGATTTGATGTAAAACATTGAAATCAGGAGTTATCATTGCCTGATAGGCTTTTCTTCCAAACATGCACACATAATCCATTTTTTGCAGCAAGAAACGTGATCAAAAATTAGGGACCTGGGGCCTCATGTACAAAGACGTGCATGGATTTCCTACTGAAAGATGACGTGTGTTTAAATCAAGAAAATTCTGTAAGCAAAAAAAAAAATCCAGATGTATGAAACAGTGCGTAACCAGGAATCCAAGCACATTTCTGTGGTGTAGTGAGTGTGGTGTGTGTGTGCTGCCGTACCCGCCCCTGGTGTGACGTCAGGCAGGCACGGCCCTTGTGTATAAATAGTTTGGTTCTGATAATAAAGGGTGAACTTGCTGCATGACAGATGAGACTCCTGTCCCTCATTTTACATACATAACATTTGACAACGAGGATAAAAATTATGGGAATTAAAAAATTATCCACCACTAGCACCATTTCTGGAGTACATGGGAGAGCCGGTGATCCTGTGGCCACAGTGGAGCGCCATGTTCGAGAATTACATCAGGGCGCTGGGCTTAAGTAGGCTCGACGGGAGACAATGGTGAGCACTCCTGGCCCACAATGTCGGCGCGGAGGGCCGAAGAATTCTTGGTAGGTTGGGTGAAACGGAGTACTATGAGGATGCTGTCAAGTGGCTGGCCCAGTACTTCGACAAGCAGATGAGGACCATGAAGCTGTGGCTAATGGAGATGTTGGCGCCAGGAACAGCTAAGCTAGTTAGCTGGGGGAAGCTAATGACCCGTTTTGTGCCTATGGACAGGTTAGCCGCTAAACTAACTTTGCGCCAAAACCAAGCTACAAGCTACCAGCTAGACTTCAAGGTAGGACCGGGGCCATGAATGGAGGAGTCCCCGGTCACTGAAGACGGCGGGCCGGTCAAAGAGCTCAGCATGGTACAGGGCCATAGCGCTGATGAGTCAGACGGCGTGGTGTGCAGCGACAGCGGAAAGGGAGAGCAGCAGGAGTCATCCCCGCAGCTGGAAGCTAGGCAGCGAGTGAGTGGGACCATGGAAGTTGAGAGCCCCATGGAAGAACAGCGACAGCCGGGCACGGAGATGATGCAGCAGAGCGCCTGGAACGAGGGTACCGAGAGCAGCGACAAAACGCCTGGGTCAGATAGTGACGCTGATGAGAGTAACGCTAAGAGCCCCAAGGGAGAGCAACAGCAACCAGACACGGAGGCAAGACAGCGGAGCACCTGTAACGAGGGTGCTGGGAGCAGCGGCGAGGTGCCGGGATTGAGAAACGACGCTGGCGAAAGGGATGCTGTGAGCCATGGGAGTGAGCAACAGCAACCGTGCGCCATGGAGGTCGGGCAGTGTCTCAGTGCTGGAACTCAGGCCGCCCTGGACGAGGGTGCTGGATGTTATGGCGAGGCGCCCAAGGCAGCGAGTGGCACCGACAAGTAGGCTTCGGGTCTCCCTGGAGTTCGGCTACGGGGGGCCGGAGTGTTCGGGACAACGATGGTAGCTGCGGCGTGTTGAAAGTGGTCAGGAGCGGACCGATGAGCACGGACAGACGGTGTGCCGGACAGGAGCACGGTGAGTCCTGAGGAATGAGGCAGTCCGTGGTGAAGAGTGACATTTTTGCAGGAGAGGTTGATCCCGAAGGCAGACGGCGCCCACGGGCGTTCATGCTGTGGGGCTGCCCGGGACCTACGAGCCGGTCTTATCTACAGTGGCCAGGGGCGTGCATGATTTGGGGCTGCCCTGGTCCCCCGGGCCAGTGTTACCTCTGGCTGCTGGTGGACATAGGTGTGACTCAAATATCATTGATGTAAATATGTAGATATATACTCTGCTGGTGTGCATGTGAGTATGTACAGTATGTATGTTATGGGATTATTTTACTTATTTTAGAGACATTGTCCAATTTAGTTATTTTTTTGTGTGTATATTTTGAAAAAAAAAAGAAAGGAAAAAATGCTGGTTTGAATTATTTTGTGTGAATGTGATAGGCCATTTTCCTGCAGTTCATGATTCCTTGTTTCTTAGTGCACGATTCGGGTCCTAAATTGGGGAGGGTCTTGATTGGGTGTGTGGTTTGCATTTTTGTAAGGGGGAGGGGAATTGTGATGTAGTGAGTGTGGTGTGTGTGTGCTGCTGTACCCGCCCCTGGTGTGATGTCAGGCGGGCACGGCCCTTGTGTATAAATAGTTCGGTTCTGATAATAAAGGGTGAACTTGCTGCATGACAGATGAGACTTCTGTCCCTCATTTTACATACATAACAATTTCCTTTGTACATCACAATCTACTTGAAATTGAACGCAAGTGAGGAAATACCGGACTCCTCCCTTGACATGCATCCATTTGAATATGCAATTACATGTGTAGCAGTGTCAATAAAAGCATTCCTACTCGGCTTGCCAAGTGGGTTGACCCTCTTGGCGACACAGGTAGAGTGCTGGACTCTGAAGTCAGAGGTCATGAATTCAAATCCCTTGGTTGGCAGTTGGGGCTTGATTCCCCATCCACTTTGTTTCAAACAGATACAGTGGTGTGAAAAAGTGTTTACCCCCTTTCTGATTTCTCTTTTTTTTTTGTATGTTTGTCACACTTAAATGTTTCAGATCATCAAACACATTTAAATATTAGACAAAGATAACAAAAGTAAACACAAAATGCAGTTTTTAAATGAAGGTGTTCATTATTAAGGTAAAAATTCAAACTTACATGACCCCGTGTGAAAAAGTGATTGCCCCCTAAACCTAATAACTGGTTGGGCCACCCTTAGCAGCAACAACTGCAGTCAAGCATTTGCCATAACTGGCAATGAGTCTTTTACAGCGCTGTGGAGGAATTTTGGCCCACTTATCTTTGCAGAATTGTAATTCAGCCACATTGGAGGGTTTTCGAGCATGACCCGCCTTTTTAAGGTCATGCCACAGCATCTCAAATGGATTCAGGTCAGGACTTTGACTAGGTCACTCCAAAGTCTTCCTTTTGTTTTTCTTAAGCCATTCAGAGGTGGACTTTTTGGTAGACAGCAGAATTCATGGTTTCATTTACCACAGCAAATCTTCCAGGTCCTGAAGCAGCAAAACAGCCCCAGACCATCACACTACCACCACCATATTTTGCTGTTGGAATGAAAGTTCAACTTTTGTCTCATCAGTCCACAGAGTATTTTCCCAAAAGCCTTGGGGATCATCAAGATGCCTTCTGGCAAAACTGAGATGAGCCTTTTATCTTCTTTTTGCTCAGCAGTCGCTTTTGTCTTGGAACTCTGCCATGCAGGCCATTTTTGCCCAGTCTCTTTCTTATGGTGGAGTAACGAACACTGACCTTAACTGAGGCAAATGAGGCCTGCAGTTCTTTGAATGCTGTTGTGGGGTCTTTTGTGACCTCTTGTATGAGTCGTCACTGCACTCTTGGGGTGATTTTGGTCAGCTGGCCACTCCTGGGAAGGTTCACCACTGTTCCATGTTTTCGCCATTTGTGGATAATGGCTCTCACTGTGGTTCGCTAGAGTCCCAAAGCTTTAGAAACAACTTTATAACCCTTTCCAGACTGATAGATCTCAGTTACTTTGTTTCTCATTTGTTCCTGAATTTCTTTGGATCACAGCATGGTGTCTAGCTTTTGAGGGTCTTTTGGTCTACTTTACTTTGTCAGGTAGGTCCTATTTAAGTGATTTCTTGATTGAGAACAGAAGTGGCAGTAATCAGGCCTGGGTGTGGCTAGAGAAATTGAACTCAGCTTTCCAAAGATGTGATAAACCACAGTTAATTTATGTTTTAACGGGGAAGGGGGGATCACTTTTTCACACAGAGCCATGTAGGTTTGGATTTTTTTTCATTCATTCATTCATCTTCTTCTGCTTAATCCTTTTCGGGTCGCGGGGGGGGGGGGGGGGGGCTGGATCCTATCCCAGCATCTTTGGGCGAGAGGCTTAATAATAAACACCTTCATTAAAAAAACTGCATTTTGTGTTTACTTGTGGTATCTTTGTCTAATAGTTAAATTTGTTTGATGATGTGAAACACTTAAGTGTGACAAACACACAAAAAAAATGAGAAATCAGGAAGGGAGCAAACACTTTTTCACACCACTGTAAATACAAGCCCTGCACGTTTCATTCTCCTGTATCCACAATCAAAAACAATGGATTTAATGGAATTTCACGGACTGTGAGCTGGAGGTGCTCCTGAATGAGGCAAAGGTGCATAATAAAAATGTTTTAGTTGGCACGCTGTACTCTGGCATTAGCGCCAGATACAGGAAATTCAATAGCCTGCTCACAGCCGTACAAGATGAGTTGTTTTCTTTTTTTCAGACAGGGATGAGAAGGAGTTGTTTATTTTACCTTGACATGTTTCAACTGATGCCTGCAGTTGTCCTCAGAAGCATCAGCTGATCGCTGTGATTTGTGACCAGCTGGGTGGATCAGCTGGTTAAAGGAAAACAGTAATGAAAAAGACAACAATATGAACCTATTTAGTGGGTAGCTACAGTCACCTGTCAGTTGAAAGCAGATTATATTAGACTCGACAAGTACGTAGTTTATGTCCAAAATGCAAATCTCATACTTTATAGTTATATACACCTTACATGGATTACACACACTACTAAATAAATGAAGTGTGCCAGGGAAAGGGTGAGACTGTTGCATTTCAAACTTTATGCATGTGTTTATTGACATAACTACTGTACACACAGAGGCAATTGGGGGCTTGGTAGAATGCTGTGAAATTGTAGTTTAATCAGCAAAATAAGGAAGTCACTTACTCAAACCACTGACTTGTAATGAAGCCTTGAAGACAGGGTGATATTTGGGGGTGCACAGGCACATTGTGCATGAGGTGGGTTATTATTAGGACAATTACATGAATTTACTCACTAAGAAGCCACCCATCCACACAGTGCTAGCTTGTAGTTTGTTCCAAACAATGCTGTTCATTAGAATCATTTGGAAAACAGGCTCTGGCGGCAAATTGTGCTTTGATGTTGGCTTGTTCAACTGCCTTGTATGGGAATATGATTTACCTGGGTGACAGCTGGATAATGCCATCCCACATAGCTGACATAGCTCAGGTCAGGGTTGACTGGGAAATTCCCAATGGGTCTGCCAGCTCCCTCTGAAATGCCCCTGTAGCCAGGAACCCCAGAGTTATCAGCACCTGCACTGGGAAGGGCAGCGCATGGCTTCTCGCCGTGTCACGCTTCAAGAGCGGCCGTAGCTCTGAGTACAGTTCCATAAGGACTGCCCGTGGAAACCTAAACCAGCTAACAAGCCAGTCATGATCCTGAGCCAGAAAATCTTCCATCTCTAAATACCCTTTCTCTTCTTCTCACTGCGTGATTTGCAATATCCTCTAATAACGCTGACGCCATTGTTGTTAGAGGCATTTTCTGCACTTCTTTGCGCTTGCTTTTTAAAAATTTTTTTAAAAATTTTGTATATTTTATTAATCCCAGAGGGAAATTCAGGGGATCCACGTGGATGGATGAGGTAGCCATGGTGTGGCACCAATCCCGTCACTATTTAAATCAAAATTTTATTTATTTAGTGAATGCAAAGTCCTTAAGCCAAGCAGTTGCCTCCTGGTTTGCTGTATGGAGGGTGTGTAATCCTCCTTCCAGTTTTTGGAGCGGGCAAGCCTCTATGATGTGTTCCATTGTTTGCTCCTCTCCACATGCGCACAGTGGGCTAGGGCTACTGCCCTATCTGTGAAGGCTGGCCAAGCAGGGGCCATGTCCAGTCCTGAAGCGATTGAGTGTAGACCATTGTCTCCTTGGGAGGTTGATGCCCGGGACCTGTTGGTTGGGGTTTATCACCAGCTGTTTGTTTGGGACCTCCTTGGTCTCCCATTCCTCTTGCCAAGCTGTCTGGATGGTAAAGTCAGCTGGGGGAGGGTTTTTCCAAATCGGCCGTCTGGATGAAAGTCGGGCAGCGGGTGGGGTGTAGATATCTGCATGGATTGGTAAGTGAGGAAAATCTTTAACTTTTTGGAGCATCCTTTGAGTTAATGCTGCTCGCCGGATGTGTGGAGGGGCTATGTTTGACAGTACAGAGAGCCAGGGGAGTGGTGTTGAGCGGATTATTCCAGTTATAGTTCTCATGGTTGAGTTGAGCTGGGTGTCTACATGGTGTGTGTAAGATGACCTGGACCAGACAGGGGCACAATATTCTGCTACAGAGTATGAAAGGGCCAGTGCTGAGGTGCGCAGGGTGGAGACTGCCGCCCCCCATTTTGCACCAGCGAGCTTGCAGAGAAGGTTGTTTCGTACCTTCACCTTAGCAGCCGTCCCCTTTAGATGTTCCTTGAAGGATAAGGTCCTATCAAGGGTCACTCCAAGATAAGTTGGATTTGGGGCATGCTTAAGCTTGAGTCCGCTCAGGTGGATGTTTAGTTCTCTGGCAGCTTTTGCATTGTGGAGATGGAATACACTGGAGACGGTTTTTGCTGGGCTTGGTTTTAGGCGCCAGATTTTGCAGAACTGGTCCAGTTTGGCAAGATCTTCCGTGAGCACCCGTTCCAGTGGTTCAAAGTCTGGTGCTTGGAATGCCAAACAGATGTCGTCTGCATAGATGAATTTGCGGGATTTTGTAGTAGGGAGGTCGTTTATGTAGAGGTTGAACAGAGTTGGAGCTAGAACTGAGCCTTGTGGGAGTCCATTTTTCTGCATTCTCCATGCACTTGTGTTCTGACTGAGGTGGACTCTGAACCTTCGGTTGGTCAGCAGGGTTTTTATAATTACTGTTGCCCAAGCAGGGATCGCCTTTATAAGTTTCAGGAGGAGGCCTTTGTGCCAGACCGTATCATAGGCGGCTGTAAGATCGAGAAACACAGCCCCTGTCTTCAGTCTGCTCTCGAAGCCATTTTCGATGAAGGTGGTTAGGGCCAGTACTTGTTCTCCTGTACTGCGGTCCTTGCGGAAACCTGCTTGATCCACACTTAGAATATCCTCTATTTCTGGGGAAATGCGTTGCAGTATTAGGCGCTCCATGATTTTGTAAGGAACGCTGAGTAGGGAGATTGGGCGGTAGCTTGCTGGTAGTTTGTGGTCTTTGCCAGGTTTTGGGATGGCAATGACCTTTGCTGTCCGCCATTTCTTTGGGATCGAGTTTGTTTGTGTGATCCTTGTGTAGAATTGTGTCAACCAGGTTAGGGCTCGGGGGCCAAGATTTTTCATGAATTCTGGGAAGATGTTATCGTATCCTGCTGCCTTTCCACATTTCAGGCCCTGTAGGACTTTCTCCAGTTCAGCAGCCTCGAAGGGTTCAGGGTTCGTTTCCTCTACAGGCATTTTTTTGGTGTTTTTTTTAGCTCAGTTGTAACTGCTCTTCTGGTGTCTTTGTCTTGGGGTGCTTTGGCGATAGTCAGTAGGTGGGATCTCCTTGGGACCTCCTTGGAGGTCCCAAGGAGGACCTCCAAGTTTGGGACCTCCAAGGAGGTCCCAAACAAACAGCTGGTGATAAACCCCAACCAACAGGTCCCGGGCACCAACCTCCCAAGGAGACAGTGGTCTACACTCAATCCCTTCAGGACTGGACATGGCCCCTGCTTGGCCAGCCTTCACAGATGGGGTAGTAGCCCTAGCCCACTGTGCGCATGTGGAGAGGAGCAAACAATGGAACACATCATAGAGGCTTGCCCGCTCCAAAGACTGGAAGGAGGATTACACACCCTCCATACAGCAAACCAAGTGGCAACTGCTTGGCTTAAGGACTTTGCATTCGCTAAATAAATAAATAAGTAGGTGGGATGCAACTTGGTTGGGTGTGACGGATGCTCGGCTTTGGCTAGGGGGCTTCTGTGCAGCTCCTAGGCGACGGATGAGGCTCCAACATTTCCTGCTAGAGTGGGTAAAGCTCCGGTCAGCAACTGTCTCCTCCCATTTCTTTCGCCGGGCTGTATTTAGCGATTCAATGAGATGGTCTGCTATCTCTGGGTCCCCTGATGTTTGATAGGATTGTAGGAGGGCAGCACTTTCTCCGTCCAAACATGGGACATAGAGGGGTCGGTAGCCTTGTGGGATTGCAGTATGGGCAGCCTTGAAGATTGCGCTGCAGAAGCGGTTGTATGCTTCATCTACAGTGATGGTGTGGAGTGGGATGGTAGCAACGCTCCGGTCCAGAGTTTCACTGAATTTCTTCCAGTTGGCTTTGCGGAAGTTCCAGCGCATCTTCCTTGGGCTGTATATGACTGGAAGTTGTAGGCCAATGTGTACAAGCAGGGGCCGGTGTTGGCTGTGTGGAAAATCATCAAGAATGAGGATCTGTGTAGGATATGGCTCCCCATTCAAAGAGCTGACCCAACACAGGTCAGGAGAATAGTCCTTCTTCCACCTAGCAGAGTGGAAGGTTCCTCTTTGTTTGGGGTCGTATATCAAAGCGAGGTCATTTCTGGATGCTCAGTCTGAAAGTGCCTCCCCATCACTGTCCACTGCTGGGTACCCCCAGTCAGGGTGATGGCTGTTAAAGTCCCCCACATAGATGGCTGGGTGGGGTAGGGTGGGTAAGACCTGCAGATCCCAGTTGGCATTAGGGGGCTTGTACACATTGACAATATGGAAGCCACCAATGATTATGGTGTCTGAGAAATGTGTTGTTATCAGGTGATTTGCTTCAACTATGTCAGAACGCACATAGGTGGCACGTCCATGTTTAGCATGTAGAACATAGCACAGGAGGTCAAAGCCTTTGATGGTGAAGCGGCCAGCTTCCTCTGTGCCAATATGAGTCTCTTGGAGGCAGATTACATCAACTGAATGTTGGAAGGCGAGGACTTCGATAAGGCTTCGCTTGGCTGCAGATAGGCCTTCAACGTTTAGTTGTAATATGCGAAGGGCAGATCCTACCACAAAGTGCTCTTGGGGCTGTTTGCTTTCGGCTTTAGGACTGTGACTAGGATTCTTCTTTGACTTGGCACAGAGGCGTTGTCTCTTCGAATTTAGTCTGCTGGTAGGATCATTAGCTTCCCCAGGCGAGCCCGGGTACTGGCGGAGGGCGCGACGAGAACGCTGATCCATTGCCCCCCCCCAAAAAAAATCAAAATCAAATCAAATCAAATCAAATTTATTGTCATATTGCTGTACATGCAACTGTAGTGCAGGCAAGATGAAATTGCGTTTCTCTTGGCATCCATATAAGTAAAAGAACATGATTTAAGACACACTCACACATATCTTCACCCCCCACCCCACCACATCCATTCACACATCCCTGAGACATACTTGAAAAACTAACCAGAACTATAATATATAAATAATATACATAATGTCCGTAGGTGCAGTAGTATGTATGAGAGATTCCGGATCAACTGTTCAGCATCCTAACAGCTTGTGGAAGGAAGCTGTTAATCAGTCTGGTGGTTCTGCCTCTGATGCTCCAGAATCGTTTGCCAGATGGCAGAAGTTCAAAGTGTTTATGCAGAGGGTGAGAACGGTCCTTGACAATGTTCAGTGCCCTGCTCGTACAACGGTTCTGAAAAAGTTCTTGGACAGAGGGGAGGGAGACTCCAATTACCCTCTCAGCTCCCTTAACTATCCTCTGCAGGGCTTTTATGTCTGACATACTGCAGCTGGAGTACCATGTAGCAATGCAGTATGTCAGAACACTCTCCACCACACCTCTGTAGACGGTCCTGAGGATGCAGATGGGAAGAGAGGCCTGTTTGAGTCTCCTCAAGAAGTGCAGTCTCTGCAGGGCCCGCTTCCTGATCCCCAAGGAATTCTTGCTCCAGGTCAGGTCCTGCGAGATCTGCACTCCGAGGAACTTGATGTTCTCCACTCTCTCCACTAAACGGCCGCCGATGCTGAGGGGGACGTGTTCAGGCTGTGACCTCCGGAAGTCGATAATCATCTCCTTCGTTTTGTCCACGTTGAGCACCAGATTGTTCTCCCTGCACCAGCCCTCCAGGTCTCTCACTTCTTCCCTGTACATTGATTCCTCATCCCTCTGAATAAGTCCCACCACTGTGGTGTCGTCTGCAAACTTAATAATCTGGTTCCCCTCGTGTCTGGATACACAGTCATGTGTTAAAAGTGTGAACAACAGTGGACAGAGTACGCAGCCTTGACGGGATCCGGTGCTCAGCGTGATAGAGTTGGAGATGTTGTTTCCAACCCGGACAGACTGAGGTCTCTCAGTCAGGAAATCCAGGATCCAGAGACATGTGGCAGTGTTCAGACCAAGAAGGAATAATTTCTCCATCAGTCTCTGGGGAATAATGGTGTTGAATGCTGAACTGAAATCAATGTACAGGAGTCTGGCGTAGGTGTCTTTCTGACCCAGGTGGGTGATGACAGAGTGCAGGGTGGTGACTATAGCATCCTCCGTGGAGCGGTTTGAACGATATGCAAACTGGAGCGGGTCATGTGATGCAGGGAGGCAGGCTGTGATGTGTGGTTTGACAAGCCGTTCAAAACACTTCATCACAATTGGTGTCAGTGCAACAGGATGATAGTCATTCAGACAGGACACAACTGGTTTCTTTGCCACCAGTACTATGATAGAGGTCTTGAAGCATCTGGGAACGATGGCCTGACTCAGGGAGATGTTATAAATGTCAGTCAGGACATTCGCCAACTCGCTCGCGCAGTCTCGGAGCACACGTCCCGGGATGTTGTCCAGACCTGCAGCTTTACATGGGTTGATCCTGGTTAGGGTCCTCCGTGTGTCCGCTGTGTTGATGGTAAAAGCTGGTCCGACCGATGGTGGGGATGGGGCAGCCCTCCCTCTGATTGTCAGGTTTGATGCTTCAAAACGTGCAAAGAAGTCATTGAGCCTGTCTGGAAGCGAAGCGTCACCATCATTGACCCCCTGCCTAGGCTTATAGCCTGTCAGTGTCCGAACTCCCTGCCACATCTGCTTGGTGTTCCTAATGTCACAGAGGTGTTCCTGGATTTTCTCTGCATAGGCACGCTTCGCCGTCTTAATTCCCTTTGAGAGTACAGACCTGGCTGAGCAGAGGGCGATCCTGTCCTTCGCTCTGAAGGCTGCATCTCTGGCTGTAAGCAGCGAGCGCACCTCTGCAGTCATCCAGGGCTTATGGTTTCGCCGCACAGTGATGGTCTTCACTGTAGTGACATCCTCTGTGCACTTCGCGAAGTAGCTGGTGACCATTTCAGCATACTCCTCCACATCTGTCTTGTCTTCCTGGGAGGCTGCTATTTTGAAGACCTCCCAGTCTGTGTGCAGAAAACAAGTCTTTCAGTGCAGAGGTTGCACTCTCTGGCCAAATCCTGATTTGTTTCACTACTGGCCTGCTGCGCTTCAGTAAGGGTTTGTAGGCAGGCACCAGCATCACGGATATGTGGTCAGAAAGGCCAAGGTGGGGGTGGGGCATTGCCTTATATGCATCTGTGTTTGTGTACACTAATTCCAACATATTCCTCTGGTCTTAAGGTCTACACATTGTTTAAACTTGGAGAGCACAGTCTTTAAATTGGTGTGATTAAAATCCCCCACAACCACCACAAAGCTGTCCGGGTGTGAAGTTTGGATTTCGCTAATAGCATCGTGCAGTTCCCCGAGTGCCTTCTTAGCATTAGCGTTAGCATTAGCGCTCGGCGCTATGTAAACAGCAGCTACAAACACGTTGCTGAATTCCCTCGGCAGATAATATGGCCGACAATTTACAATAAGGAACTCCACCAACAGAGAGCAGTGTTTAGATACTAATGTGGCGTTAATGCTTCGTTAATGCAGATCTTCTCACTTCTTCTCCAGTCCGCAGGGGGACCAGACTCAATGTCCGTTTGAGGCGTGATGTCAATACACACTGCGAGCTCAAAGTTCCCTCATGTCTGGGTCTCTGCCAAGGAATATGTGAGCTACATAATGTTACGCCACATCACTCCCCCTGAAACGCCTAAGAACGGACATACCCAACATTACTCTAACTGTTATACACCTTATGTCAATAATGGACAGTCATACACACTATGTCAAGAATGGACACACACACTGACTTCATGTCAATAATGGGCAGTCATACACATTACACCCTTACATCACCCCCCCTTTGCAGGATCTACAGCACAATTTACACGGGTTGATCAAAATACACATCACTCTGCCCGTTGCTTAGGCTTCAATCTCCTCCCGAATCTGCTGAACGCAGGCTTCGCAGCCTGTGTTGTGCCGTCCTGCGGTGCGCCTGTGGAATGAGGGTGAGAAGGGTTATTTACCCCCTGCTGGGGAACTAGGGGCTGTTCCTTGGGAGGCCTGCCACGTCGAGGCACCCCCGCCGGCCGTACAGGTTCGTCATGTAACACAAAAGCAGGCTTTAATCTGTCAACACTGATTGTCTCTTTCCTGCCCCCCAAGTCCAGCACAAAATATTTCTCCCCAGTTTCCAGCACTTGGAACAGACCATCGTAAGGTGGACGGAGGCTGTGACGCTGGGCGTCGTGCCTGACAAAAACAAACTCTGCGTTTTGTAAAGCCTTGGGAACAAAAACCTGCGGAAAAGTGTGATGAGCAGGGCCTGGGAGCATTTCTGCCCCCGTGCCGCGTAGAGGTCCCCGCACCGGGGGTCGCTCGGGTGCTGCATGGGCTGGCAAGAATTCTCCTGGCAGCCTGAGAGGTTGAGTAAAAACTAATTCAGCAGGTGAGGCATCTAAATCCTCTTTGGGTGCCGAACACAACCCCAATAAAACCCATGGTAGTTTGTTTACCCAATCTGTATCCGTGAGCAACGCTCTGAGGGATGCCTTCAACGATCTGTGAAAACGCTCGCATAAACCATTGGCCTGTGGGTGATAAGCGGTGGTACGATGGGCTGTTGCCCCTAAGCCGCTGGCCATGGTTGACCACAGCTCTGAAACGAACTGCGGACCCCTATCGGACATAATGTCCGACGGGACTCCGAACCGCGCTACCCAGGCTGTTAAAAAAACGCGAGTCACCTCTGCTGCTGTGGTAGACTGCAATGGGACCACTTCCGGCCAACGCGTGGTCCGGTCCACCATTGTCAGGAGATGTGTGAACCCCTGCGAGGGCGGCAGGGGTCCCACTAGATCTACATGTACATGATCAAACCTCTTAGCTGGGATGTGGAAAGGTTCTAAAGGAGCTTTTGTGTGCCTGTGAACTCTGGCCCGCTGGCAGGACATGCAGGCTCTCGCCCACTCCTTCACGTGCTTGCGCAGGCTCGGCCAAACAAACTTCTCTGCTACCATTTTCACCGAAGCGCGTACTCCCGGGTGTGCTAGGGAATGCACCGTGTCAAAAACACGACGGCGCCACGTGGCCGGTACCACTGGGCGAGGTCGCCCGGTGGATACATCGCAAATAAGCGGGGGTGAACCGGTTTGTAAACTTACATTCTCCAGTCTTAACCCTGTTGGTCCAGACAGGAGCGCGCGCACGTCTATGTCTTCGCCCTGCTCTGCTGCCATGGCCGCGTAATCTATCCCTACGTGCACCGGAGCCGCGTGCGCGTCCGCGCTGTTACTGCGCTCCGCGTCTGCGGCGCTACAGCCCCCATCCGCGTGGACAGGCGCTGTTACCGCTCACGAGAGGCAGTCCACCACCACATTAAATTTACCGGCTACGTGCTGTATATCGGTGGTGAATTCTGAAATTGCGGCCAGCTGCCTCTGCTGTCAGCCTGACCATGGTTCTGAGATTTTGGACATTGCAAAGGTTAGCGGTTTGTGGTCGACAAACGCGGTGAAACGCCGCCCTTCCAACCAGAACTGAAAATGGTGAATGGCCAGGTGGAGCGCTAGCAGTTCCCTGTCAAACGCACTATATTTTCGCTCAGCATCGCGTAGGGACCTGCTAAAAAAAGCGAGTGGCTGCCAAGCCCCAGAGACTTGCTGTTCTACCACGGCTCCTATGGCCACATCTGACGCGTTTGTGGTTAGCGCTATTAGGGCTGCCGGGTCTGGGTGAGCCAGCAGTGCTGCATTCGCTAGTGCTTTCTTAACCTCAGTGAATGCGCGCTCCCGCTCCGGGGGCCACTCAACCGCATTGGAGGGCTTCCGTTTTTTTAGCGCGGCGTACAACGGTTGCATGAGCTGCGCCGCGTGATGAAACGGTTGTAAAAATTTACCATACCTAAAAATTCTTGCAACGCTTTCACCGTTTGTGGTTGGGGAAACTCAGCCACTGCGCGTACTTTGAAGGGCAGCGGAACTGCACCCTCTGGGGAGACGCGGTGCCCTAAAAAATCGATCTGTGCTGCGCCAAAGAGGCACTTGGCTGGGTTGATTATCAACCCGTGCGCTCCCAACCTCTGAAAAACAGTTCTGAGGTGACTTTCGTGTTCCTCCTCAGAGGCGCTGGCGACCAAAATATCATCTAAGTAGACAAAAACAAAAGAGAGGTCGTGCAAAACAGCATCCATCATGCGTTGGAAGGTTTGTGCAGCGCCTTTAAGGCCAAAAGGCATGCGTAAAAATTCAAAAAGCAAGTCCTACAGCTCCTCTCTCAATCAGGGAATGAAGAGGTCGAGCTGTGGTAAACCACATACCTTTATACTCTTACATCAGACACAAATCACATTCACATCAAACACAGAATTCCATTCACATTTAATCCTCCCATTGTCCTCTCGGCTTCTCTGTCTGACCCCAGGAGTCAGACAGCCTCTTCAGGTCCACTCTCAGATCTTCTCACTTCTTCTCCAGTCCGCAGGGGGTCCAGACTCAAAGTCCGTTTGAGGCGTGATGTCAATACACACTGCGAGCTCAAAGTTCCCTCATGTCTGGGTCTCTGCCAAGAAATATGTGAGCTACATAATGTTACGCCACATCTGCAAGCCTCAAAATTTTCCATTGGAAAACTTCTGCCAGGGGAGAGAAGACACAGACCAACTACTATGCGTTCATCACTTCCTGTTCATTTATAGGTAACACTTGTTTGAAATAAAAGATGACATTTAAAATAAATACACAGTCGTGAAGCAACACAGTTATTGCTGTTAATTAACTTAGCTGAGTCGTGTAAGTTTCATTTTTCGCTTTTTAAAGACACCGCGAGTTACGTTTTGGAAATGGGGTGAATATGGTGGTGAAATGTTAAATAACTTTGTTGGTTCATTCTTCATACTGTTGTGTTCATCTCTTACTAACGTTAGCAAAGCTCACTCGCACCGAGACCATGTAGCGGCCATATTTCAGTAGCCGTGAAATGACATGCTAAACTATGAATGAGCATGGTGATGACGTGTTTTAACACGTCATCACCATGCTCATCACGTCATCACCATGTTTTAACATGTCATCACGTCATAAAATAACCTGCCAGTAATGTCTATCTGGTTAAACGCTAAAGCTAATGGATTTATGCTGAGCTCCACTGTTAAACAGCTGTTACCAGACTCTGCAGACTGAGCCATAAATGATCCTTCTTCACAGAGTGCTTTATGATGTTTGGAGAAAATGTAGTTGCAGAACATTCTTTGATTAAACTGAATCATGACTACAGTATTAATCTGATATATTTTAACTTGTTTTTATATTTAAAAGACTTCTGCCACCTTACTCTTCTCCCTTTTTTCTGAATAATGCATGAAATATCAGTATTTGTATGAGATAATTCTTTAAAGCTAAATCATTTCCCCTTCTCTCTCTCAATACTATGTGGATTAATCTGCTCCCATGAGGGAGAACCTTGTTCTGTAAAATGCTGTTGCTGTGCTCTGACGGGGGATGTGACAGACATGATGGAGGTGCTGGGAGACTACTCCTTCAGATGGCTGTTGAAAAATGATATTAAGTACATTATGCGTCCTATCAAGGTTCTTCAGAAGGAGGAGGCTTCGGGTATTAGCATGGCTGAAGGTAACAGGAGGAGTAGCCTACCTAGACTCTGCCTTCAGCTTCCCAGAGATCAAGTCTCTTTTGGACGTTGAGGCTGTTGTTGCTGAAACATCCCCAGAAGATGATTAGCTGGTTGACTTTGGCTCGCATGCCAGGAGCACCTGGAAAGAGATCTGGGGGAGCAGAGAAGATGGCTATGCAGACTTTGTGGTGAGGAAGACCTGCACTGAAGAAACCCACATGTAGAGCATACAGCAGCACCTGCTGGAGAAGAAGCAGCAGTCAGCTTCTGCCACCACACCTGCAGGACACGCCTCAAGCAACGCTCAGAAGCACCTTGGTAAGTTTTTATCCCAATGAATATTAACATTAAAAATGTAAGATCAATTTTTTTTTTTTTTTTTACTGGCTATATGAATTTACATTTCAGACATCCTATCTGACATGTGAAAAATGATTTTATTCACCTTAACTCAGATTTACTAATTCTTGCATTTTGTACATTCTAATTCTTTTCTTCCTCACAGGGATGGATGAGGATCAACAGCTGAAGCAGCAACGTTGAGCATCTCAGCTGCAAAGCTACAAGTGAAGAGCTGTAAGTCCACATTTATCATTCTGACTAAATGACAGCATTGGTTTTAGCTGAGTTTTAGCTGATGTCAGTACCTGGTGTGTGGTGTTGGACACCACCTGACCTTTTTCAGGTGGACCTGGTGTTGGACCTTTTTCCACTGGTGGTGTTGGACACCACCAATGGAAAAAGGTCATTGACAGCCTGCTGCAAAAACACCATGGGAAGAAGGATTTCCTACAGCTTGGAGACCACAATTACAGTGGGGGAATAAGCATTTGATCCTCTACTGAATTTGTAAGTTTACCCCCTAACAAAGAAATGAACAGTCCATAAATTTTATGGTGGGTTTATTTTAATAGAGAGAGACAGATCAACAAAAAAAAAAAAAAATCCAGAAAAAAATATTCACTAAGGGTTATAAATACATTTGCATTTGATAAAGGGAAATAAGTATTTGATCCCCAAGCAAAACATGACTTAGTACTTGGTGGAGAAACCCTTGTAGCATCACAGAGGACAGACGTTTCTTGTAGTTGGTCATCAGGTTTGTGGACATCTCAGGAGAGATTTTGGTCCACTCCTCTTTACAGATACTCTCCAAATCCGGAAGGTTTCCAGGCTGTCACTTAGCAACTCAAAGTTTCAGCTCCCTGCACAGATTTTCTATGGGATTTAGGTCTTGAGACTGGCTAGGCCAGTCCAGGACCTTAATGTGCTTCTTCTTGAGCCACTCCTTTGCTGCCTTGGCTGTATGTTTTGGGTCACTGTCATACTGGAAGACCCATCATCAGTGTTCTGGCTGAGGCCAGGAGGGTCTCATCCAAGATTCTATGGTACATGGCCCCGTTCATCGGTCCCTTGATATGGTGAAGTCTTTCTATATCCTTAGAAGAGACACAGTGCCAAAGCAGAATGTTTCCACCTCTATGTTTGACAGTGGGGATGGTGTTCTTGGGGTCATATTCACCATTTCTCTGCCTCCAAACACGGTGAATTGAGTTGATTCCAGAGCTCAGTTTTGGTGTCATCTGACCACACCACATTCTCCCAAGCCTTCTCTGAATCATTCAGGTGTTAATTAACAAACTTCAGATGTGCCTTCTTGAGCAGGGGAGGAGGTTGGGGGGAATAAGGACACGTACTTATATAGCGCCTTATCCAGTCTCAAAGACCACGTAAAGCGCTTCACTAACACGAACCCTCTATTCTAAGGGCCTATAGGAGACGGGTACCCAGGGACAATTTAGAAAGGCCAATTAACCTAACATGCATGCAATTGGATTGTGGAAGGAAACCCACACAGCACAGGGAGAACATGCAAACTCCACACAGAAAACGTCCTACCCTGCCAGCTTGGAGATTTGAACCTGGAACCTTCTAGGTGTTGGGCAACAGTGCTAACCACTGCATCACCGTGCTGCCCTAACCTTGCCGGCACTGCAGGATCTCAATCCATTATAGCGACATGTGTTACTAATGGTTTTCTTGGTGACTGTGGTCCCAGCTCCCTTGAGATCATTAACAAGCTTCTCCTGTGCAATTCTGGGCTGATCCCTCACTTTTCTCAGAATCATTCTTACTCCACGAGGTGAAATCTTGCATGGAGCTCCAGAGTGAGGGCGATTGACTTCTTTCTTATATTTCTTCCACTTTCGAGTTATCGCACTAACAGTGGTCTCTTCCTCACCAAACTTCTTGCTGATGGTCTTGTAGTTTATTCCAGCCTTGTGCTGGTCTGCAATCTTGTTCCTGAAGTCCTTTGACAGCTCTTTGGTCTTGCCCATGGTGGTGAAGTTTGAATTGAAGAGACTGATTCTGTGACAGGACTCGTTTATACACATAACAGGTTGAGATTCGGAGTACTTTCCTAAAGGGACAAAACTAATTTTTGTGCCTTATGGATACAGAACCAGTCTGTGCGGGTCAGAATTCTTGCTGGTATGTAGGGGATCAAATACTTATTTCCCTTGATCAAGTGCAAATTAATTTACTGTATAACCCTTATTTGATGTGTTTTGTGGATTTTTTTTTTTTTTTGTTGATCTTCTGTCTCTCTCTGTTAAAATAAAACTACCATAAAAATTATGGACAGTTCACATTTCTTTGTAAGGGGTAAACATACAAATTCAGCAGGGGATCAAATAATTATTTCCCCCACTGCATGCAAACATGGTCCAGCAGTCTGCTACAGGTCCAAACAGTCTGCTGCACCCCACATCTAAGATGCACATTTCCTGCTGTGTGTCAAGCACATAGCAGCACTTGTCAACACCAGTTCTTCTGCTGTGGAATCTTTATCAGAGACACCCAGTGCTCCTGTGGTCACCATCTAGCCTGCTACCTTAAGCCCACCTGCCATCACCTCTGTCACAAGACTTTATTTAGAAAATTGTGGAGGGCATTTTAGAGGGCCAACAGCAGCAGCAGCAGCAGAAGCAGCCAGAGCATAAAATAGGGCAGACTAAGACCTGTCTTGGACTACATCTGTGTCTGATTTCCATAGTCATCTGATGTTGAAAAAAGTTTTATACGAGTACTAGCTGTAAATAATGTACTGCATAATATGTTAGTTCCTTTCCCCACCATGTAGTGACACCTGTCTTCATTTCTATGACCGTACACTGCTCACAGCTCCCGCTTCTTCCCACAGTCCCAGTCCATGCACATTAGGTTAATTGGCCTGAGCAGAGAATTCTAGATTGTCTGTGGGTGTGATTAGTTATGTGTGTCTGTGTTGGCCCTATGGTGGACTGGCAGTCTGTCCAGGTGTTCCCCGCCTCGCTAAGTGTAAGTAAGCTGCCTATTTTTTTAAAGAAGTCATCATAGAATGGGCATCGCACACAACTATTACTTCCTCTCTAGTTAATACAATACAGGTTAATATAAAATATCCTGTAAATATAGCTGCTGCCTCAAGTTAATTCTGTGGGACTGTAGAGCCTGTAAAATATGTAACGAGTTACATTTACTCAAGCACATTCATTCAAGTAACTTTTCACAACATTGTACTTTCATGAGTAGTTTTATTGCAAAATACTTGATACTCATGCTTGAGTAATTTGTAAAAACAAAACGAAACGCTAACTCGTCTGTTTGGTTGTTCTCTTTGAGTAACTTTTGACTTCACTGATTTGAAATGAGTGTCAGTCTACATTTGAAAGCAATTACTTTATTGCTGCTGCTGTGTATGATTTGTATAGTATTACATGGAACATGTTACTAGTTTGTTTTGTTCATATTTTTGCTTTGTCTAACACATACAGAAAATCCACACAGATTGTAAAATTACAAATTTTCAAGGAAGGACTTGCAAATTTTGAGTAAATAGTTCTAGATATGTACAAAAAAGATCACAAATTTATCACAAAGTGTTGCAAATGCATTTTAAAAGTTGTGAATTTATGAAAAAATGTACATTTGACAAAATTTCATAAATCCAAAAGAAAAAAATGTTACAAGTTTTCAGGGAAAAAAACTTAATGGGAGAGTAAAGTTATTACTTTGTAACTTTTTTATATTCATACTTAAGTAATTTTTTGGTGTCTTAATCGTTGACCTTGATAGGCCTTGATATCCAGAATGTCCACAGTACTTTCGTGCCTTCCTTGTAATTTTAAAAAGATACATTGGGCATATTAATCAGATTTCCCCTTTGGTAAAAGTTTGTGTTTTCCTTGTTTTGTTGTCCTTGTTTATACAGTAGCTACTTGTCATCAGCAATTCTTACTTTGTTATCAGAGAAAATAGGCTAATAATTAAAGGTTATTCAAAATCTACCTTTCCCACTTTCATGTAATTTCTGAACAATTGCTTTTTTCAGATTCGGACTCTATAACAATTGGCTGTGTGATGAGTATGTTTCAATTTCATACTGACTTGTAAGAATTTAACTTATAGAAAAATATACACCGTTGTTCAAGTTAAGTCTTGCAATAAATTGTTTATCAGCTAAAACTATCAAGGTGAGCTAATGTAAATATAGTTTTAAAAAAGTACAAAATTAACAAACTCAAAAATTGAACTAGAATAAAGCTTTCTTTAACAAATACCTATCATCACCCTGGACAGCTGCTCCAACACTTAGCAGGTCGACTGCTTTTTGATTCT
The DNA here is from genome assembly GCA_020510985.1 of Pholidichthys leucotaenia. Classification (NCBI taxonomy): domain Eukaryota; kingdom Metazoa; phylum Chordata; class Actinopteri; order Cichliformes; family Pholidichthyidae; genus Pholidichthys; species Pholidichthys leucotaenia. The sequence goes on along the minus strand of CM035843.1, from coordinate 58,524,782 downwards.
CTGTCACTCTGTTAACAGCTATTCACAACTGGCCGACGTGGGGAGAACATGCAAACTCCACACAGCCCTCATTTCCACCAAATAAGAGCCAGTGCTAGTTCGGTTCTGGTGCTTGTGCTGGTGTTTAACCAGTACAACTGTAGTGCCTCATAAGAACCAGTTCGTTTTCCACCAACATGGAGCTGGTCGGGGATTACGTCAGGGCTACGTCATTATGTAGTGTGAAGCATCTTTATGCAACCCCACAGAAGAAGTAAAAAGAGAAGAAGCAGCATTAACTTGTCAACATGGAGGAGTTTGTTGTCTCTTTGGGAGTGCTGCTTTTATTATTAAAAACCTGTATTACCATCCAAAAACAGTTTTATTGTTAATTGGAGAGAATGGTGGCTACGTTTAAGGAGACCGGTAATTATCAATATTTCAGTTATCAGCCATTGTTGGCTCAAGTCTGTAGCTCAACTAGCTAGCGCTGACTACACTTTTAAACATTATATTTATATCAGTCCTGTAATAGGTGGTGTTAAGGCACATTATGAGATGGGGGTCGCCTGTTATGTCATGCCAAAAAATGATCAGTTGCCAAAAAATGATCGCCAGGTGCCATATTGTTGTTATGGGGTTATATTAGCTGTAAAATATAGTATATTTCAATAGGTAAGCAGTACTTAGTTAGGTATAATAAGATATATTTAACACTTAGGATGCATTTCGAACCCGAAACAAACTTGATCTAGGATTAAAAGCAATTAAAATAATGCAGTCACAAGGTTACATGGAAAAAATGCATAGATTTACTTGATATATATATATATATATATATATATATATATACAGTGGGGCAAAAAAGTATTTAGTCAGCCACCAATTGTGCAAGTTCTCCCACTTAAAAGATGAGAGAGGTCTCCAATTTTAATCATAGGTATACCTCAACTATGAGAGACAAAATGAGAAAAAAAAAAAAAATTCAGAAAATCACATTGAAGGATTTTTAATGAATTAATTGTTAAATTCCTTGGTAAAATAAGTATTTGGTCACCTACAACCAAGCAAGATTTCTGGCTCTCACAGACCTGTAACTTCTTCTTTAAGAGGCTCCTCTGTCCTCCACTCGTTACCTGTATTAATGGCACCTGTTTGAACTCGTTATCAGTATAAAAGACACCTGTCCACAACCTCAAACAGTCAGACTCCAAACTCCACTATGGCCAAGACCAAAGAGCTGTCAAAGGACACCAGAAACAAAATTGTAGACCTGCATGAGGTTGGGAAGACTGAATCTGCAATAGGTAAGCAGCTTGGTGTGAAGAAATCCACTGTGGGAGCAATTATTAGAAAATGGAAAACGTACAAGACCACTCATAATCTCCCTCGATCTGGGGCTCCACGCAAGATCTCACCTCGTGAGGTCAAAATGATCACGAGAACGGTGAGCAAAAATCCCAGAACCACACGGGGGGACTTAGTGAATGACCTGCAGAGAGCTGGGACCAAAGTAATAAAGGCTACATCAGAAACACACTACGCCGCCAGGGACTCAAATCCTGCAGTGCCAGACGTGTCCCCCTGCTTAAGCCAGTACATGTCCAGGCCCGTCTGAAGTTTGCTAGAGAGCATTTGGATGATCCAGAAGAGGATTGGGAGAATGTCATAAGGTCGGGGCTGCACGGTGGCGCAGTGGTTAGCACTGCGGCAGCACAGTTTACCCTTGGCCGGGGGATTGTGGGGATTGTGGGATCGTGGGTTCGATCCCCGACCAACAGTGATCTGTGTGGAGTTTGCATGTTCTCCCCGTGTTGCGTGGGTTTACTCCGGGATTTCTCCGGTTTCCTCCCACATGCCAAAAACATGCATGTTAGGTTAATTGGCTGTTCTAAATTGTCCCTAGATATCTGTTTCCTATAGGCCCTTAGAATAGAGGGTTAGTATTAATGAAAGCGCTTTGAGTGGTCTTTGTGACTAGAAAAGCGCTATATAAGTGCAGGTTAGTTAGTTAGTTAGTCAAATGAAACCAAAATAGAACTTTTTGGTAAAAACTCAACTTGTCGTGTTTGGAGGAGAAAGAACACCATACCTACTGTGAAGCATAGGGGTGAAAACATCATACTTTGGGGCTGTTTTTCTGCAAAGGGACCAGGACGACTGATCCGTGTAAAGGAAAGAATGAATGGGGCCATGTATCATGAGATTTTGAGTGAAAACCTCCTTCCATCAGCAAGGGCACTGAAGATGAAACGTGGCTGGGTCTTTCAGCATGACAATGATCCCAAACACACCGCCCGGGCAACAAAGGAGTGGCTTCATAAGAAGCATTTCAAGGTCCTGGAGTGGCCTAGCCAGTCTCCAGATCTCAACCCCATAGAAAATCTTTGGAGGGAGCTGAAAGTCCGTGTTGCCCAGCAACAGCCCCAAAACATCACTGTTCTAGAGGAGATCTGCATGGAGGAATGGGCCAAAATACCAGCAACAGTGTGTGAAAACCTTGTGAAGACTTACAGAAAACGTTTGACCTCTGTCATTGCCAACAAAGGGTATGTAACAAAGTATTGAGATGAACTTTTGTTATTGACCAAATACTTATTTTACCGAGGAATTTACCACTTAATTCATTAAAAATCCTTCAATGTGATTTTCTGGATTTTTTTTTTCTCATTTTGTCTCTCATAGTTGAGGTATACCTATGATGAAAATTGGAGACCTCTCTCATCTTTTAAGTGGGAGAACTTGCACAATTGGTGGCTGACTAAATACTTTTTTCCCCCACTGTATATGTGTGTGTGTATGTATATATTCTATGTACCTCCAAAACAAGGTTTTTGCACATAAATATTGTAATCAATTGCAATCTGATAAATTCTATACGTTGTTATCCAAACTGCAACACTATAAATTTTTCAGATGCGATAAAACCTCAAAACATTCAGACACATTGTAGGTGGACTGAGACCAGGCAGTCCACCTTTAACAAGCGGGCACTCCTGGCTCCTGTAGACGGTGATCCCTTTTTGGCACAACACCAGATTTCACCACACAGCTGACCCCATGCAGAAGTGGCTGATGAAACCCTTTTCGGACACAAGCAGACTTACCCCTGAGCAACGTTAAGTACAACTACTGGATGAGCCATGTACATTCAGTTGTGGAAATGGCTTTTGGTGGCTTGAAAGGATGATGGAGGTCCCTCCTGACGAGGAATGACTGCAAACTGAAGCTGAGCAAGAAAATGGTGCTCACCTGCTGCATACTTGATATTTGTGAGGAACATGATGACAACTTTGGACTCCCAGACACACATGATCACAGTCAGCCTCCAGTTCAACCACTACCTGACCATGCCAGTGTAGAATGGGAGGACATTAGGGCAGCTTTAATGGAATACTTTAACAGTGGGGAGCAGTAACCTGTTTAGTGCCTGCCATATCATTTACAAAATATAACATATGCGAAGTAGTGCAAAAGTGTTAATGAATAAAAAAATTCAGCTGACAATCAGTCCTCAGTGTACCATTTTGAAATATTTATGGTGTAAGTATGTATTTTATAGGCACATTTACAGCGTTGTTAAAGGTATACACCTTATGTACTTGTATGTAGTCTAGTCTGGTTAAAGTACTGATTCAAGTTTTTATTCACGTAGGGGTAACAAGAGACAGACTCTAAAGTGTACAAGTTAAAAGTACTTTCCCCAGAAATGATCTTGTCCAGGGCTGATAGAATGCCATGTGGTACGTTGTCAAAACAATATAAACTCATTATTTATCATTTTTGAAGCGGCCAACTTGGAACATTTTCCACAGAAAAAGTGCATAGATTTAAAGTTTGTTGCTTCTTGTTCTTGAGAAAATGTGAAAAAGTTGTCAAAAATATGTGAGTAAAGCCCACAAATACCTGATATATTTTCAAATACCTGAAAAAAATGAACTTAAGTGCAGTAATTCAGTACTTGTAGTTTCACTTCCCACCACTATGATGTTATAGTGATTTGTATTGTTTATCCTAAATAGCTTTACATTTCATGCACATGTTTGGTGTGAGGATAACAATTACTTAATGTGGAAGCAGAAAAAAACACCTAAGGAAAGAAAGCTTTTATTTACAAAATGTGCAAAAACTTATGACTGCTACATATGAAATATTATGCACACACAGCTAAAAATATCATTGCTTTTTTTTGCAGTCCCTCAAGCACAGACAACACGTCCCATCAGTCCAACAAGGGTACTGGCACTGTCCTCCATCTTCTGGATGCTTTGCAGCAAAGCGGTCAGGTGCTCATCCCTCCTGCTCTGCTCCTGCTGTCTCTCATCTGACCTCCCCAGGTAGTCAAGAAGGAGGTCCATGTTTGTGCCCCGCTTCCGTTTCACTGTTTTACAGTACAATAATGAGAAGCAATATAACATAACCACACACTGAAAAATGCAGCAATTATCAGTCCAAGACTGAATGTGTCTATTCAACATCCATTTACTGTTAGTGGCATTACAACATTCATATAATTGATTTAATTCACTCCCTCCTTTGTGTGAATGGGTCATGATCTGAATATATGTTACCGAATCTGGTGGGACAAGAAGTGGAGGAAAAGCAGGAGGAGGACAAGCTTGGTGCTGGCGAAGGTGAGCTGGACACCACAGGTCTGGGTGGTTCTCCCTTATCATCTAGGTATGATAAATCTATAAATACAAAAAAAAAAAAAGTGTTTTAGTTTGTGCAGTGTACAACTTAAGCCTTCCATTAAGTGTGCAAACACAGAAGGCAAATTTATTCAATATCAATATTACCAAAGCTTACATATCTGATTATAGAGTGTGGTGATCTGTGCTGTGTGTGCCTCGCCCTAATTATCTTTCACAGCTGCGGGCACACCTGCTCTCCCTCATCAAGCACTCTTTATAAGGGACGCTGCCCAGTAGGCAGCACGGAGACCTCCTCCCTAGTGTCTTCCTCCATCTCGCTATGCTAAAAGAACTCATCTCTTATCTTCAGTTTCTCGTCGCACGGGAGTTCCATCTCCCCAACTCCACGTAAGCCTTCTCAGAGCTATTTCCTGTACCTGCCTTTCTCCCCTTGTTCCCTGTGCACAGGTGGACCATCCTCCAGGCGGACTTCCCTCTCCTCCTGGCGGCGGACCGGACTCAGCTGTGTACAGCGGCTTTTTCCCCACATATTGGTGAGCTGGAGCACACGTCACTTTCACCCCAACAACACTGTGAATATTCTGCACCTTGACCACGGCAACACAACAGGGCACTGGGCCGGTATTGGAAGATCATCTCTTCAGAGCTGGATTAACTCTCTGCTGCCGTAAGACTGCTAAAGCTCTATTAATATCACTGTCTGCCAGCCTGAAGCTAACTCCCCTGTCTGTGCTGTCGTTCCAGGGTTGCCAGACCTGTCCTGTCATCACGTTCCTGCTCGCACTACATTACACTCTTTTAACACCATTCATACGCACCCACTTCCACTCTCATTCAATAAAGATCATTATTGTTGTTGAGCCTGCGTCTGTTTCTGGTTGTTTCTGAAAACCATGTCAATATGTCTCCGTCAAGAAACCCCAGCAGACGGTGCTTTGGCATGCAAACTTAACACCATGGAGGCTCGGCTAGATCAATTAACATACCAGCAACAGGTGATCTTAACTCAACTGACACACATTAAATTACGACTCGACCAGCTCTCCCCGCCGCAGCCTGTTTCCCCTGCTTCTTGGGACCTGGCCGGGTCGACTAACTCTTCTCAGTCTCCACCTTCTCATGCCCGGTTAACTCCCGTCCCCACTCCCACCCGTTTTAGTGGTAAGTTAGGGGAGGCACGGGGTTTCTTGTTACAGTGTAGTCTGGTTTTTCAGTGTGTGCTAGGGGATTTTCCCATTCACCATAGCCAGATTAGTTATTTGGTGAATTTACTGGAGGGACGGGCTTTGGCGTGGGCTACCGCCATTATGACCCGACCCGATTATGCTAATTACACCTACGATCAGTTTGTGGCGGAATTTTCTGAAGTTTTTGATCACTCTGATCGGGATTGTGTGCTCACCTCTCGCCTCCTTAATTTGAGATGGGGCTAAGTCAGTAGCTGATTACTCAGTTGATTTCCGGGTAGTGGCTGCGGAGGTTGGGTAGGAGGATGCCTCGCTGTGTAGTATTTTTGTTCAGAGTTTCAGCTCCAGCTTGAGGGATGAGTTGGCCCTGGTGGGAAGACCCGCTAAGCTTAACGAGCTCATTTCATTAGTGATTTCTATTGACAGTAGGTTAAGGGAACAGGCTAGTGAGCGCCGCTCGGGCACTCAGCCTCGCCACTCCCCGCAGTCTCTCCTTAAGGCCCTCCCTCTGAGTCCCCTGGGAAGGATGAACCCACGCTTTCTGGCCGGTCCAAATTATCCCTGGCGGAATGTCAACGCCGCCATGACCTTGGGCTATGTTTGTACTGTGGCAGTGCTGAGCATGAGGTTGCGTCTTGCCCTAATCGGGTAAAAGGGAGGAGTTCGTTAGTTACGGTAGGGGGGACTAACGGATGGTGGTATTGTTAAGGCCCCTACACGTCTCATGCTACCCATTCACTTTCAGTACGCACACACTGAATTATCCTCACATGCTCTCATTGACTCCAGTGCGGAGCAGAGCTTTATTTTGGAGGGTCTGGCAACCCGGCTGGGGCTTCCCTGCTACAACCTAGAGCGACCGCTCAAACTGATCGCCCTCTCCAAGATGCCCCTGGCCATCGTTACTAAATGGACTGCTCCTGTCTCTGTGCTGGTCTCAGGTAACCATCGTGAGCATATGAGGTTTTTTGTGCTTTCCTACACCTCTTCCCCGTCATCCTGGGGTTCCCATGGCTAAGTCTCCATAATCCCTCTATTGATTGGAAGATGGGAAGAATATTATCATGGAGTACGTTTTGTCTGGGTGCTTGTTTGCAATCTGCTGTCTGCTCTCCCTCTGTACCCCTCTGCCCTCAGGATTCGCCTCCTCCAGATGTCTCGTCTGTGCCCATGGAGTACCATGACCTCGCGGCAGTGTTTAGCAAAGCTAAGGCCCTGTCACACACACACACACACACACACACACACACACACACACACCTCCCCTGGCCATATGATTGTGCCATCAACCTTCTGGCGGGGGCTCCTCTGCCTTTGAGTCAGCTCTACATCCTCTCTGCCCCGGAACGTGAGGCCATGGAGAAATGCATCAAGGAGTCCCTGAGCTCAGGCATCATCAGACCATCCTCTTCGGTGGTGGGGGCGGGATTCTTCTTTGTAGGTAAGAAGGACAGTTCTCTCAGGCCATGTATTGATTTTAGGGAACTTAATAACATTACTGTAAAGGACAAGTATACCCTTCCTCTTATCAATACGGCGGTTGATTCCCTCCAGGGGGCCAGGGTGTTCATCAAATTAGACCTGCGAAATGCTCATCACCTGGTCCGCATCAAAGAGGGGAAGGAATGGAAGACGGGGTTTTGCACCCCCAGCAGCCATTTTCAGTATTTAGTGATGCCTTTTGGATTAACAAATGCTCCTGTTATTTTCCAGAGGCTCATTAACCACTTGCGCTCCGTTGTTCCGCGGGCGGGCAAGTCTCTGCGTCCTATGACGCACGAGGGCGCACGAGAGCGCGCTCGTGCGCCCTCGTGCGCATGACGCATGATAAGGATATTGATGGTGGTGGTGTAGGTGGTGTGCCCTCCAAGCGCCACTGAAAAAAAAATCTGCAAACACAGCCGCAAACAGATTAGTTCATCTGATTGACCTCTCATTCGACTAATAAGAGCCTTGAATTGGGTTTCTGAAACCTTGAAGAACCAATGAATGAAAATCTAGGAAGGAGGACCCACCTACTGTGAACGCAGGAGCCAATTGAAGCACAGAAATTCTGGCTGGGTGAAGACAGATTTACTGTTGCAACAGATGAAAACAAAGGACTCTGGACGAATCTACTACAGACCCAGGCTCACCCAGCAGCATGGAGAACACCCACAAGTGGGACCTGCACTCATTCCAGCAGAATAGACGGAGGCCGACGACAAAAGTCGTAAATCATTCGCCAAAACGGCAATAATGGAATTATGTTGATCGGGATCCACGAGCGGAGCAGCGTTGCGTTCGTCTTGACAATGGGGGAAGAGATGTTCGCCGCGACTCTGCTGCTTTGAAGAGCTAAATTATTATTTATCCCTGAAAACTGTAATCCAAAAATGACTTTTGACCGATCGGTAAATTACAACTGTACTGCGCACTTAGTACGAAGTGCGTGCGCCGCGATAAACGGTTCATTTGCCGTGTTTGGACCGTGAACGCCCCCCCCCCCCCGCTGCAGAAGAGGAGCGGGGGGGGGCCACTGTCCGAACGCCCCCCGGTCCACGGGGGGAAGCATATCAGTCTATTCCATCATGTAGTGATGGCCCTCTTCTGTAGCGAGGGGGGGGGGGGCGTTCACGGTCCATTCACGGTTCCCCCCCACACACACACACAGTAGCAAGGGGGGGGGGAGCCGCTGTGAAAACATGCAAGGCGTGTAATCCGTCATGTAACGAGGGCCGAATTTGGTCCTTGGTAGCGGGGGGGGGGACGACCCCCCGCCCACACACACACACACAGACACAGCCCTGAGTGTGACCTTTCATTAGAGCCCAAAATGAAGATTCTACATTGAATTATTCAAAAGTTACAGACGTTTTTCCAAACTGTGCCATTTGGCACAATTTGGCACAGTTCCAAAACGCCTGGGAACAGCCTGAGAACAAAGCTGTGTAAAATATTTATTTTTTGTGGTATTGTTACCAAATTTGGATCTCAGCTGGATAACACTTGGTTCTACATCTCTGTTGCATTTTCCAGCCGGATCGGACAGCTGTGTGTTATTTACAAGCATTTGTATCCAAAAAAACAGTGTCCAATTTTTTTTTCTTCAAGTTCAGTATGTTTAGATGACTGTAACTCAGTGGCCGGAGCACGTAGAGAGATTGTTTTTTTTTGCCAAAAAATTCAAAGTGTTTTCTTTTAAATGAGACCAACCCCATGAAGATGCTGCAAAGGGTTGAATAACAGCTTTCGATTTACTTTGGGCACATTATTTTTTGGCATTTTTAGGAAAATTGCCCGGAGTGCAAGTGGTTAATGACGTTCTGAGGGATTTTCTGGACTCCTTTGTGTTTGTCTATCTCTACGATATCCTCATTTTCTCTCACTTCTTGGAGGAACACCGTATCCATGTCAGACGGGTTTTGCAGCACCTGCTGGAAAATCAGCCATTTGTCAAGGCCAAGAAGTGTGAAGTCCATGTTTCATCCACCACCTTCCTGGGCTTTGTCATCTTACACAAGATCATCACGGATCCTGAAAACGTTAAGGCGGTGGTGGAATGGCTTGTTCCCTCCTCCTGTAAGCAGCTTCAGCAATTTTTGGGATTTGCTCATTTCTATTGCCATTTTGTCCAGAATTACAGCATCATTGCTTTACCCCTCACCCGTCTGACCTCTACAAAGGTGCCATTCCGCTGGATGGAGGAGGCAGAGGTGGCGTCTGCTGAGCTGCAGGAGAAGTTCTCCACTCCACCCCACCCCCATCCTGGCCGAGGTCAACCTCGCTCTACAGTGCTTGGTGGAGGTAGACGCCTCGGACTTTGGGATGGGGGCGGTGTTATCCCAGCGCTTTCCTACCGACGACAAGGTCCGCCCCTGCACCTTTTTCTCCTGTTGGCTGTCTCCTGTGGAGAGGAATTACGATGTGGGGGACAGGGAGCTGTTAGCCGTGAAGCTGGCTTTGGAGGAGTGGCGCCACTGGCTGGAGGGCGCTTCACTTCCATTTGTCGTCTGGATGGATCACAAGAACTTGGAGTATCTCCAGAGCTCTAAACAACTGAATGCCAGGCAGGCCTGTTGGTCCCTGTTTTTTGGAAGATTTAATTTCACAATCACCTACCACTCGGGTTCTAAGAATATCAAGCCTGACGCGCTCTCGAGACAGTTTTCCCCCAAAGCTGTGGAGACAACACCCCATCCATTTGTTCCTCCTTCCTGCATCATGGGCATGCTTTTCTGGGACATCAAGGAGAGGGTGAGGAGAGCGCAGGAGACGGATCCTGACCCGGGTGGGGGACCGGAGGGTTGGATGTATGTCCCCTCTGCTGTTTGAGGGGAGGTAATTGACTGGTTGCACTCCTTGAAGATCATGTGCCACCCTGGGGTAGCACACACTGTGACCCAGCTACAAAGGTCCTTCTGGTGGCCCTCGCTGCAGAGGGACGTGGCAGAATTCATCCGGGCCTGTCCGCAGTGTACGACCAGCAAGTCTTCCTCTTTCCCACCAGCAGGTTTGCTGCATCCTCTCCCCATCCCCAGCCGCCCCGGTCCCATATCGCATTGGACTTCGTGACCGGTTTGCCTCCCTCTGCAGGCCACACAGTTATCCTCACCATAGTGGACAGATTTTCTAAGGTGGCTCACTTTGTTCCTCTGCAGAAGCTGCCAGCGGCCAAGGAGATGGCAGATCTGTTGATGTTGCACGTGGTCCGGCTTCATGGCATTCCAATGGACATCGTATCAGATCGTGGACCCCAGTTCGTCTCTCAGGTCTGGCGGACTTTCTGCAAGGCGATGGGGGCGATGGTGAGTCTGTCCTCTTGATATCACCCCCAAAGTAACGGCCAGTACGAGCGCACTAATCAGGAGTTGGAGGCAGCCGTGAGGTGCATCACGGCCTCTAATTCAGCATCCTGGAGCACATACTTACCGTGGTATGCACACAACACAGCTGTCTCTTCTGCCACTGGTCTCTCCCCTTTTGAGGTCTCTTTAGACTACAATCCCTTGCTGTTCCCTGAGGAGGAGGAGTTCGCTGTTCCCTCTGTCCAGGCCCATATCAGGCGTTACCGGCAACTCTGGAGATCCACCAAGGCGGTTCTGCAACACATGGCGGCCTCAATACAGAGATCGCCAACCGCCACAGGACCCAGGCTCCCTCCTACCATGTGAGACAGCAGGTATGGCTCAAGAAGGTAAAAACATCTCCTTTCTATTTTTGTCTTTAATAAGAACAAAAGGTAAATAAAAGGTATGGCTCTCCATGAGGAACATCAACCTGAAGGGTGAGACCAAGAAATTATCACAGCGTTTCATTGGTCCTTTGTCCATAACTCATATCATCAACCCCATTGCTGTGCGCCTGGCTCTGCCCCCCTCTATGTGTATCTGTCCTACCTTCCATGTCTCCTAGGTGAAGCCATGTGAGTCCAGCCCGCTGTGTTCTCCACCCCCGCCCGTGATGATCAACGGTGGTCCTGCGCACCAGGTCAATCACATCCTGGATGTCCGCCACCAAGGGCGCGGTCTGCAATATCTGGACTGGGAGGGGTATGGACCTGATGCACGGCCCTGGGTGCGTCCCTCGTTTGTGTTGGATCCTCAACTCATCCGGGAGTTCCATCGGACGCACCCAGACAGGTTGGAACAGCTGCCGGGAGGCGTCTCGTGGGGGGGGGGGGGGTACTGTGGTGATCTGTGCTGTGCGTGTGCCTCGCCCTAATTATCTTTCACAGCTGCGGGCACACCTGCTCTCCCTCATCAAGCACTCTTTATAAGGTATGCTGCCCAGTAGGCAGCACAGAGATGTTGACGCTTTCCCCCAGGAAGACCTCCTCCCTAGTGTCTTCCTCCATCTCGCTACGCTAAGAGAACTCATCTCTTATCTTCAGTTTCTCATCACACGGGAGTTCCATCTCCCCAACTCCACGTAAGCCTTCTCAGAGCTATTTCCTGTATCTGCCTTTCTCCCCTTGCTCCCTGTGCACAGATGGACCATCCTCCAGGCGGACTTCTCTCTCCTCCTGGCGGCAGACCAGACTCAGCTGTGTACTGCGGCTTTCTCCCCACATATTGGTGAGCTGGAACACACGTCACCTTCACCCCAACAACACTGTGAATATTCTGCACCTTGACCACAGCATCACAACAGGGCACTGGGCCGGTATTGGAAGATCATCTCTTCGGAGCTGGATTAACTCTTCGCTGCCGTAAGACTGCTAAAGCTCTATTAATATCACTGTCTGCCAGCCTGAAGCTAACTCCCCTGTCTGTGCTGTCTTTGCAGGGTTGTCAGACCTGTCCTGTCATCACACTCCTGCTCGCACTACACTACACTCTCACAACACCATTCATACACACCCACTTCCACTCTTATTTAATAAAGATCGTTATTGTTGTTGAGCCTGTGTCTGTTTCTGAAAACCATGTCATAAAGTAGAAGAATAGGAATAGAATCTTCAACCTCTCTCAACCAGAACATAGTCCCCTCCTGCTTCAAAACAACAACAATCATCCCCCAAAAGGAACTCGCCGACCTGTCTAAATGATTACAGACCGGTAGCACTCACTCCAATCATCATGAAGTGCTTCGAGAGAGTGGTACTGCCCCTCATTCAGGACAGCATATTGGGCACCCTGGACCCCCTGCAGTACACCTACCAGCCCAACAGATCCACCTCAGATGCCATTGCTGCAGTACTCCATTATTTTCTCTCCCACCTGGAAGATAGACTCCTACATTAGGATGTTCTTTGTCAACTATAGCTCCACCTTCAACACAGTCATGCCCCACAAACTCACTGACAAACTGTCTTCACTTGGCCTGCACCCCACCCTCTGCGACTAGCTGCTGGACTTTCTAACTGGCAGGCCCCAGTCTGTCAGGATGGGCAACAGGAACTCAGCCAGCATCATCATGAACACAGGTGTCCCACAGGGTTGTGTTCTCAGCCCCATCCTCTACAGTCTCTTCACTCATGACTGTGTTGCCTCCCACAAGGACAATATCATCCTAAAGTTCATGGATGACGCAGCAGTGATAGGACGCATCACTGGTGATGATGATGCATCCTACAGGAGGGAGAGGCCCAACCTGGTGTCATGGTGTGAGGACAACAACCTCACCCTTAATACGGACAAGACAAAGGAGATGGTAGTAGACATGAGGAAAGGGAGGAGGAGACCCTATCAGCCACTGTTCATCGGGAAATTTGAGGTGGAGAAGGTGAGCAGCTTTAAATACCTGGGTATCCACATCAGCGAGGACCTTAAGTGGACACACAACACCACAGAGCTGGTTAAGAGAGCTCAACAGTGGCTGTACTTTCTGAGGAGGCTGAAGAGTTTTGGCATGTCCTCCAGGATCCTCAACAATTTCTACAGTTGCATCACTGCGTGGTACGGCAGCACCACCGCCCTGGACCGCAAATGCCTGCAGAGAGTGGTGAAGACAGCGGAGAATGTCATCAGGACTCCACTCCCCTCTCTGCAGAGCATCTACCACTGCAGAGTCCAAAGGAGAGCTGACGCCATCCTCCGGGACCCCACCCACCCCCAGCACAAATTGTTCACACTTCTACCCTCAGGCCGGAGGTACACAAGTGTGAAATGTAGGTCAACCACACTGGAAAAACTCCTTCTTTCCCATTGCCATCAGACTCCTGAACAAATAACCACTCCCAAAACTCCGCAACACAGGTTTGCATATAGGAACTCGCACACCGGCTGCTAAATTTGCACATTGCTCACCTGTGCAGTGTATATAGTCTCACCCGTGTGATGTCCATATCATCTCTGCTGCTATTTATTTTGTACAGTCTACTGGTAATACCGTTACAGAGAAATTAGCACCAGATGCTAATTTGTAATTTATAATCATATTCTGCTCACTGCACAATGCTCATTTGCACACTGTACATAGGTTTATGCCATCTCAGGTTCACATCATCTCTAATATCAATATACCACTACCATCCAGTGAATTCCAATTTCATTCCTCTTGTTTGACTGCATCAACTGCTTTAGCTGCCCAAACTGCCTAATGTGTTATTAGTACTCATTAGTATTAGTATTTACTATCAAGGTGTGCTTAGAGTCCTAATTGCCTAACTGTGTTGGTGTGTGTGTTATTAGCATCCATTAGTATCAGGATTGAGTTATTGTGACATTGTGTTATTACCTTATTAGTATTGTTGTGTACCTATTACCTTGGCATTCGTTCGCAGAGCAAAGTAAGAATTTCATTGCGCAGGAAATGTAGTATTTCTTAACTGCGCACATGATGGTGAATCTGTGAATATGTCATGAACTGAGCCGGTGTTTTCCTGTAGGCTCGGTTCTGACTGTTCTCTGTGGCTCGGACATCGGAGTTATGTATTGTATCTGTTGAGTTCTTGTTGTTTTTATGTTTGTGTTCTTTTCTTTTTCCATGCATGTAGCCGCTGCTCTGGCCGGCAGTTGTTAGGCAGCTTCTTTGACCCACTTTCTGGTGGGCGCTGTCTAACGTTCATCGGTCCGACCGCGCCCCCGCTCTCTGACGGCCAGCTGATTCACCCCGGTAATTATCTTTCCCGCGCCTTGCCCAGGTGTGTCCAATTTGTGTTTCCAGCAGTGTTTGTACTTAGGCGGTTCTTGCCAGTCAAACACTGCTGGATCATTGCGCAGTGTCGTATGGATGTTACCGACATATGTATGTACTGTCTGTCAAGGAAGCCGGGACTACTCTGCTGCTATTCCCCTCAGGGTAGTACCGGTTGTGTGTGTGCTCGTTGGAGGACTGGGACAACTCGGACAGCTCCTGCCTTGTGAGTAATAATTGTCAGCGTTTCCTCATGCAGCGTGGCTGTTACGCTTTGGCTCTGTAGCCCAGTTTTATTCTCTCTGCCAGTTGAGCCTCCTAGAGGACTCTTAGTTCACTCGAGCCATAGTGTTATTTGTACTGTTAGTCTCATGGCCACTGTGCACTGTGGTCAGCCCGCTGCATGTTATCATAAGATAAGATAAGATAAGATAAGCCTTTATTAGTCCCACAACGGGGAAATTCCAGGATTGCAACAGCACAGGGATAGCAACACTCAGAGCAACAATCAGAAGGCAAGAAAAAAAACAAGCAAGCAAGAGCAGCTAATAAACATATGTACGTATTACTATAAAATATATATATATACACACACACACAGACACACAGTGCAGAGCATTGTAGCTGGATGGAATAAATATATGAATATATGAACACACAGTGCAGAGCATTGTAGCTAGATGGAATAAATATGTAAATATATAAACACCCACAGTACGGAGCATTGCAGCTAGGTGGAATAAATATGCAAGTATATAAACACACACAGTGCGGAGCAATGTAGCTAGATGGAATAATATGTAGATATATAAATATATAAACACACCCAGTGCTGAGCATTGTAGCTAGATGGAATAAATATGCAAATATATAAACACACACAGTGCAGAGCATTGTTGCTAGATGGAATGAAACAGCATAACCGTCTACTTAGTTATCCTACATGGTATGATTATGTGCCCATACATATTCTCACCCTCCATAGCGACCGGTATGTTCCTAGTTGTATGCCGGAGGGGACCATTGTGTAAGTCTATTGCATCTTTTGCATTCAAAAAACTATTAGTTTGTTACGTCTTTTTGCTATCTCTGCGAGCAGCCCTGCTTAGGTTGTACAGTCTGACAGCCGTTGGTAGGAAGGACCTACGAAACCTCTCGGTTGTGCACCTGGGATGATGTAGTCTGCTGCTAAATGAGCTCCTCAGTGCATTCAGTATGTCCTGCATAGGGTGGAACTCGGACTCCAGCAGAGATGACAGTTTAGCCACCGTCCTTCTCTCTCCTATCTCCTCCATCGGATCAAGGCGCTGCCCCAGGACAGAGCTAGCTTTCTTAATCAGTTTGTTCAGTCTCTTCCTATCGGCTGCAGTAATGCCACTGCCCCAGCAGACCACTCCAAAAGTGATGGCTGATGCCACCACCGTGTCATAGAATGACTTCAGCAGCGCCCCTTGTACACCAAAAGACCTGAGTCTCCTCAGCAGGAACAGCCTGCGCTGTCCCTTCTTGTAGAGTGCATCAGTATTGTGTGACCAGTCTAGTTTATTGTTCAGATGAATACCCAGGTACTTATAGGATGTCACCATCTCGATGTCTGTTCCCTGTATATTTACTGGTACTGTGAGGGGCTGCCCATGCCTGCGGCAGTCCACCACCAGCTCCTTAGTTTTCTTCGCGTTGATCTGGAGGCAGTTCCGATGGCACCAGTCCACGAAGTCCTGGATAAGCCCTCTGTACTCAGCTTCATCTCCATTGGAGATGAGGCCAACGATCGCAGAGTCATCAGAGAACTTCTGTAGATGGCAGTGTGTTGTGTTGTGTGAGAAGTCCGCAGTATAAAGAGTGAACAGGAAGGGAGCCAGCACCGTTCCCTGGGGGGCCCCCGTGCTACTGATGATCGTGTCGGACACACAGTCCCGGGTTCTCACAAACTGAGGCCGGTTCGTGAGGTAGTCCAGGATCCATGATGACAGGTGCTGGTCCACCCCTGCGCGCAGCAGCTTGTCCTTCAGGATCATCGGTTGGATGGTGTTGAAAGCACTGGAGAAGTCAAAGAACATGATCCTCACCATATTCCCGGGCTTCTCCAGGTGGGACAGAGAACGGTGAAGGAGGAAGATCACCGCATCCTCCACCCCAATGCCATGCTGGTAGGCGAACTGGAGTGGATCCATCGCTGGTTCCACCAGGGGGCGGAGGTGAGCAAGGAGCAGTCTCTCCAGGGTCTTCATCAAGTGGGACGTCAAGGCCACCGGTCTGTAGCTGTTCAGGTCTTTGGGGTGGGAAGTTTTTGGTACAGGTACCACACAAGATGTTTTCCACAGCTGTGGTACCCTCCCCAGTTTCAGGCTCATGTTGAAGATATACGTCACAATCCCACACAGCTGGTCTGCACAGGACTTGAGGAGCTTTGCGCTGATGCCGTCCGGTCCCGGCGCCTTCCTCGCCTTGATCTTCCTCAGCTCCGTCCTCACCTGGGTCCTGGTCAGGGTCAGGATGGGGGGCTGTGTGTTGGGAGTGGGGGGGTGTTGGTGGAGTGGGGAGTGGGCAGCAGGACTTGATTTCTTTAGAGGCAGCAGTGGTTGTTGTGCAGTCAGGGGGGAGGGCGGTTGGTCAAATCTATTGAAAAACAGATTCAGGTTGTTCGCCCACTCCCTGCCCCCTGTGGCCTGGGGGGAGGTATTCTGGAGCCCCGAGATGGTTTTGAGGTTTCTCCAGACCCCGCTGATGTCGCTCTGTTGCAGCTTGTCCTCCATCTTCTTCCTGAAGCTGTCCTTGCCTTCTCTGATCTTTCTCCTCAGCTCCCTCTGTACGGACTTCAGCATCTCCCTGTTCCCTGACCTGAAGATCCTCTTCTTCTCTCTCAGAAGTGTTTTTATCTCAGGGTTGATCCAGGGTTTGTTGTTTGAGTGACGCCGTATGGTCTTGGTGGGAACGGATTTGTCCACACAGAAGCTGAGGTAGCCCGTGAAGGTGTGAATGAGGCCATCGATGTCCTCACCATGTGGATCGCAGAGCTGCTTCCAGGCGGTGGCTTCAAAACAGCCCTTTAGGGTGTCCATTGTCTCCTCAGACCATAACTCCACAGTGTGCATGGCCGGAGGTTGTCTGTGCACTAGGGGTTTGTACACCGGCCGGAGATGAACCAAGTTGTGATCCGATCTCCCGAGTGGGGGGAGTTGTGATGAGGTGTACGCCTCCTTAGTGTTTGCGTAGAATAAATCCAGTGTTTTATTGTCTCTAGTGTGGCATGTGACATACTGGGTGAACGTGGGTAGAATGGGAGACAGTGAAACATGGTTGAAATCGCCTGAGATGAGGAGAAGAGCATCTGGGTGTTCTGTCTGCAGCCTGCTGGTTACTGAATGGATGACGTCACGTGCTGTCCCAGCGTTCGCCGTCGGATTTGCATAAACAACAATGCAGATCACGTGTGAGTGTTCTCTCGGGAGATATGTAGGCCTCATGCTAACAGCTAGCAACTCAATGTCTTTGCTGCAGTGTCGTTGTTTAACAGTGATATGTCCCGGTCTGCACCAGTTGTTGTTAACATACATTATCACTCCACCGCCCCTAGCCTTGCCACTGTCTGGTGTTCGGTCAGCTCGTATCATGTGAAAACCCTCCAGCTCAATGTTAGCATCTGCTGCTAGTTCAGTTAGCCACGTCTCAGTAAACAAAAGGAGAGAGCACTCCCGGTATGTGCTATCATAACGGGAGATAGCCGCTAGCTCATCTAACTTTCCCAGTATCGACCGTACATTTCCCATGACAACAGATGGAAGGGAGGGTCTGTACCTTATATTTTTTGTCCTCCGCCTTACTCCAGCCCGGCAGCCGCGGCGTTTTCGCCTCAGTTCTCTCGGTATGTCGAGTTTTTCCAATGGGACCGGGTGGCGGTTGAATGCTAGCAGCTGTTCTCTGCTGTATCGTATCCTGCTATAGACAGTGGCTCCGTCCACCGGCTCAGGAGACATTTAGGACGATCTGTGTGTCCGTGATATAAGTGGGGTGAAAAAAAAAGACGGATCAAAAGAGAGAGGAAGGGAAAAAGACTCGGAATCGAGCCGCTGTTGCAAAAGGCAGCCGACTCGTGTGGCGCCGAGAGAAAAAAAAAAAAAAAAAAAATGTGATGCCCTTTAGTGCACCCCGTTGCCTTTTTGTATGTTGTTATTTTTGGTACTGTTGTCCTTTGTGTAAATAAATGTGTTTGGTGTAACTGGCGTGTAAATCCATTCTTCCTTCTCCTCCTCAGTGTGCTGCGTAATAGCGCACGAGGGGGTTTATGACAGAATAGGCTTTATTGTCATTGTACAGTACAATGAAATTGTAGGTGCTCCACCAGGCTACTGCGCAATAAAGAGAAGTATTAGATAAAACAGTTACAGAACACACGATTAAACACACCAGCGAAAAAATAAAAATGGTCCATGATTATGGAAATATTACCAAAAAAGGAAAAATGACGATGTTGCTAGTGTCTTTGTGAGAAAAATCTCCTATACACAACGCAAGGCAACCATTCACACACAGTATTGATACCACAAAAACAGCGTATTTTGCACTGGATATCTTTATAAAAAACGTATTCTCTTAAGACACTAAGATTTTTGTTCTCATTTTCTCAAACGAGCATTTCTTTATGGTGAGAAACGTTTGGTCGTGGTAAAAGCACTGTTAGCTTGTTAGCATAGCTAACGGAAAATACCTTATTCCTAGGCCCCATGATGCCTTGCATGAATTATGGTTGCAACTTCCGGTACTAGTTTAGAACATATGGTTGTCACTGAAATGGGATGCTTCCTTGTTTAAAAAAACCCCAATGCCTTTGGCATCAGAAATGCGGGAACACAGCCTCCTGCACCTCAAAACAGTAACATAATCATACCACTTCCCACAACTATCGAGGGATGGGAAGATGACCTTAAAAAGTGGCCTCGTACACAGTAGCTCCGTTAGTTAGCGCCGCTGCTAAGATGCTAACGAGGTAAACAAATGACCCGTGCTGGCAAAATGCATCACTTTGAGGACATTTTCAAAACTGATGTAACGTTATTTCCATAGTCTCTATTGAAAGACCTTCAAAATGATATTTAATTTGTAGGTAGTGCACAAAAACTAACCCAGAAAAAAATGATTTGTCTATATTTTAGCTAGATTGAACACTTGCATTTGATCGGTCGGGAGTTATGTCTTCCGCAAAAACATAGGTATTTTTAGAAAGTATGATTTCTAAGCTTTCCAATGATACCAGGCACTCACAGGGTTTTCCTGGGACTTGCCCTACCAAACAAAGAGAGTCATGATTTATGACTTGTAGTTGCCTGTACTCATAATGATGTGGTGCACATTCCAACCAGCACGTTTCCACCGCAATAAAATCGGCTGCATTTTGTTAAATTATGTTGGACATAATCAAATTTACCTCAGAGCAGACTTCACGCCACAACACCGTGCTTGGATGTCGTCTGTCACCTTGTGGTGAGAAGCCTCCATTTATCCAGTCTGGTACAACCACAAACACCAGCAAGTACCAGAACTACGCAAAAACATTCAAAAAATACAAAAACAAGAAGAGCTGAAATTGGCTGCCACTTGAGTGCAAAACACGTATGTGGACTATACATTAAAATGAATTTGAAAAACTTTTAAAAACGCTATTTTAAATGCCCCTGCTACTCCACTCTTACTGATTTAAAGTGCTGATGACACGTTCTTGACTTCCTCTAATTTTTTAACACAATACAATATTACGAAATAGGTTGGTCTGTGCAGTTCTAAGTCAAACAGGCTTTTTTTCCCACGCGAACAGCCGACGTTTTCATGAGCACAACATCACCCATTGCGTCAGTGGCTCGAAAACCCTCCGGCCATGTTGTAACGTCATCGACGGAACACAGCGCTTGGCTGCCCTTTGTACACACAGGATGGAAGCGGTTGAAAACATCGACCATGAAGACTTCCGGTCTGGACGCCATGGCGACTGCAGCTTAACACTGAAGTTCTCAGACCCAATCCAGGATAACACATTGAAAATCAAACTTAACGGATTTTTGGAGGAGTGAAAATCAAAAGACAAAATCATCATGTCTAAAGGAAAACAGAAGAAACTGAAATTCTCCAGGCCAGGACACGTATCGGCCGGAGAATCCGAACTGGAAGATCTCCGTTCAGAAGACGAGGAACTGGTGATAGCTAACAAAAGGGTTAGCCTGAAATCACTATTTGAGGAGCTACGACGATTTCGGGAATTCAGAGAAGAATTGAAAAGGACAAACAGCAGAGTGGACCAGGCCGAGAACCGAATCTTGGAAACAGAGGATCGAATAAAAGTGCTCGAAGATTCTGTGCTAGACCTACGCAAAAGACAAGCAGCTATAGAGGCTAAGCTAACCGACCAAGAAGGAAAACAAAGAAGAGACAACATAAGAATTCATGGTCTGATAGAAGGAACCGAAAATGGTTTTAACTCTATGGCAGAATGCGTGGAATCCTTACTAAGAGAGAAATTGGATATTCCACAAACCACCGACTTGAAGATAGAAAAGGCACATCGTTCATTAGCCGCTAGGCCGGCGACGGAAGCGCCCCCACGTTCGGTGTTGGTAAGATTTTCCAATTTCAAAATAAAACAAGAGGTTGTAAGACTGGCCTGGCAGAAAAAAGGATTTATGCACCAGGAGAGAAAAGTCTACGTGGAACACGATTACGCCCCGGAGGTCCTTAAAAAGCGCAGGGAATACAATGACGCGAAAAAGGTGTTAAGAGAGAAGAAATTGCGCTTTCAGACACCATTTCCTGCGAAGTTAAGGGTCTTCTACGGCGATGAAACGTGTCTCTATAATTCGGCGGAAGAAGCAACAGCTGACATGGCGAAAAGAGGGCTCCCGGTAACGGTATTTAAACCCACCGCAGACCCGAGTGAGAAGATCAAAACGCAAACATGGACAACACAAAGACCTTCAAAATCCACGGACCAGCAGCGGGAAACCCAGCACCAGAGCGTTGCGGATAAACTATCCGTTTTCAGGTTGGAATAGCGACTTTTTTTTTTTTTTTTTTTCTCTTGAATCAATCCGCACATCCAACCCCCCTCATACAAGGTAACAAACATTAAAGGAGATGCATATTCAGCATGTGGTAAAACATTTCATGGAACAATCATATTATTTGAAACAAATAAGTCTTTGTAATAAAAAAAAAAAACTTGTTAAAATAGAAATGTGACAATAATCCACATGTTCTCCTCATACTAACAAATACTGTTTTTGCGTGAATGTTTGATGTGATGGGGGTGGGAGGGTGCACACAATTTCACAGGGTTTAGGCATAAAAGGAAAAAAAAAAAATCATTACAAGTTTGGATTGGGTTCTGAAACTCACGTTAAAAGCATGGGACTACTTTCAGTGGTAAGAGAGGGCCCTCAACACGTAACAGAGTTTGAGGAATTTCCCTCAGAGCCTTCACTCCATCAAGGCTCTTACAGGGTCTTTAAAAAGACCTCAGCTCAGGAAGTTCTTATGACAGCTTTTTGTTTTAAAGTTTTTTACACTATGTTCTTAATGTTTTTCTTGTTTTTAATGTTCTTTCAGTTTCTGAGTAGCACAAAAGAGGGCCACCACACAGTTATACTAAACAAAACAACACAATGGAGAAACAGGGTGTAACCAAAATAATTTCATATAATGTAAAAGGAATCCTGAATCCAGTTAAAAGATCCAAGATTCTAGGCAAAATGAAAAAAGACAAAGCAGGAATAATACTTTTACAAGAAACCCACCTAACAGACGTGGAACACAATAAACTCAGTAGACAAGGGTTTAAAATGATCTCTTCATCTTCATATAAATCAGGGAGGAGGAGGGGAGTAGCGACATTGATATCAACCAAAATTACATTTGAAAAAAAATCAGAACACAAAGATAAAGAAGGGAGATACAGTTTGGTAACTGGGCGGCTAGAGGGAGAAGATATCACCCTGCTGAATGTGTATGCTCCCCCAGGGGCTAACTGGAAATTTTATAAAAATGTATTCGACCTAATGATAACTAAAGCTCAAGGTTTAGTGATATGTGGTGGGGACTTCAATCTTAGACTGAATCCATACTGGGATGCTTCTGGTAATTCCCCACATCAAAATAACACCCAAAACAGGAAGACTCGGATGCTACTAAAAGAATTGGGAATCTGTGACGTGTGGAGGGAACTCAACCCCAGTGTAAAAGACTATACATTTTACTTAACTCCACATTCATCTTACTCAAGGATTGACTATTTTTTTATGTTTAATAGAGACATTGGAAGAGTAAAAACATGTAAAATAGGACTGATGGATCTCTCCGACCACAGTCCGATCTACATGGACTTAAATATCCAAAAATACACAAATAATACATTTTCTTGGAGGTTAAATTCAAATGTCCTGAAAGGACCATTGAAAGATGAATTGGAATCAGATATTCTCAGATATTTGGAAGATAACGATAATGGAGAAGTATCCCCTTTAATACTGTGGGATGCATGTAAAGCTGTAATAAGAGGAAAGATTATTGCAAAACTGGCAACCCAAAAGAAACTAAGACAAGAAAAACTATCCACATTAGAGTCAGAACTTAGGAACCTAGAAAAAGAACACAAAGGCAACACTCATTCTACTGACTCGCTCAAGATTAAGGAAATTAAAAACCAAATAAATGAGATCTACACAATAGAAATCCAGAAGAAACTTACATTTCTGAAACAAAAATACTATGAAGCAGGCAGTAAATCGGCAAAATTGCTAGCCTATAAATTGAGGAAACATCAAACAGAAAGAGCAATCTACAAAATCAGAGACCCAGTATCAAAGGAAATAAAATTCAGAATTCAGGATATTCTTAAAAACTTCGAGAATTACTATAAGAACTTATACTCCCACAAAAAACATAAAAACGCATCCGAGGCATTCCTAAACACATTAAACCTTCCCCAACTTACGGAGTCACAAAATAAAACACTACTGTCAGAAAACATCGACCATGGTTCCAGCACATGTAGTCTGGAATTGGTTTGTGTTGTCCAATCTTCAGATGATTATAGTTCCGAAGAATGGGATGACAATGAAGAATCTGGGGGCATCAAACCGTATAGGTTTGAGCCGTGCCAAGCGGGCATTGTGCCTAGCGAGTCAGACTCAGTGACAGTCAGCTGTTCATGTTTTGTGTGCATCATCTGCCGTGTTGTCAGCCAGCCAATATTGCCAAGACTATCATGACGTGTTAGCCACTCCACACAGCCGTGGTTCTGTTGCACCCCTTGTAGCGATTTCGGCTCTGGGGCGCAACCGTGGTTAACACGTCTCCTCTCCATGTTCGCTGGGCGATGTTGGCCCCGAACGCCTACTGTTTGTGTTTCTGTGTATTTTTTTGTAAGTCTTCACCTCTTGGGATCAGTTTTTATGTTCAATACATGTACTGTGGTGAATCCTGTGCTTAAATCCTCGTGTAAATCCTCATTATTTACATGTAAATCCTCCCTCTCCGTGCGCTCTTACACAGGGCAGGGAGAGGGCACATGAAATAATGAGGATTTACGTGTAGGGTTCACCACAGCACATTTAATATAGAACGACAGACAATTCCCAAAAAGTGAAGACGTACAAAAAACGCACTTACCGATGGCGTTCGGGTGCAGACATCGCCCAGAGAACGAATGAGAGGAGACGTGTTAGCCATAGGTGCGTCCCAGTGCTGACATCACTTCAAGGACGCACCTGGACGAGGACCGGGAAACATGATCAGCGGGAGTTTCAATCAGCTGGTGATAATGATAGAGGGGACATGTCCGGACCAGTGAGATGTAAGCATGCGATCACAGAAAGTAGGTCAAAGCTGCATGTAAATCCATTAATCCTTCCCCTCCTCCGTGTGCTCCTCCTGCCTAAAAGCACACCAGGAGGCTTATGACAGTAGGAGCTGAAGCATGTGATGTGGTCCTGTGTTTATCTAAGCCTGAGACACAATGTGAAGGCATAGCCGTAAAATTAAAACCAGAACCCAGAGAAACTGTGAGCTACAAACCTGCTGTCATTCTAGTTAACAACACTGGAGTCCGTTCTGTCGATTACGTCATTGGGGTGCTGCCCTTAATTCGGTGGGCAGCACCACAGTCCAGTCAGCGGTTGCGGTTTTTTGATAACTAGTTTATGCAGGCGCTGTTGTAAATATTATATTGATCATAGACAATGACTTTTGGGTTTACACAACATGCTAAAAAATGTCAAAAACGTGTCATCAGCACTTTAACACTAGGTCAGCTGAAACCAGAAGTTCCGCCCCATAATCGTTCCTACAGCGGCACCTCCAGGAATAAGGTGGATAGGCACAAGAGTGAGTAAAAAATATCAGCACTTTGGTCGTTACATATCAATACAATCAGGGGTATATACTGTATATATATATATATATATTGTGGCCACACATGGCCAAAACATAATGAGCAGCATCTTTGATAAGAACAAAGGGCAGAGTTTCCTTGGAGATAACAGGAAGCTGTGAAATGTGATCTTTTTTATGTCAGAGACGGCTTGGAGGATCCTTTGTGTGCTAGAGACTGTGAGGTGGGGTTTAAGGATTAAGGAAGTGCATGCAATGTGATCTTTTATGTGAATGCAATGTGACCTTTTGATATGCAGAAGGACCTGAGTATATAAGTGAAGAGTTCTGTTTGAGAGGTCCTCTTTTCTACTATGCTCATGAGAGAGAATGTGTAATAAACTGCTTGAGACCAACTTGCCTCATCATTTACACATTCTACACTGGTGACCCAAGACGAAGCATGCAGCATGAAGAGAATTCCCCAGAGCCAGCCTCGTTGGGAGCCCCCAGCCAAGCGTATGCCGTTACAGTCCAGCTACCGGACTTTTGGCAGCACAACCCGCGCTCCTGGTTCTACCTGGTTGAGGCGCAGTTCGCCCTCCGGGGGATATCGGTAGATGACACGAAATTCTACCATGTGATCGCAAAGCTCGACAACCACACGGCTCAGCATGTGGAGAGCCTTCTGGAGCAGCCACCAGCCAGCGACAAATACGGCGCGTTGAAGGCCGCACTCATCCAGCACTACACACTCTCGGTTGAGGAGAGAGCAGAGAGACTCCTGGTGTGGACCGGGTTGGGAGATTGCACGCCCATTGACCTGATGGAGAGGATGCTGAGGTTGAAAGGCTCCGACGACGACCACTTGATCTTTACCCACCTCTTCCTCAGGAACCTTCCGTAAGCGACGAGAGCGGCCCTGGCCAGTTCGCCGTTGTTGCCCAAGCGGGACTACCGTGCACTGGCCCGGGAGGCAC
This sequence comes from Pholidichthys leucotaenia, assembly GCA_020510985.1. Lineage (NCBI taxonomy): Eukaryota > Metazoa > Chordata > Actinopteri > Cichliformes > Pholidichthyidae > Pholidichthys > Pholidichthys leucotaenia. The sequence continues at coordinate 58,499,069 of CM035843.1, read as the reverse complement.
ACCGGATCATCATGGCCAGCAGAGAGCTCGCGACCACGGCGGCAGTGACTGAGCTCGGCGCGACGACCGGAGACAGCGAGGAGCCATCGACGGCGATAGCGGAACCACCGACGACAGCGGCAGCGGGGGCCAAGGAACGCGGAGGAGACACCCTTTGTTTCTACCACCACCGCTTTGCAGAGAGGGCACGCAAATGTATACCACCGTGCCAGTTCAAGCGCTCGGGAAAACACCAAGACCGGGGGTCGGTAGCAGCTGCGGCCCTCGGGGAGGAGAACAAGCTGCTCTACTTGACGGACGCACGCTCGGGGAGGCATTTCCTTGTGGACACCGGCGCCCAGTTGAGTTTCATCATGCCGTCCTACACCGACCGGCTGGCAGGATCCAGCGGCCCCGAGATGGCAGCAGCAAACGGCTCGGAGATTAAGACCTTTGGTGAGAGGACTCTGCTTCTGTCTCTACACGGCCGTGCATTTGAGTGGACTTTTGTCATAGCAGCATTGAATTTCAATATATTGGGGGCTGATTTTTTGTGCTCACATGGGTTGTTGGTTGATGTCGCTAACAGGCGCCTGGTTAATGCACTGTCTTTTGATTCTATTCCCTGTACAGCTCGAGCGTCCCTGCCAACAGCACAAGCAAACGTCACAGCTGCAAGCGGTAAGTTCCACACACTGCTCACTCAGTTCCCAGCACTCACGGTCCCGACATTTTTGGCAGCCGTCGCTAAACACGGGGTGAAACATTTTATTACCACCACCGGGCTGCCCGTTTTTGCAAAACCTCGGCGCTTGGATTCAGCTAAACTGGTCATAGCGCGCGAGGAGTTCACCAACCTGGAGAGGTTGGGCATCATCAGGCGTTCAAACAGCCCATGGGCTTCCCCGCTACACATGGTCCCTAAAGCTGACGGTTCGTGGCGACCTTGCGGGGATTTCCGCAGGTTGAACAATGCCACAGCGCACGACCGCTACCCAGTCCCTCACATCCAAGATTTTTCCGTTCATTTGGCAGGAGCGTGCGTTTTTTCTAAAATAGACTTGGTCCGCAGTTACCACCAAGTCCCAGTGCGCGCTGAGGACATACCCAAAACAGCGGTGATAACTCCGTTTGGTCTATTCGAGTTTTTGCGCATGCCATTCGGGCTTAAAGGGGCTGCACAGACGTTCCAACACATGATGTATGCGGTGCTGCGCGATCTCCCTTTCGTATTCGTCTACCTGGACGATATTTTGGTAGCTAGCGCGTCCGAAGACGAACACAAAACCCACCTCACGGCGGTTTTCCGGAGGTTGGGAGAGCACGGTTTAATAATCAGTCCAGCGAAGTGTCAGTTCGGGGTGACGCAGATTGATTTTTTTGGGGCACCGCGTCTCTCCCGAAGGAGCGGTTCCGCTGCCTGACAAAGTGCGCGCGGTAGCAGATTTTCCCTGACCACAAACGGTCAGGGCGTTACAGGAGTTTTTGGGAATGGTGAATTTTTATAACCGTTTCCTCCCCCGCGCAGCGCAGCTAATGCAACCACTGTATGCCGCGCTCAAAAAGCAGAAATCCGCGAATAAGATCGAATGGTCCCCGGAGCGAGAGCGGGCGTTCTCGGAAGTCAAGGCAGCCCTGTCAAACGCTGCGTTGTTGGCACATCCAGACCCAACGGCCCACATAGCGCTCACTACTGACACGTCAGATGTGGCCATAGGGGCGGTCGTGGAGCAGCGTTTAGCCGGCGCTTGGCAACCGCTCGCCTTTTTCAGCAGGACTTTGCGCGATAGTGAACGTAAATACAACGCGTTTAACAGGGAGTTGCTGGCTCTCCACTTGGCTATTCGCCACTTCCAGTTCTGGCTGGAAGGGCGCTGTTTCACCGCGTTCGTTGACCACAAGCCACTAACATTCGCGATGGCCAAGGTTTCAGAACCGTGGTCGGGCCGGCAGCAGAGACAGCTGGCCGCGATCTCAGAGTTTACTACCGATATTCAGCATATCTTGGGTAAACTGAATGTAGTGGCAGACTGCCTCTCACGCGCCGTGGCGGCCCCAGTCCGCGTGGGGATAGATTACGCAGCCATGGCCGCGGAGCAGGTTAGTGACGCGGATGTGCGCGCGCTCCAGTCTGGACCAACAGGGTTAAGGCTGGAGAGCAGGGTGCTGCAAGATGGTATGCCCCCCCTAATCTGCGATGTCTCCACGGGGCGACTGTGTCCCGTGGTACCGGCCGCGTGGCGCCGCCACGTTTTTGACTCGGTTCATTCTTTAGCGCACCCGGGAGTGTGCACGTCAATCAGGATGGTAGGAGAGAAATTTGTGTGGCCGAGTCTTCGCAAACAGGTGAAAGAGTGGGCAGCAGCCTGCATGGCATGCCAACGAGCCAAAGTACACAGACACACGAGGGCTCCCTTGGAGCCGTTTCACATCCCGGCTAAGAGGTTCGACCATGTTCACATGGACCTCGTGGGCCCCCTCCCGCCATCACAGGGGTGCACGCACCTTCTGACAATGGTGGACCGCACCACGCGATGGCCGGAGGTGGTTCCACTGGCGTCAACCACAGCCGAGGAGGTAGCGCGCGCGTTTTTAACAGCATGGGTGGCGCGTTTTGGAGTCCCGTCGGACATTACGTCCGACAGAGGCCCTCAGTTTGTTTCCGAACTTTGGTCAGCAATGGCCCGCAGCCTGGGTGTCACAATTCACCGCACAACCGCTTACAATCCTCAGGCTAATGGGTTATGCAAACGTTTTCATAGGTCATTGAAAGCGGCTCTCAGGGCGTCACTGACGGATGCAAATTGGGTAGACAAGCTACCGTGGGTTTTATTAGGGTTGCGTTCTGCACCTAAAGAAGACTTAGAAGCTTCCCCAGCTGAACTCGTTTTTGCGCAGCCACTTCGGCTGCCCGGGGAGTTTCTCCCGGATAATCCTGCGCCAGGCAGCTCCCCGTCTCAGCTGTTGCAGCGTAGCATTGACACAGGCACGCTGCCGGGCCCCGTTCATCACAGTTTTCCGCACATTTTTGTGCCTAAAACTTTGAAAAACGCGGAGTTTGTTTTTGTCAGACATGACGCACATCGCCCCCCACTGCGACCACCTTATGATGGACTGTTCAGAGTGTTGGAAACAGAGGACAAGCATTTTTTGTTAGATTTGGGGGGTAGGAGGGAAAAGGTTGGCATAAACAGACTCAAACCCGCTTTTGTGGTGGCGGACGAGCAAGTGCTGTTGGCAAGGGCCCCTAGGCGCGGAAGACCCCCATGGGGAGCTTCCCAGAGTAGAATTTCCCCAGAACACCCACAGGGACAGACAAAAGGTTTCCACCCCCAGACAGCAGCTCCCCAGCATGACAGCGCCGCGGAGGCGGTGAATCCTGGTTACAGCAGATACGGAAGAAGACTGAAGCCCAAGCAGCATGTGGATTGATGTGTAATGATTCAGCATACAGACTGTTATTCTTTTGTTCGATCCAATATGCTCGAGCGGGGTGGTGTGGTCACACATGGCCAAAACATAATGAGCAGCATCTTTGATAAGAACAAAGGGCAGAGTTTCCTTGGAGATAACAGGAAGCTGTGAAATGTGATCTTTTGTATGTCAGAGACGGCTTGGAGGATCCTTTGTGTGCTAGAGACTGTGAGGGGGGGTTTAAGGATTAAGGAAGTGCATGCAATGTGATCTTTTATGTGAATGCAATGTGACCTTTTGATATGCAGAAGGACCTGAGTATATAAGTGAAGAGTTCTGTTTGAGAGGTCCTCTTTTCTACTATGCTCATGTGAGAGAATGTGTAATAAACTGCTTGAGACCAACTTGCCTCATCATTTACACATTCTACAATATATATGTATACAGTATATATATATATATATATATATATATATATATATACACACTACCGTTCAAAAGTTTGGGGTCACCCAGACAATTATTTTGTGTTTTCCAAGATAAGTCACACTTATTTACCACCATGAGTTGTAAAATGAATAGAAATTATAGTCAAGACATTGACAAGGTTAGAAATAATGATTTGTATTTGAAATAATAATTTTTTCCAGATAATCAACCTGCTCAAAGGAAGGTCAGTTTTATAGCTTCTCTAACCAGCTAAACTGTTTTCAGCTGTGCTAACATGATTGCACAAGGGTTTTTTTAATCATTTATTAGCCTTCTGATGCAATGAGCAAACACATTGTACCATTGGAACACTGGAGTGATAGTTGCTGGAAATGGGCCTCTATACACCTATGTAGATATTGCACCAAAAACCAGACATTTGCAGCTAGAATAGTCATTTACCACATTAGCAATGTATATTAGATATTAGAGTGTATTTCTGATTAGTTTAAAGTTATCTTCATTGAAAAAAACAGTGCTTTTCTTTCAAAAATAAGGAAATTTCTAAGTGACCCCAAACTTTTGAACGGTAGTGTGTGTATATATATATATATATATATATATATAGTTGTTAACTTTTGGCATTTTAAAGACAATACACTTACCAGTAGCATTTTGAGCAGTTTGTACAACTCATCCATGGCAGTTAGGATGGTCCAGGTTGGCTGGCTTATCCCCCAGAATAGTTCATCAGATCAAAATGGGCTTTGTTCGAGTGGCCCCCTCCAGCTTATCTTACTCTTCTGCTCATGTTGATAGAGCTAGGGACAGAGCCAGGAAATGTCTCCTCTTCGCTCCAAATCTGTTTAGCTTTGGAAGCCATCATGCTTACTGCTTATTATTATTATAAATCATAATCACAATTGAAACAAAAAATACTTGAAGAATTTTCCTTTACTTTTAGGAAATATAAAATGTATGAAAGGTTATTTTTGGAATTTAATTTGGGAAAATAATGAACATTTTTTCCACAGTATTCTAATTTTTGTGGCTTAACTATTGATTAGCATGTGCTTTATGCTTTTCTTTGTTTAGACAATAAAACTTTTTACATTTTTAAAGAAACATCGTGTAGGTGTATCATCATGTGTTTAACTGAAGAATAAAGAAGACGAAACGCCTGTTTTTTTTAATTTTTTTTTTTTATTTAAGTTTTTGTAAAGGGTATACAGGTCATTACAGCATTGCATTGTTTACATTTTCATCACATGTTCCCTTATTTTTTGCTATTTGACAACATTGGTAGGATAGTTATTACAACAACCCCCCCCCCTTTTTTTTAAAGTGAAAGAAAAAGTGAAGTTAAGGAGAATTAAATAAAAAAACAAACAAACAAACGAATAAACAAACAAACAGAACAGCAAAAAACAAACAAACAGAAAATTAAGTAATTAAAAGTAAAAGAGCAACTGAGTAGCGTTGGAACAAAGAGCGGGACCATTATTGAAATGGTATTTGTCAAAGATTAGTTCTAATGGAAGACACATATGCGATCCAGGGTTGCCAAAAGATTATGAACCCATCCATGTCCTGTCTCAGTGCGAATGTCAACTTTTCCATCGAGTAAATGTCTTGAATCACGTTAATCCAATCTTCAGGTGTAGGACAGTCCTTCAGCATCCATTTTTTAGTTAGGGCTTTTTTACTTGCCAATATTAAAACATTGAATAAGTATTTATCTCCTCGTCTTTCCAGTGAGTCCGGTAATAAACCCAAATACAAAGTTACAAAAGAAAAGGGAACTGTTATTTTGAATATTTTCCCCAATATTGTCTGTACGTTGGACCAATATTGGTGGATAACTGGGCATGACCAAAACACATGAAAATGATTTGCAGTCTTTTCACCACACAAGCGCCAACAGTTCAACCCCTTATGGGTAAATTTGTTTTGTGCAGGTGTTCTGAAAAATCTTACCAAGTTTTTCCATCCAAATTCTCTCCACTGCAGGGATGAGGTACTTTTCCATTGCTGTTTATTTAGCTTTTCCCATATTTCCAATTGTAAAGTGAAATTCCCCTCTTTTTCCCATCTCTCTTTTATATACGATGTGTTGTCTCCTTTTAAGTCTTGAAGACCTTGGTATATTTTAGAAATGTATCTGATCCCTGGGATCCCTTTATATGCCATTAAGAAGACCTTCAGAACACCTGACTGGGCCCTTTCCAAATCCTCCTTTTTAAGTATATTGTTTATGTGGTGTCTAAGCTGAAAGAACCTGTAAAGATCTTGATTTATTAGACCTTGTTTTTTCAAATCTTCAAAACTTCTTAAAGTTTGCCCCTTAAAAAAATCGTAATATTTTATCAGCCCTTTCTCTTTCCACTCTTTAAATCTAGTGTCTGTTTTATTGGGGGTAAAGTCTTGATCATAGGCAATCCATTGCAGAAGTCGATAGGGCTCTTTAGCTTGATTCTCTCTGACTATCTTAAACCAAATTTTTAGCGGGGTCTCTATCCACGGGTTAGTGTTATTCAGGAGTTTAGTTAAGGCATTGTTCCCTATTATCGCCTGTAGGGGGATGTCACTTGTTATTTGGCATTCCATCTCCTTCCATTGTGCAGTGTAGACTGGGTTACATATCTCTACTAAAGTTTTAATTTGTGCAGCTATAAAATAGTCCCTGATATTTGGCAGTGCGAGCCCACCTTTGTCTTTGTTTAGCTGTAGGGTTCTATATCTGATTCTAGGTCTCTTACCCTGCCATATGAATCTTGAGATCCTTCTGTCCAGTTCCTGCCATGTTTTTTTGGGAGGTTCTACCGGTATTGTTTGGAAAAGGTATAGAAGACGTGGAAGTATATTCATTTTGACTGCTTCAATTCTTTGTGCGGTACCTAAGAATGGTATCATATTCCATCTTGCTAGGTCAGATTTTATTTTTGTCACCAGTGGATCATAGTTTAGTGTTATAATTTTGTCGAGTTGTTTCGGGATATTGACCCCCAGATATTTCATAGATTCCAACTCCCAGTTAGTTTTGAGTTCATTTAGTGAAAAATGATTTGGGTCATAGTTGAATGTTAAAACTTGGGTTTTATGCATGTTTAATTTGTACCCTGATAAATCTCCATAGTCTGAAAAAACTGAGATTAGTTCTGGTAGAGAAGTGTCTGGCTGCCCTAGGTATATTAAAATGTCATCAGCAAAGAGTGCTATTTTATGTTCTTTCTGACCAAGTGTAATACCTTGAATTTCTTGATTTTGTCTTATCCATTGGCTCAGAGGTTCTATGAAGATTGCAAAGAGCAGTGGAGACAGGGGGCAGCCTTGACGACATCCTCTTTCCAGCTCAAAAGATGATGATAAATTACCGTTAATCCTTATTTTAGCTGTTGGTTTTTTATATAATGCCTGTATAGTTCTAATGAAGTTGTTATGAAAATTGAAACTGGATAAGATTTTATAGAGGAAAGACCAGTCAACCGAATCGAATGCTTTTTCAGCATCTAATCCCAATATGACTGCATTTAAGTTATATTTTTTTATATGATGAATTATGTGTAAAGTGCGTCGAATGTTGTCTTGTCTGTCTTTGTCTTATAAAACCTGTTTGGTCTAAGTGAATTAAGTCTGTCAGTATGTTTTCTAACCTTTTGGCAAGGATAGTGGTAAAAAGCTTATAGTCCTGATTTAATACACTGATTGGTCTGTAGTTGGAGCATTCTAGTTTATCCTTTTCAGGTTTAGGTATGACTGCAATGACCCCTTCTCTCCAGGAGGGGGGGATTTCCCCTGTGTGGAGGACGTAGTTAAATGTTTTCAGGAGGAGAGGAGATAGTTGCTGTTTAAAGGTTTTGTACTATTCTGCTGTATAGCCATCTGCTCCTGGGGATTTGTTAGCTTTAAGTTTCATAATTGCTTTTTCCAATTCTTTAGGTTGTATTTCTGACAGTAGGGTTTTATTTTGTGATTCCGTAAGTTGGGGAAGGTTTAATGTGTTTAGGAATGTCTCGGATGCGTTTTTATGTTTTTGTGGGAGTATAAGTTCTTGTAGTAATTCTCGAAGCTTTTAAGAATATCCTGAATTCTGAATTTTATTTCCTTTGATACTGGGTCTCTGATTTTGTAGATTGCTCTTTCCGTTTGTTGTTTCCTCAATTTATAGGCTAGTAATTTTGCCGATTTACTGCCTGCTTCATAGTGTTTCTGTTTCAGAAATGTAAGTTTCTTCTGGATTTCTATTGTGTAGATCTCATTTATTTGATTTTTAATTTCTTTGATCTTGAGCGAGCCATTAGAATGAGTGTTATCTTTGTGTTCTTTTTCTAGGTTCTTGAGCTCTGACTCTAGTGTGATTAGTTTTTCTTGTCTCAGTTTCTTTTGGGTTGCCAGTTTTGCAATAATTTTTCCCCTTATTACAGCTTTGCACGCATCCCACAGTATTAAAGGGGATACTTCTCCATTATCGTTTTCTTCCAAATATCTGAGAATATCTGATTCCAATTCATCTTTCAGTGGCCCTTTGAGGACACTTGAATTCAACCTCCAGGAAAATGTATTATTTGTGTATTTTTGGATGTTTAAATCCATATAGATCGGACTGTGGTCGGAGAGATCCATCAGTCCTATTTTACATGTTTTTACTCTTCCAATGTCTCTATTAAACATAAAAAAGTAATCAATCCTTGAGTAAGATGAATGTGGCGTTGAATAAAAAGTATAATCTTTTACATTGGGGTTGAATTCCCTCCATATGTCACAGATTCCCATTTCTTTTAGTAGCATCCGAGTATTCCTATTTTGGGTGTTATTTTGATGTGAAGAATTACCTGTTGCATCCCAGTATGGATTCAGTCTTAGATTGAAGTCTCCACCACATATCACTAAACCTTGGGCTTTAGTTATCATTAGGTCGAATACATTTTTATAAAATTTCCATTTAGCCCCTGGTGGTGCATATACATTCAGCAGGGTGATATCTTCTCCCTTTAGCCGCCCAGTTACCAAACTGTACCTCCCTTCTTTATCTTTGTGTTCTGATTTTTTTTCAAATGTAATTTTGGTTGATATCAATGTCGCTACTCCCCTCCTCCTCCCTGATTTATATGAAGATGAAGAGATCATTTTAAACCCTTGTCTACTGAGTTTAGTGTGTTCCACGTCTGTTAGGTGGGTTTCTTGTAAAAATACTATTTCTGCTTTGTCTTTTTTCATTTTGCATAGAATCTTGGATCTTTTAACTGGATTCAGGATCCCTTTTACATTATATGAGGCTATTTTGGTTACACCCTGTTTCTCCATTGTATTTTCTTATTTAGTATAACAGTGTGGTGGCCCTCTTTTTTGCTACTCATAAACTGAAAGAACATTAAGAACATAAAAAACATTAAGTACATAATGAACGAAACTTTAAAACAAAAAACTGTCAAAAAAACTTCCTGAGCTGGGGTCTCTTTAAAGACCCTGTAAGAGCCCTGATGGAGTATGGGCTCTGAGGGAAATTCCTCAAACTCTGTTACGTGTTGAGGGCCCTCTCTTACCCCTGTAAGTTGTCCCATGTTTTTAACGTGAATTTCAGATCCCAATCCGAATTTGTAATGATTTTTTTTTTTTTTTTTTTTTAATGCCTATACTCTATGAGCTTGTGTGCACCCTCCCACCCCCATCACAGCAAACATTCACTCTAATACAGTATTTGTTAGTGTGGGGAGAACATGTGGGTCATTGTTACATTTCTATTTTAACATGATTTTTTTTTTTTTTCCACTTTAAATTAAGAAGACATTTGTTTCTAATGCTAAAACTGCTCCATGAAAGGTTTTACCACATGCTGATTCTGCATCTTCTTTAATGTTTGTTACCTTGTAGGAGGGGGGATGGAAGTGCAGAGTGACTGTAGAGAGAAAGAAAAAAAAAAAACAAAACCCAAAAAGGTCGCTATTCCTTTCTGGAACTGGAAAGCTTATCTTTGTAGCTCTGGGGCTGGGTGTTCCCGCTGCTGGCCCGTGGATTTTGAAGGTCTCTGAGTGGACCACGTCTGAGCTCTGATTTTCTCGTTCAGATCCGCTGCGGGTTTAAACACCGTTACCGGGAGTCCTCTTCTTGCCATGTCAGTTGTTGCTTCTTCCGCTGAATTGTAGAGACATGACTCTTCCCCGTAAAAGACCCTTAGCTTCGCCGGGAATGGCGTCTGAAAGCGTAGATTCTTTTCCCGTAAAACCTTTTTGGCGTCGTTATATTCCCGTCGCTTTTTAAGAACTTCAGGGGCGTAATCGTGTTCCACGAAGACTTTTCTTTCTTGATGCATAAATCCTTTCTTCTGCCAAGCCCGTCTTACAACTTCTTGTTTTATTTTGAAGTCGGAGAATCTTACCAACACTGAATGTGGGGGCGCTTCCGGGGCTGGCTTTGCGGCTAATGTGCGATGTGCCTTTTCTATCTTCAAATCGGTGGATTGTGGAATATCCAACTTCTCTCTCAATAAGGATTCCACGCATTCTGCCACTGTGTTGAAACCATCTTCAGCTCCTTCTTTCAGACCGTGAATTCTGATGTTGTCTCGTCTCTGTCTTCCTTCTTGGTCGGCTAGCTTAGCCTCCAGCCTTGACTGTTTTCTGTGTAAATCCAGTACAGAATCTTCAAGCACTTTTATTCTGTCTTCAGCTTCCAAGATTCGGTTTTCGGCCTGGTCCATTCTGCTCTTCGCCTTTTTTAGATCCTCTCTGAATTCAAGAAATTCGGCCCGAAATCGTCGTAATTCGTCAAATAGCGATTTCAAGCTAATACTTTTGTTAGCTAGGCCCAGGCACTCGTCTTCTGAACGGAGGTCTTCTGGTTCCGATTCCGCGGCTGCTGTGCGTCCTGATCTGGGGAATGTCAGTTTCCTCTGCTTTTGGTTAGGCATGGTGTTATTGTCTTTTGAATTTTAATCTTCCAAAAATCCGTTAGGTCTGATTTTGAGGAGGTTTTCCTTGGATTGAGTCTGGGAGTTTCACCGTTAGGTTGCTATCACCATGGCGTCCAGACCGGAAGTCACACACCTGTTTTTTTAATAAGATGAACATACCTTCAATGTGGTCTCTCTCCATTTACTAGCTTACACCAAGAAATTGTCATGTGATTAATTTTATTATTCAGCTACATCTGAAATGCACAAGTACAAGGGGGAAAAAAGAGACAAATTCAAGGGAAAAAATGACAAATTCATAATAGTGATAGGCAAATTTATCAGAAAAAAGTGGCAATTTAAAAAAAAAATATCAGAAACAAAGCACAACTTTAGAAAGAAAAAGAATCTTGTGAAACTGAGTGTTTTTTTTATTTTGGTTAAGGAATGACTCTTTTACCTTACCTTCCAAGATTGGGTTGTATATATTTTGTCCAGTTCACAATAGATAATTAAATTCATCTTTTGAAGTGGATTTAACAATAAAGCATGCTGTCCCAAGGCAGTTTTTCCCCTTACAAATTTGCCACGTTTTTCTGATAAAATTGTCAGGAACCGAGCCGGCTTGGTTTCCCCCGGCTCGGTCCTGGCCTCTTTGTGGGTACGTGCCACGTTGTATGTATGTTCGTATGTATTTCTGTGTGCTCTGCTGTACCCAAAGCCACTTCTGGCCGGCAGCGGTGAGGCAGCTTCTTGGGCTCACGCTGGAGTGAGCGCTGTCTGCCAGTCGGACCATGCCCCAGCTGTTCCCACTCCCCTGTGCCCTCTCCCCACTCCTCGCCCAGGTGTGCTGAATTTGTGGTTCCAGCAATGCATGTACTTAAGGAGCCTTTTTCCAGTCATGCATTGCTGGGTCATTGTACTTCATGTGGTCGTCTTTTGCCATTTGAAGCCAAGGTCAACTAAGGATTGTGTTCCCTCAGAGCCTTATTTGGACTACTTGGACTGCCTCGAATCCGTGAGTAAAAACTGTCAGCATTTCTGTGTGCAGTTGTGCTGCTACGCTTTATTGTAGCGTTTCCCCCGTGCAGCACAACTGCTACACTTTGGCTGTCACCTGGTTTTATTCCACCCGTGTCTGTTGGGTGTCCTGGAGGATTTCTTTATTACTCTGAGGGCTAATGTCTGTTGGAACTGTTGGTCTGTGCCTGTGTCTAATAAATGTGTGTGGTGTAACCTGCGCCTAAATCCTTGTCCTTTTTTCCCTCCTCCATGCGCTGTGGAAAAGCACATGAGGAGCTCATGACAAAAATTTTCACATTTATACCTTAAACTTGCCACTTTTTTTCTCACAGGTTTGTCATTTTTCCTCATAAATCTGTTTTGTATTTTTTTAATAAGAAATGGCCACCTTTCTTTCCTCATGAATTTTTCAACTTCTCATAAGTATGCCAGGTTTTTTGGGGGCACTTTTTTCCTCCCTCAAGCTCCCCACACTACCTCCACTACCACCGCATGGGTAGGAAGCACTGATCTATTAATAAATATAAATACCTGAGGCAGTTTATGTTATGATGTCAAGCTCTCTGTTATGTCTGAATAACATGAGAACGGAGCCCTGTTGAACTGAACACCAAACTAACTTTATTAAGGAACACAGCACAACATATCCACTGGCCGCAGCTTGCCTAATATCATCACCTCCACCCCCCCACCCCCCCGGCACAGGCTACAGCAAGCCCTAAATGCCAAATCCCCACATGACATACCCCCCCCCCCCAATAAATAACTCACATATACATAGGATGGACCTCTTAGAACCCATGCAACATAGACATTTTAACACACATAACAGCAAAACTGATTAACTAAATGGGCACCTGGGTAGACTACCAGGATATCATCCCGTGTTGGGATGGATTATTCTGCTTCCCATTCCCAACACGCATTGGCGAAAGCTGGTTTCAGGACAAAGTCCTCAAGGTATTTCGGCCTTTGACGCATCCTAGCCGAGTGCCCCACAGAAGGGGAACCTGCTTCAGGCTCCGTCGGCCGTGCCTGCGAGTCCCTAGCTCCCACATCAGATGAGTCCCAACCCACACCAGCCTGCTCTGCCGTAGCACCTGCACTCTGTGCAGGCAACGACTTCCTGAGTCGGCTGAAGTGCCACCATGGCCCGTCCAAGAGCTTGAACGTATTCCGGCCCTGCTGCCTCACGATCTGTAGGGGCCCCGTCCAGAAAGGCTGCAGTTCATGCGTGCGGTTGAGATGTTTAATCCAGACCTGGTCCGACACCTTGAGTCCATGGGCCTTCGCCCTGTGCTTCCTGTCGAACCGCCGTTTCATTGTCTGCTGTTGGGCAATGACCCAGTTTCGTGGAGGATCTGTGTTCCCCTGAGGAGGGGTCGTGGGTGGCCTCAGTTGGTTCAGGGGCAGGTGGAGTTCACACCCCAACATGAGTTTCACCGGGGAGCACCCTGTTGTGGCATGGGCCGCTCCCCTGTAGTGGAGGAGTGTGCTCTGAAGGACGTCAAAGAACATGAAGCCGTCCACCAAATGGGCCCTCAGACCGTTTTTCAGAGTCTTGTTGAAACGCTCCATGCCCCCATTGGCTTGGGGGTGGTAGAACGCGGTTTTGATGTGTTCCACACCCCGAACACCCAAAAACTCCTCAAACCCCCCAGAGGTGAACTGTGGGCTGTTGTCCGTAGTGATGGCATCTGGAACCCCCCATCTGGTGAACAATGATGAGACGAAACCTGTAACCACATCCGTCATGACTGAATTAATGGGCAACCCCTCCGGCCATTTGGAGAACAGATTGTAGATCACAAGCAAAAACCGGCTGTTCGGGGGTGCTACATGCAGTTCACCGCATGTCTAGTTGGATGTGCTTCCAAGGGCCCTCTGGGAACGGTAACAGTCGGAGGGGTGGTCCACCGGTCTTTCCGCTCTCCAAGCACGGGACACAGTTCTTTACCATGGTTTCAATGTCTTTATCAATACCAGGCCACCAAACTGAATCCCTACAATGCTGCTTCACCCTGATCACACCCAGGTGACCCTTGTGGAGCATTGCCAGAACTCTTGATCTCAGAGACACCGGGATCAACATGCAGTGCCCCCTCGCCACACACACCGTTCCAACAGCTCAGTTCGTCCCTAAACTGGTGAAAAGGTGCCAGCTCACCCAATTGCTCCTGGTGGGTCTGGACAGTGCCATGTTTGGCAGCTATGCTGCCATCAGTGTGTGAATGTGTGTGTGAATGGGTGGATAGCAGGATCTGTAAAGCGCTTTGGTCATCTAGAGATGATAATAAAGGCGCAATATAAGTGAATGCCATTTACCATTTTACTTTTGTGGGCCAACCCTCCCTGATGACTGAGCATAATTGTGACAACGTGGGGTCCCATTCCGACTCTGGCCGGAGCTCCTGGAGGGATACCATGTCCCCGAGGGGTCCGTGCAGCGTGTTGACCAGATCCGCCTCCATGGGGTCGTCACCGCCGTCGTCTGGTTGCGCAGTGTTGGCCATGGCACAGGACAGGAGGTCCGCCACTACGTTCTCTTTTCCAGGAATGAACTGGGTAGTAAAGTTGTAGGCCCTCAGCCGCTCCGTCCACCTGTGGATCCTTAGGGGTCTGTGTCCCGAGCCTGTCGTCTCCAGCAGCGTTGTCAGTGCCCGGTGGTCTGTTCGCAGGGTGAAGTGGTGCCCATAGAGATAGATGTGCCACCGTTCACACGCCCAGACACAGGTGAGTGCCTCCCTCTCACCCACTGCATATTTCTGTTCAGCCGCTGAAAGAGACCTCGACGCAAATGCCACCGGGCACTCAGTACCGTCTTGCACCTGAGACATAACCACCCCCACTGCCGAACCAGATGCGTCACAGGTCACAAAAGTCAGCCATTTTGAATCAAAGTTGGCCAGCACTGGAATCAGAATCAGAATCAGAATCAGAATCAGCTTTATTGGCCAAGTATGTACAACACATACAAGGAAGGGGGGAGGCCCATGTGCCTGCCTGTTGTTTGGATTTGTCTGCCAATTCAAACCTAGCCTGCCGTGCTCTGACCCTTGTCTGCCCTTGCACTCTGGAAACTGCCTCATGGATTAAACTTGGATGTTCCAGGACTGTGCACATCATCATTTCCCCACGCAAGTCGACTTACCTCCGTTTATCATTATTATCACTGTCCCCCTTTTCCCAGCATCTTGGCCTGGCTAGCCTTTCCCCTTTGCTCACTCACCTGCACTTAAGGACTCCTCCCCGGACACTCACCATCATCAGGATCTGTTGTGTATCCCCGCTGCTCCCACCAGAAGAAACCTGATTGCCAGATCCTCATCATCATTATCAGAATCAGAATCAGAATCAGCTTTATTGGCCAAGTATGCACAACACATACAAGGAATTTGACTTTGGCTAAAAACTTGCTCTCGTTGTTCAGGTGAAGGATTTAAATAAGGATTCAATGACAACCAGAGTATGTACAGTAAATTACAGTCTGTCCACGTTTCTATAAAAGGATGCAAATATATACAGGAATATATGCAGTTATTTACTTGGACTAACCACACTTTGCAGAAATATATGAAAAAATATACAATCACACAGTATTTCAATGTGGACTCAGATTCAGTGATATAATGTGAATGAAGTAAAAAGCAGTGTGAGAGTTATGTGCAATGTAATAATGGATGAGTGTTCAGGGAACACTGTCAGCACCGGTGAGCCCTCTGGGTCCATGAAGAATCCTAGTTCACCCAGCAGATCAATTCCCAGCAAGTCGCCCCCCTGGCACGAAACCTGGAAGGTGAACGCAGGAACAATCTTTAACATTTCACTGAGAAGCTGACCGTGCCCACCATTTCAATTTCAACGTGACCATACCCAAACATCTTCATTGCCCCTGCATTGATGGTTTTGCCCGGGAAAAGTCTTTTCAATGTAGCCATACTTAGTATGGACTTACCAGCTCCTGAGTCCACCATAAGCGGCACATCAACTCCATCTAGCTGCAGGACATACCACTTTAATGGTCCCTTCTTGGCACCCGCTACACACTCCTGTCATACTTTCAGGCTCCACCGCCAATGGTTTAATAGTGGTGGTGCAGGCCCTGGCCCAGTGATTAGAGTGGCCGCAGTAATAGCACTTCTTCCCTCTGGTGGGGCAGGTGGACGAGCCCGCCTAGTGACGAGGGGAGCCACAGCGGCCACACAGACCCCTAGCCCCCGCTCCTTCCCGTGCCACAGTCCGCTGCCTTTTGGGGGTCTGCCCCGAAGTGTTAGCTACGTTGCTAGCGGCCAGACTCGGAGGGAAAACCTGGGTGACTAGGTTCTTTTTAGCTAGCACTGGCAGGCCTAGCTGCACAGTGGACTCTGTCTGCCTCGTCAATTCAACCACTTTCTCCAGCGCGAGGACATCCATAGTCAGTGTTAGCTTGTCTTTTAGCCACTCGTCACTCGTACCGTGTGCTAGCTTGTCCCGGACTAGCTCCTCCTCAATTGGCCCGAAGGCGCACTCTCTTGCTAGGTTACGGAGTTCCATAATGAAGCACTGGGTGGATTCACCAGCTCGTTGTCAGCGAAGAATTTATATCTTCGCACCGTGATGTTGGAAGGGTCCCTAAAGAAATAGTCCATTAAGTCCAAACATTCCTTCAGTAAGCCCTTGCCACCCAGCGCGAAAAATATCCGTTGGCCCTCCTC
Organism: Pholidichthys leucotaenia; assembly: GCA_020510985.1. NCBI lineage: Eukaryota > Metazoa > Chordata > Actinopteri > Cichliformes > Pholidichthyidae > Pholidichthys > Pholidichthys leucotaenia. The sequence continues at coordinate 58,482,641 of CM035843.1, read as the reverse complement.
ACCAAAGCAGTGATCTGGCTGTAGCCCGCCTGACGTCATCACCTCCAACCCCCCGGCACAGGCTACAGCAAGCCTCAAAAGCCAGATCCCCACATGACACTCTCCTCTCGCTGCTCTGTTGGCTGCACATTGCATTATGGGATGCATTGGCTAAAGTACTGACAGTTGATTTATTTAAGCTGTGGAGCGTGTAAATAAAGAGGCGGATTTGGCTTCAGACGATTTAAATTAAATTAAATTAAATTAAATCACCCTTATTGTCATTCAACTGCACAACCAATCATGTACAGCAGAACGAGATTGTGCTTTACCTATCTACAGTGTAAATCACACACACCCCAAGTGCAGAATCAGAGGGCCGCTGCCATGCAAGGCGCCGCCACAGAGTTCTCTCCTCCATTCCATTTATTACACAACTCACACAAGAAGCATAGACAGAATGACATCTCAGCAGAGACTCTTCTCTTAAATAGCATGGCATTCCTCTAGAAGCTTCTAACACACAAAAGGTCACATTGCATTCACTTCCTTAATCCTTTACCATTCCTCTAGAAGTTTCTAACACACGAAAGGTCACACTGCATTCACTTCATTCATCCTTCACACTTCCCTGTTATCTCACCAGGGAACCTCTGCTCTTTGTTCTTGTCTAAGATGTTATCCAATTATGCTCTCCCCATGTGCCGCCATAATGCGATTTTTTTCATTTAAGCAATTTAAATAAATTTTTGGTTAATTGTGAAGTTTTAAAAAAGATGATTTGCAGTTGTAATCAATTAAATCATCTGAAGAGGCTGCAGCACATTTAATTCAGTTCATTCCTGAAGAAAGTAGTAAGTCTGAAATAAAAAGTCTGAGACCCACAATAGCTGGTCACATGTTTTCATGGCACACAAATTAAGAATGGTTAAAAAGATATATTTTTATTAAAATGGCAACACTGAAAATTAAATAAGACATAATTTGATCCCCTTTATTTCAATAAGAAAATAAACGTAGATTGGCGAAAATGGAGACTGCAATAATTTAAAACAGAATTGAGATTTTATTTTAAGAAGTTACACAAAGCCCCTGGAAACATACTCAGCCTTGAACTTTCAGGATCGTTTTCTTTTATCCTGTCAATGTACCCATGTTTGTTTCTAATTTTAGTTTTGTCTGGAATCTGTTTTTATTTTGTCCTGTTGTGGCGGTTCGGTTAACCCCCACAACAGATTAAGGACATTCAGCTCTCTTCTCTTGGTTTTTTCTGCTGCACTACTGATATGTAGATGTGCTTTGGTGTAACCCCCACAAACAGACTGGTCAAACACAGCGCTCGGCTAGAGCAAATAACAGAACAGTGGAATGTGTATTAATGTCTACAGGCAGACTCGTTTCTTCTGGCTCACTTCTGTGATGTTAATGTTGCCTTTCATGCATTGTGCTCATGAGTCCTGTCCTCACTGTGACCTAGGGACTGAGATCAATATGTCTCTCAAATGCAAATGTCTTATGCCTGTTCTGTTATCTCTTTGATCATACCAACTGCTGGGGTATGCCCTTGATGTATTGTTGTAGTCGAGTATATATGCTGCAACTCTGTAACGCAAACCCTCTCATTCTCTCATTCTGGTTCTGCATCTGCTGCGAGACACACACACTGTCTCCTCTTTGAGAGTCTGAGGAATTTGGCTTCAGCCTGCTCACACTATGGGCTGGAGCCGAGTTCTGATGAAGGCGGATGATAATAAAGCTATTTAAAAATCCAACGCTGCCTTTATTTTATCATCCTCTTCACTGGTGACCCCGGAATGCACACGTTTTGTGCAAACGCAACCTTCTGATCTGGACAGCTGCACTGGTGACCCGTTCTTCAGGATGAGATCTGCACGTCTGAGATCTGCTCATCCACGCTGGACTGGCCGCGCTCGCAGCTCCTCCACACATGAGCGCAGGCGTCCTCCATGGCCGGCGGAGAACGCAACACGTGGACCTGAACACACCACGGCCGAGCGGTGGCAAAGATCGTCTATTCCCTCCCACCACTCCAACGCATCTGCACGAGCCTGAGGGACAAAAGATCGTCTATTTCCTCTCACCGCTCCAACGCACCATGGCCAATCTGCAGCCACAGCTCAATCCGGATTTTATCGGCGCCGTCTGCGCCGATCCCCACCAAGATTCTGCACCCTGGTTCTCCTCTCCAGCTGGCCCACCCACGCACGAGCCCCGGCGCAAGCACCGGGGAGTTACGAGGATGGCGCATCACGCACGGGACAAATAACGGCTCCAGAGACCGCCATCGTCCTCCGCCGCTGCTCACAGAACCCTCAGGGCTGCTCGTTCACCTGAAGCAAGCACGCAGCTCGCCACTGGATTTTTTTAATGGTCTCAGCCACGGCACATAAGGGATTTCAGCCGTCAGCTGTTCCCGGGGGGTTTTAGGGTTGCTCCTGCACCTAAAGCCAACAAGCCGAGTCCCTCTGCTTCTTTTTTTCTTACAGCCTCGCCGCTCCTGTTTTCTTCATGGCCACGAGAGGAGCCAGAGACTAATTTTTCTTCTTGTGGACCTCTGCACGTTCAACGGGACAGCCCTTCGACATCGCGGACCCACAAGCAATTTTTGCGCGGCTCGGACGAGTTCACCGTCCCCCTGCCGGCACTTACCCCCCTCCTCCCTCCCCCTCCGCCTGCAGTGAGCTTCTCCCACAGCTCGCTCCCATAGAGGGAGTATCGAGGTCTCGGCCCCCTGCCGTGCCCTCTGTAACGCAAACCCTCTCATTCTCTCACTCTGATTCTGCATCGGCTGCGAGACACACACACTGTCTCCTCTTTGAGAGTCTGAGGAATTCGGCTTCAGCCTGCTCACACTATGGGCTGGAGCCGAGTTCTGATGAAGGCGGATGATAATAAAGCTATTTAAAAATCCAATGCTGCCTTTATTTTATCATCCTCTTCACTGTGACTTTATTTTTATGATCTTATACACACTTTTTTGTTTCATAATCCTTTTAATAAAGTAAATTAATAAAAAAAAATTTGTTGCCAAAGTAACAAAGTGGGTCCCATTTCTACCATTTTGAACCACTTTATTCCCTCAGAGACTTGAAGACTCGAGCACTACTGATGGCAGCAACCTAAATCTACAAGGGCTCAGGGCTTGAGGGTTTAGGGAGGAGACTGAGATTTGGCCTATGGTTGTACACTACTTCTCAAAATGCATTATGGGATATTTTGAGTACACTATATAATGAATGGAATTTTCATTTAAGATTTTGAGCAGCACTATAAAATGGCATACACTATATGGGGAACAAGTGAACATTTTTGAACACAGCGACTCTAAGGCAAGTCTGACCTCAGTCCCAACAGCCAATCACAGAGTGCTTTGCTGGTGGTGGTGGCTAAAGTTGTGTGCTGTGATTGGCTGATGGGAGTGAGCTCACAGTCACTTATCTCACTGATCTCATGTATCTTTTCAGCGTTCCTACCAAGAAAAGAGTTGCAGGCAAAGTGGGCCACTCGGGCGATGGGGGTAGAGTGACCAGGTGTCCAGCATTTTGACCTTTTTTTCAGCTGTCCTGCACACTGATATGTTGTCCCACATTCTGATAGCCTTGAATTTTCAAAGGCTGTATGGACGATTTACAAGATTTCATTTATAATCCAGTAGCTGTGAGGAATGTAGGCCAGGCTGTTATCTCAGGGACTGTGACAGTCTATGGACACGTTCCTGCTGAAACCTAAAGATGATTCCCAGACAGATGCTGTAACATCTGCTGAACTAACCGGCATTTATCGCACTGTACATGTTAGACTTATTTTATTCTATTCTGTTTAATTCCTTTAAAACCTGACTCATTTTGAGCTATGTTAGCCTGTTTGAATGTTGTTTGCTTTTTGCAAAATAACTGATATGTTTGGACTGCATAATCCTGTCAAATTTTGAATGAAGCTTTATGCAAAGTTGTAGCAGAAGGGGAATCTTGTTCATTTTGCCATTTATTGTTAAATAGAAGAGGTTGTGGCAACCTGGGGAGTGCATAATGGTTTACCACCTTAGACAGGAACAAAGGACGCGAAGTTAACCTTTTGTGTGTGACAAGTTTCTAGATGCCCTAGTAAGATAACAGGGAGGTGTCAAGGATGAATGGACTGACTGCAGTCGGATGGGGAGATTATCTTTTGTGTGTGAGAAGAGTCTAGAAGGATGTCATGTTATTTAAGGGAAGAGTTCCTACTTGTATGCCATTCTGTCTATGCTCCTTGTGTGAGTCGTGTAATAAACCGCTTGAACCAAATCAGCCTCATTATTTACACGCTCCACACTGGTGACCCAAGACGAATCATGGAATACGACGGAAGATCCCCGGAGCCAACCTCGACTGGAATCCCCAGCTTCGCGTGTGCTGTAGAGATCAAACTACCTGATTTTTGGCAGCACAACCCGCGCTCCTGGTTCCACCTAACCGAGGTGCAGTTCGCCCTCCGAGGGATATCGGCGGATGATATGAAATTCCACTATGTGGTCACAGCGCTCGATGCCAGCACGGCTCAGCACATCGAGAGCCTGCTCGATCAGCCACCAGCCGACGGCAAATATGACGCGCTGAAGGCTGCCCTCATCCAGCACTACACGCTCTCGGATGGTGAGAGAGCAGAGAGGCTCTCAATTTGTTTCTGAACTCTGGTCAACCATGGCCCGCAGCCTAGGTGTCTCAATTCACCGCACAACCGCGTACAACCCGCAGGCTAATGGGTTATGCGAACGTTTTCATAGGTCGTTAAAAGCGGCTCTGAGGGCTTCACTGACGGATGCAAATTGGGTAGACAGGCTACCATGGGTTTTATTGGGGTTACGTTCTGCGCCTAAAGAGGATCTGGAAGCTTCCCCAGCAGAACTCGTTTTTGCACAACCACTCCGGCTGCCTGGGGAGTTTCTGCCAGATAATCCTGCGCCGGGCAGCTCCCCGTCTCAGCTGCTGCAGCGTTGCATAGACTCAAGCACGCTGCCGGGCCCTGCCCACCACAGTTTTCCGCGCGTTTTTGTGCCTAAAGCTTTGAAAAACACAGAGTTTGTGTTTGTCAGACACGACTCCCATCGCCCCCCACTGCGCCCACCTTATGATGGACCGTTTAGAGTGCTGGAAACAGGGGATAAGCATTTTTTGCTAGATTTGGGGGGTAGGAGGGAGAAAATTGGCATAGACAGATTCAAACCTGCTTTCGTTGTGGCTGACGAGTAAGTGCTGTTGGTGAGGGCCCCTCGGCATGGAAGACCCCCACGGGGCGCTTCCCAGAGAAAAGATTCTCCAGAACACCCACACGGACAGTCAAAAAGTTTTCACCCCCAGACATCAGCCCCCCAGCATGGCAGCGCCATGGAGGCAGCGAATCCAGGCTACAGCAGATACAGCAGAAGACTGAAGCCCAAGCAGCATGCGGACTGATGTTGATTGTTCTACAGCATGTGGACTGATGTTAATGGTTTTATCACAGCATGTGGACTGTTACCCTTTTGTCCTATCTAAGTTGCTGGGGGTGGGGTGGTGTGGCAGCCTGGGGAGTGCATAATGGTTTACCACCTTAGACAGGAACAAAGGACGCGAAGTTAACCTTTTGTGTGTGACAAGTTTCTAGATGCCCTAGTAAGATAACAGGGAGGTGTCAAGGATGAATGGACTGACTGCAGTCGGACGGGGAGATTATCTTTTGTGTGTGAGAAGAGTCTAGAAGGATGTCATGTTATTTAAGGGAAGAGTTCCTTCTTGTATGCCATTCTGTCTATGCTCCTTGTGTGAGTCGTGTAATAAACCGCTTGAACCAAATCAGCCTCATTATTTACACGCTCCACAAGGTACTGTTCTTCCTTGAATGAAAAAAATAATGCATGAGCGCAAACTACTGGTGAGAGTTAATTAACAAAGATTGTATGTATTTTTTAATCAAAGCAAATCTAAATTTGATACCACCTTGAGAGCTGATAATGTGTCCCACATTGTCCCTCAAACATGTTTGTCCCACATTTGATTGATTAGGACCTGATCACCCTATATGGGGGAAGTGACATTCAACCGGTGAAAGGGTGTTTTGCCACCAAAATAATTTTGGAAACATTATTTTAAGGTGAAAATCATACATACTGTTGCTTTAATCTGAAACTGAAACTAGAATTCTTGACTACGAACCACAGAAAAAAAGATTAGTAGTTGCTAAAATTCACCACCAGGGGGCGGTAAACATTTTAGCCGCACTCACGACAATAATTTGGCCCGTTGGAGACCCGGATGTTGATACTTGAGGAAGGAAAAAAAAATTTACCCGGTCACGTTTCAATGAGGCGTCGTTAGCGTTTGATAGCGTCTTCCTGTAAACTTTAACTTAATGTCCAGCAAAGTATCATAGTTGAGTTTAAAAGTATTTATTTTCAACCTGCTGACTACCGCTAAACATGTCGAAAGAGAGCTGTCAGTCACCGGTAGAGAACAAACCAGTCGCCGACACCAGGTTAGTGGTTTGTTACTACAGCTCAACGCTTAGAGGTGAAATTTACTCCATAATCAGCCAGTCTTTGCATTTGTAGTTCTTTTTAATCAAAGACGGATTACAGTGAGATGAGTCATGTTGAAGTTTAAGTGAGGTTTTTTTTTTCTTGTGTATCTGCACATCGATTTAATCTTTAGGTCAGTAAAATAAGCACTCAGAGAGCGTATACCTCCGCCAAGGCTCCTGCCGTCCCTCATGGGTCACTTCCAGAATGGAATGGGTTCGTGTTGCAGTTCGGTGAAAACTGCATCAAAGTCTGTCCACAAGTTTTGGAGGATTCTCGCGAACACACTGTGAGAAGTGGAGCAGTGGTTAGCACTGCACCAGCACAGCAACTCACCCTTGGCCATGGGATCCCTGGTTCGATTCCAGCCCCTGACCAACAGTGATCTGTGTGGAGTTTGCATGTTCTCCCCGTATCTGCGTGGGTTTACTCCGGCATTTCTCCGGTTTCCTCCCACAGGCCAAAAACATGCAGGTTAGGTTAATTGGAAACTCTAAAGTGGCCCTAGGTGTGAATGTGTGTGTGAATGGTTAAGGGATAGCGCCGTACCATGGCTGCTTCATCCATCCAGGTGGATGCCCTCAATTTCCTCTCTGGGGATCAATAAAGTATACAAAATCAAAGAAAGATAAGAGCCTTGGCGGAAGTATGCATTCTTGAATCATCACCAGAATGTTACGGGTTCCTCTCTAGGCAAAGGACCACCTCTGGTGAAAATTTCATCCAAATCCATCTAGTAGTTAAGATAAGATAAGCCTTTATTAGTCCCACAATGGGGAAATTCCAGGATTGCAACAGCACAGGGATAGCAACACTCAGAGCAATAATTAAGAAGATACGAAAAATGTAAATAAGAGCAGTGGATAGACATATGTACACATAAATATATAAATATCTATACAAAGTGCGGAGCAATGTAGCAAGATGGAATAAACGACATCACCGTCTACTTAGTTATCCTGCATAGTATGAATATGTACCCATACATATTGTCACCCTCCGTAGCGACTGATATTGTCCTAGTTGTATACTGGAGGGAACCATTTGTGTAAGTCTGTTGCGTCTTTTGCATTCAATACTATTAGGTTGTCATGTTTTTTTGCTATCTCTGCAAGCAGCCCTGCTTAGGTTATACAGTCTGACAGCCATAGGTAGGAAGGGCCTGCGAAACCTCTTGGTTGTGCACCTAGGATGATGTAGTCTACTGCTAAATGAGCTCCTCAGTGCGTTCAATATGTCCTGCATAGGGTGGGACTCGGACTTCAGCAGAGATGACAGTTTAGCCACCATCCTTCTCTCTCCTATCTCCTCCACTGGGTCAAGGCGTTGCCCCAGGACAGATCTAGCTTTCTTGATCAGTTTGTTCAGTCTCTTCCTATCGGCTGCTGTAATGCCGTTGCCCCACCAGACCACACCAAAAGTGATGGCTGATGCCACCACCGTGTCATAGAATGTCTTCAGCAGCGCCCCTTGTACACCAAAAGACCGGAGCCTCCTCAGTAGGAACAGCCTGCGCTGTCCCTTCTCGTAGAGTGCGTCGATATTGTGTGACCGGTCTAGTTTATTGTTCAGATGAACACCAAGGTAATGGTAGGATGTCACCATCTCAATGTCTGTTCCCTTTACTGGTGCTGTGAGGGGTTGTCCTTGCCTGCGGCAGTCCACCACCAGCTCCTTAGTTTTCCTCGCGTTGATCTGGAGGCAGTTCCAATGGCACCAGTCCACGAAGTCCTGGATAAGTCCTCTGTACTCAGCTTCATCTCCGTTGAAGATGAGGCCGACGATCGCAGAGTCATCAGAGAACTTCTGTAGATGGCAGTGTGTTGTGTTGTGTGAGAAGTCCGCAGTATAAAGGGTGAACAGGAAGGGAGCCAAAACCGTTCCCTGGGGGGCCCCTGTGCTACCGATGATCGTGTCAGACACACAGTCTCGGGTTCTCACAAACTGTGGCCAGTTTGTGAGGTAGTCCAGGATCCATGATGACAGGTGCTGGTCCACCCCTGCGCACAGCAGCTTGTCCTTCAGGATCATTGGTTGGTTGGTGTTGAAAGCACTGGAGAAGTCAAAGAACATGATTCAAATTCTTGTGTAATCCTGTTGCAGAAATACAAACGAGGTCCTTGATGGAGGTATGCACTCTCAGATCATCATCACCAAAATTTATTGGGTTTATCCTTGGTCCGAGGGCTACCTCTGGTGAAATGTTCACCAAAATCTGTGTAGTAGTTTTCACGTAATCCTGCTAACAAACAGACAGACAAATCACCCCGATTACGTAACCTCCTTGGCGGAGGTACTAAGTCAGGGATGGCCAGTCATGTGACATGGAGGGCCAAGACCCTGCAGGCTTCTTCTTCTGATGTTTTATGGCAGTTGGCAAACAGCTTCAAAGTCAAATGTCAAAGTGCCTTTATTGTCATTCCATTGCTAACTAGAAAAGCACTTGGAGAGCGCAGACCTCCGCCAAGCGCCACAGTTCCCCCCATACAGTGTTTGTGTGTACATTTTCAGATTCCTTGACCATGAAAACATATGACTAGCGATTGGATTCACAATGATAGGATTAGTGGTTCAGTAGTTATGGATGAAAATGGCATTTTCCGTAATGGCGGTTTAGCGCCACAGTTCACCCCCATACAGTGTTTGTGTGTACGTTTTCAGATTCCTTGACCATGAAAACATATGACAAGCAATTGAATTGACAATGATAGGATTAGTGGTTTAGTAGTTATTCACGAAAATGGCATTTTGCGTAATGGCGGTTTTCTTGTGGACGGTGATCCGGATCACCACCAAAATCTAATCATCTGTAGGATACCCCATTTCTGACAATCTGTGAAAATTTCATGAAAATCCGTCCATAACTTTTTGAGTTATCTTGCTAAAAAACGGACAGACAGACAAACCAACGCCGATGAAAACATAACCTCCTTGGCGGAGGTAATAAACAATGCAACGAAATTGAGATACTGCTCCCTAAAAACAAACTATCACACTCACAGTTCACTCATGCATTTAACATTCTTATAATTACAACAACAAATAATGCTTGAAACAATATTACCTGAAAGTTGAATACAATATGTACATAGCAATAATGAAAACATACTGAGCGATAAATATGCAGTGGGGTAAAAAAGTATTTAGTCAGCCACCAATTGTGCAAGTTCTCCCACTTAAAAGATGAGAGGTCTCCAATTTTCATCATAGGTATACCTCAACTATGAGAGACAAAATGAGGGAAAAAAAATCCAGAAAATCACATTGAAGGATTTTTAATGAATTAATTGGTAAATTCCTCGGTAAAATAAGTATTTGGTCAATAACAAAAGTTCATCTCAATACTTTATATACCCTTTGTTGGCAATGACAGAGGTCAAACATTTTCTGTAAGTTTTCACAAGGTTTTCACACACTGTTGCTGGTATTTTGGCCCATTCCTCCATGCAGATCTCCTCTAGAGCAGTGATGTTTTGGGGCTGTCACTGGGCAACACAGACTTTCAACTCCTTCCAAAGATTTTTTATGGGGTTGAGATCTGGAGACTGGCTAGGCCACTCCAGGACCTTGAAATGCTTCTTACGAAGCCACTCCTTTGTTGCCTGGGTGGTGTGTTTGGGATCATTGTCATGCTGAAAGACCCAGCCGTGTTTCATCTTCAATGCTCTTGCTGGTGGAAGGAGGTTTTCACTCAAAATCTCATGATACATGGCCCCATTCATTCTTTCCTTTACACGGATCAGGCGTCCTGGTCCCTTTGCAGAAAAACAGCCCCAAAGTATGATGTTTCCACCCCCATGCTTCACAGTAGGTATGGTGTTCTTTCTCCTCCAAACACGACAAGTTGCGTTTTTACCAAAAAGTTCTATTTTGGTTTCATCTGACCATATGACATTCTCCCAATCCTCTTCTGGATCATCCAAATGCTCTCTAGCAAACTTCAGACGGGCCTGGACATGTACTGGCTTAAGCAGGGGGACACGTCTGGCACTGCAGGATTTGAGTCCCTGGCGGCGTAGTGTGTTTCTGATGTAGCCTTTGTTACTTTGGTCCCAGCTCTCTGCAGGTCATTCACTAGGTCCCCCCATGTGGTTCTGGGATTTTTGCTCACCGTTCTCGTGATAATTTTGACCCCACGGGGTGAGATCTTGCGTGGAGCCCCAGATCGAGGGAGATTATCAGTAATCTTGTATGTCTTCCATTTTCTAATAATTGCTCCCACAGTTGATTTCTTCACACCAAGCTGCTTAGCTATTGCATATTCAGTCTTCCCAGCCTGGTGCAGGTCTACAATTTTGTTTCTGGTGTCCTTTGACAGCTCTTTGGTCTTGGCCATAGTGGAGTTTGGAGTCTGACTGTTTGAGGTTGTGGATAGGTGTCTTTTATACTGATAACGAGTTCAAACAGGTGCCATTAATACAGGTAACGAGTGGAGGACAGAGGAGCCTCTTAAAGAAGTTACAGGTCTGTGAGAGCCAGAAATCTTGCTTGTTTGTAGGTGACCAAATACTTATTTTACTGAAGAATTTACCAATTTATTCATTAAAAATCCTTCAATGTGATTTTGTGGATTTTTTTTTCTCATTTTGTCTCTCATAGTTGAGGTATACCTATGATGAAAATTGGAGACCTCTCTCATCTTTTAAGTGGGAGAGCTTGCACAATTGGTGGCTGACTAAATACTTTTTTGCCCCACTGTATAAGACCAGCTTATACACACAGGGTTATTGCCACAAAATAACCTAAGATAACATAAAATAATATCAGCAGTCTGTACGTGTTACATAAATTTGTTCAAAATACGTACTGCTGCTTGGGAAAAAACTATGATTAAACCTGGTAGTCCGGGTTTTATGGGATCTGTACCGCTTTCCCAAGGGGAGCAAGTGAAAGAAATCATGGCCTGGATGAGTGCAGTCTTAATGATGGCAGTAGCTCTGTTGAGGTACCGAGACCTGGAAATCTCTTCCAGAGAAGGGAGAGAACAGCCAGTGATTTTTTGCGCAGTCTCAATCACTCTCTGGAAGGCTTTGCGGTCTGCGGCTGAACAGCTCTCATACCAAACCGTGATGCCATATGACAAAATGCTCGCAATAGCAGAGCGATAAAATAAAACCAGCAACTGTGCATTCAGGCCATTCTTCTTGAGGAGCCTCAGAAAATGTAGATGTTGTTGAGCCTTTTTTATCATAGCTATGGTGTTAACTGCCCAGGTAAGGTTTTGAGAAATATGAACACCCAGAAACTTAAAAGCCTCCACCCTCTCCACACACTCATTGCCTATGTATAGAGGAGGCAGCTCACTGCTATGCTTCCTAAAATCAATAATGAGTTCTTTTGTTTTTTTGGTATTCAATAGCAGATTATTATCTGAGCACCATCTCACCAGTTTCTGGACCTCATCTCTGTATGCAGACTCATCTCCTCCTGATATGAGCCCCACTCCTGTTGTGTCATCTGCAAGCTTCACTATAATGTTTGTGGGATGAACAGGTATGCTGTCATATGTGTACAATGAATAAAAAGTGGGGCTCAACACACAGCCCTGTGGCGAGCCTGTGTTAAGCATGACTGTAGAGGAGGAATGGGGTCCGAGTCTAACAGTCTGTGTTCTGTTTGTTAGGAAGTCCTTAATCCAGCTGCAAGTGTGAGTAGGCAGACCAAGCTGAAGCAATTTGATGATGAGAATGTTGGGAATAATTGTATTAAATGCCGAGCTATAGTCCACAAACAACATTCTTACGTAGCTCCCCTTGTCTTCTAAATGGCTGAATGCTGAGTGGAGAGCTATAGCAATAGCATCTTCAGTGGATCTGCTCCGCCTGTAGGCGAACTGGTACCGGTCAAAGTCTGGGGGGAGACTAGGCAAAAGATGTTTCAATACCATTTTCTCAAAGCACTTCATAACAATGGGTGTTAATGCTACTGGTCGATAGTCATTCAGACTGCTAATAATATGTTTTTTAGGCACAGGAATAATGACTGCAGATTTTAAACACTGTGGAACAACGGCTGCCTTTAGAGACAAATTAAAAATGTCAGTCAAAACAGAGCATAGCTGATCTGCACATGCTCTGAGCACCTTTCCTGGCACTCCATCGGGATCAGTAGCCTTTCTCGGGTGAACTGCTCTCAGTGTCTGTCTCACCTCATGATCCTGCAGGGTAAGCACATCAGAGCTGGCATTCAATAACATCAGTGGGTCCGGGCGAGGTGTATTTTCCTCAAACCGTGCGAAAAAGCAGGTCAGTTCTTCTGCCAGTGAGGCGCTGATGTCACTGGAAATGATGCTGCTGCCCTTATGGTTTGTGATATGGTGAAAGCCTTGCCATACTCGTCTCAAATCATTATCAGAAAAATGGTCCTTGACTTTCTTCTTATAGGTCTATTTAGCCTCCTTAATGCCTTTCTTCAGATTAGCCCAGGCGGTGCTATACAGATCTGTATCCCCTGACCTGAAGGCTGTATCACGGGCTCTGAGGAGTGCCTGGACTTCTTTTGTCATCCAAAGCTTCTGGTTAGGAAAAACCCTGATGCGTTTTTCCACAGTCACCTGGTTGATACAGTAGGTGATGTAGAATAATACAGTCTGTGTGTACATTTCCAGATCCTCATTCTTGAATAAATCCCATAGAGTGTTTGAAAAACAGTCCTGCAGCTGAGAAAGAGCTCCCTCAGGCCATGTTGTGATGTTCTTTATAGTAGGTCTAGCAGTTCTCCTGAGGGGGGGTGTATGCTGGGATGAGGAGCAATGATAGATGGTCTGACAGGCCAAGATGTGGACACGGCACAGCTCTGTAAGCATGCTTCAGGTTCGAATACACCCGATCAAGACAATTTTTTTTTTTTTTTTTTGTGTACTTTACTGATCCCCAGAGGGGAAATTGAGGGCATCCACTTGGATGGATGAAGCAGCCACGGCACGGCGCTATCCCTTTACCATTATTCACACACATTCACACCTAGGGCCACTTTAGAGTCTCCAATTAACCTAACCTGCATGTTTTTGGCCTGTGGGAGGAAACCGGAGAAATCCCGGAGTAAACCCACGCAGATACGGGGAGAACATGCAAACTCCACACAGATCACTGTTGGTCAGGGGCTGTTGATAAATGTTCTTTGACATTTCAGACCTGCAAAACATTCCAAAAAAATCTTCTGAACTGTCATCCTGTAATTTAATTTGAAAGACATAATAGGTGTGGCATTCTTCATAATGTATATTCAACACACAGGTTGGATTCACCTGAGTCTCAGAGAGCCAACCATGGGAAGACACCCATACAAATCCTGCATGAATATGGCACCAGAACTGGCAACCTTCCTATATACGTGATGGAGAAGGCTGAAGGAGAGGCTCACCTGCCCAGCTTTGTCTTCAGCGTGACAGTCGGGGAAGTTAGCTGCTCAGGTACGCCGCTGTCCCACCCCCGCTGTGTTGATAGCAGCCTGTCACTGAAGCAACACTTTTGTCTGAGTTGAAAGTCACACAGCAATAAACCAGAAAGTTTGTCAGCTTGCAACATATTATTTGTCACTTTCTTGAATTTGCCTCTGTTGCTGCAGTATACTTGTAAATGTCTTGGTTGTTTGCCTTTTTTTTTCTCAGCAAGATAAAGTGTCTTGCTTCACGCATGGAATGGAATGATGCAGGTTTAAAGAAGAGGGTGAAAAAAACGTTTAAAAAGCTCTCATTCTTTAGGGGATTTAAATATGTCTTCAGAGATTTTTTTTTCTTTTACCAGTTATTCACCATATTAATAATTGTGTTCTCGCCATGCCATTTTTTTACATGGTTGATGCTGAGTCTTCAGACACAAGCCAACTCTTTTTGTTAATTTTAACTCAATATAACCAGGCAAGCTATTAAGAACAGATTTTTGTCAATGCTAATATTATGTAATAATGTTAGCATTATACCAACAACACAAAATAGGTAAAAGCAATGTTACAACATAAAACGATATCACACACAAATCTAAACATACAAGCTGTGACTGACAAGTGTATTATACACCAAAAGTTGTATGAAAAATGTGAAATTTGTGGGTTTGAAAACTGCTGCAAATGCTACCGAATGTACTTTTTTTTTCATTATGAGTGGCAAAGTTGTGTGTGTTGTACTTTCATTTGGCCTTAACATTGTAACTGTACTGTAGTGCTTTAATGTGTCATGCCTTTTTTCTCCAGGTCAAGGTTCCAGTAAAAAGGCTGCTAAACACCTGGCTGCAGAGGCTGCCCTGAATGCTCTGAACATAGACGCAGGAGTAGTGTGAGTACAGCTGATATCAATTGTTTTACTTCAGTAAAATTATTCAGTTAAGTGGCTGTCAAATGCAATAGAATGTCTCCTTTTTAAAAATTTTTTTATTTAACCTTTATTTATACAGGGTAGTTCCATTGAGAGGCAGCCTCTCGTTTTCAAGGATGCCCGTTCACACTCACACAGACACACATTCACACCTGGGAGCTGCCCAGTACAGCTGCAGACTGACCTGTGGCCACTGAGCAGCTCCACTGGAGCAGTTGGGGTTAAGGGCCTTGCTCAAGGGCACCACAGTGCGGTTAAGGAGGGTGGGGCAAACACTGCTATATCATCTGTCCTATCCAGAGCTGATCCTTCCGGTCCTGGGATTGAACCAGCAACCCTCTGCTCACCAGTCCACATCCCTAACCAAAAATCCCACATCCCTAAAAAAAAAAAAAAAAAAAAAAAAGGCGGCGCGCCTAGACGCAGCGGCCCCTCTTGGCATCAGCGAGTGTGAGAGTTTTAATCATCCCAGACGTACATTCTGTAAAACTTACAACCGTGAGACCTTATTAAACATCAAGGTACTGCACGCTGCAAGAATCGCGGCGATCGGTTGTGATTTGGACATTCTACGCCAGCATGGAATTTTGGCGGAGTCCCCGCTGGAAGTTACCCGGGAGAGGAGGAAGCGGAAGCGGAGCGAACGCAAGCAAAAGCGAGGAAAAAGGGCCGGGATCCATGCTAGGCTAAAGGCTAACCCCTCCAGACCAGCGGTACCGTCGCTTCTTCTGTCAAACGTCCGCGCCCTCGAAAACAAGGTAGACGAGCTGCGTTTGCTGAGAGAAACCCGGAGAGAATGGAGGGACTGCTGTGTGTTTGTTTTCACCGAGACATGGCTCCACGACAACATTCCTGACGAGGCCATTCAGCTGGAAGATATGGCGATGTTCCGTGCCGACAGGGAAACGGCGAGCTCCGGTAAGAGCAGGGGGGGTGGGCTATGCATCTATGTTAACAAGAACTGGTGCGTTAATGCCACGTTAGTGTCTAAACACTGCTCTCCGTTGGCGGAGTTCCTTATTGTTAATTGTCGGCCATTTTATCTGCCGAGGGAATTCAGCAACGTGTTTGTAGTTGGTGTTTACGTAGCGCCGAGCGCTAACGCTAAAGCTAATGCTAAGAAGGCACTCGGGGTACTGCACAATGCGATCAGTGAAATCCAAACGTCACACCCGGACAGTTTTGTGGTGGTTGCGGGGGATTTTAACCACACCAGCTTAAAGACTGTGCTCCCCAAGTTTAAACAATGTGTAGACTTTAAGACCAGAGGAGAGAATATGTTGGACTTAGTGTACACAAACACAGATGCATATAAAGCAATACCCCGCCCCCATCTCGGCCGTTCTGATCACATGTCCGTGATGCTGCTGCCTGCCTACAAACCTTTATTGAAGCGCAGCAGGCCAGCAGTGAAACAAATCAGGATTTTGCCAGAGAGTGCAACCTCTGCACTGCAAGACTGTTTTCAGCACACAGACTGGAAGATCTTCAAAATAGCAGCCTCCCAGGAAGACAGGACAGATGTGGAGGAGTATGCTGATTCGGTCACCAGCTACATCGCGAAGTGCACAGAGGATTTCACTACAGTGAAGACCATCACTATGCGGGGTAATCATAAGCCCTGGATGACTGCAGAGGTGCGCTCGCTGCTTACAGCCAGAGATGCAGCGTTCAGAGCGAAGGACAGGATTGCCCTCCGCTCAGCCAGGTCTGCGCTTTCAAAGGGAATTAAGGCGGCAAAGCGCGCCTATGCGGAGAAAATCCAGGGACACCTCTGTGACACTAGGAACACCAAGCAGATGTGGCAGGGAGTTCGGACACTGACGGGCTTTAAGTCTAGGCAGGGGGTCGATGATGACGACGCTTCGCTTCCAGACAGGCTTAACGACTTCTTTGCACGTTTTGAAGCATCAAACTCGACAATCAGAGGGAGGGTCGGCCCACTCCCACCATCGGTCGGACCAGCTTTTACCATTAACACAGCGGACACACGGAGGACCCTATCCAGAATCAACCCACGCAAAGCTGCAGGTCCAGACAACATTCCGGGACATGTGCTCCGAGACTGCGCGAGCGAGTTGGCGGATGTCCTGACTGACATTTATAACATCTCCCTGAGTCAGGCCATCGTTCCCAGATGCTTCAAGACCTCTATCATTGTACCGGTGGCAATGAAACCAGTGGTGTCCTGTTTGAATGACTATCGTCCTGTTGCACTTACACCAATTGTGATGAAGTGTTTTGAACAGCTTGTCAAACCACACATCACAGCCTGCCTCCCTGCATCACACGACCCGCTCCAGTTTGCATATCGTTCAAACCGCTCCACGGAGGATGCTATAGTCACCACCCTACACTCTGTCATCACCCACCTGGACCAGAAAGACACCTACGCCAGACTCCTGTACATTGATTTCAGTTCAGCATTCAACACCATTATTCCCCAGAGACTGATAGAGAAATTACTCCTTCTCGGTCTGAACACCGCCACATGTCTCTGGATCCTGGATTTCCTGACTGAGAGACCTCAGTCTGTCCGGGTTAGAAACAACATCTCCAACTCTGTCACGCTGAGTACCGGAACCCCTCAAGGCTGTGTACTCAGTCCACTGTTGTTTACACTTCTAACACATGACTGTGTATCCAAACACGAGGGGAACCAGATTATTAAGTTTGCAGATGACACCACGGTGGTGGGACTTATTCAGAGGGATGAGGAATCGATGTACAGGGAAGAAGTGAGAGACCTGGAGGGCTGGTGCAGGGAGAACAATCTGGTGCTCAACGTGGACAAAACGAAGGAGATGATTATCGACTTCCGGCGGTCACAGCCTGAGCACGTCCCCCTCAGCATCGGCGGCCGTTTAGTGGAGAGAGTAGAGAACATTAAGTTCCTCGGAGTGCAGATCTCGCAGGACCTGACCTGGAGCAAGAATTCCTTGCAGATCAGGAAGCGGGCTCAGCAGAGACTACACTTCTTGAGGAAACTCAAACAGGCCTCTCTCCCCATCTGCATCCTCAGGACCTTCTACAGAGGTGTGGTGGAGAGTGTTCTGACATACTGCATTGCTACATGGTACTCCAGCTGCAGTATGTCAGACAAAAAAGCCCTGCAGAGGATAGTCAAGGGGGCGGAGAGGGTAATTGGAGTCTCCCTCCCCTCTGTCCAAGAACTTTTTCAGAACCGTTGTAGGAGCAGGGCACTGAACATTGTCAAGGACCGTTCTCACCCTCTGCATAAACACTTTGAACTTCTTCCATCTGGTAAACGATTCCGGAGCATCAGAGGCAGAACCACCAGACTGATCAACAGCTTCCTCCCACAAGCTGTCAGGATGCTGAACAGCTGACCCGGAATCTCACATACACACTACTGCACCAATGGACATTTTGTATATTATAGTTAGTTATTCTTTTTCCCCAAGTATGTCTCAGGGATGTGTGAATGGATGGGGGGGTGGGGGTGGGGTGGGGGGTGGAGCTATGTGGGAGTGTGTCTTAATTATGCTGCTTCTTATATGGATGCCGAGAGAAACGCAATTTCATCTTGCCTGCACTAGAATCAGAATCAGAATCAGAATCAGGTTTATTGCCATTGTTCATGTAGTACACAAACTAGGAATTTGTCTCGGTACAATGCTGCAACATTAAACATGATAAGATAAGAGAAATAAACTATACTACAGTTGTATGTACAGCAATATGACAATAAAGTTTGATTTGATTTGATTAGGCCTTGGTCTTGTAAACTAAACTTGCTTTGTGGCATACAATTTAAGTTTGTATACTTTATTTATGAAAATAATTGGTAGTTGCAGCCCAAAGTTTACTTTAATCAAATGTAGACAGAGTTGCAAAACATTAAGTTTATTGAATAGTTGGGTAACTCTTTTGATAATTTAAAAAAAAAAAATTCACATGATTTTAAGTGAAATGTGGCTTTTTTTTTTGATTGCTGGCTGAATAAAATAATGACTTTAAATACATCACACCAGACACTTACATAACATTTAGGGGTAGATTTACTAATGTGCTGCGCCATTGCAAAACCCTGTTTTGGTGTTAAAAACTACTGTCAAGAGTTACTAAATGGTGCAGGGCAATGTTAGCAGTAGAAAGGCGTGGACTATGTTAATTTTGCTCCTGGCCTCATTGCATACGTATTTGGAGGAGTTGTCATGTCAAAGCGCAAATTTGAGGGAGGAGAGTATTTAAATGACTGGTGCAAGGTGATTTACTGAGGTTTACGGTTGCCAGTCTCCTGCAAAATGTGGCAGGATTTAATGCCAAAAAAAAGCATGTCTTAATTCATCTGTGCCTGACATGACAGCGATCGTTGGTGCCAGGAGGACACACCGTCGAGAACCGAGGGCACGTGACCGAAGGGACAGAAGCTTCTCCCTGCATGTGACTTTATTTGGCATGACAGAACAGAAACAGTCTCACAGAGATCAGTGTTGTTCTGAACTCGACATCAGCTGGCAGAGGATTTTTAAAATTTTATTTGTCTATTTATAGCCTACTACTAATAATTTATTTCATTTATAATGCACTTTACATTTGGGGGCAAAATCTCTAAGTGCTACACAAGAACAAGAATAAGAGCAAACATTAAGAGATAGTAAATACAGTGACACACCAAGACATTAAAAAGCTTTCCTAAACAATGAATTTGTTTCCATAAAATAGTACAGCCCTTCCTACCATGAGTGGACAAAAGAAGCACAGATCCATATATGTACCCTGAAATTGCAACATCGCAATAACTCAGTGACAGCAGTCTCTGCTGTGGCGGTCTGAGGAATAAGTGATATTGTGTGTGTTTAATTTTACTATGTTCCACATTTCAGAAAACACTAAACACACATATTTATGAAAAGTCATGGACTGGGAGACCTGTAGATTTTGCTAAAACAAAGTTATTCGCATAATAAAACCCCAAAGTCTCCATCAGATCATCTTGACAGTTCTTGTGTTAATAAAAAACAACATAGTTCGACAGAAGAATTTATCAACACAATGTACAGTATGGGCTTACATCCAACAATCACCAGACCTAGCAGGATCACGTCACACAGTGCCACATTAATAGATAACATATTCACAAACATTATGGAAAATAATATCGTGAGTGGGCTTTTATTGAATGATATCCGTGACCACCTGCCGATTTGTGTTGTCTATCAATGTGATTACAGGAAGAAAAAGTATACCAAAAATATCCATCCATCCATCCATCTTCTACCGCTTTTCCGGAGGTCCGGGTCGCGGAGGCAGCAGTTCAAGCAGAGAAGCCCAGACTTCCCTCTCCCCAGCCACCTGCTCCAGCTCTTCAGAGGGGATACCAAGGCGTTCCCAGACCAGCTGGGAGACATAGTCTCTCCACCGAGTCCTGGGTCTGCCCCGGGGTCTCCTCCCAGTGGGACGTACCTGAAACACCTCAAGTGGGAGGCGTCCAGGAGGCATCCTAATCAGATGCCCATACCACCTCAACTGACTCCTTTCAATGTGGAGGAGCAGCGGTTCTACTCTGAGCCTCTCCCGGATGACTGAGCTCCTCACCCTATCTCTGAGGGTGAGCCCAGCAATCCTACGGAGAAAGCTCATTTCAGCCGCTTGTATCCGCGATCTCGTTCTTTCGGTCATTACCCAAAGCTCGTGACCATAGGTGAGAGTAGGAACGTAGATTGACTGGTAAATCGACAGCTTTGTCTTAGAACTAAGCTCCCTCTTCACCACAACAGACTGGTACAACGTCCGCATCACTGCAGCTGCTGCTCCAATCCGTCTGTCGATCTCTCGCTCCATTTTCCCCTCACTCGTGAACAAGACCCCAAGATACTTAAACTCCTCCACTTGGGGCAGGAGCCTGTCCCCAACCCGGAGAGGACAATCCACCTTTTTCCGACTGAGGACCATGGACTCGGACTTGGAGGTGCTGATTCTCATCCCAGCCGCTTCACACTCAGCGGCAAACCGTCCCAGCAAGAGCTGTAGGTCATTGCTGGATGAAGCCAACAGGACAACATCATCTGCAAACAACAGAGATGAGATCCTGTGGTCACCAAGCATGACACCCTCCATTCCCTGGCTGCGCCTAGAAATCCTGTCCATAAAAATTATGAACAGGATCGGTGACAAAGGGCAGCCCTGGCGGAGTCCAACTCTCACTGGGAATGACTCCGACCAAGTGTTGGCAATACGAACCAAACTCTCACAACGGTCGTACAGAGACCGAATAGCTCGTAACAACAAGCCCGATACCCCATACTCCCGAAGCACCCCCCACAAAAATCCACGAGGGACGCGGTCAAATGCCTTCTCCAAGTCCACAAAACACATGTAAACTGGTTGGGCAAACTCCCACGAACCCTCAAGAATTCTCGAGAGGGTAAAGAGCTGGTCCGACGTGCCACGGCCAGGACGAAAACCACATTGCTCCTCCTGAATCCGAGGTTCGACCAACGGCCGGACTCTCCTCTCCAGTACCTTGGCATAGACCTTCCCAGGGAGGCTGAGGAGTGTGATCCCTCTAAAGTTGGAGCACACCCTCCGGTCCCCTTTTTTGAAGAGAGGAACCACCACCCCGGTTTGCCATGCCAAAGGCACTGCCCCCGACCTCCACGCAATGTTGCAGAGGCGTGTCAACCAAAAATATTAAATATAAAATAAAAAACTGAAGAATCTATGTATTTACTGGCAAAGAAATTATTAATGCAAGACTGGAAGATAGTTTGTAATGAAAATGATATAAATAAAGGATATGATGAATTTTTACAAATATTTCAATCATTGTACAATAAAAACTGTCCTATAAAACAATACAGTGACAGACAACAAAACAAAAATATTCCATGGGTCACTTGGAATTCTTTCTTACTTCATTCTTCATTCTTACTGAATGCATGTAAGAAGAAGAATACATGATATAAACAGTTCATTAAGTGTAGAACGGTAGAGGCTGAGATCAAATATAAAAGATATACAGTGGGGCAAAAAAGTATTTAGTCAGCCACCGATTGTGCAAGTTCTCCCACTTAAAAGATGAGAGAGGTCTCCAATTTTCATCATAGGTATACCTCAACTATGAGAGACAAAATGAGGAAAAAAAAAACACAAAATCACATTGAAGGTTTTTTAAAGAATTTATTTGGAAATTATGGTGGAAAATAAGTATTTGGTCACCTACAAACAAGCAAGATTTCTGGCTCTCACAGACCTGTAACTTCTTATTTAAGAGGCTCCTCTGTCCTCCACTCATTACCTGTATTAATGGCACCTGTTTGAACTCATTATCAGTACAAAAGACACGTGTCCACAACCTCAAACAGTCAGACTCCAAACTCCAGTATGGCCAAGACCAAAGAGCTGTCAAAGGACACCAGAAACAAAATTGTAGACCTGCACCAGGCTGGGAAGACTGAATCTGCAATAGGTAACCGGCTTCGTGTGAAGAAATCATCTGTGGGAGCAATTATTAGAAAATGGAAAACGTACAAGACCACTCATAATCTCCCTCGATCTGGGGCTCCATGCAAGATCTCACCCTGTGGGGTCAAAATGATCACGAGAACGGTGAGCAAAAATCCCAGAACCACACGGGGGGACCTAGTGAATGACCTGCAGAGAGCTGGGACCAAAGTAACAAAGGCTACATCAGAAACACACTACGCCACCAGGGACTCAAATCCTGCAGTGCCAGACGTGTCCCCCTGCTTAAGCCAGTACATGTCCAGGCCCGTCTGAAGTTTGCTAGAGAACATTTGGATGATCCAGAAGAGGATTGGGAGAATGTCATATGGTCAGATGAAACCAAAATAGAACTTTTTGGTAAAAACGCAACTTGTCGTGTTTGGAGGAGAAAGAACACCATACCTACTATGAAGCATGGGGGTGGAAACATCATACTTTGGGGCTGTTTTTCTGCAAAGGGACCAGGACGACTGATCCGTGTAAAGGAAAGAATGAATGGGGCCATGTATCGTGAGATTTTGAGTGAAAACCTCCTTCCACTAGCAAGGGCATTGAAGATGAAACGTGGCTGGGTCTTTCAGCATGACAGTGATCCAAAACACACCGCCCGGGCAACGAAGGAGTGGCTTTGTAAGAAGCATTTCAAGGTCCTGGAGTGGCCTAGCTCGTCTCCAGATCTCAAGCCCATAGAAAATCTTTGGAGGGAGTTGAAAGTCTGTGTTGCCCAGCGACAGCCCCAAAACATCACTGCTCTTGAGGAGATCTGCATGGAGGAATGGGCCAAAATACCAGCAACAGTGTGTGAAAACCTTGTGAAAACTTACAGAAAACGTTTGACCTCTGTCATTGCCAACAAAGGGTATATAATAAAGTATTGAGATGAACTTTTGTTATTGACCAAATACTTATTTTACCAAGGAATTTACCAGTTAATTCATTAAAAATCCTTCAATGTGATTTTCTGGATTTTTTTTTTCTTATTTTGTCTCTCATAGTTGAGGTATACCTATGATGCAAATTGGAGGCCTCTCTCATCTTTTAAGTGGGAGAACTTGCACAATTGGTGGCTGACTAAATACTTTTTTACCCCACCGTAAAAACAAGCTAACTAATACGAGGACTTGTAAGAAAGAATACTACAACAGAATATTAGAGGATAATAAGAACAACTTAAGAGGAATATGGCAAGTGCTAAATGGAATTATTAGTAACCGATCAAAGAATGCTAATTATCCACAATATTTTATTGAAAATGACAATTTGATAAATAATATGGAGGATGTGGTTAGTGGTTTCAATAAATTTTTTGTAAACGTTGGTCCAGAATTAGCAAAATCAATTGTGACCCCAGAAACAAACGACAGTGGTTCTGTAAATGAAATAGAAGATATAGGGATGTGATTTTTCCGCTAATTCGCGGAATTCCGCTTTTTTTTATCTTCCAAAAATTTTCAGACCAGATGGCGCGTGCACAACGCAAGGCTCAGCGTCTCTTCAGATTTTGCGGATTAGCAGCGATATTTCTGCTCATTTCGGGTCTGTTCATTCAGAACAGCTTTGCTTTTACATCCTACACCCGAAATGAACTTTTGGACATTGGATTAAAAAATAACGACCTTTTAATCAGCAACCTACGTTTCTAAATCTGTGTATTCTGAGAGACTCCAGCAGCAGTTCACTGCTAATGACTCGGCTTCTGTGTGGAGAGGACTGAGGCAAATCACCAACTATCGGCCTCAGGCTTCTAAAGGTCAGGATGACAAAGCCCTTTGTCAAAAACTGTCCCAACATTACGCCCGTTTTGACACCTCGTCAGCTGTGTCCAACTCACCCACTCCACCCAGCTCCACTGCCTCCTCAGCCCCTAATTCATCAAAAGCGGCCCCCCCCCCCTCCTCCTCCTCCTCCTCCCCCCCTGCCCTTGTCATCAGTGAGCAGGACGTGCACAGACAGTTCTCCAGACTGAACCCGTGCAAGGCCCCCGGGCCGGACGGTGTGTCTCCCTCCACCCTGAGACACTGTGCGAAAGAGCTGGCTCCTGTCTTCACAGACATTTTTAACACCTCCCTTAAGCAATGTCACGTGCCGACCTGCCTCAAATCCTCCACCATCATCCCTGTCCCCAAGAAGCCACGGATTACTGGACTTAACGACTACAGACCTGTAGCGCTCACCTCTGTAGTCATGAAGTCCTTTGAGCGCCTGGTCCTGTCTCACCTCAAGTCCATCACCACACCCCTCCTAGACCCGCTGCAGTTTGCCTACCGTGCTAACAGGTCTGTGGACGACGCAGTCAACCTGGCCCTCCACTCCATCCTGCAGCACCTGGACTCCCCGGGAACCTACGCCAGGATTCTGTTTGTGGACTTCAGCTCCGCATTCAACACCATCCGCCCCGATCTGCTCCAGGACAAGCTGTCCCTGCTCAATGTGCCTGACTCCCTCTGCAGGTGGATCACCGACTTCCTGACGGACCGGAGGCAGCATGTGCGGCTGGGGAAGTCTGTCTCGGACCCTGTTAGTATCAGCATAGGATCACCCCAGGGCTGTGTACTTTCCCCCCTACTCTTCTCCCTTTATACCAACTCCTGCACCTCCTCCCACCAGTCTGTTAAGCTGATTAAGTTTGCGGACGACACCACCCTCATCGGGCTCATCTCCAACGGTGACGAGTCCGTCTACAGGAAAGAGGTGGCCCAGCTGGTGTCCTGGTGCAGCCATAACAACCTGCAGCTGAACGCTCTGAAGACAGCGGAGATGATTGTGGACTTCAGGAAAGTCACAACCCCCCTGCCCCCCCTCACCATCACAGGCTCTCCCATCACCATTGCAGATTCCTTCCGCTTCTTGGGCACCACCATCACCCGGGACCTCAAATGGGAGCCAACCATCAGCTCCCTCATCAAAAAGGCCCAGCAGAGGATGTTCTTTCTGCGGCAGCTGAGGAAGCTCAAGCTACCCACCAAGATGTTAGTGCAGTTCTACACGGCCATCATCGAGTCCATCCTCACCTCCTCCCTAACTGTGTGGTATGCAGGAGCCACTGCCAGGGACAGACTAAGGCTGCAGCGCGTCGTGCGTACTGCTGAGAAGGTGATCGGCTGCAAGCTCCCATCTCTCCAGGACCTGTACATCTCCAGGACCCGGAGGCGTGCTGGCCGGATCATAGCCGATCCTTCACACCCTGGTCACGTACTGTTTGCCCCCCTCCCCTCAGGTAGAAGACTTCGGTCCATTCGGACTAAAACCTCCCGGCACATGAACAGCTTTTTCCCCTCTGCCATCAGACTGCTGAACATTAAGTGACTTATTGACTCTCGTGTACTATGTACAGCAGCTCAACCAGACTCATGTCATTCATCACTGTTTTTTCTGTTGCATTATCAACTGCACTGTGGTACCCCATATTATCTTACTTGCTAATTTTTTTAAAACTGCCTTGACTAGTACTACTCATTATTACTTTTATTATTATTGTTATTATTACTTATTTTTCTACACTTATTGCACGTTTTTAGTCCTTTAGTTTTTTTAGTTTATCTCTTTATCTCATCATGTTTTTAATGTTGCAGCATGGCATCGAGACAAATTCCTAGTTTGTGTACTACATGAACAATGGCAATAAATCTGATTCTGATTCTGATCCCTGAGCTCTGGAGAACACCTGACGCTAGGTAAGCTACCCGGCCGACCGGAAGTGCTCGCAGGCGGTGTAGAGACCGTAAACAAAGGTGGGGGAAGCGCGGAGGGCTAAGAGCTAAGCTAAAGCTAACACCGCACCGGCTTTCTCTACCCAGCATTTTCCTCGCTAATGTACGGTCAGTGACGAACAGAATGGATGAGCTATGGTTTCGGATCACCAACAATAAGAAACTTATGAACTGCAACATTGGATTACAAAATAACGACCTTTTTATTAGCAACCTACGTTTCATCCCTGAGCTCTGGAGAACACCCGACGCTAGGTAAGCTACCCGGCCGACCGGAAGTGCTCGCAGGCGGCGTAGAGACCATAAACAAAGGCGGAGGAAGCGCGGAGGGCTAAGAGCTAAGCTAAAGCTAACACCGCACCGGCTTTCTCTACCCAGCATTTTCCTCGCTAATGTACGGTCAGTGGCGAACAGAGTGGATGAACTACGGCTTCGGATCGCCAACAATAAGAAACTTATGAACTGCAATATCATGATTTTCACGGAAACATGGCTACATAGTGGAGTACTTGTGTGGCGCCACGAGACGGCTTTTGTTGTGATGTGGCGCATTATAAATAAAGCTGAATTGAACTGAATTACTTGACGGTGCTGTTGAGCTGGTCGGACGGCACGCTCTCCGGGCAGACAGAGCAGCTAATGACTCCGGTAAGACCAGAGGTGGGGGAGTATGCATTTATATTAACAAGGCTTGGTGCACGAACTCTGTCACTGTTGGGACACACTGCTCAGCTAACCTGGAGTTTCTCATGGTTAAATGTAGACCTTTATATCTGCCACAGGAGTTCACTTTTCACTTTTCTTCATCTTGCCTGCTGAAGATGTTTTGGACTTTATTTAAAAAATATTTTTAATGCCACACATGTGATGGATAATGCTTGTTGGAATATTTTAGGAATGCTATCTTCTTGGAACATAAGTCAATATTATACAGTAATAAGTGACATTCAGCTGTTTGTTTTATGTCATTTAAGCACAGTTCTGGTACTTAAAAATCATAAAAACCCAGGAGCTTCAGGGGGCTTCGCCCCCCTTGCCCCCCAATGGGGCTCTGCCCCGGACCCCGCTAAATTTTCAGATAATTTCCCCAACCCCAAATCACATCCCTAAAGATAGAAATCCAAACACAATCTTTTTGGGTGCAGTAACTGAAAAGGAAATTATCGAGACTGTGAGTAAATTTAAGAACAAAAAATCAGCTGACTGGAATGAAATTGACATGACAATAGTGAAAAAAGTAATTGAAGGAATTGTTAAACTACTCACCCACATCTGTAACCTGTCATTTCAAACTGGTAAATTTCCAAACAAAATGAAAATGGCAAAAGTAATACCACTATACAAAGCAGGAGACAGTCATCATTTCACAAATTACAGGCCGGTCTCTTTACTCTCACAATTCTCCAAAATACTTGGAAAAAATCTTCACTAAGAGACTGGATGATTTCATTGAAAAACACAACCTTCTTACAGACAGCCAGTATGGTTTTAGAGCAGATAAATCTACATCTTTGGCACTGATCGAACTCACAGAAGAAATTACTAGTTGTATAGATAAAAAAAAAAAAAAGTTTGCTATAGGAGTATTTATAGATTTAAAGAAAGCTTTTGACACCATTGACCACAGAAATTTACTGAGGAAATTGGAAAGGTATGGGATAAGAGGGGTCGGACTGAGTTGGGTGGAAAGTTATTACAACAACAAACCCTGGATCAACCCTGAGATAAAAACACTTCTGAGAGAGAAGAAGAGGATCTTCAGGTCGGGGAACAGGGAGATGCTGAAGTCCGTACAGAGGGAGCTGAGGAGGAAGATCAGAGAAGGCAAGGACAGCTTCAGGAAGAAGATGGAGGACAAGCTGCAACAGAGCGACATCAGTGGGGTCTGGAGAAACCTTAAAACCATCTCTGGGCTCCAGAATACCTCCTCCCAGGCCATGGGGGGCAGGGAGTAGGCGAACAATCTGAACCTGTTTTTTAATAGGTTTGACCAACCGCCCTCCCCCCTGACTGCACAACAACCACTGCTGCCTCTAATGACATCGAGTCCTGCTGTCCACACCCCACTCCACCAACACCCCCCACTCCCAACTCACAGCCCCCCAACATGACCCTCACTAAGACCCAGGTGAGGACGGAGCTGAGAAAGATCAAGGCGAGGAAGGCGTCAGGACCGGACGGCATCAGCGCAAAGCTCCTCAAGTCCTGTGCAGATCAGCTATGTGGGATTGTGGCGCTCATCTTCAACCTGAGCCTGAAGCAGGGGAGGGTACCACAGTTGTGGAAAACATCTTGTGTGGTACCTGTACCAAAGACCTCCCGCCCCAAAGACCTGAACAGCTACAGACCAGTGGCCCTGACGTCCCACATGATGAAGACCCTGGAGAGACTGCTCCTTGCTCACCTCCGCCCCCTGGTGGGACCAGCGATGGATCCACTCCAGTTCGCCTACCAGCATGGCATTGGGGTGGAGGATGCAGTGATCTTCCTCCTTCACCGTTCTCTGCCCCACCTGGAGAAGCCCGGGAATGCGGTGAGGATCATGTTCTTTGACTTCTCCAGTGCTTTCAACACCATCCAACCGATGATCCTGAAGGACAAGCTGCTGTGCGCAGGGGTGGACCAGCACCTGTCATCATGGATCCTGGACTACCTCACTAACCGGCCACAGTTTGTGAGAACCCGGGACTGTGTGTCCGACACGATCATCGGTAGCACCGGGGCCCCCCAGGGAACGGTTTTGGCTCCCTTCCTGTTCACCCTTTATACTGCGGACTTCTCACACAACACAGCACACTGCCATCTACAGAAGTTCTCTGACGACTCTGCAGTCGTCGGCCTTATTTCCAACGGAGATGAAGCTGAGTACAGAGGACTTATCCAGGACTTCGTGGACTGGTGCCATCGGAATTGCCTCCAGATCAACGCAAGGAAAACTAAGGAGCTGGTGGTGGACTACCGCAGGCAAGGACAACCCCTCACAGCAACAGTAAACATACAGGGAACAGACGTCGAGATGGTGACATCCTACAAGTACCTGAGTGTTCATCTGAACAATAAACTAGACTGGTCACACAATACCGACACACTCTACAAGAAGGGACAGCGCAGGCTGTTCCTACTGAGGAGACTCAGGTCTTTTGGTGTACAAGGGGCGCTGCTGAAGACATTCTACAACACGGTGGTGGCATCAGCCATCACTTTTGGAGTGGTCTGCTGGGGCAGTGGCATTACAGCAGCCAATAGGAAGAGACTGAACAAACTGATCAAGAAAGCTAGCTCTGTCCTGGGGCAGCGCCCTGACCCAGTGGAGGAGATAGGAGAGAGAAGGATGGTGGCTAAACTGTCATCTCTGCTGGAGTCCGAGTCCCACCCTATTTTTTTTTTTTTTTTTTTGTTACTTATTTGTACCCGTAGGTAGACTTGGTTTGCAGTCTGGTGACAAGCCACCGGCTGCTGGTCGCTGCGTGCGCGAGCGCCCTAAACCTACATGTTTTTGGTGTGCGGGAGGAAACCGGAGAAATCCCGGAGTAAACCCACGCAACACGGGGAGAACATGCAAACTCCACACAGCTCACTGTTGGTCGGGGGCTGGGATCGAACCCACGATCTCATGATCCCCGCGGTCCCCCGGCCGAGGGTAAAACTGTGCTGCCACAGTGCTAAACCACTGCGCCACCGTGCAGCCCCAATGCCTCCAACCCTATGCAGGACATACTGAACGCACTGAGGAGTTCATTTAGCAGCAGACTACATTATCCTAGGTGCGCAACCGAGAGGTTTCGCAGGTCCTTCCTACCTACGGCAGTCAGACTGTATAACCTAAGCAGGGCTGCTTGCAGAGATAGCAAAAAAACATGACGACCTAATAGTACTGAATGCAAAGGACGCAATAGACTTACACAATGGTCCCCTCCAGTATATACAACTAGGACAGTATCTGTCGCTACGGAGGGTGACAATATGTATGGGTACATATTCATACTATGTAGGATAACTAAGTAGACGGTTATGCTGTTTATTCCATCTCGCTATAATGCTCCGCACTTTGTATATATATATTTATATATTGATGTGTATGTATGTATATCCACTGCTCTTATTTATATCTTCCGTATCCTCTTAATTATTGCTCTAAGTGTTGCTATCCCTGTGCTGTTGCAATCCTGGAATTTCCCCATTGTGGGACTAATAAAGGCTTATCTTATCTTATTTTATCTTATTTAAGTAACAGACAACAATTTGTGCAGATTGGTGAGCACAAATCACCCTTCATGAACATCTCTTGTGGTGTGCCCCAGGGGTCAGTTTTGGGACCCAAACTCTTTCTTATATATAAATGACATATGCCAAGTATCAAAAATTCTGAAATTTATTTTGTTTGCGGATGACACAAATGTCCTTGGCACTGGTGAGAATTTGCAGCAGGTTTTATAGGTGGTCACAACTGAAATGAAAAGGTTAACACAGTGGTTTAACAAAAATAAATTATCTCTAAATCTGAAAAAAACAAAAGATTATGTTGCTTGGAAATTATAAAATAAATCATGAAATAATGATAACGATAGATGATACCAGAATTGAAACAGTACAGGAAAATAAGTTTCTGGGGGTGTGACGCTAGACTAACTAACTAACTAACCTGCACTTATATAGCGCTTTTCTAGTCACAAAGACCACTCAAAGCGCTTTCACTAATACTAACCCTCTATTCTAAGGGCCTATAGGAAGCAGATATCTAGGGACAATTTAGAACAGCCAATTAACCTAACATGCACAATAAAATCTGCTGGAAACCTCACATCAGTCGCATCCGGGCCAAGTTGGCAAAATGTATAGGGATACTGGGGAAAACAAGACACATCTTGGACTATAAATCATTGTTCTTACTGTACAATTCATTGTTTCTACCATATCTTAACTACTGTGTAGAGGTCTGGGGAAACACCTACAGGACCAACCTACAGTCATTATGCACATTACAAAAACAAAGCTATAAGGATAATAAATAATGTTGGATATAGAGACCATAACAGCTCATTGTTTTTAAAGTCACATGTCATAAAGTTCATGGATTTAGTTAAATATAAGACAGCACAAGTAATGTACAGGGCAATTAATAATCAACTCCCAACTAGGTTCAGGTTCAGGTTACTTTATTTGTACCCTTAGGTAGATTTGTTTTGCAGTCTGGTGACATCCATATTTACAAGCCACAAATTACATTCGACATAGACACAAACACAGGCACACATGAAGCTGACTATAAACATGATAAAAATACTCAAGGCTCCATCAGTCAGGGTATAAAAAGACAAAGAGATGGGAGAAAAACCAGAGGTAAGAGAGAAGGGTCATATTAAAAGTTAAAAACTAGTCAAAGAGGTTAAAAACTCAAAGGTCTAAAACCCAATAAAATATTTAGAACCCAAGTAACATCCTACAAAAATAAGTAAATATAAAATGGAGTTAATAAATAGGTACCTAAATTATGTGCAATATATTGTTACAGCTTGTTCAACTCTTTGACAGCAGCAGGAACAAAGCTGTTTTTGTAGCGCTGGGTTCTACTTTTTGGGACAGCAAACCTCCGTCTTGAGGGAAGAAGCTGAAAGTTGCAGTGCAAAGGGTGGGAGTCATCATTTAAAATGGAGGTAGCCATCCTCTGTACTTGTCTGGTGTACAGGGATGTCAGGCTCAGCTGTGGCTCACCAAGCAAATGACTGGACCATCTAACTACCTGATCCAAGGATTTCCTCTGTTTCAGTTTTATCTGACCAAACCATGACACTAAAGAAAAGGATAAAACAGATTCAATAAACGCCCGATAAAACATTATCATTATGGTTCGGTCAATTTGGAAGCGTGCAAGTTTTCTCAAGCAATGCAAATGTTGCTGACCCTTTTTGCACACCCTTTCACAGTTCTCTTCAAAGTTTAAATTACTATCAATAATCGTCCCAAGATATTTGTAGGATTGTACACATTCGGTGGTCTGGCCTTTTAGTACAGTGACTTTGTGCCTGGGAGTTTTCCTCCTAAAGTCAATAATCATGTCTTTAGTTTTTGTCGTATTCAGCTGCAGGTAGGAATCCTCACACCAGTGAACAAAATCATAAACTACTGGGCCGTGGCCACTCTCACCATCCTGGAGGAGACTGACAATAACTGAGTCATCAGCATACTTTATAATGTGTCTGTTGTCATGTCTGCTCCGACACATGTTTGTGTACAGGATGAAGAGTAGTGGTGACAACACACACCCCTGAGGAGAGCCAGTAGAAGAGCACTTTAGGTCAGACAATGTACCATTGACCCTTACTCTCTGCGTCCTGTTGGTTAAGAAATCCAGAATCCAACCCACCAGATTATTGCTCAAATCAAATTGTTGCAGGAGCCTTTCAACTAAGATATGAGGTTGGCTTGTATTAAAGGTGGAGGAAAAGTCCACAAAAGTCTGGCGTGTGTCCCATTAAAATCCAGATGTTTAAAAAGCATGTTAAACAGAGTGACAGTGGCATCCTCCACTCCTCTGTGAGGCCTATAGGCAAACTGTAGAGGATCCAATGCATGCTCAGTCTGCTTTAGGACCTCACATCTGACCAGTTTTTCAAAAATTTTCATTAAAATTGAAGTCAAAGCAACTGGTCTAAAGTCGTTTACCGTTTTAGGACAGCTGGATTTTGGAACGGGAGCAACCACGGCTTCTTTCCAGATCTTAGGCACATGTTGTGTCTGTAAGGACTTATTGAAAATGTAATGAAATATAGGACTCAGTTCATGTGCACAGGACTTTACCAAGCGCCCACATATATTATCAGGGCCCTGACTTTTGTTCACTTTTACAGCGCAGAACTCCCTTTTAACATCCTGCACCTCAATATTAAAGTGCTGATTGTCTTTGAGTTTCTGTTTCAAATCTTAGGTTTCTGTGCTAAAATCAAAGGAGTCAAAACGACCATAAAAACAATTAAGAGCATTAGCCAGCTCTGTGTCTGAATTAAAACCATCTAAAAACACACGATTACTGCGCTCTGTGCTCTGAAGGCCTGCAATAGTTTTCATACTGGCCCAGGCTGAACCAAGTTTCTTTGTTGCCATCTTGCTTTCCAATTCTGATTTATAATTCTGTTTTGCTCTTAAAATTTCGGACTTCAGCTTTTTTGTGGCAACCTGTAGCTCAGAAACAGACTCCTGTTTAAAGGCAAGTGCTTTCCTCTGTAAGCAGGATTTAACTGATTTTGTAACCCATGGCTTGTTGTTGGGATATATTTTGACACGTTTATGTGGAACGATCTTATTTTTACAGAAAGCCATGTATGAGCATGTGACGTCCACCAAAGAGTCCAAATCATCCCCGCAGGCCAGTTTGAACATCTCCCAGTCTGTACAGTCAAAGCATTCCTGGAGGCTGTGCACTGAATCCTCTGTCCACACATCAATGTCTCTCGTCTCCACCTTGCCTCTTCTGAGAGCAGTTTTATATGTGGGCAGCAAATGTACACAGTTGTGATCTGAGGATCCTACAGGAGGAAGGGGGAGTGATTTATAGGCCCTCTCTATGGATCCATAGCACAGGTCCAATGTCTTTTTTCGCCTGGTTGGGCAGGAGACATACTGATAAAAGTTTTTAAGTGTCTTCTTTAAAGAAACATGGTTAAAATCCCCAAGAATGAAGTTTGGCGCCTCTGGAGAAATTGATTGCAGCCGCTGGATCACATCAAAGATGGTGCTGGAGGCGGAGTCAGCGTCTGCCCTCGGGTGAATGTACACAGTTGTGATGAAAAGCTGGGGGAACTCGTGAGGCAAATAAAAGGGGCGTAGTGACACAGACAGCAGCTCCACATCGGGTGTACAGATGCGCTCTCTGACCGTGACAGATGTGCAGTACTGCTTATTAATGTATAAACATACGCCGCCCCCCTGACGTTTCCCCGTTACCACTTCCTGCCGATCCGAGCGCAGTGGGGCTCCAAAGCCGTCAATCCACAGGTCTGTGTCTCGGTCATGCGCATTGAGCCAAGTCTCGGTATAAGCCGTGACACAGCAGTTCTTAAAGTCCTTCTGGTAGCGTACATTCCCTTGAATTTCATCCACCTTGTTTCTCAGAGATTGTACGTTCCCCAAAATCATAGAAGGAAGAGGAATGTTACCAAACTGACGTCTTCTCAGGCGCAATTTCACACCTCCACGCTTTCCGCGTTTCCTTCTCCCGTCTCTCTTTTCACCGCTGTGTCCGTCTCTCAAAATAAAGTCTGGCAGTTGCGGCTTAGGCTCAATCACAGCCGCTGCATCAACCGTGTTTAAATGCAGCAACACGTCCCTGGAATAATGTATTCTGCCCGCCATGATGCCGGTCGCGTTTACCTCATGAACAAAGAGCCGGAGGAAAAGTAGCAGCAGTGCAAAAAAGGGGAGGAAGTCCATGTTGATGGAACCAGGGATCTCTTCGCCATACAGTCCACAAACATACAGTCGCCATACAGTCATACAGTCGCCATACAGTCCACTGCCGCAGGCATGGGCAGCCCCTCACAGCACCAGTAAATATACAGGGAACAGACATCGAGATGGTGACATCCTATAAGTACCTGGGTGTTCATCTGAACAATAAACTAGACTGGTCACACAATACTGACGCACTCTACAAGAAGGGACAGCGCAGGCTGTTCCTGCTGAGGAGACTCAGGTCTTTTGGTGTACAAGGGGCGCTGCTGAAGACATTCTATGACACGGTGGTGGCATCAGCCATCACTTTTGGAGTGGCCTGCTGGGGCAGTGGCATTACTGCAGCCGATAGGAAGAGACTGAACAAACTGATTAAGAAAGCTAGCTCTGTCCTGGGGCAGCGCCTTGATCCGGTGGAGGAGATAGGAGAGAGAAGGACGGTGGCTAAACTGTCATCTCTGCTGGAGTCTGAGTTCCACCCTATGCAGGACATACTGAATGCACTGAGGAGCTCATTTAGCAGCAGACTACATCATCCCAGGTGCACAACCGAGAGGTTTCGTAGGTCCTTCCTACCAACGGCTGTCAGACTGTACAACCTAAGCAGGGCTGCTCGCAGAGATAGCAAAAAGACGTAACAAACTAATAGTTTTTTGAATGCAAAAGATGCAATAGACTTACACAGTGGTCCCCTCCGGCATACAACTAGGAAAATACCGGTCACTATGGAGAGTGAGAATATGTATGGGCACATAATCATACCATGTAGGATAACTAAGTAGACGGTTATGCTGTTTCATCCCATCTAGCAACAATGCTCTGCAATGTGTGTGTTTATATATTTACATATTTATTCCATCTAGCTACAATGCTCAGGACTGGGTGTGTTTATATTTATATATCTATATATTTATTCCATCTAGCTACATTGCTCCGCACTGTGTGTGTTTATATACTTGCATATTTATTCCACCTAGCTGCAATGCTCCGTACTGTGGGTGTTTATATATTTACATATTTATTCCATCTAGCTACAATGCTCTGCACTGTGTGTTTATATATTCATATATTTATTCCATCCAGCTACAATGCTCTGCACTGTGTGTGTGTGTGTGTGTGTGTGTGTGTGTGTGTGTGTGTGTGTGTGTGTGTATGTATATATTTTATAGTAATATGTACATATGTATATTAGCTGCTCTTGCTTGCTTGTTTTTTTCTTGCCTTCTGATTGTTGCTCTGAGTGCTGCTATCCCTGTGCTGTTGCAATCCTGGAATTTCCCCGTTGTGGGACTAATAAAGGCTTATCTTATCTTAACATTCCAGGACAGAAACGACACAGAGGATTTTGTAAAAACACATTAAAGTACATAAAAACAAGACACACAGACGACAGACTTTTTCACCAGCTGCCGGTCGCTGCGTGCGCATGCACCCATCAACTAATATACAAAAAATATTAAAAAACGAGACAATGATTATAATAGGAGACTTAAACTTTACAAAACCTAAGGTACGAACAACTAAGAAAAGTCTGTGCATATCTGTCTGTGGGGTGGATTTGTGGAACAGTCTGGAACTGGAACTGAAACTATGTACAAACAGAAATCAATTCAAAAATAGGTATAAACATTATTTTCTGAAAGGATATAGGCTAGAGGTGTAGTATTAATATGTACGATTCACTATGCTCACTCTGGGACACTATGGGAGGGTAGGTGGGACAGTACTGTGCATATCTGTGTATATCTGTGTTGTTTGGGGCTGGGTTTAGATGTATGGACCGTATGAATGTTGGGATGGATGGGTGTCAGTGTTGATATGTACAAAATATAGTTAATTGTCTACCTGGCGTCTTAATTGAGGTAATAGGTATACAGTATATTTCACATGGGTTGTATTTAGGGAAAGGAGGAGTTGGAGTAAATAAGTGTTAACTTCTTCCTTCTCCCTTTCGAGCACTGTACACTGTCACTTTTATTGCACTTGTCATTTGTTTTGTTTTTTTGCTTTTTTGTTTGAAATAAAGTATCTGTCTAAAATAAACACATTGGTCAAATCAGTTTATTGATGAGTAGTCCTTTTTTAAATTATATACAAATACTTAATTTATACATATTAACCTATTGAACTCTGTTCAACTTCCCTAAAAACGCCTAAAAATAACATGCCCAAAGTAAATCAAAAGCTGTTCTTCAACCCTTTGCAGCATCTTCATGGGGTTAGTCTCATTTAAAAGAAAACACTGAATTTTTTGGCAAAACAGTCATAATCTGCACGGTGGCGCAGTGGTTTAGCACTGTGGCAGCACAGTTTACCCTCGGCCGGGGGATCGCGGGGATCATGAGATCGTGGGTTCGATCCCAGCCCCCGACCAACAGTGAGCTGTGTGGAGTTTGCATGTTCTCCCCGTGTTGCGTGGGTTTACTCCGGGATTTCTCCGGTTTCCTCCCGCACACCAAAAAACATGTAGGTTTAGGGCGCTCGCGCACGCAGCGACTGGCAGCCGGTGGCTTGTCACCAGACTGCAAACCAAATCTACCTACGGGTACAAATAAGTAACAAAAAAAAAATCTCTCTAAGTGCTCCTGCCACTCAGTAACAAGAAAGTTCGCCTGGGTGTTTTTTTTAGATACAAATGCTTGCAAATAACATACAGCTGTCAGATACTGGCTGGAAAACACAACAGAAATGTAGAACCAAACCTTGTGTTTTCAAGCTCAGGTCAAAATTTTGTAAAAATACCACAAAAAATGAATATGTTACACAGCTTTTTTTCTCAGGTTGTAACAAGGCTGTGTCTGTACTGGAAGACCGGAAATACAGCTTTTTTTTTCAGTGCGCACTGAGACGCACTAAGATGCAGAGACGTGACCGCCTGCGGAATTCACAGAGTTCAAGGGGTTAAACAAGAGTCTGCCATGTGAAATGAAAATCAAAACTTTGGTATATGACGAACAAAAATAAACTATTTTGCTGGGGTTTGCGCTTAAACAAAAGCTTAAAAAAAGCTTTTAAATAACTTCTGTATTATGCTCCTCGAACTGGCTGTGCTTGTGTTGACCCTCATCAGCTGTGCCTGTGCGCAGCTCTGCGTGCTCTTGGTGGATGGGTGGTCATTATTGAAATGAAGTGACTGCGTCTGTGTTCGTAATTTTGCATGTTGTTAGTAGATCACTGGCAAAAATTGACCACTCCCTTAGGCGCGCTGTCTAATTTTCACACTTGCTAATTTGCGCTGCCTTAAATCTGCCCTTTAAAGTGCTGTACATTATAACAGACTTTTTTTTTAACCCTCATCAGGGCCTTTTTTTTTTTTTTTTTTTTTTTTTTTTTTAAAACACCGATGAGCCACAGCATTAGAATCAATGACGGGGTTGGTGAAAAGCATTGATTATTATTCACCCATCATGGAGTCTGATAAACAAGCGGCCGTGGCAATCAGTTCTTCAAGCTGACATGTTGGAACAGGAAAATTTGGCAGGAGTAAGGCCAGGTTCAGACTACACGATCTTTTCTAGATAAGAGTGCCACGTCAGCCTAACGGTTGCTCTAAAAGGGCTGGTTGTAACTGTAATACTAACATGCCTGACCTTGTACTGCGCCGTGCTCGGTGCAACGCCAAGCTGTTCTAATGTTGCACATTGCATTCTGTCTGAAAGCACCTTCAGAACCCGATACCACAAGACACATGCAGAAGTTTTGGGGAACTTTTCCTTGGGTAGATCAGAGCTGATATGTGTAGAGAAAACACCATGAAAGAACATCAAGAAAAATAAGGACTTTATCTATTTTAGTTTAGTTGGAGTCATGTAGTGTTTTATAT
The DNA here is from genome assembly GCA_020510985.1 of Pholidichthys leucotaenia. Taxonomy (NCBI): domain Eukaryota; kingdom Metazoa; phylum Chordata; class Actinopteri; order Cichliformes; family Pholidichthyidae; genus Pholidichthys; species Pholidichthys leucotaenia. Next base: position 58,444,344 of record CM035843.1, on the reverse strand, counting down.
ATCAGACTCACTGATGTTTTTTGTTTTTTACATTTCCAGGAATGTTCCTGGGAAGTCAGACAGTAATGGTATTGCAGCCGAAACAAACCATGATGCCAACCCTGTGGGCGTACTGCAGGTGTGACAGTTGTGATTCTGTAATGTCTCTCAGTGTATGTTTTAAAGTTTTTTTTTTTCCCCTTAATAACCTCTTCATATTTGGTCACGTTAGGAGTTGGCATTACGGAGAGGATGGCGTCTACCTGAGTACACAGTTTTAACAGAGAGCGGTCCGCCTCACAGGAGAGAGTTTACCGTCATCTGTCGACTGGAGTCCCTGTCAGAGAAGGGTGGGAATATTTTTCAGATGCAGTGCAGTAATATGAATTCTCCACATTGTTTGTTTTCTTCATAGATTTTATCCCTCTGTGTTCACAGCTGTAGGGAATTCCAAAAAAATAGCAAAAAAGGCAGCTGCAGTGAAAATGATGGCGAAACTTCAAAGTCTGTCAGGTTGTTCGGAAATCAAATGGGTGCGTCAAATATTTACTCAGTTCCTTTTTTTGTGTCCGGTGCAGGCTACTTCACCATTTCTGATTTAAAAGTGTTTTTTTTTTTTTTTTTTCCAGACGCCTAAACCGAGTGTTCGATTTGAAAATTTAAGAAACTCCGCAGCAGAAAAAATCTCTTTACTGAGAAGAAACCCACTGAGCATTCCCAACACAGATTACATCCAGATGATGTTGGAGCTTTCCAAAGAGCAAGGCTTTGAGGTCACCTACTTCAATATCGGTAAGGCAGCACAGCATCCATATTTGTTTGACAATGATACCAACACTTTCCTTTTAAAAATTTGGCCAAACACAAATTATAGCTTAAATTAAATTTCATTATTTCCTTGCATTTTTTTTTCTTCTTCTTTGAAAGGTAAATGTTTTGCACTTTTCTTCTGTTTAGCAATCATTAACAGGGAGTGCTAATTTGGGCAGTGGTCTAGTTGTGGTCTAATCTGTTAACACAGGTTCAGACATGAAGAGCCACTATGCAGATATCCATGTTGAGCATCCACTCGTCACTGGCGTCATGTACAGTACTAACACAACACAAATTTACACACAGATCTGTGATTCTTTGATTCATCAATATCTTCTGGCCTGAATTTGTATGTGGTCAATAAAGAAGATCTAGAAGTTTTTCAGATTAACCTTTTCTTTGCTGCTGTTCTTTTGGGGCTCCTGTTATGTGCCTGTGCAGCCCTCGTATCAGGGGGCATCAGGGAATAAGAATTTAAGTTGTTTTTTTTATTATAACACACTGCCCCACCTGGATTTAACTAGGCAAACAGAATAGCCTAACTGATTCTTTGGGTAACTTCTCATTTCTTAAAACACCCATGGTGAAGAAATATCATGGTCTTTTAAAAGATGTTATTCTGTTTCAAATTACTTTTCTGCATTAGGCAAAGAACACAACAAAAGAGATTGCTGTAACTACTGAAATTAGATTAAGAACTGTAGAAAGAATTATTAAAACTGGAAGGATAGTAGTGAACCATCATCTTTAAAGGTCTGATGACACGATTTTGACTTTTAGCATGTTGTGTAAACCCAAAAGTTATTGTCGATGATTAATATAATATTTACAACCGCGCCTGCATAACAAAAAACCGCAGCTGCTGACTGGACTGTGGTGCCGCCCACCAAATAAAGGGCAGCACCACCATGATGTAAGCGACAGAACGGATGCCATTGTTGTTGACTGGAATGCCAGCAGCTTTGTGGCTCACAGTTTCTCTGGTTTCTTGTTTTAATTTTACGGCTATGCCTTTGCGTTGTGTCGCAGCTGATTCCCGTCCCACTGATCATCTTTCCCGGTCCTCGTCCAGGTGTTTCTCATCACACCATCACCAGCAGTGTGTGTACTTAGCGGTCGTTTGCCAGTCACGCACTGCTGGTCCATAGTATTGTCACCCGTGCTGTTAGTCTGCCAGTATTTTCAGCACTTTCACGACATGTTAGTCACTCCATGTTTGCCGTGGTTCTCGTGCGTCCTTGAAGCGATATCGGCTCTGTGGCGCACCTGTGGCTAACACGTCTCCTCTCATTCGTTTGCTGGGCGATGCTGGCCCCGAACGCCAACTGTAAGTGTTTGTTTATTTTTGTAAGTCTTCACCTTTTTGGGAACTGTTGTCAATGAAATGATACCATGCTGGATACCTGCCAAAAGGATATGTTGTTGTTTACAGTTGTTAGAAAAGTACACAAACCCTTTGGAATTACCTGGTTTTCTGCATTACTTGGTCATAAAATGTGATCTGATCTACATCCAAGTCCCAAGCATAGACAAACACAGTGTGCTTAACCTAATGCCACACAAACAATTATAATATTCCATGTCTTTATTGGACATATCCATTAAACATACATAGTACTGGTGGAAAAAGTAAGTGAATCCTTGAATTTAATAACTGGTCGAGCCTCCTTTAGCAGCAATAACCTCAGACAAACAACTTCCAGTAGCTGCTGATCAGATCTGCACAACATTCAGTAGGAATTTTGAACCATTCTTCCTTACAGAACTACTTAAGCTCAGCCATATTCTTAGGATGTCTGGTGTCAGGACCTCTATTGAATTCAGGTCTGGACTCCATATTTTCCTTTTTTGAAGCCATTCTGTAGTAGGTTTACTCTGATGTTTAGGGTCATTGTCCTGCTGCATCACCCAACTTCTACTGAGCTTCAGCTGGTGGACTGCCACTCTGACATTATTCTCTAGGATACCTTGATAAAGTTGCAAATTCATTTTCCCATTGATGATGGCATGCAGTCCAGAACCCGAGGCAGCAAAGCAGCCCCAAATCATGATGCTTCCTCCACCGTATTTCACCATTGGGATGAGGTTTTCATGTTGGTATGCACTGACCTTTTTATGCCATGCATAGTGGTGTGTGTTCTTCGCAAACAATTCAACCTTAGTTTTGTCAGTCCACAAACATCTTCCCAGTAGTGTTGTGGAGTGTCAACATGCACTTTGGCAAACTTCAGGCATGCGGTGATGGTTTTTTTTTTTTTTTTTTTTGAAAAGGAGCAGCTTCGTCCATGGTGTCCTGTCATAGACGCCATGCCTGTTCAATGATTTGTGTATGGTAGACTCTTGAACAGAGATGTTAGCCAGTTCCAATGATTCCTTCAACCCTTTAGTTGTTACTCTAGGGTTCTTTTTTTTTTTTTTACCTCATTGCATATTGTGCACTGTGCCTTTGGAGTTAACTTGGTTGGGCACCCACTTCTAGGGAGAGTAGTCACAGTACTATATCGCCTCCATATGTAGATAATTTGTCTAACTGTGGACTGGTGAATACTTAGTCTTGTAACCCTTTCCAGTTTTATGCAAATCAACAATTCATGATCGTAGGTCTTTGGAAAGCTCTTATGATCTTATGATGTGGTTCACATTTTTTTCTTTATTTATTTAATATGGACATAACAAATTACATCAGTACAATCACAAAGAAAGACCAGATGTTTTGCATAGGTGTATATAGCACAAGCACAACCTTGGTTCCAAGGTTGTCATAGCCAGGAGCGGCACTGGGGTTAAGCTCCCAGTGCTCATAAAATGCTCCTTACGGCGTGCTTCTCGAAAAGCCTCTGACAACTAAGTCCAACTCCTAGCCTGCCGTGTGGTTTAGTCTCTAAGCCCGGCGGAACTGCTTTTACTAATAGGAGAAGGGGCGAGGGCGGATCTCTGGCGTCTTAAAACCAGATGCTTCGGGTAGATGGTGGCTCGTCAACCTGGGAAGGTAGCCCATCTAGGGGAAGGTAAACCCTGATTTCAAACCTCCGCTGCCTTGCGGCACACCCGGTCACGGGAAAGGCTTCGGGAGTCAACCCTGAGGAAAAATCCAGAGTCGGAGCCCCTAAGGCAGTTCTCTGTTGTGCTCAACATCGTTCTGGCAGCTCCTGCGACGGCGCTGGTGTCAAACTATAGCAGCCCTGCTGTTCCTTTGGATTCATCAGTGACGTGGAGAGGGGGGACATGCTGCATGGGTAACATCTTGTCCTCCATATTTTCCTGCCCAGGCTTGAATCCTACCAACACCCAACGCTGGAAGGTAGAACACCGGTGCGCATCGGCCTGTTCAGCCACAGGCGGTGCTGTTCCAGCAGAGTAGACGTTTAGGATTCTCTTCCATGGTCATCATAGACCAACGGAGGCCGACGACGATATAGCACAACTGCTAATTCTCAACACCAGTCCATAGGTGGCTTATATAGGTCATAAATTAGGCTGTACATACAAAATTTATAAGCTAATTAAAATTACAAATACATTACAAATTATAAATAGAGCAAGAGATCCATGATCACAACAAACAACAATTCAGACTAGACATGCACACATTGCTGGTGGGATTTTAGCCAATCTTTAATGCCTCTGTTGAAGAGGTTGGCATTTGTGTCCAATTTTAAGTGAGTTGGCAGAGTGTTCCATAAGTTTGCCCCTTTTATGGAGAAAGCCGACTGACCAAATGAAGTTCTAGACATGGTGACAATGCAGTCACCGTTGATGGAAGCTCGTGTGCATGCTCTGCTAGAGCTCGAGCGTCTAGCCACCAAACCAGAAAAAGGAGGTGAAACAAGATTGTATAGACATTTAAAAACCAGTCTGATATTACAGAAGATAATAAAATTTTCAAAAGTAAAAAGATTGTGCTTGACTAAAATACCACAGTGATGCCACTGCATTGGTTTGCGGTCCAAGATTTTTATAGCCTGTTTATATATTGCAGTTATGGGTTTTAGTGTAATTTGAGATGTTTGTGACCAAGATGTGATACAGTATGACAGATGTGAAAAAATCATCGCATGCATATATGTATGAGCAGTTCTGAATGACAAACCCCTTCTAATGAGATGGAAGCAATTTAAATTGGGTTTGACCTTCTTACAAATGTAATGCACCTGCTTGTCGAATCACAGGTTCCTGTCTAGAATGATCCCTAAATACTTGACCTCATTCACTTCAGTAAGCACCTCATTTCCAATTTTAACATCAAAAACATCATTCATGGGCCTGTTTCTAATAGAGGTACACATAGCTAGTTTTTTTGACATTCAAGGGTAAATGCGACAACACAAGCCATTTAGAGATGTTCTGTAAAACCTGGGTCAGGTGCTCAGCTGCCATGCTAGCCGTTTTGGCAGACAGATAGATTACGGTGTCATCAGCATACATCTGGCAGTTGGCACCTGAGCAACTATTGGGCAAGTCGTTGATGTATATTGTGAACAACAATTGCCCTAGTATAGATCCTTGTGGTACTCCCATGTTATTGGTGAGCAACCCAGATTTCTCCCCATTGACCTTGACACATTGTTCTCTCCCCTCCAGGTATGACCTAAACCACTGTATTGCCTCAGTTGAAATCTTGAGGTCTTTTAACTTCGACAATAGGACAGTGTGGTTTACCGTGTCAAAGGCCTTTTTTAGATCCAGAAACACGGTCCCCACAACATGCCCCTTAACCAATAAAGCCTTGACCTTCTCAATAAAATAAGTTAGCTGTTTCTGTGGAATACTTAGGTCTAAACCCAAATTGCTGTGAATAAAGTAATTGGTTGGACTCTAAATGTTCTATCAATTGATCAGCAACAATCTTCTCCAAAATTTTTGAAACTACAGGCAATATGGCAATCGGCCTGTAGTTGCTTGCTAAGTCCTTGTCTCCCGACTTATAGACCGGGGTAATTACTGCTGTCTTCCAATTCTCTGGAAAGGTATTTGTTCTTATTGACAAGTTAACTAAATGAGTAATAGGTTCCAACAGACTATTCTGGTGTTTCTTAATTATGGCAGCATTTAAGTTATCAACATCCTTTGCCATAGAGTTATTCATTTTCCCAATAATCTCTTTAACTGCATCACTGGATACCTCTTTAATGCGAAAACTGTTGTGAACATTAACATGTTCCTTAGAGGATAACTCAGGTGGTCTAAAATAACTTGCCAGTTTATGAACGGATTCAGTGAAAAAACAGTTGAAGACATTGGCCATGGACTCATTACTATCAATGAGGTTATCATCTACCTTGAGACTACTTATTTTTGAATACTTTTGTTTACTCAAATTTGTTAATCTATTAATGTGTTGCCAGAGTTTAGAACTGCCCCCACTGGCCTCCTCAATTAGTCTAAGGAAGTAATTAGTCTTAGCTTTCCGAAGCTCAGACACCACTTTGTTCCTTAGACTAGTGAAAATGAAATGGTCAGTGTTGGTTTTAGTGACCAGAGACCTTTTGAGAGCAAGATCTCTCTTTTTCATAAGCTGAAGAATGTCCTTATTAAACCATGGGAGGGAGCATTTCTTAGGTCTGCTTTTCCAGGTTCTTGTGTATTTACTAAGTAAGTTGCTTAAGACTGACATAAAATTACTGACACTACTCTTTAAGTTCGACACTTTGGTTACATTCTCCCAATTTGCATTCATTAAGTCCTGTTCAAAGTGAGCCATGTTTAATTTAGAAATACCTGTTGTGAACCTAGATTGATTTTCATTTTTAATATGGTGGACAAGGCGTTGTTTTGATAGCTTTCTTACAACCAGCGTCATGTTGTGATCTGAAAGTCCAGTAATCAAATTATATGTTTTTACGACTCTCTCTGGCCTATTAGTGAAAATCAAGTCAATAAGAGTTTCAGATGTCCTTGTGATACGGGTGGGTTTATCAATCAATTGTACATATCTAAATTTCCCCGTAGCGGATTTCAGTTTGCCTTTGGCACTTTTATCCATCCAATTAATATTAAAATCACCGAATACATCGAATACATCAGCAGATGCTTCTTGTGAACAGCAAACTCAAAAAGTTAGACTATCTTTTTTTGTCACAGTAGCTCTACACCTCACTTCACTGTCGTTTCCTTGTTTGGACTCCAGGTTTGCTAACGCTTGGCTTTTATTGACATCATTAGCATAAGGATTCACTTACTTTTTCCACCAGCACTGCGAATATTGAATGGATGTGTCCAATAAAGATGTGACATATTCTAATTGTTTGTGTGGTATTGGGTTAAGCACACTGTGTTTGTCAATACTTGGAACTTAGATGTAGATCATATCCCATTTTATGCCAAATTAATGCTGAAAACCAGGTCATTCCAAAGGGTTTACATACTTTTTCTTGCAACTGTAAATAAGAAAAGAGAATTCCTCTTTTTTTTAATACAAACTCTACATTAAAACCAAAACCTGCTCAAATGACTTCCGGTTATGGCGGCCACGTAGGAAGACGTGTTTCATACTGCTCTGCTCCTAAAAATAAAAAGTAGGCTAAAACTCTCTCAATTGGAACAAAAACCTATCCCATTGTTTAGGCGCGGATATGGTAAAGACCAAGGCTGGAAAATTAGGTGGAGGAAAAAGTGATTCGTCAAAACAATCCAAGCTAACAGACTTCCACGCTCGTGACGAAGCAGAAAAATCTCCAGAGATAATGGCGGAGGAGGGAGCTATAGGCGGAGCGGTGACTGCTGAGGAGGGCACGAGTGCAGTACTTGCTGCCATCAGCTCCATGAGAGCAGACTTTTCGTCTAAATTTGATGGGATTATAGCAGCGATAGAAAGAATGAGAAAAGAAATAAGCGACTGTATGGAACGAGTATCGCAGGCGGAGCTCCGAATTTCAAGTGCTGAAGATGACGTCACCAGCCTACAATTAAAGGTGCAAACATTGGAATTAAAAAATAAACGTCTGGAAGATAATGTCCTGGACTTAGAATCCCTGTCACGACGGAATAATTTGAGGCTGGTGGGCCTCCCGGAGGGAGCGGAGGGACAGGATACATGTTCCTTTTTGGAAAAGAGGATTCCAGAAGCGCTGAACAACGCAGATCTGCAGTCATCGGTCGTCTTAGAGAGCGCTCACCGAATCGGCCCACCGAGAGATAATAAGACACCACCGAGGACGCTGATTATGAAGTTCCTCAGCTACAGGGACAAGATGACGGTCACCAACGCGGCGCGAGCTAAAGGAGAAATTAAATACCAGGATCAACAGGTGCGGTTCTACCCAGATTTGGCCACAGGAATCCAACAATTAAGGAAACAGTTTGACCCCGCCCGTAAAGAGCTGCGCAACCTCGGGATTCGCCACGGAGTGATTCATCCGGCAAGACTGCTGGTCACATATAAAGGGAGAACCCATAGCTTCAAGACCCCTCAGGAGGCACAGGAGCTTATCAAGCAGATCCAAGGAGACTGGTGGGAGCTAAGCATGAAGCATGAACAAGATATAAAGGTAGAATATTTAAGCATTTGCACAGACATCTGATTGATCTGAAACATATAGCATGTCTACAAAATATAGATTGTATTATATTTATATATATATATATATATATATATATATATATATATATATATACTGTATATATATATATATATTTTTTTTTTTTTTTTTTTTTTTTTTTAAAAGCTATGATGTACAAAGTTGCTATAAAATTTTGGAGTTATGTTGAAAAACTACAGAAGAGTGTTAATGTCATGTCATTAAAAAGTAGTAGAGTCAGGGTGATTGAGAGGAGAAAGAGAGTGGTTTGACTGATCCTCGCAGGTGTGGAACAGTCACTAGCTATAACGGGAGACGGAATTTTTTTTTTTTTGATTTTGGGGGGATTACCACGAATGTGGGGAAAGGGAATTTGTTTTTGTGTACTTTGTAGGATGAATGTTTAACCATCCATGTTTTTGCTTCTCTGTATGAACATGTTTATATTGTAAGGTAATCTCAAACTCCTTATTGATCATAGACCAAAGCGTTAATCTTAATTTAACTTCATGGAATTGCAGAGGTCTACAAAATCTAAAAAAACTTAAACAAGTTATGAATAAAATAAAAGACATAGGTTCAAAAATTGTGTTTTTACAAGAAACTCATCTAATAGAGGAGGATGTAAAAAGAATTAGGAGAAGATGGCAGGGAAATGTGTTCACCTCATCATTTTCATCCCGAGCCAGGGGAGTTATGACTCTTATACATAAAACAGTCCCATTTCAAGTGAAAAATGTAATTGGAGACAAATTAGGAAGATATCTAATCATCCAAGGATCTTTGTTATTAGAAAATATAAACCTGGTGAACTTATACGGTCCCAGTATAGATGATCAAAACTTCTTCGCTAATTTATTTCTTACTTTATCATCACTTACAGGGCAACATATAATAGCAGGGGATTTTAATTGTACGTTGAATCCCAGTATAGATACTGGTACAGTAGTATACTAGTATACAGTAGTATAGTATAGTATACTGGCGCCTAGCGGCTGCCCCGGCCTTGGATGCGCTCTGCAGAGCGTGCCCAAATGCCAAGTCACGTTTCGTTACCTTGTATTCATACATGTGTAATGACAATAAAGTTGAATCTCAATCTCAATCAACAGGACTAGACTGTACGCACAATGGATGCAGGATGACCATTAATCATTTTATGAAAGAATTGAGATTGCTAGATATATGGAGAGAAATGAAACCACAAGTCAAAACCTATTCTTGTTATTCTAATACCTACAAGACATTCTCATGTATTGACTATTTTTTGATCTCCACAGAATTAAGGTCCAAGATTCAAAATGGTTTCTATGATAACATCGTGATATCTGATCATGCACCCTGCTGTCTAATATATGTAGATAAGAAATTGACAAAGGATCCAGGTAGGTGGCAATTTCAGCATAAATGGCTTCAGGATGAGGAATTTGTTAAGTACATAGAAAAACAGATAGATGAGTTCTTTGATATCAATACTACACAAACATCAGCATGTATAAAGTGGGAGGCTTTCAAAGCTTTTATTAGGGGGCATATTATTAGTTATACAGGCTCAAAATCTAAGAAGACTCGAGAGGAGAGAGTCCAATTGGAATGTAAAATAAAAATTCTTCAAGAAAAAGTGTATGCAGGAAGTAACCCACAGTTAGAGAACGAATTACTGATTCTGAAAGCTGAATATGACAAAAAAATCAGCAAATAGAGCTGCCTCGAGTCTTCTAAGATTGAAGCAAACTTTTTATGAACAAGGTGAAAAATCAGGGAAATTATTGGCATGGCAGAGTAAACAATTAGAATTTAAAACACCAATTACCAGTATTATAAGTAACGGACAGGCAGTTGTAGATCCTTTAGAAATTAATAGTGCCTTTAGAGATTATTATGGAAAACTATATGATACAAAAAATGAAACTGACTTAACAAAATTAAATGGGTTTTTGGACGGATTATCTATACCGTGTATTCCAAATGAAAACAGGGAGATACTGGAGTCTAAAATTAGTCAAGAAGAAGTTGGGCTAGCCATTGATAATATGAAATCAGGAAAAAGTGCAGGACCAGATGGTCTTCCAGTTGACCTCTATAAAAAATTTAAGAATAAATTAATAAAACCACTTTTGGAAATGGTTTTAGAAGCATTTCAAAATAGTAATTTACCACCATACATGAATAATGCCTTAATTATACTGTTGCCAAAACCAGGTAAACCCTCTAATAAATGTGAAAACATGAGACCAATGAGCCTATTAAATGCTGACCTTAAGATAATCTGTAAAATTTTAGCAAGACGACTACAAGAAATATTACCAAATATTATTAACCGAGATCAGAATGGCTTTATAAAGGGAAGACAAGGCTTCCATAATGTAAGAAGACTATTTAATATTATTTACTCCAATAAAGAAGCACCGGATACAGCTCTCCTATCATTGGACGCTGAAAAGGCCTTTGATAGGGTCGAATGGCCCTTTCTTTTTGAAGTCCTACAAAGGTTTGGACTTGGAAATAATTTCATAAAATGGGTTCAGATAATATACAATAATGCTACAGCAGAAATCCTAACAAACAGCAATATCTCAAAATCAATAAAAATCAATAGAGGATGTCGACAAGGCTGTCCACTTTCACCTTTACTGATTACTATGGCAATTGAACCTTTAGCGATGGCAGTACGTTTACATCCACAAATATATGGAATTAAAGTAGGACCAACAGAACATAAAATCTCCCTGTATGCCAATTACATAATTTTGTTTATGTCGAATTTTAAAAAATCAATTCCGACCTTGTTAAATTTAATAAAGAACTTTGGGGAAATATCAGGATATAAAATAAATAAAACTAAATCTTCAATATTAATGCTAAATGAGACCCAGAGAAATCACCCAGCTCCTGAGGTAAATCAATTCAGTGTTGTAAATCAGTTTAAATATTTAGGAATTCAAATTTTGCCTAAGCTAGAAACAGTCGCCAGTGCCAACTATGAAGCCTTAATGACAGATATTAATGAGTTACTTCAGAGATGGATGTCACTACCAATGTCGATAATTGGGAGAATTAATATACTTAAAAGTAATATCTTACCCAAAATACTTTATTTATTTCAATACATTCCTTTACCACCACCTTCAGATCTATTCTCAAGAATTAAAAAAAAGTTAGTGGAATTTATATGGAACAATAGGAAGGCTAGATTACGTCTGTCCTTACTATATTTACCATTTGATCGTGGAGGTCTGAAATGTCCAAACTTTATGTTGTATTACTGGTCAGCACAACTGAGGTCTATGACGTATTATTTTTCATCAAATGATCTCCCTCACTGGACTGAAATGGAATCATACAATTTACCTTTACCTCTTCCCTTATTCATATACTCAGATTCGGCTAAAAAATTACAGAAACAAGTTAAAAATCCAATTGTAAAGCATATGATCAAAATATGGTGTGAAACCAAAAAATATTTAAAAGAACCACACTTATTGTCACAATTTAGCCCAATATGGGGTAATCAATATTTTACACCTGGGAAAGCGGATGCTGTATTTAAAGTATGGAATTTAAAAGGGATTCAAAAGATTCAAGACTTATATTTGTCACGTTCAGATAACATAATGTCTTTTGAAGAACTGAGGATCAAATTTAATCTTAATAGAATACATTTTTTAAAATATCTTCAGCTTAGGAATTTTATTCGATCAAATCAAAATGATGCTCTCACCCGACCTACTTATTCATCCTTGGAAAAAATTTTGACGAAAGATAGTAAGAGAAAGGGTATTATTTCAGAGTTTTATAACTCATTGACACTATCCTCAAGTGAAAACTCACAGAAAAGACTGAATTATTGGAAAGAAGACCTGCAAACTGAAATTTCAGAGGAACAATGGGAATTGGCTTGTACAGAAGCTCAAACCAAATCAATAAATGTACGTCTTAAATTGATACATTTTAAATGGTTAATGCGGATGTATGTTACACTGGTGGAGTTAAATAGATATAATAAAAACATACCAGATACATGCACAAAATGTATGGAAAGTAAAGGAACCCTATTTCATTGTTTATGGGAATGTAGAAAAATTAGAATGTTTTGGGAAGAGGTGAGGGTAACAATTGAAAAAATAATTTCAAAACAATTCACATTGAACCCTAAACTGTTTTTGTTGGGTCTGTATCCAGAAAAGCATAACTTTAACTAGAAAAGCACTCGGAGAGCGCAGACCTCCGCCAAGCGCCACAGTTCCCCCCCATACAGTGTTTGTGTGTACGTTTTCAGATTCCTTGACCATGAAAACATATGACTAGCAATTGGATTCACAATGATAGGATTAGTGGTTCAGTAGTAAAAGCATTACCTCCTTGGTGGAGGTAATAAACTGAAGTGTTGCTGTTGTGTCCATCTCTTCCACTGAAAGCAGCACTGAGGGCTTCACTGATGGATGCAAATTGGGTAGACAGGTTGCCGTGGGTTTTATTGGGGTTGCGCGCTGCGGCAAAAGGGGATTTGGAAGCTTCCCCAGCAGAGAGCTTGTGTTTGCGCAGCCCCTATGGCTGCCCGGGGAATTTCTGCCAAATAATCCGGCGCCGGACAGCTGCCCGTCTCAGCTTTTGCAGCGTAGCGCAAACACAGGCACGCTGGCGGGCCCTGCCCACCACTGTTTTCCGCGTGCTTTTGTGCCTAAAACTTTGAAGAACGCTGCGAGCGTTTTCATAGATCACTGAAAGCAGCACTGAGGGCTTGACTGACGGATGCAAATTGGGTAGACAGGTTGCCGTGGGTTTTATTGGGTTTGCGCTCCGCGGAAACAAAGAGGATTTGGAAGCTTCCCCGGCAGAGAGCTGGTTTTTGCGCAGCCCCTATGGCTGCCCAGGGAATTTCTGCCAAATAATCCCTCGCCGGACAGCTGCCCGTCTCAGTTATTGCAGCGTAGCGCAAACACAGGCAAGCTGGCGGGCCCTGGCCACCACAGTTTTCCGCGTGCTTTTGTGCCTAAAGGTTTGAAGAACGCAGAGTTTGTGTTCGTCAGACACGACGACCAGCGCCCTCGATTGCCCCTGCACACATGTTGAAAATGGCCGTATCTCACAATGTTAAAGATTCCTTTAAAAAATTCCTGTATCCAGATGGTGATCCGCATCATCCCCAAAATTTAATCAGTTCTTCCTTGTACCATTTCCAACAACGCCTGAAAGTTTCATCGAAATCCGTCCAAAACTTTTTGAGTTTGAGTTATCTTGCTAACCAACAGACAAACGGACAAACAAACAGACAGACAAACCCCGGCAAAAACATTACCTCCTGGCGAAGGTAATAACATACATACTGAAATCAAAGGAAAATGTGTTTGAGAATATATGGAGACCTTTCATTGATTATGTAAAGAAATTAAATATAACTTCTGAAGAAGAAGGTGAATGATGTGTGTGGACCTTGTAAATTCCAAATTGGTGAATGTATAATATGTATACTTATGTAATGGATTGCCTAGACTAAACAGAGGAGCATTGTTGATGACTTGCCTTTGTTAGTGGTTGTTGGTGTTTTTAGTACTTTTTTTTTTCCTTTTCTTGTAGTTAGTGTTTTTTGTTTTTGTTTTTTTTTTAAATTACTTTAGTGTTAGTGTTTGATTGTGTGTGTCATGTTTGTAAAAAAAAAAAGGTTCAATAAAAAATATTGTGGAAAAAAAAAAACCCTGCTCAAATAGGATTAGGCGTTAGCTCACGGACTACAAGTGGACATGAGCCACACCAGAAAGCATCAAGTATGAAAAATTTTATCGACATTGTGATTATTAATATGCACATGAGCATATAGTATCTAATAAATTGTAAAGATGCCTGGTGCATTTGTTTCCTTTGAGTCCCTGTTCCTGTGAAAATGAAATTCCTTTAAAACCATGAGAGAGATGTGACAAACTGCTTGACTGCAAAGTGAAATACAGTATAGATGTTAAAAGAAATAATGGTATGAGTTGAGCTTAAAAATTGTAACGTTTGTTTCTGGATCATCATCTAAGTATGAGATGTTCTGTAGGAAGAACAGTGAAAAGGGCAACTGCTGTTGAATCTGTTTCACTCTGCATGTTGCATTTGTAACTGTTATTTCTTTTCAGATGAGCTGACGGTAAACGGTCAGTACCAGTGCCTGGCAGAGCTGTCCACCTCCCCCATCACCGTGTGCCACGGCACGGGTATTTCCTGCACCAACGCGCACAACGACGCAGCACACAATGCCCTCCAGTACATCAAGATCATGGCATCTATCAAATGAACATACACCCAGTCACAATGAGGTCTTCCTGCAGTAGAGGTCCTGGTATATTTTTGTAGTTCTGCGTATGATAAAGAAGACAACACTCTTCGGCTACTATTCATGTATCGACATGAATCATTCACCTTTATTTGTAGTCATTGGAATTAGTCGTAATGTTATGAACCAAATCAGAATCAAATCAGTTTTAGAAGGCAAGTGTATTTAAGTAGATGTGAATGAATATGATGAACTTCTTTTTATTGTTGTACATTCATTGCCGAACCAGTGAGTCCTTTAAAACAGGGGTCCCCAACCCCCGGTCCCCGGACCGGTACTGGTCCATGGATCATTTGGTACCGGGCCACAAAGAAAAAAAAATTGTGGGTAATATTAAAGCTATTTTTTTCCATTAGTCTTACGGAGATTTTATTTTGAAAAACAACTGTTTCCTTTCTCGCCTCACAACCGCTCTTGACTCTGGCGTGACGTTTCACGCATCACTGACACAAGCTAACTCTTGAAAAAATGAGCCAAAAACAAAATTCTAGTTGCAGGGAAACAAGCCCAGAGTTCCCACTGATTATGGTGAGTTGATATGATGCTGTAGAGTCATTGTAATTGACGAATATAAAGTGTAATTGTTTCAGATTACATGCTCTGAACTGACAAAGGTTTTTGTTGTTGGAACCCCCGCACCGCTACCTGGTCTGCGGAAAATTTTCATGCATGAAACTGGTCCCTAGTACAAAAAAGGTTGGGGACCGCTGCTTTAAAAGTCCAGTTTTCTAGTGTTACATGATGGAATATCTTTTTATTATTATTATTTTTATTATTATTATTATTATTATTATTTAGGCTGGAAGTGATTTTTAATATTTTTTTTTTTTTGCCAGGTGGTTTGATTTATTTTTTGTATTCCACATAGTTTCTGTACAGCAATGAATTCAGAGATAGACCAAGATTAACCCCTTGCACTCTGGTCAATTTTCCTAAAAACGAAAAAAAATAACGTACCCAAAGTAAATCAAAAGCTGTTCTTCAACCCTTTGCAGCATCTTCATGGGGTTGGTCTCATTTAAAAGAAAACACTATGAATTTTTTGGCAAAACAGTCATAATCTCTCTAAGTGCTCCGGCCACTGAGTAACAGTCATCTAAACATACTGAACTTGAAGAAAATAAATTTCGTCTGGGTGATTTTTTTGGATACAAATGCTTGCAGATAACACACAGCTGTCAGATCCGGGCTGGAAAATGCAACAGAAATGTAGAACCAAGTGTTATCCAGCTGAGGTCAAAATTTTGTAACAATACTACAAAAAATGAATATATTACACAGCTTTCTTCACAGGTTGTTCCCAGGCGTTTTTGAACTGTGCCAAATTGTGCCAAATGGCACAGTTTGGAAAAACGTCTATAACTTTTGAATGATTCAATATAGAAGCTTGATGTTGGGCTCTAATGAAAGGTGACACTCAGGGCTGTGTGTGTGTGTGTGTGGGGGGGGGGGTTGTTTATTCATTCATGAATGAATGAATGAACAAACAAGCCCCCACACACAAAGAAGCATGCCACGTAAAAAATGTGTGGCTTTTTTTACAAGAAAAAATAACCTACAGTGCACTAAAAATTATACTAAAATATCTGTAATGTAGAAGATAACAACTCCCCCCCCCCCCCACCCCACCCCGCTACAGAGGACAGACATCGCCCGGTGCGCTGCGGTCACGGTGCATCGCGGTCGCGGTGCATCGCGGTCTACTACGCACAGTTGTAATTTACCGATCGGTCAAAAGTCATTTTTGATTACAATTTTCAGGGATAAAGAATAATTTAGCTTATAACACTTACCTGTCCACAACAGCAGTGTCGCTGGCAAACTTCTCTTCCTCATTGTCAGACGAACATGACGCTCGTCTGCTTGTTACGGACTCGTGGTTCTGGTCACGCGACCCGGTCAAACCATAATTCCATTATTGCGGTTTTGCGTTTCCATGATTGCGGTTTTGGCGAACAAGTTTTCAAAACAAATAAGAACAGTAGTAAGAAAAAAAGACTGGCGAACGCGTGTGTGTCACCCAGTGGCTAAAACAAAACAGATTTTGCAAGGGAGGCACGCTTTCGAACTACTGTGCTTCAATTGGCTCGCTGTATTCGCAGCCGTTGGTAGGCGGGTCCTTCTTGCTAGGTTTTCAGTCATTGGTTCTTCAAGGTTTCAGAAACCCAATTCAAGGCTCTTATTAGTCGAATGAGAGGTCAATCACATCTAAACCAATCAAAGCACTCCTTTGGCTTTTTGTTCGCGGCTGTGTCTGTAGTGGAAGAACGGAAATGCAGCTTTTTTTTTTTTTTTTTTTTTCCAGTGGCTCCTAGTAGGACGCCCTCGTGCGCCCTAGGATGCAGAGACGTGTCCGCCCGCGGTACACCGAAGTGCAACAGGTTAATTTGAGTAACTGCATTTTTATTTTCCAAAAATCATTTATTTTTCATTTCCATCTGTCACTCTGCAGCCCCATCCCAATGTCTTTATCAGTTTAACAGGAAATGGAAAACATGTTTCAGTGTATAGAAGTAAAACCTGCGATGTATTTAATGTTTACGGGCTGGCGTCCTCTACTGCGTCATCCTAACTGTTTTGGAGGACAAGAGCAGCAGCATCGTGTGTGTAAACCCAGTGTTATTGAGTGTTTGTGCTTATTGGTGGTCATATAATAAAGAACTGAGGACAAACTGCAGTGGTACCTTTAAGAGCCATTGCAGCATTATTGAATAAAATGTCTTCCCTGGGAGCTGACGGCTTGTCAGATGTTAATGTATTAGGCAGCGTGTCTTACTGTATTAGTACAAAGCCAGTTACATCAGAGCTGATGCACTGCTGTAATCAGTTCTGATCTGTGTGGTTTCATTAGTGCAATATGGGAAAATGTTTTCAAACACCAATGTATGAATGTAATTATTCCGAGAACCAACAGTGGTTTGATACTTTTAAAAGAATGCAGGCGCTAATTTAGCTCTTTAGTTTGTCTATACTAATTGCTAATATTTTCTGTCTTTCCCCATGGATATTAATTGCTTTTCTTTATTTATATTGTCATGGATATCACCCCATTTCCATAAGCAGTGCCCTCTAGTCATGACAAATTGACCTGGTACCAAAATGTCCAAAATTACCATTTCCTCTAATGCAGTGCTTTTCAACCAGGGTGCTCTAATACGTTCAGGTTTCTGTGGGAAATTATCTAATTCGACTTTTTAATTGGTCCAAAAAATTCAAATAACTTGCCATTGTTGTGCATGGGTTCTGTAGGCACCCATGCACAACACTGGCAAGTTATTCGCAAAGTTAAGTTAAAGTAGAAATACTTGACAATATTAATTATTCAAGTATAAACAAGAGTAGTCACAAAAAAATGCAAGAGTAGGAAAGTATGTGCTAAAAAAAAGCAACTCGAATAGAGTAATGACTCTGAGTAATGTGTGATGCCAGTTTGTGAGATTTTTCTCAATTTGACAATTTTTTCTATAAATTGACTTTTTCCAGTAAATTTACTTCCGTTTCTTGAAAAATAGGGACATGTCACACGTCTCTTGTAAATTCCTGACCTTTTTCACGTATTTTAAAAAATAAATTTGCTATTTTTATGATAAATATTACTTTCCTTCCACACATGAAATTTTTAACTCATAAATGTACATTTTTACATTTCTTTCTCATAAATCAGCAACTATTTTCTTCTACATTTGCAGCTATTCTCTTGTAAATTTTATTCTTTTTCAAGTTTGAACTTTTTCTCTTGGATGTGTTAGCAGGGAAAAAAAAAAATAAATCAAATATCCACGTGCTTTCCAATACAGGGTGTCTCATAAGTCTGGATGCATAGGGAGAACTAACAAAATAGTCTCAAAATTTATACATAATGTGTCGAAAGTTTAGTTCATAATGTGTTCAAAGTGTCCATGATTGTGTCGCACACATAATTGAAGATGCAATCTCCACTGCGACAGCACTCTCTGAACCACAGTTGTAGAAATTTCTTGACATGCTTCCACAGTGCATCCTTCAAGGTGGAAAATGTGCCTGAACTTTGACTGTGTACACCTTGGCCGCTTTTCTTCTCTAGTCAGTGACATGGATTACCTGCAATGTAATAAAAAAATATTACAAATTCCTATTGGTCCAGATTTACCTACAGGAAGAAGATAGAGGACAAGCTACAGCAGAGTGACATCAGCGGTGTCTGGAGAAGCCTCAAAACTATCTCTGGGCACCAGAATACCTCCTCCCAGGCTGTGGGGGGTAGGGAGTGGGTGAACAGCCTGAAGCTGTTCTTTAACAGGTTTGACCAACCGCCCTCTTCTCTGCCTGCCTACCAACCACTGCTGCCTCCAACTTCATCTAGTCCCGCTGTCCACTGGTCTCCCTCCACCCCCCCATACATCCCCCACTGTTTAGCCCCTTACAGACCCAACATCCCCAGCACACAACCCCCCTGCCCCAGCCTGACTCTGACTAAGACCCATGTTAGAGCTGAGCTGAAGAAGATCAAGGCGAGGAAGGCTGCAGGTCCAGACGGCATCAGCTCGAGGCTCCTCAAGTCCTGTGCAGACCAGCTGTGCAGGATCATGGAGCACATCTTCAGTCTGAGCCTGAAGCTGGGGAGGGTACCACAGCTGTGGAAAACATCCTGTGTGGTACCCGTATTGAAGATTCTGCACCCCAAGGACCTGAACAGCAACCGACTAGTGGCCCTCACATCACACCGAATGAAGACCCTGAAGAGGCTGCTCCTCACTCACCTCCGCCCCCTGGTGGGACCAGCGATGGATCCACTTCAGTTTGCCTACCAGCATGGCATCAGGGTGGAGGATGCAGCGATCTTCCTCCTACATCGCTCCCTGTCCCACCTGGAGAAGCCTGGGAGCACTGTGAGGATCATGTTCTTTGACTTCTCCAGTGCTTTCAACACCATCCAACCAGTGATCCTGAGCGACAACCCGCTGTGTGCAGGAGTGGACCAGCACCTGTCATTGTGGATCTTGGACTCCTCACAGACTGAACACAGTTTGTACGAACCCAGGACTGTGTGTCTGACACCATCATCTGCAGTACTGGGGCTCCCCAGGGAACAGTTCTGGCTCCATTTCTGTTCACCCTCTACACTGCTGGCTTTTTACACAACACACCACACTGCCATCTACAGAAGTTCTCTGATGACTCTGCAGTCGTCGGCCTCAACTCTGATGGGGATGATGCGGAGTACAGAGGACTTTTCCAGGACTTCGTGAACTAGTGCCTGCGGAACTGCCTCCAGATTAATATGAGGAAAACCAAGGAACTGGTGGTAGACTTCCACAGGTGAGGACAACCCCCCACAGCACCGGTAAACATCCAGGGAACAGACATTGAGATGGTGACATCTTACAAGTGCCTGGGTGTTCACCTGAACAATAAGCTGGACTGGTCACACAACAACAACGCGTGCTACAAGAAGGGGCAGTGCAGGCTGTTCCTCCTGAGGACACTCAGGTCTTTTGGAGTGCAAGGGGCACTCCTGATACGAGTCGGTGGTGGCGTCAGCCATCAAATTAGGAGTGGTCTGATGGGGCAGTGGCATCACGACAGCCGACAGGAAGAGACTGAACAGGCTTATCCAAAAAGCTAGCTCTGTTCTAGGGGGACACCTCGACCCAGTGGAGGAGATGGGAGAAAGGAGGATGGTGGCTAAGCTGTCATCTCTGCTGGAGTCCGAGTCCCACCCCATGTGGGACATGCTGAACGCACTGAGGAGCTCATTTAGTGGTAGGCTGTGCCATCCTAGGTGCACGACGGAGAGGTTCCGTAGGTCCTTCCTGCCTATGGCTGCCAGACTTTATAACCTAACCAGGGCTGCTCGTAGAGGTCGTATTGAATGTACTAAACATAACAACTTTGCACAATAGAGATTGTCCCCTCCAATACACAACTAAGACAATTACAATTACTATTGAGGGTAACAACAACACTGTTGATTCAAATGCGAAATATACTGTCTGGGTCCATATTTACTGTATGTATATTCTGCTGGGTAATTTAACTAACCAATGCTGTTGATACCATCTAGCTGCAGTGCTCCTGCACTGTGTATATAACTCTGAGCTGTGTGGAGGAATCTGATCAGACCTAAATGAAACAGTCATTGTCGCCCACGACAGACTGCTATGATGATGATGATGACGTGTATATTTATTTACTGCTTTGGCTAAGCAGTTCTTATTTTATTTACTATTGCTGTGAGTGCTAATATCCCTTTGCTGCTGCAATGCTGGAATTTCCCCATTGTGAGACTAATAAAGGCTTATCTTCTCTTATCTTATGGGACACCCTGTAAAATTCAAATCACATAAAGAAACATTAGACAGTAATGCATCAAATATTTCCTGAGGTAGAATAGAAAAGAAGTGATTTCAAATCTGATGTGAAGTAAAGCAGATTACTGAAAAACTTCATGGTTTAAATTGGTGAAATTTAAAACTTGAGTATAACGAGCATTCTGAGGTGAGTGCAATATCCCCTGCCTCCGATTTCTTTGAAGATCCCAATACTTACTGACGGAGGGCAGTTTTCAACTTTTCAATATAATTACTGTGGCAGAACCAAATTATGATAAACCTATCATCCATGAATATAGAATTAAGTATACAACCCATAGTTGGAGGTCAGGATCCTGAGGTGAACCTGTATAGAAGTTTGGTGACCCTAGAGAGCTTTACGTGTTCTGTGGTAAGAGGGCAGAGGGAGTGCTAACCTTGACCTTTTGACACCAGACCTGTAGTCAGAGCTCGTGGTCTCAGAGTGAACCTGTGTACCAGGTTTGGTGACCCTAGCTTTATTTATTGCTGAGATATCATTTACGTATATTGTGGAGGAAGAAGGCAGACAAGGCAACGAGCTGGACGACACACGAACTTTATTCCACCGTCAACATCAAGTACAGTAAAATATCTGCCTGGGTCTCTCAGAACCTTCTCTTTATTACCTTTAATCCCGTGCCCTGAGACCCAGGAAGCTCAACAATAATACAATTAGTGGAGCAAAGACATGTGTGGCACATTAACATCACGCCAGACCCGCTTCTCACACCCTCTCTTCCTCAGCGGCTCTGGTGTCTCCTGAACTCCCCAGGGGGCGCGTAGTCCCTTCTGTCCTGTCTGAGACCCCCCCCCCCCCCGGTACCACTTCCTCCTTGAGTCCATTGTCCCCTCTTCCCCCCGGCTCCTTATTGTGGGTGGAGAATTGCCCACACAGTGCTTCCACAATATGCCATTTTGATGTTGACCTGTGACCTTGCGATCCCAACTCCATAGTCACACTTCAGGATCACAGGGTGAACCTGTGCACTAAGTTTGGTGAGTCTAGCTTTGCTTGTTGTACAGTAATAGTGCAAATGGAACATTAACTTTGGATCCCAAACCCATATTACGGTCAGGGTGTAAGTTGTCCGAGACGTGTCTTAGGTATAGCTATTGTATTGATTTGAACAACCTACATCATTTCTTTCAGTAGTTATTGTGTTTACAAGATTTATGGAAAAACTGACCTCTGACCTTGACCTCAAGGTCATCTAATCAGTCAAATTGCAATATGCGCATCATCAGAGTATATCAAACCGTGGTACCAAGTTTCAAAACAATCAAAACAAAACTGTAGGAGGAGTTGATTTCACAAAAGTGGGACAGACGGACAGACTGCCCCATAGCATAATCCCTCTTTGGTTTTCGCCCAACGGGGTCTTTGACCGACGGGAGATAAAAATGCTTGAATAAAAGTAAATGTTTTACCTCAACCAGACTGCCAGTGATGGAGTAGCTCATTCCAGTCTGATGAAATCACCCTAAGTGTGCTCAGATGTCCTGACCTTGATCTTAAGCACAGCCTAGATGCAGACCCATCTAGGGTGTGCTTAACGTCAGTGGCTTAGGAGGAGTAACGCTTTTTGTAAGATCATAACTGCTCAGATCTCGTGACACTGGGAAAATGTCTTGGTACATGTTAACTGCCTTAGCAACCTCAGCCAAGTTGTCAACTGAAAGATTTAATCGATTTAAAACAACTACTGTGATTGTAATTGCTTTTGCCTGAATTAAAAAAAAGCAATATCTTGATACAAAATGACAAGCGAGGATATCACCTTATACAGTAACTTTATTAATTCAATAATTAAAAAAAAAAACACTTCAAGAATTGAGTTTTGCAGTTTTATTAGAACAAGCACTATGCAGCAGCAGTGTACAGTGTTCATGGAAAGATATGTACTTTGTTAAAATTGCACTTTAGAAGGTACCCACTGGGAACTAGATCTGAACAAAACTCACTGACAGTGCTTCATGATACATGTCAGTCAAAAATAAAACAACCAAAAAAAAAAAGTGTCCAATAGAGAAATCACAAACTTTTTTTTCCTTTGTAAGGCATCTGCAACATTCATTGGCAAGCTAAGTTGTCTAGACATGCAGGTAGAAAATGGATGAAGACAGCTGAAGTTGTTTCTATTTTTTTTTAATTATTTATGTATTTCTCCACTACATTCTGACTACGATACCAAACACTATACAAAACGCTGCCCCTACCTCCACACACAGCTGCTGTGATTTAGTCACCAATGTAGGAAGGGGGAAAATTGTCTTGATCTACTTCCCATCTTTTGTAAATGTGCTGTATTTGTTTTGGTTGTAGAGCAGTGCAAAATATCTTTAATAAACTGCAAGCATTTTACAGATAAAACTCTTAATTCATCTAATGTCAGAAAAAAATCTTCCTTCATATATTCTGTCCACGACTAAAACACGTACCTAATAATCATCTGTAGGCCGATGGGTTGAGGAGGATGTGCGGAGTTTGACTTGTTAATGGCATGCCTTCGTCTTGGCATGGGATTCTCGTCAGTTGCGTTTGTGAGGCATTGATAAATGCATTAAGGCACAGCAAGTGAAGGAGTTTGTGATGAGTGGAAAATAAAAGTAGATGCACACTTAATAAAAAAAAGTACACAAATGCACAGCTGTATTATCTTGTTGGTTTGTAATCTACGGCAGCAAGTGAACGGGGTGCACACAGTGGGTCTGCATTTGTATCATTGCTCTTATTCATTCGGTGTCGTCACTCTGCAGTCCTGAACAGGAATCAGCTTAAATGGGACTTTGTGAGGGTTTGTTTTAAAGGTGACGTGTGCATTGGGGGAAGTATTGAATGCATCACCTTTTGTTTTTATTTATCAGCCCATATATTTCAGTAATGGTGCTCATGTGAAATCTTCACCAGATTTTGGTATTAACATAAAGTCACACATACAATTCAAAACATTTAAGTCCATAGATCAATCAGACTATGTGTAATAAAGTGGAATAAGACAGGAAAACATTGAACATGGGAACTTAAATTTATTTAATACTTAATGGAAAAGCCTTTGTTTGTGATGGTAGTTTCAATATGCTTCCTGTGTGAAGACACTGATCTGCAGTGCTCAGGTAGGAGATTGGTCCATACTTTTGAACAGACTGCCTTTAAATTATGAAGAAACCTCATTGTTGGAATAATGTTTTTGGGTGATGTGCAGTGCCATTTCTCCTCCAAACATCGTGTACAGTATGGCAACCAAAAAGTTCTATTTTCATCTCATCTGAACACACTACATTCTCCCAGCATTTCATAAGCTCATCCAAATGCTGCTTAGCAAACTTTAAACAAGATTTAACTTGCCTATTTTAAATAATGGAGTCTTGCAAAGTGTGTGTGCATGAAGCCCATTAAAATGGAATAATTGCTTGTTGCATTTTTCTCTGTCACAATTCTTCCTGCTGCCTACAAGTCTTTGCGGAGCTCTTTGTGAGTTGTCTGTGGCTGTTGGGTCAATTGATGTTCCTTCCACATGTGGATAATAGACTCAGTGGTCCTTACTGGAAGATTCAGAAGTTTTGATATACATCGATAACCAAATCAATGCGTTTTGCAACAATCAGACTGTGAAAATCTTGGGAGAGCTCTTTGCTTTTACCCATCATAACATGTTACTTGTATGACACCTTGGTAACTAAAATCCTTTTTTAGCCACTCATGCAGTAGGTACCCAGCTGATATTAATGTCTACAGAAAAGAGAGAGAACAACTTTCTAATGACATGGATTTCAGCTGATTCCTTGACTTTCCATGCCTTGGGATACTGCTTTTTCTAATGTGCCCAATGTTTTTTCCCAGTTTTATTTCACTTGATTACACATAACTTTATCAGTGTAAATGTTTTGATTTCTTTCTGTGTGTGGGTTTCTTGAGGCAATGCCAGAGGTTGGTGAAAAGTTAATGTGGGTAACCTCACAGGAAGTATACTGAAAAAATCTTGACACGTTCAATACTTATTTCCCCCATTGTATATAGCCTAACCTGCAAAAGAACAAGTGGGGTAACATAAGTAACATTTGGTGTCACAGAGATTGTTTTGCAGTGAGCCAAAGCTTTGAGGAGACTATGGTGACCGTGGAAATCACTGAAGATCACTGAGGGATCTGACCATTTTTTTTTCATCACTCATCGATTTCTCAGTGACCTTAACCCTTGTGTAAAGGGGTAGAAGAGCACTACAAACCTCTCAAATGCTCAGCACACTCCTTGGTTGCCCAAGAAACTCTCATTGATTTCTCCTGGTCTTTTGGTGATCTCTCAAAGATCTCTATAGATCACTATGAAAGTTGCAAAAAAAAAACAAAAAAAAAACAACTTCTGATCTCCCAAACATTTATACAGAACCAGCTTTCTCCAGGCTTTCATTGAGAGGTCGGGGAAATTTTTGATCTCTCAATGGTCACCCAACAATCTGCATGCTGTGTAAAGGGGCTCTTATGGAAAAACTAAAGAGCACCTCGTTTTTCTTCAGACTTTCATACATTACACTCACAAGGCTAAAAATACTCACTTCCAAACATTTTTGTACAACTTTTGTATAAATGCATGTCAATTCTGATTCACATGTTGATTTCCTCAGCCCATATACTGTACCAACTTTTACTTAGTAAATAAACTGTCATTTAGGTCACAAAAGCTAAAGTTTGAGTGGTATAATGTACTTTTACACTATAAGCATGTAAAGTGCATAACACTGTTAGATTGTGTTATGCTTTTCATTACATTCTAAAGGAAAAACACCATTTCAGTGTTTGGTGCTCATTATAATAATCATGGCCAAAGTCATAAAAATGACATCAGTATATATGATGCTCTAAACTCGTTTTGTAATGTCAATGCATGAACAACCTGCTGTTCAAACCTTCTGTAAGACAATCAGAAGAAAAAATGTTAAAGGGAGATGAGCTAAAACTTGTCAGTGTATGGCTAGCAGAAGCCCCATTTTAATATACAAATTCCAGTGGCGTTGGGGTGTTGTGTAAAACATAAAAACAGAATACAATGATTTGCAAATCCTTTTAAACCTATATTCAATTGAATACATGACAAAGACAAGACATTTAACGTTAAAACTGATAAACTTTATTGTTTTTTCTCCATATATTCACTCATTTTGAATTTGATGCCAGCAACACGTTGCAAAAAAGCTGGGACAGGGGCATGGTTACCACTGTGTTACATCACCTTTCCTTTGAACAACACTCAGTAAGCATTTACTAACTGAGGACACTAATTGTTGAAGCTTTATAAGTTAAATTATTTCCCATTCTTGCTTGATGTACAGCTTCAGTTTCTCACCAGCCCGGGGTCTCCGCTGGCATATTCTGTGCTTCATAATGTACCACACATTTTCAATGGGAGACAGGTCTGGACTGCAGGTAGGCCAGTCTAGTACCTGCACTCTTTTACAACGAAGCCACGTTGTTGTAACATGTGCAGAATGTGGCTTGGCCTTGTCTTGCTGAAATAAGCAGGGACATCACTGAAAAACACGACGCTTGGATGGCGGCATATGTTGCTCCAAAACCTGTATGTACCGTTCAGCATTAATGGTGCCTTCACAGATGTGACAGTTACCCACACCATGGGCACTGACACACCCCCATACCATCACAGATGCTGGTTTTTGAACTTTATGCTGATAACAATATGGATGGTCCTTTTCCTCTTTAGCTCAGAGGACATGAGGTCCATGATTTCCAAAAACAATTTGAAATGTGGAATTGTCAGACCACAGCATACTTTTCCACTTTAGTCAGTCCATCTCAGATGAGATCAGGCCCAGAGCAACCAGTGGCATTTTTGGGTGTTGTTGATATGGATTTCACATTGCATGGTAGAGTTTTAACTTGCACTTGTAGATGCAGTGACAAACTGTGTTAACTGACAATGGTTTTCCTAAGTGTTCCTAAGCCCACGTGGTAATATCCTTTACAGAATGATGTCAGCTTGTAATGCAGTACCGCCTGAGGGATCGACAGTCATGGGTATCCAATTTTATTTTTTGGCCTTGCTGCTTATGTGCAGAAATTTCTGCAGATTCTCTGAACCTTTTGATAATATTACGCACTGCAGATGATAAAATCCTAAATTCCTTGCAACCATATGTTGACAAATGTGACCCGTGCTGGCAAAATGAGTCACAATGAGGAAATTTTCAAAACTGAGGTAACGTTATTTTCATATTTTGTATTGAAAGACCTTCAAAATGATATATAATTTGTAGGCAAAAACTGACCAGCAACAAGCCGATTTTGTTTATGTCTCGGCCAGTTTGAAAACTCGCATTCGATTTATCTTGAGTTGCGTCTTCCAGAATTCAATGTGTATTTTTAGAAAGTAAGAGTTCTAAGCTTTACAATGATACCGGCACTGATGGGGGTTTTCCCGGGACTTGCCGCCAGCAAACAAAGAACGAATCATGATTTATGACGTCTAGTGCCTGCAGCTTGTAATCAGCCTGTGCGCATTCCGACTCATTTTGCCAGCACAGGTTACAAATGTTGTTCTTAAACTGGTGGACTATTTGCCCACAGTTGTTCACAAAGTGGTGAACCTTGCCCCATCCTTGCATCATGACACTCACCTGTTTCCAATTAACCTATTCACCTGTAGAATGTTCCAAAAAGGTGCTTTTTGAGCATTCCTCAACTTTCCAAGTCTTTTCTTGCCCCTGTCCCAGCTTTTTTGGAACGTGGTACAGGCATCAAATTCAAAATGAGGGAATATTTGCAAACAAAAAAACAAAAAGTTTATCAGTTTGATCATTAAATATCTTGTCTTTGTAGTACATTCAGTTGAATATAGATTGAAAAGGGTGTGCAAATTATTGTATTCTGTTTATATTTACAGTACATTTCACACAATGTCCCAACTTCATCAGAATTGGGGTTTGCACAATAGTTATTTTTAACAGTAATTTCATAGGTCCCTTTAATGGGGGGGGAAAAAAAACACTTGAGTTCCCGGGTTTTTTTAGTTGACCTGTAGGGGTCTTTGAGGTTAAATAATCACCTGACTGCAAGTAGTGTGATGATTAGTCATAGAGGAAAAGGTTTAATGATTCAATGATCACTGTAGATAATTCAGCAGGAAAAGCTACTAAACATTGGCTAGTACTACTTTACAAATGACAAAAGTTAGTAATATTTTTTTAGTTAATTCAATAAATTTACAAGTTTTTTGGCTGTTAGTCATTAATAAATAAAAAGATATGTTTTGGACTTTGGTAAACTGTGACAGAACTCAATCACTCCATATTATAGAAAATGTCAGACACATTTCACAGCAGCCATTTTGGCATGAAATGGCTGTTAATAACGACATTATTCAGGTGTGTTGTATTGTAGGCACAGAAGCCACAGTGAATTAAAGTAACGCTATGGAAGGATTGCTCCTGGAGTCCACCTACAGTTACCACGGTTGTTAAATGCTTGTGATGCATGCATTTGTTTATAAGCTGACAGATGGCGAACTGATGAATTGAGAAGCACCTGGAAGCCTTGTTTGGAAAAAGAGGGTAAGTTAAAAAAAATACTAGTCCAGTAGCAGCTACACCAGGTCTCCACCAGTCTTGCATGCCTTTATCTTTTCAAGCTCTGACCATTAAGTAAAGTTGGTTCAATACTCACTTTTGCCAAGGCTCTTGCTTGGTTGCACTCCCTTTCTTTTCTTCATTTACTCCCAACAAAATCCTCTTTGGTTTCCTCGCTGGCTTTGCTTTGATGCCCATCCTTAAAATACCAACCTGGACTAACACCATGCCCCGTGATTGGCTACTGCGGGTGCGGGCTGAAAAATGTGGAAGTTGTAGTCTTTTCAGTGTTGCTACCCAAACAGCAAAGTGACATAGCGCTGTTGCAGGCGAAGCAGCTTGTTCAGGCTATGGTGGAAGTGATGCTCACCCAGTCAAAGGTTGATATACCATCAAAATGCTTTTGGAAACATTTCAAGCTGAAAATCTTCCATAGTGTTGCTTTAATTAGCAACAATTGTATGCACACTATTTCATGCCAAAGATTCTTCTGTGAAATACTTGATATTGTAGATAAGTCAAAATAATTGTATGCAGTATCTCTGTAGTTGTGGCTGTAGAAACTCTATATGAGTATTTGGAGTAATACTGTAACAAAGTATTGAGATGAACTTTTGTTATTGACCAAATACTTATTTTCCACCATAATTTGCCAATAAATTCTTTAAACATCAGACAATGTGATTTTCTGGATTTTTTTTTTCTCATTTTGTCTCTCATAGTTGAGGTATACCTATGATGAAAATTGGAGACCTCGCTCATCTTTTAAGTGGGAGAACGTGCACAATTGGTGGTTGACTAAATACTTTTTTGCCCCACTGTATGTCGAAAGAGTTGCTACTGGAAACGGGTCTAGTTAGGCTGAGGTGGTCCCTCTGTTTACGCCATGACAGATGTGTGACTATAGTCCATGATGAAGCTGACCAGGTGAACAGGATGCATATTTAATTTGTTCTGCACCTCCAGCTTCTCTTTGAAAACTGCTCATTAAAATCACCTTCTATTGCCCCCTTTCCCCATACTTCCTCCACTGCAGTCGAAATTAGTTTGAGTCGTTTCCCAGGAGATGTGTCTCACAGATTAAATGATAATAAAAAGTGAAAATAAATAAAATCTGCCAATTCACGCAGTTCTCTAAATTCATACTCTCAAGATATTTTATAAAAATACTTGTTTTTTTTCTACAATAATTTATGATATAGTAATTACGGGTTTTATAACCGGTGAAAGCTGCTCTCTAGTCATGCAGTGTAACATGAGTAATTAAAATGTCTACTTCATAGGCTAGTCTAACCAAACTGCTGCTCAAATGGCTTCAACTAAAAGGCGCCTAGTCATGTGACATGTACAGGTGTCTTTTTTTTTAAGGCAAGGACATACCGGAAGAGCTGAGGGAAGATGTACAGGTGTGACACTGTTGCCCTGACAACCCTGTTTCGACAAGCATGATAAAGGTGGTCCTACGGTACGTTTCCATGGATGCTTCACCCTCCACGGGGTCACTGGATGTCAGGACATCCCTCAGCTCCGCAGCTCATCGTATCCATGCACGCAGATGTCTTAGCATGTTTCTTTTACACCGCGCTGTGCATAGATACCAGCTGTCTTTTCCCTTGGATTCACACGCGGATCCATGTGCTACCACAGAGTCAACGTAGACTCCATGTTTATGAAGCCGGGATTTTTGCGGAGCTCCCAGTACATGTTGTTGGATACCCATCTCTCCCTGTGATTGGCATCACCCACTTTTCTGCAAAAACACAAGCAATAGGAAGGATTAGAAAACGCTGCCCCAGAAAATTCAGTTCAACTTTATTTGTATGGTGCCTAATCACAACACAAAGACATCTCAACATCTCAAGGTGCTAGATACATAAGGCACGAAACAATTCAGAAAGAACCCCAACAATCAGGCGATCCCCTATGAGCAAGCACTGAACAAGAGTGGGAAGGAAAAACTCCCTTATAGGAAGAAAGCTCCAGCAGAACCAGGCAAACATGGCAACAATAACAACACTAAATACTGGAATCCGACATGTTACAGGTCACATTAAAGGTGGAAAAGGTTCAGAAACGATTTTTATTGGTTTCATTCCAGATGAAGGTTCTGGCTGGTGACTCTGGGAAATACCAATTTCAGACAAGTCCTCCAATACAGCATTATTTACAATATTTGCCCCCTTCCTGATTTCTAATATTTTTGCATATTTAACTCTTAAAGTGTTTCTATCATCCATCCATTCATCTTCTACCACTTTTCCGGAGGTCCGGGTCACGGAGGCAGCAGTTCAAGCAGAGAAGCCCAGACTTCCCTCTCCCCAGCCACCTGCTCCAGCTCTTCACAGAGGATACCAAGGCGTTTCCAGACCAGCTGGGAGACATAGTCTCTCCATCGAGTCCTGGGTCTGCCCCGGGGTCGCCTCCCAGTTGGATGTGCCCAGGAGGCATCCTACTCAGATGCCCATACCACCTCAACTGACTCCTTTCAATGTGGAGGAGCAGCGGTTCTACTCTGAGCCTCTCCCGGATGACTGAGCTCCTCACCCTTTCTATCATCAAACTGCTTTTAATATTAGACAAAAGACAACCCGAATAAATAAAAAATGCAGTTTTTAAAATGATGATTTCATTTATTAAGGGAAAAAAGCTATCCAAACCTCCTTGGCAATATGTGAAAAGTGCCCCCCCACCTTGTTACATCATGAATTAACTGTGATTAACCACATTTTTTTGAAAGCGGAGTTCAATTTCACTAGCCACAGCCAGCCCTGAATACTGCCAGACCTGCCGAATCAAGAAATCACTTAAATAGAACCTGTCTGACAAAGTGAAGTAGGCTAAAAGATTTCAGTTGCCTCAGTTTGGACACTGGTCCATGAGTCAACAATACGAAAGAGACTGGGCAAAAATGGCATCCATGAGGGAGTTCCAAGGCAAAAACCACTGCTGACTAAAAATAACACAAAGACTCCTCTCATGTTTTCCAAAAACATCTTGATGATCCCCAAGACTTTTGGAAAATATGCTGTGCACTGACGAGAAAAAAGTTGAATTTTTTGGAAGGTGTGCATCTCATTACATCTGGTATAACACTAACACAGCATTTCATAAAAAGAACATCATACCAATAATCAAACATGGTGGTGGTAGTGTGATGATCTGAGGTTGCTTTGTTGCTTCAGGACTGGGTGACGTGCCGTAATTGATGGAGCCTTGAATTTTGCTCTCTGCCAAAAAAATCCTGAAGGCGAATGTCCTGCCATCAGCTTGTGACCTCAAGCTCAAGCCCTCCAATGTGGCCGAATTAAAACAATTCTACAAAGAAGAGTGGGCCAAAACTCCTCAACAGCAATGTAAAAGACTTATTGCCAGTTATCACAAACGCTTGATTGCAGTTGTTGCCACCAAGGGTGGCACAACCACTTATTAGGTTTAGGGGGCTATTACTTTTTCACATAGGGCCAAGTAGATTTGGATAGCTGTTTTCCCTTAATAAGTTAAATCATCATTTAAAAGCTGCATTTTGTATTTGCTCTGGTTTGTCTAATACTAAAATTTGTTTGACTGAAACATTTGAGGCAGCAGTGGCCTAATGATCAGGGATGTGGACTGGTCACTAGAGGGTTGCTGGTTCAATACCTGGACCAGCAGGATCAGCTCTGGGTGGGACAGATAAGATAGCAGTGTTTGCTCCACCCTCATTAACCTCACTGTGATGCCCTTGACCAAGGCCCTTAACCCCAACTGCTCCAGTGGAGCTGCTCAGTGGCCACAAGTCAGTCTGTGGTTGTACTGGGCTGCTTCCAGTGTGACTGTGTAACTGTATGAATGAGAACAGGGCATCCTTAAAAAAGAGTGGTTGCCTCTCAGTGAACCTCCTCTATAAAATAAAGGTTAAATAAAAATAAAATAAAGTGACAAATATACAAAAATATAAGAAATCAGGAAGGGGGAAATACTTTTTCACTGCATTGCATGTTGCCTCTAGGTTATTTAAAGGAACTTTAAATTCATGTGAAGAGACCAGCTCAATAAAACTTCAATTTTCACAATTATTTATGTCAACCAGGATATACAGTACTTTTATGACTGTAGACTGACTGAACTGCAACTACTGTAATGGGAGACAATGCTGAAAATGGAGCAAAGGCAAGGTTCTTAAGGGTAAATACAATGATCTTACTTAAAGAAGCGCGGCTCCTGTTTGATGTTGTTATCCTCGTTCCACTTCCTCCTGGCTCTCTGCATGTCCTCAATACGCTGCTTCTCGGACGCCGCCATTTCCAAGTCCCCTTCTTCTAGATGCCTGAATAAACCAAACGATGCATGTCAGTGAACACACGCAGTAAATAAGATTATTAAATGACTGATTAAGATTTTATTCTATTACTGCACCTTTGATCGGGCCTGAATCGGGCATCCGTTCGCGGCAAAACATCTTTTAACTCAGGGCAGAGCTCGTTTAGCTCAATGGCGAACCTGGTGAATCCGTAGTAGAGCTCGTAGTCTGTGGGCATGGAGCCTGTCCAGGGAAGTAAACAAAAACCTTTTAGCTTGAGAGGGCCTTGAGTGGCCTATCTATAATTCATAGAGCTGGTCTGAAGTAAAATGCAGGTGAGGAGCTGAAGCCTACCTGGCCTCCAGATGCATTTAGCAGAAGGTGGGACACCGCAGTAAAGACCCTCGTGCCACTTCCCAAAAAGTCTGTGGATCACTTTTCCTTCCTGATCCATCACAAACCCTTGAACTTCATTTACATTAGAACTCCAGTAATTTCCCTAAAAGACAAAAAAAACCCTGTATTATTAGATTTCAATGTAAGTAATCACTATAATTGTTCTGAAATGCCTGATGACTCTGCAGTAAAAGCACATTTATACAAAGTACACATATTTCAGTTTTACCTTGATGAAAGTAAGTTTGCAGAGGCAAGCACTGCTCTTTGTGTTTCTGATGGTGATCTCCCCATAGTGTTCGATCCACCGTCGTCCGCTGAGGATGTTGTGTACACAGGTGGTGACTTTATTCCATTCATAGTGATCTCCAAACCTAGAGAAGGCACATTAACAGCTGACCAACTTGAGCCCGTATGTGTTAAACAAAAAAGGACACAAGCATGCGACTATACTCTTTTCCCTTTTAGGCTGTTTGAAAATGTGAGGCCAAAGTGCCCAGGCAACAGGAGGAACTGATCTTTTAAAACAGACTCATTCGAAGAGCATGAGAAAATTTTCTTTCTTCATACTTGGTTTAATACCAGGTAAAAAGTTTCCTACTGAATTGATCTCAATCAGTAGATCCTGTTTCATTTTAAACGCAGCATGATATTCTTAAGGAAAATTACGGTTTAATTTAGACTGCAGCAGGAGATTAAAGGAGGGAATAATTTAGAGTGCATGTAATTACGTTCCACTCCACACCTTTATTAAAAAAACCTTGCATAGTGTAGGAAAATTTTAATTTTGGGACTTCAACAGGACTTTCATAGTGTGTACGGCAGTCTGTTGTAACTCTGTGAGGATTCATTTAAAGTGTATGAGCACATGAAAATTTGTTTTTAAAACAAGTCCGTGGAGTCTTTTTATAGGACCTTACAGGTACAGACGCTTATAGAACAGACCTTGTTGATAGAACAGACACACTGCGCCACCTTGGGCAGCATGGTGGCGCAGTGGTTAGCACAGTAAGAAGGTCACGGGATCGATTCCACCCCTGACCATCAGTGACCCTTTTGAGTGGAGTTTGCATGTTTTCCCCATGTCTGCGTGGGGGTACTCCGGTTTCCTCCCACAGGCCAAAAACATGCAAGTTAGATTAATTGGAGACTCTAAAGTGCCCCTAGGGGTGAAGGGATGGTGTCGTACCGTGGCTGCTTCATCCAGCTAGGTGGATGCCCTGAATTTCCCCTCTGGGGATCAATAAAGTACACAAAATAAAAATTACTGGTCATACTGAGTTTAAAGGGGTGATTGACTGTACATTTTTCACATTTTAACAGGTCACACATCTTAATGAAATGTTTGTGACATATTTTGGTCAAATTTTCTTTAATACTAATGTGTGGGGTATGTGAGCTTGCTCATTAAAGTTCTTTAAGAATTTAATTATTGCAGCATAATTGTGAATCATCTTTGCAGCCCTTCTCAGAACGCCTGATTTAGGTGCATGGCTCTTTAAATCTCTAAGCCAGCATTCAACTGTGCCATCCCTCTTATGTCACTACCGCTAATATTAGCTGGCTAGCTCAGATCTAACCTGAGCCAACCTACGTAAATTTGTCTTAAAGAATGAAAGAAGTAATGCACCATTGCTGGACAGGGGTGTATGGTTTCAGTAGCTGATAGGATATGACTGGTCCCTGGAGTAAAATAAGCACAGAAACATTTGCAAATGAGTGGCTAAAATGCTAGCTTCAGCTAGCCGCTTTTGGTCCCGGCTGTAGATAATACTACAAGAAAATAATAAATAAATATATGGTCAAGTGTTGTAAATGAACAAGGATTCCATTGAGGGTGAGTAGAACTGATAGAAAGTAGTGATCAAAACTACCCAGATCGGGGGGCGCTAGTGAGCCATGCTGGAGTAAAGACGTGTCCCTCAGTGCTCCCGCAGACTTTTGGACATTTTACTTTTAAAAACGAAATTTCTTTGGTAAAGCTCAATACAACTCATCACCTATCATCATCGGACTCTCCTGCCCACTTTTTTCGTCATGATGGATAAACTTCAGAAGTTTAAATTCGATGCTACCGACAAACCCAACAGGCCTAACACGAGGCTGCAAGCCGAGCTGGAAAAGAATGACGAACCACAGAGCGCCGTGCCAACGCTGACCACGGACGAAGGCTTTAAAACTCAGATTTTGGCATCCTTAAGAGAAGACATCACACAAATTATACGGGAAGAATTTAAGAATGCCTTAGCTAATGATTTTGCCTCTCTCAAAGCTGAAGTCCAGGCTGTACGTTCGGAAATAGCCTGCAACGCCACCTCCGTTAGCGCACGATTTGGCACAATTGAAGCTAACATTCAAGACGTGAAAGATGGCTTGTCTACTTGGTCAGATGACATAACTGGGCTTCAGAGCTCGGTGAAAGAGCTCCAAAGTGAAGTGAAGTCACTACGGAGCAAATGTGAGGATTTGGAGGGGAGAATGAGACGTGGAAATATCCGCATTGTCGGTGTCGATGAGCAAAACCCCTGCAATCCAAACGAGGTGGCTAAAATTATTAAACAAGCCTTATCCATGGACCGAGAAGTGAAAGTTGATCGATCTCATCGTACACTAGCACCATGGAAAGTGGGAGAAGACAGACCCCGAGTGATAATCGCCAAGATGCACTATGATGGACATGCAGCGGATATTTTGAGAAAAGCCAGGGAAAAGGCACCTTTGATGTATAACGGCAACAGGATCAGCATCTTCCCTGACTACACGACAGGTGTTGCTAAAGCCCGGGCTGCCTTTTCAGATGCACGGAAGGCGCTACGAGGCCGACGTGATGTGCGCTTTGGTCTTTTTTACCCCGCAAGATTCCGGATCACTTTCGGGAATGAGAGTCTGGACTTTCACGATCCTACAAAGGCCATGGTCTTCATAAAGAACAATATCCTGTCCAAAGCTGATGATCCTTGAGGTATCATGTTTGGATTATATAGCGTGAGTCCGCAGGTTATGATCGCAGTGGGTGCGTAACCTGTTAAAACATGTTTTTATGGTGACGAGAATAATACATTATTTTCCCCCTTTTTTTTTTTCTATTCTGTATTGTTATAGTGTAATGTGTTGAGTATTTTGAAAATCTTTACTTAATGTTGTTCCTTATCGTAACTTAGTCTGCAGGGGCCTGAGCTCCTTTAGTAAATTTGTTTTGCCGATTTAATTTTTGCTCCTCTTTTTTGCTGTGGACACAGCCTACCATAGTAGGTTGTGTATTTAGCTGCTAACACACAGTGGCTAGGGACTTAATCCCATCCTTTAGTATTTCGCTTGTTCGATATACATTTTGTTTTTATGTTTCTTGCGTTCTGATCCCTCTGTTCCCCGGGGGTCACATATTATTTAAAAGAGCAACAGAGTCATTATTTGCTACTTACTGGAACCATATTCTCTCAGTCATAAAGTCTTTCCACTTCGATGCAACATTCCTTTGTGAAGTAATATTCCCTATGTTGTTTCTGCTGTACCCTCGATCATGGCCCGCCTCTGCCTCAAAACAGCTTTTATGATGCCCTATACTGTAACTATCTGCACCACAGTACTTAAGTTATGAGTCCATTGACAATTATAAGTTATAATGTGAAGGGTCTAAATAGCCCCATCAAAAAGAAGAAAATATTATTACAGCTTAAACGTTTGAAGTGTCAAATAGCACTATTACAAGAAACCCATTTGTCCGATGATGAGCACCAGAAATTAAAGAAATCCTGGGCAGATAAGGTGTATTTCTCATCTCACCACACAGGTAAAAGAAGAGGGGTTGCAATATTAATACATAGACAAGTTAATTTTGTTGATACATTTGTACATGCAGATGGAGAAGGTAGATTTATTCTGGTAAATGGGCTGCTTGATGGCATACCTGTCTCCCTAATTAATGTGTATGCCCCAAATGAGGACCAACCAGGCTTTATCAAATTACTATTTAACAGAATCACGGAGTATAGCGCTGGTCTTTTACTTATGGGGGGAGACTTTAATTGTGTAATGTCACAACAAGACAGACAACCTCCACCTAAAGTACCCATATCCAAGATGGGCAAGATGCTTAAATATTTGACTGCTGAAGCAGGAATGGTTGATGTATGGCGATCAAAATTTCCACAAGAAAGAAATTTTACATTTTACTCTAACAGACATGCATCCTATTCAAGGATTGATTACTTTTTCACTTCTAAAGCTGAACTCCACAGAGTTGAAGACATAACCATCATGCCCATTACAATCTCTGATCATGCCCCAGTGGTTCTTCAGTGGGACATGGGACTGACACCAACTTATAAACAATGGAGGTTGAACGCCTCTCTTCTTAATGATAAAGATTTCATTACTCTCATTAAAACAGAGCTCAAGAACTATCTTAATATAAATGATACACCTGGCATGTCTCCTCTTGTACTTTGGGACTGTGCAAAAGCCTATTTAAGAGGTTGTATAATTTCTTATGCTACTGCAAAAAGGAGGCAAAAAATGGCTAAACAAACAGAATTGGAGAATAAAATTAGTGAGCTCGAACATAAGCATAAACGAGGGATGGCGTCTAATCTCTTAACTGAACTCAAAGCAGCCCGTACAGAGCTACAAGAGCTGCTATCAGAGAAGATCGAGGGAACTTTACGTTTTGCCAAGCATCAGCATTATGAATATGGAAATAGAGCGAGCAGGCTTCTGGCTTTCAAATTATGTAAACAACAATCTTCTAATATTGTACATAAAATAAAATCTGGACACAAATATATAGTAAAGCCTAAGGAAATAGCTGAAACATTCGCAGAATTTTATAAATCCCTCTACCAAGATACTGATACATGCCCTGATGAGTCCAATATTGCTCAATTCTGGTGAAATTACTGCAAATTTGGATGAACCAATCCAAGATTGGGAAATAAAACAATGTATTTTATCTCTTAAAAATAATAAATGTCCAGGTCCAGATGGATTTATCAATGAATTTTATAAATGTTTCCATGAAGAACTTATTCCACTCCTCTTAAATGCCTATCACTATTCATTAGAAACAAAAACAATGGCTGTGTCATGGGCAGAAGCTACTATAGTGGTATTACAGAAGGAAGGTAAAGATCCCACTGATTGCAGCTCTTACAGGCCATTGTCTATGTTAAATGGAGATGTTCATATTCTGACGGGTGTATTAGCACGGCGACTAAATGACATAATAACTAACATTATTCATCCAGACCAGACTGGGTTTATTGTCGGGAGACATTATGCAAATAACTTACGTCGTTTGTTTAATATCTTATCATACCAAAAACAAAGCAAAACCAAGACAGTTGTATTATCACTGGATGCCCAGAAGGCTTTTGATAGAGTGTCATGGAAATATCTTATTCAAACACTAAAAAGATTTAATTTTGGCCCTAACTTTATCGACTGGATTGAAACCATCTATTCTTCACCTCAAGCAGCTGCGAGAGTTAATGGGTTTCAATCTACAAGGTTTAACTTGGAGCGTGGTTGCAGACAAGGGTGTCCTCTGTTACCCTTGCTCTTTGCTTTAAGTATAGAGCCATTGGCTCAACTCATTAGAGATGACAATAATATTAAAGGGGTGCTGATTGGCAAAGAAGTACATAAAATATCACTGTACGCGGATGATGTCCTACTGTATCTGACAGAGCCATCCTGTACAATTCCATGTTTAATGAAAATTATATCAGCATATGGATATTTCTCAGGATATAAAATTAATGTTGATAAAACTGAGGCAATGGACGTTTTGGACAATATTTCACCACAGTTTAAACAACAAAGTGGCTTTCGTTGGCCTAAAGAAGGTATAAAGTATTTGGGCATCTATGTTCCCCTTTCATTAGACAAGATATTTGATGCAAATTATGGTAGGATAATTAGTACTATAAAAAATGACCTAAACCATTGGTCATCATTGCCTTTGTCTCTCCTAGGTCGCATAGAAGCCATTCGTATGAACGTTCTGCCTAGGCTTTTATATCTGTTTCAAATGTTACCAATACTAATACCTAAGTCAACATTTGAAGAAATGGACAAAACATTCTCAAAGTTTATATGGCAGGGTAAGCGCCCTCGGATAAAATATAAAACACTTCAAAGACTTAAGGAAGAAGGGGGGCTCAACCTGCCAAACTTGAAATATTATTTTTGGGCTTCACAATTAAAACCACTGATTTCATGGATGCAGAATGACATTCATACGAGATGGGTGGACATTGAACAAAACCTGAGCCTCAAACCATTACAAGCTTTGCCATTTGCTAATATTCCAGTTGTGGGCTTATCAAGGTGGACTAAAACCACACTTGATATCTGGAAGAGAGTCGGAATTGCCTTTAAATTACCAACTAGTCTATCTGCCTTGTCTAGTACTGGGCATTTAAAATCCTTTATACCAAGCAGATTGGATACGAGCTTTCTCAAGTGGGCTGATCATGGGCTTATTTACATACATCAGTTAATTGACAAAGATGGTTTTGTATCGTTTGAATATTTGAGAAGACACTTCCAACTTCAAAAAAATGATTTTTTCAGATATCTGCAAATACGATCTTTCTTGGTCTCTCATAAAGAGTGGGATAAAGTACTAGACCCATCACTCATTGAACATTTTTTAATTCAAATTCAAAAACACAAAGAGGATAAAAAAGTGATCTCAAAGTTATACAAAATATTTGGTTTAATGGCTCAAAATAACCCTATTCTGGCAAAACAAAGATGGGAGGCAGAGGCGGGTCAAATTTTCTCTGATCAAATGTGGGAAGAGGTATGTACAGTGGCGCATAAGACCACAAATTCAAATACATGGAGGGAATTTAAATGGAAGATATTTAGTAGATATTTCAGAACACCAGACATTGTGGCTAAGATGACACCAAATGTTCCAAGCCTGTGTTGGAGAAATTGTGGTACAGAAGTGCCTAATCACACACACATTTTCTGGTCGTGCCCTAAAATACAAACATTTTGGGATGAGGTGTACAAGGCAATAAATCATATGTTTCAAGTTACAATACCAAGGGACTTGACAGTAGCAGTTCTTGGCATCACCCCTCTGGAAATGCATGGGAGAGCACCAACATACCTCCTAAACATACTTTTCGTAGCAGCCTTGAAATGTGTCACTGCCTCTTGGATGAAAACAGACCCACCCTCCTTCAGTGCATGGCTTCAAAAAGTACAAGAACTTTATTACATGGAGAAGATTACTTACGCACTGAGACTCCAATTACCTACTTTTAAATCAAGATGGCATCCAGTAGAAGTCTCTTTACTGTAGTTGCTCAAGGTGGCTATTAAGCGCTTGGTTCTATTTTTTTTTTTTTTGACAGATGCTGTTTCTCTTATATTGATGTGGAATTTGTGTATTAAATAATCTTGACTACATATGGAAATTATACCTGTAATGACTCTGTTGTTAAAAATTTTTAATAAAATATAAGTTCTAAAAAAAAACTACCCAGATCAACAGTTAAACTAACGCCGGGCGGCCTGTTTGTCACTTCCTCTCCTCCATTGTGAATGGCCACCGTCTACCCAAGCTAATGTTAAGAGGTCAATGTTGCATTATGGTGAAAGTATAACACACTAAACCAGAATGACGTGAGATACAGTACATTATTGACTGTGGATTAGTGAACCAGGTGGAAACAATGGTGTTTATTAGACTGACTGACATCTAAAGAAAATAAACAAACTTCCTGTAACACTGTTAGCTACATGACAGACAGCTAGGCTGGCCAATGAATGAATGAATGAATGCATTTCACTGGTAAACAAGCTTCCTGTAACACTGTTAGCTACATGACAGACAGCTAGGCTGGCCAATAATAGAGCAGCTGGCAGGTATCAAGAACGGTGCTAGCCCGGGCTTACTATTTTACCTCCTGTGGAAAATCCGGAGTTAAAACGGCTAATCGGATACAGAAACAATACAAAGGCTCTGTGTTTTTAAGAGATGTTAGTGTTTTGATTTTTTTTGATAATCACATAACCAATAGATGCATTTCAGAAGGTTAAAACCTACAAAAACACTATTTTTCACTCGATGACCCCTTTAATGTCAGCAGACACATGTAAATCAAAGTTTATATCTGTTCTAAAGCATTAATTACCATGTTCGGAATGTGTTTTATATTTCCACTTTTGTTTATAAAGTAACAATAAAAGGTTTTTCATGACTGTTACATTAATAAGAGTGACACTTTTATTTTAGTGTATTTAATTGATTATTAAAAGCTTTTAAAGCACTGGTAATATCAGTTACAATTTTGCTGTTGACATGATTCTGATTATGAATGAAAATCTTGTAATTATGATAACTGCAGCAGAATCGCTCACCTGCTGAGGCAATTTAAAACTTTGATCAATAAATAATAAAAATCTATGGTTTCACTTTCTTCATCTGGGTGAACATTACCTGGGGATTGTGAGGTTCACACTTCCGATTGGTAAAATCTCCATGGACTTTCCCCAGAACTTGTTTTTCCATCTCACATCTGAAAAAAAGCAACGTAGCAGAACCATCAGGAAACGTGTGCTTCACATTACATGTTTTATTCCTATCATCAAATCGCTAGAAAAAAAAACTTCCATAAAATAATAATCAGCTGGAGATTAAAGTGGCTAATTAAGTTCTGCTCAATCATACACACTAAGCTGTAGTTCCCCAGAGGAAAATCTCTCATTAATTAGTCAGGGGGTGCCTACCTTGCCAGAAGGTGAAGTTCTTAGACTCGCAGTGGCAGGCGGAGATGGGCGGGTGGTGGCTTACCTTTGAGACAAGATCAAATAAAAACAGTCTACCAGCTGTTGTTGTTCACGTCACACGTCATATACAGCTCTTACTGTTACTGTTTAACAGTCCAACTCCACAATTCAGCTCTGTGGTGATCTGAGCACTGACTCCGTCCGCGCTCAGGTTACTCAGTATTTTCCCGTTTCCTCCATATTACTTCGGGTTTTGTTATTGGAGCCTTTTCCAGGCCTTTTATTGTGACAGCGTCATGGCCGGACTTCCGGCTGTTAAAGCCGAGCCGGCGCTGTGACTGCTGTTTGTCATTTCGTTAATTACATTCCCCTTTCTTGTTTGGTTTATGCCCTGTATTTAAGGAAGCAGC
Organism: Pholidichthys leucotaenia; assembly: GCA_020510985.1. Taxonomy (NCBI): domain Eukaryota; kingdom Metazoa; phylum Chordata; class Actinopteri; order Cichliformes; family Pholidichthyidae; genus Pholidichthys; species Pholidichthys leucotaenia. Next base: position 58,401,980 of record CM035843.1, on the reverse strand, counting down.
TGAAGCTCACTCCTCGCTGCGACCTACACACATATAAACCTTCGTGTTCATGGACTGGAGTTCCTACCCCCGACTCCAGTCTTCCTTCTGTGTTTTGGATTCATCGCTGTTCGTCTCTTGTAAGTGTTTGTGTTACGGCATAGGTTCCGTCCTCGCTGCACCTTCTTGTTTGTTGTCAGTGTTTATTATTTCGTGTTCTAGTTTATATACGTGTTTTGCTCCAAGTGGCTATTTACTTTATCCTTCTGTCCTTTTTTGTCAAATAAACAAGCAAACTTACTTCTGGCTCCTGGCGCCTCACTAATGCCCTGCAAGGGGCATTCATGACAAGCTCCACATCTTTTCAACCATTTTAACCACGGTTTTTGCAATGCATTTATAACACTGTATGGCTGAATTCACTTTACAGAGACTTAAAGTCTACAGATGATGACCAGAAATTTTCAGATCAATATTTGGCTTACTATTCGTCATCATAATGGCAATTCCAGTAAAACACAAAATTCAAACACAAACATGAAGGGTTCAAATCACATTAGTAATACAAGCCTTGTGACATAGAACTTTAGACCTTCATAAACTGACTCTATACATCTTTACTGTCAGCTGTCTGTGCAGAGGCTCACCTGCTCTGAGAAAAAACAGAAGCCCTTGTCCTCTCGAATACATTCGTAAGTCTCTCCAAGTAGCGGGTTGAATGGCTTACTTCCTGCTCTGTAGTAAGTGGATGAGTAGCCTGAGACAGCAAAAGCAGCGACGAGAACCTGTCAGAGATTCAAACAACATAAACGTGAGGGGATTAGTCGGCTCATAATCATAGGCTCTGTCGCCGACAAACCAAACATTAGTATGCATCCAACGAAATGAAAAGGACAGACGGTAAATGAGAGGATTCAAGGTCGACAGCTGTACTGGAGTGTAATAGCACCTCGCTCACTCTCTTGTTAGGTTAAGACTTGCAATGTTACCTCTAACATTAATAATGTAACTGAGGTCCAAACAAAGAATCCTTATTTGCACAGGGTGTTTATGGGTCCTTAGAAAATTATTTATTCAAAATTAATGTCTAATTATCCTCAAAAATTGCAATCAACCCTTAAATTTGCATGGTGGTTCAGTGGTCAACACTGCTGCCTCATAGCAAGAGGGTCTAGGATTGAACTCATATCAAAGCTTTACATTTTATTACATTTGACTTTCGGAAGCACTTGTTTCTGTACCATGCGTTCAAACGGATCCTCGGTGTCGGCGGCCTTGTCCAGCAGCTCACTGTACTCCAGCTCTTCACACATACGCTGCAGGGTGTTGAGGGGCTCGTTGAGCTCCACGGGCATGGACACTTTGGACAGATCCTTGCCAATGTTGTTCCTCAAGATGTTCCAAAGGTTGATGTTGCTGGTGTTTGGACACGGCGCCGGCAAGCAAGTACGACGGCCATTACGGAAGGCGCTGCCTGCAAAGTCTCCGTTGGCCACTGAAAAAAGACATCAAACAAAAGACAATATTATCTCATAACTGCTTCCCTTCTCTGGTCTGATGTTATATTAATGTGTTGTGTGATTTCCAATGCTATTCCTCATGAGTATGAGAATGATCTTAATTTATAGAGCACATCTATGCAGACTTAATTTAAATATAGCAGTAATTAAATAGCTATAATTAAAAATTACATAGTACTGTGCAAAAGTCTTGAGCCACTCATCATTTCTTTATATTTTGGAGTATTAAAGGCAAAAAGAGTTTGTACAATTTGACATGGCGTAACACTTAGACCCAGGAGCAGACACAGAAGACGACGTTTTAAGGTGAGTGAAAAAAAATCTTTATTGACAATAATGTTAGAAATATTGAATGAATGAATGAATGAATGAATGAATCTTTATTTCGGATAGATTAAAAGTACAGGTTAAAAGAAACTGAATAATATAACAGAGGGGGAAAGAAAATCCAACAAGATCAAATTAGACAATAACTCCTCTGATTATACAGTTCAACATAAGTTATCCGAAATGGGTGATGGCTGAAGCCGCAGCTTATATTGCCCACCCATATTCCATCCAAGAATTCAGAAGAAAAACAAAACAAGAGCGATTACAATTCAGAACAAAGCTAAGACAAAATGTGACAAAAAACTAAGCTACAACACAACGCAGGCTGGATATGACAATCCTTATGTGATTTTACATGTCATCTTGTATATATGTTTGGAGTATTTCTTCCTTTAGTTTTTGTTTAAATTGTCCAAGCGTTGTACATGATTTTAATTCAGGTCCAAAATCGTTCCATAATCTCACTCCTTGCACTGAAACACAGTGTTGCTTGGTGGTAGTTCTCACTGAAGGTTTTTGAAATATACATGTTCCTCTGAAATGATATTGTTTCTCCCTTATTTGGAACAACTTTTGGATATTTGCGGGCAGTGATAGATTCTTCACTTTAAACATTATTACTGCAGTTTTAAAGTCAACCAGATCTTTCAACTTGAGAGCTTTTAATTTAAGAAAAAGTGGGTTTGTTGGTTCCCTGTAAGCAGCTTTGTTTATTATTCTAATAGCTCTCTTCTGAAGCATAAAGACTGGATATATGTTTGTTTTATATGTATTTCCCCATACTTCAGTACAATATGTCATGTATGGGAGTATTAATGAATGATACAAGGTATATAGTGTGGGTTGATTCAGCAAATATTTCACTCTGTGTAGTATTGCAATTGATTTGGATATTTTACCTTTAATATAATTAATATGTGACTTCCAACACAGTTTATTGTCAATTATTACTCCAAGAAATTTAGTTTCGGATACCCTTTCAATCTCTACACCATTTACACTGAGTTTAGATACTAAGTTGTTGTGATGGTTGTTAAAGACTATAACTTTTGTCTTACTTAAATTGAGCGTTAATTTGTTTGAATCAAACCACAGTTTAAGCTTTCCTAATTCCTTTCCGAGTGTATCCAAAAGTTGTTCCAAATTGCTTCCACTGCATAATAGATTAGTGTCATCGGCAAACAATATTAAGTCCATTTTTTCTGAAACTTTACATATATCATTTATATACATATTGAATAACAATGGCCCCAAAACTGAACCCTGTGGGACTCCACAAGTAACCTTCAGTAACTGTGAGTTTTTGTTACCAACACATACATACTGATATCTATTCTTTAAGTAACTACATAACCAGGACAGTGCTACCCCTCTAATACCACAATTTTGTAGTTACTTTAATAATAAATTATGATCCACTGTATCAAATGCTTTTTTAAGATCCAGGAATACCCCAACTGAATACTCTTTATTTTCAATGGCAGTTGATATTTTTTCTATAAATTCCATTAGAGCAAATGCAGTTGTCTTCTTGTGTCTGCAAATTGTGTATTGCAAATGATGATGAGGATCTGGCAATCAGGTTTCTTCTGGTGGGAGCAGCGGGGATACACAACAGATCCTGATGATGGTGAGTGTCCGGGGAGGAGTTCTTAAGTGCAGGTGAGTGAGCAAAGGGGAAAGGCTAGCCAGGCCAAGATGCTGGGAAAAGGGGGACAGTGATAATAATGATAAACGGAGGTAAGTCGACTTGTGTGGGGAAATGATGATGTGCACAGTCCTGGAACATCCAAGTTTAATCCATGAGGCAGTTTCCAGAGTGCAAGGGCAGACAAGGGTCAGAGCACGGCAGGCTAGGTTTGAATTGGCAGACAAATCCAAACAACAGGCAGGCACATGGGCCTCCCATTAAAAGCTTTAAATAGTTTACTTGGGGTGACCCTTTCACACTCCAAATCAATGTGGGGAAAAAAGCCTATTGTATACTGCAATTCATGCTGTTGATAATTCATATTGTAATTCATTCATTCATGTTGTTGATAATGTGTGATGTGTGTGTGTGAATAAACTGTTAAACAGGGTCTAGGAACAGGCAAAAGTCAGAACACAGCAGAATAATTCACAAGGTTAATTCAGATTAGGCACAGGCAGAACACAGGTAGGGTGTTGCTCAGACGTGACCTGACAGAGTAGTGGGAGAGCGTCCTACTTATACTGGCCCACTGATTGGCTGCAGGTGGTGATGCAGCTGCCGGGAGAGGTGCTCTATCAGCGGAGAGACAAAGAGGCAGGCGGCCGGATCAGACAGGAACCCTTACAGTACCCACCTCTCTAGAGGCGCCTCTTGGTGTTACTCGTGGCTTGTCATGGTGGCGACGGTAGAAATCCTGGATGAGGGTATCGGCCATGATGAAGGACATGGGGATCCAGGATCTTGCCTCGGAACCATACCCCCGTCAGTCTACGAGGAACTGGATACTGTACCCCCTGTGGTGAGAGTCCAGAATCCGGGTCATGGTGAAAACCAGTCCTCCATCGACCATCTTTGGTGGCGGTGGCGGCTTAGATGGTGGACATAGGTAACTAGAAAACACTGGTTTAATGTGGGAGACGTGGAAGTAGGATGAACCCGGAGAGAGGCAGGGAATTCCACTCTAACTGAGGTGGGGTTGATGATTTCTGTAATGGTGAATGGACCCACAAACCAGGGGGTGAGCTTCCTGGACTCGGCCTTAAGGGGGAAGTTCCGGGTGGAGAGCCAGACCTTCTGGCTGATCTAGTAAAAGTCTTCAGTTGATCCAAAACGCTGCTGCAAGAGTTTTAACTGGTTCTACAAAGAGAGAGCATATCTCTCCGGTTCTGGCCTCCCTTCATTGGCTTCCCATAGAGTTTAGAATTAAGTTTAAAATCCGTCTTCTCACTTACAAAGCTCTTAACAATCAGGCCCCCTTATATATAAAAGATCTGATATTACCCTATCATCCTAACAGAACACTACACTCCCAAAATGCTGGATTACTTGTAATAGAATCAGAATCAGAATAAAATTTATTGCCATTGTTCATGTAATACACAAACTAGGAATTTGTCTCGGTGCAATACTGCAACATTAAACATAAATTAAAAAAAGGAAAAACTATGCATGCAATAAAAAATTAAATAAAAATAAATAATGCTATTCTATACAATTTTTAATGATAATTGTACATAATACCTAGAATCTCCAAAAGTACAATGGGAGGCAGAGCCTTCTGCTATCAAGCTCCTTTCCTGTGGAACCAGTTACCAATCTGGGTTCGGGAGTCAGGCTTGATCTGTTTTTAAGAATAGGGTAAAAACCTTCCTCTTCAATACAGCCTACGATTAGGGAGGGATCTTGTGTCTCTTAACCCCCCTTTTGTTTTGCTGTTAATAGATTCAGACTGTCGGGTGACCTTCAATAATGTACTTGGCTTCTCACCATTAATGTTTGCTCTCTTTATGTCTGTTCTTTTCATCTTCTCTATCCCCTCACCCCCAGCCAGTCGCAGCAGATGACTGCCCCTCCCTGAGCCCAGTTCTGCTAGAGGTTTCTTCCTGTTAAATGGGAGTTTTTCCTCTCCACCGTCGCTAAGTGCTTGCTCACAATCGTCTGATTGCTGGGTCTTTCTGCAGTTGTGGGGTTTTCCCTACATTTGAAAGTGCTATGAAATGACTTGTTGTGATATGGCGCTATATAAATAAAGCTGTATTGAATTGAATTGAAATTGAATAGTACTCAGGGGTGGGGTGCTCCTTGATGGCCCACCTGGAATTCTCCCCTGCAGCTCGGAGCAAGGCCGTTTTAGTCTCTCTCCAAAAGTGCCTGCATCTGGCGATGTGGACTGCCACCAAAGGAACTACAACCTCTTACTCGGCAATGGGGAGGAGAGGCGGGTGGTAGCCTAATGATGCCTAAAAAAGAGAGAGTCCAGTGGCAGCTGATGTGGCCAAGTTGTGGGGGTATTCAACCCATTGCAGGTGGAAGCTCCAGGAGTATGAGTCAGATGCTGTGATGCACCAGAGCATCGCTTCCATCACCTGGTTGGCCCTCTCACTCTGGCTATTGCTCTGAGGGTGATAGCCAGAGGAGAAGCTGACCGTGGCCCCGATGGCCTTGCAGAAGCCCTGCCAGACCTTCGAAACAAACTGGGAACCACAGTTGGAAACGACATCCGTGAGGATGCTGTGCAGCCTGACCACGTGCACCGATAGGAGGTGTGCTGTCTTCAAGGCCAATGGTAATTTCTTCAGTGGGATGAAGTGTGCTGCCTTGGAGAACCTGTCGATGATCGTCAGGATGACGGTGTGCCCATTGGAGGGGGATAATCCGGTCACAAAATCCAGAGCTATGTTTGCCCAGGGACGGTTGGGAATGGCGGGGGGGGGGGGGGTGTTCTGACATCTCGCTCCATGGCAGGCCACCAGAAGTAGCACCGGAGGGATGACAAGGTGCACGCTACTCCAGGCGGCAGGAGAGTTTAGTGGTGTGGAGCCAGTGAATAGCGTCACCCCTGACTGCCGTGGGGACGAACAACTGACCTGGAGGACCTCGCCTGGGTCAGGCTCGGTGCGCTGCACCTCCCGGATCCATTGTTTGATATCCCAAGTGAGGGCCCCCACCACGACCCCTCTGGGATGATGGTATCTGCCGTCATGGTAGCAGGAACAGTGGCAAACTGGCAACAGAGAGTGTCTGGTTTAATATTTTTAGACCCTGGCCTGTAGGTGAGGATGAATTGGAACCAGATGAAGAAAAAGGCCCATCTGGCCTGGCGTGGGTAAGTTCTTGTGGTCGGTCCACACGAGGAAAGGCAAGACTGACCGTTCCAGCCAACGGCACCATTCCTCCGGTGCCAGTATGAGGGCCAACAGCTCTCGGTCTCCGACATAAAGTACAGTCTCAGCTGGGGACAGTCGCCGAGAGAAATACGTGCATGGGTGGACCTTCCTGTCGGCCTCCGAGCACTGTGATAACATCGTCCCCACCCCGATGTCAGAAGCATCCACCTCCACCATGAACTGGCACTTGGGGTCGGGCTGGAGTAGGATGGGGACCTCAGAGAAACGGGTCTTGAGGAGTGTGAATGCATCCTGTGCCTCCCGGGTCCATCGGAATGGGACCTTTGTGGATGTAAGGGCGGTGAGTGGTTGAGCGATGGAGCTATAGTTGTGTATGAAGCGCTGGTAGAAATTGGCAAAACCCAGAAACTGTTGAAGATGTTTTCTGGAGGATGGGATAGGCCAATCAGTTACGGCTTTGACCTTGACTGGATCGGACTTGATGCTACCAGGAGAAACAATGAAACCTAGAAAAGTGGTGGTGGTGGTGGTGGTGTGAAGCTTGCACTTCTCAGGTTTGACGTACAGGCGGTTTTCTAGTAGGCGTTGTAGGACCATATGGACATGGGTTTGGTGTTTCTCCAGCGAGTGTGAGAAGATGAATATGTCATCAAGGCAGACAAACACCAATGTATTTAGGAAGTCCCGAAGTACATCACTGATTAGCCGATGGAAAACTGCGGGGGCGTTGGTGAGCCCAAATGGCATGACACAGTATTCAAACTGACCCAGATGTGTGGAAAAAGACGTTTTCTACTCGTCGCCCTTCCTGATCTGGATTAGGTGGTAGGCATTCCTAAGGTCGAGTTTAGTGAATATAGTGGCTCCCTGGAGTTGGTCAAAAGCCGAATTCATGAAGGGAAGCTGGTATTTATCCCTGATGGTGATGTTATTTAATTTGTGGAAATCTATACAGGGGCGTAGTGAACCATCTTTCTTCCCCACGAAGAAGAATTCCACACCCAGGGCTGATGAGGAGTGATGGATTAGGCCGGCACTAAATGACTCCTTGTTATATTTTTCCATAGCCTCCTTTTCGGGGGCTGACAGGCTGTACAGGCGACTGGAATGTAAATTTAGCTCCCTGCTGGAGTTCTACGGTGCTGTCATTGGGCCGGTGGGGGGGAAGAGTCATGGCTTTCACTTTACAGAAGACGGAAGCTGTCATGATAAACAGGAAGGACCTTAGAGAGATAAGGGGCCTCTGAGTTTGGAGGCTGGAGTGAAATGCATGGTGAGCAGGCTGCTGACTGAAGGCAGACGGACATGCAAAAGGTGCTCCAAGAGCGTATGGCTGCCTGGCTCCAGTCAATGACGGGATTGTGAGTGTACAACCAGGGGTATCTTAAAGCTACAGGGGAAGTGCAGTGGCGCAGTGGTTAGCACTGCACCAGCACAGCAACTCACCCTTGGCCATGGGATCCCTGGTTCAATCCCAGCCCCTGACCAACAGTGATCTGTGTGGAGTTTGCATGTTCTCCCCGTATCTGCGTGGGTTTACTCCGGGATTTCTCCAGTTTCCTCCCACAGGCCAAAAACATGCAGGTTAGGTTAACTGGAAACTCTAAAGTGGCCCTAGGTGCGAATGTGTGTGTGAATGGTTAAGGGATAGCGCCGTACCGTGGCTGCTTCATCCATCCAGGTGGGTGCCCTCAATTTCCCCTCTGGGGATCAATAAAGTATACAAAATCAAAAAATCAAAATCAAATGGAGGCTGGGAGGGACTTCCGGTTATGGCGGCCACGTAGGAAGACGTGTTTCACACTGCTCTGCTCCTAAAAATAAAAAGTAGGCTAAAACTCTCTCAATTGGAACAAAAACCTATCCCAGCGTTTAGGCGCGGATATGGTAAAGACCAAGGCTGGGAAATTAGGTGGAGGAAAAAGTGATTCGTCAAAACAATTCAAGCTAACAGACTTCCACGCTCGTGACGAAGCAGGAAAATCTCCAAAGACGATGGCGGAAGGAGCTAGCGGCGGAGCAATGACTGCTGAGGAGGGCACGAGTGCGGTACTTGCTGCCATCAGCTCCATGAGAGCAGACTTTTCGTCTAAATTTGATGGGATTATAGCAGCGATAGAAGGAATGAGAAAAGAAATAAGCGACTGTATGGAACGAGTATCGCAGGCGGAGCTCCGAATTTCAAGCGCTGAAGATGACGTCAGCAGCCTACAATTAAAGGTGCAATCATTGGAATTAAAAAATAAACAAAATAAATGTCCTGGACGTAGAATCCCGGTCGCGACGGAATAATTTGAGGCTGGTGGGCCTCCCGGAGGGAGCGGAGGGACGGGATACATTTTCCTTTTTGGAAAAGTGGATTCCAGAAGTGCTGAACACCACCGAGGACGCTGATTATGAAGTTCCTCAGCTACAGAGACAAGATGACGTCACCGATGCGGCGCAAGCTAAAGGAGAAATTAAATACCAGGATCAACAGGTGCGGTTCTACCCAGATTTGGCCGCAGGAATTCAGGTGTGGAACAGTCACTAGCTATAATGGGAGACGGAATTTTTTTTTTGATTTTGGGGGGATTACCACGAATGTGGGGAAAGGGAATTTGTTTTTGTGTAGTTTGTAGGATGAATGTTCAACCATCCATGTTTTTGCTTCTCTGTATGAGCATGTTTATATTGCAAGGTAATCTCAAACTCCTTATTGATCATAGACCAAAGCGTTAATCTTAATTTAACTTCATGGAATTGCAGAGGTCTACAAAATCTAAAAAAACTTAAACAAGTTATGAATAAAATAAAAGACATAGGTTCAAAAATTGTGTTTTTACAAGAAACTCATCTAATAGAGGAGGATGTAAAAAGAATTAGGAGAAGATGGCAAGGAAATGTGTTCACCTCATCATTCTCATCCCGAGCCAGGGGAGTTATGACTCTCATACATAAAACAGTCCCATTTCAAGTGAAAAATGTAATTGGAGACAAATTAGGAAGATATCTAATCATCCAAGGATCTTTGTTATTAGAAAATATAAATCTGGTGAACTTATACGGTCCCAATATAGATGATCAAAACTTCTTCGCTAATTTATTTCTTACTTTATCATCACTTACAGGGCAACATATAATAGCAGGGGATTTTAATTGTACATTGAATCCCAGTATAGATAGATCAACAGGACTGGACTGTATGCACAATGGATGCAGGATGACCATTAATCATTTTATGAAAGAATTGAGATTGCTAGATATATGGAGAGAAATGAAACCACAAGTCAAAGCCTATTCTTGTTATTCTAACACTTACAAGACATTCTCACGTATTGACTATTTTTTGATCTCCACAGAATTAAGGTCCAAGATTCAAAACGGTTTCTATGATAACATCGTGATATCTGATCATGCACCCTGCTGTCTAATATATGTAGATAAGAAATTGACAAAGGATCCAGGTAGGTGGCAATTTCAGCATAAATGGCTTCAGGATGAGGAATTTGTTAAGTACATAGAAAAACAGATAGACGAGTTCTTTGATATCAATACTACACAAACATCAGCATGTATAAAGTGGGAGGCTTTCAAAGCTTTTATTAGGGGGCATATTATTAGTTATACAGGTTCAAAATCTAAGAAGACTCGAGAGGAGAGAGTCCAATTGGAACGTAAAATAAAAATTCTTCAAGAAAAAGTGTATGCAGGAAGTAACCCAAAGTTAGAGAACGAATTATTGATTCTGAGAGCTGAATATGACAAAAAATCAGCAAATAGAGCTGTCTCGAGTCTTCTAAGATTGAAGCAAACTTTTTATGAACAAGGTGAAAAATCAGGGAAATTATTGGCATGGCAGATTAAACAATTAGAATTTAAAACACCAATTACCAGTATTATAAGTAACGGACAGGTAGTTGTAGATCCTTTAGAAATTAATAGTGCCTTTAGAGATTATTATGAAAAATTATATGATACAAAAAATGAAACAGACTTAACAAAACTAAATGGGTTTTTGGATGGATTATCTATAGCGTGTATTCCAAATGAAAACAGGGAGATACTGGAGTCTAAAATTAGTCAAGAAGAAGTTGGGCTAGCCATTGATAATATGAAATCAGGAAAAAGTGCAGGACCAGATGGTCTTCCAGTTGACCTCTATAAAAAAAATTTAAGAATAAATTAATAAAACCACTTTTGAAAATGGTTTTAGAAGCATTCCAAAACAGTAATTTACCACCATACATGAATAATGCCTTAATTACACTGTTGCCAAAACCAGGTAAACCCTCTAATAAATGTGAAAACATGAGACCAATAAGCCTATTAAATGCTGACCTTAAGATAATATGTAAAATTTTAGCAAGACGACTACAAGAAATATTACCAAATATTATTAACTGAGATCAGAATGGCTTTATAATGGGAAGACAAGGCTTCCATAATGTAAGAAGACTATTTAATATTATTTATTCTAATAAAGAAGCACCGGATACAGCTCTCCTATCATTGGACGTTGAAAAGGCCTTTGATGGGGTCGAATGGCCCTTTCTTTTTGAAGTCCTACAAAGGTTTGGACTTGGAAATAATTTCATAAAATGGGTTCAGATAATATACAATAATGCTACAGCAGAAATCCTAACAAACAGCAATATCTCAAAATCAATACAGGATGTCGACAAGGCTGTCCACTTTCACCTTTACTGTTTACTATGGCAATTGAACCTTTAGCGATGGCAGTACGTTTACATCCACAAATATATGGAATTAAAGTAGGACCAACAGAACATAAAATCTCCCTGTATGCCGATGACATAATTTTGTTTATGTCGAATTTTAAAAAATCAATTCCGACCTTGTTAAATTTAATAAAGAACTTTGGGGAAATATCAGGAAATAAAATAAATAAAACTAAATCTTCAATATTAATGCTAAATGAGACCCAGAGAAATCACCCAGCTTCTAAGGTAAATCAGTTCAATGTTGTAAATCAGTTTAAATATTTAGGAATTCAAATTGTGCCTAAGCTAGAATCAGTCGCCAGTGCCAACTATGAAGCCTTAATGATAGATATTAATGAGTTACTTCAGAGATGGATGTCACTACCAATGTTGATGATCGGGAGAATTAATATACTTAAAAGTAATATCTTACCCAAAATACTTTATTTATTTCAATACATTCCTTTACCACCACCTTCAGATCTATTCTCAAGAATTAAAAAAAGGTTAGTGGAATTTATATGGAACAATAGGAAGGCTAGATTACGTCTGTCCTTACTATATTTACCATTTGATCGTGGAGGTCTGAAATGTCCAAACTTTATGTTGTATTACTGGTCAGCACAACTGAGGTCTATGACATATTATTTTTCATCAAATGATCTCCCTCACTGGACTGAAATTGAATCATACAATTTACCTTTACCTCTTCTCTTATTCATATACTCAGACTCGGCTAAAAAATTACAGAAACAAGTTAAAAATCCAATTGTAAAGCATATGATCAAAATATGGTGTGAAACCAAAAAATATTTAAAAGAACCACACTTATTGTCACAATTTAGCCCAATATGGGGTTATCAATATTTTACACCAGGGAGAGCAGATGCTGTATTTAAAGTATGGAATTTAAAAGGGATTCAAAAGATTCAAGACTTATATTTGTCACATTCAGATAACATAATGTCTTTTGAAGAACTGAGGATCAAATTTAATCTTAATAGAACACATTTTTTTTAAAATATCTTCAGCTTAGGAATTTTATTCGATCAAATCAAAATAATGCTCTCACCCGACCTACTTATTCATCCTTGGAAAAAATTTTGACGAAAGATAGTAAGAGAAAGAGTATTATTTCAGAGTTTTATAACTCATTGACACTATCCTCAAGTGAAAACTCACTGAAAAGACTGAATTATTGGAAAGAAGACCTGCAAACTGAAATTTCAGAGGAACAATGGGAATTGGCTTGTATAGAAGCTCAAACCAAATCAATAAATGTACGTCTTAAATTGATACATTTTAAATGGGTAATGCTGATATATGTTACACCGGTGGAGTTAAATAGATATAACAAAAATATACCAGATGCATGCACAAAATGTATGGAAAGTAAAGGAACTGAAGAGGATGATAAAAATAAAGGCAGCGTTGGATTTTTAAATAGCTTTATTATCACCCGCCTTCATCAGAACTCGGCTGCAGCCCATGGCTTGAGCAGGCTGCAGCTTCGTTCCTCCAGCTCTCAAAGAGGAGACAGTGTGTGTGTCTCGCAGCAGATGCAGAATCAGAGTGAGAGAATGAGAGGCAGATTTACAGCACAGTGCAGCATATATACTCAACTCAGACAATACATCAAAGACCTTCACAGCAGTCAATCTGGGCATTTGCATATCAGAGGTACAGACAAGATGCATGAACACAATGCATGGATGACACTTTAACCTCACAGCTGTAAATGCAGCATGCAGCGGAAAAAACCCAGGAGTGCGAGCTGACTGTCTCTGTGTTCTGTCTCTGTGTTGTGGGGGGGTTGAATTCAACCCGCTACAGGAACCCTATTTCATTGTTTATGGGAATGTAGAAAAATTAGAATGTTTTGGGGAGAGGTGAGGGTAACAATTGGAAAAATAATTTCAAAACAATTCACATTGAACCCTAAACTGTTTTTGTTGGGTCTGTATCCAGAAAAGCATAACTTTAATAAGAGTGAAAGAGCATTCATAGACCTCAGTTTGCTTAATGCCAAAAAATGTATTGCACTACTGTGGAAAAAGACTCATAGACCAGATGTGACTCAGTGGTTAAGACAGATGTTAACAAACCTTCCACTAGAAAGAATAACATACATACTGAAATCAAAGGAAAATGTGTTTGAGAATATATGGAGACCTTTCATTGATTATGTAAAGAAATTAAACATAACTTCTGAAGAAGAAGGTGAATGATGTGTGTGGACCTTGTAAATTCCAAATTGGTGAATGTATAATATGTATACTTATGTAATGGATTGCCTAGACTAAACAGAGGAGCATTGTTGATGACTTGCCTTTGTTAGTGGTTGTTGGTGTTTTTAGTACATTTCTTTTCTTGTAGTTAGTGTTTTTTTTTATTTATTTATTTATTTTTTTAAATTACTTTAGGGTTAGTGTTTGATTGTTTGTGTCATGTTTGTAAAAAAAAGGTTCAATAAAAAATATTGTGGAAAAAAAAATGGAGGCTGGGAGAACAAAAAAAGGATAGCTCCTCCCGGTGGTGGCCCAAGGTTAAAACAGTTAGTGGGACTGTGTGTTTAATGACCTGAGTGAGGTGCTGGCCAGACAGAGCTATGAGTTTCTGGAGCTGAGGCAACTGGGTGCAGGGAATTTTGAACTCGGCTGCCAGACTCTCAGAAATAAAACTTTGTTCAGCCCCCGAGTCAACTGGAGCCAACAAACTCGGTGGACTGTAGCATTATACGCACGGGAAGGACAAGATGATTCACAGGGGACTTATTAACTCCGCCCATCAGTCTCCCTAATCTGACTGACGGGCTGAGCCGTTTAACTTCTCTGGGCACGATTAACAACATGATTAGGTTGGCCACAGTACAGACACGGACCCTCGACATGCCACTACTGTTTCTCAGCCGGAGTTAGCTTGGACCGCTCAATAGTCAAGGGCTTTGAGGATTTGCGATCGTCGGTGGCTAGTGGCAAAGCGGGAAGCTGTGAACACGGTGGGCTAAAGCGTGATGCAGCGCTAGACGTGCGTTGCCACTCCATCAAGCGTTCGCGAAGTCTGTTGTCCAGCTTAATGACTAACAAAATGAGAGCGTCTAAAGACTCCGGCTCTTCCCGAAGGCGGGCAAGCTTGTCACAAAGGGGAGCGCTAAGACTAAAGATGAATACAGTCCTAAGTACAGTGTCACCCCACCCAGTCTCGGCCACGAAAACCCGGAAAACAAACCGTGTGCTCCGCTGCTGAGTTTATCCCTTGGGGGAGGTTAAGTAACCGCGTGGAAGCATTGCCCTCCCGGTTGGTGTGGTAAAAAACCCTTGAGAATTCCTCAGAGAACCGGGGATAGGTGAACATGTGGTTATCCAGGCCCTGGATTAGCGCCTAAGTTCATGTAAGCGCGCCTGTCGAGCCCTGCCACGAAGCTAATGTGGCTCTGGTCAGTGGGGAAACCCTCCGGTACTCAGTCAAATATTAGCTGACACTCGAAAAGAAAACCACTTGCCTCCCCCAGCGTCCCAGAATAACGGGAAGGCAAGGACACCAGAGTAGAGCGTCCCCGATGGGCAGACATTTGTAACATTTGGTTTAGCATTACCTAATTTTGGTAGGATGTTTGGTCAATATGCTGCTCCAGAACAATTCAATTCAATTCAATTCAACTTTATTTATATAGCGCCATTTCACAACAACAGTCATCTCATAGCACTATCAACTGTAGGGAGGACCCCCACAGTTGCAGAAAGACCCCAGCAATCAGGCGATCCCCTGTGAGCAAGCACTTGGCGACGGTGGAGAGGAAAAACTCCCTTTTAACAGGAAGAAACCTCCAGCAGAACCAGGCTCAGGGAGGGGCAGTCATCTGCTGCGACTGGCTGGGGGGTGAGGGGACAGAGAAGAAGAAAAGAACAGACATGTAGAGAGCAAACAGCACGATGGGGACTCAATCTATGAGAGAGAACAAACAAATGTTAATGACCAGCAAAAACAAAATATTTCATAGAGAGTGAGGAAAGGAGTGAGGCCCAGTGCATTACTGGAGGTCCCCCGGCTGACTAAACCTATTAGCAGCATAACTAAGGGAGGGTTCAGAAACACATGATCCCTCCCTAATTGTAGGCTATATCAAAAAGGTAGGTTTTAGCCCTATTCTTAAAAACAGAGATCGAGTCTGACTCCCGAATCCAGATTGGCAGCTGATTCCACAGGAGAGGAGCTTGATAACTGAAGGCTCTGCCTCCCATTGTACTTTTGAAGATTCTAGGTATTACAAGTAAACCTGCATTTTGGGAGCGTAGTGCTCTGTTAGGATGATACGGTAGTATCAGATCTTTTAAATAAAAAGGAGCCTGATTGTTTAGAGCTTTGTAAGTAAGAAGAAGGATTTTAAACTTAATTCTAAACTCTATGGGAAGCCAATGAAGGGAGGCCAGAACCGGAGAGATATGATCTCTCTTTCTAGTACCTGTTAAAACTCTTGCTGCAGCATTTTGGATCAGCTGAAGACTTTTTAAAGATGTTTTAGGACAGCCTGATAATAAAGAATTACAGTAATCTAATCTCGAGCTAACAAAAGCGTGGATCAGCTTCTCAGCATCACTCTGAGACAAGATGCTCCTAATCTTGGCAATATTACGCAAATGATAGAAGGCAGTCTTAGAAACAAATTTAATATGTGAATTAAAGGACAAATCCTGATCAAAAATAACTCCAAGGTTTCTCACAGAGCTATTAAGAGAAAGAGTAACTGCATCCAAACTGAAAGTTTGATTTGGAAAGGAATTTCTAAGGTTTTTTGGACCAACAAGAATGACTTCAGTCTTATCTGAATTTAATAGCCAGAAATTACAAGTCATCCAAACTTTGATTTCCTTAAGACAGGCTTCTAACTTGGCTAATTGATTAGTATCATCTGGCTTCATTGACAGGTATAATTGTGTGTCATCTGCATAACAGTGAAAATGTATACAGTGCTTTCTAATAATGTTGCCTAACGGAAGCATATATAAACTAAAAAGAGTAGGGCCAAGCACAGATCCCTGTGGAACTCCATGACTAAGCTTTGAGCTGAGAGAAAACTCCTCATTTACATGAACAAACTGGAACCTATCAGATAAATAAGATCTAAACCACTGCAACGAAGTTCCATTAAGTCCAACATAGTGTTCTAATCTATCAAGTAGAATATTATGATCAATAGTATCAAAAGCTGCACTAAGATCTAAAAGGACAAGTACAGAAACTAGTCCATTATCAGATGCAATGAGGAGGTCGTTAGTGACCTTCGCTAAGGCTGTTTCAGTGCTATGATGGATTCTAAACCCAGATTGAAACTCCTCAAATAAACCATTTCCCTGCAGGTGGTCAAATAATTGCGTAGCAACAACTCTTTCTAAGATTTTTGAAATGAAAGGGAGATTAGAGATTGGTCTATAGTTAGCTAAAGCTCCTGGATCTAGCGTTGGCTTTTTGAGTAAGGGTTTAATTACAGCCGTTTTAAAAGCCTGCGGTACATGGCCTAAAGTTAATGAAGAATTGATTATATGAAGAATAAAGCTACCAATAAGTGGGAAGACTTCTTTAAATAACCTGGTAGGAATAGGGTCTAAAAGACAAGTTGAAGGTTTGGATGAGGAAACTATTTTGTCTAACTCACAAAGGTCGATTGGAGTAAACTCATCAAGACAGACATCAATAGAAGGAGTTGTAGTAGTTACAGTATTTAAGTTAACTGTGGGAAGAATCTGATTGATTTTATCTCTGATGGATGAAATTTTATTATTGAAAAAGTTCATAAAGTCCTGACTAGTAAGCTCTAAGGGGATGCTAGGATTGACAGAGTCCTGACTCTTTGTCAACCTGGCTACAGTACTGAAAAGAAACCTGGGATTATTCTTGTTCACTTATTTCTTGTTCGGAGCCCAACACTGAGTTGGGCTCCGACAGTTGTCGTGGCCGTGCCCACTGGGTCTGCAAGCTGGTCACGTGCTGACATGGTGTAACACAGTGATCCCCAACCATGTGCCATGGAGGCCCAAGACCCTGCAGGTTTTACCTTCAACCAGAGTCTTCAACAGGTGATTTCATTAAGTTTCTTCCCACTGATTGGTGATCAATGGAAACACCTGCTGAAGAAGCTGGAGGAACAGAAAACAGGGTTGGGGACTGCTGGTGTAACAGACCCAGGAGCAGACACGGGACACAATGTTTTAAGGTAAGTGAACAATAATCTTTATTGACAATAATGTTCGAAATATTGCAAATGGTGATGAGGCTCTGGAAACCAGGTTTCTTCTGATGGGAGCAGCGGTGATACACAACAGATCTTGATGATGATAGAAGTCCAGGGAGGAGTCCTTAAGTGCAGGTGGGCAAGCAAAGGGGAAAGGCTGGCCAGGCCTAGGTGCTAGGAAAAGGGGGATGGTGATAATAATGATAAACGGTGGTAAATTGACTTACGTGGGGAGATGATGATGTGCATAGTCCTAGAATATCCAAGTTTAGTCTGTGAGGCAGGCTAGGTTTGAACTGGCAGACAAATCCAAACAACAGGAAGGCACAGGGTCTAGGGCAGTGTTGGGCAAGTTACTAAAAAATATTGCCTAATTACATCTGCTAGTTACTTTGTTTCAAAAGTAAATGAGTTACTTTACAATTACTGTATGATTAAGGTAATTAGTTTCTTGGAAAAGTAACTTTCACATTACTTTTAAATGCATACTTAAATCATTTTGCACACATAGCAAGACAATTTAATTAATGGATTACATTACGGGCTTATTAATGTCAGGCTGAAAACAGAGCTTTTAGAACATGTTCAATCTGCCTTATCCTGTCTTGAGAGCTCTTATTGTGGGAAAAATCTGAAAAAAAATCAACAAGATATTGCCAGTAATTTCCTCATTTTGAAGTGAGAAATAGGGTTTGTGGAGTGAGAGAGGGAAAAAGAGTGAGACTCACTCCAAAAGAGTGAGAGCTGACAACACTGCATAAAGCTGTCCATGTTTATCTTACCTTTATGATATGAATTAATCCGATGTGCATTTTCCAAAGAAAATGTCCTTTATCCACAGTCCAAATGTCTGCTGTGACAGAGACGTGATCCAGTCCCTCAAATTCCTTTTGGAGGTCAAAATCCATTTTTGAATAATCTTTTACCCAGGTAGCAAGTAAATGCATTTTAATTTTTGTGGATCACAGTCCAGGGTCTGGGTCACAAACTGCTCAGATGCATACCTGTGCGGTGTGGAGACAAGAGTATTTCCACTTTACATCCAGCCGTGGCTGTTCAGATAGCATAGATCCACTAACACAGTGGTTCCAAGGTTGTCATAGCCAGGAGCGGCACTGGGGTTAAGCTCCCAGTGCTCATAAAATGCTCCTTACGGCGTGCGTCTCGAAAAGCCTCTGACAACTAAGTCCAACTCCTAGCCTGCCCGTGTGGTTTAGTCTCTAAGCCCGGCGGAACTGCTTTTACTAATAGGAGAAGGGGCGAGGGCGGATCTCTGGCGCCTTAAAACCAGATGCTTCGGGTAGATGGTGGCTCGTCAACCTGGGAAGGTAGCCCATCTAGGGGAAGGTAAACCCTGATTTCAAACCTCCGCTGCCTTGCGGCACACCCAGTCACGGAAAAGGCTTCGGGAGTCAACCCTGAGGAAAAATCCGGAGTCAGAGCCCCTAAGGCAGTTCTCTGTTGTGCTCAACATCGTTTTGGCAGCTCCTGTGACGGCGCTGGTGCCAAACTATAGCAGCCCTGCTGTTCCTTTGGATTCATCAGTGACGTGGAGAGGGGGGACATGCTGCATGGGTAACATCTTGTCCTCCATATCTTCCTGCCCAGGCTTGAATCCTACCAACGCCCAACGCTGGAAGGTAGAACACCGGTGCGCATCGGCCTGTTCAGCCACAGGTGGTGCTGTTCCAGCAGAGTAGACGTTTAGGATTCTCTTCCATGGTCATCATAAACCGACGGAGGCCGCCGCCGCCGACTAACACAGTGTTGTTAGCATAGCATATCACTAGCTTTGTTGGAGCTTTGTTGCTGTTTTCAAGCGCTTCTGATGATCGCAGTAGGTCTCAACTGGCACTTAGCTTGCAAACCACCAATATGCTTTTGTCCTCAACCGTGACAAAGGAAAAATAATCTGTCTATTTCCACAAAAACAAAATAGCTTCATCTTTTCCTCTGCTCAGTAGTGAAGACTTGCAACAGGTCACGTTGATTGATGGCTGCATCAGCTACGGTAGGGTTTGTATATTCATTTATTTGCGCTAAAAAAATCTATCCATATTAATAAAATGAGTAACGCATCTGATCAAATATCAGTAACTGTAACGCATTACTAAATTTTTAAGCAATAATTTCGTTACATGTCACATTACTGCAAAAGCAGTGGCGTTACAGTAATGCGTTACTCCCAACACTTGTCTAGGGACAGGCAAAAGTGAGAACACAGCAGAATAATTCACAAGGTTAATTCAGATTAGGCACAGGCAGGACACAGGTGGGGTGTTGCTCAGATGCGACCTGACAGAGTAGTGGGAGAGCGTCCTACTTATACTGCCCCACTGATTGGCTGCAGGTGGTGATGCAGCTGCTGAGAGAGGTGCTCAGTCAGCAGGGAGACAGAGAAAGAGGCAGGCGGGCGGATCAGACAGGAACCCTTACACAATTCTAATGAGTTTAAAAGTCAATATTTGAACTGACCCTCTTTACTCTCTCAGATAAGCTTTCTTGTACAGTGGGGAAAAAAAGTATTTAGTCAGCCACCAATTGTGCAAGTTCTCCCACTTAAAAGATGAGAAAGGTCTCCAATTTTCATCATAGGTATACCTCAACTATGAGAGACAAAATGAGAAAAAAAAATCCAGAAAATCACATTGAAGGATTTTTAATGAATTAATTAGTAAATTCCTTGGTAAAATAAGTATTTGGTCACCTACAAACAAGCAAGATTTCTGGCTCTCACAGACCTGTAACTTCTTCTTTAAGAGGCTCCTCTGTCCTCCACTCGTTACCTGTATTAATGGCACCTGTTTGAACTCGTTATCAGTATAAAAGACACCTGTCCACAACCTCAAACAGTCAGACTCCAAACTCCACTATGGCCAAGACCAAAGAGCTGTCAAAGGACACCAGAAACAAAATTGTAGACCTGCACCAGGCTGAGAAGACTGAATCTGCAATAGGTAAGCAGCTTGGTGTGAAGAAATCAACTGTGGGAGCAATTATTAGAAAATGGAAGACATACAAGACCACTGATAATCTCCCTCCATCTAGGGTACCACGCAAGATCTCACCCCGTGAGGTCACAATGATCACGAGAACGGTGAGCAAAAATCCCAGAACCACACGGGGGGACCTAGTGAATGACCTGCAGAGAGCTGGGACCAAAGTAACAAAGGCTACATCAGTAACACACTACGCCGCCAGGGACTCAAATCCTGCAGTGCCAGACGTGTCCCCCTGCTTAAGCCAGTACATGTCCAGGCCCGTCTGAAGTTTGCTAGAGAGCATTTGGATGATCCAGAAGAGGATTGGGAGAATGTCATATGGTCAGATGAAACCGAAATAGAGCTTTTTGGTAAAAACTCAACTTGTCGTGTTTGGAGGAGAAAGAACACCATACCTACTGTGAAGCATGGGGGTGAAAACATCATACTTTGGGGCTGTTTTTCTGCAAAGGGACCAGGACGACTGATCCGTGTAAAGGAAAGAATGAATGGGGCCATGTATCGTGAGATTTTGAGTGAAAACCTCCTTCCATCAGCAAGGGCATTGAAGATGAAACATGGCTGGGTCTTTCAGCATGACAATAATCCCAAACACACTGCCCAGGCAACGAAGGAGTGGCTTTGTAAGAAGCAGTTCAAGGTCCTAGAGTGGCCTATCTAGTCTCCAGATCTCAACCCCACAGAAAATCTTTGGAGAGAGTTGAAAGTCCGTGTTGCCCAGCGACAGCCCCAAAACATCACTGCTCTAGAGGAGATCTGCATGGAGGAATGGGCCAAAATACCAGCAACAGTGTGTGAAAACCTTGTGAAGACTTACAGAAAACGTTTGACCTCTGTCATTGCCAACAAAGGGTATATAACAAAGTATTGAGATGAACTTTTGTTACTGACCAAATACTTATTTTACCGAGGAATTTACCAATTAATTCATTAAAAATCCTTCAATGTGATTTTCTGGATTTTTTTTTCCTCACTTTGTCTCTCATAGTTGAGGTATACCTATGATGAAAATTGGAGACCTCTCTCATCTTTTAAGTGGGAGAACTTGCACAATTGGTGGCTGACTAAATACTTTTTTGCCCCACTGTAATTTCTTTAAGGCTTCCTCTTCTTTTGGCTGCTCCCTTTAAGGGTCGCCACAGTGGATCATGTGCCTCCATCTCATCTTTGCATATTCTTCTGTAACATCAACCCTCTCTATATCTTCCTTCAATACATTCATGAATCTTCTCTGTGATCTTCCTCTTTTCCTCCTGCCTGGCAGCTCCATCTTCAACATCCTCTGTCCAACATATCCACTATCCCTCCTCTGCACATGTCCAAACCATCTCAGCCTTGCCTCTCTTACTTTGCTTCCAAACTGCTCAACCTGAGCTGTCCCTTTGATTAATTCATTTCTAATCCTGTCCCTCCTAGTCACTCCCAATGAGAATCTTAGGGTCTTCATCTTTGCCACCTCCAGCAACGCCTCCTGCCTTTTCATCAGTGCCACCGTCTCCAAACCATTCATTAGCAGGTCTCACTACTGTCTTATAAACCTTCCCTGTCAATTTGTTGTTATCCTTCTGTCACAAATCACCCTTGACACTCGTCTCCACCCTATCCACACTCTCTTCTTCACCTCACTTGTGCACTATCCATTGCTTTGGATGGTTGATCCCAGGTATTGAAACTCACCTACCATCACTCCCTCTACTCTTTACATCTTCACCATTACACCTGCCTCCCTCTCATTCACACCCATGTAGTCTGTCTTGCTTCTACTGACTTCTCTCCTGAGCATACCTCCACCTCACCAGGTTTTCTTCCACCTGCTCCCTACTCCCTACTCTCAGAATCCTGCCTGACCTTGTCTGTCAGTCTGTCCATCTTATGACAAACAAGAAGGGGCTCAGAGCTGATCTCTGAAGTAATCCCACCCCCACCTTGAATCCATCTATCACTGCTACAGCACACCTTATCTTTGATCACACATTTCAAGTTTGGACTCATTATGCCATTGGACCCATTGCCACTGATTTTTAGCCCAGTTCTCATGTAATGTATGTCATGGCTCATGACTGGCTCAAGGCCATCACAAATGGGATGACACCATGGGTTAGAATGTAAGACAAGGCTTTATTCAAATAACTCAAATTTGAGGGCCAATTAAGTTAATAAACTTAAAGTGCCTGTAAAGAAAAATATTATGAGTGGACATCAGTAAAGCAGTAGTGTCTGGAATGTTGGCATGAGTGTTAATGTAGTGTGTGAAGTATCTATGGAGAAAAGAAAAAGAATCTTAACCAAGGCTGTGGAACATGGCTCAGTTGTTACCCAATTCCTTCTCTGGAGTCTCCCCCTTTCAGAGGGCAAGTGGAGGAGCTTTTTATACCGGGAACTGTCCCCAGGTGTTCAAAAATACTTAATTGCTCAACCACACCCACTCAGCACCTGCAACACAAAACAATCAGGAGAGAAAGAAAACAAACTGTCCAGCAGCCAAAAGATTTAGATTTTTTTTGTAGATTCCTTTATTAGTCCCACAGTGGGGAAATTACAGGGCATCCACATGAGTGGATGAGGCAGCCACTGGTGTGGCACCCAACCCTTTCACCATTCACACACATTCACACCTGGGGCCACTTTAGAGTCTCCAATTAGCCAAACCTGCATGTTTTGGCATGTGGGAGGAAACTGGAGAAATCCCAGGGTAAACACATGCAGACACAGGGAGAACATGCAAACTCCACACAGGCCACTGTTGGTCAGGGGCTGGGATTGAACCCAGGATCCCCTGGCCAAGGGTGAGTTGCTGCGCTGCCACAGTGCTAACCACTCCGCCATCGCGCTGCCTAGGTAGGGATGTCACATGTGGCATACCCCAACATTTTCTTCCTGTTTCCTTTCTTTGAAAATGGCTTTTTGACAGCCACCCTTTAATTAAAACCATTTCTGATTAGGCTTCGGAGAACATTAGATAAACCATCTGAAGAGAAGAGACCAACCTATTTCGCCATATTGTATTATGTGTTGAAAAATTAGAGGAAGTCAGAAACGTGTCATCAGCACTTTAAAACCAAAATATAAAGAAATGAGGTGTGGCTCAAGACTTTCGCACAGTACTGTATATGAAATCTCATCAAATGAAGAGCAAATTGAAACTTTCAGGGAAAGAAAAAAAGAGTTAAAAAAATTAAATCAGTCTTGTACAGAAGGAAAGGGAATCAAAAAAGCTTTAAAAGTAATCAATAAAACCATATAATTATGATGGCACTGTCATATTGGCAAGACCTGGTTAGAGGTCTGCTCTATATTTATTACATATTTTATCAGAATTGAAATGTATTACTGTGAAAGTCACTTAGTGATGTAAACACAATTCTGTTTAGGTATATAAATCATAAATGTTCTTTTCAGATTTTTGCTGATGTACAAATGCCTGTGACATGCTGTGACAGTACCGGGGGGAAGGGGGGGGGTGCTGAAAAGTTCATAGTGGTCAAATTTGTCCAAATGTCGTTTATTTTTTTAACTGCAGGGATCCAAGTGCTGCAATATCGACGGAAGAAGTGTGTGAACCGAAGGGGAGACTATGCTGAAAAATAAAGCACATTTGGTCGAGTTTGACCACTATGAACTTTTCAGCCCCCCCACATATAACCTTGAAAATAACATTAAAAAATCCAGTTCAGTTTAAATTATTGAACTACTTATTTTCATTACTATGAGATATACAGTATATAGATAATACACTCTCTCACTCTGTGATATGTGTGAAGATGGAGGAGGGAAATCCCATCCAGACCTGCACAGATTGCTTTCATAAAGAGAGAAGCTCTTGGCAACAGAACAAAGTCAAATGTCTCCGCAACACCAGCAAATGAGTTTCCCTGTGTTTGTGTGCAAATGTAATGTTTCTGTGGAGAAGGCACCGCTGATGCCCCCCCACCACCACCACTACCACACACACACTTCATAAATTCCTCCTTCCGTTTTCTGTCTGCAGCAGTGCAGAATTTGACGTACTTTGTCGGGAGACGTTATCAGTCACGCTGGCGTTGTCCTCGGAAATGTTATCACTCACATCGCTGACATATGACTCATCGTCTGAGCCCTGCAAGGGGAAAAGGTACATGGAGTGGATTGAGTCAGTGTTATTGTGGAGAACGAAAAATTGTTGAGAAAAGCAGACGGCGCACGCATGCACACACACACACACTGCAGTTTGCCGATGGCTAACTAACTGCAGCAGTCATTGGCTATCCGTCCCATGCTGCAGTAATCATGAGACAAGATACTGCAGCATTTTCAGTCTTATATATGTACTATATGGCAAGCACAGTAAGGTCAGGGGCACCATCAGAGACGAGCACAACTTTCTGTAAAGGCCTGAGCTGATGCTGGTGGTGAAGCTTTGGCCAACAGTGTGACACAGTGGAGCTACGGGGGGGTGATGATTTTCCACAGTGAGTTATCCTCCAGCTACAGTGTTTGAAGGCTATTCAGAGAAGGTACTGTGTATCTGGAGCAGGATGTTGAGTGCACTTTAAATCGGAAGGAGGCGGTGATGGTTGTTTCGTGAAATGGACCAAACTGCCATTTTTAACAAAGCATGAATTGGACGGGGAACACTTTGCTTCAGAGGCACGAGTGAGGGATCAGGGCTAGAGGCTGATTCAAAAAGGAGCTATGTGTTCCTTCTTATATCCCTCTCTGCTTCTCAGAGGCAGTGATGTTTTTCTCTCTGACTTTTAAGAGAAGTTTTAGTTTAAACTCATCCCCAGCCACTTCCCTTATAATCCTCTCCTCCCAGTGCAGACAGCCATCCTCCCTCTCCCCCTCTCGTACCTCATTCTCCGACGAGCTGGCTGACAGAAGCACTTCCTGGGCATCAAAAAACTCAGAGACAGACTCTGACATGGAGAGTCGGCTCTCATTAGAGGCCTGCTGAGTCAGGGGGATCCCCATTTGTTCCGCGGCCTGCAGGCAAACACAAGAGAACAAGGGAGACATTCACTGTTTCTCGCTATGATGATAGAACCAGATTCAACTTGGAAATAAAACAGCCACTGGAAACCAAACCGGAGTTCATATTGCAGCATGTGTATCCTCGCCAAAGGGCAAGCTCCCTTCCGTTTCTAGAAGTAATTAGTCATTTTTTTCCCATTAACCTTAATGGCAGGTTCTATATAAAATAATGATTCCTTAAGCTCACCTGCCAGGGCGTCCTGGAAACACCATCAGTCTATAAGGTCAGGAATCAATAATGCAACTCACAAACACAGAAAGCCTACACCACGGGCAGCCCGGGCAGCTGCAGTTTTATCAATATCTGTCTGAGAAATCAGGTTTGTCAGTGACAAACCAAAAGCAGTGACCTACCTCATCAGGTGTGGGGATGATGTTCACACTGACAACTTGTTCAGTCAGGACAGACTCAGAGTGGATGCGGTTGAGTCGAGTTCGAAGTTCAGCATTTTGAGTCAGGGCCTCAATGATAAAAATAAAAAAACAACTTCTGTTAAACAAAAAGGTGATATTTGACACTTAATACAGAAACATTCCTCCAATTTTCTGCAGAAATATCAAAAGTATATTTATTATCGGCTTGTTCTCTTGTTAAGGTTGTGATTCAGCTGATAAAGATACTAGAGACTAGTGTTAGGGTTGTAATAGTAGTTAGTTTTGGTCTGTTCAGGATGAGGTCTAGACTCCAGCACTAAAAAGGACACAGTTTTTGAGCATGTTTTTAAATAAAAATAAAATATTAAGTAGTTACTTGTATTAAGAAACTGCTTCTTGTATTACACAAACACAGAGATTTCCCATAGTGTTTTACTGGTGCGTACAGGTATGTAATACATTTCTAAACTGAATTCAAGCAACAACCAGACCGTCAATAACAGAGTAGCTCATTCGGCCTGATGAAATCAACCCGAGAGTCCTCAGATCTCCTGATCGTTGACCTTGACCCTAGCCACAGTCTAGATGCAGACCCATCTAGGATGTGTTTAAGGTCATGGTCAGTGGCCTAGGAGGAGTATCACCTTTCATGAAATCATAAATGCCCAGATCTCCTGACCTTTGATAATGACCTTGAGCTCAACCTGGATACGGACCCACCTGAGGATCTCTGTGTGTGAGTTTGTTGAGAAGTAGGGATATTGCCTAGGAGGAGTAACAGTTTTCATAAAATCATATAAGCGCTGAGGTCCCCTGACTCTTGACCCTCACCTTAAGCACAACCTTGATGCTGACCCACCTGATGGTCTTAGTGCATGAATTTGCCGAGAATCAGGACAATTGCCTAGGAGTATTGATTTTTCTGAAATCACAGTCATGTGAAAAAATTAGGACACCCTGTATAAGCCTGTGTGTTTTTAACATATTTGGACATATGGATATTTAATATCAATGTTAAAAATACTGGGAGATTCATGTAATACAACTAAACAATTAAAAATGAATCAAAGACGTTTTTCAAATTTTCTGTAAAATGTAATTCTAAACAAATAGTGAGGAATAAATTAGGACACCACCCATCTGTTTTAGGACACCCCACATTTATTCCCACTTAAAATGGCTAAAATAAATGTTAAAAAATGCAAATAAAAACAAAAGCAAGGTTAGACATAGATATGTGAGCATTTATTAATAAAGAATTGAATATTCAATGGGGTGTCCTAATTTTTTCATATGACTGTAAGTGCTCAGATCTCTTGAACTTTAACCTTGACCTTGAGCACAACCTGCATGCAGAGCCACATAAGATAAGATAAGATAAGATAAGATAAGCCTTTATTAGTCCCACAATGGGGAAATTCCAGGATTGCAACAGCACAGGGATAGCAACACTCAGAGCAACAATCAGAAGGCAAGAAAAAAAAAAAAGCAAGAGCAGCTAATATACTAGGAACATACCGGTCGCTATGGAGGGTGAGAATATGTATGGGCACATAATCATACCATGTAGGATAACTAAGTAGTCGGTTATGCTGTTTCATCCCATCTAGCAACAATGCTCTGCACTGTGTGTGTTTATATATTTACATATTTATTCCATCTAGCTACAATGCTCAGCACTGGGTGTGTTTATATTTATATATCTATATATTTATTCCATCTAGCTACAATGCTCCGCACTGTGTTTTTATATATCTACATATTATTCCATCTAGCTACATTGCTCCGCACTGTGTGTGTTTATATACTTGCATATTTATTCCACCTAGCTGCAATGCTCCGTACTGTGGGTGTTTATATATTTACATATTTATTCCATCTAGCTACAATGCTCTGCACTGTGTGTTCATATATTCATATATTTATTCCATCCAGCTACAATGCTCTGCACTGTGTGTCTGTGTGTGTGTGTGTATATATACAGTATATATCTTATAGTAATATGTACATATGTATATTAGCTGCTCTTGCTTGCTTGTTTTTTTTTCTTGCCTTCTGATTGTTGCTCTGAGTGTTGCTACCCCTGTGCTGTTGCAATCCTGGAATTTCCCCGTTGTGGGACTAATAAAGGCTTATCTTATCTTATCTTATCTTATCTTATCTTATACATATGTACATATTACTATAAATATATATATATATACACAGACACACAGTGCAGAGCATTGTAGCTGGATGGAATAAATATATGAGTATATAAACACACAGTGCGGAGTATTGTAGCTAGATGGAATAAATATGTAGATATATAAACACACACAGTACGGAGCATTGCAGCTAGATGGAATAATATGTAGATATATAAACACACAGTGCGGAGCATTGTAGCTAGATGGAATAAATATGTAGATATATAAACACCCACAGTACGGAGCATTGCAGCTAGGTGGAATAAATATGTAAATATATAAACACACACAGTGCGGAGCATTGTAGCTAGATGGAATAATATGTAGATATATAAACACACAGTGCGGAGCATTGTAGCTAGATGGAATAAATATGTAGATATATAAACATCCACAGTACGGAGCATTGCAGCTAGGTGGAATAAATATGTAAATATATAAACACACACAGTGCAGAGCATTGTAGCTAGATGGAATAAATATATGAGTATATAAACACACAGTGCGGAGCATTGTAGCTAGATGAAATAATATGTAGATATATAAACACCCACAGTACGGAGCATTGCAGCTAGGTGGAATAAATATGTAAATATATAAACACACACAGTGCGGAGCATTGTAGCTAGATGGAATAATATGTAGATATATAAACACACAGTGCGGAGCATTGTAGCTAGATGGAATAAATATATAGATATATAAATATAAACACACCCAGTGCGGAGCATTGTAGCTAGATGGAATAAATATGTAAATATATAAACACACACAGTGCAGAGCATTGTTGCTAGATGGGATGAAACAGCACAACCGTCTACTTAGTTATCCTACATGGTATGATTATGTGCCCATACATATTCTCACCCTCCATAGCAAGCGGTATTTTCCTAGTTGTATGCTGGAGGGGACCATTGTGTAAGTCTATTGCATCTTTTGCATTCAAAAACTATTAGGTTGTTACGTCTTTTTGCTATCTCTGCGAGCAGCCCTGCTTAGGTTGTACAGCCTGACAGCCGTTGGTAGGAATATATATGCAATATATATATGCAATATATACATGAGGATCATTGTATATATTGCATAGTGTATATATGACCAAATATAAACAGGATTGAATGGCATTATGATTATTTGATTGTGTGAATAATATTAAATACAGAATAGATTTAGGGGCAGATTTACTAACGTGCTGCGCCATCGCAAAACCCTGTTTTGGCGTTAAAAAACTGCTGTCGAGATTTACTAAAGGGCACAGGGCAAAATTAGCGGTGGAAAGGCCTGGACTATGTTAATTTTGCACCTGGCCTCACTGCATATGTATTTGTGGGAGTTGTCGTGTTAAAGCACAAATTTGAGGGAGGGGAGTATTTAAATGACTGGCGCAAGGTGATTTATTAAGGTTTGTGGTTGTCAATCTCCTGCTAAATGCGCCAGGATTTAACGCCCAAAACAAGCTTGTCTTAATTCATCTGCGCCTGACATAATAGCGATCATTGGTGCCAGGAGGAGACACTGGCGAGAACCGAGAGCACGTGGCAGAAGAGAAGCTTCTCTCTGTGCGTAACTTTATTTGGCATGACAGAAGAACACATTATACGAATATGTCTCACAGAGATCAGTGTTGTGCTGAACTGGACATCAGCCGGCAGGTTTTTTTTAAAATTTCATTTGTTTATACTGTATATAGTCGACCACATGAATTTGTATCCATACAATAGGATACAACAGGAGCCCTTCCTACCTGCAGTGGACATACAGATGGTGTTAGCCAATAGTGACTTTTTTTCTCTTTTCTGCAGAGGTTAGACTCAGACTCTGGGGTTTTCCTAAACTCCCTCTTGCTCTTGAAGCAAAATCTTCCACATTGCCAATTTTCTTTGTTTTTTTTTTCCCTCTAGCTATATTTCTATATTTACAGTATTTCTTTTTGCTGTGCATAAAATGGTAATTCAGTTACCTCTTCACTCTATTTCTCTCTCCCAGTTCAGGATACACAATATAGGAGGAAAACATCAATGAGATTATTAACAAAAAGAGTGCACAGATCCATAGAAATGTCCCCCGAAATTGCAACACTGTAACTCAATGGCATTTATAAAAAGTTGTGAACTGGGAGACCTGTAGATTTTGTTAAAACAAAGTTATTCACATAATAAAACCCCAGTCTCCATCAAACCATCATGATGGTTCTAGTGTTAATAAAATAAACACATTGGTTAAATAATTAATTTATTCATGAGTAGTCCTTTTTTAAATTAGACACTTCATTTATACATATTAAACAAAAAAGTCTGCCATGTTAAAAGAAAATCTAAATTTTGAAATATAATAAACAAAAATAAACTTTTTTAGTGGGGTTTGCGCTTAAACAAAAACTTAAAGAAATGTTGCGAGGACGGTCGAAGCACGCCATGAAGGCAACAGCATAGAACCTCTGCTCCCGGCACGGTCATATTGAAAAAGCCCTTAAAACACGAAAACCTATAGAACTACCAGCTCAAGACGATCAACTAAAAGGGCAATGGTAAAAGGCAAGTCAAAAACCAAGAAACAGGCTGAAACTACGGAGTTTGATACCGAAGAAACTGAAGCTAACGACGACAGCGTCGGTTTGGCTAGTGCTGGTGCCAGCAAAATGGAGGAAGACGACAGCATTGATTTGAAGGCGATACTGATGGAAATCAGGGACTTCAGGAAAGAAAATATGCAACAGTCGAATGAAGTTAAAGCAGAAATCAGCAAGATTAATGCAAGACTTGAAACAGCGGAGGGACGCATTTTGGAAACGGAGGAACGAGTGGAAACAATAGAGGAGGTGATTACAGAGCTCGTGAAACTCCAGTCTAAGCTACAGGCCCAAATCACCGACCAGGAGGGGCGTTCTCGTAGAAATAATGTACGGATATATGGTGTGATTGAAAACGAAGAGAAAGGTGCTCCGACTATGATAGATTTTGTTGAAAATCTTCTGAGGGAAAAGCTCCAACTGCCCTCGACACTGGACTTGCATATTGAACGCGCACACCGCGCCCTGGCGGCAGTTCCCCCAGCCGGAGCACCACCTCGATCCATCATTGCACGCTTTACCAGTTACAAGAGCAAGGAAGAGGTGCTCAGGAAAACTTGGCAAATGAGGGGATTCCAGTGGAAGGGCAAACAGATTAACCTTGATCACGATTATGCACCTGACGTCCTTAAGCAGAGACAGACATACGCAGAGGCTAAAAAGATCCTAAAACAACGAGGGGTACGTTTCCAGACCCCGTTTCCAGCTAAACTCCGAGTGTTCTACCCAGACGAAACAAAACTTTATAATACCGCTGAAGATGCAACTAAAGACATGTTTGACAGAGGATTCCCAGTCACTGTCTACAAGCCACCGGAGACACTGATGGCACGGATTCAGAAAACAGCGTGGACCACTAAACGAAGCACAAGAGGAGAGCGACGCACACCGCTGGATCCGGGTCAGACCGGACCGTCATCAATAAAGGAGAAACTGCAACAATACAGAAGGGAATCCATGTAAAAACACCAATATAAATCTGCTGTTCAATTTATAACCCAGTTACAGGTAATCTGATTTAATAATGACTTATCCGTGGTTTATTTTATTTTATTTTTTTTATTTTATTTATTTATTTTTTTTTATATATATACATGGTTTTTCTATTAAGAGATAATACAATAACTAAACACGAGAAATGAGTGAAACCTAAGACTTATTGCCAATCTAAATCAGCTGCCGGGAAATGGCTGTTCAGGCATAATATGGAGGAAAGGCGTGACGATGGACGCTCCACTAGAGGGCCCACCCTGACGCAAGTGGCTTACCCTCTTAAAGACTCACAACATCAGGTCTTACAGGGTTTGTTTTTCTTTAAACCCCACAAACGGAAATCTTGGTTTATTTCCTCAAATGTTTGTTATTGTTTTGTTTGGCTGCAGTTCAGAGCAGCACTGTTTGGACAAGTGGTATACTTATGTTTATTAAGGAACAGAAAAAGAAAAACAAATTATAGCCAATAATCAGACTATCAATGTCATCTCCTTTAATGTAAATGGAATTATCAGCCCACAAAAAAAGTCCAAAATACTCTCCAAACTCAAAAAAGAAAAGATACATGTGGCCCTTCTGCAAGAAACGCATGTATTAGACCAAGAACTCAAAAAGCTTAAACGAGGTTTTTATAAGTACACTACCGTTCAAAAGTTTGGGGTCACTTAGAAATTTCCTTATTTTTGAAAGAAAAGCACTTTTTTTCAATGAAGATAACTTTAAACTAATCAGAAATACACTCTATACATTGCTAATGTGGTAAATGACTATTGTAGCTGCAAATGTTTGGTTTTTGGTGCAATATCTACATAGGTGTATAGAGGCCCATGTCCAGCAACTATCACTCCAGTGTTCTAATGGTACAATGTGTTTGCTCATTGCGTCAGAAGGCTAATGGATGATTAGAAAACCCTTGTGCAATCATGTTAGGTCTGCAATGCTGTAATTGCTGCAAATGGAGGATTCTTTGACGAAAGCAAAGTTTGAAGGAAAAAATTATTATTTCAAATACAAATCCTTATTTCTAACCTTGTCAATGTCTTGACTATATTTTCTATTCATTTTACAACTCATGGTGGTAAATAAGTGTGACTTTTCATGGAAAACACAAAATAATTGTCTGGGTGACCCCAAACTTTTGAACGGTAGTGTATGTCTATGGATCATCATACAAACTTGGCTACCGTAGAGGTGTTGCAATTCTCATTTCACGACAGATTTGTTTTGAATATTCATCTGACAAGAAGGATAAAGAGGGGCGATATATATTGGTAAAAGGAAAAATTGATGGCTCATTAGTAACTATTCTCAACATATACGCACCACCAGGAAGTAACTGGAATTTTTATAAACAGATGTTCGAAATGATGGTATCTGAAACTGAAGGAATGTTGATATGTGGAGGGGACATGAATGTACGGTTGTCAAAACTGGACAGTTCCAAGAATGACTCCGCACAAAAAAAAATCAATAATAAAGAAAATAAACAGTATCATGAGTGAAACCGGAATTATCGATATCTGGAGAGATTTTAACCCTTCTGGACGCGATTATACACATTTTTCTGCCCCCCATTCTACATATTCGAGAATTGATTACTTGTTCACATTTAATAAAGACAGATATAAGATTAAAACAAGTGATATTGGCACAATTGATCTGTCAGATCACTCTCCAATATATCTATCTATCTGTATGAATGATACTCGCAAAACCACAACTTGGAAACTTAATTCCAATATTTTGAATGATTCAAAAATGAAAGAGAAATTAAAAGAAGAAACTGATGAATACTTTAAGGAAAATGATAATGGGGAAGTGTCACCATCCATTTTATGGGATGCTTTTAAAGCGGTTATAAGAGGCAAAATTATTGCCAGCACCTCTTTCATTAAAAAACAAAAAAAAGAAAAACTCGAAAAATTACAAATGGATCTTAAGGAACTACAAAGACAACACAAAATTACTTTAAACAATGACAAACAATATGAAATAAAAAGATTACAAAAAGAAATTGATAACATATATTCTGATGAAACGCAAAAAAAGCTTATCTATCTTAAACAAAATTATTATGAGGCTGGAGGGAAGTCAACGAAATGGCTAGCTTTTAAACTAAGAAAACAACAGGCTGATAACTGACATAACGCACGGCTCAGGAGACGCACACACACAGGCTCAGAGTAGTTCAAATAGTTTATTAACAACAGGAGTGTATGAATGTGTGTCTGCGGGATGTAAATGTGTTGGTGGCGGCATCTGCTTCGGGCACAGAGGCAGGGGACCGTACAGCCGGACAACCCTATGGGAAAAGCACAAGGAGAAGGGTGACGGGCACACACCAACACAGGAGATATAAGAGCGAGAGAGGAGCTTACTTGGAGAGGACAGATGACTGGCACAACAAGGGACGAGGTCCGGTAGACAGCCACCTGGAGAGCCCGGTGCAGCAGCGAGGAACAGGCGATGGAGAGGCATTGTCCGCCACCGGGGAATCCACCTGTGCACAGGGGAGCAGACTTGGAAGGAAAAGGAGGTAAGGTCTTCTTACAAGAATGATCAGCTGAGGGTGAAGGAACTCACAGCGATGCGTAGGGAAGTCTGACGGCTTCAGGCCGAAGCTCAGGGCGAGGCGGCTTATATCCCTCGCCGCTGATGATGTGCAGGTGTGCGTGCAGGTGGCGCCGCTGATGAGCGGCGCGGCGTGACAGTACTCCCCCCTCTAGCAGCGCCTCCTGGCGATGGCTTCTCTGGGTGCGCTCGGTGGAAATCAGCGATGAGCGACGGGTCCAACACAAACGACGAGGGTACCCACTGTCGATGTTCAGGCCCATAGCCCTCCCAGTCCACCAAGTACTGCAACCCACGACCCCGGCGCCGGGAGTCCAGGATGGAGGCGACGGGCCAGGCCAGATGGCCACCAACCATCCGGGGCGCGGGTTGCGCAGCAGGAGGAGGGCAAAGGGGATCGGGGACTGCCAGCTTCACCTTGGACACGTGGAAAGTGGGATGGATGCGGAGGGAGAGGGGAATAGCTACACGCACAGCCACCGGGTTGACGATCCTGGTGATGGGGTATGGACCCATGAAGCGCTGTGCCAGCTTCCTCCTCTCGTCCTTTAAAATCACATCCTGGGTCGACACGTAGACTTGCTGACCAACTCTCTACGCCGGGGCAGGTCTTCTGTGCCGGTCCGCCACGGCTCTGTTGCGCTCCGCCGTGCGTAAAAGCGCATTGCGCGCTGACGCCCAGATGGAGCGGAACTGCCTGAGATGCGCCCGTACTGAGGGGACAGTTACCTCACTCTCCTGCGCCGGGAACAGCGGGGGGTCGTAACCCAGGGACGTCTTAAAGGAAGACATCCCTGTAGCAGAAGAGCGAGCGGTGTTATGGGCGTATTCAACCCAGGCGAGGTGGTTACTCCAGGACGTAGGTTTGGACGCCGTCACACAGCGGAGCGCAGCCTCCAGCTCCTGGTTGGTCCGCTCACACTGCCCGTTGGATTGGGGGTGATGGCCGGAGGAGAGGCTCACCTTGGCTCCTAAGGCGTTGCAGAACGACCTCCAAACCTCTGAAGAAAATTGGGGCCCTCGGTCCGAGACCACGTCCACCGGAATCCCATGCAGCCTGACCACGTGTTGGATGAGGAGGTCCGCCGTCTCCAGGGCAGTTGGGAGACCTCGTAGGGGGACGAAGTGTACCGCCTTGGAGAAGCGGTCCACGATGGTCAGGATGGTGTCGTAGGTGTTCGAGACTGGGAGTCCGGTGACGAAATCCAGGGCGATATGCGACCAGGGCCTGCCAGGGACGGGCAGAGGCTGGAGCAAACCCGCTGGAGGGGCATTACCCGATTTGTTGGTGGCACAAACTGGACAGGCCCGGGCGTAGCGGGCAGCGTCCCTCCGCAGGCCCGGCCACCAGAAGGACCGCTGGAGGAGGTCAATCATCCGGGAGGAGCCAGGGTGACAGGTGAGCTTGGATGTGTGCAACCAGTGGAAGACCTCCCCCCGAACCGTGGATGGCACGAACAGCCTCCCCTCCGGTCCGCCGCCAGGGTCAGGTTCCACTTCCTGCGCCTTCCGGATCTTGCTCTCGATGTCCCAGGTGACGGCTCCCACGACGCACGACCTGGGTAGGATGGTGTGGACCATGTCCTCCGACTCCTCAGGGGCGAATTGCCTAGAGAGGGCGTCGGGCAGGCCGTTCTTGGAGCCAGGCCTGAAGGTGATGGTAAATTGGAACCTGGCGAAGAGCAAGGACCAGCGCGCCTGGCGGGCGTTCAGGCGCTTGGCAGATCTAAGGTACTCCAAGTTCTTGTGGTCCATCAGGACCACGAACGGCAGGTCCGCCCCCTCTAGCCAGTGACGCCACTCCTGTAGCGCGAGCTTGATGGCGAGGAGCTCTCTGTCACCCACGTCGTAGTTCCTCTCCGCCAGGGACAAGCGCCGGGAGAAGAAGGCGCAGGGCCGTTTGATACCGTCGTCTGGCGACCGCTGGGATAGCACTGCCCCCGCTCCTGTGTCAGAAGCGTCCACTTCCACGATGCACTGCAGCGCAGGGTTGACTTGGCTAAGGACCCGGGAGGAGGAGAACTCTGCCTTCAGCGCCTGAAAAGCAGCTGCGGCCTCTTCGGTCCACCGGAACGGGACCTTAGGGGACGTGAGGCGGGTCAGCAGGCCGACGATGGTGCCAAAATTTGGGACGAAGCGGCGGTAGAAGTTCGCAAACCCAACGAACTGTTGCACCTGCTTCCTTGACGCAGGTGTAGGCCATTCTACCACCGCCTTCACCTTCTCTGGGTCCGGAAGCACCTGGTCGTGTGAGATGATGAACCCAAGGAAGGATGTTGTCTTTGTGTAAAACTCACACTTCTCGGCCTTCACGTATAACCGGTTCTCCAGCAGTCTTTGGAGGACCCGCCTCACGTGGACCTGGTGCTCGTCCCTGGACTTGGAGAAGATGAGTATGTCATCCAGGTAGACGAACACAAAAAGGCCGATGAAATCCCGGAGGACGTCATTGATGAGGCGCTGAAAGACGGCTGGAGCGTTGATCAACCCGAACGGCATCACCAGGTATTCGAAGTGGCCGTTCGGGGTACGGAAGGCTGTTTTCCACTCATCTCCCTCCCGGATCCGGACGAGGTGGTATGCGCTGCGTAGATCCAGCTTGGTGAACCAAGTCGCCCACTGGAGGGAGTGGAAAGCGGTGTCCATGAGGGGCAGGGTGTAACGATCCTTCTCCGTTATGTCATTAAGGGCACGATAGTCAATGCAAGGACGGAGGGATCCGTCTTTCTTACCGACGAAGAAGAATCCTGCCCCCACAGGTGATGACGATGGGCGGATTATCCCAGCACTCAGCGACTCCTTGAGGTATGAGTTCATTGTCTCCTTCTCCGGCACTGATAGACTGTAGAGTCGTCCAGAAGGTAAGGGTGCCCCCTGGCGGAGATTGATTGCGCAGTCATAGGGCCGATGAGGAGGGAGAGACATCGCCTTGGATTTGCTGAATACCATACCCAGGTCGTGAAATTCCAGTGGCACCAGGGACAGGTCCGGGGGCGCAGCGGCCGTAGGAGAGGGAGAAGCGGACGGAGAGCAGGCAGCGGACTGTAGACAGGTGCCCATGCAGAACGTGCTCCATGCCGACACCCCGGCGGACTTCCAATCCAGAACGGGGTTGTGGAGGCGTAGCCAGGGATACCCCAGGATGACGGGCGACACAGAGTTGGGCAGGACGTAAAAGGTTATCTCCTCCCGGTGGTTTCCAGAGATAATAGCCGGGACGGGGATGGTCTGGTGCGTAACTCTCCCAAGGGAGGCACGAGAGAGGTTGACCAGGGAGATAGGGTTCCTGAGTGCCTGACAGTGGATGCCCAATCGGGTTGCCAGGCTTTGTGAAATAAAGCTGCCTTCCGCGCCCAAATCCACCAGTGCGTGGGTGAGATGCCCAGTGGGGTTGTGGCAGAAACGCATGGGCAGCTTCAATTGTGTGAGGGGACTTAACCGATTGACGTCCACGAGGCCCCCTACAGTGACTCGCGGACCCCGCCGTTTGGCTTCTGTGGACAAAGCTCTACCGTGTGTTGACTATCTCCGCAATACATACAGAGATTTAACTCACGGCGGCATTGTCTCTCCGCCGGAGAGAGCTTTGTCCAGCCCGTCACCATCGGCTCCGACTCCTCGGGGCGCGATGGTGGCGGCGTCGCCAGGGGGGCGAGCTTGGGGCAGGCGCGACGAGGCTCTACGAAGGCGAGAAGAAGACGACTTCCGTCCCGAGGAGCGCTCGCGCAGCCTGTTGTCCAAACTGATGGCAAGGGATGTTAGCTCCGCTAGCGTCTCAGGGATATCCCGCCCAGCCAGTTCATCCCTCAGATCATCATTGAGACTGCGGAGGAAAAGGCCACAGAGGGAGCGTTCCTCCCAGCCTAATTCCTTCGCCGCTACCCGGAAGTCGACGGCGTAGTCTGCTGCCAACCGGCTTCCCTGCTGGAGGGCGAGAAGCCGATTGACCTGGACCGTCTCGGTACGCGAATGGTCAAAGACTTCCAGGAAGCGTCTCATGAATTGGTCATATGTGAGGGTGGCATAACTGGGCCTCGCCATTACGGCGTAGGTCCAAGTTAATGCTCGCCCCTCCAGGAGATTCCCGATATAACCAATTCGGCTATGATCTGAGGGAAAGTCTCCGGGCACACGATGGAACACGGACTCACATTGCATTATGAACCCCCGCGCTCCGCCGAGCTTTCCGCTAAAGCGGGCGGGGGTCGGAATGGGCGTGAGCCGAGTCGGTGCCGCCGGAGCCTGCTGGATGGCCACTGGAGCGGCAGGAGCCGCGCCACCCTGACGAGCTGGGGGGAACGGCTGTTGGGGGTCCAAGCGGTCCAATCGGTTAGTTATATTTATTAATTGATTGAGGATCACCTGTTGCTGATAAGCTATCTGATCCACCCGAGCCTCGAGAGT
The DNA here is from genome assembly GCA_020510985.1 of Pholidichthys leucotaenia. NCBI lineage: Eukaryota > Metazoa > Chordata > Actinopteri > Cichliformes > Pholidichthyidae > Pholidichthys > Pholidichthys leucotaenia. The sequence continues at coordinate 58,363,285 of CM035843.1, read as the reverse complement.
GGTAAGCCGGTGTGCGAGCCCGCCGTCTGCCGAGCCGCTCTGCTGAAGCCGTACTGACATAACGCATGGCTCAGGAGACGCACACACACAGGCTCAGAGTAGTTCAAATAGTTTATTAACAACAGGAGTGTATGAATGTGTGTCTGCGGGATGTAAATGTGTTGGTGGCGGCGTCTGCTTCGGGCACAGAGGCAGGGGACCGTACAGCCGGACAACCCTATGGGAAAAGCACAAGGAGAAGGGTGACGGGCACACACCAACACAGGAGATATAAGAGCGAGAGAGGAGCTTACTTGGAGAGGACAGATGACTGGCACAACAAGGGACGAGGTCCGGTAGACAGCCACCTGGAGAGCCCGGTGCAGCAGCGAGGAACAGGCGATGGAGAGGCGTTGTCCGCCGCCGGGGAATCCACCTGTGCACAGGGGAGCAGACTTGGAAGGAAAAGGAGGTAAGGTCTTCTTACCAGAATGATCAGCTGAGGGTGAAGGAACTCACAGCGATGCGTAGGGAAGTCTGACGGCTTCAGGCCAAAGCTCAGGACGAGGCGGCTTATATCCCTCGCCGCTGATGATGTGCAGGTGTGCGTGCAGGTGGCACCGCTGATGAGCGGCGCGGCGTGACAATAACACAATTTATAGAATAAAAAATCCCAAAACTGGGATTACACATGATGATATTACAGAAATTCAGGAGAGTTTTGTAACCTATTACAAAGACCTTTACTCACAGCCTAAATTAAACAATGGTGACCACATTGAAATCTTTCACTCTAGTTCACTAAATCTCCCCGGAGTCACGGAACAGGAGAACAGTAACCTAATAAAAGAAATCACAAATAAAGAAATCAATGATGCAATTACAAGACTAAAACCGCATAAAAGCCCTGGCCCAGACGGCTACTCTGGTGAATGGTATGAGACCTACAGGGAGGAATTAATTCCAAGACTGAGGGAAGTGTGTAACTGGGTATTGAAGGGAGGGGATCCACCTCCCTCATGGAAAGAAGCGATTATCACCGTCATCCCAAAAGAGGGAAAAGATAAATTGAATTGTAGCCAGTATCGACCAATATCAGTCTTAAACTTAGACTACAAAATATACACGTCCATAATAGCAAAGCGACTTGACAATATTATACCCAGACTTATTAATCATGATCAAACTGGTTTTATCCGCCAGAGGCAGACTCAAGACAGTATTAGAAGGACCCTCCACGTTATACACCATATTAAAAAAAAATAAGATTGAGGTATTGTTTATGGGTTTAGATGCTGAAAAAGCATTTGACTCAGTGAGATGGGCATTTCTTTACAAAGTTTTGAATAAATTTGGATTTCACCATATAATCATTAAGGCCATCCAGGCAATTTACCACAAACCAACAGCCAAAATAAAAATAAATGGTAGTCTTTCAAAACCAGTCTCACTTGAAAGATCATGTCGCCAGGGCTGCCCCCTTTACCAATTTTATTCACTTTATTTATTGAACCGCTTAGTCAATACATTAGACAAGATAATTTAATTGAGGGAATTGATATACATGGGGACATTCAGAAGATATCACTTTTTGCAGATGATGTCCTAATTTATTTAGGTCAACCAAATAAATCTCTACCTAGATTGATGGAGATATTAGAGCAGTTTGGATCACTTTCAGGTTACAAATTAAATATTGAAAAAACACAAATTATGACCTTAAATTATCAACCCTCAATGGAGTTAAAAAATAAATACGATTTTAAATGGGACAAAGACTCCATGAAATATCTTGGCGTGATATTAAGTAGAGACACTGGAAAGTTGTTTGAAAAGAATTATGGCCCATTAAATTCCAAAATAAAATCGGATTTAAGAAAATGGAGTCTAATACCAACTTTAGGACTAATTAATAGAATAGAATCAATAAAAATAAGCATTTTACCTCGATTACTTTACCTTTTCCAAACTCTCCCAATTGAAGTGTCAAAACAACAATTTGTAGAATGGGACAAGTTGATTTCCCGCTATATATGGCTTGGGAAAAAACCTCGAATAAGATACAGTACATTACAACTGCCAAAGGACAGAGGTGGCTTATCTTTGCCATGTATGAGGGACTACTACAACTCTGCCCAATTAAGACCATTGGTTTGCTTATGTGATCCAATGTTCAAATCTAGGTGGAAAGATATAGAGGAAAAAGCCACTAAAGGCCCTCCTATACAAGCAATGATAGCAGACAGGAAATTGCAATCACATTTGAAAGACCCGGATAACCCCTGGCTAAAATTCACTTTTAAGATTTGGAATGACGTAAGTAGAGAGAACAAACTAACCAAGACTGAAATGATGTTAAGATGGTGCGCTTACGACACAGAATTTTTACCAAACTGTAATGACACAAGATTTCAAAAATGGACGTCAATGGGGCTCACTTCATACTTCACATTTAACCACAAGGGGGAGCTAGCAGACTTCCAAACCCTTAAATCAAAAAAGGGGCTAAATAACCAAGACTTTTTTAGGTACCTACAGTTGAGACATAGATATAATGAAATTATAAGGACCAAGACTGATAAGGAGGATAATAAAATTCTAAATATATTTTAAATGGCCTTTAGCACTATTACGGTTCAGAAAACTATAGCAAGATTTTATCAGGGATTTCAAGCAAACAAATCCACCAATATCCTATATATTAAGAAGAAATGGGAAAAAGAAATAGGATCAGCAATAGATGATAGTGACTGGGAATCATTATGTACAGTGCAATGGAAAACTACTTATTCAACTATTTGGAGGGAATTTGGATGGAAAAATTTAATTCGTTTCTTTATCACCCCAGTCCAAAAAAAACACCAAAATTTAGGTACCGGTTGTTGGAGACTATGTGGAAATGAAGAGGCTAATCATTATCATGTATTCTGGGCCTGCCCAAAAGTTAACCCATTTTGGAAAGACACACATAAGTGACTGGAAAAGGTTTTCTCTACCCATGTCCCCTTTGACTTCCTGTACATGTTCTTAGGTTTGGAAATTCCTAACATAGCCTCATTTGCAGATAAATATTTAATGAGAATTGTACTATTGTCAGCAAAGAAAGTCTTAACGAGAAAATGGCTCCAAACAGACATACCAAAAATTCAGGATTTACATGATATGGTATACCAGATATTTATGATGGAAAGGATTACCATGTCTTTACGACTACAAAGAGATAAATTTGATAAATACTGGCTTAAATGGACCCAATATACAGGAAGTCAAAGGAGAGACTTTAAGTAATCGATCCCATTGAAGGGAAGAAAAGAGCAAAACCGAAAAAATTTAATACCACTTGTCCACTGTTCAGTTTATTGGTTTATATGTTATTTTTTATACTGGAAAAAAAAAACTTATGGGAAGATTAATCGAGGGCATTTTCTTGTGTATTATTTTTTTTATTTATCTTTCCTTTGTAATAAAGTACTACTCTCAATGTAAACAATCTGACCAAGATCACCAATAAAAATATAATTGAAAAAAAAAACCAAAAACTTAAAAAAAGCATTATATATTATGCTCCTCCGAACTGGCTGTACCTTTGTTGATGACCTGCTTCCTCAGGTGTACCGGTGCGCAATTTTGCGGTGCTCTTGGTGGATGGGTGGTCATTATTGAAATAAAGTGACTGCATCTTTGTTCATAATTTTGCGTATTGTTAGTAGATCACTGGAAAAAATTGGCTACTCCCTGAGGTACTCTGTCTAAATTGCGCACTCGCTAATTTGCGCTACCTTTGTAAATCTGCCCCCAAATTATTAAATATAGCCGCAAGCGGCGATCATCGGGCTCCAAGCTTGTGTGGACTTCAAGGTCTTTTATTGCTTAGCAACAGCACTTAAAACCTAAGGTCTGCTACACATTAGTTTTTAAAGCAGCACTATGTAACTTTCTTATTCCTTGTAGGAACACCGAAAAGGCCATACAAGGTGGCCACGACTCCAGTCCCAACAGCCAACCACAGGACTTTTTGTTGTTGGTGGCTAAAGTCGTGCCCTGTGATTCGCTGCTAGGACAGAGGCCACAGACCGAGGCCACGTCTGCCTTCCCCCCCCAGGAATGACACCAGAAAAAGAGCTGTGAAGGCAACGTGGGCCCACTCAGGCTATGAATGAAATGACATTCACTCAGTCAAATCCTGGATATGCCGGTGTTCTTTGCCGGACCCCGAGTTCCCACTGGCGCTCCTCCTGGTGTACTGGCGCACCTTGTGTTCTCCACATATGCGGAATTATCATTTAGACCCTATGCAACATTATAATTTTTTAAGCATTACATCTTCACTATTAATTTGCTGCTTTTCACCTCCTTGTTTTGTTCACGGAGCGCTGTGGTGACTGGTCATGATGTTATGTATTGTCCAATCAGCACGGAGTCAATCCTAAACCCCACCCACACTTCTAGAAGCCTGGGCATGAGGAGACACAGTGATGGCTAAACTTTTATTGATAATAATTTCATATTTTATCTGAACAACTCCATACTCGGTTATGCACACCCTTGTAACCTCAGCAAAACACGTATCAAATCTTAGGTCAGTCTGGCGAACGGTTCAAGAGATATTTTCCTCAGTTTCCTCCGCAAACTGAGGAGAGCACAAGTCCCACCCCCCATCATGTGCTCATTCTACCGGGGCACCATTGACAGCATCCTCACCAGCTGCATCATGGTGTGGTACGGAAGCTGCACCGCCTCCTGCCGGAAGACTACAACATACAGTGAAAGCAGCCAGCAAGATTATCGGTGCCCCTCTGCCCGCCCCTCGAACATCTACCACACCCGCCTCACTCACAGAGCCATCAACATCACAAGCGACACCTCCCATCCCTCACACTCCCTCTTCAGCCCCCTGCCCTCAAGGAGAAGGTACCAGAGCCTCTGGGCCCGCTCCACAAGACTGCTAAACAGCTCTGTTCACCAGGCCATCAGGACCCTGAGCTCTGCCCCCACCCTGCCCCTGGATCGTAACACACTCACCCACACAACAACTCTACCTCAGCTGTTTGCACAGAAAGGCTTGGCAAACCAACGGTGCTACATCTACTGCTGTATATCTTGCACCTTACTGCAACCATCTGCACAAATGCCACACCTACTGCTGTCTGTCATTGCAATACTGATCATGTGCAGTCCAATCTGTCACTGTCTGCATCCCCGCTACTGCACTGAACTTGCAATTTACCAGTATTACGGTTTACTGTACATAGGTTTGCTGTGTTTTTACCTTTATTTGCACTAAGGGTAGCATGACTGTACATAGATTGTTGTTGTTTTCTGTCCTTATTCCTTCTTGTCTTATATATTACGCACACCACTAAGAGAGAGAGAAACAACATTTCAATTCTACTCTATGTCCTGTATATATAGAAGTATTGACAAATAAAAATCTTTGAATCTTTTTGAATCTTTGAATATGCAAGGAACAGACACACAAACACACACAGAAAGAGAGAGAAAGAGGGAGAGAAACAGACAGATTCCTTGCATCTAGATTTGAGTCACTTTAGGCTGGTTGTGTGAACGTAGCCTATGACACTGTGGCTGAACCACTGACCTTACAATTAGTGAGTGACCCATATCCTCCAAAGATAAAACTTTTCTTGTTAAAACTGAGGGATTTTTTTTTCCTCAGAAGCATTGAGTAAATATTGGCAAGACCAGCTGTAATCATTCATGAGTCAACACTATTAATATATCTATTTAGGATCCCTGGTCCGTCATTCAGCTCTAAAGTTTATTCTTCCACAGAGTTTACTTAGATGTAGATGTCGTCAGATATGTGAACTCAGTGATCGTCTGTGCTGTCAACAACCATCTAAGTTGTCCTAATGTCCTTTACAGAGGCAATCGACCTCAAAAAAGCTCTACTGGGGCTGACCTTTTTCACACTTCCTGACAAGAGAGGAAAAATCCTTTACATCCAGGAGCAAAACAAACTGAATATTAGACTCCCAAATCATACTGTTGCTCACTACTTTACAAAGACTACTAATTTACAAAGACTCGATTAAATATGCTAAATTAACAAAATGATTAAACCAATATACAGCAGCAATGTCCTGCGGGGATCAAAACAGTTGACACCACCAGGGGCTGTAGCTATAGCAACCACCACTCCCGATTATCGGCCCCCATGGAGCTCCGCCATATAAAACCTGACCTCCATCCTATAACAACCATGTCACACAAGCATCCAATTAGGAACAAAACGGAGATAAAGCAGCAAGTGAAACATTTCACCGAAATGATGTCAACTGTTAGCAGAGGAGCAGGCCAATTAAATCACCGCAGTAGACAGACAGCCCTAAGGAGCCCAGTTAATGAACTGCACCGCACAATTCTCTTGCTTACCAATTAATATAGCAAAATATGATTGGGCTTTCACGGCCTGCTTGCTTCGGCGTTCATCTCTGCACATCATCTATTTTATCTGTGATGACTGCCTGCTCTTCATAAATTGTGGCGTGTGTGTTTTAGCAGACAGATCGTCAGTGTCAGCGTGTCCTAAAACATGACAACTACAAAATGAATTTAAAACCACCAAAGACACATTGACTGAATTGGAGTGGTAATTTGCTCTGTAATGTCACCATCACTCCTTGTAATTAGATGTTAACATGGCATCATTCATAATTAGCATTTACAAATTCGATATTTTAAATTATTATAAGCTTAACCAGCTGCAAATAAAGCCTGTTTTACACTAGCTAAAACCCCCAGGAAAACCCTCCAAGGGCTGTCTGTAATATAGCAAAAGACGATTGGGCTTTCTGTAATGGGAACACATTCACCTGAGTCAGTCTCAGGTCATAGTCCTCTGCAACGGCCACGGGTTGTTACGGACTTCACCACTAATCGGCAGTGATTTGAACAAAAAACCCAAGTGAAAGTGTGACTCAGTGATAACAGGCATGGCACAAGTAACTGAGGACCGGAACAAAACTCTTATAAAGACGTTACAAGAGTGATCAAGACTCGTCTAACTTATCAAATGTTCTGCTCTGCTTTCAGTCAGTCAGATGTTTTCAGTTCTTTTGTCTTTACCCATTCAAGTTTAAAAAAAAAAAAAAAAAAATCAAGTTAGTATAGGATAGGAAGGAGTATGGCTGTGTTGTGAGACATGTATATGTTGGACACTGCATATGTGATTTAACCACGATGAAGGAAAGCCAGCCCCCTGCGGTGCGGAGCCACAGAGCCTGGACCCCCTGCGGAGGACAGGGGACAGAAGACTTCCTGACCACTGAGGCTCGGGAAGAGAGAAGGGGGAGTTATGTAAATAAAAGGCTAATGAATGTGAATAAAGAGATTTTGAGAGAGATGTGTGATTTCCCCCGCGAGGGAAATGGTTTGATGTCAGAATGTTTAAATGAGAGAACTTTGGTGTGTTCACTCTCTTTGTTCGCTACTCAAGAATGAGAGCAGACAGTGGAATGATTTCTTGAATAAACTGGAATGAAAGACAATTCGGTTTCGTTATTCAAGTCTCCCCACATTGGTGACTGACGACGTTGAGAATGAACGAAGAAATTCTCAGGGTCCCGGACTCACAGCGCTCAGAGCTGGCGAGCGCAGTGGCCGTTAAGCTGCCTGATTTCTGGCAGGATAACCCACGGTCGTGGTTTCTGCAAGCAGAGTCGCAGTTCGCGCTCGCAGGAGTAACGGTGGATGACACTAAGTTCCACCATGTCATCGCTAAACTGGACAACAGCACAGCTCGGTGCGTGCAAAGCTTGGTGGAGCAGCCACCCGCGACCGACAGGTACGGCAAGCTGAAATCCACCCTCATCAAGTTTTTCACCCCCTCGGCTGAAGTGAGGGCGAGGAGGATCCTGTCTTTGCTAGACCAAGGTGGACACAGGCCGAGCGCCCTTATGGAGGAGATGATACAGCTGAGAGGGTTGGACAACGATGATTTCATTTTTCAGTTCATCTTCCTCTCCAACCTCCCGGCGCATGCGAGAAGCACGCTGGCCGGCAAAAAGTGTCACACCCTGGAGGAGTTCCGGGAGCTGGCCCAGGAGGCAGATGGGATCCTGGACGCCTGCGGCGGGCAAGCAACCACAGCAGCGACCCGAGACAGCGGGGAGCCAGAGGCGGCAGAACCAGACTGGCCGACGACGGCGGCAACACGGCCGCGACGAGGGGGAGCCAATAGCCCGGCGGCAGAGGCGCGGGCACGACACAGCGGAGGAGAAGATCTCTGCTTTTACCATCGGAGGTTCGCAGAGAAGGCACGCAGGTGTGTGCCGCCCTGCATCTTCAGGAGTTCGGGAAACGGCAAGTCCGGGGGTCGCTAGCAGCTTCGACCCTCGGAGAACGCAACAAGCTGCTCTACATCACGGATGCGCGCTCCGGACGAGAGTTCCTCATCGACACCGGAGCACAAGTGAGCTTCATCACCCCAACATACGCGGACCGGGTGGCTGGACCCCACGGTAGCGGAGCTACAGCGGCAAATGGCTCGAACATCAACACCTACGGGAGAAGGACCTTGCCTTTATGCTTACATGGCCGCATATATGAATGGACTTTTGTGATAGCGGCGGTGAGTTTCAACATGTTGGGCGCGGATTTTTTGTGTTCACACAATCTGTTAGTTGATCTTGCTAATAGACGGCTGGTAAATGCACTCTCTTTTTACTCTCTCCCCTGTTCAGCTCGAGTGTCCCCGCCACCAGTACAGACCCACGTCGCTACAGCAGGAGGTAAGTTTCACACACTCCTCACCCAATTTCCAGCGCTCACTGTGCCCACTTTTTCAGCGACGGTCGCGAAGCACGGGGTGAAACACTTTATCCCCACTTCTGGTCCTCCCGTGTTTGCAAAAGCTCGGCGCTTGGATGCAGTTAAGCTCGCCATTGCGCGCGAGGAGTTCGCCAGCCTGGAGAGGCTGGGCATCGTTCGTAGGTCGAAGAGCCCATGGGCTTCGCCGCTGCACATGGTACCGAAAGCCGATGGCTCCTGGAGACCGTGCGGGGATTACCGCAGGCTAAACAACGCTATGGCGCACGATCGTTATCCCATCCCACACATTCAGGATTTTTCGGTGCACCTGGCGGGGGCGCGCATTTTTTCAAAGATTGATCTAGTTCGCGGCTATCACCAAGTCCCGGTCCAACCGGAGGACATTCCTAAAACAGCGGTAATAACCCCGTTCGGACTTTTCGAATTTTTACGCATGCCGTTTGGTCTCAAAGGGGCGGCGCAAACATTTCAGCGGATGATGGATGCCGTGTTACGCGATCTCCCTTTCGTGTTTGTGTACCTCGACGACATTTTGGTCGCGAGTACTTCAGAGGACGAACACGAAACGCACCTCACAGCAGTTTTTAGGAGGCTGGGAGAGCACGGCTTAATAGTTAACCCAGCCAAGTGCCAGTTCGGCGTCGAGCGGATCGATTTTTTGGGTCACCGCGTCTCCCCGGAGGGAGCGGTTCCGTTACCAGAGAAAGTACGCGCGGTAGCGGATTTTCCCCGTCCACAAACGGTCAAATCACCACAGGAATTCTTGGGGATGGTGAATTTTTATAACCGATTCCTGCCCCACGCAGCTCAAATCATGCAACCGTTATATGCCGCGCTCAAAAAACAAAAACCGACCCAGGCGGTCGAATGGTCCCCGGAGCGGGAGCGCGCGTTCACAGAGGTTAAAAAAGCCTTGGCTGACGCTGCGCTCCTGGCCCACCCAGACCCTGCAGCACGTATCGCGCTGACGACAGACGCTTCAGATTTAGCCATAGGGGCCGTTATTGAGCAACAGGTAGCCGGAGTTTGGCAGCCTTTGGCTTTCTTTAGCAAATCTTTAAGCGCGGCTGAACGAAAATACAGCGCGTTTGACAGAGAACTGTTGGCGCTGCATTTGGCTATTCGTCATTTCCAGTTCTGGCTGGAAGGACGGTGCTTCACCGCTTATGTGGACCACAAGCCGCTCACATACGCCATGGCCAAAATTTCAGACCCGTGGTCCGGCAGGCAGCAGAGGCAGCTGGCCGCAATCTCGGAATTTACCACTGACATTAGGCACGTCGCGGGCAAATTCAATGTAGTAGCGGATTGTCTCTCACGCGCGTTCACGACCCCAACACACGCAGAGGCAGAACGGGCCACCGTGACCGCGCCGCAGGAGAGCGGCACGGTGGCGCGCGCAGCCCCGGTGCACGTGGGTATAGATTACGCAGCCATGGCAGCGGACCAGGGGGCGGACGCAGACGTGCGCGCGCTCCAGTCTGGACCAACAGGGTTGAGGCTGGAGAGCAAGTGTTTACAAACCGGTATGCCCCCCCTGATCTGCGACATGTTGACGGGGCGCCCGCGTCCGGTGGTTCCGGCCACGTGGCGCCGCCGTGTTTTTGACTCGGTCCACTCACTGGCGCACCCGGGGGTGCGCGCGTCGGTGAAACTAGTGGCGGAAAAGTTTGTTTGGCCGTGCCTGCGCAAGCACGTGAAGGAATGGGCAAAAACCTGCATTTCCTGTCAACGGGCCAAAATTCACAGGCACACAAGAACCCCGTTAGAACCGTTCCGCATTCCGGCCAGAAGGTTCGACCATGTGCACGTCGACCTTGTGGGCCCCCTACCGGCATCACAGGGGTTCACGTATCTTTTGACAATGGTGGACCGCACCACACGTTGGCCGGAAGTGGTCCCACTTGCGACGACCACGGCCGCGGAGGTGGCTCGCGTTTTTTTAACGGCTTGGGTGGCGCGTTTCGGGGTTCCGTCGGACATTACGTCCGATAGAGGACCGCAATTCATCTCTGAGCTGTGGTCAGCGATGGCCAACGGCTTAGGAGCCAAAATTCACCGCACTACGGCTTACCACCCTCAGGCCAATGGTTTATGCGAGCGTTTTCATAGGTCTTTGAAGGCAGCACTCAGAGCGTCGCTCACGGATGCAGATTGGGTGAATAAACTTCCATGGGTTTTATTAGGGTTGCGTTCTGCGCCTAAAGAGGACTTAGACGCCTCCCCAGCGGAGCTGGTATTCGCACAAACTCTGAGGCTGCCGGGCGAGTTTTTACCAGAGCACCCAGAGCCCCCACCTCTCTCGGCTCTGGGACCGTTAGTCGGCACGGGGGCAGACACGCTCCCGGGTCCGGTTCATCACGCTTTTCCACGAGTTTTCGTCCCCAAGGCTTTGAAAAATGCCGATTTCGTTTTTGTCAGGCGCGAAGCCCTAAAAGCAACGCTCAAACCGCCTTACGAAGGGCCATTTCGAGTGCTGGAGGCAGGTGATAAGCAATTTGTGCTAGATTTTGGAGACAGAAAAGAGACAGTCAGTATTGACAGACTAAAACCTGCTTTTGTCATGAAGGACGTGTCTGTACCGGTCGCGGTGGCGCTTCGACGAGGCAGGCCCCCGCAGGGGGCAATTAATCACTCTCCCCCTCAGTCAACAGAGCCGAAGCAGAAACGCACCGCAGGCAAGGCGGGGCCAACGCACAGCAGATTCGGCAGACGGCTGAAGCCCAAGCGGCGCACAGACTGAATGTTGGTGTTGATTATTCAGTAGTGAGTAAGGTGCTATTTAATTTTAGGAATTAGTCTGTTCTTCATCGTTTGGGGGGGGGGGTTATATGGCTGTGTTGTGAGACATGTATATGTTGGACACTGCATATGTGATTTAACCACGATGAAGGAGAGCCAGCCCCCTGCGGTGCGGAGCCACAGAGCCTGGACCCCCTGCGGAGGACAGGGGACAGAAGACTTCCTGACCACTGAGGCTCGGGAAGAGAGAAGGGGGAGTTATGTAAATAAAAGGCTAATGAATGTGAATAAAGAGATTTTGAGAGAGATGTGTGATTTCCCCCGCGAGGGAAATGGTTTGATGTCAGAATGTTTAAATGAGAGAACTTTGGTGTGTTCACTCTCTTTGTTCGCTACTCAAGAATGAGAGCAGACAGTGGAATGATTTCTTGAATAAACTGGAATGAAAGACAATTCGGTTTCGTTATTCAAGTCTCCCCACATTGGTGACTGACGACGTTGAGAATGAACGAAGAAATTCTCAGGGTCCCGGACTCACAGCGCTCAGAGCTGGCGAGCGCAGTGGCCGTTAAGCTGCCTGATTTCTGGCAGGATAACCCACGGTCGTGGTTTCTGCAAGCAGAGTCGCAGTTCGCGCTCGCAGGAGTAACGGTGGATGACACTAAGTTCCACCATGTCATTGCTAAACTGGACAACAGCACAGCTCGGTGCGTGCAAAGCTTGGTGGAGCAGCCACCCGCGACCGACAGGTACGGCAAGCTGAAATCCACCCTCATCAAGTTTTTCACCCCCTCGGCTGAAGTGAGGGCGAGGAGGATCCTGTCTTTGCTAGACCAAGGTGGACACAGGCCGAGCGCCCTGATGGAGGAGATGATACAGCTGAGAGGGTTGGACAACGATGATTTCATTTTTCAGTTCATCTTCCTCTCCAACCTCCCGGCGCATGCGAGAAGCACGCTGGCCGGCAAAAAGTGTCACACCCTGGAGGAGTTCGGGGAGCTGGCCCAGGAGGCAGATGGGATCCTGGACGCCTGCGGCGGGCAAGCAACCACAGCAGCTCCCCGCTGTCTCGGGTCGCTGCTGTGAGGTGCGTTTCGTGTTCGTCCTCTGAAGTACTCGCGACCAAAATGTCGTCGAGGTACACAAACACGAAAGGGAGATCGCGTAACACGGCATCCATCATCCGCTGAAATGTTTGCGCCGCCCCTTTGAGACCAAACGGCATGCGTAAAAATTCGAAAAGTCCGAACGGGGTTATATGGCTGTGTTGTGAGACATGTATATGTTGGACACTGCATATGTGATTTAACCACGATGAAGGAGAGCCAGCCCCCTGCGGTGCGGAGCCACAGAGCCTGGACCCCCTGCGGAGGACAGGGGACAGAAGACTTCCTGACCACTGAGGCTCGGGAAGAGAGAAGGGGGAGTTATGTAAATAAAAGGCTAATGAATGTGAATAAAGAGATTTTGAGAGAGATGTGTGATTTCCCCTGCGAGGGAAATGGTTTGATGTCAGAATGTTTAAATGAGAGAACTTTGGTGTGTTCACTCTCTTTGTTCGCTACTCAAGAATGAGAGCAGACAGTGGAATGATTTCTTGAATAAACTGGAATGAAAGACAATTCGGTTTCGTTATTCAAGTCTCCCCACAGGAGCTTTGTTTATAGGATCAGTCAGCACTGAGAATGGCTGTAGTGGTGTCAGTTTAATCATGATTAGTCTCATTAAGTGTGATTAATCACATGACTCATGATCAACTGGACACATCCTCTCTCGCCTATATGTTACCAGTAGCAAAATAATCGTGTCAATCATTCTCCGTATGATTAACTGACACGATGTGATTAAAACTGATTAAAACTAAAATAAAACACAATTAAAACTGACATCACTAATTGTTTGCCAAGGAGGTTTCATAACAGAGGTGAAAAAAAGCACCAATATGATGACAAAAAACATACATACTAGGGGTGGGCGGTGCACAAACTTGTTTGCTGGGGATCAAACTTGGGTCTGCTCACAGTGGGAAGCAGCCAATGGAGGGTTGTATAGATGTTAAATTGTCTTAATTATTTATTTACAACCCAAGAACTAAACTAGTTTTGTTGTGAAAGTAGCTTAATAGGAGTAAAGACAACACAGGTGAAGGTGGAATAAAACACAATTATACTATCTCCATTTCTCTTGCAATACAGTTAAAGCCTGCATATATTCCACAAGAAGAGAGAAATGTGTTCATTTTCGTGAGGTGGCAACAACAAGAACAAAGTTAGTTCTGGCCAGGGCATGTCATACTTCATAAGAAACTCAAACGCAGAACTCCCCGGAAATTCAAATTTCTGACTAATCACACGACAGTTGTCGGACACCACACAAGAAAAAAGTTCTGCCCAGATGTGTCAAGAACAAGCTCCAAGAACAAAATGACATCATTTTTTAGCCCTTGCAGCCCTGAGACAGAGAACAAATTTCGCTGTTCTTGCGGAGTATGTGCAGGTCTTTAGCCACATGGTGATGCTGGATATTTTCTCCTCAATTATAATTCTCATGGCTCTTTATGGCGGTGATTATTGAATTAATGTAGCTAATAAAGTAACCAGTGGTCCCCAGCCATGTGAGATGGAGAGCCAAGACCCTGCTGGTTTGCTCTTCCACTCAGTTCCTTCAGCAGGTGTTCTCACTGACCAGCAATCAGTGGGACAAAATTCAGGGAAATCACTGGTTGGAGGTAAAACCTGCAGGGTCTCGGCCCTCCATGGCACATGGTTGGGAAGAAAACAGTTAACAAACATGTGGTGAAGAAAAGAAAAGAAGAAAATTAATGATGGAAAGTAAATGTCAGACAGCTTTAAAGTTATTCCAAAATTCAAATAATACTGATAAAAGACACAATGACACGTCATACAGTCTCATACTATAACTCCCTAGTTTTTAGCTTCAGAACCGCAACATTTATTTCCATTTTTACATACATTTAAAACTGACATGTCTCTATCAGAAGCTGGATGGACGGACGGACAGACGGATGGATGCCTCCATCAAGCTGAATTTAAAAAAGCCGCTGTCTTAAAATAAAGTTAAAAAAAAAAAGTTTTTTCTACTTTAGGTTACGGTACTTTCAATATATTTCAGGACATTTATGGCTCATTTCACACTTTATTTCAGAATGTCTCCACAGTCAAAACCTTGGCCCATTCCAGCAGAGCGCTGGAATAAATGCTAATTCACACACTAGAAACAGAGGGAGCCAAGAAAATGATTAAATTAAGTGCACTTAACTTCATTTTTTAAAACACATAGTAAATATCCAAACATAGAGAGTTGAGTAGCAGATAATAAGAGTTGAGGCTGTACGTCTCTTCACATTCTGAAGCTGTAATGAACTTTTGCTGTGCATGTGAATCAATTAAAAAAAGACTTCCCGCTTTTATTCCTGGTTCAGCCGTAGCTGAACTGAAGACGTGTTTCAGTTTTGCTTTTGGTTTCTGTTCAGGACTCAGAGTGACGTGTCTTTCTCTTATGCTATGTGTGAAATGTCCACTCATTCCCTATCCCCTACTACTCATTATGTAGTGAATTCAAATGTAGGTGACTATACTGTATAGTGAACTCAACAGAACAATAAAAAATTGAGCTGCTTAGATTATTTCTTTGTGCCGTTAATTCTGTCATTATAGTGAAACAGGAAAACTTAACAGACTAAGGTAGTTGCGCGTAAAAAGTGAACACCTACTGCACACATGTTTTGTAGTAAATACACATTAAATCACACTAAATTAATTGATTTAATAAATAAAAATA
The DNA here is from genome assembly GCA_020510985.1 of Pholidichthys leucotaenia. Lineage (NCBI taxonomy): Eukaryota > Metazoa > Chordata > Actinopteri > Cichliformes > Pholidichthyidae > Pholidichthys > Pholidichthys leucotaenia. Next base: position 58,347,970 of record CM035843.1, on the reverse strand, counting down.
CTTTAAGGCAGTTTAGGTTGTGGCGCAGGCTCTCTTACCACTCCGTTGACTGTGCATTGCATTATGGATATATTGTAGTAATCATCAGTTGAACACTACTCTTTATATTGCATTGCGGGATATTTTGAGTGTACTATATTTGCGTGTGGTATCACGGATCATTTTGTGACTCAACTTATGAAGACTGATATTTTCTTCTTTTTTTTTTTTTTTTTACCTGTGACAGAGACTTCCTGAGACAGTTGATCTGGGCTGACTGGTCCGACTGTTCCTGGTCAGACAGAATCTGTTTGATCTTTTCTTTCTCTATGGCCACAGTGTTGAAGGCCGACTTCAGCAGCGAGTGAACTGCAGAAAAACACAACAACAACAATAAAAAAAAAAAGGCAACTTACTCATTGGCGTGCTAGTTCAAGGTCTCCTTAGGGTGCGCTCACGTTGGAGTGTCTGTTCGGTGCTGACCGAGGTTTGACCCCTACGTTCACTTGATAAGTGTGATCACTCCCTACTGTTCTGTAGAATGGAGCGTTTCCCCAGCTTTGGAACAGTTGGCAGAGGTAGTCTCAGGAACGGAAGGAATGCAAATGTTGGGATAAGGTGAAGAAGGTGTGCTTTTATTGTCAGAGACTCCTTAAAGAAGTCTGGCAACCATGCTAAACAAAAACAGTGTGAGTATGGGGTGGTGCAGGCCCCCTGCTGACAGAGGCGCACAGGGCCATTTCATTTTGCATGCCTGGCACCATTGAGAGCATGTCCTTAGATTCTCCTTGAAGGAATACCCCCACACCCACCCAAAAAAAAACATGATCTAAGACTTTTTTTAGTTCTTGTCCAGTCCAAAAACTGAATCCATTTTTAATATTGCCATTTGTGCTCCTTTATAATTGCACTATAACACCATCATTTGTCCTATTGAGCGTTTCTGAGCATCTTTACAAACATTTCCATAATTAAGTATTAGAATAATCTGGTGACTTGTTTGGACGAATGAGAACCATACTACAGTACATTACTTTTGCAATTAATCTCTTACTTAGGCACTTTTTCAAATGAGTAAGCTACAACTTTTTTAAATGTTCTGAAAGACCACTGCGTATGCAGTATTTCTGTCTTTCTCTGCCTCACTGCACACATTTGTTAGAATTGTGATTGTTATGGTAATGACTTATAACTCCACTTCTCGAAGAAGATGTCTAACCCTTTGATGGGCTTCATAATAGAAAAGATATTGAAATGAATAAGTATTTTCATTATTTTAGCCAGGCACAATGATAAGTGTGTCTGTTAACTTCAAACTACAGGAAGAGAACAATGCTGCTGCTACAGCTCTAAAGCAGCAATGGTTAGCTTCTTAAGTCAGCTGAAGTGTCACTCTGAATGAGATTAAAAACCCCACTGATGGTTATGAGGTAGATGGAACACTACTAACATCAATTCTTTACACAATAACGTAAATTCAGCACATCAAGAGCAACATGTACACCAGGCCACACATCCACTGCACATTATCAGTTAATTATAAATGAATGTGATTGCAAAAGTACTCTAACACAATGCTTTCTTAGTAGGTAATGCAGCAATGTAACTTCTTCCTGATAGTAATTTTGTAATGCAACATGCTACCTTGAAAAGTAATGTTTCCAACATGTGCAGATTTTCATATTTTTTTCTGAGCAAAAATTACACCTAAAGAAACCAGTGTGTCTTTTAATTAGGTCCCTTGTCTTATACATGTGTGTTATTGGGTTGGTTAGTTAAGAAAAAAAATAGGAAGTACAGTATATTGTATGTACAGTATCTCACAAAAGTTAGTACACCCCTCACATTTTTATAAATATTTTATTACTGTATATCTTTTCATGGGACAACACTGAAGATATGACACTTTGATATAATGTAAAGCAGTCAGTGTACAGCTTGTGTAACAATGTAAATTTGCTGTCCCCTCAAAATAACTCAACACACAGCCATTAATGTCTAAACCGCTGGCAACAAAAGTGAGTACACCCCTAGTGAAAATGTCCAAATTGTGCCCAATTAGCCATTTTCCCACCCCGGTGTCATGGGACTCGTTAGTGTTACAAGGTCTCAGGTGTGAATGAGGACCGGGTGTTTTAAATTTGGTGTTATCGCTCTCACACTCTCTCATACTGGTCACTGGAAGTTCAACATAGCACCTCATGGCAAAGAACTCTGAGGATCTGAAAAAAAGAATTGTTGCTCTACATAAAGATGGCCTAGGCTATAAGAAGACTGCCAACACCCTGAAACTGAGCTGCAGCACGGTGGCCGAGACCATACAGCGGTTTAACAGGACAGGTTCCACTCAGAACTGTCATATTGAGAGAATGGTCAGCTCACGTGCAGGGTGCCACACCAGAGAAAACACACACACGACACAGAGAAGCTACGTTTAACCACAATTTATTTATCCAAAAGGGAATGCAGATTTAGGGAAAGATGCCACTTGCCAGAGGAGGACTCAGCCTGTAAGAAGGAGACGAGAGCTGGTTAGTAGGAAGAGGGAGACCGGGAAGGGGGAATGACAAAATACAACTTATGAGAGCTGAGCAGAGAACCTGACAGAGAGACCCAGCAGGAATAGATGAACCAGCGGGATGAAGTTGGCAGGGAGTAGGAAAGGAGTGGAGCTGGGTGAGGTGTCTGACCGGGTGGAGATAGGCAGCTGAAGCGGTGATGAGGGTGATAGAGCAGGTGAGCACACAACAAGCCCCAGAGACACACTGTAAAGATGGCAGCAACCTGGGAAAAGGAGGAGAAGAGGAATTAGGCACAGCTCATCAGAATGTGAATATAGACGTACTTGCTTGCTTTAGAAGGCAGTATACCCAATGAGCCAGCGCTGAAGCATTCACGAATTGGTCCTTACAAGCGCTGGCAAGGCAAAGACAGCAGGTGCATCCACTTACGCAGGTGTGTTGATTACCTGCGGAGCCGGGGAACCTCTCGCAGGAAGGGAGGGGGGCGCATGCTCACCTGATCATGACAAGAACAGGCCTGGCATGGTTGACCAAAGAAGCTGAGTGCACGTGCTCAGCGTCATATCCAGAGGTTGTCTTTTGAAAATAGACGTATGAGTGCTGCCAGCATTGCTGCCCAAGTTGAAGGGGTAGGGGTGTGTGTGTGTGGAGGTCAGCCTGTCAGTGCTCAGACCATACGCCACACACTGTATCAAATTGGTCTGCATGGCTGTCGTCTCAGAAGGAAGCCCCTTTTAAAGATGATGCACAAGAAAGCCCACAAACAGTTTGCTGAAGACAAGCAGATTAAGGGCATGGATTACTGGAACCATGTCCTGTGGGCTGATGAGACCAAGATAAACTTATTTGGTTCAGATGGTGTCAAGCATGTGTGGTGGCAACCAAGTGAGGAGTACAAAGACAAGTGTGTCTTGCCTACAGTCAAGCATGGTGGTGGGAGTGTCATGGTTTACTGCTGCATGAGTGCTGTCGGCACTGGGGAGCTACAGTTCATTGAGGGAACCATGAATGCCAGCATGTACTGTGACATACTGAAGCAGTGCATGATCCCCTCCCTTCGGAAACTGGGCCGCAGGGCAGTATTCCAACATGATAACCACCCCAAACACACGTCCAAGACGACCACTGCCCTGCTAAAGAAACTGAGGGTAAAGGTGATGGACTGGCCAAGTATGTCTCCAGACCTAAACCCTATTGAGCATCTGTGGGGCATCCTCAAACGGAAGGTGGAGGAGCGCATGGTCTCTAACATCCACCAGTTCCGTGATGTCGTCATGGAGGAGTGGAAGAGGATTCCAGTGACAACCTGTGAAGCTCTAGTGAACTCCATGCCCAAGAGAGTTAAGGCAGTGCTGGAAAATAATGGTGGCCACACAGAATATTGACACTTTGGGCACAATTTGGACATTTTCACTTAGGGGTGTACTCACTTTTGTTGCCAACAGTTTAGACATTAATGGCTGTGTGTTGAGTTATTTTGAGGGGACATCAAATTTACACTGTTATACAAGCTGTACACTGACTACTTTACATTGTATCAAAGTGTCATATCTTCAGTGTTGTACCATGAAAAGATGTAATAAAATATTTACAAAAATGTGAGGGGTGTACTCACTTTTGTGAGATAGTGGACATTGATACTGTATGTGTGTGTTTAATGGTATGTAACTGTTGTGATGAGGAGTTTGGGTTTGAGGTTGTATTTTATATGATGTCATAGTCAAAAAAAAATTGGCACCCCTGCATTTCTGTCAAATAACACACTCCTCCTAGAAACAAATGCTTTGGTTGTCTCATGTTTATTTTGTTTGCATTGGAACAGCGCCAAAAATCAGAGAAAAAAGACAACAGTGAGACATTCCTCATAGAACTCTAAAAATGCATAGGAGAAAAATGATATTTGGTAATACAGGCTTTTGTAGAAATAATCGATATGAATCACTTTTTGTAAAAATATGGGTGGCTGCCAGTGGTGCCCCTCAGCCTCTGTTTGTTGTTGACATGTAGTTTATATGGCATTTTGACTTTGACCTTTGAGTCCCAAAACCATAGGCAGATGTCAGGGTGACAAAATGAACCTGTGTACAAAGTTTGGTGACCCTAGCTTTGCTTGTTTTATAGCAATAGGTCACTTGGGAAGCTAACACTGACCTTTGACCTTATGACCCCAAACTCATAGTCAGAGGTCTTAGGGTGAGCATGTGTCCCAAGTTTGGTGACCCTAGCTTTACTCATTCTATACTAATAGTGCAAAGAGAATGTTAACATTGACCTTTTGACCCCAAACCCAAAGTCAGAGATCAGGGTCTAAGCCATCCAAGACTTGTCTTAGGCATGATGATATAGATTTGAAAAGGCTACATCATTCCTTTCTGTAGTTATCGCGTTACAAGATTTAGGGAAACTGACCTCTGAGGTCAGAGGTCACCCAAATTCAAACTCGTCTGAGATTTTTCATAGATACACCCATGGCATCAATTTGAAAAGCCCACATCATTTCTTTCTCAAGTTATCGCGTTCACAAGGTAGGTGCTGATGTTGCCACTGATACTGTTGCCCATCCACCCGGCAGGGTGACGACAAAACCCCTTCAGCCTTTAAAGGCTGAGGGGTAAAAATTACTGACTTTCTTACATATCTCAAATGGAATTTTGTACCACTATTCTTTTACCAACTGCACATGGTCTCTCAGATTTGAAGTGCTCCTTCTGCCAACTGCTGTTTTGGGATCTCTTCTAAGATGCTCTGTGGGATTTATGCCTGGCTGGACTCATTGCCGACCATTTCAGAACTCTCCAGCACTTTGTCTTAAATCATTCTGGCTGCTTCTGCAGTACGCTTTGGGTCACTGTACTGCTGTAACACCCATAACTTCTGATGGAAACCCACCACTCTGACACTGGGCCTTAAGCTGAATTTATGCTCCCGCATCCACACAACATAGCTGCGATGGTGGCGACGCAGCAGCATCTCCCCTGAGGTGAACGTCAGCGATGCAGACCACAAGAGCTGTGATTGGTCCTCTTTGTCTCCTCCTTCACATTTCCTGGTTCTCGTCTCTGCTCCGCTCTGTTCGTTCACAGTGGCACAACTTCCAAAGCGATTCAGTTAAACAATGGTCCAAATTCAAAAGAATATTTAGGAAGTGAGCACATACAGAACATTTTATGACTCGTCCTAACCCCAGTAATTACGCAGATTGTCAAATAATGGCAGGGGCGGTGGTCGCACGCACCGTTTTCTCAGACTTCTTCTTATTTTTCCTCTGTGCAGTGATCGTATGGAAAGTTGCTTTTTAACATTTATTAACTCCAACTCCATGACAATCTGCTCTTGTCTGTTGCTAATTAATAAACAAAAACACGACAAACACAAATCACTCTACACATCGACTGAAACCCGTTTTTGTAACGGAACAACCCATTCCACCCAACACACAAGAAAAAATTGCCGATCACCACATTGGCGACGTACGGCGGTAATGGCGTCAATGTGATGCATGTGCATAAATCCAGGTTTAGGTTGACCACATAATTCTTTAGTAATCTTCAGATTTCATAATGCCACGCACACAGTTAAGACATCCAGTGCCTGAAGTATCAAAGCAATCCCAAAACATCAGTGAACCTCCACCATGTTGGCCTGACCATCAGAGCTTATTAATACTGAGGATGCAGCTATGCTCATGCATAGATGCACAGGTGTTGAGACCCAGATTTGACTGCTCTGGAACAGTGTGAGTCTCAGTGGGGACGGAACAAGGTGAGTTATGGTCTGAACGTGGTGGGATTGTTACACCATCCTAGTAGATCTAAAAACATGTGATCACATGGGCAATTTAGCAGGATCACTAGAAATAATTTCTAAATATGGTAATTTGTATAACTTTTAAAAGTTAGTTTAATAAGTTTCTTCTATTACTTTTCAATGTATTGCCTGGACGGGCACTAGATACATTTCTTCACTATTCAACAAACTCCACCTATAGACCTGCTGACAATTGACTGGCGCCTAGCGGCTGCCCCGGCCTTGGATGCGCTCTGCAGAGCGTGCCCAAATGCCAAGTCATGTTTCGTTACCTTGTATTCATACATGTGTAATGACAATAAAGTTGAATCTCATCTCATCTCATCTCACAAGTCCCACACGCAGATTTCAAAACTACAGAATGATCTGTTTTCAGTCACTGATACTAAACAGTGGAAAACTTTGTCATCAACTACTAGCTCCTTCTCCTTCTGCAATTATTTTAAAACTTGTCTCGTTTATGTCTGACAAAAAAACATTCTGGCTCTTGTTTGCATTTTTTCTGTTGCTTACTCAGTGATGTAATATATTAAAATTTTATCCAGATGGCCTATACTCTCAATATTTGCTTACATTCTGATGTATGTTTACTATGATGACTTTGAAAAATGATGGACTGCAACAGGCTGTTTCAGAGACTCACCGAGGGATATCTTTTACAATAACAGAGCAGTGGCTACAGTCTTTCTGTCCGGAGCATCAGTTAGTTACCACATGTAGAGATGTCACAGTTGGCATGCCTATAAATCTTCAAATTTTACTGTCTGCAGCATAAATGGGAAGTCTCTACCCTTCACCATTACTGAAAGATTTAAATATTTGGGGGTCTAGATAGCTATTTCATCCAGTCTCTACCCTACAAATGATGGTTCTGTCTAGTCAGCATAAGAGAAGTGCTCTGTTAACAAAACCTTTTTTAAATGTTTTATATTGATCATTGCATAGAGCGTAATAACATGAAAACATGCTTAAAATGACATTTGTACCAAATGGAATCCCATGAGCAACAGTTATTCATAAAATAAATAAGGATTAGTATGAATTGTGAATCATGCACAGCAACTCTAGTCTAGAGCTGGAAAATACTGTTCCTCCTTTATGAACAGCCTTGTGTACTCCCGGTCTACCTTTCTGAGCCATAACGCAGAATTCCTCCTGAAGTTTAATGTGGTCACTGGCACACTCCACGTTATCGGTCAGGCGGCACATGGGGGGCTGAAAGTCTACCAGCTCAGCACAAAGGTTGGGGTTGGACGAGTGGAGGCGAACCGGGGACATACTGGCAGACAGAGGAACCTGCAGAGAGACAGAGGACATCCACCGGGGACAAACGTCAGTCACCTGAGTGGCACAGTAATGGTGGTGTGTTTTAGTGTGTGTCTGACAGCCAGAAACATTTGTGAGAGCCAAAACGTTTGGCCAGTGGGATTAGATATTGTCAGCGTGTGTTACAATGATGGCACACCAAAGGAGCAACAGCATTCTACTTGCATTAGTTTCCTGAAAATGACTTTAAATGAAACTTCCGCACCTTTACACAGGGGTAGAGATTGTTGAGAGATCAAGTCAATTTTTGATCTCAATGGTCCACCAATGATCTCCGTCTGTGTAAAGACGCCCTTAAAAACAACTCATCTAACAGGCTGTTTTGTTTTCCCATCACGCATTAACTTAGGAGGCCATTACACCGAGGTAGTTCTCAGTACATTCTGGAAGATATGACAAAATGGGGTAAAACTGAGTGGGAACCGAATGGATGTTATTGACACTTATTATGATCTGAGTAAAAACCCCATGAATGGGAAGGGTGATCCAGAACTTCAAGCATGTTCAATAATTTCTCCTGACCGTCCCATCCAAAAAAGACGTGATCGCCACACTGCAAACGGAATTGCCACACTTCAAATGTGATAGAAACATGTCGAGAACCAGCAAAATGCAGTATAGTCGTGGAACAATTAGACATACAGCATGCTTGGAATTATATCTTAACTATTTTTTAATTATTCACAAGTGTTTCCATTAGAAAAAAATATAGTAAAATGAAAAAAAAAATCAGTTTGTATCAGATATTATCATAACCGCTGCCCTTTTTTTCTCCACACTGACCAATGGGCAACCTCAGTGGCGGTCTGCTGTTGGAATGTCACTGCAGGGGCTTTGGCTTTCAATGCAACAGGTAAGCCTTACAGATAAAAATACAGCCATGGACATGAGTTTGTTTCATGAGCCTGTTTCATGAGTTTGTTTTTTAAAATAATTCTGTTAAACCACAATTCAAAAGCATTGTCTGATTTTCACTGGTTTATTTTCATAAAATTTTTATTTATTACCACTTTTGTCAGATTCAAGTTATTTCTGTGACCATTGTGGGTTTTTCTTTCATTAACAGAGGGGTACCAACAATTTTGTTCACGGCTGTAATCATCAAATTTACAACCAAGGACAATTTTACAGACTGAAATACATCCCTAAAATGATGCTTACCTTTGCTGAATGATGAACAAAAAAAAAATCACTGTGGAGCAGCTGAAATAAAAATGTTTTAAATCCAGTTGTGTGCAGTTCCTCACCTTTTTTCATATTTGTATGCTAATCCTTTTCTAAAAGTTTTGACTGAAGACTACTTATCAAATATTCTAATCAGCTGTCTGTAAGTCAGATTTTTTTACTGCGTGCAATGTACACAGGTTATTTATTTATGACTTGCTCATTCTTTTAATTAAAAAAAGCAATTAGGTTATATCTACTTTGGGGGGGATCTGGGATTTATAGTTGTAGTTAATTAACAGTCCCTCTGAGTAAAACTCCTACTTGTCATCTGTTAATGAAAATGATGATATGAAAATAATAGAAGCAACTGTTATGTGTACAGCTTGAAGCAGTGAATGGGAATGACAACTGGTAAGAATGTGGTGCCGTTCGGCTAGAACGCAACGGAGATATCCATTTTGAACGTACTAGAGACTCAGCGAGGATGCAGTGATGATGTTCTGGACTGAGTAACAACTAGTTTGATTGAGATGGTTGAGTTAGGAACTGTGTAACAACGATTTAGAATGGAGTGAACTGGGTCAGGAACAGGTTTTAACTGGGTAATGACAGGGTTGAACTTGTCAAGAACTGATTAAAAACAAGATGGATGGCTACTTTTCCTGTTTTGAACGTTGTAAAATCAGATGGACTTCTTTCAAACCGTGTAACGATGTAGTGGTGTTGTGTTTGAGGCATTTTTTTCACCCAAAATTTCCCGTTTTCACCCTGTTTCATCAATTTCTAAGGATGGGATAGGATGTTCTGAGAATGAGTTTGTTGTGATGGGCCTCTTACCATAATTCAACTTCTCTTGGACTATATATTAAACAAATATGAGGATTTGTTATTTGTCACTATTTATATATGAATGGTTTTAGTAAGTCCATAAAAGTGTGTAGAAGCACATTTTGCTTCTTCGGGCAGCACAGATTCATATTTTAGGTGAGATAAGAGTAAACTAGCAACAGACATTCAATGGCACACAACACTAACACGTGCCAGTTGCAGTGCAGCACAAAGAAAAAAATCAAATAAATAAAAAGAAGACTATGCAAAACATTTTCATTAAGCTGTGTCTCTTTTGTACCGGGGTGTTCTTTAAAAGCCCTGGGAGCTGACTTCCGGTTATGGCTGCCACGTAGGACGGACGTGTCTCGCTCTGCTCTGCTCCTGGAGAAAAAAAATCGGCAAATAACTCTCTCATTTGGGACAGAACGTATCCCAGCATTTGGGCGAGGATATGTCGGCGAAGCCTAAGGCTGGAAAACCAGGAAAAGGAAAAAGCGAGCCGCCGAAACAGTCCAAATTAACGGACTTTCAGGTCTGTGACACAGCAAACAAAACTCCATATATGGCGGAGGAGGCTGGCAACGGTGCGATGTCTGCGGGGGGAGGCGCAGATGCGCTGATGGCTGCCATGAGTTCAATGAGAGCGGACTTTTCCTCTAGATTTGATGGGATTATGACAGCGTTGGAAGGAATAAGAAAGGAATTGGGTGACTGTGTAGAACGAACGGCGCAGATGGAGCTCCGTCTCGCTAGTGCTGAAGATGACGTCACCCGTCTTCAATTAAAGGTGCGCACTTTGGAAAAAAAAAAAAAATCTCTGGAAGATAATATTTTGGATTTGGAATCTCGGTCGAGACAGAATAATTTGAGGCTGGTGGGTCTTCCAGAGGAATCAGAAGGTCGGGACGTATGTTCCTTTCTGGAAAAGTGGATTCCGGAGGTGCTGGGCAGCGAGGAGTTGCAATCAGCAGTGGTTCTGGAAAAAGCACATCGTATTGGCCCACGGAGAGATAAGGGACCGCCGAGGACCTTAATTATGAAGTTTCTTAGCAACAGAGACAGGATGAAGATCTTCAATGCTGCACGAGCTAAAAAAGGAGAGATTAAACACCAGGACCAGCAGGTGCGGTTCTACCCAGATTTGGCCACAGGAATCCAGCAATTGAGGAAGCAGTTTGATCCCGTACGTAAGGAGCTGCGCAACCTTGGGATTCGTCATGGTGTAATCTATCCTGCGAGACTGCTGACCACGTATGAGGGCAGAACCCACATCTTCAAGACCCCAGAGGAGGCGCAGGAGTTCATCAAGAAGATCAAAGAAGAAGAAGAGACTGGTGGGAGCTAAGCATGAACAAAATATAAGGTAGAATAATTAAGCATTTGCACAGGCATCTGACTGACTTGAAGTAAATAGTAAGTTTACAAAATATAGATTGTATTATATATTAAAAAAACAAAACAAAAACAAAACAAACAAAAAAAAAAACTATGATGTACAAAGTTGTTAAAAATTTTGGAGTTAAGTTGGAAAACTACAGAGGAGAGTTAATGTTACGTCATTAAAAGCAGTAGAGTTAGGGTGATTGGGAGGATGAAGAAGGAGTGGCTTAGGCTGTTCCCCGTGGGTGTGGAACGGTCGATGGCTATATCGGGAGACAGAATTTTTCTTTTGATTTTGGGGGGTTTGCCACAAGTGTGGGAAGGGGAAATTTGTTTGTGTGTAGTTTGTAGGATGAATGTTCAACCACTCATGTTTTTGCTTCTCTGTATGAGCATGTTTACACTGCAAGGTAATCCCAAACTCTCTATTGATCATGGACCAAAGTGTTAATCTTAATTTAACTTCATGGAATTGCAGAGGTCTACAAAATTTAAAAAAACTTAAACAAGTTATGAATAAAATAAAGGACATGGGTTCAAGAATTGTGTTTTTACAAGAAACTCATCTGATAGAGGAGGATGTTAAAAGAATTAGGAGTAGATGGCAGGGAAGTGTATTCACCTCTTCATTTTCATCCCGAGCCAGGGGAGTTATGACTCTCATACATAAATCAGTTCCTTTTCAAGTGAAAAATGTAATTGGAGACAAATTTGGAAGATATGTAATCATTCAAGGTTCTTTGCTATTAGAAAATATAAATCTTGTGAACTTATATGGTCCCAATATAGATGATCAGAAGTTCTTTGCTAATTTATTTCTCATCTTATCATCACTTACAGGGCAACATATAATAGCAGGGGATTTTAATTGTACATTGAATCCAGGTGTGGATAGATCAACAGGACTGGATTGTACGCACATTGGATGTAGGATGACTATTAATCATTTTATGAAAGAATTGAGATTGTTAGATATATGGAGAGAAATGAAACCACAAGTTAAAGCCTATTCTTGTTATTCCAGTACCTACAAGACATTCTCACGTATTGATTATTTTTTGATTTCCACAGAATTAAGGTCCAAGATTCAAAACTGCTTTTATGATAACATCGTGATCTCTGATCATGCACCCTGTTGTCTAATATATGTAGATAAAAAATTGACAAAGGAATCAGGTAGATGGCAATTTCAGCATAAATGGCTTCAGGATGAGGAATTTGTCAAGTATATAGAAAAACAGATAGACGAGTTCTTTGACATCAATACTACACAAACATCAGCATGTGTAAAGTGGGAGGCTTTCAAAGCTTTTATTAGGGGACATATTATTAGTTATACAGGATCAAAATCTTAGAAGACTCGAGAGGAGAGAGCTAAATTGGAACATAAAATAAAAAGTCTTCAGGAAAAAGTGTATGCAGGAAGTGACCCAAGGTTGGAGAATGAATTACTGATTTTGAGAGCTGAATACGACAAAAAATCAGCGAATAGAGCTGCCTCGAGTCTTCTAAGATTGAAACAATCTTTTTATGAACAAGGTGAAAAATCAGGAAAATTATTAGCATGGCAGATTAAACAATTGGAAATTAAAACACCAATTACCAGTATTATAAGTAATGGACAGGTAGTTATAGATCCTTTAGAAATTAATAGAGCCTTTAAAGATTACTATGAAAAATTATATGATACCAAAAATGAACCTGATTTAACAAAACTAAATGGGTTTTTGAACGAACTATCTATACCGTGTATTCCAAATGAAAACAGGGAGATATTGGAGTCTAAAATTAGTCAAGAAGAAGTTGGGCTAGCCATTGATAATATGAAATCAGGAAAAAGTGCAGGACCAGATGGTCTTCCAGTTGACCTTTATAAAAAATTTAAGAATAAATTAATAAAACCTTTTTTGGAAATGGTTTTAGAAGCATTTCAAAATAATAATTTACCATCATACATAAATAATGCCTTAATTATACTGCTGCCAAAACCAGGTAAGCCCTCTAATAAATGTGAAAATATGAGACCAATAAGCCTATTAAACGCCGACCTTAAGATAATCTGTAAAATTTTAGCAAGACGAATACAAGAAATTTTACCAAATATTATTAATCGAGATCAGAATTGCTTTATAAAGGGTAGACAAGGCTTCCATAATGTAAGAAGACTATTTAATATTATTTATTTTAATAAAGAAGCACCGGATACAGCTCTCCTATCATTGGACGCCGAAAAGGCCTTTGATAGAGTTGAATGGCCCTTTCTTTTTGAAGTCCTACAAAGGTTTGGACTTGGAAATAATTTCATAAAATGGGTTCAAATAATATACAATAATGCTACAGCAGAAATCCTAACAAATAACAATATTTCAAAACCAATAAAAATCAATAGAGGATGTCGACAAGGCTGTCCACTTTCACCTTTACTGTTTACTATGGCAATTGAACCTTTAGCGATAGCGATACGTTTACATTCACAAATATATGGAATTAAAGTTGGACCAACAGAACATAAAATCTCCCTGTACGCCGATGATATAATTTTGTTTATGTCGAATCTAAAAAAATCAATTCCAACCTTGTTGAATTTAATAAAGAATTTTGGGGAAATATCAGGATATAAAATAAATAAAACTAAATCTTCAATATTAATGCTAAATGAGACCCAGAGAAATTACCCAGCCCCTGAGGTAAATCAATTCAATGTTGTAAATCAGTTTAAATATTTAGGAATCCATATTATGCCTAAGCTAGAATCAGTCGCCAGTGTCAACTATGAAGCCTTAATGTCAGATATCAATGAGTTAACTCAGAGATGGATGTCACTACCAATGTCGATGATCGGGAGAATCAATATACTTAAAAGTACTATTTTACCTAAAATACTTTATTTATTTCAATACATTCCCTTATCACCACCTTTAGATCTATTCTCAAGAATAAAAAAAAAGTTAGTGGAATTTATATGGAACAACAGGAGGACTAGATTACGTTTGTCTTTATTATATTTACCATTTGATCGTGGAGGTCTGAAATGTCCAAATTTTATGTTGTATTATTGGTCGGCACAACTGAGGTCTATGACATATTATTTTTCATCAAATGATCTCCCTCACTGGACTGAAATGGAATCATACAATTTACCTTTACCTCTTCCCATATTCATATACTCAGATTCGGCAAAAAAATTACAAAAACAAGTTAAAAATCCATTTGTAAAGCATATGATCAAAATATGGTGTGAAGCTAAAAACTATTTAAAAGAACCACAGTTATTGTCACAATTTAGTCCAATATGGGGTAATCAATATTTTAAACCAGGGAGAGCGGACGCTGTATTTAAAGTATGGAATTTAAAAGGGATACAAAAGATTCAGGATTTATATTTGCCATGTGCAGACAACATAATGTCTTTTGAAGAGCTGAGGATCAAATTTAATCTCAATAGAACACATTTTTTTAAATATCTTCAACTTAGAAACTTTATTCGATCAAATCAAAATAAAGCTCTCACTCGACCTATTTATTCATCCTTGGAAAAAATGATGATGAAAGATAGTAAATGAAAGGGTATTATTTCAGAGTTTTATAACTCATTGACACTATCTTCAAGTGAAAATTCACTGAAAAGATTAAACTACTGGAAAGAAGATCTGCAAATTGAAATTTCAGAGGAACAATGGGAATTGGCTTGTACAGAAGCTCAAACCAAATCAATAAATGCACGCCTTAAATTGATACATTTCAAATGGTTAATGCGGATGTATGTTACACCAGAGGAGTTAAATAGATATAACAAAAATATACCAGATACATGCACAAAATGCATGGAAAGTAAAGGAACCCTATTTCATTGTTTATGGGAATGTAGATTAATAAGAATGTTTTGGGAAGAGGTGAGGGTAACAATTGAAAAAATAATTTCAAAACAAATCATATTGAATCCTAAACTGTTTTTGTTGGGTCTGTACCCAGAAAAGCATAATTTTAATAAAAGTGAAAGAACATTCATAGACCTCAGTTTGCTTAATGCCAAAAAATGTATTGCACTATTATGGAAAAAGACTCATAGACCAGATGTGACTCAGTGGTTAAGACAGATGTTAACAAACCTTCCATTAGAAAGAATAACATATATACTGAAATCAAAGGAAATTGTGTTTGAGAATATATGGAGACCTTTTATTGATTATGTAAAAAATTTAAACATAACTCTTGAAGAAGAAGGTGAATGATGTGTGTGGACCTTGTAAATTCCAAACTGGTGAACATAATATGTATACTTATGTATTGGATTGTCTAGACTAAACAGAGGAGCATTGTTGAAGACTTGATTTTGTTGGTGGTTGTTGGTGTTTTTAGTGCATTTTTTTTTTTGTAGTACTTTAGTGTTAGTGTTTGATTGTTTGTATCATGTTTGTTAAAAAAAAAAAAAAGGTTCAATAAAGATATTGTGGAAAAAAAAAAGCCCTGGGAGCTAACTTCTCTCTCTTCCTCAATAACACTTTTACTTGATATCGAGAACTAAAACTTATCTCTCAGCAAAAGTAAACCAAGTACAAACTGTGTATGAAAATGCTGCTCTGCTAATGCTCTATATGACCTTTATGAAATATATTAGAAAATCCAATTAACTGACAAAAATGATGGAATGTTTACATATCAGATGCAATCACAAAATCAAAAACATCCACTGGTGCATCTACAGTAAAAAAAGGCCTGATGCTGAGATAACCTTATACCTTGATATAGCACGACTGTGGCTGAATTCTGGTTGAAATACGTAACTCCGACACGGTTTCCTTTTGCAGTTATACTCCCTTCTAACCACTAATGCTATGCTTGAATGCTCCCATTTAGACTCTACAATTCTTTCTGTGTTAAAAGAATACATTTTTATTTTGAAGAGGAGGACAGAGGCGCAAGAACTGATAAGTCTAGATCGTGCCCAAAGAGTCATGCACTATGGACCAGACCGTCACTGACGGAGTAGCTCATTTTGGCCCAACAAAATCACCCTGAGAATGCTCAGATCTCCTGACCGTTGACCTTGGCCCCGAGTACAGCCTAGATCAGGGGTCATCAACTACATTTGTCCAAGAGCTGCAAGGGCCAGATGCTCCCATAAAATTAAACAAATACCGTATCCTAAGTTCATTATTATTTGATATATTAATTTTCCTTCCAAATTATGTTATTTTTTAGATGAGTGTGAGTAAGAAAGCATGCACTTAAAAACTTATTTGAGATGTGATTTTATTCTTGACGGTTTAAAGGATTTTTCTCGTTACTTTATGACAGTAAATTAAGGACTTTTCTGTTATAAATTTGATTTTTGAACTTTTTCATCATTATTTTTGCTTTGTTTTTTTCACTGTAAATTTACGACTATTGTATATTTGAGATTTGTTTTCATAAATTTATGAGGGTTTTCTCATAAATTTCAGACATTTCTTTTAAATATATTCCTTTTTCCCCCACATCATTCTGTAGATTTTTCCCTAAATTATGTCTTTATACTTTAAAATGAATTTACTATATTTTTCCTAACCAATCTGAAAAGCTTGTGGTAAAATTGTGACTTTTTCACATAAAGCCTATCTTAAACTTAATTTGCAGAATCAGAATAGAACAATGATTTCAACTCTGATTCTCAAAAAATAAATTAAATTAAATTCATAAAATTAATTAAAATGACCAAAGATAGAGTCCTTTCTGTTATTACATTATATAAGTTTTTATTCCTAAACTCCCCACCACCTGCGGTGAAAAACTCCCATTTTTTAAAACCTAAATATTGGCAGGTACTGTATGTGTTCTCTACTATACTGAATAATTTCAGAGCAATCCAAAATTATTCAGCATTTTGCATAAAAAAATAAAAACCAAGGCTGGCATCATTTAAACGCATAGGCTACCTGTAGAAGATCTGCAGGCAGTTGGCCCGTCTCCTCACACTCTCCTGCTGCCCGTGGAGGGAGGGGAAATAATCTGCCACTGCATTCACTTACACTCAGAAATCTGACTATCTATCATACCTTTTCATAAATATAAATTAATGAACAAAACAAATTTTGAACTAAACTGTTCCTGAATTCAATAATATTCCAGAGGCCAACGGAAAGCTCCGATGGGCCGGATGTGGCCCGCGGGCCACCAGTTGACACTCACTGGCCTAGATGCAGACTCACTTGTGAATCAATGTGCATGAGTTTGCCGAACATTAGGGAAACTGCCTAGAAGGAGTAAGGATTTTCACGAAATCATAAATGCCCAGATCTCCTGACCTTTTACAATGGCACTGAACTGAGCTCAACCTGGATGCAGACAAACCTGAGGATCACTGTCACTTTGTTGAGAAACGGGGCAATTAGGGGGAGTACAGTTTCACTGAAATCATATAAGTGCTGAGATCTCCTGACCTTTGACCCTGGCCTTGGGCAAAACCTTGATGCAGACCCACCTCATGATCGTTGTGCATAAATTTATTGAGAATTAGGGCAATTGCCTTGGAGGAGTACTGATTTTTTTCTGAAATCCCATAAGTGCCCACATCGCCTGATCGTTCACTGCGACCTTGACCTTTAGCACTACTTGCATGCAGACCCATCTGAGCATCACTGCAAGTGAGTTTGGTGAGCATCAAGGCAATTACCTCGGATGAGTAGTGATTTTTCTGAAATCACATACAGTAAGTGGAGAGATCTGACCTTTGACCTTGAGCACAACCTGGACGGAGAGCCTACTGAGGATTATTGTGAGTAAGTTTGGGGGTGGGAGGGTGGGGATTCAGAGAACCCAGCACAGTGGACCTCATTTGGGCTTAAACACTGTGGGATGTTCCACTACTCAGACACTGTAAAAGACCCAAATCTGTTGTGTCAGTTTGACACAGAAACTGATTTTTGCATTTTTAGCAACATTTAGCATTTTTTGATTTTTAGCAACATATTTGCAGCACCTTAACTCTTGCACTTTTGCATATCCACTTTGTACAGTTTTATTGCAGATGTTCTTCTCCTGTATGATTGCTTGTTTGTGTGTTTTTGTGACCCGCCGGGGGACTACAGATGCAAATTAGCAGTATTGCTAAATCTGGCATACTTACATTTGTATTACTGTTCATTAGTATGTAATGTCCCTTTCAAATAAACATTAAACTAAACTAAATGTACGTGTAGACATATAAATAGCCAAATGGTGCCTGTGTGTTTGAGTTTGTGAGTGGTGGGGTGCACATCTGAGGAGAAGTACCTGAAGTTGGAATTTTGCATCTTTGCCGACAGTTTTTGTTCTCCATCTTCTGTTCATGCGCTTTTCTTTCTTTGACAACTCTACAAAATTGGCCTTTGTGGCAAGCGTGGATCAAAATATGAAAAGTGCAGTTAATAAGATAAACACATCACAGAGAAAAAGCAAAAGTTAACACAGAAATTGCAGTGAAGTGACAAAAAAAAGAATGTCATTCTTATGAATGGGTCAGAAGCAAAAAATATGTGGCGTGGATATCAACCAATACATATAATACAAAATAAATGATGAATCAGTAGAAATGGATCAGTTAGAGAAGAAGCAAATGTGATGTGAGCCATACTGAGCTGTGTCTCTCTATGCTTAACATCTCACATGCATGCATACCCGTAGTTTAGAGTACAGTAGAGCATGGAGGAACTGAACAGTTCCCATGCTCTCGATTGTATCTGTGCATGTGCACCTGTCAGAGGGAGCACCTACCTGCATATCTGTGAAGTTTGGGGCTGACTGTGTCCTTTGCAGAATCTCCAGACTCTGCAATAACCGGCTTAGCTCAGTCAGGTTGGACTGGCAGCGTGCAAGCTCTGAAAAAATAACAGTCACGCCCTCTCAGTTACAAACGCATCAAGTGTCACAAAATAGTCACAAATCCACCACTTGAGGATTTATCATAAGGCCCGAGGTTCAATCTCATCCACTTTTTTGTAAAATCAGATTAGTGCAGAGCATCAAGAGGAAAATTGCTCTCACCCTCCGCACACTTGTCCATCTCCTCTGATTCCTGCAGCCAGGCAACCACCTTGCTCTGTCCATTACTGTAGGAAGCAGGAAGGCTGCTGCTGCTGCCGCTGCTTGGGGCCGGTGGCTGCCATGGCAGGGTGCTCAGCTTGACCTGTTACATGAAACAGAGCTTCTTTTTTGTTTCTGAATCGGAATCACAGAGGGATTATGTCATTGACGATCGTTGCTTTATTCAGACTCACTGGTCCAACCTAAAAACAAACATTCACACATAGGGAACAAAGCACATCAATCCATCCATCCATCCATCCATCCATCCATCCATCCATCCATCCACCGGTCTAGGTTGCAGGGGCAGCAGTCTAACAAGAGAAGCCCAGTGTGCTGCCCAATTCACTTAGCACCCATGGCTCCAGACAGGGGCCCCAGTAACCCCATAATGAACAAATTGCCCTAGGAGACCCTACCGGAGTAAGGTGCCAACATCATTGCTCCTGGAAACCATTAGGGCACTCAAACCCCTCCACCACAATAAGGTGGCGATCTACGGGGTTAGAAAAGGATCACAATCCATTTAATTCACAGACTGATTTTTAAAGCATGGTACTAAATCTTACATTTGTTAAATCTATTTCATTTTTAAAGGCATAATAATTTTGTCTGGAAGAACAATGAAAACAGAGAAAGTCCAACAGCCAAATAAAAGCATTACTTGGCTGGGTCACCGACAGTTTAGTATACAAATTGCAGACCATGTGCTATAAAAGATGGATGTATTGAAATGTGGAAATAGCTTAAATTTGTGATTAAAAAAGTCACAAATTTACAATACAAATGAATGAGGAATAAAAAAAAATAATGTGTTAATTTTTAAAAGGCCAACAATTTGCAAAAAATTGCTCAACATGGGTCTTTCAGTATAGGCTACCGATCCCATGACTAGTGAAAAGGTTGAGTGACCACTAACTTTGGAAAACTGCTACAGTGGACGATGAGCACAAACTTTAACGTCAATCCCCAGATTACTTATTTTGCGTAAAAACAGCAAAACTGTAGATTAGAGAAAAGCAGCCACATTTGAAATAATGAAAGTGTCAGCATTCCTTAACAAACACCTACAGTATATTAGCTGTCAAGACACAGGGTTTCCTCTGGTAACAACTGATCCAGTTTGAGACATTGATATTATTTGTTCTTATTGTCTCTATTGCATGACTATTGTTTTGTTTGTGCTGTTTTGTACTTCAGCTGTATTTTATTGTTTTTATATTTTATTTATCGCTGATGTACAGCACTTTGTGTCAACTGTCATTGTTTTTAAAAAGCTTTATAAATAAAGTTGGATTGGATTAAAAAAAGATAAAAGTTAGCCATAAAATAATCCACAAATTGAAAATAGTCTCAAATGTACAAGAAAAGTCATAATTTTACAAGAGAAAATTACAAATTTGTGACCAGTGCTGGCAAAATGAGTCACTTTGAGGAAATGATCAAAACTGAGGTAACGTTTTTTCCATATTCTGTATTGAAAGACCTTCAAAATGATATTTAATCTGTAGGAAGTACGCAAAAACGGACCCGGAAAAAGCCGATTTGTTTATATTTTGGCTAGGTTTAAAACTCGCGCTTGATCGGTCGGGAGTTACGTTTTCCACCAAAACATATGTATTTTTAGAAAGTATGATTTCTAAGCTTTACAATGATACCAGGCACTCATGGGGGTTTTCCTGGGACTTGCCGCTAGCAAACAAAGAAAGAGTCATGATTTATGACTTCTCGTGCCTGTAGCTCGTAATGATGCGGTGCACATTCCGACTCATTTTGCCAGCACCAGTCACATTTGAGGAAAATGGTCGCAAATTTAGATAAATTTACAGACAAAAGTAGAAAACTATAAGAAAATTGTTATAAATTTTGGAGAAAAACCTCAAACCTTGAAGACTGAAGCCATTACTCAAGTTTTTAAGTAGGTGCTCTTTGTACTCTTAACTCAACTAGAAATTTTTGGTTGTCTACTTTTAATTATTAATTTCATAGCACTGCTTTTACACGAGTGGAATTTATGGCTACTGTACCCACCTCTGATCATATAATTTAAGTGTGCATGAGCGATGGACTGGCAATCTGTCCAGGGTGTACCCTGCCTCTCGCCCAAAGATGCTGGGATAGGCTCCAGCCCCCCCGCGACCCGAAAAAGGATAAGCGGAAGAAGACGAATGAATGAATGAGTAAATTACTATTATGAATGGGTTTTTTTCCCTTCCCTTTTCTACTCTTTTTCAATGGAAAAAAAGAAACACTAGAATAAAAATAGAAAAAATACACATTTTTGTTATTTAAGTAAACCATAAAAAAAAATCTTGCAAGACAAAACATGACACTTGGCATTTTCTAACCTGTCTGTATACCACCATAGACAGAGACAGAACCTGAATTAGACAGGGCTCAAAGAGGGAAAGATGAGACAGAAGAGAGGAGCCAAGGAGAGGAAAATGTTCAGGCAGAGGGTCCAGGAGAGGTGAGAGCAGAGGGAGGAGAGAAGGATGACACCAGTAAAAAGTCCAAACACAGGATATCTGGGTGGGGCCCCAACTGGTCCAATATGCCAGCATTCAAGCCTTGGTTGTACAATACTTCAAATGGTAAGTCCCATTGCAAAATTAAAAAAAAGAAAGAAATAGTGTAAAATTAACATATTCTGGTTACAATCATGTAATGTGCCCCCCCACCCAATCCCGGAAAAATCTTTAAGCCAGAAGAAACACTGATACAGCTTAGACGTCTACTCTAGTCTGGGCAGAAAACATCACAGGTACTTAAATGGATCTTTCATACCTTGTGAATCATTGATGCCCTTGACTAACTCATGCAACCAGCCTACACAGCTGGATCTGCATCTGTTCATCAGCCCAGAGTGAATGACTGCTATGGCCAAGCAGCTCTCGGCTTATAAATGAATGAGTTTATTAAAATATACACACATGGAAAACTTCTGTCAGACACAGACCAAGAAAAAAGACTTGACAGAAATAATGTCTTGTATCATCTCCTCTGTGCCGTTTCTCTTATTTACAGGAACACTTGAGTGTCTTCTCTCTGTCTTTGAAGCAGCAGTCAGTTCCGACTCTGAGATGGGAGTCTTTCATTACAGCCGTTCTACCGGGAGAGCTCATCAGGCTGCAGCCAGCTGCTCTGAATCCAAATCCAACTGATCACAACTAATGGCATCTGTGTGACACGCAGCATCGCACCCAGGATAAGCTGCATACACACACACACTTCAAAGACACTGATGGAGACTGAGGTTCTGTCACGATTTGCCCCTCGGGGCAGAAACAAAGACCAAAGCGCTGAACTGCAGTTTGTGGTATTTAATAAGGAAAAACACAAAGTCCAAACAGTGCACAAAAATAAACTTACAATTAGAGAAGAACGGGTAGTTGGCAAGATAAGCACCGGGATACACGTCAGGACAGGGACAGGGTCCTGACGGGAATAGGTTGATGAGACTCCGACAATGAGTGACACAAACAACAGTCTTTAAATAGAGAATGCAATCAATGAACATGAATGACAGCAGGTGTAGATCACATGAATGGGCAAAAGGTAACAGTGATTACCATAAAGATCAGCTGTGAGTAATGAGAAGGGGGAGAACAGGACTGACAAGCTTGACAAGAGCACCGCCCACTACAGAGCAAAACCCAGTAGTGCCCCTGACAGCCGCAGACCCGGAGAGAGAGAGAGAGAGAGAGAGAGAAAGAACACAAGAGTACAAGTATAAAACGAGAACTAAAATGACAACAAATAAAGACTGTGAGATAAATACCAGCAAATAATAAATAAATATACAATGAACATAAACAGGAGAATGGGTAGAACTAAGAAACAATACAAAATATATGAAAACCAACTGAGGACAAAATGACAGGAACTAAGAACACAAAAATACAACAGATAAACAAATGTAGAAAAAGACCATGAAACTGAGCACGGCGGAATCCCCCGTGCTCAGATCATGACAGGTTCGTACTAAGCTGGGAACAGCCAAGATAAACAACCCTTTTTGTTTTCCTAATGGTGGGGATACACACCTGTCCAATCAGTTTAATTTCATTAGGCAGAAATCAGTCTACTGTCCGCCTCCATTAGTCCAGCAATTAGACTCATAACACAGAAGTCATTTCAGGGCCATCGAGATAACAGCAACATAGAGAAGGTTTTACATCATACTAAGTGAAAAAAATGCATCACACATACTGTAAAAAAGAGCTAAAAAGAGAAAGAAACACAGTCATCATTAGCATGAATGTTCAGTGAACTTGAGTTTCCCTCTTCTGGATGATATTGTTATACTCTACCCTAGTTTCCAATGAAAACAGAACTCAGCAATTTCTCATTAACCATGACATGCTCTTATTGAATTGATGATCTAAGGCTGCACAGAGACACGCTTTTTTTGGACACCCAAAACACACATTTGAATTGCGAAAATATTTAATTTTGTGTGTGTTGGCCAGTTCATTAAAATGTCAGGTCAGCCTTCTTTGCTTTTTAGTTAGAGTAAGAATAAAAGATCAATACCACCCTCACATTAGTTAGTTGTGTTTATATTCAAATGAAGTAATAAAATGGAATCTGAGACCATTAACCGCACCAGAGATCAGAGAAAAAGTAAACCTGACTCTCTAATTCTGTCAGCTATAGCTCATCAATTTAAGAATTACTTAGTGGACTGGCATGATTTTTTTTTACCTTAAAGCCCACACATTCACAACAGATACTTATAATATTTAAAAAAAACCATGAAAAATCATATTTGTTTCCATCTTTGTTTATTATTACCTCTGCACACGTGAAAAGGTTTGCAGTTTGTTGGCCATATCACTGAGTTAATATGTCTGTCCCCAAGAAAAGTTTTCATGCTTTTTTCTTTGTGGCAAGATGCATTATCATCTAGTCATCTTTATATATGTTTCACTGGCATGGCACCAAACTAAGTTCCACCATAATCTCCTTGCCCATTGCAGATTTGTGATTGGTTACTGAATATCACTTTCATCCAATCATCCACAGTCCATGGCTGCTTCTCTTTAGTCCGTTGTGACTTTGTTTTCTTCTGTTTAGGTTATAACAATGGTTTACATTTGCTTTTTCTATAAGTAAACTTCAGCCAATTTCTTACAGTTCAGTCACAGACACTGACTCCTGTTTCTGCTCATCTGTTTTTACTTTGTTTCATTATGCATTTTCTAAATAAAAGGCATAATGCTTTGAGGGTTTTGCTCAGATGCTTTGATTCTTTCTCGGTTTTATCTGTATGTTTCTGTTTTACAAGCTTCCCATTTTGGTTGTAATTGTTCCAAATTTTAGACACAGCTGACAGGGAACAATTAACATCTTTTGTTACACTTAAATGTTGAATTTTCTTTCATTTTGCTTGTTTCAACTGACAGCGCTCTTGTTGGAGCCATGTTTCATGTCAGTTAGGTTCTGCAAGCATTCTCTTTTAAGTGGAGTCTAATTTGCATATTTAGATTTGTGGAGGTATTCGTTTTAGAAATGCAAATTACAAGATGATTCCATATTTTCCCTGTACGTGATCTTAAAAAAAATGCCATTAAGTACAGCAAATTCAACTCATTTTAAAAAAGACAGAATGTTCAACGGTTAAATAAAAAATAATTTTAGTTTATATCTATGATTTTTTTCTACAAAATGAAACAGCTGAATGAACATCTTCCAGGAGTGGTGATTCCATAATTTTTTGCCATGGGTTGTAATTTCAGAGCGTCGGAAAAGTGGGACCCACCTTGGCTTCATTTACCACACTCGGGGAAGGCTGGGGGGACTCCATGGCAGCCGAAGGAGGAAACACTCGCATGGTGGCCTCCCGGGGAGACCGTACTATCTCGTTCTGCCGATAAAGCCGGTGATGTCGTAACTTTGACACCCAGGCGTCGAAGATGTCTTGAGATTTGACCTAAGGAGGAGGAGGAAAATCAGTTTTGATGTCTGGAATCAATCACCAGTGATAAAGTATTGCTCTATCACCTGCGTTACCTTCAGGTGATAGATGTGCTCCTCTGTGTCCAAGTCAATGCGACGAGCTCTTTTTTTGATGGACATGACTGAGAGACCCACATCGATGCTGCCATGAAGCTTTCCTTTTTGAATCTAAAGACAATCACAAAAACACAATTACCATTTGTTTTTTATAGAAATAGTCTAAATATTTTTAAAAAGTGGCTGAGGTGCATAAGTGTGTCCACAAGTCTGTCTGTGTAGCACATTACTACAGAGCAGTGATCGGTACCTTCTACTATGGAAAGAACCACGTTTTGGCTCCCCCCAAAATCTGCACTGAGCTGCAAATCATTTAAGCCTTAACACCGAGTTAACCCCTTAAAATTCCGGTGTTCCACCCATGGGACGTTTCAAATTTTTGACTCATTCAGTGAAGAAAGAATTTGATCTACTATGTGAATGTCATCTTTGCATTTATGCATTTTTAGGGAAATCGGCTGGAATGCTAAGGGGTTAAAACAGCTAAAAGAGTTTAAATTATAAGGTGTCCTGTCAACATTAATAATAAAAGGTGAGCAGCATCATTGTGAATCATTTTCTGCAGCCTTACTCAAAACAGAAACAGCTGGCTTCAGTGTCTGTCTCGTTAAATTCCCCAAGAGTCGCATTTAACTCCACCCTCCCTCTTACATCATTAACGCTAATCTCCTAGCTCAAAAGCACACCTGAGCCGATGAATATAAATTTGTCTGAAAGAATGAATTAAATAATGCATGACTGGTGGACAGAGCTGTGTGGTTTCAGCGGTCAATAAGACAGGACCGGTAAAACAAGCACAGAAACATTCGTGAATGAGTGGTTAATCTGCTAGCTTCAGCTAGTCACCTTGGGTCTTGGATTGAGAAAATACAACTTTAACTAAGCTTAAAGACGCTAGAGACAAAGATTCTGACCTCCTGGCCAGTAGGTGTCACATTCACTCTTGCCCCAACTGGCTGGTAGAGAGACATGTGACATCAACCCAGTCATGCTATTGGCTGTGACAGGCTGTGACAGCTTTACTGGCCATAGATATGTAAACATTAGATAGAACACATTTCATATACATAGATTACTTATGTGATTACAATAAATACAATGAACACTTGTTTGTATATCCTGTTATCACAGTACTGAAGGGCTGTCAACCATTATGAATACCTAGAGAACACGGTGCCTCTGTTTGCCATGAAAATATTGGCCATGACCTATCTCGGGTGTCATATATCTATGATACCGACCACTGGAGGATAGACTGGAGTCTCAACATCAAACTGCTCAGATATAAATATTACAATTTTTTCGGTCCCTTGAAATTATCAAAAATTTTCTTCATCAATATATATATACGTGTATATATATATATTGTAACGTGCTGCTCGACATGGCGACGTCCCACCGGGAGATTCGAACTCACGCCTCCCGCTCCGGAGTCCCGCACCCTACCTGTGTCGCCAATAGGGTTAACCCACTCGGCAAGCCAAGTAGGGTGCTCATATTGAGTTCGCTACACTATATATATATTTATTTATTTTTTTTTTTTTTAATAAATACAAAGACTTTAATTCTGCACTTTTCTATTAAATATTTGTTTTCATGAAAATATCGTCCTGTTCACATTTAAATAATGTTTAAGAACAAAATATATGGTCAAGTGTTAGATGAACAAGGAATGGGGGTGAATAGAATTTATAGAAAATAGCAGTCAATTCCGGTCGGATTGACAGTCAAGCTAACGCCGGGCGGCCTTTAGCTCTGAAGCTAACGCCTTGGCTGGTCTCCCCGCTCACCCATGTCTGCAGACAGTTATGCTGGCCAGTAACAGAGCAGCAGCACGTATAGGCTTACCTTTCCTTGGCGTAGAGGAAAAAATCCAGAAGAGTAAAAATGGCTAATCAGACAAAAATTATATAGTGTGCATGTTTTTAAGAGAAGTGAGCATTTTAATGTTTGGGTTTTTTTTTTTTTTTAAACAATCACGTGACAAATAGGTATATTTTTTTTGTATTCTGTATACTTTATTAATCCCCGGAGGGAAATTCAGGGCATCCACCTGGATGGATGAGGCAGCCATGGTGCGGCACCAATCCCTTCACCATCCACACACACATTCACATTCAAGCCCATATTTCGGAAGGTTAAAACCTGTGAAAACAATTTTTTTAGTGAATGGGACCTTTAATCTAAAAATTTTTCACGTTTTTGTTCTCATAATTTTTTTTTTTTTTACTTTTCTTAGAATTTTTGTTTGTTTTACTAATAACTGTTATTTACTTTTTGTAAACTGATGAGGTTTTTCCTCTTAATTTTACACAGCTTTTCTGATAAATTTGCTGCTGTCATCTTGTATGGTTTTTCTTCTCACATTTTCAGAAGTGTTATGATGGGGCCAAATTCACTTGCTGCCCTTGGGTTCCAAACGTTGGTGTTTTTGTCCCTGTATGCAGTAGACTGTGGTCGGTGCATTAGTGGAATAAATATTCAAATGGCCTTCCATGCATGCCGAACAGCTACAACAAGAGAAAATGTATGGACCGCTATGCTCAGTGGTAATATAAGCAGTATTTTAGCCCCTTTAATTGTACAGGTTATAGCATGTGCTAGATTCAGACCATTTTCATCACTTTACCTGACAGGCAACTGACAACTGTCAGGCAGCACCTGACAGCATTAAAAGGTAGGAAGTCTCAAATTGTACAGCCGACTCCAATTTGTATGTGAAGTTAAAACTTCTGTTTTAAGGGGTCTAGTGGCTTTGAAAAGAGCAGTTTATTTTCTAATGATCATTGATCTTCTTCCACTTAATCCTCCTATCCCAGCATCTTTGGGTGAGAGGCAGGGTACCCCCTGGACAGATCGCCAGTCCATCGCAGGGCCAACACAGAGAGACAGACAACCATTCACTCTCACAGTCATACCTAAGGACAATTTAGAATCCCCAGTTGATGCCAATTAACTTAACTTGCATGTTTTTGGCATGTGGGAGGAAACCAGAGAAATCCCGGAGTATGCAGACACGGGGAGAACATGCAAACTCCACACAGATCACTGTTGGTCGGGGGCTGGGATCGAACCCAGGATCCCCCGGCCAAGGGT
Organism: Pholidichthys leucotaenia; assembly: GCA_020510985.1. Classification (NCBI taxonomy): domain Eukaryota; kingdom Metazoa; phylum Chordata; class Actinopteri; order Cichliformes; family Pholidichthyidae; genus Pholidichthys; species Pholidichthys leucotaenia. The sequence continues at coordinate 58,319,804 of CM035843.1, read as the reverse complement.
GCGTTGCTGTGCTGCCGCAGTGCTAACCACTCCGCCACCGCGCTGCCCTCCTAATGATCATTTCACTCAATAATCCACTGACAACTGTGAACATGTAATTCAATTACATGTTCACATTTGTAACATCAATATAATCCAAACTGAGGAGCTCTAGCTCCGGGCAGGAGCAGGAGCAGTTGCACTGGAGCAGGCAGGCTTTGTTTTAATAAGAAAAAGACTGCTGTAGCAACTCAGCCTTATAACCATAAATGTTAAATTCTCAACCATTATTCAATATCACATGGACTATTAAGGTTGGCTGCAATAATCTAAATCTCTATCACTGGCCAAATTTATATTGTTTATATCGTGTACAGTTTACACTGTCCACCCCTACTTATAATCCAAATAGTTCACTGTCTACTAGATGTATTTTTTGGTAGAATACCAGACAAATTTTGCCAGTTTAAAAACAAGTAATCCACAAATGCACCAAAGTATAGTGTGATCGTCCTTTGCTCAAGCGTTCCTTCATTTGATAAATTAAATATGATTTTTTTGAAGTTTTGCAAACAGACATAAAGATTGCAGCATTCACTGGATTATTTAGACTCATGTCAGTTTTGTTGGCGTAGTTTCAGATTTCCTGCATGTGACATGGCGTGCTGAAGACACTCGACACTGTGACCCACGCTGCAGATGTTTCTGCTGACTCATCGCCTATGATCACTGAGCCAAGCTGATGTCAGGCTGGACTGGACTGCCCCTTTTTCTGCCTGAGGGCCGTACTCACGATTACTTACATCAATGGGGGACTTGGAGTACTTCAGGATACCATTGTCCAGAACAAAAAAACGCTGCAGAGGAAATGAGCACAAATATAAAGTGCTGGTTAAATAACAGCAAAGAGACACTGAATAGACACATTCAGTACAAATGCACATCCATTTATAATTCATTCATTCTGAATTTGATCTTTACTTTGTGCAGTTTTAAACAGGAAACAAAAAATAATGCCTTTGGTACTTGGTTGCAGGGCTTAACATTCACAAATTTACCATGAGCAAGATACAAACGTAACTGGGAAAAAAAGAAAAATTTGCAAGAAACAACAAAAAATGCATTTTACAACTAGAAAAGCACTCAGAGAGCACATACCTACGCCAAGGCTCCTTCCGTCCCTCATGCATCACCTCCAAAATGTAATGGGTTTGTGTGTAGGCCATGAGCCAGTTCTGGTGAAAACTGCATTAAAGTCTATCCAGTATAGTTTTGGAGGATTCTTGCTAACACACTGTAGGAAGATAAGAGCCTTGGCTGAGGTACGCATTCTGGGATCATCACCTAAATGTTATGGGTTCCTCTGTAGGCCAAGGACCACCTCTGGTGAAAATTTCCTCCAGATCCATCCAGCAGTTTTTGTGTAATCCTGCTGCACAAATTCAAACAAGGTCCTTGCTGCAGGTATGCACTCGCAGATCATCACCAAAATTTAATGGGTTCATCCTTGGCCCAAGGGCTATCGCTGGTGAAATTTTCACCAAAATCCATCAAGTAGTTAAAATTTATCCACCAGAGCTCACAGGAAAAACAACCTCCCGTCTCCCGTATGAGAGACGCTGTTTGTTTACACTCGTTAGCCCTCGCTAATCCCGACACTTTGTTTCACCTCTACAGAGCTTCGGTCCATTTGTCAGCAGGTGAGTGTCAGTCTTATTTTTAAACTAGTTTAATTGCAGTGTTGATATGTTTACTGTACTCTGAGGCTAATTAGCGGCTCAAATTGTAATGAATATTCCTACCGAGCCGACACGTTTCTCATCCCATTATGAAAAGGCAGCCCACAATATACTCCTTCAGTAATCTCTGCTGGCCGATGTGAATCTAGAAAACTTGCATTTGTGATTGCTATCACCAACTTTCATAAGATGGTGATGGCTACATGAGCCAGTCGCGCACCACTTTGGCATTTTCTTTGTTTAAATTTAGCTAACATTGCCATAGAAATGCATTGAAATTGTCATTTGTTGATACCTCGCTGTGCCACTAGGGTGCCCCGTTTTGCTTTTTCAGATGAAAAAATAATGTCAATCATCACATTTGCACGCCCGCAACCCGGAGCCTATGGCGTGGTGACGCATGTAACTCAGTGGACACGTCTTACAGAGGCAGTACATGAAAAGCACCATATTAATACAAAAACAATTTTCAAAAAATTCCTGGATCCAGATCGTGATCTGGATCACCACCAAAATCTAATCATCTGTTCCCCGTGCCATTACACACCCTTCCTGAAAATTTCATCAAAATCTGTTGTGAACTTTTTGAGTAATGCTGCTAACAGACAGACAGACAAACCAACCAACCAACGCTTCCAAAAGCATTACCTCCTCCCTTGCTGGAGGTAATAATAAAAAAAGTTTGCCACAATCAAGTTACAAATTTATGCAAAAAATAAACACATGTATGTGAAAGAAAATCTCACAAATGTGTGAGAAAAAGTAGCAAAAAGTTGCAGATTTTTGAAGTGATACTCTGGTGAAAATCAAGGTTTTTATCGTGTTAACATGTCTGCAACATGCTTTTTAATACACATATCAGGTGCAAAATCACCCATAAGTGTCTGTGTTTTTCTGTTGTGAAAGATCAGTTCCCCTCCTCCCCCTTCAAAAAGACAGGTTTAGACAGATCGTATTTGTGACATCACAATAACAGGGGACCAATCAGGACTAAGCACTGGGTATGGCCTTGGAAGAAGAAGGTGGAACTGAGGTGTCAGCTTAGCCTCCAGGGCCATTTTTGGACCGCTGCTTTGAAAAGTTGACCCAAATTAACATGGGTTTTTCCATTAAACTGCTTTTAAGACCGATGCAATTCTAACCATTATCTCTGCTGTGTTCCGTGCTGCCCCAGTGTATGTGTGGACACGTGTGGTATACAATGGATCTGGTCATTCCGCTAAACAGTCATGATGGTGTTAACTTTTGAAGTTTTGGTATTACAGGCGCATGAGCACCAGTGGAACAGTGGTAGCAGCCGGTGTGTATGCTGTGCTGCTCTGACGCGCTCAAGCACTCCGCAAGTGCCAAGTGGTTGGACCCTCTGCGGTCACCAGCAGCATTTCATTGTAACTTTTTTAAACAGTAGATCTATTGTTTTCTGTTCAAATTTGCCAGCTTGCAGACTTCTGTGTGCTGTGTGGTCCTTGAGGAGAGGTGGCACGTCAGTGTCCTCATGGGTGGGATATGGGTGGGCCTAATTAGAATATTCAGAGATCATGGCATTTGAAGGAGGAGGAAAAGGGAAATATTTTCACAAGCAATTGTAAAATGATCAAAGGATTTTTTGTGGAAAAGGGGGCATAAAATACAATTTTAGACAGTGTAGATTTGTTTTTAAGGAGATTTATATCCACTGGAGTGCGTTTTTAATGAGATGTCTCAAATTATGATTAAAAACACTGAAAATTTCTACAACAAAAACACAAATTTGTAAGCTATAAAGTCACAAACAGAATAATGTAACAAATTTACATAAATTTACCAGTATAAGGACCCATTTAGGTGAAAAATGATGTAATGTACAAGAAAAAAGATGCAATTTTGCCAAAAAAGGCACTTTCAAATTTATGCTTAAGATGCAAATTTGCCATAAGTGTCATATATGAATATGATATGTTATTGTGCGAGGGTGGTGGCGGAACCGGAAAGGTGGAGCCACCACCCTGGGTATAAAAGACCAATGCGGAAGACGCACGGTCTCTTTTGACCTTCGCCTCTGCCTGTACAGGAGCACCTAGTGTCTGTGAGTCACACAATAAAGTTGAGTTCTATTGCGCCTCCAGCCTCGTCATTGGATTACAGATTATGGACATAACAATAAGCAAGTCACAAATTTACTTAAAAAAGATACAAATTTGTTTGAAATAGGGATTTTAATGAGTAATTGACTTTCGTTTAATTGTCAATAAGAATTTAGCTGATTAAATTTAATTAGTTGTCAATTAATTGATAACTCAGCAGTCCTTTTCAATGGGAGCTTATTTTATAAAATGTAGTGCCGTCGCCGTCCAGGCGGGGGCACACGCAGTCACCCACTGCCACATTTCATCCGAAAAAGCAGAAGAAGTTGCTAAGCTCCCAGAGTGCATGCACTGTATAGGGCGAAAAAAAACTTGCCCTTCGGGGTTAGGAGAATCACAACAAGTGGCGTGCAAGATGGTATTTTGACCGGACACGTTTTCACTAGCGGAGGTCTTAAGAAGCAAAATCTCACAAAAATCTGGGCTTTAAACAATAAACTGTACAACGGAAGGATACGCTACACATCTGTGAAGAAGTGACTCAAGTTTGCCCTGGTAAGGATTTATAGAACTGAAAGCTTGACTTGGAAGTTTGGCGGTGTTAGCAACAGTGAAAAATGGCTAATGTTAAGGCCAAGCAACGTGCTATGGAAGTACAGCTGGACATTAATCTCACAAAAGAAAAAAGGAAAATTAATGAAACTCACTCATATGCCTGTAAAGCTGCTTATGGAGAGGACTGTGAATCATCCCCAAACACACCAGTAAAGAACCCAGTTGTTCAAAAACCCAAGCAAGCACTGGTTGCGGCTGACAATGAACCAACTTTACTTCAGGTGCAAGACACAATCATACAATCTGATAAAATTAACAGAAGAGCAGACCAGTTGGAAGAAATGATAAAGCGAAACGCTTCTGAAATTGAAAATATGAGTGCGGCCCTTAACTCCATTCACACTGAAGCGATGCAGTCATAAAAGGAAATAGATATACTAAAGACTGAAAATGCAAAGATGAATAAAAAGGCAGCAGACTTGGAAGCAAGAATCAACGGGCAAGAAAGATACAGCTGCAGATGGTGCCTTCGTTTCCATGGTGTGCCAGAAAACCCCACTGAAGATGTTAAAGCCAAAGCTAAGGAGATCTGCAGAGGAGTGGTAACAGATGCGGAGAAGACAGAGGTGTCAGCGGGTGTGGACATTGCTCATCGCCTTGGTCGGCTGAAAGCTGCGGAAGAGAGAAATGTGAAGCCACATCCTGTCATCATAAGATTCGTTTCAAGATCTGTGAGGGGCATCATATGGAAGCAAGCCAAGCAAAGTGCCTTTCTGAAGAACCTAGGTTACAGCTTCAAGGAAGATCTCACCGCCAGTGACAAAAAAACAAGAAGCAAGCTGTGGCCTATAGTGGAAAAGGCAAGAAAGGAAGGCAAAAGTGCTTACTTCAGAGGTGCCAGGGCATTTGTTGATGGTAAAGAAATTCATGTTGACAAAGTACAAAAGCTGAAATGTTTAAAGTAATATAGTGTACAAAAAAGAAAAAAAAGAACTGTTAATGAAGACAATTAGAGAATTTTACAATAAATACTTAAGTTAAACTTTACAGTTTGAAGTATTTCTCTGTCACGATCTGTGCATGGGGGGATTTCACTGTGCTCTGTTTCTTTGCTTTTTGTTTTTCCTTCTTTGTATAATGTATTCTGAGGTCTTGGCCTGTAATGTTATTTCTAGTTTGTTTTCACATATTCTGTATTGCTTCTTTTTATGATTTATTTTTCCTGTTTACGTTCAGTGTAGTTTTGTTCTTATTTGCTTCCACTTTATTTTTGCCTGTCTTTTCTTTTCTTTCTCTCTTTGAAGTTGCAGTTGTCAGGAGCGCTTCCAGGTTTTTCCCTGATGGTGGGCGCCGCTCCTGTCAAACTGTCAGCTCCATCTCCCCTCCTCATGACTCACAGCTGATAGGCATTTTCTTCCCAGCCCACTCATGTGATTTGCACCTGTCATCATTTGTTTCATTTGTGTTAAGTTGTATTTAAGGGCTGTTATTTTCATTTCTTGTCACCGGAGTCTTAAGTTCTCTACCCTCTTCTCCGCCAGAACCAGCCCTTCTTCTAGTGCGGTTAATAGTGTTTTCTTTGTTTGTCTGTTGGATTTAGTTTCAAACACGGGTCTGATGTCGCGTTTGTTTTTTGTAATAAATTCACAGACTGCAGTCCTGCGCGTGGGTCTCTCCTCTCTGCCCCGAGGGACAATTCATGACATTCTGTAACTGACATTTTAGAAATAGAATACATAAACACATTTTATATTTCATAAAAAGTTGTGCAGTTGTAAGGATTTGATGTTAATAATTGTGAGTTTGTGATATTTTTCAGAAAGTTATATACACAGATTTTTTTATCTGTTTTTTTTCTCTTCTTTTTTGTTTTTAATGTCCATTTCCAGATGAATCATTTTGGAAGAAGGATGTAAATGGAAGATGGATCATTTTAGTCACTGACATTAATCACTCTCATTTCATCCTCATTAATGTTTATGCTACTAATAATAAAGCTTGCAATCCAGTTATATTCCAGTCTATTGAATCTACAGTTTGATCACCTCTGCTCAACTTATCCTTCTTCAAAGATTATATGAGGAGGGGATTTCAATTCTCTTTTGTTATCCTCCTAAAAATACATCTAGTAACTCTGAATTACAAAACATTTGTTTTCGAATGAATCTTCTAGATATCTGGAGGGAAAATAACCCTCATCAAATGATGTATACATGGTCATCCTGAAAAAATCTCTCAACATGTTGCTCAATTTTATCAAAATTTGTATTCTTCTGACCCTTCTGTTTCCGGCATGGAGCCCTTCCTTAAAAACATTCAAACAGAATCACCGATGATGCAAAAGATTATTGTGATGCAGATGTTTCTCTTACTGAAATGTCTGAATGTATCAATAGTCATCTCAGGTTCACATCAGTTTGCACAATGCTCATTTGCACACTGTACATACAGTAGGTTCATGCCATCTCAGGTTCACATCATCTCTGATAGCAATATACCACTATCACTTTAGTCATCCAGCGAATTTTCAATTTCATTCCTCTACTGCCTGTGTGTTGGTGTGTGTGTTTTAGCATCCATTAGTATTAGGATTGAGTTACTGTGTTAGTGTGTCATGACCTTTTAGAACTGTTGTTTTTGTACGTACCTTTACCCTGGCATTCGTTCGGAGAGCAAAGTATTTCATTGCTCGTAGCATTTCTTAACTGTGCACATGATAATAAAGCCTTTGAATCTTGAATCTAGTCTTAAAAATATCAAGTCCCCTGGAAATGATGAATTGACAGGTGAATTTTATAAAACCTTTTTGTCAAAACTTGCACCATTTTTACTTGCTGTTTTCAAAGAGGCTACCCAAAGTGGCAAACTCCCTCCCACTCTAACACAAGGATTAAAGGTCTGATGACACGATTTTGACATTTTTTAGCATGTTGTGTAAACCCAAAAGTCATTGTCTATGATCAATATAATATTTACAACTGCGCCTGCATAAACTAGTTATCATCAAAAAACCACAGCCACTGACTGGACTGTGGTGCCACCCACCGAATGAAGGGCGGCACCACCATGACGTAAGCAACAGAATGGACACCGGTGTTGTTGACTGGAATGACAGCAGCTTTGTAGCTCACAGTTTCTCTGGTTTCTTGTTTTAGTTTTACGGCTATGCCTTCGCATTGTGTCGCAGGCTTAGATAAACAGCAGGCCGTGAAAGACCACATCACACGCTTCAGCTCCAACTGTCATAAGCCTCCTCGTGTGCCCCTCGTGCACTTTTACACAGGAGGAGCGCACGAGGAGGGGAAGGATTAATGGAGTTACGCGCAGCTTTGACCTACTTTCTGTGAGCGCATGCTGATGCTCGCCGGTCCGGCCACGTCCCCTCTCTCATTATCACCAGCTGATTCAAACTCCTGCTGATCATCTTTCCTGGTCCTCGCCCAGGTGCTTCTCATCACACCATCACCAGCAGTGAGTGTACTTAGCGGCTGTTTGCCAGTCACGCACTGCTGGTCCATAGTATTGTCATCTGTGCTGTTAGTCTGCCAGTATTTTCAGCACTCTCACGATGTGTTAGTCACTCCATGTTCGCCGTGGTTCTCATGCGTCCTTGAAGCAATGTTGGCTCTGGGGCACACCTGTGGCCAACACGTATCCTCTCATTCATTCGCTGGGCGATGCCGGCCCCCGAACGCCATCAGTAAGTGTGTTTGTGTTTTTTGTATGTCTTCACCATCTTGGGAATTGTCTGTTTTTCTGTATTAAACGTGCTGTGGTGAACCCTGCACGTAAATCCTCATTATTTCATCCTCCTTTTCCGTGCCCTGCGTAAGAGCGCACGAGGAGGGGAAGGAAGAATGGATTTACGCGCAGGATTCACACAGCACATTTATTAAACATAAAGACTGATCCCAAAAGGTGAAGACTTACAAAAATACACAGAAACACAAACAGTAGGCGTTCGAGGCTGACATCGCCCAGCGAACGTATGAAGAGGAAACGTGTTAACCACGGTTGCGCCCCAGAGCTGACATCGCTAAAAGGGCGCAACAGAACCACGGCTGTGTGGAGTGGCTAACACGTCGTGATAGTGTTGGCAATATTGACTGGCTGACAACACAGCAGATGATGCACACAAAACATGAACAGCTGACTGTCAAAGAGAGAGGGGGCGTGATCGGACCGGCGAATCTTGGACAGTGCCCACCAGAAAGTGGGTCAAAACGGCACATTATTCACATGTACAAAACATAAAAACAACAAGAACTCAAAAGATAATACATAATAAACCCGATGCCTGAGTCACAGAGAATACACTGCTATGATTTTATTGAAAAATCGGGTTTAAATAAATTATATTTATGAACAAATAATTTGTTGCAATATCTGTAACAAAAGCATAACAGTCGGTGTTTGTGTGTTTGTCGCTGCTGCTGCTGCAGCGGGCATGTGTGCCTCTCCACTGTCACTCTGAGTCTGACTCGCTAGGCACGATGCCCGCTTGGCACGGCTCAAACCTATAAGATCTGATGTCCCCAGATTCTTCATTATCATCACATTCTTCTGAACTATAATCGTCTGAAGATTGGAAAACACAAACCAATTCCAGACTACATGTGCTGGAACCATCGTCGATGTTTTCTACTGCTTCCATCCTGTGTGTACAATGGGCAGCCAAGCACTGTGTTCTGTCGATGAAGTTACAACATGGCTTTCATGGTTTTCCAGCCACTGACGCAATTGGTGACGTGGCGCTCATGAAAATGTCGGATATTCGCGTCAAAAAAAGGATGTTTGACTTAGAACTGCACAGACCAACCTATTTTGTCATATCGAAATTATGTGTTGCAAAATTAGATGAAGTCAGAATCGTGTCCTCAGACCTTTAATAACATTAATTCCCATGCCAAACAGAAATAAACTTTACATTGAAAATTGGAGACCTATCAGTCTTCTGAACAATGATGCAAAGTTATTTGCTTTAATTTTTGCCCACAGACTTAAATATACTTTGCATCAAATAATTGATGAAGAACAATCTGGATTCATGCAAAAAAGACATATTAGAAATAACATACGATTAATTCTGGACATGACTGATTACAACCACTTAATACCAGATGATAGTTTGATCTTGTTTATTGACTTTTATAAAGCATTTGACACCACTGAGCATAACTTCATTTTCAAAGCTATTTCTTTTTTTTGGATTTGGTGAATATTTTTTAAATGCTATTAAAACACTTTATAATGGATGTTCAAGCTCTGTCAAATTAATGCATAGTACATCTAAAAGGTTCAACATTCACCGTGGTATTAGACAAGGTTGTCCTGTATCTCCTTTTCTTTTTCTACTATTAACTCAAATAATGGCCACTCATATAAAAATGTCCTCTTTCTTGGGCATACGAGCTGTAGGAAGATCCTTTAAAATTTGCCAGCTAGCAGATGATACAACAATTTAAAAAAAAATCAAAATCAAGTTTCCAAAGCAGTAGATTGTATAGCGAAATTTAGTAATGTATTGGTTGTAATGGTTTAAAAATGAACATGGATAAATATGTTTTATTTCCAGTAAAAGAATGTCATCATCATAGCAGTCTGTCGGGGGCGACAATGACTGTTTCATTTAGGTCTGATCAGATTCCTCCACGCAGCACTTGCATCCCTGTGGTTGGAAAAAAAAATTATTAATGTTGCAAATACAAGCCATTTAGTTGACAGTGAACCAGCTGATGACTACAAGCTGGAGGTCGGGAATCAGTTCACGTACCTGGGGTCCACGATCAGCAACAACCTCTCCCTTGATACAGAGATCAACAAGAGGATTGGAAAAACAGCCTTCACACTCGCTCGCCTCACCACACGAGTGTGGGAGAATCCCAAACTCTCTGTCAAGACGAAGATGGCAGTGTACAACGCCTGCGTCATCAGCACACTGCTCTATGGGAGTGAGACGTGGACAACATACGCCCGGCAGGAAAAGAGACTGAACTCCTTCCACTTGCGCTGCATTCGCCACATCCTGGACATATCCTGGCAGGACAAAGTGCCCAACACAGAAGTTCTATCCCGCGCCGGCCTTCCCTCCATGTTCACTCTACTCAGGCAGCGCAGGCTCCGCTGGCTAGGCCACGTTCACCGTATGGAGGATGGCAGAATCCCCAAAGACGTCCTCTATGGAGAACTGGCAACTGGCAGGAGAGACGTTGGCCGCCCACAGCTGCGCTTTAGAGACGTCTGCAAGAGAGACATGAAGGCCCTGGATATCAACACAGAGCGCTGGAAGGACCTTGCAACGGACCGCTCCAAATGGAGAGACACCCTGACCAGACAGCTCAAGGCGGGTGAAGAGAGACTGACTGCTGCAGCAGATGAAAAAAGGACCTGCAGGAAGAACCGCCACAGACCCAGCAGCACGGAGACCACCCACAAGTGTGACCTGTGTGACAGGGACTGTCATTCGCGCATTGGCCTGTTCAGCCACAGGCGGTGCTGTTCCAGCAGAGTAGACGTTTAGGATTCTCTTCCATGGTCATCATAGACCGACGGAGGCCGACGACGAACAAGCTGCCAATCTGGATTCGGTAGTCAGACTCGATTTCTGTTTTTAAGAATACGGCTAAAAACTTCCTTTTTGATATAGCCTATAATTAGGGTGGGACCAGGTGCCCCTGAACCCTCTGTTAGTAAAAGAATGTAATCTTTTAAATATCTATGACATACCTGCCAAAAAAGAAGTAATACCGTATATCTTGAGGTTAAGATTTATAAAGATGTGAAACAACGACATGAACTTAATTTTAGACCTATTGAAAAGATTACATTGAAATTAAATTCATGGTTAATGAGAGATGTCTCTATATATGGGAGGGTTCTGTTGTCAAAAGCTGAAGGGATCTCAAGGTCAGTCTCATGTTTCATTGTCTCTTAATATCCCAAACAACATCATTAAAGAACTAGATAAGCCAGTATATGATTACATTTGGAAGAAAAAGGCACATTATTTAAGAAAAGATGTCATAAAAGGAAATAAAGACGAGGGTGGACTGGAAGTTTTGGATTTTTCTCTCTTGAACAACACCTTCAAGATAAAGTGGATTATTGAATTTGTAAAAAAAAAAAAAAAAAAAAAAAAACCTAATAGTTTATGGAATTCATTCCCAGCATTTGTATTTAACTCAGTTGGTAACACTGACTTCTTATTAACCTGTTGCACTTCTGTGTACCGCGGGCAGGCACGTCTCTGCGTCCTAGAGCGCACGAGGGCGCACGAGAGCGCTGCGTCCTAGAGCGCACTGAAAAAAAAAGCTGCATTTCCGTTCTTCCACTACAGACACAGCCGCGAACAGATTAGATATGATTGACCTCTCATTCGACTAATAAGAGCCTTGAATTGGGTTTCTGAAACCTTGAAGAGCCAATGACTGAAAACCTAGCAAGAAGGACCCACCTACCAACGCTGCGAATGCAGCGAGCCAATTGAAGCACAGAAGTTCGAAAGCTGTTTTGTGTAAGGCTGGGTGAAGAGAGACTGACTGCTGCAGCAGATGAAAAAAGGACCCGCAGGAAGAACCGCCACAGACCCAGCAGCACGAAGACCACCCACAAGTGCGACCTGTGTGACAGGGACTGCCATTCGCGCATTGGCCTGTTCAGCCACAGGCGGTGCTTTTTTTTTTTTATTCCAGCAGAATAGACGTTTAGGATTCTCTTCCATGGTCATCATAGACCGACGGAGGCCAACGACGAAGGCTGGGTGACACACACGCGTTCGCCAGTCTTTTTTAATTACTACTGTTATTTGTTTTGAAAAATCGTTCGCCAAAACCGCAATCATGGAAGCGCAAAATCGCAATAATGGAATTATGTTTTGACCAGGTCGTGAGACCAGAACCACGAGTCCGTAACAAGCAGACCAGCGTCGCGTTCATCTGACAATAAGGAAGAGAAGTTCGCCAGCTACGCTGCTGTTGTGAACAGGTGTTATAAGCTAAATTATTCTTTATCCCTGAAAATTGTAATCAAAAATGACTTTTGACCGATCGGTAAATTACAGCTGTGCATCATCGTCACATGACGGACCACGGCGCAACGGGCGATGTCCATCCTCTGCAGCGGGGGGGGGGGGCAACCCCCCCCCCCCCCCCACACACACACACACACACAGCCCTGAGTGTCACCTTTCATTAGAGCCCAACATCAAGCTTTTATATTGAATCATTCAAAAGTTACAGACGTTTTTCCAAACTGTGCCATTTGGCACAATTTGGCACAGTTCAAAAACGCCTGGGAACAACCTGAGAACAAAGCTGTGTAATATATTCATTTTTTGTGGTATTGTTACAAAATTTTGACCTCAGCTGGATAACACTTGGTTCTACATTTCTGTTGCATTTTCCAGCCCGGATCTGAAGCTGTGTGTTATTTGCAAGCATTTGTATCCAAAAAAACACCCAGGCGAAATTTATTTTCTTCAAGTTCAGTATATTTAGATGACTGTTACTCAGTGGCCGGAGCACTTAGAGAGATTATGACTGTTTTGCCAAAAAATTCAAAGTGTTTTCTTTTAAATGAGACCAACCCCATGAAGATGCTGCAAAGGGTTGAAGAACAGCTTTTGATTTACTTTGGGCACGTTATTTTTTGGCGTTTTTAGGGAAATTGACCAGAGTGCAAGGGGTTAAAATGTAATTTCTCGGTAGATAAAATTCCAGTAACGTTGGCCAGCTTTCACAAACAAGCTCTCTTGGCTTGGATTTTAGTTTATAAGCAAAACTTCAGCCCTCACAAGTTACATTTGGAACAATAAAAAATTTTTCATAAAAATAAATCATTATTGGAACGCTCATGGTTTGGTAATGGAATTTTTTTTATATATCAATTAATTAAAAATGATGAAACAATGGAACATTTTAAACTTCAGGTGGACTACTCTTGTGTATTTTGTGAGACTGAAAAGGAAACATCCTTTCATCTTTTTTTTCCACTGTGAGCATTCACATTTATTTTGGACCAAAATAGAGAGTTATATTACTGAAAAAGTCCAGTTCAGCATTCAAATCAATGTGTTTGATGTTATGTTATATTTTGTTTATGGTCCCATTAGTGATGATGCTAGATATATTATTCAGTTATTAATTACTTTGGGAAAACTCCATATCCACAAGTCTAAATGGTCTGCATCCAAACCCTGCTTTAAGAAATTTATTACTGAGCTCAATTATTACTGCACCTCACTAGAACACATAAAGAATCAGAAGGCTTCAAAGACTCTTTCACTATTAAAAAAGTTTAATGTTATCTAGAATAATCTTTTATTAATTGTATAACACCCTGGCATTGTTCCTTGTTCCTGTTCATTTGTGTGCTTTTTATTAGCAATGTATACCTCTTGTTTCCACAATCACGAGGTATATCACTGCTAGCCACTGTTGGTAAGATTCTCTCACATGTACTACTTAACAGACTCAGTGAACACATCTCGCAGAATGTACTACCGGAAACCCAGTGTGGCTTTAGAAGTGGAAAAAGTACAATGGACATGATTTTCTGCTTGAAACTGACATAATACTCGGCCCAGGAAACACGCACGCAGGCTCAGGTAGATTTGAAAGCTTTATTCAACCAATAAAACGTGTTTGGATGCGTGTATGCGATATGTGAATGTGTTGTGGGTGGAAGATGAAGGCAGGGACAGAGCAGCACGCTGTGCAGCCAGGCAACCCTATGGAAGAGACAAGAGCAGGGAGTTAGCTGGGCAAACCACACAGGAGAGTAATAAAGCAATGTGCTTACTTGCAGTAACAGAGGTGGCTGGCGTTGACAAAGATCCCAAGCCTGGGAGACAGCGCCCTGCTGTGTGTCCAACGAGGAGAGGTGTAGCAGAGGAACGATGATGACGAAGGAGAGGATGTCCGCCGCCAGGGAATCCACCTGTGCACAGGGGAAGGCTGAGAGGACAGGTGAGACAAATAGACAGCTTACGTGTCGTTGCAATGGTCAGCAGGCCTGGAGGAAGGAATCTGCTGAGGGTTAGAGCACGAAGGAAGACAGACGGCTCCAGGCCGATGCTCAGGGCGAGGTGGAATAAATAGTTGCGCGCTAACGAGGTGCAGGTGTGCGCGCAGCTGAGGTGGATGCCTGAGAGCGGCGAGTGGTGACAGTACTGCCCCCCTAACAGCGCCTCCTGGCGCTGGCTTACCTGGGTGCGCCCGGTGAAACTCCGCGATGAGATCTTGATCCAGCACCCACGAAGAGCGCACCCAGGACCTCCACTCCGGCCCATAACCCTCCCAATCCACCAGGTATTGTAGCCCACGACCCCGGCGCCGGGAGTCCAAGATGGAGGCAACACCCCACGCTGGGTCACCGTCGATCATCCTGGGAACGGGCGGCGACCTAGGAGGAGGGCAGAGTGGATTGGAGAGAACAGGCTTGACTTTAGACACGTGGAAGGTGGGACACACACGTAGGGAGGGAGGGAGGGCCAAATGCACAGCCACCGGGTTGACAATTTTGGTGATCACAAAAGGACCGAGAAACCGTGGAGCCAGCTTCCTCTTCTCGGCCTTAAGGTTGATGTCTTGGGAAGAGAGCCAAACCCATTGACCCACTTGGTAATCAGGAGCTGGCCTCCTGTGGCGATTGGCGGTGGAGCTGTTGCGCTCCGCCGTGCGTAAAAGCGCTCCTCTCGTCTTAGTCCACACACTCCGGCAGTGTCTCATATGTGCCTGGACAGATGGAACAGCCAACTCACCCTCCTGCTTGGGAAACAAGGGGGGATCGTACCCCAAGGACGCCTTGAAGGGGGACACACCAGTAGCCGAAGACCGCGCCGTGTTGTGGGCATACTCCACCCAGGCCAAGTAGGAGCTCCAGGAGGATGGATTAGAGGAGGTCACACAGCGCAGAGCAGCCTCCAGCTCCTGGTTAGTGCGCTCACATTGTCCATTGGACTGGGGGTGGTGACCCGAGGAGAGACTAATCGTGGCCCCCAAGGCATTACAAAAGCACCTCCATACCTGGGAGACAAACTGAGGACCCCGATCCGATACAACGTCCAATGGGATCCCATGCAGTCTGACAACATGTTGGACGAGGAGGTCTGCCGTCTCACGTGTCGAAGGGAGACCCCGAAGAGGTACAAAATGGGCGGCCTTAGAGAATCGATCCACAATTGTCAGAACTGTGTCATAGGTGTTAGAGACCGGGAGACCAGTGACGAAGTCAAGGGCGATGTGCGACCAGGGCCTGCCCGGGACCGGCAGGGGCTGGAGCAGACCCGCAGGTGGAGAGTTTTGGGACTTGCCGGTAGCGCACTGGGGACAAGCCTGGACGTAGTTGGTGACGTCTCTCTGGAGACCCGGCCACCAGAACAAGCGTTGCAGAAGATCCACCAGTCGGGAGATGCCAGGGTGACAGGCGAGCTTGGAGGTATGGACCCAGTGAACAACCTCCCCTCGAACCGCTGAAGGAACGAAGAGCCTCCCCTCTGGACCACCGCCAGGGTCCGGTTCCGTCTCCTGTGCCCTTCGGATCTTGTCCCTGATGGACCAGGAAATCGCCCCCACAACGCACGATCTGGGAAGGATGGTGTGGTCCGACTCCTCCGGATCCTCAGGGGCGAACTGCCTGGACAAGGCATCGGGCAACCCATTCTTCGAGCCTGGACGGTACGTGATGGTAAACTGAAACCGAGCAAAGAATTGAGACCAGCGCGCCTGGCGGGCATTCAGGCGCCGCGCTGACCTCAAATACTCAAGGTTCTTGTGGTCCGTCCAGACCACAAAAGGCTGAGCTGCCCCCTCCAACCAGTGACGACACTCCTGCAGCGCAAGCTTGACAGCGAGGAGTTCCCTGTCGCCGATGTCATAATTACGTTCCGCTGCAGATAACCGTCGGGAGAAGAAGGCGCAGGGCCGCTTGACTCCGTCCACTGGCGAGCGCTGAGAGAGCACCGCCCCCACCCCCGTGTCGGATGCATCGACCTCCACCAAGCACTGCAGCGCGGGGTCGACCTGGGTCAGGACCCGGGAGGACGAGAACTCCACCTGGAGGGTCTTGAAGGCGGCGGCTGCCTCCTCGGACCACTGGAAGGGCACCTTCGATGAAGTGAGGCGAGTCAGGGGGGTGACAATGGCGCCGAAGTTGGGGATAAAGCGACGGTAGAAATTAGCAAAGCCAATGAACTACTGAACCTGCTTCCTGGAGGTAGGCGTGGGCCACTCGACCACCGCTTTAACCTTAGCGGGGTCGGGGAGAATCTGATTGTGCGAGATGTCAAACCCCAGGAAGGAGGTGGTCCGGGCGTAAAATTCGCACTTCTCCGCCTTGATGTAGAGTCTGTTTTCCAGCAGCCGTTGCAGGACCCGCCTCACATGAGCCTGGTGCTCCTCCCGTGACCTGGAGAAGATGAGTATATTGTCCAAGTACACGAAGACAAAGACCCCCAGGAAATCTTGTAGGATGTCGTTTATGAGCCGCTGGAAGATGGCAGGTGCGTTGGTGAGCCCAAACGGCATCACAAGGTACTCGAAGTGACCGCTGGGCGTCCTAAAAGCCGTCTTCCACTCATCACCCTCCCGGATCCGAACAAGATGGTAAGCGCTGCGGAGATCTAGTTTCGTGAACCAGGTCACCCCCTGGAGGGAGTGGAAGGCGGTGTCCATCAGCGGCAAGATGTAGCGGTCCTTAATTGTAATATCATTCAGCGCTCTGAAGTCAATGCAGGGGCGAAGGGACCCATCTTTCTTGGACATGAAGAAGAAACCCGCGCCGAGAGGAGACGAGGAGGGGCGGATGATCCCAGCGCTGAGTGACTCCTTGATGTAAGCATCCATCGCCTCACATTCAGGAGCGGAGAGGCTGTACAGGCGGCCAGATGGCAAGGGGGCCCCTGGACGTAGGTTTATGGCGCAGTCATACGGCCGGTGAGGGGGAAGAGACATTGCCTTGGACTTACTGAAAGCTACTCCCAAGTCGTGGAACTCCTGCGGCACCAGGGTGAGGTCTGGAGGCTCGGAAACCGGCGCCGGCGGAGGGGAGGACGGAGCACAAGCCGCAGACTGGAGGCAGGTGCCCAGGCAGAAGGAGCTCCACGAAAGGACACTGCCAGATCTCCAATCGAGGACGGGGTTGTGCAAGCGCAGCCATGGGTATCCCAGGATGACACGGTCCGAAGAGGAGGGCAGGACAAACAGGGTCAGATCCTCCCGGTGGTTGCCAGAGATGATAATGGGAACCGGCTTGGTGTGATGCGTCACTACCCCCAGGGGAGAGCAAGAGAGAGTGACCAGGTTGAGGGGAGTTGACAATGGCAGACAGGATATGCCCAAACGGGTTGCCAGGCTCTTGGAAATAAAAACTTTGCTCTGCCCCTGAATCCACCAGTGCGTGCGTGAGATGCCCGATGGAGTTATGGCAGAATCGAATGGGCAGTGTGCAACAGGATAGGGGATTTGACCGGTTAGAGTCCGCGAGGCCCCCTAAAGTGACTCGCGGACCCCCCCGTTTGGCTTAACCGGGCACAGCTCCACGGTATGCTGGACGTCTCCGCAATACATGCAGAGACCCAGTTCCCGCCGGCGCTGTCTCTCCGCAAGAGGGAGCCTGGTGCGCCCGATCGCCATGGCCTCTGGCTCATCGGCGGACTCCGGAGCGGGTAACACCAAGGGGCGAGACTGAGAAGAGCGGGCGGAAGCTCCGCGCGAGCGGCTGACTGACTTCCGCTCCACAGCCCGCTCTTGCAGCCTATTGTCCAGGCTAATTGTGAGGGAGATCAGCTCGGACAACCGCCCTGGGAGATCCCGACTGGCTAGCTCTTCCCTCAGACCAGAATTGAGGCTACGGAGGAAGATGCTGCAGAGAGATACCTCTCCCAAGCCAACCTCCGCCGCTGCCATCCGGAAGTCAACAGCGTGATCCGCCGCCGACCGGCTTCCGTGTTGGAGGCTAAGGAGCCGATCGGCGAGGACGCTGTCACGACGCGAGTGGTCGAACACCTCTAGGAAGCCTTGCACGAACCGGTCATAGGAGAGGGTTGCGTAGCTGGGCTTCGACATTACGCCGTAAGCCCAAGCTAGCGCTCGCCCCTCCAAGAGATTTGCCATGTAACCGATTTGGCTATGGTCTGAGGGGAAATCCCCGGGAACGCGCAGGAACACTGACTCACACTGCAAAATAAACCCCCGTGCTCCACCGACTTTCCCATTGAAGCGAGCGGGGGTCGGAATAGGTGTGAGCCGGGTCGGCGTTCCCGAGCTAGGCTGGCCAGCCGTGGAAGCGACCGGAGCCGAGGCGCCTTGAGGAACCTGGGGGAACGCCTGCTGGGGGAACGCCTGCTGGGGATCCAGGCGGTCTAACCGGTGAGTAATTATGGTTAATTGGTTGAAAATAACTTGTTGTTGGTGCGCAATCATATCCACCCGAGCCTCGAGGGTGGAAAAACGGCATGCGAGCCCGCTGTCCGCTGGCCCGCTCTGCTGGAGCCGTACTGACATAATACTCGGCCCAGGAAGCACGCACGCAGGCTCAGGTAGATTTGAAAGCTTTATTCAACCAATAAAACGTGTTTGGATGCGTGTATGCGATATGTGAATGTGTTGTGGGTGGAAGATGAAGGCAGGGACAGAGCAGCACGCTGTGCAGCCAGGCAACCCTATGGAAGAGACAAGAGCAGGGAGGTAGCTGGGCAAACCACACAGGAGAGTAATAAAGCAATGTGCTTACTTGCAGTAACAGAGGTGGCTGGCGTTGACAAAGATCCCAAGCCTGGGAGACAGCGCCCTGCTGTGTGTCCAACGAGGAGAGGTGTAGCAGAGGAACGATGATGACGAAGGAGAGGATGTCCGCCGCCAGGGAATCCACCTGTGCACAGGGGAAGGCTGAGAGGACAGGTGAGACAAATAGACAGCTTACGTGTCGTTGCAATGGTCAGCAGGCCTGGAGGAAGGAATCTGCTGAGGGTTAGAGCACGAAGGAAGACAGACGGCTCCAGGCCAATGCTCAGGGCGAGGTGGAATAAATAGCTGTGCGCTAACGAGGTGCAGGTGTGCGCGCAGCTGAGGTGGATGCCCGAGATCGGCGAGTGGTGACAGAAACAGGTTCAAGAAAAGTGTATCGAACAGAACATGCTTCTTTATGTAGTCTTCATAGACTTCAGTAAAGCCTTCGATACTGTTTTGCGACAAGGACTTTGGCAGGTACTCAAGAAATATGGTTGTACAGAGAAGTTTGTCAGCCTGATCGAGGCACTCCATACAGGTATGCAAGCAAATATGGCAATGAGTGGTTCAGTATCTAAAGACTTTTCAGTAAGCAACGGGGTGAAACAAGGGTGTGTGCTGGCACCTACACTCTTCTCGCTATATCTGGCAGCCATGCTTGAGGTGGCCTTCAAAGACACTTCAGAAGGAGTATACATTCAAACAAGGAAAGAAGCAGACTTGTTCAATGTGGCACAGTTTAAAGCCAAGAGTAAGACATCGATAAAGCTAGTAAGAGAAATGCTCTTTGCCAACGACAGTGCTCTAGTTGCACACAGTGTGGAAGATATGCAATCTTTAGTGGAGAAATTTGCAAGAGCAGCTAGCGAATTCGGCCTCCAAATCAACATCAAGAAGACAGAGTGCCTTTATCAACCACCAAAGTTCCAATTATCAACATCACTACCAGAAGAGATCAGCATTGGTACAGAGCCACTAGTCAAGTGCAAGACTTTCAAGTACCTAGGGAGTACTGTTTCAGAGAATGCTAGGCTGGAGGATGAACTATCTCTCAGAATGGGAAGAGCGAGCGCTGTGTTTGGAAACTTGAGGGAGAGACTGTGGAACAATCGACATGTGTCTATCCGTGTGAAATGCAAAGTGTACAGAGCGGCAGTACTGGCTACTCTATTGTACGGTGCTGAAACTTGGACTGTCTACAGAGTGCAGGTGAAGAAACTCCACGCGTACGTGATGAGACACCTTCGAGCCATAATGAACATCTCATGGGAAGACAAGATAACCAACATAGAAGTGCTGAAACGAGCTGGTCTACCATCAATGGAGGACATGCTAATACAGATGAACCTGAGATGACTCGGACATGTTGAGAGGATGGACCACCAGCGTCTCCCTCGGCAGTTACTCTACTCACAGTTATGTGAGGGCAAATGCAATCAGGGCAAACCAAGGCTCAGATTTAAAGACACTGTAAAAAGAAACTTGAAGAAGTTGGACATAGACAGGAGTTCCTGGCAGCAGAAGGCTAAGGACAGAGCTGTGTGGAGGAATCTCATCAGACCTAAATGAAACGGTCATTATCGCCCACGACAGACTGCTATGATGATGATGATGATGATGATGATACCTCTTGTTTGTAAACAAAGTTCATAAAAAAAAGAGAGAATCTCAACAAGTTCCACTGGCACGTTCCAATGTCCACCCACCTACTTCAAATCAACAAACAGACAAACAAACAAACAAACGGACTGCAGTGAGGAAAAAGACTATACGAGCACAAAAACCTATCCCCGCTGCCAGTAGACGGGACTCAAGTTCCCACTGAGCCCAGATCGTACTGGGTTTGTCTGGAATACCGGGGTACTGTGATAATATTTAACATGCAACAGATGAAGCAGCTCACAATTTATTTTCCTGTTAAAACAGTCTACCAGTGTATCTCAGTAAATTAGAATGTGAAAGTTTTTTTTAAAAAAAATATATAACTAAAAAAGATAAATTTTATGATATTGGTGGCAGTTTTTAAAATAAATAAAAAAATCATGACATTTGTAATTTACTGAGATGTACAGTACTAGCACATGGTACACACGATACAGTGCAAGATTTGTTAAACTACAAAAAATGTCATTGTCTGTAGTAAAAAAAAATGCAAATGGTACAATAAATCATTGAGGAATATGATGTTAATGTTTTATTCAGTATATGAAAAAACAGCAACTTTTTACATGTTAAAGATAGACTGTATTTTATGAGGGAAATGCAGATTCTCAGGAAAAATGCAACTTATCAATTAATCATTAATCGATCAATAAGGTGAATCAATTATCAATTAAAGAATTAAGTGATAACTTACATCCCTCGTTTAAAAGAATATGATTTGCATGATAAAGGGCTGTATTACAGCAACTCAGTCCATAATCAATTGTTTAACGTTTATGGGCATTTCCAAGTTCATTTTGTTATTACAGCAGTGCAAAAACGTATTTTGTCCAACGTACAAAAAAAAAGTACAGCAAGGCTGTCCTAATGCTCTTAACTATTCAGAGATGTGTTTGGGGCGTAATGTGAAATAAATCAATCACTGTCTTTACTCTCATTCCCTTTAATAAAGAGGGGCATAAGATCACAGGCTTAATATTTACAGTTGAGAAAAAAATTAGGACACCCTGTATAAGCCTGTGTTTTTTTAACATATTTGGACATATGGATATTTAATATCAATGTTAAAAATACTGGGAGATTCACATAATACAACTAAACAATTAAAAATGAATTAAAGACTTTTTTAAAATTTTCTGTAAAATGTAATTCTAAACAAATATTGAGGAATAAATTAGGGCACCCCCCCCCATCTTTTTTAGGACACCCCACATTCATTCCCACTTAAAATGGCTAAAATAAATTTTAAAAAATGCAAATAAAAACAAAAACAAGGTTAGACATAGATACATGAACATTTCTTGAGAAAGAACTGGATATTTAAAGGGGTGTCCAAATTTTTTCATATGACTGTATATGACATGTCATGATTTAAATGGAAGGACAAATCCTTTTTGTGCTGAGGACGATGCAGGCTCATCCACAAAGTGAAAATCTGTTTACGGGCAAGGAGCTTTTAAATAGCTTTTTAACCTCTTCCACAGCCCTGCTCACACTGGGGAGACTTGATCATAATTATGCACAGATGAGAGGTGTACAATTTAGAGATTATGCCAGTCTTTCTCTTTGTCCATGAATTTGACAGAGTTGTAAAATTTCCTTCATTTATAGTATCATTATGTGAACTTCTCTTTTAAACTGAGAAAGAGGAGCTGCTCATCTTGGCCTGAGGTCCATTAATTTCATCTGCTGAATGCAAAATTGTTATGTTTTAACTCAAAACAACTGTTGAGATATTTTCATTTTGAATCATTCTGTTAAAAGAATGACAGTGACATTAAAAAAATGTAAAAAAAAAACAAACTGTCATACTTAGATAATAATGATGAATGCACCAGCTGGCTCTTCTCTAGAACCGCAGGGACAGCTCTTTTCCCAGTAAAGGACAAAGTGGTCCTGCTGCTGCCATTCAGTAGTAAAATTAAAAAGGGGACAATCCACTGAATCGTAAACCCACGCACCATTATTTTCTCTGTACAGTGAAAAACTGCTGTGTTTTCAAATAGTTCATATTCAACTGTCCTCACTTAACAGAAAATAATGGCTGAGGTGTGTTTTTCATTAATCAGGACATGCACACACACACGAACAGATACAAGCGATGATGTGATTTAATGACAGACACAATAGATTAGTGGACAGAATACTTTGTCACAGAAGAGAGGTCTGTAGTTTAAAATCTTCAGACTGACAGTATCCCACCACACCTCCAGTGTGTCATGGTGAGGGCCCTCCAGGGCGGAAAGTTAGGACCCAAACGCTGGACTCAAGTTTAATACATTTATTGAACTGAACAAAAACCAGCTCGAGGACTGAAAACAAAGACCAAGGCAAATCAAGACAAAAATAACAAATTGACCAAGCAAGACAAGAACTAAGGGCTAGGATACATGGCATGACAAGGCAGAAGTGTGTAGACTCACGCCGGATGACAAGGAAGCCATCCCCAGGTGAGGAACGGCATTCCTTAAATACAAACAGACTAATAAACATAAGTACAAACAGGTGTGAACGATCAGGAAATTAAGAGGACAACAATCAGACTACACTAAGGCGGAGATAACTAAAGACACTGTCAACATAAAAGCCCCCCCCAAAAAAACAAAAAAAAAAAAAAACTACAGATAATGACAGGAATAAACTACAAGATATGACTAGGATAATAATAATTAACTGAAAACTGGGCAGGGACAAATTCTACAGAACCTAGGTGGAGACATGATAACAAAACTGATAATCAAAGATACAAGACAGAAAACCATACAATAACAAACTCAAGGTGAGGGCGTGAGCTGAACCCATGTCCCGGTGACCAAAAAACATAACCTAGAAACTAAGGTGAGGACATGGGCCCAACGCACCTCCTGACACAGTGTGTCATCCACACCGGGACACACATGCACGCCCTGTTCATTCATTTATTCCCCTAAAAAATGAATACATTAATGCCTGATTTATAGGCTATTCTCCAATGGTAAGTCTGCAATTTAAATGAAAATGTGGATGGAATAAAAAACTACTACCTGTATCATCAATCATATTATAATTAAAATGGTGGGTGTTTAAATTACAACTGTTACATCTGTCTATTAAAATGACATAAAATCCCAGCGCATGCTGTGTCTGTGTTTCCTCACGTGCTCCTATCAGTAGGAGCTGTGCGATTTCAAAATAAATAGCACTGACAATGCACTTCTGATGACAGACCACCTTTTTCCTGATTAAAAGCACATTGTCATAAAATGTACAAAGATACCAATGCATATGAGATTGCATGGTGCCACACCTCTTTGAAATGAGAGCCATTCCCCCCAAAGCAAAGCCCGTGCCCTGTCTATTGGTTGACATAGAATAAGTAATATCTTTACAAGAAAAACTGCAAATTTACAAATACAAACTCACTCATAATTTATGATTAAAAAGTTTCAAAATTATCAAAAACACATATTAGTGATATGCTTGTAAAAAAGTAAGAAACTTATGTAGCTTACAAGTCACAAATGTTACTACTCCTGCGGGGTGAGGGCTGGGTGGCCTTCACCGCAGGAGTAGTAACATTTGTGTCCCAAATGTACATACATGAAAGAAATTATATGCAAAATTATGTTACAAAGATGCAATGCACGGGGGGGGGTAAATTTGAAAAAAGCAGCAAATTAGGGAGAAAACCTTTATTACTTATTCTGACCCCTCTAGCTCATGAAACAACAAAACAACTACAAAACATATCAAATCCTGCTCTTTAAAAAGAAATAACACTAAAAATGTTGACTGTATAGAAAAGAGAAAATTAAATTAGATGAAAAGCTTTTCCCCCCAGGCAATACCAATTAAAAAGATAGAAAAATGTTTCATTATTAAGGGAGATGCTGCATTTCAAAGTTTTTCTTCCCCTCTTGGGCAAACTTTTGCATGTCATGCCTTCTGTGGATCTTACCTTGTGCCAGCCTTTCAGGGGCCATTTCCTCTTCTTCAACATAAAACCCTCGTGTTTATCAGGCCTCTGGACGTTGCTCTGACCAATCCTTAGCCCCTCGATTATTTCCCAGCTGTCCACCTCCTGGAGAGAAAAAAAAGCCAAAGGGAGAAACACTTGCTGAATAAAAAAAGATGTTCCTGTTGTTATTTTTATTTATGAGGAAAACCAGAATACATGTAGCATTTTTCCTCCTCTGTAGCACACGTTTAAAGAAAAAAACAGCCCTATTGAAATTCCTCCTGCTCTCTCAGCATTTCCACTCCATTAGCTTTCTCCTGACTTTGCTCTTCCTGCTAGCAGTGGGTCAGTAAATCAAAGTGACGCCTCTGGAGTGGAGGGATGGTGGGGCCACGCTGGGACAGGTGAGACATCCTATTGTTGTTCCTGTTTTGACTGCAGAAAAACGTAAAAGAATAACAGCCATATTTATAGCAGAAATGATCTACATTATTCACAAGCTTTCCAAAGTTGTTTTGCAAGAAAGTTTGTATTTGTTGTACTCATATTTTCCCTTAATTGTTTGCCATTCTACAGAAACCTGGTAAATTAATTTTTTTAAAGGTTATTTTAGTGGTATGCTGTGGAGAAAGGATGCAGACAAGGCAACAAGCTGAATGACACAAGAACTTTATTCTTTCTCCAAAAAACAGTGGAGCAAAAGCTGATCCCAGGTGCATCCCTCTTTTATATCTTTATTCCCATGCATCGAGACCCGGAACTTCTGACCATAACACATTATGTCTAGAACAAAGCCTGTGTGGCACATTAACATGACATAACGCCAGTGCTGCTCTCACACCATTCTTTTTTTTTTTTTAATTACTTATTTTGTACCCGTAGGTAGATTTGTTTTGCAGTCTGGTGACAAGCCACCAGCTGCCGGTCGCTGCGTGCGCAAGCGCCCCATATCCCTAACCTGCATGTTTTTGGCATGTGGGAGGAAACCGGAGAAATCCCGGCGTAAACCCACGCAACACGGGGAGAACATGCAAACTCCACACAGATCACTGTTGGCCGGGGGCAGGGATCGAACCCACGATCTCATGATCCCCGCGATCCCCCGGCCGAGGGTAAACTGTGCTGCCGCAGTGCTAACCACTGCGCCACCGTGCAGCCCATTCTCCCAGCAGCCAGGCATTTACTCCTCTCCCTGGGGGGCGCATAGTCCTGACTATCCCATCTGATACCCCCTGGTAACACCTCCTCTTTCGTTCCATTGTCCTCTAGGTGGAGAAGTCCAGCACCATGCCCCCCCCCCAGAAAGGGCACTAAACAAATCCTAGGGGCACTAAATCCTTTGGGCTTGAGCTGGCGCCCATAGCGGCTGTAGCGGGGGGGGTCGCCAATCCAGTCGAATCACCCTGCTGGCGGGGTGTACAGGAGGGCACGTCAGTCTGTGGAGGGAAAAAGGGAGGGGAAGAAAACACATCAGGTTCAAGAGCGCAGGTCCATGCCGAGGGATCACCAACTTGCGGAGCCACCAACAGTGGGTGTCCACACCGGGGAGCTTGGGCCAACACCACCTGCTCATCTGCCAACACAAAAGCGGGCTTCAGCCTGTTGATGCAGACGGTCTCCCTACGTCCCCCCTAGTCTAACACAAAATGCTTTGCCCCCGGTTCCAACACCCTGAACGGTCTGTCGTACGGTGCGCGCAGCAGGGTCCAGTGCGCATCGTGCCTGACGAAAACAAAACTGGCGTTCTGTAACTTTTTGGGACTGATGTGTGGGGAAAACAATGGTGGGCCAGGCCCGGTATGCTCACAGCCTCCGTACTGTGTAAAAATTGCGTGGGTGAATCAGCCTTGGGCACGGGCTTTTCCGGTAAAAACTCCCCGGGGATCTGCAGCGGCTGAGAAAAAACGAGTTCTGCAGGAGAGGCTGCCAAATCCTCCTTAGGTGTGAAGAGCAACCCTAAAAGAACCCAAGCCAGGCGGTCGACCCAATTTGTGTCCGTGAGCAAAGCTTTGAGCACTGCTTTAAGTGACCTATGAAAACGCTTGCATAACCCGTTAGCCTGGAGGTTGTATGCAGTAGTGCGGTGAATTTTGACCCCAAGGCTCTGGGCCATAGCGGACCAGAATTCTGAAATGAATTGTGGATCCCTGTCAGACGTGCTGTCCAATGGAGATCCGAAACGTGCAAACCAAGCCAACGAAAAAGAGCGCGCCACTTCCACGGACGTGGTAGAAGCCAGTGGGACCACTTCAGGCCAGCGCGTGGTGCGGTCCACGACTGTCAAAAGGTGTGTGAAACCTTGTGACAGCGGGAGGGGTCCCACCAAATCCACATGGACGTGGTCGAACCTCCTAGCCAGGATTTGGAATGGCTCGAGGGGAGCTCTGGTGTGCTTTGGTCCGCTGGCACGCAACGCAAGCTGCAGCCCACTCTTTCAGGTCCTTGCGCAAGCGCGGCCAGGTGAATTTCACCCCCACTAGCTTCACTGAAGCGTGTACTCGCGGGTGCGAAAGGAAGTGGACTGACTCGAAAATGCAACGGTGCCAAGAGCTCGGAACCACCAGGCGCGGGCGGCCAGTGGAGACGTCGCAGAGCAAGGGAGGGCACCCTTCTTGCACCACCCTGCTCTCCAGGATTAACCCCATTGGCAGAGACTGGAGCGCACAATTGTCCACGTCCCAAGCTTGCTCCACAGCCATGGCGGGGAAATCTATTCCCACGTAGACCAGGGCGATTAACGCGCATGACAGGCAATAAGCCAAGACATTGAGTTTACCGGCAATGTGTTGAATGTCAGTCGTAAACTCAAAAATTGCGGCCAACTGCGGTTGCTGCCGGGCCAACCACGGTTCAGAAACCCTGGACATGGTGTACATCAGCGGCTTATGGTCTACGAACTGGTGAACTCACGCCCCTCCAGCCAGAACTGGAAATGGCGCGTCGCCAGGTGGAGAGCCAGCAATTCTCTATCAAATGTGCTGTATTTGCGTTCGTTGTCACGCAAAGTTCTGCTGAAAAATGCGAGCGGCTGCCACGAATCTGAGACGCACTGCTCCACCACTGCCCCTATGGCAACATCAGACGCATCCGTGGTGAGTGCTATCCATGCAGACGGATCCTGGTGGGCTAGCAACGCAGCATCCACCAGCGCTGTTTTGGCGTTTGCGAAAGCCTGGTCTTACTCGGGAGTCCAGTCGATGTTTTCCGCAGGCTTCATTTTTTTAAGAGCGGCATACAACGGCTGCATCAGCTGGGCTGCTCGGGGAAGGAAACGATTGTAAAAATTAACCATTCCCAAAAACTCCTGTAGTGCCCTCACGGTCTGTGGACGCGGAAAATCCAACACTGCACGCACCTTGTCCAGTAACGGGATCGCGCCCTCTGGCGAAATGTGGTAGCCCAAAAAAGTCAATTACTGGCACACCGAACTGGCACTTCGCTGGGTTAACTATCAGCCTGTGTGCTTCCAACTTCTGGAAAACAGTCTTGAGATGGGCGATGTGCTCCTCCTCCGACACACTGGCTACCAGAATGTTGTCTTAGTAGACAAACATGAAGGGCAAGTCGCGAAGCACTGCATCCATCATCCTCTGGAAGGTCTGCAGCGCGCCTTTCAATCCAAACGGCATGCGTAAAAACTTGAAAAGGCCAAAAAGGAGTTATTACTGCTGTTTTTGGAACGTCTCTCACACGCACCAGAACCTGGTGGTAACTATGGACCAGATCCACTTTGGAAAAAACGCACGCCCCGGCCAGGTGTATGGAAAAATCCTGGATGTGTGCAATAGGAGAGTGATCATGTTCTGTAGCGTTGTTCAACAGCCGGAAATCGCCGCATGGTCGCCACGACCCATCGACTTTAGGCACCATGTGCAGCGGGGATGCCCACGGGCTGTTGGAATGCTTGACGACACCCAACCGTTCTAAGTTGGGGAACTCTTCGCACACGCTGGCCAGTTTAGCTGCGTCCAGGCGCTGAGGTCGTGCCAATACCAGCGGCCCTTTTGTAGTTATGAAATGTTTGACCCCATATTTCGTTATTGTAGACGAAAACATCGGGACCGTGAGTGCTGGGAACCGTGTGAGTAACTGTTGGTACTTACCCCCCTGGAGCTATAACGACCCCGCCCCCCAAGCTGTACAGGACAGAGAGGCAAAAGAACAGCATCTACTAATCTCCTATTAGCAACATCAATTAATAACCCATAAGCACATAAAAAATCTGTGCCTAAAATGGGGGCGGAACATGCAGCTACCACAAAGTTTCACTGAAAGTTGCATCCATGTAAGCATATTGTCAGTGTCTGACATACAGCAGCTTGTTTCTGTCACCAGCGGTCGCAGCTGCTACTGACTGCTGGCCATGCCATTTCCTGACTTCTTGAATTGGCATGGCAGCATGCATCGCTGGGCGTTTGAGCTGAAATGGCAATGATAGAAGCAGATCGCCCCATTCCTGCGTCTCCTGGCATCTGCTCCAGCTACCACCAAAGGCTCCTCGACCTTGCTGGAATCCCTCCTGGACGCCAGTGCTACTGCATTCACGCTGAGCATTTTGGTTGCTAAAACGATGTGATCCGCTTCCTGCGCCAGTGCACAGTAGTCCTTCGTCACCAGCAACAGCGAGCTGGCCAGGATCACCCTCGCTGCAGCTGGCAGGTTCCTGAGGAACAGGTGGGCAAACAGGAAAGACTCGCCGTTTCTACCCATCAGTGCCAACATGCTCTCCATTAGCTCTACAGTTGATCTGTCCCCAAACTCTGAACGTGTTAGGAGTCTCTCCGCCCTTTTGCTGTCCGAAAGGGTATAGCGCTGGAGAAGCATCCTCTTGAGCACTTTGTATTTCCCCTGGGCCGGCAGCTCCTGAAGCAGGCTTGTCACCTGTTGTGTGGCACGCGCATCCAGCGCAGCAACCACGTAGTAGTACTTTGTGTCATCTGTTGTTGTCCGGCGAAGTGTGAACTGGGCTTCTATGTGCAAAAACCACGCTGTCAGGTTGTGAAGCCAGAAGTCTGGGAGCTTGACTGAAACAGCGCACGCGGCGTTGGTGCTCTCCTTCCAGGTAGTCTCCAGGGTGGTGCTCATCTCGCTCTTCATGGCACGTCTTGGGTTCACCAGTGTGCAGAAAGGATGCAGGCGAGGCAACGAGCTGAATGACACAAGAACTTTATTCTTTCTCCAACAAACAGTGTAGCAAAAGCTGATCCCGGGTCTCTGTGCATCCCTCTTTTATATCTTTATTCCCATGCATCGAGACCCGGAACTTCAGACCATAACACATTATGTCTAGAACAAAGCCTGTGTGGCACATTAACATGACAACACCGGCGCTGCTCTCACACACTTCTTCTCCCAGTGGCTCTGGCATCTACTCCTCTCCCCGGGGGGCGCATAGTCCTTACTGTCCTGTCTGATACCCCCCGGTGACACCTCGTCTTTCGGTCCACTGTTCACTGGGTGGAGAAGTCCAACACCATGCCCCCACAATGCAAATATTCAGTCACTGAGATATTAGTTTGGTGCATTGATGTTCAGTTTTCAAATATGGTACTCTGTTATTAGCTTTTTTTAAGGAAAAAGGTGGCAAATTTACATGAAAACGTTCCATATTTATTTGCATTTCTCAAAATTATTGGTGCTGTTGCAGTCCACTCAGGGAGCAAAAAGACTATTTAGCATATTTGCTTTACTTTGCTCCAAAATATTAGAAGCCCCAAAGCGAGTATTTGGGATAACCCTTGTTTCTATGCATGGCCAAACCATCTGACATTTTTACATGAAGTTAATCATAACAGAATACATTTACAGGACAAAAGCATTTTCTTCACTTTGTTTCTCACATTGCAGTCAAGTCCAATGTTCATGCAAAACTTGCAACCAAAGTTTGCAGGGCTTTAGCAGTTCTTAAACAAAGACCAAAGGCATAATAATCTGTACTGCCCATTCAGTAAAAATTATTAAAGCTCTGCTGTTGTCTTCCTATTTATATATCAGCAACTGTCTGTTGCTGTGCTAGAAATGTTCACTCATTCCCCATATAGTGTACTATATAGTGAATCAGCCATTTTGTAGCGCTTTGATCCTGTCTGTCATTTTGACAAACAGGATTGTAAAAAATCCTGTCATAGTCTATTATTATCTGTCATTTTAATTGATTTTAATCAGATCATCCTGAGCATCATATGACAAATGACAGATAGCTTCCAGAACGCAACCTCTGATCTGAATTAAAATTAAGAGAGAACCAGAAGAAATCTCTAAAATGTGTTATTTTTTTCATTATCTCAAGTAGACAGGCCTTTACTGAAAACATATAAATATTAAAATTAATTAACATACTTCTACAAAATGCTGATGAAAAAGGTATTTATATCCCACAGCCTCAGCTGATGTGGAGGCAGTCTATACTTTAGGCTTTCAGAAATTAATCAGAACATGCTGCAGTTCAGGTGCTGGCTAAGGATGTCACTAAACGCAAGGCTATTCCAGGGTAAGAGTAGTATTTCACTGGCCTGAGACAGCTCGCAACTAGTTGGAAATAAATAAACAAACATGAGACAAATCCAAGAATTTGTGACAATAATCACTTGGAATCACACTGTCTCATGAATGTTGCAATAATGTTGCGCAAACTCCAAGAACGTTTTTGGCCAAAGTTCTCCAGGTGTTTGCATACATGGCAAGTGTTGCAGGACATTCTTGCAACATGTGCAAGACTAAATTTAGGGATTTTTTGCACTCACAGCAGTCCCATAATGGCTGCCCATCACTCTGACGAGGTCAAGATGGGTCTGAGACACTTGCGATGACTCTGAGACTATTTTGAGAGAAAGCTATAGTATATACAGTGGTGTGAAAAATTGTTTGCCCCCTTCCTGATTTTTCATTTTTTTTTGTATGTTTGTCACACTTAAATGTTTCAGATCATCAAACACATTTAAATAGTAGACAAAAATAACACAATAATAACACAAAATGCAGTTTTTAAATGAAGGTGTTTATTATTAAGGGGAAAAAAAATCCAAACCTACATGGCCCTGTGTGGAAAAAGTGATTGCCTTCCCCCGTTAAAACATAAATAACTGTGGTTTATCACATCTTCGGAAAGCTGAGTTCAATTTCTCTAGCCACACGCAGGCCTGATTACTGCCACACCTGTTCTCAATCAAGAAATCACTTAAATAGGACCTGCCTGACAAAGTGAAGTAGACCAAAAGATCCTCAAAAGCTAGACATCATGCTGAAATTCAGGAACAAATGAGAAACAAAGTAATTGAGATCTATCAGTCTGGAAAAGGTCATAAAGCCATTTCTAAGGCTTTGGAACTCCAGCAAACCACAGTGAGAGCCATTATCCATAAATGGTGAAAACATACAACAGTGGTGAACCTTTCCAGGAGTGGCCGGCCGACCAAAATTACCCCAAAAGCGCGACGACTCATCCAAGAGGTCACAAAAGACCCCACAACAACATCCAAACAACTGCATGCTTCACTTGCCTCAGTTAAGGTCAGTGTTCATGACTCCACCATAAGAAAGAGACTGGGCAAAGATGGCCTGCATGGCAGAGTTCCAACATGAAAACCACTGCTGAGCAAAAAGAACATAAAGGCTTGTCTCAGCTTTGCCAGAAAACATCTTGATGATCCCCAAGACTTTTGGGAAAATACTCTCTGGACTGATAAGACAAAAGTTTAACTTTTTGGAAGGTGTATGTCTCATTACATCTGGTGTAAAAGTAGCAGAGCATTTCAGAAAAGGAACATCATGCCAACAGTAAAATATGGCGGTGGCAGTAGTGTGATGGTCTGGGGCTGTTTTGCTGCTTCAGAACCTGTAAGACTTGCTGTGGTATATGGAACCATGAATTCTGCTGTCTACCAAAAAATTCTGAAGAAGAATGTCCAGCCATCTGTTCGTGACCTCAAGCTGAAGTGCATTTGGGTTCTGCAGCAGAACAATGATCCAAAACACACCAGCAAATCCACCTCTGAATGGCTTAAGAAAAACAAAATGAAGACTTTGGAGTGGCCTAGTCAAAGTCCTGATCTGAATCTGATTGAGATGCTGTGGCATGACGTTAAAAAGGCAGTTCATGCTTGAAAACCCTCCAATGTGGTTGAATTACAACAATTCTGCAAAGATGAGTGAGCCAAAATTCCTCCACAGCGCTGTAAAAGACTCATTGACAGTTATTGTAAACGCTTGATTGCAGTTGTTGCTGCTAAGGGTGGCCCAACCAGTTATTAGCTTTAGGGGGCAATCACTTTTTCATACAGGGCCATGTAGGTTTGGAATTTTTTTTCCCTTTTTCCCCTTCATTTAAAAACAGCATTTTGTGTTTACTTGTGTTATCTTTGTCTAATATTTCAATTTGTTTGATGATCTGAAACATTTCAGTGTGACAAACATACAAAAAAATGAGAAATCAGGAAGGGGGCAAACACTTTTTCACATCACTGTATCTTATCCAGATCTACTTTCTGTTGTGAATCTGCACTGGTTGAGAAAGCCAATTTGTTTGCGGTCCAAGATCCTGGTTGCTCATTCTGTTGGCCACTCCTGATAATTCTGTGTAGGCATCTGTTAGGACTGAATGAAGGACTGTATCTGCCTATCTGATGACATCTCATGAGGTCTCTGCTCCATAGAAGAGGACTGCCTTTACACTGCTGTTGAAGGTTCTGATTTTCCTATTTCTCAATAGTTCTTTCGCACTCCAAACTCTTTAGACGGCTGGATACTGTTCGAGCTTTTGCTATCCTGACCATGATGTAGTGGTCTGTGCCACCTGTAATATTAATGCCATCCAGGTAAATGATTGATGTAGCATCTTCTAGTTCATCTCGTGCAAGTCTTATAGGGTTAGTGTTGCTTGTTTTACCATCATGACCTTGGTCTTTTCCTTGTTGATCTTTAGACCAATCTTTGATGCAATTGTTTCAAGTGTTGTTTTGGTTTGCATCTGCTCATGGATGTGCAATAGCAGAGCCAGATCATCAGCAAAGTCCAGATCATCAAGTTGGCTGAAAAAAGTCCATTGAATTCCATTCCATACTCCTTGCATGGTTTCCCTCATCACCTAGTCTATTGCCAAGAGGAATAGGAAGGGGAAGCCTCTCCCTTTCCCCAGCCTTGGCGGACTCCTGTATGAACCTCAAATGACTGTGACATGTCGCCCACATGTAGCACCCAGCATTTCATGCTCCTGGTAAGCTGACCTGATGATAGAAATGTATTTAACAGGTTTGGATTCTAGGGTGTCTTTGGTTTAAACAGAACTGCACTCTGTCATCAGTTGAAGGCATCGCTTAACACACAACGTAGTCAGAAATAAACAAAAATATCAAAATGGCAGATAGCAAGAGCAAAAGTAATGATAAACTGTCTGACAGTTCTTCTATCTCATCTACAGCCCCACAAAGTAAAGACGATACTCCTGACTGAACAACACCTACAGTATATTTGTGGGTGGGTTCTTCCCAGATTTCCAAATCATCCAACATGGCGGCTAAACAGCAATCTTTCCCTGATATTTTGAAAACAAAGCAACAAGAAGCATTTCTGAAAACATCTTAAGTGTGAAACAAACAGTTTTGTTTATGTAGCTGTTTTAACTTGATAAAAACAACTGCTGGTTTAAGTGTTTAGCTTGAGTGCCCTGTAGCACACTGAGCTGATCAGAGCTCACCTGTAAACAGCTGGGTGAATGACAGGCCTGCTGATGATGTCACGCTTCACAAGGGAAAAAATTTTTTTTAGTTCAAACTGAGATTGAAATTTTAATTTTGGATGTAAACTCTAGTGGTGTGGAATTTCTAGAGGCCCCACAATAAGATATTGTCCTGATCATGGGATATATTGAGCATTGTGATATCATATATTGTGATTTCCCTTCCCTCTGTCTTTGTCTTGTTCAACTCTCGGATAGATCTCAAGAGTCACTCATTTTGATGTGCTGACCTCACCTGACAATGAGCACTTAGCACCCTCTGGTGGATGGTAAGTCTGTGCTTGCATTATTTTATAAATTTTTAAATAAAATATTTACTAATACTGGTGTCTCTGAATCAGTACAATAACATCATGCAAAATACTGCAACACTGATGTATCAATCCTTCCTCTCTAGTAAAGGTGACTGGTAGTTCCAAACCTTATGGATGTCAAAGAGATAAAAGAGACTTTATTCCTTCCATAAATTTAACCTTGAATTTCGCTTTTTACTGCGATGAACTGCCAATCCATCCAGAGAGTTTCCCATCTCTTGCCCCAGGTTTTCACACAATATATTTTTCTGACTGCATTAACTTTAAAGGAAATGCTATCTGTTTTTAATCCATCATCCATCACGATATATTATATAATCAAACCGAACACATTTATCATACTAAAGTAGGTCATAGGCTTAAAAGCAAAAAATGCATGAGTTTCCCTGCCAAACCAAAGACCAGCTGGTGGCTGTTCGCTGCATGATGTGACACTCCAGCCCTCAAGACGGCTCTGTGGGTGTGCATGTCGACACCTGACCTTGGTTTGCAGAACATTTAACAGAAGGAGACAACAGCTTGTTCAATCTAATGGCCAGGTGAACAGATCTGTCGGGTAATGAGGTCATGTTACTCCACGGAGAGCAGCCGCTCCGCCGAGTGGCTCCGTGAAAATGGGGAACTGAAACTTCATTAGCAAAATGTACCTCACTGTATCAAGGAATCATATCCGAGAAGACAGTCTACTGTACTTGTTACACAGTGTTCAGATCATTATCAGTTAAACAACTCAGCTTAAATGCTTATTTATTTAGAACACAATGGGCGTATTGATACTCTAGTATTGATACTGCGATGCAGGCTGGTCAGTATTTTGGAGTTGATACCTTTTTTAAATATCCCAATACCACCTTGTTAATACAAAACATGCAACAGAGAGCCTAAGCCACGCCCCCTCCACTTCCACATATGGAACCTTAAATCGAAAAAATTTTCCATTGAAATGAATGGCAAGAGCAAAATTATCTTTTGATCCCGATTAAATTTTGCCACGAGTTACACTTTTTTTTGTCAATTTAAAAGCTAATTTTCCACATAATTAAAGTAATCAGCTGTCGTATAATAACAGTAATATTTAGGTTTTGTTTAAACGACTAGCAGACATCTCCCGTCATCCCACATGACCAAACACGAGCATGGTGGGAGATGACTAAAACTTCACCCCCTGTTTCCTGACCGATGAAAAAAGGATCCCAAGAGGAGAAAACCAACACAAAAGTATTGTTTTGTATTGTGAAAGCCGCACTTTGAAAAAAATGACTTAAGCTCCGTTCGTCTGTGTTTGTTGTTTTTTATTTTACATATTTTCATAACCTTATACCTTAATAGTTAGACAACAATCTACACCGTTATTTATGTGGAAAATTATCTTTCAAATTGACGAACATCATGTGTAACTCGTGGCAAAATTCGATTGGGATCAAAAGATAATTTTGCTCTTGCCATTCATTTCAATGGAGAATTTTTCTGATTTAAGGTCCCATACACGGAAGTAGAAGAGGCATGACTTAGGCTCTCTATAAGATACACAGCAAGCCATCCTGCTAACCGGCAATAACAAGTAGCATCCTTGGAGAAACGACCGGTATCTGTATGTTATCTTTATTACTGGCTTCAAACTGATAAAATAATTTAACAGCATACTAATAATATTGTTTTGGCTCTTTAAATATACAAACCATTACCATACGAATAAAAAACAGACACACAGAGCCACAAAACATACTTTCAAATTAAGGCTAACAACCTAGCTATATGAGTAAACACAGTTATTACCTCCGCCAAGGAGGTTATGTTTTTGCCGGCGTTTGTCTGTTTGTTTTTTAGCAACATAACTCAAAAAGTTATGGATGGATTTTGATGACATTTTCAGGAAAGGTGTATCATGGCACGGGGAACAGATGATGAGATTTTGGTGATGATCTGAGAGTGCACACCTCCACCAAGGGCTTTGTTTGCATTTGTGCAGCAGGATTACACAAAAACTACTGGATGGATTTAGATGAAATTTTCACCAGAGTTGGTTCTTGGGCTAGAGGGGAAGCCATTACATTTTCGGAGATGATCTGAGAATGCATACCTCCACCAAGGCTCTTATATCTTCACAGACTGTTAGCAACAATACTCCAAAACTACAGGATGGATTTGGATGAAATTTTCACCAGAAGTGGTTCTTGGCCTACACACGAACCCATTACATTTTGGGGGTGATCCATGACTGCATACCTCTGCCAAGGCTCAATCTTCTGGCAGTGGTTTAGTAGGATTATGTAAAAACTACTGGATGGATTTTGCTGAAATTTTAACCAGAGATGGTCCTTGGCCTGTAGACGAACCCATTACATTTTGGAGCTGATCTGTGAGCGCATACTTCTACCAAGGCCCAATCTTGCAATGTATGGTGGGATGGAGGCGGGGAGATACAAACAGATGGATGGACAAAGGGAGGGAAGGAAGGAGCCTTGGCGGAGGTATGAACTCTCTGAGTGCTTTTCTAGTTAGATTATAAATAGTAAGTGAGCTTTTTCACTTCTAAATATATAACTTTTCTCAGAAATTTCTTCTATTTTTGCAACTTATTATTCATACATTTGCAATTTTCTCTTGTGAAAATCTGTTTTCCCCTAATTATTTATAATTTACTTGAAAATTTCAATTATATTTCATGCAAATTTGCAACTTTTTCCTTTTTTTATCATAAATTGATTTTATTAAATGTGTAATAGCATTTTTTTCCTTAGAAATCTGTGCTTTTTTCTTAGATTTTGTCAGTCACAGGACATCAATAGCTCCTTGTTTAGCATTTTCTGTGCTGTCTCTAAATGTACAGATTCCATATATACTTAATATAAACTGTACTTTTTTCTCTAACTCTTTGTTACTTTTCTGCAACTGTGGGGACTGCCCTACAGTTGAAAGTGTCAATGAATTGCCCCTCAGGGCGAAGAGGAGACCCAGACGCTGAACTGCAGTTTGTGATATTTATTAACAAAACACAAAAGTCCAAACAGTGCACAAACACAAAAATCCAAATAGTGCACAAAGCAAAACTTACGAACGGCAGGGAGAAAACAGGATACACACGGATAATAAACATCAGAACGGGGACAGGGTTCTGACGCAAATGATTCTTTAAGACTCCAGCAAAGAGGGAGGAAAATAACAGCCCTTAAATAGGGCCAGAAACAAATGATAACAAGTGATGGCAGGTGTGGATCACATGAGCGGGAAGGAGGTGAAGATGATTACAATCAGCTGTGAGCCAAGAGGAGAGGAGATGGGGCTGACAGCTTGACAGGGGCACCGCCCACAACCAGGGAAAAACCCGGAAGTGCCTCTGACAGCTGCAATCCCGGAGAGAGAGAGAGAGAGAGAGAGAGAGAGAAAAAACACGGTAAGAACAAATATACGATGACAAATAAAGACACAAGTAAACCCAAATATGTAAATGACAAAACTACAAGAAAGTAAACAGGAAAATTAGTCACACTAAGAAACAATACAAAAAATGTGAAAACCAGCCAAAAATAAAATAACAGGAATTAGAACTCAAAAAACAACACTATACAAATCAGGAAAAAAGGCAAAGAGACTGTGCACTGTGGAATCCCCCCGTGCACAGATCGTGACAGAAAGTGCTGAGAGAAAAATGTTGTTGTGAATATGTGTTATATAAAGTTGAACTGAATTACTTCTGCATAAATAAAAAGTATAGAAAAAACATATTGAAGTATGTTCTGCCTGCAGTATGACCAAAGAAAAAATGAACAAAATTGTGGATCTCCAACGGTGAAAAAGATTTTTTTTTTTTTTTTTTTTTTTTTTTTAGCATTGGCTTTTTGTTTTGTATGGAAATTACTGTAAGAATGAAAGCACCAAGGTGCTGATGCCTCAGTGCCTGTGGCATGGTAGCATGAGGGGCTGTAAAAAGGCACACTGCCACTTCTAGAGGGCGGGCATAGTTATTACAATACCCTTTTTCACAGCTGCATTAACTGTAAAGGAGAGTTAAATTTGTGTTTATTTTGAAAACAAAGCTTTATCTGGAAATAGTGGCAAATTAAGTCAAGAAAATATGGCGATACAATGATACAAGCCTTCAGTTCCAGTTAATTTTGAGCGGATGAACTGAAAAGCTGGTAACAGACAGACAGACAGATACATACACGGACACATTGAGTGATTACCGTATGCCTAAGTTGCCTTTACGCCGAGGCATAAAAATACAGAAGCACAAGAATAAAATTAGGAGCACAAAGAAAAATGCTGGAGTAGTGATATACACTACCGTTCAAAAGTTTGGGGTCACTTAGAAATTTCCTTATTTTTGAAAGAAAAGCACTTTTTTTCAATGAAGATAACTTTAAACTAATCAGAAATACACTCTATACATTGCTAATGTGGTAAATGACTATTCTAGCAGCAAATGTCTGTTTTTTTGGTGCAATATCTACATAGGTGTATAGAGGCCCATTTCCAGCAACTATCACTCCAGTGTTCTAATGGTACAGTGTGTTTGCTCATTGCTTCAGAAGGCTAATGGATGATTAGAAAACCCTTGTGCAATCATGTTAGGTCTGCAATGCTGTAATTACTGCAAATGGAGGATTCTTTGACGAAAGCAAAGTTTGAAGGAAAAAATTATTATTTCAAATACAAATCATTATTTCTAACCTTGTCAATGTCTTGACTATATTTTCTATTCATTTTACAACTCATGGTGGTAAATAAGTGTGACTTTTCATGGAAAACACAAAATAATTGTCTGGGTGACCCCAAACTTTTGAACGGTAGTGTATATTAAAAAAAATACAGATGTCATGTTTCTCCTCAGCTTAATAAATTGCTTGGTTTAGTGAGTGAATCATTTTAAAGTGAATGAATGAAGCATGTCACACCGTGGTGTTTTTATATTACTGACATTAGTATTAAACTTAAAAAAAATCTGAAGAACTTTAGAGAACATATTTGGATAGGTTAAATTAATGTAAGCAAGCAGTCCCCATACAGAAAAAAAAAAAATCACAGAAAAAAAAGTGACGTAATATAAGCTTTAAGAATCAAATATTGCAGTTTTAGGAGTTATTAGTGTTTCAATATTGAAATTGCTGCATAACTTAAGCCCAAAACTTACTTTTAATTTTTTTTTTTTTTTTTTCTGCGTTCAGCTCTCCGCTGTGTGAGTCCGCCATGTTTTTGAGCCGAATAATGTTGGGACCTATAGCTTTTTTAGTGATGAACTGAAAACTCCAGAAAGAAAATACCTCGTCTGTCCTCTGTAAAACTAAAAGACTAAAAGGCGCACTGCCGCCTCTACTGGCCCAGCATAGTTATTACAATACCTTTTTCCCCAGCTCCATTACATGGCAATGATGAGTTAAATTTGTGTTTATTTTGAAAACAAAGCCTTATCTTGAAATTCTGGCAAATTAAAAGTTGAGAAAATATGGCAATGCAATGATAGAAGCCTATAGTTACACTTAATTTTGACTGGGCGAGCTGAAACAGATACAGTGGGGCAAAAAAGTATTTAGTCAGCCACCAATTGTGCAAGTTCTCCCACTTAAAAGATGAGAGAGGTCTCCAATTTTCACCATAGGTATACCTCAACTATGAGAGACAAAATGAGAAAAAAAAAATCCAGAAAATCACATTGAAAGATTTTTAATGAATTAATTGGTAAATTCCTCGGTAAAATAAGTATTTGGTCACCGAAAAACAAGCAAGATTTCTGGCTCTCACAGACCTGTAACTTCTTCTTTAAGAGGCTCCTCTGTCCTCCACTCGTTACCTGTATTAATGGCACCTGTTTGAACTCGTTATCAGTAAAAAAGACACCTGTCCACAACCTCAAACAGTCAGACTCCAAACTCCACTATGGCCAAGACCAAAGAGCTGTCAAAGAACACCAGAAACAAAATTGTAGACCTGCACCAGGCTGGGAAGACTGAATCTGCAATAGGTAAGCAGCTTGGTGTGAAGAAATCAACTGTGGGAGCAATTATTAGAAAATGGAAGACACACAAGACCACTGATAATCTCCCTCGATCTGGGGCTCCACGCAAGATCTCACCCCGTGGGGTCAAAATTATCACGAGAACGGTGAGCAAAAATCCCAGAACAACACTGGGGGACCTAGTGAATGACCTGCAGAGAGCTGGGACCAAAGTAACAAAGGCTACATCAGTAACACACTACGCCGCCAGGGACTCAAATCCTGCAGTGCCAGATGTGTCCCCCTGCTTAAGCCAGTACATGTCCAGGCCCGTCTGAAGTTTGCTAGAGAGCATTTGGATGATCCAGGAGAGGATTGGGAGAATGTCATATGGTCAGATGAAACCAAAATAGAACTTTTTGGTAAAAACTCAACTTGTCGTGTTTGGAGGAGAAAGAACACCATACCTACTGTGAAGCGTGGGGGTGGAAACACCATGTTTTGGGGCTGTTTTTCTGCAAAGGGACCAGGATGACTGATCCGTGTAAAGGTAAGAATGAATGGGGCCATGTATCGTGAGATTTTGAGTGAAAACCTCCTTCCATCAGCAAGGGCATTGAAGATGAAACGTGGCTGGATCTTTCAGCATGACAATGATCCCAAACACACTGCCCGGGCAACGAAGGAGTGGCTTCGTAAGAAGCATTTCAAGGTCCTGGAGTGGCCTAGCCAGTCTCCAGATCTCAACCCCATAGAAAATCTTTGGAGGGAGTTGAAAGTCCGTGTTGCCCAGCGACAGCCCCAAAACATCACTGCTCTAGAGGAGATCTGCATGGAGGAATGGGCCAAAATACCAGCAACAGTGTGTGAAAACCTTGTGAAGACTTACAGAAAACGTTTGACCTCTGTCATTGCCAGCGAAGCGTATACAACAAAGTATTGAGATGAACTTTTGTTATTGACCAAATACTTATTTTACCGAGGAATTTACCAATTAATTCATTAAAAATCCTTCAATGTGATTTTCTGGATTTTTTTTTCTCATTTTGTCTCTCATAGTTGAGGTATACCTATGATGAAAATTGGAGACCTCTCTCACCTTTTAAGTGAGAGAACTTGCACAATTGGTGGCTGACTAAATACTTTTTTGCTCCACTGTAGGTGGACAGATACAAACAGACACACACACACACACACACT
The DNA here is from genome assembly GCA_020510985.1 of Pholidichthys leucotaenia. Classification (NCBI taxonomy): domain Eukaryota; kingdom Metazoa; phylum Chordata; class Actinopteri; order Cichliformes; family Pholidichthyidae; genus Pholidichthys; species Pholidichthys leucotaenia. Next base: position 58,277,961 of record CM035843.1, on the reverse strand, counting down.
GACCAATTACCGTATCCCTTCGTTTTCACTGCGGCATAATGAGAGAAATTGTTTTTGTAATTTCATCTTGAGAACAGAACCAAATTAAACCAAAATGATTTCCTGCACTCTGCTTATATTCATTGGTTTCACTGCAGAATAATTTAAAGCTGAATGAGCTGGTCCCTCTTGGTGAGTTTACCCATTTAATGAGGGATTTTGTGTTTCATACTCAGTAAGAGTCTTTTTGCTTTTCTGTGTTAACATTTAGGAACATTTATTCATTGAGCCCACCCTTTTGCAGAGGAATAACTTTAAAATTCTCCTTTATTTCTGACAGCATTGCTAATATATTTCCCAAAAGATGACATTGAGTAGTCAGTAGTGAACTCCATAACCCTGATCATCTAATAAGTCAATCTAACAGCCTAGTTGTGTCACTCTCATAGGCCACATCTTATGGGATTCGCCACCTGCAGTGACACTCGGCACCGACGCACAGCAGACCTTTTAAAGCCGCAATGAATCAAACTATTACAGTTAAGGTTTCTCTGAGCAGAAGAAAGGACAAACACTCCTTGGGGACACCTTAGGCTAAATCAGCACTATAAATATCAGCCCACTTCTGATGGCCACTTTCTTTTACACATCTGCTTCCTGGTACAAAGACACTGATGGATGTGTAAAGTGTGTCTGGGCCCAAAACACTGGGTGTCCTAGCTGCAATAAATATAAAGGATGATCCATAAAACACGCTATTAAATTATTAGGTTATTATGATAATAGACTATTCAAGGGGATTCTAAATGCATGCCCTAAATCAGAAACCTGTGACTATAATTCTATCAACCTGCATCAGTGGTGCATAAATGGAAGTATAAGGACGTGTAGCACAGGCACATGCAAGTGGTTTGCAGTTGTGGTGGACAGCAGCCATTTGTATACCATAGATACAATAGCATATCTTTTTAACTGAAATGATGTGCACACCTTCTCTGTAGGATTTAGGGAAAAAAATATTACCAGCAAACATGAATACATACTGTAGTTACTTTTTATTTCATTTGTTGAACAAACTAGGGATGCATGCCATCAGATTTTTTTTCCAGATAATTTGAAAATAGTTTTGACATTTGCCATACATGCACATATTTTTTTCCTACCTATTTACATCTCCTAAATACACATTCTATACTACTATACTACGTACTATAGATTACCCAGGAAACCGAGGAAACAAAACTAGATAAGATTATATTCTAAGAATAACTAAGGACTGAAGAACTTATAATAAAATAAGAATGACACAGGGGATATTTATAAAACTAAACTAAGAACAATGGAAACTAAGCTAGACAAGACTGAGGCAAGAAATACATTAAATACAAATGAGAACCTAGTACAGAATAATTATAATGATAAGTCCAGCATAAACAATAACTCAAAGGGTGGGGTGTGTTCACTAAACATGCCCCCCCATGACACATTCCCCAAGGAAATTAAAATACCTAACTCAACTTCATATGAAAATACAAGGGGGGAGGGGTTGCAACATGTTCAAAATAATTATAAACTTTCTCCTTTTAATAGGCTGTTCCTGTATCGACTGATGTAAAAAATATTAAATTTGGCAATGACCAACTAATTATTTTTGATTGTTTCGGTACTGGCCAAGTTAAGAAATACATATTATTAAAAAAAACCTGAGCTGATATACAGTGGGGCAAAAAAGTATTTAGTCGGCCACCAATTGTGCAAGTTCTCCCACTTAAAAGATGAGAGAGGTCTCCAATTTTCATCATAGGTATACCTCAACTATGAGAGACAAAATGAGAAAAAAAAAATCCAGAAAATCACATTGAAGGATTTTTAATGAATTAATTGGTAAATTCCTCGGTAAAATAAGTATTTGGTCAATTACAAAAGTTCATCTCAATACTTTGTTATATACCCTTTGTTGGCAATGACAGAGGTCAAACGTTTTCTGTAAGTCTTCACAAGGTTTTCACACACTGTTGCTGGTATTTTGGCCCATTCCTCCATGCAGATCTCCTCTAGAGCAGTGATGTTTTGGGGCTGTCGCTGGGCAACACGGACTTTCAACTCCCTCCAAAGATTTTCTATGGGGTTGAGATCTGGAGACTGGCTAGGCCACTCCAGGACCCTGAAATGTTTCTTACAAAGCCACTCCTTCGTTGCCCGGGCGGTGTGTTTGGGGTCATTGTCATGCTGAAAGATCCAGCCACGTTTCATCTTCAATGCCCTTGCTGATGGAAGGAGGTTTTCACTCAAAATCTCATGATACATGGCCCCATTCATTCTTTCCTTTACATGGATCAGTCATCCTGGTCCCTTTGCAGTAAAACAGCCCCAAAGTATGATGTTTCCACCACCATGCTTCACAGTAGGTATGGTGTTCTTTCTCCTCCAAACACAACAAGTTGAGTTTTTACAATAAAGTTCTATTTTGGTTTCATCTGACCATATGACATTCTCCCAATCCTCTTCTGGATTATCCAAATGCTCTCTAGCAAACTTCAGACGGGCCTGGACACGTACTGGCTTAAGCAGGGGGACACGTCTGGCACTGCAGGATTTGAGTCCCTGGCGGCATAGTGTGTTACTGATGGTAGCCTTTGTTACTTTGGTCCCAGCTCTCTGCAGGTCATTCACTAGGTCCCCCCGTGTAGTTCTGGGATTTTTGCTCACCGTTCTCGTGATCATTTTGATCCCACGAGGTGAGATCTTGCGTGGAGCCCCAGATCAAGGGAGATTATCAGTATGTCTTCCATTTTCTAATAATTGCTTCCACAGTTGATTTCTTCACACCAAGCTGCTTACCTATTGCAGATTCAGTCTTCCCAGCCTGGTGCAGGTCTACAATTTTGTTTCTGGTGTCCTTTGACAGCTCTTTGGTCTTGGCCATAGTGGAGTTTGGAGTCTGACTGTTTGAGGTTGTGGACAGGTGTCTTTTATACTGATAACGAGTTCAAACAGGTGCCATTAATACAGGTAACGAGTGGAGGACAGAGGAGCCTCTTAAAGAAGAAGTTACAGGTCTGTGAGAGCCAGAAATCTTGCTTGTTTTTCGGTGACCAAATACTTATTTTACCGAGGAATTTACCAATTAATTCATTAAAAATCTTTCAATGTGATTTTCTGGATTTTTTTTTTCTCATTTTGTCTCTCATAGTTGAGGTATACCTATGATGAAAATTGGAGACCTCTCTCATCTTTTAAGTGGGAGAACTTGCACAATTGGTGGCTGACTAAATACTTTTTTGCCCCACTGTACTTGAAATGGTTCAGTCTCAGATGTGTTCAGAATTTATAGGTGTAGTCTACTGTTGTCTGTTTCAAGGCAAAATCACTGTTTCACAACTGGGACAAACCAGAAAAATATCAACATTGCTGATATTTTATTTGCCGATATTCGATATCAGTCAGTAAGGTAAATATAGAATAGAACAGAATAGAATTTCTTTATTGTATTTGTAACAGTGACGCACAACAAAATTTAGATGCAATATCTGCTGATACCGATGTTAGGCTGATATATATCGGTGCATCCCTGGAACAAACGCATGTGCAAAAGTTTGGGAGCTCGACACGCTTTAATTAAACACACTTTTTTTTGTCTTTCGGCTGCTTCCTTTCGGGGCCGCCACAGCGTATCATCAACTTATATTGCGATGATCCGCATGTTGATTTGGCAAGGACTTTTACACCAGACACCCTTCCTGAACCCTGCCTATTTATGTGGGCTTAGGACTGGCACAGGGAGTACACAGGCTTGTGCACCCCCTGTGGCTGGGTAACCAGCTTTCCTTCCGCCATTCTATGTCTGCTGAGCACCAAACTAGAAGGCAGAAAGTACCATCTTTATATGGTCTTTGGTATGACCCGGCCAGGACTTGAACCCACAACCTCCCGGCTGTGGGGCAGATGTGCTACATCTAGGCCACCACTCCGGTTACTTAATTGAACACACAAATATAAAAAAAGGAATCACCAAAGTATGCTATTTGTCAAGGGGTGGTGACATTTTTACATACTGTACCTTCCTTTACATGGAAATACTTGGGAATACCTCCATCTGGCACCTGTGTCAAGCAATCTGGGCTTCCATAACACCTCAGCAGTGCCACAGGCTGATCACCTTCATGCCACGCTGCACTGATGCACTATTTCATGCAAAAAAAAGGCCCAACCAAGTATTCAGTGTGTACATGGACATACTTTTCAATCATCCAACATTTCTGATGATCGGGTGAGCGCGCTCCCCCTCCCTTTCTTTGGGAGGTCCTTCACCTGTTTCCCGGCTCCGCAGGTCATCAACGCACCTGCGTGAGTGGGCAGACCTGCTGCCTCTTCATTGCCAGCGCTTAAAAGGACCAGTTTGTGACTGCTTCTGCGCTGGACCGTTGGGTACTGCTGCCTTAGTCAAAATCGAAAATTAAAAATTACTAGGAACTCAGCCTAACCCTCCTTCTCCTCTTCTCTCCCCAGGTTGCTGCCATCTCAGTGGTGTGTCCCCGGGATCGCACCGCGCTCACCTGCCTCCTCACCGTCATCTCCCAAGACAGCCTTCTCCACCCAGTCAGACTCTCCCAAGCTCCTCTCCCCTTCTCTTCCTCTGCCAGCTCTGCCCCGCTGGCTCCTCCACTTCCTCGCTGGGTTCCTCTGTCAGGCTCTCTGCTCATCTCCTGTAAGATTATCCTAGCATCCATCCATTATCCCCTGTCTACTCCTCATCCCTAACCACCTCTCGTCTCTCTCTCTCCACAGGCTGTGTGTTCCCTCGGCATGAGCCACTTTTTCTTACTGCTGTGGCTTTTCAATAAATATGTGTAAATATGCTTCCCCGAGTCTGTGTGCTTCCTCTGGTGTTAGCTGTCTTGCACGTGAGCCTCCAGCTAAACAGTCCATGACACTATATGAGTTATTAACAGAAGAGATTTTAGAAAAATATTTCTTCCAGTCCATGAGCTCGAAATTAGAATTTATTATTGCAGCCTGTTATTGCTCTCAAGTAAATAAGCAGTTAAAATGAGGACACAAATGCAGAATTCAGGAAGCAGGTATGGATAAGATACAAGGATTAATTCAAAGATGCTGCAGGAAAATGAGGCAAAGCAACACTGACCTAACACTCAAAGGCTTATTCAAACAACAGAGACAATAATTATGAACAAGGGAAAAAAGGACAAAAACTACCCTAGGTCCTAATTGGCAAAAACACACTAATCTGACTCTGTAAAAAGTGGAGGAGAATGCAGGACGTAAACATCTATCTATAAATTCATGAAATCTCTGTCTGTGTGTTTGTGTGTCTGTCTGTTCCACGCATATCTCTCAAATCGTTCATCAGACTGACCTCAGATTTTAAACGTGGTTTCCTGAGGTTACACTGGTGTGCATCTCCGAATATGGAGTTGCTCAGTCAAAATATGTAATTTTTATCAGTATAAGTTTAGCCACTGCTGTGTCTCATGCCCAGGCTTCTAGAAATGTGGGTGGGGTTTGGTTTCGGATTGACTCCACCACAGCGCTCTGTGTGCAAAACAAGGAAGAGAAACGCAACAAATTTGACTAAAAAAAGATAATACTCAAGATTTAATGCTTAAAAAATTACACCATAAAGTTGCTGTGATTGCATAGGTCTAATGGATAATTCGGTATGGAGAACACAAGGTGCTGCTGGGGAAAAGGGGGGAGGGGGGAGCAGCAGCTGAATCGCTGGCACCACGGGTAAGCTCCATGTGCAAAACAAGGAAGAGAAACGCGACAAATTTGATCAGTAAAAAACAAACCGCTTACAGTAGAGCCGCAGCGCTCACATTGTTATTTGCAAGTTATTTTCAATAAAGTGAAAAAAAAAAAAAAGATAATGCATGGCATGTGCTTTTTCCCTGAGGCTGATTTATCATGGAAAACAGATGAGCTGTGTGGTTCCAGCAATCAGCTGATTGGATCCACCTTTTTTTACCAAAGGTAAAAAAAAAAAACACGGGGGGAAGATCCTACAACTTTGCTCCATGACGTATCAATCATATGCTGGATAAATTTTCAGCATGGGACACATATTTTTTCCAGTTTACCAAAATTTTTCACTGGATGTGAGGTGTGTGTGAAAAAAATGCATTTTGGCTGACGTTTAGAGGGTCAAAAATGCGATTGTTTAGGCACAATAATAATAATAATAATAATAAATAATCTACTTGCATCAATAAAAACAAACGCTTACAACAGAGCGACGACGCTCAGTCTTTGTCAGTCACGCCCTCAAGGTTCAGATCATTATTTGGCCTCAGTATCGCCCCAGCACGACGATAAAAGCACCGCCTCAATCTTAGCATTAAAGTTTAAAAAAAACTTTTAATAACAAAATATTGCTAAAATATAAAATGATGCACTACAATGGGTCTCAAATATTTGTAAACATGTCCTGTTATAGTACTGCATGAGTTTATTGACGATACACAGAAGAAATTCTACACTGAACTCATCACTGAACACTGATATAAACTAAAATAATTAGGGCCCGAACCACTGACAACGTCAGTTGATGAAAGCCTTATTGTAATTGCTGTGTTTATTATTATTATTATTCCGCCTAAACGATCACATTTTTCACCCTCTGAACGTTAACCAAAACGCGATTTTTTTTGGCAAACCTTCTTCCGCCTAAACAATCACATTTTTCACCCTCTGAATGTTAACCAAAACATGATATATATATATATTTTTTTTGGCAAACCCCTCAGACCCGGTGAAAAATTTGATAAACTGGAAAAGATATGTGCCCCCCCACCCCTAATTTTTGTGGGCGGGGCCAAATGTACAAGGTCTATGGAGACTGGCGACCATAAACTTTGCCATAGAGACATAAAATTTGGGTGAGGTGTGCATCACCTCAAGATATGCAAAAAACATAATTATGGCCCATAACCACCGCCAACAGGAAGGCCGCCATCTTGCCTCAAAGTTGCCCCACCTCCAATTCGGCCAAAAACCACCCCTTGCGTTTGAACGAACTAGTCCTAAGGGCCTGCTCTGATTGAGCTCATTTTCACATGGCAGCATCTATAGGCACTGACCATTAAAAGTTATTCAATTTAAGTCAAAATCTCAAAAGGTGTGGCCAGGGCGCCATGGTGAAATTTGACTCCTCCCCTTACAACATCAAACAGCTGTAACTCAAGCAAAACTTGTCCGATGTTCACCAAAGTTTCCATGATGGAAAATAGTCCCGCCCCGAACACGTCTACATAAAAATACCTGACAAAAGATATAGCGCTACCTAGTGGTTAAAGGAAAAATTGCTGAAAACTCTTTTATTTATTACTCAGTCGCCACTTGCCAGAATGACGTGAAATTTTCTGAGATTCATCAGACCACAGGGATGATCATAACTGCATATCAACTTTAGCATGACATCACACTTGTTACCATGGACACGCCCTCCTCGCCATTCAATCCCTCTTCTTGAGGGGAGGGTTGGGAAGATCCTGGAGTCATTAAATTTGGAACACAGGTCGAGGTGACTGTCATCTGTAGTCCTATATGGGTCAGCAACACATAACTGATAGGAAAGTGTTACCATGGTGACATGGCGAAGGTTGACTCCTCACCATGGAACATCAAAAAGTTGCAACTTGGACAAACTTCATCCAATTTTCACCAAATTTTCTACGATGGATATTATTCTGACCCCACACACTCCTATGTAAAAATGGTTGACAAAACCTATAGCACCACCTACTGCTCATGGGAAGTACTACGCCACTCGCATTTGAATGAACTCCTCCTCAGGGCCTGCTTCCATTGAACTCATTTTCACATGGCGGCATCTATAGGAATTGGCCAATAAAAGGTATCAAATGTGAGTCGCAATCTCAAAAGGTGTGGCCACGACATCATGGCGAAGTTTGACTCCGCCCCTTACAATATGAAACAGCTGTAACTCGAGCAAATCTTGTCCAATGTCCACCAAAGTTTCCATGATGGATAATAGTCCCAACCTAAATGTGTCTATATAAAAAGAACTGACAAAAGATATAGCACACCGAGTGGTTAAAGATAGAATTGTTGAAAACTCTTTTATTTATTACTCACGTGCCGCTTCCCAGAATGACATGAAATTTTCTGACGGTTATCAGACCAAATGTTTGATCATAACTGCACATCACCTTTAGCATGGCGTCACTGGACACGGCCTCCTCGCCATTCAATCCATGATCTTGTTGGGAGGGTTGGGAATGACCTGGAGTCATGAAATCTGGAACATAGGTTGAGGTGACTGTCTTATGTAGTCCTATATGGGTGGACAACACATACAGTGGGGCAAAAAAGTATTTAGTCAGCCACCAATTGTGCAAGTTCTCCCACTTAAAAGATGAGAGACGTCTCCAATTTTCATCATAGGTATACTTCAACTATGAGAGACAAAATGAGAAAAAAAAATCCAGAAAATCATATTGAAGGATTTTTAATGAATTAATTGGTAAATTCCTCAGTAAAATAAGTATTTGGTCACCTACAAACAACCAAGAATTCTGGCTCTCACAGACCTGTAACTTCTTCTTTAAGAGGCTCCTCTGTCCTCCACTCGTTACCTGTATTAATGGCACCTACTTGAACTCATTATCAGTATTAAAGACACCTGTCCACAACCTCAAACAGTCAGACTCCAAACTCCACTATGGCCAAGACCAAAGAGCTGTCAAAGGACACCAGAAACAAAATTGTAGACCTGCACCAGGCTGGGAAGACTGAATCTGCAATAGGTAAGCAGCTTGGTGTGAAGAAATCAACTGTGGGAGCAATTATTAGAAAATGGAAGACATACAAGACCACTGATAATCTCCCTCCATCTGGGGCTCCACGCAAGATCTCACCTCGTGGGGTCAAAATGATCACGAGAACGGTGAGCAAAAATCCCAGAACCACATGGGGGGACCTAGTGAATGACCTGCAGAGAGCTGGGACCAAAGTAACAAAGGCTACATTAATAACACACTACGCCACCAGGGACTCAAATCCTGCAGTGCCAGGCGTGTCCCCCTGCTTAAGCCAGTACATGTCCAGGCCCGTCTGAAGTTTGCTAGAGAGCATTTGGATGATCCAGAAGAGGATTGGGAGAATGTCATATGGTCAGATGAAACCAAAATAGAACTTTTTGGTAAAAACTCAACTTGTTGTGTTTGGAGGAGAAAGAACACCATACCTACTGTGAAGCATGGGGGTGGAAACACCATGTTTTGGGGCTGTTTTTCTGCAAAGGGACCAGGATGACTGATCCGTGTAAAGGTAAGAATGAATGGGGCCATGTATCGTGAGATTTTGAGTGAAAACCTCCTTCCATCAGCAAGGGCATTGAAGATGAAACGTGGCTGGATCTTTCAGCATGACAATGATCCCAGACACACCGCCGGGGCAATGAAGGAGTGGCTTCGTAAGAAGCATTTCAAGGTCCTGGAGTGGCCTAGCCAGTCTCCAGAACTCAACCCCATAGAAAATCTTTGGAGGGAGTTGAAAGTCTGTGTTGCCCAGCGACAGCCCCAAAACATCACTGTTCTAGAGGAAATCTGCATGGAGGATTGGGCCAAAATACCAGCAACAGTGTGTGAAAACCTTGTGAAAACTTACAGAAAACGTTTGACCTCTGTCATTGCCAACAAAGGGTATATAACAAAGTATTGAGATGAACTTTTGTTATTGACCAAATACTTATTTTACCAAGGAATTTACCAATTAATTCATTAAAAATCCTTCAATGTGATTTTCTGGATTTTTTTTTTTCTTATTTTGTCTCTCATAGTTGAGGTATACCTATGATGAAAATTGGAGACCTCTCTCATCTTTTAAATGGGAGAACTTGCACAATTGGTGGCTGACTAAATACTTTTTTACCCCACTGTAACTGACAGGGAAGTCAGTTATGTGTTGTCCACCCATAGTACTGTTTTTAAGAATAGGGTTAAAACCTTCCTTTTTGATATACCCTACAATTAGGGAGGGATCATGTGTTTCTGAACCCTCCCTTAGTTATGCTGCTAATAGGTTTAGTCAGCCGGGGGACCTCCTATAATGCACTGGGCCTCACTCCTTTCTTCACTCTCAATGAAATACTTTTTTTTGCTGGTCATTAACATCTGTTTGTTCTCTCCCATAGAGTCCCCATCGTGCTGTTTGCTCTCTACATGTCTCTTCTTTTCAACTTCTCTATCCCCTCATCCCCAGCCAGTCGCAGCAGATGACTGCCCCTCCCTGAGCCTGGTTCTGCTGGAGGTTTCTTCCTGTTAAAAGGGAGATTTTCCTCTCTACCGTCGCCAAGCGCTTGCTCACAGGGGATCGCCTGATTGCTGGGGTCTTTCTGCAACTGTGGGGGTTCCCCTACAGTTGAAAGTGCTATGAGATGACCGTTGTTGTGAAATGGCGCTATATAAATAAAGTTGAATTGAATTGAATTGAATTGAAAGTGTTGCCATGGTAATATGGCAAAGGTTGACTCCTCGCCATGGAACATCGGAAAGTTGTAACTTGAACAAACTTTGTCTGATGTTCACTAAATTTTCTACAACGGATATTAGTCCCACCCTGAACGCTCCTATATAAAAATAATAAACAAAAGTTAGTGCCCCCTAGTGATTAAAGGAAGAATTGCTGAAAACTGTTTTCTTTATTTTTCTCTCACCAGGTGAAAAAAATGACATGAAGGAATGACTAGGGCTCATTGACAGTACATGTACATAGTACAGAACTGTTTCCACGGCGACCGGCATGCTTCAATGGCTTCCTCGCCTTGCAAAACATGACAGTCACAGCTCAGACAATCCTCATCTGATCTGGACCAAACTTTGCACAAACATACTTCTCTGAACATGTCTGTATATCAATATTCACAAAACTGTCACACCACCACCTACTGCTGACATGAGGTACTGCACAAAATTGTATCAACTTTCGCGCAAAGACCAGTTGTCAAAATGACATGACATTTTTAGTGGTTTCTCAGAGTGCACTGGATTACCCTCAGTGGAAGTCACTTTTGTCCTGTGATAATCACAGTTGCCATGGAAACCCACTCCTTGCTATTCAATATGTTTTATACTTTGGAGGGTTGGGAAAGTCCAAGAGTCACCAAATGTGGAATGTAAGTCAAGGTGACTCTCTTCTGTAGTTCTGTATGGGTCTGCAACATGTACCTAAAATTTAAGTGTTGCCATGGCCACATGTCCAAGTTTACCTTATCGCAATATGTTGGACAGTTGTAACGGACAAACTGTGTCAGATTTTCCCCGTAATTGCTATGATGGAGATTAGTCCCGCTCCGCACGCTCCTACATAAAAATATTTGACAAAAGTTATAGCACCACTTACTGCTCACAGGAAGTTCTGTGCCAAACGCTTTACTTTATTATTCACACAGCGCTTGTCACAACAGTGGGAAATTTGGTGAGCCAGCAAGGTACAATGGGCACCGGGTTCCACGGGTGCGCGGGGGGCGAAGGCCTGCTTACTGCTGTTTGCAGCTTTAATTATAATGATGACTGAACAACTCCCATTCCCCAAGGTGCAAGATACACTATTATGAATATAAGTGATAACAGATCACACAAATAAGTGATATGACAAACAAATAAACAAGGGATCTGAAACAGTAGCTAATATTGGATGTCCCATTCATTTTCAATGTTTAGGTATTTTGTAATTAATATTCACACAATCAAATAAATCTTAGTGCCATTTATGCCCTCTTATATTTGTCAAAGTCTAGCATGTGATTGCCTACATACAGTATAGGCTACACCTCTTTGTATTCCACTTTCAAACACAGCCTACACTTTGGCCTGGAAAGCCTGATTGGGATACCTGTTTCAGACAAGAATACTTGCGTTCTACGGGCATGCACTAGTATATGCAAACACAATGAATTTACTAGAAAAAAAACATGAGTAAATCAAAGAGGGTAGTAATGTAATAAAATCAAGTGAAATACACAAGAATAGAGGCCCCAACCCCACAAAAAAATGAAATGGGTAAAACATGGACATGATTAACACATAGAAGATTATAAGAATGTGAAGGAAAGTAAACAGACATTGTCTTGTGTTAATTATTTTTGTCTTTCTGGCATAACTATTTAACAAGATTTGAAAATAATGATAGTCAATCACTCTACCAGTCAACATGTCCTGTAAGAGTTAAAATGCTCCAAATTACTGTAGATGATTTTTGACTGATTTGCAAATCCACAAAAATGAACTTTATGATGAATTAAAACTGTAAGTGCAATAATTAACAAAACATTTGCCAGATGAAGATTTTCTAATGTAAGGATTTGTACCTTTTTGTTATTTTTAGCTGCAAACTTGGAGAACAACACACCTGAAAGCTTTACATTGCATTCTGAGAAAACATAATACACAGTTTTCATCATATTTGACAACTTTCTTAATCAAAAAAAAAAAAAACCCAAACAATCCACGGTCCATCTTCCCATCCAGCTCAAACCCTATCCGAGCAAGGACAGTGAGATACACCTGAGACAGTTTTCTAATCCATCACGGATCAAAACAGACAGAAAATTCAAAATCCTTAAAATAAGCTGATGAACCTGTCTTTGGACTGTGGGAGGAAACCAACACAGAAACAGGTAGAACAAACCAACTATGTCCATACATGAAGACAGGAATACAAAATGGAAAGAATGATCCTCAGTGCATCTCATGCTGGTCACAAGCCAATAGTATGACTCTGAAATCCTTGGAATCCTTGTATAAACAATTCATCAAAATTCTAGATAAAAAGACATGAGAGTACCACCATTGTGGTATACTTGCCAAAGACAAGATGTTAAGATTTGAAAATATGATCATGTATGCAAATATACAGTTGGTTTTTAAAATTATCCATGGTTCTGCACCCTCACCTTTTAAGACTTTTATGTACCTAACTTCTGAACAAAATATCAGAATAACAAGGACTGGTGGCATTGTTGCATCCCCCTACGTAATACTACTTTTGGACAATCAGCCTTCTCATACAAAGCTATAACAGTATGGAACGAGCTCCCCAATGCATTGAAGACCAGAACAAATTACAGAGGCTTTTCCACAGAGACTAAAAAATGGATTTTAAGTAACCAAGCCTGCCAGCATTGACTCTCCCTTACATGGGATTTGAAACTGTACTCTTAGACTGCATTTACACCAGGATAGTCCAGGGGTCTCAGTTCGACTCAGCGGGGAATGGTGAGAATTTTCACACATTTGTTTGGTTTGGTTTGGTTTGGTTTGCATTCACACAGCACTTCACGCAAGCGGACCAAACTGCTTGGACAACATTATGCAGTTAAAACAGCTGCTTGTTTGTGGCGCTGTAGTCGAAACCACTACTGACCAGGTAGAAAAAATCTCGGTGAAGAAGAGAAATCCAGCTCATTGATTGGCCAGGACCAAAAAGGGAAATCTGGTGTTATGCCAAGAATTGCTCGCTTGCCAAGAATTGCATACCATCCACCAAAACTATAAAATATAACACTACAGCCAGGCTTGTAACCATTTGTGCATTTTTAGAAGGACCCATTATACATTTTTAGAAGTAAAAATTGTTATTACCTCTTGTAAATTACCTTTAAATTATGTTTATTCGACGATGGGATGCAATTCTCGGCAAGCAAGCAATTCTCAGTATAACACCGTTCCCTTCAGCTGAGTTGTTTTTCCGCCACAAACTAATAAAGATAAAAAGCTCTGCTGTCTGTATAAACCCCCGTGCCATCATCGTGTTGTTAAATGTTTTAAAAACATTGATATTCTTGTGTGTAGCCACAAGCAGCTGAGAAAGCTGAGAAACCATCACAACTACCCAGTACCCAAACTCAGTGTAAATGGTGTAGAGCTTGAAAGGGTATCCGAAACTAAATTCCTTGGAGTAATAATTGATAACAAACTGTGTTGGAAGTCACATATTAATTATATAAAAGGTAAAGTATCCAAATCAATTGCAATATTACACAGAGTGAAAAATTTGCTGAATCAACCCACACTATACACCTTGTACCATTCATTAATACTCCCATACATGACATATTGTAATGAAGTATGGGGAAATACATATAAAACAAACATATATCCACTCTTTATGCTTCAAAAGAGAGCTATTAGAATAATCAACAAAGCAGCTTACAGGGAACCAACAAACCCACTTTTTCTTAAACAAAAAACTCTCAAGTTGAAAGATCTGGTTGACTTTAAAACCGCAATAATAATGTTCAAAGTGAAGAATCTATCACTGCCCGCAAATATCCAAAAGTTGTTCCAAACAAGGGAGAAACGATATCACTTCAGAGGAACACGTATATTTCAAAAGCCTACAGTGAGAACAACCACCAAGCAACACTGTATTTCAGTGCAAGGAGTCAGATTATGGAACGATTTTGGACCTGAATTAAAATCATGTACAAAGCTTGGACAATTTAAACAAAAACTAAAGGAAGAAATACTCCAAACATATTTACAAGACGACATGTAAACTCACATAAGGATTGACATTTCCAGCCTGTGTTGTGTTGTAGCTTAGTTTTTCTTTTTTTCTTTTTTTCTTTTTTTCTCTGTGACACTATGTCTTAGATTTATTTTTGAATAGTAACCGCTTAACTTAGACTAGCTCAGTTTTCTTTTTCTCTCAGTCACATTTTGTCTTAGCCTTGTTTTAAATTGTAATCGCTCTTGTCTTGTTTTCTCTTTTTTCTCCTTTGAATTCTTGGATGGAATATGGGTGGGCAATATAAGCTGCGGCTTCAGCCATCACCCATTTCGGATAACTCACGTGGAATTGTATAGTAGAAGGAGTCTTTGTCTAATTTGACCTTGTTGTTATATTATACAGTTTCTTTTAACCTGTAATGTACTATCCGAAATAAATAAAATTCATTCATTCATTCAAAAATCTGGTCCTCAGACCAAATATCTATCAGAGCCTGCATTTCCTCACTACTCACTCCTCACTACTCCAAGTCCAAGAGACATTTTTTTAACTTTTCTCCTCAGCTTTCTCTCTGGTAAAAGTATTTCTTGGATCCGCACAATTGTCTTTATTGTTATTTTCTACCCAAAACAGAGGCAGAAGGACGGGAGCTCTTCAGCTGAATCGGGATGTTGGATTTATTTACCCATGGATTCCTGCCACGGACAGGGCAGGGACTACTTTTTCAGGTGAGTGGCAACTTCGCCTGTATGTCTTTTCATGTACAGTATTTACATTGAGTTATAATGTAATTGTGCTGCGCAAAAAATTCACCCGTTCACGTTTGATGTGAAGGCACCTTTACAGTAAATGCCACTTTCTCTTCTCACTATGTTTTGCTGTGGTTACATAAATGCTGAGGGGCACGTTCGCCCTTTGGTCCGCTGGACAGTCTGTTTGCATTCACACGGCACGCGAAGCGCACCAGACTTCATTTGCAAGCGAACTGAGACCCCCCGTTTTCAGAGGAACCAGACTTTGCTTGTTTGGTGCGCACCAGAATTCCAACGCGCGTTCAGATGGCACCAAACGAACCGAACTATCCACGGAATGCACACTTTGGTCCTTTAGTCCGGACTAAACAGTGGCTGTGTGAATGCGCCCTTAAATTGTTTTTATATGTGCTGTTTTCTTATCTTTTAAATTTATTCCCTGTTTGTTTCAGGGACAACAGATTTTGAAATTGGATCTGAATTGCGTTTTAATGTGCTGTTTTTTTGTTTGTTTTTTTAAATCTTCTTGCCTGCCTCAGGGACTACAGATGGAAATTAGTGAGAACACTAGAATCTGGTACAGATCATCTTTACCCAGTGTTTAATGTCTTTTCTGTACATGGTCCCTGACAAATAAACCAACAAACTATAACTATAACTTAGTTCCTGCACTAGCTAGAACAAGAGCACTCTGAGGTGAGTGCAATATCCCCAGCCTCAGTTTTCTTTGAAGATCCCAATGCTAAGTATACAACCCATAGCTGTAGGGCAGGATCCCGAGGTGAATCCATGTAGCAAGTTTGGTGACCCTAGAGAGCTTTGCACGTTCTATAATAAGAGAGCATAGGGAGTGGCAACCTTGATCTTTGACCTTTTGACCCTAAACCTGTAGTCAGAGGTCATGGTCTCAGAGTGACCCTGTGTACCAGGTTTGGTGACCCTAGCTTTCTTTGTTGTTGAGATATAGTTTATAAGCCATTTTGATGTTGACCTTTGACCTTGCAATCCTAAAACCATAATCACACTTCAGGGTCACAGGGCGAACCTGTGTACCAAGTTTGGTGACCCTAACTTTACTCATTGTACAGGGATAAGGCATAGGGAATGTTAAAATGTTGAATGTTGAAAATAGGCATGCATGGCATCCTGTCGCCTAGGTCAGATCAGCTCGCCAAACCTGCCTTTTTAAATATTTTTTTCAGCCACTGTCAAATGGTAATTTCACGTCTTAAATGGTCCAAAGATTTGCAAATAATTTGTCATTGTTGTACATGTGTTCTGTAGGCACCCTTGCACCCATGCAGAACAACAGCAAATTATTTGCAAATTTTTGGACCAATTAAGAAGTGAAATTAGAAAATTTCCCACAGAAACCTGAACATTCCAGGAACCCCAGGTTGGAGACCCCTGTACTAGAGTAAGGGACAAACGAGTTTTTATACTTATTACCTCAGCCAAGGAGGTAATGTAATCGGGGTGGTTTGTCTGTCTATCTGTCTGTCTATTAGCAGGATTACACAAAAACTACAGTACGGATTTTGGTGAAAATTTCACCAGAGGTAGCCCTTGGGCCAAGGATGAACACATTAAATTTTGGTGATGATCTGAGAGTGCATACTTCCACCAAGGACCTTGTTTGTATTTGTGCAGCAAGATTACTCAAAAACTACTGGGTAGATTTGGATGAAATCTTTACAAGAGGTGGTCCTTGGGCTAGAGAGGAACCCATTACATTCTGGTGATGATCCAAGAATGCAAACCTCCACCAAGGCTCTTATCTTCTCACAGTATGTTAGCAAGAATCTTCAAAAGCTACTGGATAGGCTTCGATGCTATTTTCACCAGAACTGGCTCGTGGCCTACACACGAACCAATTACATTTTGGATGTGATCCATGAGGGGGGAAGGAGCCTTGGTGGAGGTATGCACTCTCTGAGTGCTTTTCTAGATTTTCGTGCATTCAGGCACTTTAAAGTGCCTCACAGAGGGCAAAAGTTGGTACTGTCCATGTAAAACATGGCTGGGATCCATAAGGTTCTATTTTATTAGCCAATTGTATAGTGTAATGCCCTATAGTGTATTAAAGGGATGGGCAGGAGCGCTTTGGATTGGATTATTGCATTTGACATCCAAAACACACCTCTGAATAAACAGACGAGCCTCTTCGCACTTTTTGCCCAGTGCAGAGAACGTTTTCCCACTGCTGTGATAACTAAATGGACTTAGATATGCCCATAAATGCACTCTATTTATTTATCTATTTATAGACTGTTGACTATATGGTCATAATATGGCCCAGAGTCTTTTAAAGGATCCCATAAAAAGCATCCAATGTTAGGAATTCCACTGGGCTCCATGTCCTCATCTTGGGTTATTGTTCTATTTTCTTGTTTCCAGGAGATGGCTCCAACCCACGTCCTCACCTTGAGTTTGTATTTTGGGTTTTTCTGTATTTATTATTATTAATTATTTGGCCTGCATTTGTGTTCCGAAGGATTTGTCCCCTGCTCGGTTCTCAGTTTGGTCTTTATTATTTATTACTATTATTATCCTCGTTTTCTTGGTCTTGTCTCCCTTGATCCATTGTCATTATATTTCATGTGTATCCCCTGTCTGTGATTGTCTGTTCATCCCTGCCATATTCTAAGTCCTTGGTTATATTATTATCATTATTATTATTCAGTCTGGTTTATTTATCTGTAGTTGTACTACATATAGATAAGATAAGATAAGATAAGATAAGATAAGATAAGCCTTTATTAGTCCCACAACGGGGAAATTCCAGGATTGCAACAGCACAGGGATAGCAACACTCAGAGCAACAATCAGAAGGCAAGAAAAAAAAAACAAGCAAGCAAGAGCAGCTAATATACATATGTACGTATTACTATAAAATATATATATATACACACACACACAGACACACAGTGCAGAGCATTGTAGCTGGATGGACATATGCAACATATGCAATGTTTGCTCTAAGAGTGCTGATGGAGAAGTAAAGAGAAGGTCAGAAGGAGTTGCACTGTGTCTTTGTGGACCTAGAGAAAGCATATGATAGGGTGCCAAGAGAGGAAGTGTGGTACTGTATGAGAAAGTCAGGAGTGGCAGAGAAGTATGTGGGGGTGGTGCAGGACATATATGAGGTCAGCGAGACGGTGGTGAAGTGCACTGTAGGAGTGACGGATGGATTCAAGGTGGGGGTGGGATTACATCAGGGATCAGCTCTGAGCCCCTTCTTGTTTGCCATGGTGATGGACAGGCTGACAGACGAGGTCAGGCGTCTGCATGGACCATGATGTTTGCAGATGACATTGTGATCTGCAGTAAGAGTAGGGAGCAGGTGGAAGAGAACCTCTGGAGAGAAGAGGAATAAAAGTCAGTAGAAGCAAAACAGAACACTTGAATGAGAGGAAGGCAGGTGCAACGGTGAATTTTTTTTTTAGATTTAGTATACTTTATTGATCCCCAGAGGGGAAATTGAGGGCATCCACCACCTGGATGGATGAAGCAGCCACGATACGGCGCTATCCCTTAACCATTCACACACACATTCACATCTAGGGCCACTTTAGAGTCTCCAATTAACCTAACCTGCATGTTTTGGGCATGTGGGAGGAAACCGGAGAAATCCCGGAGTAAACCCACGCAGACACGGGGAGAACATGCAAACTCCACACAGATCACTGTTGGTCGGGGGCTGGGATCGAACCCACGATCCCACGATCCCCACAATCCCCCGGCCAAGGGTAAACTGTGCTGCCGCAGTGCTAACCACTGTGCCACCGTGCAGCCCGTGAAGATAGAAGGAGTAGCGGTAGTGAAAGTAGATGAGCTTAAATACCTGGGATCAACGATCCAAAGCAATGGAAAATGCACAAGAGAGGTGAAGAAGAGAGTGCAGGCAGGATGGAGTGGGTGGAGACGAGTGTCAGGGGTGATTTGTGACAGAAAGGTAGCAGCTAGAGTGAAAGGGAAGATTTACAAGACAGTAGTGAGACCTGCTATGATGTATGGTTTGGAGACGGTGATGCTGATAAAAAGACAGGAGGTGGAGCTGGAGGTGGCAGAGTTGAAGATGCTAAGATTTTCATTGGGAGTGAGTAGGAGAAACAAGATTAGAAATGAGTATATCAGATCGACAGCTCAGGTTGAGCGGTTTGGAGACAAAGTAAGAGAGGCAAGGCTGAGATGGTCTGGACATGTGCAGAGGGCGGATAGTGGATATATTGGACAAAAGATGTTGAAAATGGAGCTGCCAGGCAGGAGGAAAAGAGGAAGACCACAGAGAAGATTCATGGATGTAGTGAAGGAGGACATGGAGAGGGTTGGTGTTACAGAGGAAGATGCAAGGGATCAGGTGAGATGGAGGCAGATGATTCACTGTGGCGACCCCTAAAGGAAGCAGCCGAAAGAAGATGAAGAAGATTATTCAGTCTGGTTTATTAGTATCATTATTATCTGATTCATGTTTATATTTGCTTGTGATTATTCCTGTCATTATTTCCTGTTTTGGTTTGGTCTTATTTTGACAGCGTCTTCAAATTCCTTTTCTGCTCAGCCTGATTTTTGCCCCATTCTGTTCATTGTTCACACCTGTTTGTAATTTCTGTTGATCAGTCCCAATTTATTTAAGGGACACCGCCCCTCATCGGGGCATGCTGTTCTCGTCAATACTGGCATGAGATCACGCTTCTGTCTGCCTTACCTATCTGTCTGTAATTTATGTTTACCTGCCTGTCTGTTCTTGTTTTTTTATTATTTCAGTTATTTGAGCTGAAGGTGGTGTTCAGCCAAATAAATATTTGCAAACCAGATTATGGCGTTTGGGTCCGTTTCCTCAACACACACTTTTGATATCCAAAAGCATGAATGATTTTGTCAGATTTTTTTTTTTTTTATCTAGCCACACATACAGTATATAATGCAGAAGACAAGTTTGTAAGTTCACAGTGGTGTGCACTGTGTGTTTAATTAAGTGGTGTGTTTAATTAAGTGTGCAGGGTGTCCAGATTTATGCACATGGCACAAATGTTTATTAGTTTTTTGTTCAATTTATAAAATAAAAAGTCACTATGCATTGTTAATATGGTGTTAATGTCTGTTGCTAATACAATATTTTCCCATAGCCTACAGATACTGTGTTTATATATTTTCAACTAAAAACATGCTATTTGTCAAGGGGTGGCCAAATTTTTGCATACTACTACAGTTATTTAGGTTGGCAGGATAACATTTTTTAAAAAATATTTTAAAACTTTATTAGGTAAACTGGTGATATAAGCTTAGTTCAACTGAAAAAAGTTTCCTCCAATATTCTAAATATCTGTGGTATCCTGTGTGTTGTATTATGAAATTGTGAAATAGTCTCATGTTCACAACCAAAATCCCCAAAGAAAGATGATACTTCAGCAGCTGATGACCACAGGATAATTTGGTCTGAGGATAGATTTCAGCTCATTGTCTAACTCGCTCAGTGCTAAAGACAGGATGGTAAGCTGCCACGAGGAGGGAAGTTAACACCGTGGGAGAAGCACAGCGTTGTGTACTTTGTAAAGACATAAATGACTTCAATGTCTGCAGCTGAAACACTGTGGCTCAATCAGAAAATAAAATTAACAAAACCAGCAAGGGACCGTGGAGGTCCCAACAACTTGGGACCTCCACAAAGGCTGACAATTCTTAATATCCTAATATGCACCCTGAATTCAAAACGATGTGTGAACACTGTCATAAACTCTCCGTGCGCACTTCCATTGCGCACGGAGGAGAGAAGGATAAATGAGGATTAAAGCGCAGGGTTCACAGAACACACATTTATTGATAACACACAGTTCAAAAAGTAAAGACTAACAGGAATGTAACAGGTGTGCACATAAAGGCTGATACAAATAGCGCACAGCAGGCAGACCACTGTGCACCGTGGCCACAAACACAAACAGGACAAAGTGCTCGTGTAAACTTGGGAGATCTCAAGGACGCTCGACTGGCACGGGAGAAGAGCCGGGCAGCAGTGCCCGAGAGTAGCAGTTGTGCTGCCAGAGGAAAACGCTACAGACAAGCGTCGCAGCACAACTGCAAACAGAAACACGGAAAGGCTCTTACTCACCGTGCAGGAGCAGTCCGAGTCATCCAAGGCAGACAGCAAGCACAAACACGAGCAATCCTTCGGACGCAACGGTCAGACGACGAAGAACAACCGTCTGATCCGAACAATGACCCAGTGGCGTTTGTCTAGCGAAGAGCTGCTTAAATCCAAACACCGCTGGCCACACAAATTGGGAACACCTGAGGCACGGGAAGATAATTACCGGGGCTGGGACAGCTGGTGGAATTATGCAGAGCAAGGGGGCATGGTAGGACCGACAGACTGTCAGCAGCGTGAGAAAAAGATCACAGAGGCTGACTAACAGCTGCCGGTCAGGCAGTGGCTAAGATGATGGAATGAATACACAAAATGCACATAAACAGTGAAGCCAAAACCCACAGAGAGATCAGAGCCGAGCCGGGGAAAACCAAACCAGCTCGGCTTATGACAAATACAGGTTATTTTGTTGTACTTCCATAAGAATACACTGAATACCACTGAATACCAGAATGAGTTTGTATTCTTTCAACTACATAAAAAAATATATCACAAAAAAGGTTTCTTTTTAGAGTTTAGAGTTTAGTTTCAAAAGTAACTGAGTTATTTTTGAGTTACTGCATGATTAAAGTAACTAGTTACTTGGAAAAGTAACTTTCATGTTACTTTTAAATGCATACTTAAATCATCTTGCACACACAGCAAGATCAAGGGCCCCTTGTTCTCATCAGAAAAAAAGAAGAAAAAGAAAACGGATGAAAAAAGTCTCATCTTACACAGCAACAATGTCTCAGATTTACACAAACTATTGTAATCAGCAGAGAGTCAGAAATTTACTAGAAATAAAGCTATGAATTCACACAGAAAATTTTGGACCCCCTGATGGGCCGTTTTTGGCCCACGAGCCATATGTTTGACACCCCTGGACCAGCCCATTAAAAATGCATATTTAGAGGATTTACTTCCATGAAATAGTTGCATATCACAACCGCATGTAAATGAATGAGATAAAATAAAACAGAAAGCACAGATAAATGAAAGTTCACCGCTTAGAAGCTGTTCTTTACTGCGACAAATCACAGTCACTTTGTCTCTGTGCGTAAGAAAACTTTAAATGCATTTAATGCGGACATTAAATTCAAGCTTCTTGCTCAAAAAATACTCATGTTTAACCACAGAGGTAGGAGCTGGTAGGGGCTACTTAACACTCGGACAACAGGTGATCAGGGCTCGATATGAGAAGTCGCCACTGCCACAGCATTTTCTTCCCTGGGTTTTGGTGTAAACTGGGGCAGGACAGGGAACAGACCCGCGGAGGAGACTGTGTGACGGCTGCGTCAGTTACAGTGGGGTCTGTTTATATTTATTTGCTTATTCATTTGCTTGTCTTTGCCTTTGGCATGACAACCTCCAGTGGCTTGAGGCTGGTGGTGGCACTGGGGATGGCAGTCCCACCCGTAGCCACCGAAACTGTGTATTCATCCCCAGTTGGCAGCTGATGAGGAGGGTGTCTAGCAACTGCAAGTTGTATGATCGTCTATTTGTGCTAAAAATATCTATCCATATTAATAAAACGAGTAACGCGAGTAACGCATATGATCAAATTTCAGTAACTGTAACGCATTACTGAATTTTTAAACAGTAATTTTGTTACACAGCACATTACTGCAAAAGTAGTGGCATTACAGTTATGCTGTACTTATAACCAACACTGATTATAAGTAATTATCATTTAATTTTTTTTTTTACCAACGATATTACCTCACATAATTAGCTATTTCTATTATAATAGTTCCTGTTACTCTGCAGCTGCTCAGCTATTGGCAAAATAGTTTTCAGAATGTCCCCTGAATCTCACAACTGCACAGGTAAGAAATACATAGCTGTCACAGAGAGGATAAAACACTACTTGAAAAGCAAAGATTCATGATACAATATTAAGTAATAAAAAGCCTCAGTGTTCCGCGGTTTTAATTTATCAGATAATTTCTGCTGTATTTTTGTAATGTCTCTGAGATTACAAACTGTATGTTAAACACCTGGCAACTAAAACTTGTTTTAAAGCATAAACTCAAAATCCACAGGCCACATTCGGCCCATGACGCAATTAAACAGATGGAAATGAATAGGTAGAATATGGACTCTATTATGACCATCTAAAGTGTGCATTTGTGCCCCGCTATGTGCTCATAGTTTTGATAGTATCTGAAAGCTCGTTGTCTATTTTCACGCTTTGCACTCTCATCATCCAAATGACTGACTGTGTGTACACTTTATGCTCATAGAAGTGGACTCAGGGTGCTTTCACACCTACAGGCTTTAGTTCATTTCAATCGAAACTGAGTTTGTTTTCTCCGTTAGTGCGGTTAATTATTTCTGGCGAGAACACGGTAATCACACTCAGGTGTGCACCAAAACAACCGTACCGAGACCTCCTAACAGACGTGGTCTCGATTCAAATCAACTGGCTAACTCTGGTGTGGTCCGGCAGGTGAGAAAGAGACGGTACTAAAACAGGACTAGCGGCAAAAGGTAAAACATTTTATGCCACTGTACATACCTGATGGATCTTCGAAAATATCTGTGGCTGAGCATGTCACGGATCTGGAGGATTAATGAACATTAACACATTATTTTCCATCCATGGCTGCAAGTTCATTTTCAAACTGTATGATTTGCTGAACGAACGTGGTATATGCACGTAATATAATAAATGATAACCAAGGTGATGAAAACCCCCCATAGATTACGCTACGATTTGTATTATTTTCTCCCCAGAAATGCATAAATGTATAGCAGTCATCCTACTTCCTGTAATTACCTTTCCTGTTCTCGTGGCAAAAAAAACTGACCAATAAGAACAAAGAACGTTCTGATGTAAGTCTCGCGGGATTTAACATGACGCAATTTAGTCCGCTTGAATTCTTGCCTGTTCAAAAGGGAACCAAACCAAGGAGAAAATGATGCAAAGTAACAAACTTATCAACTGATTCGGACCAAAGTAAATGAATTTAGGTGTGAAAGCACCTTTAGCTAAATGGGGTCGAGAAGGGCCTTGCCCTTTAGACCAACAATGCCATGTCTAAAGTCAGTGGTGCATTGTAAATTGGTATTTCAGCAATGTGTTTTAACCTTCATCATGACACGTGCCCATACTGATTAATCTGTACACCTGGGGTCCACGTGGACTACAACACTACTTCATGTACTTATTAACTACAGTATGTAAAGTATACAACTGCCTAATATTTTTTTAAATGATGTTTAAACTTTAGACTGGTTAAAAACAGAAAAAAGGACTGTTTTATTGGTTGTAGTAGTTTTATTATTATTTTTAGAGCAGGAGTACTTGCAGCTGCATTGCGACGGATGGTGACGGATGTCAAGCATGCCCAAGTCTACAAAGGCAGATTTCACAGCCATGGTCATGGTGCATGGAGGAAAGCATGATGACAACATTGTTTTTCTTTGGCACATATGAAACCAAGGTCTATTCGGTCAAAACATGCAATATTCTAGCTGGGATCCTTATGGACCCCAAATGAAAATCTGGTCCAGAAATCAAATGAACGAGTGCAACAAATCAATTTTTTTGGGGTGGACTGATAACTTGGGGGGGGGGGAGGGTTGACAACTACCTAATACAGCATACAAAAAAGTAACACACCTTGAAAATATTACAACAAATGTAGTATTGAGGTCCGGATGGATCACAGATGTACTGATTAGGTATGTGTGCATAAACATCCTTTGTTCTGACACAGGCACAACAGGACGCACTCTCAAAGGCTGTGCTAAAATTTCTCAGTCTGCTATTTTGTTTGTGTGCAATTTCACTTTGTGTACAAGCACGTCCTTTCCCTAGCACAAAACCGATCTGCCCTCTGAGGTAAACACGCCATTATAATAGCAATCCACCTTAGATCATGCACCCTTGTCTTTTGAAGGTGGGGAAAGCAGTCATTCTGATTGGGTTATTGCATGTTACACCAAAAACACACCTCTGAATAATTAAGAGATTTACTGTAGGACAACTCTTTTGCAAACTCAGTTTTTTCACCATCGTAATCACAAAATGGACTTGGACACGGCCATAAATGAGTTTTGCACTTTTGACTAGATCATCATGTGTTATTTTGGCTTCAAGTGTAAATCTTAAGTTTCATTTTTGTACTTTTCTCTTTGAACATAAGGTAAGATGTTTGCATTTGAAATACTTGTGTGTGTTCCTCATTATTGATCACAACTGACATATTTTAGTTCTGGTTGTTGGTAATGTTGCAAGAAGTAAATTTTATATTTTCCTTGGTTGCTTAAATTTGTTTTCATTGAAAAAGATTCAGTGAAACTGCTGAAGGTGAAACAAGAAATCATTATGCCAATGTGTCTTTTTAAATATCTGGTCAGACAGTTTTCTGTTTCCTTTTTTATCTATGCTTGATTTGTTCTGCAATTTACGAGATTTCTTGAGGCAGCTGTCAGGGTATTGTTTTCTTAAATATGGTCAATTTAACTCTGTTTTTCATTTTGTAAATGTGACCCCTTTAGCCCTCAATTTGGATGCAGTTTTTAGTTTTACACCCCTGTTTTACTGAGTTTGACACAATTGTTTTTTTTTAAGGAATATGTCAGGATGACAAAAATGACAATAATTTATCATCTTTGTAGTACACCAGTTGGCATTTTGGGATCCCCAACAATCAGGTGATTCCTAGGGTCAGCAATACGCTCAGACTAGTTTTAGATGGAAGAAAATATAACATTTACTGAAAAAAGACACCCAATCTATATAAATTGATAATCTCATCAGTGACCTCCCCCCCCAATAAGTCAAACTACTATTAAATTGGCCCCATTTAAATCCTACATATGCTGTGTTATGGATATCAGTCATTGTGTGATTGTAACTATCAAAGCCAAAAACATTTGATCAAACGCTAAATGACACCATGTGCATTTCTCTCAGTCCACAAACTACACTATGTTTGTGTTTATGTGTGACTGTGAATCTGCGCTTATTGCAGGTGCTGCTTCTAATTGCTCTCACGAGGGTGTCCAGAGTGAACAGTAGTCGTCAGCAGAGGGGGGAAAGTGACATATATTGATTTGAAAATGGGGACAGGATCCCATTAAGGCTTCCCCCAAACAAAATGCCTCGTTCTCATCTATCTTCAAAACCCGAGGCACAGCCAAGCCAGCTAAGGACTTTTCTAAGTGTCTGCTGTCCGGAGGAAGATGTGCTGAACTGACTGTTCTCTGTGTTGGTCTAACAACACAGACTCACAGAAAGCTACACGCACAGCAGACAGCAGACAGCAATGTGGCTCAATGCTGTCATAAAGCCAATAAACAGCAAGAGCACAGTTAAAACTTGGCGAGACCTAAACAAATATCTAAAAACTCTACAAAAGAGAGCTGCACGGTGGGTAGTGGTTAGCAGTGTCTCCTCACAGCAAAAAGGGCCTGGATTTGAATCTAGGAGCTGGTCACCTGGGACGTTCCAGGTGTGCATGTTTTCCCCATGTCTGCATGGGCTCCCTCCAGGGCAGGTACTTCGACTTCCTTACAGTCTACTGACATGCATGTTAGGTTAATTAGGGGTGCTAAAATGTGCATAATTGTAAAAGGTCGTCTGTTTCTCTGCGCTGGCCCCACAGTGACCAGGGTGACCATACCTTTTGACCAAAAACCCTGGGATGCCCCCCACCCCCCACCCCCCCCAAAAAATGAATGATCTTTAGAAAAGTACTAGCAATAACAATGGTCAGTAATAGTGAAATTATCTAATCAGTGAGTAAATGAGTAATTATCATTACTAGTGCATGTCCATAGAACGCAAGTATTCCTGTCTGAAACAGGTTTCCCAATCAGGCTTTACAATCAATCAATCAATCAATCAATCAAAGACTTTATTCCAGACTCAAGGTCCATCAAAAAAAGTAGAAAAGTAAAAAACAAGACAGTTGAAACAATCAAAAAGTTAAAAAAAAAAACAAAAAAAACCCCACTAAGATACAACTGCTAAGAGAAGTACAAAGACAGTACAGACTTTTAAAAAGACTTAAAAAGACAACTGTACCAGTGCCTTCTAAACTGTGACTGACAGCGAATAGAACTGAGCTTAATGCTAGACATGACTTGAATGATTTCATTTCTAGATACATCAAGCCAACAGATGAATTTATACATAAGATTCCTAATTACTGCATGCAGAGTATTTACACGTGATGAGACAAATAACTCGGAAGCACTGCACCATCGAGGCTTTTTAAGTAAAATTCTTAAGGCATCATTGTAGGCAACCTGTAATTTCTGCATACTTTGTTTCCTATAATTTATCCATAAATGAGCAGTGTATAAAGGTGTACAATAGGTTTTAAAAAGAACCAGTTTCACCTCATCTGAGCAAAAACCAAATCTGCGTGCAAGAATATTTGCTTGCATGTAGATTTTGCAGCGTTGTCTGAAAATATCATCATCATCAGTCATTCTATCATTAATAAAATGTCCCAGATATTTAATTTTATCTCTGACAATTAATTCCCTGCCTGCCAATTCAAAGACAGGGAATTTCATTAACAAATCTTCTTTAGTGCGGCAAATCAGCACACAACTCTTATTTGTATTATATTTTATGTCATTTTCCTCTCCATAAGCAGTACACACTCTTAATAACTCCTGAAGACCAGCACTACTTGGACTGAGAATAACTAGATCATCAGCATACATAAAATGATTCACTAACTTATTCCCTATTAAACACCCAGTTTTACAGGCATTCAGTTGCTTTGACAACTCATCCATGTAAAGATTAAATAGAATAGGGGACAGTATACTGTCCTGTCTGACACCACTGCTCACACCAAATGGGGATGAATGACTCTTTACTCTTTACTCTTTACAGGCCCAAATGTAGGCTGTGTTTGAAAGTGGAATACAGAGGTGTAGCCTATATGTAGGCAATCACATGTTAGACTTTGACAAATATAAAAGGGACTAAATGGCACAAAGATTTATTTGACTGTGTGAATATTAATTACATAATAACTAAATACTGAAAATGAATGGGACATCCAATATTAGTGACTGTTTTCCGATCCCTTGTTTATTTGTTTGTCAGATCACTGATTTGTCTGATCTTTTATCACTTATATTTAAGATAACAGTCTATCTTGCACTTTGGGGAATGGGAGCAGTCATCATTATTATTTTAGTTTATATCACTGTTCAGTAATGGAGTTCAGTGTAATATTGAATTTCTTCTGTGTATCGTCAATAAACTCATGCAGTACTATAACAGGACAAATATCTGAGACCCACTGTAGTGCATCAGTTTACTGTATGTTTTAGCAATATTTTGTTATTAAAAGGTTTTTTTTAAAACTTTAATGCTAAGATTGAGGCGGTGCTTATATCGTTGCACTGGGGCGATAATGAGGCCAAATAATGATCTGAACCTTGAGGGCGTGACTGACAAAGACTGAGCGCTGTGGCTCTATTGCAAGCATTTGTTTTTTTATTAATGTCAGATTATTTATTATTATTATTATTATTACGTCTAAACTATTGCATTTTTGACCCTCTAAACATTAACCAAAACACATTTTTTCACACACACCTCAGAGCCAGTGAAAAATTTTATAAACTGGAAAAAATATGTGCCCCATGCATTGATACAGCCCACATTCAATGGAGCAAAGATTGTAGCCCCCCCCCCCCGTAAAAAAAAAGGTGGCTCAATTAGCTGATCGCTGGAATCACAGAGCTCAGCTGTTTTCCATGGCCAAAAGCACACTCCATGCATTATCTTTTTTTTCACTTTACTGAAAGTAACTTTTTTTTTCGCCATCAGTTAGTGTGCCTTTGAGCCAGGTCGTGTCATGGTCCTGCAAAGGGACTCCCGTCTATCGCTGACTGGGGCAAGCTGGGCGTGCCTCCCCGTGAATGATCGTGGAGTGGCCGATCGGACACCGGTGGGAGAAGCAACAGCTGAACCGATGGATCGCAGTGCTTTGCAGGGAGCCAAGCTCAGCCTGTCCGGTTAATGGGAGTCTCGGTTGTTGCTTTACCTGTGGTCCCAGTGGTTCAGCTGTTGCTCCACCCCCTACTTACCCCAGCGCACCTCGTGTTCTCCATGCCGAATTATCCATTAGCTCTATGCATCACAGCAACTTTATGGTATAATCTTTTAAGCATTAAATCTTAAGTATTATCTTTTTCTAGTCAAATTTGTTGTGTTTCGCTTCCTTGTTTTGCACAGAGAGCGCTGTGGTTACTGATGCTGTAATGCGAGTATTATCCAATCAGCAGCAGTCAATCCGAAACCAAACCCCGCCCACACTTCTAGAAGCCTGGGCATGAGACACAGCGGTGCCTAAACTTTTATTGGTAAAAGTTACATATTTTGACTAAGCGACTCCATATTAGGGGATGCACACCCTCGTAACCGCAGGAAACCACATTTAAAATCTGAGGCCAGTCTGACAAACGGTTCAAGAGATATGCGTGGAACAGACAGACAGACAGACACACAAACACACAGACAGGGATTTCGTGAATTTATAGATAGGTGATGGATGAGTTAGAATTACACAACAGTTAGTTCCAACTGAGCAGACTGGACAATAGGGATTGCAGGACTTACTCATCATCATCATCATAGCAGTCTGTCAGGGGTGACAATGACTGTTTCATTTTACTATATTCCCCGATAATTGGAATTGGACGTTTCACTGGACATGTATCACTTTACTTCAGCAGTGCTCTGATAATCTCTGATTACAGTAACTGTCAGTGGCTTCTTATAATGTGTGAAGATTGTAAAGTGTTGTGTACCTTAATTTCCATAGTGAGGCACTGCTTGGAAAGAGACAGACTTCATAAACCAGAATGCTTGATAGTTAGCTGCTGTTAGGGAATTTTTTAAATAAATAACCATCTAGTATAGATTAAGACGTCATGGTGTACAGTTTCTACTTAAGCCTCATAATGTAGTGCATGATTCTGACTTTTTCCTTCATCCAAAGATACTTATAAGAAGATGGTGCAGGCAACGTAAAAAAAAAAGATAGCATGCAAACTAGCTAGCATGTTGTGTGTTGGGCCTATGGCCAAATCACAGTGGTGCTCTGTTCCCTGATACAGCATTCCCTCTTGTGTAATATAGCTTAATTACAATAATAAAATAGCTTATCTGTTAGAAAGAGTGAGACTTAAGTTTATTACAACTTTTATTGTGAATATGTACCTTTTATTTTGAAAGGCTGTTTCCTGCATTTTGAGCTACAGCTGGCTCTGTCCATCCGTTCACATACAGCTCTAAAGAAGCTCTACATCACTACTACTGTCTGACTTTCTGCTTTCTGTATTAGCCAGTTTGTTTTTAGATAACGGCTAACAACAGCTAAGCGATGATGGGAGTACAGCTGCAGCTGTAGACGGCAATAAGTTTGTGGTAGCTGTCTGTCCATGGACAGGCTGGCTTAAAAACACCATCTGATCACTGTTCCATTAATCACTGTTACAAAGCACTATTATTTCATACTAAATTTAACAAGGAATTCATCTAGGTCTGTATTTATATGGGGTCAGTACATGATCAGACACAGTAAAGAATTAAGAGAAACAACAAACAAAATGACCAAAATGGGCAAAATTATATTGTTAGAAGGTCTGAAGGTTGGTTTGGTTATTTCTCCTAATTGGACAGAAGAGTGAAGAGTGGCAGGACACGGACGGATACAGCCTTTTTTTTAAAATCCACTACACAAAAAGGGTCTTAGCCCTGCCAGCCTGGGGTTTCAAACCAGGAACCTTCTAGCTGTGAGGCAACAGTGCAAACCACTGATGAGTGGGGACTTTTATGGTGTGGCCATTAAGCTGCTAATATAGGATTATGAAAATTTAAATCAAAAATATTAGTAGAAAACAATTATGTTTCCAGACAAAAAGCAGCATAGTGTGGCTTTGTTCCTTTGACATTTAAGCATTTTTTTGTGAAAGAAGAACACGGTAGGTGTGCCTTTGTAGCATTTTTTGGTGTTGGAATTTCGGCACATCATACATACATTATAAAAACGTTGTAGAGTTCAAAATATGACACATATTTCAACAACTTTTGCAGACTAAATATTATGTAAACAGATAAAAATTAAGAAGTAAAATTCCCTTGCATGAGTTGAGTGCCGCCGGCTACATCAGTGCATCGTCAGCACTGCTGAATCATGACAGGAAACAGCTGCCACCATGAGCAGCTCATTTCCTATTAAATTCTAGTCAGGCCTCTGATTTGCTATCTTAATGGCTTACTCAATTGAGAACACAAAATAAAAGGTCCACGCTGTTTTCTAAGCTCTTCTTCTCTTTTGAATGATGCATGACTAAACAGACTGAAGTTGGTTGCTACGAAAAGAAAAAATAAAAGCAAACCTTCTTTTACAAAGAAATGCTCAGCTCTTTTGTGTTGTTTTACCTTGGTATCAAAAGCAAGTACTGCAGGCGACATCAAAGAAAGGAGCAATGAACACAGGGATTGAAAGGGTTAACCGTAGAGTACCTTTGGCTGTGCTCCTCTAACAATCCCCATTTCTCAAACCTCTCTTTTCTTTTCAGGGAGCTGTCTCCTGCGGACACACAGCATACCAGACTGTGCCACATGTTCAGCGGAGCACCAAGCCTCCGCCTGTCCCCTCATGAAATATTCATCAGCCAGCGCCAACGGAAAAGCTGTGTAGTCAGAGATTCCAGTGTCAGTGTCCCGTTTCCTCACAGCCACAGTGACACAGCAGCTCGGCGAGGTAAATCGGGCCAGGGGCTTCAGATGGATGACTGCAGGGGTTGGGTTAAAGCACTTGCTCCTTGGAGGGAGAAATTAGAGGGCATCTCAGTGTTTACGGCACAGGGTGGAACATTTGAACGGTCAGCTGCAGGGGGAATTATTCTGGCACATCAGTACAAATCTATTCTGGCTACTCCCATCAAATGATAACATGTCAGGCTTGATGAGAATGATTTGATTCAATGTGACAACGCTCCCATCCATGGGGCATGTTGGGCCACTAAATGGTTTGACAATGAAAATTACTCCACGTGACACCAATGACTTTCGGTGGCACCAGATTTTGTTATCTTGGCCAACTTCGAGGCTGCTGCTTTATCTCCAGCCCCAGCATGCTTGAAGGTGTTTTGGCAGGAAGTGGCAGCCCAGCACAGGGTTTGCAACCTGCGGCTCTTTTGCCCAAGCTGCTCCATCTGGCTTTGAGGAAAAAATGAGTAAATGTTTATATACAACTCACTAATTGAAGAGAAATAAGTCTGAAATTTACAGGGAAAAAAAGTGTCAAATTTATGAGAAAATTGGAAATTATAGCAAAAAAATCTGTCACAAATCAATATGAAAAATAGCAAATTTACAGTAAAGTTGCAAACTTACAAGAAAAAAATCACAAATTTACAGGGAGTGATGATATTTAAAAGAAAACCTTTTCAAATTTACAAGAAAATGATACAGCAAATTTTTGGAGGAATAAAGTTGCAAATTTACAGGAAAATTGTCCCAAAATTGCAAGGAAAAGGGTTTCAAATTTCTCTGTAAAGTCACAACATAACGACAAAAAAGTAATTAATTTATAAGACTGATAAGTTGGATATTTAGAAGAAAAAAATCACAAAATTATCAGCAAAATGTCACAAATCTACTGATAAGTTAAAGTGATCATTGATTGAAAAATTGTGTTTTTGAAGGTTTTAACTACGGATGTACCAATACAACTTTTTTTTTTTTTATCAACCGATAAGAATACAAAACCGACGGCAGTTTGTGGCCTGAATGTGAATATTCAGCGTACTCCTTTCCATGGTATTTTTGCAAGTGTTTAAGGTTGGAGATGATAAGTTACAAAACTACACTTTTATAACTGCACTTTCAAGGTTTCTTATACATTTTGTCATGTATTAAGCATATAAATTCACGTCTCTACTTTAATAAAAATAATAAAAGAAGATGTTAAGCTGTAACATTTATATATGAGCATAAGATTGTTAACAGTGGAAAGGTCGTGTTAATTTTAATACAAAACAGCAGCATTAAACTGATTAAAATTTAGACTGATCATTAGAATATATGCAGTATGGACATTCATATCAAATAACACCTAATAAACTTTATCAGTTTTTTTTAAATCAGTCAAATTACAAAGGACAGTCAGAACTCTGTAAAAACACCACAGGAAAAATCATAAAAGATATGAGTTTATGTCCAGAATGATTTTGATAAGTCTAATATGAAGTCCTAATAAATAATCACAATAACAGCTCTAACACAAAGTTAAGTTATATTTTAGTAATTTTCTGTAACTATCTAATTATAATTGATGAAATATCTCGGGGGAGAAAATGACTGCTTTGTGTAAGTTAATGTGCAGGAACACCGCCATTAAAAAACACTGTTGTTGTCGTTTTCTTAAAATAAGTTTGTCCTAAATAATTAACAGCTCACCTCACCACACAGCCATCAGAGAGACGGAAACTTCTTTTGAATTCAACTTTTGTTTGAAATTGTTTCTGAGTATTTTCATGTGTCATGTGCGTAAAATGTGTCTACTGGTCACGTAATTATTGAAAAAATATCAAAACACTCCCTTTTCTTAAAAAAACCAAACAGCATTTAAATTGTTTTTCTCTGCAAGAAACTGTTTGATCTCTTCCAGCTATCTTCCTGTACGCCAAGAAATGGGAAACGTCACTAAGAGGTAAACGTCATTAGCCTTGACCCCTGCCGGCTGCTCTATTAGTGTCACGTAGGTGGGTGGGAAGCCGAAGATGGGTTGTCAGCCTTTCAGAAAAGCTTGGAGTGAGATTTTTGATTGTGTGTACTTTATTGATCCCCAGAGGGGAAATTCAGGGCATCCACCTGGATGGATGAAGTAGCCACGGTACGGCGCTATCCCTTCACCATTCACACACACATTCACACCTAGGGCCACTTTAGAGTCTCCAGTTAGCCTAACCTGCATGCTTTTTGGCCTGTGGGAGGAAACCGGAGAAATCCCGGAGTAAACCCACGCAGACACGGGGAGAACATGCAAACTCCACACAGATCACTGTTGGTCGGGGGCTGGGATCGAACCCGGGATCCCCCGGCCAAGGGTGAGATTTAGATGGAATTGTGCGCTGCAGAAGAAACTGGGGTTGGGTGGCCTGAGTGTGCATGTGAACAATAAGACATAAAGAGTTACTTTTTTCAGCACACACACTTCTTTACCTCAGAATATGTTTTAGAACATGTTCAGTCTACTTGCCACAGCAGTCAGCCTTGACCAGACTTTGACAGCGCTGCCTTGAGAGCAATTAATGTGTTAAAATCTGAAGGGAGTCAACATGATATTAGCAGTATTTTCCTTATTTTGGAATGAGAAATAGGGTCTGTGGTGTGAGACTGAAGGCAAAAGAGTGAGTCTCACTCCTAAAGAGTGAGAGATGGCAACACTGGCCAAAGGTGCTTAAGAGCTAACAGTAGTACTAAAAAGCTTGAGTTTATACTGTAATTTTCTTTAGATTTCAGTCACCCTAATAGACATCAGTTTCCACCTGGTTCACTAATCCATAGTTGATAATATCCATTTCTTGTGTCATTCTGGATTATTTTGGCATATTTTCACCATGATGCTACATGTTTAGCACCACCAAGGTGGCTAGCAGAAGCTTGCGGTTTAACCACTAGTCTTTGCTCATTCACATATGTTTCTCTGCTTACTGCACCCCAGGAACCAGTCATATCCCATCGACCACTGAAACAACACACCCCTGTCCACCAGTCACTGGGCCTGTAACAAGAACATGTTTTGACGGACGATAAAATTTTCACCAAAATTATCACAATAAACAATATTATCATTGATGTCATGAAGACTATTTTGTACCCCACATATAGTGATATAATAACAGTCTATGTACAACTTTTCAAATAGCTTTGAACCTTTATTTATAAACAATATTAAACACTGGAATAGGAATATGGAAAAATGTTTAATATATCCTAAATAAACAAAACATAATTAAATAAACCAAAAATCCATCCATCCATCCATCCATCTTCTACCGCTTTTACGGAGGTCCGGGTCGCGGAGGCAGCAGTTCAAGCAGAGAAGCCCAGACTTCCCTCTCCCCAGCCACCTGCTCCAGCTCTTCAGAGAGGATACCAAGGCATTCCCAGACCAGCTGGGAGACATAGTCTCTCCACCGAGTCCTGGGTCTGCCCCGGGGTCTCCTCCCAGTGGGACGTGCCTGAAACACCTCAAGTGGGAGGCGTCCAGGAGGCATCCTAATCAGATGCCCAGACCACCTCAACTGACTCCTTTCAATGTGGAGGAGCAGCGGTTCTACTCTGAGCCTCTCCCGGATGACTGAGCTCCTCACCCTATCTCTGAGGGTGAGTCCAGCAATCCTACGGAGAAAGCTCATTTCAGCCGCTTGTATCCGCGATCTCGTTCTTTCGGTCATTACCCAAAGCTCGTGACCATAGGTGAGAGTAGGAACGTAGATTGACTGATAAATCGACAGCTTTGCCTTAGAACTAAGCTCCCTCTTCACCACAACAGACCGGTACAACGTCCGCATCACTGCAGATGCTGCTCCAATCCGTCTGCCGATCTCTCGCTCCATTCTCCCCTCACTCGTGAATAAGACCCCAAGATACTTAAACTCCTCCACTTGGGGCAGGAGCCTGTCCCCAACCCAGAGAGGACAATCCACCTTTTTCCGGCTGAGGACCATGGACTCGGACTTGGAGGTGCTGATTCTCATCCCAGCTGCTTCACACTCAGCGGCAAACCGTCCCAGCAAGAGCTGTAGGTCATTGCTGGATGAAGCCAACAGGACAACATCATCTGCAAACAACAGAGATGAGATCCTGTGGTCACCAAGCATGACACCCTCCATTCCCTGGCTGCGCCTAGAAATCCTGTCCATAAAAATTATGAACAGGATCGGTGACAAAGGGCAGCCCTGGCGGAGTCCAACTCTCACTGGGAATGACTCCGACCGAGTGTTGGCAATACGAACCAAACGCTCACAACGGTCGTACAGAGACCGAATAGCTCGTAACAACAAGCCCGATACCCCATACTCCCGAAGCACCCCCCACAAAAATCCACGAGGGACGCGGTCAAATGCCTTCTCCAAGTCCACAAAACACATGTAAACTGGTTGGGCAAACTCCCACGAACCCTCGAGAATTCTCGAGAGGGTAAAGAGCTGGTCCGATGTGCCACGGCCAGGATGAAAACCACATTGCTCCTCCTGAATCCGAGGTTCGACCAACGGCCGGACTCTCCTCTCCAGTACCTTGGCATACACCTTCCCAGGGAGGCTGAGGAGTGTGATCCCTCTAAAGTTGGAGCCCACCCTCCGGTCCCCTTTTTTAAAGAGAGGAGAAATCCCAAGCTTTCTAAACTGGCTTTAAACCAAAAATAATAAATAAAATTGTTGTCGGTTGCCACGGATGACCAAGACATATGGCTTTACATCATCGGCAAACACTGTTCGTTTGTTTGTTTGTTTAATTACAATATGCACATCTCAGAGATGGCACAGTAGAGAACAACAGAGTGAACATTTCAGCTTCATGGACCTTACCGTCTATTTTGAGTTGTTTTTTTTTTCTTCCGGTAGCGCTCTCTAATACAGCCGCTATGTTAGAAAATGATGGTAAGAATGGTCGTACAGATTGCACAAACGTAATGTAAACTTGGGTATTACATGAGTAACCCAGCCAAAGTTGAAGCCGGCCTCTCCAGTCTGGCAAAAACTAAGGGCTTCGCTGCGTAAAGTCATCACGCTGTTAAAAAGGAGCAGACATTTAGGCTAAGTCAAAACAAACTTTATCTTGTGAGCGGACCCTTCAGCTCTCCGCTTTAACTTTTTCTGGCTGTCCCCACTGTGTGAGCATGAGCCCCACCTCCCACAGGAAGCGTGCAGAGGGACAAAAGCAACATGACTGGCAGGATTATGTAAAGAAACGCACGCACAAAAACGTCAACTTATCACAAACACAAAACTTATCGTGGTCATTTTTCCTTACTGTACAATTAATCATGTTAGCTGTTATCACTACAAGCCTACCAGTGATGCAATATTTCATTCATTCTTTGAGACAAATTTACATTAGCTGGCTCAGGCTAGATCTGAGCTAGCCAGCTAATGTTAGCAAATATGATGTAAGTGGGAGGGCGGAGTTGAACGCAGTCTGTGAGATTTAAAGAGACATGCCCTGAAGCCAGGCATTCTCAGAAAGGCTGCAAAAGAAATTATGCTACAATAATTAAGTTTTTTTTTAAATGACTAAAACATGGCACAAACATTTGATTAAGACATGTGTGAGCTGTTAAAATGTGGAAAAAGTAAAATCAAAGACCCCTTTAAAATGTAAAAAAAAAACCTTGTTGTTATGTTCAGGTGAGCGCACTCCCCCTCCCTTTCTGTGGGAGGTTCTTCATCAAGACCCTGGCTCTGCAGGTGATCAGTAGACCTGCGTGAGTGGACGCACCTGCCGCCTCTTCCCTGCCAGCGCTTAAAAGGACCAGTTTGTGATTGCTCCAGCGCTGGCTCGTTGGGTATAGCTGCCATCAGTAGAATGTAAGTGCTGTACTAGTTATTAAGGAACCCAGCCATTAACTCCTTTTCTTCTCCCCCTTTTCTGGTTGCTGCCATCTCTGCGGTGCATCTCCGGGGATTGTTGTGCGTTCATTTGTTCCATTGACGTCATCATCACTCCAGACAGCTTTCTCCACCCGGTCAGACACTCCTCCCAGCTCAACTTCCCGCCGGCTACTCCTCGCTGGTTCATCTTCTCCTTGCTGGGTTCCTCTGCCGGGCTCTCTGCTCCTAATTCATAAGAATATCCCTGTAATTCTTTATTCCCGGTCTCCCTCCTTATAGCTACAGATGTGGACAAAATTGTTGGTACCCCTCTGTTAATGAAAGAAAAACCCACAATAGTCACAGAAATAACTTGAATCTGACAAAAGTGGTAATAAATAAAAATTCTATGAAAATTAACCAATGAAAATCAGACAATGCTTTTGAATTGTGGTTCAACAGAATTATTTTAAAAAACAAACTCATGAAACAGGCCTGGACAAAAATGATGGTACTCTTAACTTAATATTTTGTTGCACAACCTTTTGAGGCAATCACTGCAATCAAACGATTTCTGTAACTGTCAATGAGACTTCTGCACCTCTCAGCAGGTATTTTGGCCCACTCCTCATGAGCAAACTGCTCCAGTTGTCTCAGGTTTGAAGGGTGCCTTCTCCAGACGGCATGTTTCAGCTCCTTCCACAGATGTTCAATAGGATTTAGATCAGGGCTCATAGAAGGCCACTTTAGAATAGACCAATGTTTCGCTCTTAGCCATTCTTAGGTGTTTTTAGCTGTGAGTTTTGGGTCATTATCCTGTTGCAAGACCCATGACCTGCGACTGAGACCAAGCTGTCTGACACTGGGCAGCACATTTCTCTCGAGAATACCTTGATAGTCTTGAGATTTCATTGTATCCTGCACAGATTCAAGACACCCTGTGCCAGATGCAGCAAAGCAGCCCCAGAACATAGCAGAGCCTCCTCCATGTTTCACAGTAGGGACAGTGTTCTTTACTTGGTGTGCTTCATTTTTGCGTCTGTGAACACAGAGCTGATGTGCCTTGCCAAAAAGTTCCAGTTTTGTCTCGTCTGTCCATAGGACATTCTCCCAGAAGCTTTGTGGCTTGTCAACATGCAGTTTGGCAAATTCCAGTCTGGCTTTTTTATGATTTGTTTTCAACAGTGGTGTCCTCCTTGGTCGTCTCCCATGAAGTCCACTTTGGCTCAAACAACGACGGATGGTGCGATCTGACACTGATGTACCTTGACCTTGGAGTTCACCATGAATGTGTTTAGAGGTTGTTCTGGGCTCTTTTGTTACCATTCGTATTATCCGTCAACTCCTGCGGCCACGTCCAGGGAGGTTGGCTACAATCCTGTGGATCTTAAATTTCTGAATAATATGTGCAACTGTAGTCACAGGAACATCAAGCTGCTTGGAGATGGTCTTACAGCCTTTACCTTTAACATGCTTGTCTATAATTTTCTTTCTAATCTCCTGAGACAACTCTCTCCTTTGCTTCCTCTGGTCCATGTTTAGTGTGGTACACACCATGTTAACAAACAGCACAGTGACTACTTGTCACCCTTTAAATAGGCCGACTGACTGATTACAAGTTTGTAGACACCTGTGATGTTAGAGGACACATCTTGGTTGAACATGTCCCTATGGTCACATTATTTTCAATCTTTTCTAGGGGTACCATCATTTTTGTCCAGGCCTGTTTCATGAGTTTGTTTTTTAAAATAATTCTGTTGAACCACAATTCAAAAGCATTGTCTGATTTTCATTGGTTAATTTTCATAGAATTTTTATTTATTACCACTTTTGTCAGATTCAAGTTATTTCTGTGACCATTGTGGGTTTTTCTTTCATTAACAGAGGGGTACCAACAATTTTGTCCACGTCTGTAACCTGCTCTCGTCTCCCTCTCTTACAGGATGGGTATTCCTCTGGCGAGTGACGTTTTTCCCCTCAGTCTGAGTTTACTTTGCTCAATAAAACTGTGTTTAAACATTGCTTCTCTGTGTCGTGTGCATTCACTGGTGTATAGCATCCTGCATGTGAGCTGATCATTCTCTCAAACATGACAACTGTTACATTTACAAACAAAAAGCTTAAAATTTACAGGGAAAAAGTTGCAAATTTCCAAGCAAAACAGACTTATGAGTAAAAGTCACAAATTTTTGAGTAAAAAGTCACAAATCAATGTTTATACCAATATTGCAAATTTATAGGAAAATGTAAAAAATATGAGAACAGTTGTATATTCACAATGAAAAACTTGTCTATTAGTAATGTGTATTCTTATAACTCTGCTGTTTAACCTCTATTATGATTTATGCATCATTACTTTGGACAAAAACTGTTTGACATGGCTCTCTCTACAGTACTTGCAAACCCTGGCTGAGCACCATACTAAGACGTTTAAGCTGTTTTTTCCTGCAATATGCCATCTGTCTTATGTCTTTTAAAGGTTCCTTTTAACTAACCAGTGAAATAAGGTTGCTTTCTCTTAGCTGATTAGTCAGCTAATCAATTGATAAGCTCTTGTGGGCTCCAGGGACCATTCAACATTTTAATTAACACTTTAAAGAGAACAAAATAACAATCATTAGATGTTATCAGATGTGAATCGTATAAATCATTTGAGTTGAGAAACAATTTTGCCAGTTTTAAATATTCAGTGTTTGTCTATATCTCAATGTGTTTCTGCACGCTAGTTTGACAATAAATAAATCAAAGTAGTTTCACCAAACTCTGCACCCAGGTTGGACTTGGGACTGGTACTTGTGGATATACGTTTGGGGACAAAGGGTTTAAAGGCTAAGGTCACATGGTCACCAAGTGTTTGTTTGCTTTCCCAGACTCTAAAACAAGAACCACTGCAGCTGTCAACATCAAACTTGGTGTATTCGTCGGCCTCCGTCGGTCTATGATGACCATGGAAGAGAATCCTAAACGTCTACTCCGCTGAAACAGCACCGCCTGTGGCTGAACAGGCCGATGCGCGAATGGCAGTCCCTGTCACACAGGTCGCAGTTGTGGGTGGTCTCCGTGCTGCTGGGTCTGTGGCGGTTCTTCTTGCGGGTCCTTTTTTCATCTGCTGCAGCAGTCAGTCTCTCTTCACCCGCCTTGAGCTGTCTGGTCAGGGTGCCTCTCCATTTGGAGCGGTCCGTTGCAAGGTTCTCCCAGCGCTCTGTGTTGATCTCCATGGCCTTCATGTCTCTCTTGCAGACGTCTCTAAAGCGCAGCTGTGGGCGGCCAACGTCTCTCCTGCCAGTTGCCAGCTCTCCGTAGAGGACGTCTTTGGGGATTCTGCCATCCTCCATACGGTGAACGTGGCCTAGCCAGCGGAGCCTGCGCTGCCTGAGTAGAGTGAACATGGAGGGAAGGCCGGCGCGGGACAGAACTTCTGTGTTGGGCACTTTGTCCTGCCAGGATATGTCCAGGATGTGGCGAATGCAGCGCAAGTGGAAGGAGTTCAGTCTCTTTTCCTGCCGGGCGTATGTTGTCCACGTCTCACTCCCATAGAGCAGTGTGCTGATGACGCAGGCGTTGTACACTGCCATCTTCGTCTTGACAGAGAGTTTGGGATTCTCCCACACTCGTGTGGTGAGGCGAGCGAGTGTGAAGGCTGATTTTCCAATCCTCTTGTTGATCTCTGTATCAAGGGAGCGGTTGTTGCTGATCGTGGACCCCAGGTACGTGAACTGATTCACGACCTCCAGCTTGTAGTCGTCGATGGTGATGGTTGGTGGTGCTTCCGTGCCTTGCGCCAAGACGTTAGTCTTCTTCAGGCTGATGGTAAGCCCGAAGTCCTTGCATGCCTGGGAGAAGCGGTCCATCAGGGTCTGAAGCTCCTGCTGTGTGTGGGTTGCGACTGCAGCGTCGTCTGCGAACAGCATGTCTCTGATTAGAGCCTCGCGTACTTTGGTTCTGGCTTTCAGGCGGGCGAGGTTGAAAAGCCTGCCGTCAGATCTTGTGTGCAGGTAGATTCCCTCTGTTGCTGTGCTGAAGGCATGCCTCAGGAGCATAGCAAAGAAAATCCCAAAGAGGGTTGGCGCAAGTACACAGCCCTGTTTCACTCCGCTGCGTATGTTGAATTGCTCTGAGACGTTGCCATCGTGCTGCACTATCCCCTGCATGTTGGTGTGAAACGATTCGATGAGGCTTTGCAACTTTGGTGGGCATCCTATCTTTGGCAGGATCTTGAAAAGGCCCTCTCTGCTGACCAGATCGAACGCTTTGGTGAGGTCGATGAAGGCGACGTACAGGGGCATGTTCTGTTCTCTGCATTTCTCCTGGAGTTGGCGGATGGAGAATATCATGTCTACCGTCGATCGCTCAGCGCGGAAGCCACACTGAGACTCGGGGTAGACACGTTCGGCAAGCTTCTGTAGACGAACGAGAACAACTCGTGCGTAGACTTTGCCAACAACGCTGAGGAGGGAGATGCCCCTGTAGTTGTTGCAGTCGCTTCTCTCCCCTTTGTTTTTGTAGAGGGTGATGATCTTGGCGTCCCTCATGTCCTGTGGTACGGCACCTTCCTTCCAACACTGGCAGAGGACGTCATGCAATGGCAGCAGTAGGGTGGTCTTGCAGTGCTTGATCAGGTCAGGGGGTATGCCGTCGTTGCCGGGTGCCTTGCCAGCGGCCAAGCTATTAATGGCCTTGCTGAGTTCGTTGATGGTTGGCTCGGCGTCAAGTTCGTCCATGGATGGCAGGCAGTCGATGGCATCAAGGGCTGATGGTGTCACGGTGTTCTGTCTGGAGTAGAGGTCGGAGTAGTGTTCCACCCATCTCTCCATCTGCTTGTTCTTTTCTGTGATCATCTCCCCAGTGGAGGATTTGAGGGGGGCCGTCTTGCTCTGAGCCGGACCAAGTGCTTTCTTGATGCCATCGTACATACCACGGATGTTCCCTGTTATGGCAGCGGTTTGAATGTCTTGGCTGAGCTGAGTCCAGTACTCGTTGGCACAGCGCCGAGCAGTCTGCTGAACTTTGCTTCTCGCAGCCCTGAGAATCTGGAGATTCTTCTCGTTTGGGTACTTCTTGTACTCAGCAAGTGCTGAGCGCTTGGCTTCAATGACGGGGGTCATCTCGGTCAACTTGGCATCAAACCAGTCCTGTGACTTTGAGGTCTTCCTCCCAAAGGTAGCCAAGGCTGTGTGGTGGATGGTGTTTCGCAGCTCTTCCCACTTCTGCTTTGCAGATTCTCCTTCTTGTGGTACACCAAGTTCCTTCTCAAAGGTGGAGGCAAACTGCTCAACAAGTTCTGGTTGAGCCATCTTGCTGGTGTCAATCCGTGCCTTTCCAGGCTGTCTAGCACGATGGAATTTCTTCAGCTGCAGCTTGACCTTGCAACACACCAATGAATGGTCTGTGTCGCAATCTGGACTCTGGAATGAACGGGTGATTAGCACGTTCTTCAGTGAGGTGCGCCTGGTCAGGATCAAGTCCAGCTGGTGCCAGTGCTTTGAGCGCGGATGTTGCCAGGAAACCTTGTGTTGGGGCTTGGTCTTGAAGAATGAGTTTGTGATGCACAGATCGTGATACGTGCAGAACTCGAGCAGCCGCTGTCCGTTGTCGTTCATTCTGCCCACGCCAAAAGGTCCAAGACAGGAGGGCCAGAAGTCGTGGTCAGCACCCACTCTGGCATTGAAGTCTCCAAGGAGAATGAGTTGTTCAGAGTTGGGGATGATCCTGACAGTTGTTGCGAGATTCTCGTAGAACTCGTCTTTTGCCTCTGGCGTGGCTGTCTGTGTTGGGGCATACACACTGACGAGGGTGACTGGGCCTTGAGTGGTGTTCAGGCGGAGGGTGAGGAGTCGTGCAGAGCCAGTGCTGCCCGGTTCCACCATCTTCAGCAAGACGGTGTACAAATAGGGTATTCAAAGTTTTAGACATGTATTCATTTTAAGGTCAAAAGGTCAAAGTCACAGGTTCACATGGATCTGTTTAGTGCAATTCTCACTTTAACTTGAGAGTGACATTTGTAGATATAGCTGGGCAATAATCAATTTTAAATCAGTATTCAAATACTTTTGTCTGGAAGATTTTTTTAAATGAAAATCAACTGAATCGATTTTTTCT
This sequence comes from Pholidichthys leucotaenia, assembly GCA_020510985.1. Taxonomy (NCBI): domain Eukaryota; kingdom Metazoa; phylum Chordata; class Actinopteri; order Cichliformes; family Pholidichthyidae; genus Pholidichthys; species Pholidichthys leucotaenia. The sequence continues at coordinate 58,233,915 of CM035843.1, read as the reverse complement.
CCACAAAAAATAAATGTATATATTATTTTCATTTTTTCACCATTTTCCCGAGAGTAATTAAAGCAGCCTCTAGCGCTACGCACCTCCACCACCCCACTCTCTCTCTCCCCACCACAAACCCACATGAAACATGGCAGCACATGCAGAGAAAAGGAAGGATCAATTGGTTTGAGTTCATACCAGTGTTAATTTCCTTGACGAATAATTTTTGTCATAGTTTTTGATTCCCAAAATGGAAAAAAAAATGGTTTTGTTTGAAATAAAAAGAATGGATTTGTCATAATTCCCTCTCTCTCTCTCTCGCTCTCTGAGTGGGCGTGAGTGTGAGATGGGAGCATGTGACAGCATGAGTGAGTTGTTTCAAACTTTTCTCTTTTTGTGTTTATGGTGTTTTTTTGTTAAATAATCTTAAGTTTTGTTGTTTTCTGTAGCTGGGCTGGGATAGGTGTTCTGGGAGGGGGGTTTTCTGCTGCCAGCTTTGCTGGTCAGCATGGTTTTGGAGCAAGGCTCCGGGTTCAAGAAGCTGACACGCCGGCATGCTGTCAAACTGGCTCCGGCTATCAGCTGCTCAGTGGAAGATTGCAGTCTGGCTGTGGGGGAGTTGGTCGGCTATGAAAGCATCAGTTCGGCTTCTAGAATGAATAATGCCACAGCAATTTTCCTAGACAGTGTTGAAAGAGTTAATCAGGTGGTGGAGAGTGGAGTTGTAATTAAAGACACACCAGTTCCTATTCTGTCTCTGATAAATCCCGCAAAAAGAATCACAATATCAAATGTCCCACCGATTTTAAAGAATGAGCTGTTGGAGAAGGAACTGCCAAGATACGGGCAGCTTTTGTCCCCTATTAAACACATCCCTCTTGATTGTAAGTCCCCGCATTTGAAACATATCATGTCTTTTAGATGACAGGTGTTCATGATTTTAAAGAATAGCGAGGAAAGCCTCAACCTCATATTTAAGTACCGGATTGACGGCTTTGATTATACCATCCATGTCACCTCTGATAATATGAAGTGTTTTGACTGCAAAATGGAGGGACATTTGATTTGATCATGCCCTCAGGGAGTGGGGGATGATTTCCCGGGGGAGGCCATTGGTGCGGCCTTGCTGTTGGGCGCTGCGGCCGCGGCCACAGGGCTGTCTGGCGGTGGGTCCATGGCTGCTGGCGTGGCCTTGCCATCGGGCACTCCGGCCACGGCCGAGGGGCTGTTTGGCGGCAGGGCGGCTGCCCTCCGTGGCCAACCTGTCAGTCATAAACGAAACAACTACAAAAGTTAAAGTACATTGCAGGGTTAATGCACAGACAAACATTGTGGACAAGGGTGAGATTATAGAGGAAGATCACGCTGAGAATCAGAGAGATGAGCCAAATGAGGCACAGGTAGACAGTGGGACCATAAAGATGAATATAAAAGCACAGCAGAGGGTGAGTGAAAAACAAGAAGAGACAGCTACCAGGGTAGCTGAGTCAGTGTTGGAGGATGAGGATGACATTGAAATAGATGAAGAGTTATCTAAAGCTTTAGTCAAATGGAAGAATTTGGAAAACAAACAGCAGAGGAGTAAAGTGAAAAGGGTTGTAAAAGAAAGTTCTGAGGCTTCTCGATCTCAACCAGATTCTTATGTGGGTCTGAGATAGAGAGCAATGGTGAAAGCAGTGATGATGTGGTTAGTGGAGGCGGTTACCCTTTCACAAAAATACAGAAGTTTTTGCGAGACACTAAGGGATCCAGGATGGTTAAAGTTGAAAACTTTTTACCTGACCTAAAACGCTTTGTTGACTCTGCTCGAGCCTACATGAAAAATAGGGGAGAGCTTGAGCAGGAAAGCTTCACTGATCAGGAGATCTACAGACTAAAAAAGCTTGTACTAAAAGTTAAAAACCAAATTGCCCAGGATGATTAGTTTTTTATTACTCATTCTTTCTTTTCTGTTGTATTGGTGTTGCTCTTTTATACACGTGTAGTTTTAATTTTGACACACTCAATATCAATGGAGAAAGAGAAATGTCCAAGCGAGCGTGTGTTTTTAGTCTTGCAGAATGTAAGAAAATTAATGTTATGTTTATTCAGGAGACTCAGTTCTGAGGACAATGCTGCTGACTGGAAGAGGAAATTTCAAGAAGTTATCCTCAGTCACAAAAATAGCAGCAGTGGTGGAGTGGGTATTTTATTTTCTCGAGATTTTATTCCACTTTCTTATGACATTGATGAGATAATTGCAGGCCACATTTTAAAAGTCCAAGCTGTTTTTGAGAATGTGAAAGTTGTTTTTATAAATGTGTATGCTCCAACCGTAGGCACAGAAAGATTGGCCTTTTTAAATATTTTAAATGACACAATCAAAAAGTACAGTAATGATGATTTTTTTTATTATTATTTGTTGGAGGTGATTTTAATTGTACAGAAAATCCTTTCACGGACAGGAATCACCCAGAGCCACATGCTGCATCCAAGAGAAGCTTAAAGTGTCTTATAGAAGCTCATGATCTGTGTGATGTGCGGAGAAATTTTCATGGTAGGACTAGACAGTACACCTGGAGCCATAGCAAGGACAATATTCTGTCCTTAGCTAGAATACATAGGGTATACAGTTTTAAGCACCATTTCAGCATTTTTAAAAGTTCTTTTATAGTCCTTGTTGGCTTTACAGATGTGTTGTGTTGTGTTTTTATCAAGAATGTAAAGTGCAGCATTTTAACACATCACTTCTGTTGGATAATAGTTTTAAAACTGCTTTTAGGTTTTTTGGAGTAATTTCAAATTAACCAAACCAAATTTTAGTTCTTTGCAGCAGTGGTGGGATGTAGGGAAGAATCAAATAAAGGATCTGTGTCTACAGTATACTCGCAATGTCTCTGGAGACTTGGCCAGGTATGTCAGGGACCTGGAGAGAGAAGTAGTGGAGCTGCAGTCTTTGGCAGACTCCACAGGAGAAAAAGGACATTTTGAGGCTCTCAACGGCAAAAAGTCTGTTTTTAACTGACTTACTGGGCGTGACCACTAGGGGTGCTGTGGTACGCAGTAGGTTTCAGAACATCACACTAATGGACACGCCATCTCGTTTTTTCTTTGGTTTGGAGAGGAAGAATGGTCAGAGGAGGATGATCCACTCTCTCAGCTCAGAAGACAGGTGGCTGATCCATGACTCTGCAGAGGTCCGTTGCTTTGCAGCTGCTTTCTATAAAGATCTTTTTAAGAAAGCGTTTGTTGAGAAGACACATGTGCTGAGTTGTTTTTTGACAGACTTGCCGAAGGTGATGGCTGGTATGAATGCAGAGTTGGAGAGTGAGATCACTCTGCAAGAACTGTCAGTAGCTGTTCAATCTTTTCAATGTGGCAAAAGCCCCAGGGCTAGACAGTCTACCATTGTCATGGGCAGCAAGAGCACGCACCTCCCGTCCCGTCTCACCTTTGTGAACTCATCACTCCACCTGAGGCAGAAGACACACCTGCACCCGCTCATCAGCCAGCGTACTTAAGGAGGCTCTCTCTGCGCATTCTATGCTGGCTCGTCTGGGTATACCATACCTGCCAACTTTTCAAACCTGAAAAGCCTAGTAGCTAGCTGGGGTCCAGGGGCCGATGCTAATGCTAATGCTAATAATGCTAATGCTAATATTTGCCAAACAAATATTAGCATTAAATCAAGTTAGAATGTAGCTAACAACCTCATATTTCTTCAACTTTCAAACCTGAAAAGCCTAGTAGCTAGCCGGGGTCCAGGGGCCGCAGTGTCAAACAAATATTAGCATTTGACATAGAAGTCATATATTAATTATATTAAAGGTAAAATATCTAAATCAATTGCAATACTACACAGAGCGAAATATTTGCTGAATCAACCCACATTATATACTTTGTATCATTCATTAATACTCCCATACATGACATATTGTACTGAAGTATGGGGAAATACATATAAAACAAACATATATCCAGTCTTTATGCTTCAGAAGAGAGCTATTAGAATAATAAACAAAGCTGCTTACAGGGAACCAACAAATCCACTTTTTCTTAAATTAAAAGCTCTCAAGTTGAAAGATCTGGTTGACTTTAAAACTGCAGTAATAATGTTTAAAGCTAAGAATCTATCACTGCCTGCAAATATCCAAAAGTTGTTCCAAATAAGGGAGAAACAATATCATTTCAGAGGAACATGTATATTTCAAAAACCTTCAGTGAGAACTACCACCAAGCAACACTGTGTTTCAGTGCAAGGAGTATGGAACGATTTTGGACCTGAATTAAAATCATGTACAACGCTTGGACAATTTAAACAAAAACTAAAGGAAGAAATACTCCAAACATATATACAAGATGACATGTAAAATCACATAAGGATTGTCATATCCAGTCTGTGTTGTGTTGTTACTTAGGTTTTTTTGTCACATTTTGTCTTAGCTTTGTTCTGAATTGTAATCGCTCTTGTTTTGTTTTTCTTTTGAATTCTTGGATGGAATATGGGTGGACAATATAAGCTGCGGCTTCAGCCATCACCCATTTCAGATAACTTATGTTGAACTGTATAATCAGAGGAGTTCTTGTTTAAGTTGACCTTGTTGGATTTTTTCGCCTTTGTTATATTATTCTGTTTCTTTTTAATCTTTACTTTTAATCTATCCGAAATAAAGATTCACTCATTCATTAAATTTGCATTCAAAAGACTATCTTAACACTGCATAGAACTTCGAATAGGCCAGATGTGATGTATTATGAATACCAGAAAAGCACTCGGAGAGCGCAGACCTCCGCCAAGTGCCACAGTTCCCCCCATACAGTGTTTAACATCATAAATAAAATATTGAAAATGGCCCTATCTCGCAATGTTAAATAAAAAAAAAAAGAAAAAAAGAATCCTTTAAAAAATTCCTGGATCCAGACGGTGATCCGGATCACCACCAAAATCTAATCATCTGTAGGATACCCCATTTCTGACAATCTGTGAAAATTTCATGAAAATCCGTCCATAACTTTTTGAATTATCTTGCTAACAAAGAAACAGACAAACAGACAAACCAACGCTGATGATCACATAACCTCCTTGGCGGAGGTAACTAGAAGACTAGAGATATCAGCAGGGTATACTAGCACTGTATAACACACGTGCGTAAATGACGGCAAAATCGCTCTGATATTTTATGTGTTTACATGATACACCAAGCATGACAAGGCTTGCAATTACACAGCACATGTTCTTCAGAATCTTAGGCATTATATAAAATGTATTCTCCCTTTAGATTTCGAATCCATGGTCCATTTGCCAGGATTGAAGTGCAGTCGCGAACGTCTGCAGCAGTTTACATCGTGTTTACATCTCGCCATGTACGCACGCCTCTCCGGGATTTCGCGCGAGAATAGAAACCTCAATACCCTCAATAGCGATAGCGTTAGCTTAGCAAATGCTTCAGGTAAAGCGTAGCAGCGAACCACGAAAAGAAACGCTACTCAGTTTACTCACAGAGCACGGTGAAAGGCGAATAAAGGGGTATTTCTACTTCAAAAGCTGGTTCAACCAAGGTGGAAATTCAGCCTGTGCGTGTGCGTCACAAATGTTGATCTGATATTCGCTGATGGTTATTTTAGTGGCAAAATCAGCAACTTTGTCTCAGCACTGAAAAAGTGTGACTATCCCGGCCACCATCACCTGTTGCTCTGTTCTAAATTTAGATACGATTCCTAACGATCTCGTGTTTGGAATTGCTTTCGTGTTTTTTTTTATGATTTAAAATTTTTGACTGAATTTTTAGTGAAAAACCGTAATTTTGATTAATAAAACCGTAACCCGGAATGGGGTCTTGAAAACCGGAACCATTACGGCAAAACCGGAGTAGTTGGCAGGTATGGTATACTGCCCTAACAAAGGACTTGCAAGTATAATTCTTTAAGCTTGGATACGCTGTCTAACCTTACCCTCCTCTCTCCTTCAGATTGCTGCCATCATGCGGGTGTGTCTCCAGGACTGCGCACGCTCTCCTGCCACATCTCCATTATCCCTCGGCTCTCAACCTCCACCCGGTTAGGCACCATCAGCTCATTTCCCCACCCTACTGGTGTGTCTATTCCCCATAGGCGTCCTGCCAATTCTTCCTCGGAACCCCAAGTAAGCGACAATTCGGCTCACCCATTTCCCCTTACTCCATTCCTCCTCTCACAGCTCTCGTCTTCTCTCCTCAGGTGGATTCCTCTGGCGAGTGGCTGTTTCTTTAGCTGTGCGACCTTTTGCTATTTAATAAACTGTCAAATGTGCCCCCTTGTGTGGTTCCTTCCTGTGCTGTTGCATCATGCATGTAAGCTGTCAGTTTATAACCATGACAACCATCGGAGTTCTACAAGATGTTGTGGTCTAAGATCTGTGAGGACTTGCTGGAAGTACTGTCTGACAGTCTGCAGAAGGGTCACCTGCCCCTAAGTTGTAGGAGAGCAGTCCTCACCCTCCTTCCCAAGAAAGGTGACCTGAAAGACATTAAAAACTGGCATCCGGTAGCCCTCCTCTGTACTGACTACAAAATTCTCTCCAAAGTATTGGCTAACAGGTTGAAGAAGGTGATGGAGGACATACATATAGACCAGGTCATACATCTAGACCAGACCTACTGTGTACCTGGTAGGTTGGTTACAGACAACATCTTTTTTAATTCGTGATGTTTTGGACCTCTCCAGCTCATTGGTCAAGGAACTTGGTCTCATTTCAAAAGACCAAGAAAAGGTGTTTGACCGAGTTGAGCACCCATACCTTTGGTAGATACTAGAAGTCTTTGGGTTCAGCTCAGGTTTCATCACCAAGATCCAGGCCTTGTATAGAGACATTGAGAGTATTCTTAAGATTAACGGCAGTTTGAGTGCTCCTTTCAAAGTTAAGAGGGGTGTCCAACAGGGCTGCCCCCTCTCAGGTATGCTGTACTCTCTTTCCATCAAGCCCCTCCTTTGTAAACTAAGGCAAGGCGTCACTGGTTTTAAATTTCCCAACTCTGACTCTGTTTTTAAAGTGTTTGCATATGCTGATGATGTTGTTTTTATAAGAAATCAAAGTGATGTAGACTACCTTTTAAGAACTGTTAATTTTTTTGGTGAATGCTCCTCAGGAAGAGTGAATTGGGGTAAAAGTGAAGCTTTAATGATGGGGGGTAGACTACAAAAAGTTGTCCTACCTGGTGGCCTTTCTTGGACACAAGGTGGTTTTAAATATTTTGGTGTGTTTTTAGAAGATCAGGCATCTAAAAACATCAGGCTAGGAAAAATTGGGAATATATTTTGGAAAAAGTTGAAGGAAGATTAAAAAAACAGAAATGGATTTTGCCAAACTTGTCCGTCAGAGGTCATGTTTTAATCATTAACAACTTGATCGCTTCAGTGCTGTGGTATTGACTGTTTTATGTGGACCCTCCAACCAATTTTCTGGCCAGAATACAATCTATAATTGTGCACTTTTTCTGGGACTGTTTTCACTGGGTTCCACAGAGCATCCTGTTTTTACCTAGGGAAGAAAGTGGTCAAGGACTCATCCATCTGGCCAGCAGGGGGGGCCATCTTTCGCCTGCAGTTCATTCAGCAACTGCTGAGTGACCCTCTCGATCTTGTGTGGAGACCTATTGCCAGAGCTGTCCTGGCTCACTGTTGGGGGCTGGGACTAGAGGAGTCACTGTTTTTAATGGACTTAAAAAAACCAAAAACTTCCAGAACTTCCTCAGTTTTATCAAAGTGTTTTTAAAATCTGGGAACTTTTTAAAAAGAATTCTCCCCAGGCTTCCTTGTCGCCTTTTTGGCTTTTAAAGGAACCACTTGTGTTTGGGACCTGTTTTGATGTAGGCAATGTTTTAGGACCCTCTGTTTTAAAAAAGTTCCTTTCTGCAAAGGTTACAACACTGGGACACTTGCTGAACCTATGTGGTCCTAACATGGACAATGCTGTTGCCCTGTGCTCGGCTCTTGGCGTTTCTTCAGTCAGGGTTATAATGAACTTGCTGAAAGATTGGAGAGGCTGCCTCTCCACAGAAGAACACTCTGCCATTGCTTTACACTGCAAAGTTTCTGTGCAAATTGCTGAAGAGCCTTTTCCTTTTAGTGTTTTATCTCCCGATTTCAAAGATGGCACTGGTGTGTTTTTAAACGCTGAACCCATTAACATTTGTTTATTCTTCTGGTAAAAAAAAATGTATGGACTCTTGGTGAAAGTTCTAAATGTGAATAAATTAAAAGGTTGAGCTGATACACCATGGAGGAAACACTTGGGTTTGGGTTCAGAGGAAAGGCCTGCCTGAAGAGCACTCTATAAACCACAATTAACTAAGAAGGTTGGAGACCTGCAATGGTGAGTTTTACATGGTGCTGTGGCTGTAAATGCTTTTTTAGGTTTGTCAATTTTGTCCTCACAAAGAGACTGTGTTCCATTGTTTTCTGAACTGTCATCATCATAGCAGTCTGTCGTGGACGACAATGACTGTTTCATTTAGGTCTGATCAGATTCCTCCACACAGCTCTGTCCTTAGCCTTCCGCTGCCAGGAACTCTTGTCTATGTCCAACTTCTTCAAGTTTCTTTTTACAGTGTCTTTAAACCTGAGCCTTGGTCTACCCTGATTGCGTTTGCCCTCACATAACTGTGAGTAGAGTAACTGCCGAGGGAGACGCTGGTGGTCCATCCTCTCAACATGTCTGAGCCATCTCAGGTTCATCTGTATTAGCATGTCCTCCACTGATGGTAGACCAGCTCATTTCAACACTTCTTTGTTGGTTATCTTGTCTTTCCATGAGATGTTCATTATGGCTCGAAGGTGTCTCATCATACACGCGTGGAGTTTCTTCACCTGCACTCTGTAGACAGTCAAAGTTTCAGCACCGTACAATAGAGTAGCCAGTACTGTCGCTCTGTACACTTTGCATTTCACACGGATAGACACATGCCAATTGTTCCACAGTCTCTCCCTCAAGTCTCCAAACACAGCGTTTGCTCTTCCCATTCTGAGAGATAGTTCATCCTCCAGCCTAGCATTCTCTGAAACAGTACTCCCTAGATACTTGAAAGTCTTACACCTGACTAGTGGCTCTGTACCAATGCTGATCTCTTCTGGTAGTGATGTTGATAATTGGAACTTTGGTGGTTGATAAAGGCACTCTGTCTTCTTGATGTTGATTTGGAGGCTGAATTCGCTAGCTGCTCTTGCAAATTTCTCCACTAAAGATTGCATATCTTCCACACTGTGTGCAACTAGAACACTGTCATCGGCAAAGGGCATTTCTCTTATTACCTTTATCGATGTCTTACTCTTGGCTTTAAACGTGCCACATTGAACAAGTCTGCTTCTTTCCTTGTTTGAATGTATACTCCTTCTGAAGTGTCTTTGAAGGGCACCTCAAGCATGGCTGCCAGATATAGCGAGAAGAGCGTAGGTGCCAGTACACACCCTTGTTTCACCCCATTGCTTACTGAAAAGTCATTAGATACTGAACCACTCATTGCCACGTTTGCTTGCATACCTGTATGGAGTGCCTCGATCAGGCTGACAAACTTCTCTGTACAGCCATATTTCTTGAGTACCTGCCAAAGTCCTTGTCGCGAAACAGTATCAAAGGCTTTACTGAAGTCTATGAAGACTACATAAAAGCGGCATGTTCTGTTCAATACACTTTTCTTGAACCTGTTTCAAGCAGAAAATCATGTCCATTGTGCTTCTTCCACTTCTAAAGCCGCACTGGGTTTCCAGTAGTACATTCTGTGAGATGTGTTCATTGAGTCTGTTCAGTAGTACATGTGACAGAATCTTACCAACACTGGCTAGCAGTGATATACCTCGGTAATTTCCACAATCTTTCCTGTCACCTTTCTTGAACAAAGGCACAATACTTGCATCCTTCCAGTCTTGAGGTACTTTCTGGGCATCCCATATCTCTTGGATGAGCTTGTGCAGGCAGTTGGTCAGCTTAACACCACCAAATTTCCACACTTCTGCTGGAATTCCATCCCTTCCTGGAGCTTTACCATCCTGTGTTGTCCTGATAGCTGCCATTAGTTCATCAAAATTTGGTGGTTCATCCAGACTTGATACAGCTGGTCGCTGCACTAGAGCTTCTTTAGCCTCTTCAGTGAGATCTCCAGGGTTGTTTAGTAGTTGGACAAAGTGGTCTGCAAATCTGTCCAGGATCTTGTCTTTCTCCTGCAAAACCGTTTCACCATCCACAGCCTTTAGTTGGATCAATCCTCTTGGTTTAGGGCCATAGATTTCTCTCAAACCTGTGAAGAATGTTTTCATGTCCTTCCTGTCTGCTGCAGTTTGAAGTTCCTCAAGTTTTCATCCATTTCCTGTGTAAGTTCTTCCTGCTTCTTTTGGCCTTTCAGTGCACCAGTGTTTAGCTTCCATGGTGGCTCCGCACCCGTCCTGCAGTGCTGTTTTCATCTCCAAATCCTTAATCTAGATCTCAGCATAACAAGATCAGTACCACAGTCCACGCCGCTCATTGCTCTGGTGTCCAATACAACCCTTATGTCTCTCTGCCTGACTATGATGTAGTCTAATAAGTGCCAGCGCTTGGATCTTGGGTACATCCATGTCTTCTTGTGTGTGTCCTTGTGCTTAAATAGAGTGTTGGTTATCACAAGTGCAAGTTGAAGTTCTCCATTAGCACTGCACTTGCCTACTCCATGACTGCCTAGCACTCCTTTCCATTTCTCAGTGTCCGAACCAACTCTGGCATTAAAATCTCCAACGAGTATCAGCCTGTCATCAGTCGGTACTAATCTCTGTAGAACTCTTCCTTCACCTCCTCTGTGTTGGTCATTGTTGGGGCATATACACTAATGAGTGTGGCATACATTTTCCGCTGTAATGGGAGTCTCATAGTCATTATCCTGTTGTTGATTGGCACCAGTTCCTCATCAAGCATTGCTGCTATCTCCTTTCTAATTGCAAAGCCCACTCCTGCTTCTCTCCTTTCTTGAGTTGATCTCCCACTCCAAAAGAAGATGTACCCAATGGTCTTCCAAGCTGTCATATCCAGGCAATCTTGTTTCACTAAGTGCAGCTATGTCTACATTGTACCTGTTCATTTCCAGGGCCACAAGCGCTGTCTGTCTTTCTGGGCGCTGTGATGTTGTTCTGTCCAACAGAGTGTGTACATTCCATTCTGCTACACACAAGGCTGCTGTTTTCCTCTTCTTTTGTCTTCCTGCTCCTACCTTACTTTTCGCTCCCTATCAGAGTGTGAACAGATCAGCGCGGACCTTGTAAGCCCAGGCGACATCCGAGCCGGTATGAGTTGCTTTCTGATTGACCATTTCATGAAACTGCTTGCAAAGTATTTGAGTACTGCTAGCTTTTGCTGGACTAGCAGCATATTCTTGGCAGATAAAGGTATTATCAGTGGCAAGGAAAAGCCAAGACAAACTGACTCCAGTATCTGTTGCAGTGACTGACCAGATGATAGATTTGTTTATCTCTGCTGTTTGTGTAGTGCATGTCACAATGCATCGACTGACACAGTCCACCACAGACCTTGCGACAGATGTGTTTATCTGCCAGGATGTCCAGTCTCACCCCATGTAACTGGGAGTGGTCCACCACAGACCTGTAGCAGATATTGTTTTTAGTTCTGCCAGGATGCCCTGTTTCACCCTCCATGCCCTCGGAAGGGTGGGGATGCCGGTTGAGTCGCCGACGGCCCGACCCATGAGACAGGTAGTACCGGTACTGACTAGCCTAGTAGTCTGGGAATGGATCAGGATGAGACCCACCATGGATCACCGCGGGAGGTTTCCGGTGCCAGTGTCCACGTTGCCCTGGGTGTGGGAACTGGACAGCACGGTGGAACACCCATAAGGAGAGATGGAGCCGAAACGCTAGCCCCCTCTGCTTCCATAGTGCGGCCTGAGGATCACGAGAAGCAAGGAGCTACAGTGGCTTTGCCAGCGCGTAAAATGAAAGAGAGCAGAGCAGGACCGGCTGGCGCGGTAGTACGACGCACCACCCAGGACCACTGGAGGCCAACGGGAGCTGCAGACCGGGTCAAAGGAATGGTGCAACCCAGAGAAGCAGTCCGGATTAGTCGTCGGGAGCATTTGAAGCCGAGTCGTGTGCCACTACGGGTCGCAGATGAGGTTCGGCCCAGAAGAGAGGCTCGGCTGAGGGGGGGGCAATGAGAAAAGAAGATCACGTGATAGACAGGGGCGGCTGAGAGTGATGGCTGCCTGGGAGGTTGGCTATTTGAGGCTACCTGACGACACCCAAATGAGCTGCGGCGCATGGAGAAGAGGAGACGCTGACGCAGCCCATCCCGGAGGCCAAGAAGCAGAGGCGCTCCGGGCGGGACCCACCAGATGGAAGTCCGAGGGGTGGCCCATCCACCAGGTCTGTAAAGAGACTGGGGTGACTTTTGATAAATGTTTGCTTTAGTTTATGACCCCAAGTCATGTTGTTTTTTTTCCACAATATCTTTATTGAACCTTTTTTTTTTTTTAAACAAACATGATACAAACAATCAAACACTAACACTAAAGTACTACAAAAAAAAAAAATGCACTAAAAAACACCAACAACCACCAACAAAATCAAATCTTCAACAATGCTCCTCTGTTTAGTCTAGACAATCCAACACATAAGTATACATATTATGTTCACCAGTTTGGAATTTACAAGGTCCACACATATCATTCACCTTCTTCTTCAAGAGTTATGTTTAAATTTTTTACATAATCAATAAAAGGTCTCCATATATTCTCAAACACAATTTCCTTTGATTTCAGTATATATGTTATTCTTTCTAATGGAAGGTTTGTTAACATCTGTCTTAACCACTGAGTCACATCTGGTCTATGAGTCTTTTTCCATAATAGTGCAATACATTTTTTGGCATTAAGCAAACTGAGGTCTATGAATGTTCTTTCACTTTTATTAAAATTATGCTTTTCTGGGTACAGACCCAACAAAAACAGCTTAGGATTCAATATGATTTGTTTTGAGATTATTTTTTCAATTGTTACCCTCACCTCTTCCCAAAACATTCTTATTAATCTACATTCCCATACACAATGAAATAGAGTTCCTTTACTTTCCATACATTTTGTGCACGTATCTGGTATATTTTTGTTATATCTATTTAACTCCTCCGGTGTAACATACATCCGCATTAACCATTTGAAATGTATCAATTTAAGGCGTACATTTATTGATTTGGTTTGAGCTTCTGTACAAGCCAATTCTCATTGTTCCTCTGAAATTTCAGTTTGCAGATCTTCTTTCCAGTAGTTTAATCTTTTCAGTGAATTTTCACTTGAAAATAGTGTCAATGAGTTATAAAACTCTGAAATAATACCCTTTCTTTTACTATCTTTCATCAACATTTTTTCCAAGGATGAATAGATAGGTCGAGTGAGAGCTTTATTTTGATTTGATCGAATAAAGTTTCTAAGTTGAAGATATTTAAAAAAATGTGTTCTATTGAGATTAAATTTGATCCTCAACTCTTCAAAAGACATTATGTTTTCTGCACATGGCAAATATAAATCCTGAATCTTTTGTATCCCTTTTAAATTCCATACTTTAAATACAGCGTCCGCTCTCCCTGGTTTAAAATATTGATTACCCCACATTGGACTAAATTGTGACAATAACTGTGGTTCTTTTAAATAGTTTTTAGCTTCACACCATATTTTGATCATATGCTTTACAAATGGATTTTTAACTTGTTTTTGTAATTTTTTTGCCGAATCTGAGTATATGAATATGGGAAGAGGTAAAGGTAAATTGTATGATTCCATTTCAGTCCAGTGAGGGAGATCATTTGATGAAAAATAATATGTCATAGACCTCAGTTGTGCCGACCAATAATACAACATAAAATTTGGACATTTCAGACCTCCACGATCAAATGGTAAATATAATAAAGACAGACGTAATCTAGCCCTCCTGTTGTTCCATATAAATTCCACTAACTTTTTTTTAATTCTTGAGAATAAATCTAAAGGTGGTGGTAAGGGAATGTATTGAAATAAATAAAGTATTTTAGGTAAGATATTACTTTTAAGTATATTAATTCTCCCGATCATCGACATTGGTAGTGACATCCATCTCTGAAGTAACTCATCAATATCTGTCATTAAGGCTTCATAATTGACACTGGCGACTGATTCTAGCTTAGGCACAATTTGGATTCCTAAATATTTGAACTGATTTACAACATTGAATTGATTTACCTCAGGGGCTGGGTAATTTCTCTGGGTCTCATTTAGCATTAATATTGAAGATTTAGTTTTATTTATTTTATATCCTGATATTTCCCCGAAATTCTTTATTAAATTCAACAAGGTCGGAATTGATTTTTTAAGATTCGACATAAACAAAATTATGTCATCGGCATACAGGGAGATTTTATGTTCTGTTGGTCCAACTTTAATTCCATATATTTGTGACTGTAGACGTATCGCCATCGCTAAAGGTTCAATTGCCATAGTAAACAGTAAAGGTGAAAGTGGACAGCCTTGTCGACATCCTCTATTGATTTTTATTGATTTTGAAATATTGTTATTTGTTAGAATTTCTGCAGTAGCATTATTATATATTATCTGAACCCATTTTATGAAATTATTTCCAAGTCCAAACCTTTGTAAGACTTCAAAAAGAAAGGGCCATTCAACTCTATCAAAGGCTTTTTCGGCATCCAGTGATAAGAGAGCTGTATCCGGTGCTTCTTTATTAGAATAAATAATATTAAATAGTCTTCTTACATTATGGAAGCCTTGTCTTCCCTTTATAAAGCCATTCTGATCTCGATTAATAATATTTGGTAAAATTTCTTGTATTCGTCTTGCTAAAATTTTACAAATTATCTTAAGGTCGGCATTTAATAGGCTTATTGGTCTCATATTTTCACATTTATTAGAGGGCTTACCTGGTTTTGGCAACAGTATAATTAAGGCATTATTCATATATGATGGTAAATTACTATTTTGAAATGCTTCTAAAACCATTTCCAAAAAAGGTTTTGTTAATTTATTCTTAAATTTTTTATAAAGGTCAACTGGAAGACCATCTGGTCCTGCACTTTTTCCTGATTTCATATTATCAATGGCTAGTCCAACTTCTTCTTGACTAATTTTAGACTCCAGTATCTCCCTATTTTCATTTGGAATACACGGTATAAATAGTTCATTCAAAAACCCATGTAGTTTTGTTAAGTCAGATTCATTTTTGGTATCATATAATTTTTCATAGTAATCTCTAAAGGCTCTATTAATTTCTGAAGGATCTATAACTACCTGTCCGTTACTTATAATACTGGTAATTGGTGTTTTAGATTCTAATTGTTTAATCTGCCATGCCAATAACTTTCCTGATTTTTCACCTTGTTCATAAAAAGATTGTTTCAATCTTAGAAGACTCGAGGCAGCTCTATTCGCTGATTTTTTGTCATATTCAGCTCTCAAAATCAGTAATTCGTTCTCCAACCTTGGATCTCTTCCTGCATATACTCTTTCTTGAAGAATTTTTATTTTATGTTCCAATTGGACTCTCTCCTCTCGAGTCTTCTTAGATTTTGAACCTGTATAACTAATAATATGTCCCCTAATAAAAGCTTTGAAAGCCTCCCACTTTACACATGCTGATGTTTGTGTAGTATTGATATCAAAGAACTCATCTATCTGTTTTTCTATATACTTAACAAATTCCTCATCCTGAAGCCATTTATGCTGAAATTGCCATCTACCTGGTTCCTTTGTCAATTTCTTATCTACATACATTAGACAGCAGGGTGCATGATCAGAGATCACGATGTTATCATAAAAACAGTTTTGAATCTTGGACCTTAATTCTGTGGAGATCAAAAAATAATCTATACGTGAGAATGTCTTGTAGGTATTGGAATAACAAGAGTATGCTTTAACTTGTGGTTTCATTTCTCTCCATATATCTATCAATTTCAATTCTTTCATAAAATGATTAATGGTCATCCTACATCCATTGTGCGTACAGTCCAGTCCTGTTGATCTATCTATACCGGGATTCAATGTACAATTAAAATCCCCTGCTATTATATGTTGCCCTGTAAGTGATGATAAGATAAGAAATAAATTGGCAAAGAACTTTTGATCATCTATATTGGGACCATATAAGTTCACCAAATTTATGTTTTCTAATAGCAAAGATCCTTGAATGATTACATATCTTCCAAATTTGTCTCCAATTACATTTTTCACTTGAAATGGAACTGATTTATGTATGAGAGTCATAACTCCCCTGGCTCGGGATGAAAATGATGAGGTGAAAACATTTCCTTGCCATCTACTCCTAATTCTTTTTACATCTTGCTCTATTAGATGAGTTTCTTGTAAAAACACAATTTTTGAACCCATGTCTTTTATTTTATTCATAACTTGTTTAAGTTTTTTTAAATTTTGTAGACCTCTGCAATTCCATGAAGTTAAATTAAGATTAACGCTTTGATTTATAATCAATAGGGAGTTTGGGATTACCTTGCAGTGTAAACATGCTCAAACAGAAAAGCAAAAAAATGAGTGGTTGAACATTCACCCTACAAACTACACACAAACAAATTCCCCCTTCCCACATTTGTGGCAATCCCCCCAAAAGCAAAAGAAAAATTCCGTCTCCCGATATAGCCATCGACCGTTCCACACCCACGAGGATCAGCCAAAGCCACTCCTTCTTCATCCTCCCAATCACCCTAACTCTACTGCTTTTAATAACGTAACATTAACTCTCTTCTGTAATTTTCCAATTTAACTCCAAAATTTTTTTAGCAATTTTGTACTTTTTTTTTTTTAATATGTAATACATTCTATATTTTGTAATCTTGTTATATGCTTCTAATCAGTTAAATGCTCAAATATTCTACCCTATATTCTGTTCATGCTTAGCTCCCACCAGTCTCTTCCTGGATCTTCTTGATGAGCTCCTGCGCCTCCTCGGGGGTCTTGAAGATGTGTGTTCTGCCCTCATATGTGACCAGAAGTCTTGCAGGGTGAATCACTCCATGACGAATCTCAAGGTTGCGCAGTTCTTTGCGGATGGGGTCAAACTGCTTCCTTAATTGTTGGATTCCTGAGGCCAGATCTGGGTAGAACCGCACCTGCTGATCTTGGTATTTAATTTCTCCTTTGGCCCGCACCGCGTTGGAGATCGTCATCCTGTCTCTGTAGCTGAGAAACTTCATAATTAGCGTCCTCGGTGCTGCCTTGTTACCTCTCGGTGGGCCAATTCGGTGGGAGCTTTCCAAGACGACTGATGATTTTAGCTCCGCGTTGTTCAGCGCCTCCGGGATCCACCCCTCCAAAAAGGAGCATGAATCACGACCTTCGGCTCCCTCCGGTAAACCCACCAGCCTCAGGTTGTTCCTTCTGGACCGAGATTCCAAGTCCAGAACGCTATTTTCCAGATCTTTATTTTTTTTTTCCAAAGTGCGCACCTTTATTTGAAGTCCGCTAATTTCATCCTCCGCACTTGAAACACGAAGCTCCGCCTGCGTCACTCGCTCCACGCAGTCACCCAACTCCTTTCTCATTGCATCCAACGCTGCCATAATCCCATCAAGTTTAGCGGAAAAGTCTGCTCTCATTGAGCTAATGGCAGCCAGCACTGCACCTGTGCCGCCATCGTCAGCAGCAGCAGTTACCGCACCACCGCTAGTTACATCCGCCATATCCGCAGCTTTTTCTACTGCGCCACAAACTTTAAAGTCCGTTAATTTGGACTGCTTCGGCGATTCAATTTTTCCCCCTCCTGATTTCCCAGCCTTAGTCTTCACCGGCATATCCTCACCCAAACGCTGGGAAAAGTTCTGTTCCAAATGAGAGAGTTATTTGCCGAATTTTTATTTCCAAGGGCAGAGCAGAGTGATACGTGTCCTTCTAGGCGGCCGCCATAACCGGAAGTCCCCAAGTCATGTTGTTAATAGGTTTTACAGTTACTTATTGTGTGTTTGCCCTGTATTCTTAAAAAAAAAAGAGCCCCAACACTGTTTGTTTAATATTTTTAAAAAAAATGTGTGTTTTGTGTGGAGCACCCAGGTCGCAGGGTGGGTGTGTTGGGGTGGGGGCCGCCAATAAGTATACGAATGTACATTTTTCCTGTTATAGTTTGTTGTGTTATAAAAATTTGATTGTATATATACATTGTTCTGGGATTAACTTAGTTTTTAGGAACATGGCTATTTTTCTTTTGGACTTTGGTGATTAAGGTGGCAGAATAATCCGCCAGGCCGTGTAGGGGTGAGCCAGCAGTCCACCTGGCCCCTCTAATTTAGTTATTTTGTGTGCATTGATAGGATTGTATATATATATATATATATATATATATATATATATATATATATATATATATATATATATATATAGTATATTTTTTTGTTTATTTTTTATATATTGTATATTCCGTGTTTTAGCGTGTGAGTCGGGTTACAAATTTCGGTGGGCCTAATTGGTGTGCTTGCATTTTTCTACAGGGGAGGGAAAATGTGTTGTAGTAATACAGTATGGCAGCTGTGGCACCCTGGGTGTAGTCGGAGGTGACGGCCCACCTTTCCGGTGGTGGCATCACACGGGGTATAAAGGGCTAGGGTTGAAGGGACATTGTCTTTTTCACGGTCGACCCCCTTGGCCTGTATGGAGCACATACTACTATTGGGGTTCATCAATAAAGTTACATTTGACTTCATCTCCGGCCTGATCATTGTGGCTACAAGTTATGGACATAACAGTCCCAACATCCCAACAGTCGCAACAGGGCCATAAAATTAATATAAATTATATACAAAAAAATATAATAGAGAGCAATGGCAAGAACCAAGCAGACCGCCCGTAAATCTACTGGAGAAAAAAAGACCCCCAGGAAGCAGCTAGCCACCAAGGCTGCTTGAAAAAAGCGCTCCGGCCACCGGCGGAGTGAAGAAGCCTCACCGTTACAGGCCCGGTACCGTGGCTCTGAGAGAGATCCATCGCTACCAGAAATCCACAGAGCTGCTCATCCGTAGGCTGCCCTTCCAGCGCCTGGTGAGGGAGATCGCTCAGGACTTCAAGACCGACCTGCGCTTCCAGAGCTCCGCCGTCATGGCTCTGCAGGAGGCCAGCGAGGCCTACCTGGTGGGTCTCTTCGAGGACACCAACCTGTGCGCCATCCACGCCAAGAGGGTCACCATCATGCCCAAAGACATCCAGCTGGCCCGCCGCATCCGCGGAGAGAGAGCTTAGACTTTCTGCTGCACATTCACCAACCACAATGCTCCGCACTGTGTGTATATATATACAGTATATTTATAGTAATATGTACATGTGTATACTAGCTGTTCTTGTTTTTTTCTTGCCTTCTGATTGTTGCTCTGAGTGTTGCTATCCCTGTGCTGTTGCAATCCTGGAATTTCCCCATTGTGGGACTAATAAAGGCTTATCTTATCTTATCTTATCTTATCTTATCTTATCTTAAATTGAGCCCTGTGGGACTCCAAATGACAGAGAAGCCGAGGAAGATTCAAAACCAGCCAGACTTAGAGACATGGTTTTATCTGCCAAACAGGACCTGAACCATTCCAATACAGTACCAGAAATCCCCACTAGATGCCGTAGACGGGATATTAAAATGTCATGGCCCACTGTGTCAAAAGGCCACGGTTAGGTCAAGCAGGACAAGAATCACAAACTCACCAGAATCCAGTGCCAGGAGAATGTCATTAAACACCCTTAAGTAAGCTGACTCTGTGCTATGCAGGATTTTAAATCCAGACTGAAACACCTCCAGGACACTATTCTCATCCAAAAAAGCCTTTAACTGAAGATAAACAATTTTCTCCAATATTTTTGAGAGAAAAGGTAGCTTTGAAATAGGCCTAAAATTAGCCAACACAGTTTGATCAAGACCAGGTTTTTTTTAGCAAAGGTTTCACTACTGCATGCTTAAAATTTGCAGGAACCACACCAGAAGACAAACTGTTGTTTAAAATGGTTAAAATCAACTGACCTATACTAGATAAAACCTCTTTAAAAAAGTGAGGAGGGAGAGCATCACAAGGGGAATCTGAGGGCTAATATAACCAACCATATCCTCTAATTGCAACAGGGTCACAGGCTCAAACTGACTGAAGACAGCAGAGCAAGGGACAGAGACAGAGGGATCAGAGGCCGGAGCTGGGGTGAGAGCACTAACAATGGCGACCTTATCAATAAAAAAAAGAAAAAAGTCATTGCACAATTCAGTAGATGCTTCTATACCAACAGTTGGAGAGGCATTAAGAACAGAGTCAATGGTCTTGAATAACACACGTGGGCTAAGACGACTGGTCACAATAATGATGGACAAATGTTCCCTTTTAGCCTCTTTAACAGCACTCTGATAACAATGCCAACAGTCCTTTAAAATTTGATGAGATACCTGCAGCTTATCCTTCTTCCACCTGCACTCAGCTTTGCAGCATTCCCTTCTGACTGCCTGAGTTCTGTCATTAAACCTTGGCTCGAGTTTGGCTCTGGGCTGCTTAACTTTTGATGAAGCCACAGAGTCCAGGATGGTTTGGCAGGAGGAATAAAACCAGGAATTAAGCTCCTCTGTATCAGAGAGAATTGAATTGGGGGGAGGCACAGAGCTAGGTAAGAGCAGCAGAAAACTGACCAGCAGTGGAGGAGTTAAAAATACAACAGCGGTCAGCAGGAGCACAGGTTTTAACTTTGGTATAGGACAAGGCAGCGTCAAATGAAACTGGCATATGATCACAGAACACATTGTCACAGATCTCCAAGTTAAATACAGACAAATCGTGTGAAAGAACAAGGTCTAATGTGTGTCCGTGTTCATGTGTAGGACCACCAGATAAAAACTGTTCCAGGTTAAAAGAATAAATAAGGTT
This sequence comes from Pholidichthys leucotaenia, assembly GCA_020510985.1. NCBI lineage: Eukaryota > Metazoa > Chordata > Actinopteri > Cichliformes > Pholidichthyidae > Pholidichthys > Pholidichthys leucotaenia. The sequence continues at coordinate 58,213,076 of CM035843.1, read as the reverse complement.
TAAAAAGTCATTCACCAGTGGCTTATCTGGACAGCACACATGGATATTAAAATGCATGTATCTTCCCAGCCATTTGTCAATACTATCTCTGTTCTTCTCTACTTCAGGAGTTCTTTTCTGTTTCAGGAGTTTCCTGCTGTGACAGGTCAACTGGTCTGTTAATCTCGATTAATTTTTAAGTGATTAACTAGTTAACTGCAATTAATCATGTGTGTGTGTGGGGGGGGTGTATAGGCAAAATACACAGTTATTTTTTTCATTGCACATGTTACAGGCATGTTAACAAGAAAAAAAAACTTGATTTTTGGCAGAGGGTTAATTTAAGATTCATTCCCGTGGTAGCTCGTTTCAGTATATAATTAAATGAAATCTAAAGTCCAAATGTCCATATAGTATGACAGTGATACACCAGCAAACCGATTTGAACGCCCAGAATTAAATAACCTGATCACAGACTGTATTGCGTGTCGTGCGAAAACTATCCAGGCAGAACGGTTGTTGCACCTTTCAAGTTCCGCTGTAACATGAAGTGTCATAGGGGCATTAATTTGGATTAATATTTTTTAATCCGTTAATTGGGCTACCATAATTAATTGTGTTAACACGTTAATATTCCCAGCATTAGTAATAACACAGAGGCCATGTAAATGCCATGTAGAGGCCAATGTAAATAGCTGTGATATCCTACCCTGTAGCAATGATCACACTTGAGTTATTTCTTTGGCTAACTCTGCCGTTTATTCTGCAACACACATAATATGACTGAACATGGATTCTGCGCGGGGTTTTTACACTCTTGCTCTAATGTGTCCCCTTAATAGTAGTGCTAAACAATACAGGTAGTTCCCCCTAGAGGCATGTGCCAGTAATGTTTTAAATTAGACTTGCAGTCTACCACAATAGCAAAGCGTGAATGCATAAGCAAATGAAAAATATACTGTTATTGCTGTTCAAGCAGTCTTTTACGATAGACATATTGCCTACGTTGATATTGCAATAATAAAATTTCAATATAATGTGTAGCCCTAATCATAGCAGTTTTACTGGCTGCTTCTGTTTCACAAGCTAAAACTGCAAAATGAATATTTCATGACTCACACACAGACACCACGGTTTCCCCCTCTACCTGCCTGTGGTTTTTTTTTTTTTTTTTTTTGCTTAAACAGCCTCAATGATAGGAGACTGCAGCAACCCAAACTAATGTTCACTCGTCCATGTACCACCTCTTCAAGAGGTGCATTAGTTTAAAGCGCTGCCACCCACAAAATCTATCTCCAGTGGGATCCCTCCTGTGGGTGAAACACTACCTGCCGGCTGTCACGCTGGGAAGAGGAGGAGGAAGAGGCACTCTTTTGAACTGGTGTGGATGTCTTGTTCACCGGCGTGGTGCTCCTCTCCTCAGAGCTCATGGTGCGGCTGTGGGGGCCTCGCTGCTGGTAGTGTTGATAGTGTTGTTGGTGGGACATGGTGGCAGCAGTTGGCTCCTTGAACCCTCCCTCAGCACTAGGCCCCACAGGTCAGGAGCATCCTCTGATGCTTCTTCACTCTCAGTGTTAGATGCTCATCTGAAACAAAGACAAAATAAATGCGGAAGTTACACTATCACATCCACTTCAGCTTCCTCTTTGCGCTTTTACTTTTGTTTTGTCTATTAGACCATAAACCACACTGACATTGGCAGTGATACAGTGGACACAAAAAGTCTACACACCCCTGTTCAAATGCCAGGTTTTTGTGATGTAAAAAAAGGAGACCAAGATAAATCCTTTCAAACCTTTTTCCACCATTAATGTGACCTATAACCTGTACAACCCAATTGAAAAACAAACTGAAATCTTTTAAGGGGAAAAATAAAAAATAAAAAACGTACAATAACCTGCTCGCACAAATATGCACACCCTTAAACTAATACTTTGTTGCAGCACCTTTGGCTTTTATTACAGCACTCAGTCTTTTTGGGTAGGAGTCTATCAGTGCGGCACATCTTGATGTGGCAATATTTGCCCACTCTTCTTTGCAAAAATGCTCCAAATCTGTCAGATTGCAAGGGCATCTCCTGTGCACAGCCCTCTTCAGATCACCCCATAGATGTTTGATCGGATTGAGGTCTGGACTCTGGCTGGGCCATTCCAAAACCTTAATCTTCTTCTGGTGAAGTTATTCTTTTGTTGATCTGGATGTGTGCTTTGGGTCATTGTCGTGCTGAAAGATGTTCCTCTTCATCCTCAGCTTTCTAGAAGAAGCTGTCACGAGCTGAGCTCTGGAAGTTCTGCCAGACTCAGTCTCATGGCTTTTTCTTTGTATTTATATATATTTGTGGTATTTTGTGCCTTTGAGTTTTAGTACTGCTTTCTATTTTTCTGTTTAGGCTTCAGTTTTGTTTCATTTCAATTTGTAATTATTTTTGGTCTGCAGTTGATTCCTTATATTTGTTCTGTGTACTCTATATATATCACGGACACACAGATCGCCCCAAAGGTCTCCCGAGTCGGCGGACGGAGCCACTGTTTACAGCAGGAGACGATACAGCAGGGAAGAGCTAGCTAGCACTCAACCGCCACCCGGTGCTAACGGAGAAACTCGACATACCGGGGAACTGAAGTGAAAACGACGCGGGTGCCGGGCTGGAGTTTAGGCGGCGTGCAAGAAATATAAGACAGAATAATAAAGAGCGATGGCAAGAACCAAGCAGTCCGCCCGTAAATCTACTGGAGGAAAAGCCCCCCAGGAAGCAGCTGGCCACCAAGGCTGCTCGAAAAAGCGCTCCGGCCACCGGCGGAGTGAAGAAGCCTCACCGTTACAGGCCCGGTACCGTGGCTCTGAGAGAGATCCGTCGCTACCAGAAATCCACGGAGCTGCTCATCCGTAAGCTGCCCTTCCAGCGCCTGGTGAGGGAGATCGCTCAGGACTTCAAGACCGACCTGCGCTTCCAGATCTCCGCCGTCATGGCTCTGCAGGAGGCCAGCGAGGCCTACCTGGTGGGTCTCTTCGAGGACACCAACCTGTGCGCCATCCACACCAAGAGGGTCACCATCATGCCCAAAGACATCCAGCTGGCCCGCCGCATCCGCGGAGAGAGAGCTTAGACTTTCTGCTGCACATCCACCAACCACAATGCTCTGCACTGTGTGTCTATATATATACTGTATATATATTTATAGTAATATGTACATATGTATACTAGCTGCTCTTGTTTTCTCTTGCCTTCTGATTGTTGCTCTGAGTGTTGCTATCCCTGTGCTGTTGCAATCCTGGAATTTCCCCATTGTGGGACTAATAAAGGCTTATCTTATGGTTTCTTTCTCGGGGTTGACAGCTGTGAGGCGCCGTTTCCAGGTTTGCTCTCCGTGTGGGCGTTGCCCTGTCAGCTGCCAAGTCCTGCCCTTCTCTTTCATCCCTGCCAGCTGATTCCAATCACTGATTTTGTCCCCTTTTGGCCCGCTCATGTGAACCCACACCTGTTATCACGTATGTTGTTTATTCCGTTCCTATTTAAGGACTGCCTTTTCTTTTCGTGACTGCCACTGTCTTGATGGTTATATTCTCCCCGTCTCCACCAGAGCCCTGCTTTGCTCTGGTGCGCCAATCTGTAAGTGTTCTCTTTGTTTGTAGTTGTTTCTGGAGCACCATGTGGAACTTTATGTTTGTTATTTTGTAATGAATTTCACAAATTCACAGTCCTGCGCCTGGGTCTCGTATTCTCTGCCTTGAAAGGCAATTTATGACAGAAGACAGCAGCCAGTAGAGACCCAGCTGGTGTGAGTTTGTGGATTTTTTGTTTTTTCTTTTTTTTCACTCCCCTGTTCTGTGGAGCTCAGCTGAATCCCTGAGCGTGGAGGAGGAATGGACCGTGGAGTTCGTCCAGAGCTTTGTGGACGAGGCTCTCGCCTCCCGCAGCCCAAACAAAATCTGGAAGAACGTGGATTCAGCAACCGCCATAGTGGAGGCACATCCTGGGTTGAGAAAATATCCCCAGTTCGCGGAGCTGCTGTCCACACTCACCGTTCTACAGCATTCCTTTCCCAGGTTGACGTGGGGGCTGCCTCCAGCGAGCCTGAAGCCGAACCGGAGGTGCACTCTGTGGAAGACGCCCTGCTTCTCCTCCAATGCGCCCATCCCTGTCTTGTTACTCCAGCTCCACCCACTCCACGGCGCCATCCTCCAGCATCGGACCGCCGGAGGAATACTCCTGCCTCTCAGCCAGCAACTCTCCCTTCGCCGAGGCAGAAGACTCCCGCAGCAGTGCATCCTCCATGGTTTTCCTCTCCAGCTGTTCCACTAGCCTCTTGTTTTCCTGCAGCTGCTGTTCCTCACTTCGCCTCACCATTGTCTGCTGAAAGTCCATCAGTATCCTCTTCGGCTCTGCCTATTGCTGTGGTTGCAGGGGCGGCTCCACAACATTCCCCTGGGAGGCCCTCTGCAACTGAAGTCATGGAAAGGGTCGACCCAACACCTGCTGCAGCAGAAAACATTGAACTCCAGGATAACAGGCAAGTGTCTTTTCATTTTCCCATAATTTATGATGATATGCCTTGCCTGAATCCTGGTAGTGAGGCTCAGGATATGCAGTCCCCTGAGCTCTCACCACCTGCTGCAACTATTAATTTCTCCCCTGCCCTCTCCGTGTCTCCTCCTATTATCCCTGAGTGTCTGCCGGCCCCGGAACTGAGCCGCCGGACAATGAAGGAGCCTGTGGCTCTGGAGGACCTGATTCCAGCCCCACAGCCATGCTATGGATGGAAGGGAAGTGTTGAACCCAAGATGACATCTGCGCCGACTATGGAGAGTCCCCAGGCTTCAGCAATCCAGGATCCAGCGCCAGCAGGAAAACCACCTCCAGAATCCATGCCGGATGAACCACCTGCGTAGGTTACCTCGCTGGAGGAAACTAGGACTCCACCAACCACCATGCTTGTTGCAGGGGCCGCTGCAGCAGAGTTCGAGCTGGACCTCCAGAGGGCCGGGCCCAAACAACCATCGTCTGGATCGACGGAGTCCTGGACGGTGGTGGAGCTTGAGCTCAGGCAAGTGCTCTCCCTTGTTTTTCTTGTATTCAATTCAATTCAATTCAGCTTTATTTCTATAGCGCCATATCACAACAAAAGTCATCTCATAGCACTACCAAATGCAGGGAAAACCCCAAATTGCAGAAAGACCCAGCAATCAGATGATCCCCTGTGAGCAAGCACTTAGCGACGGTGGAGAGGAAAAACTCCCATTTAACAGGAAGAAACCTCTAGCAGAACCAGGCTCAGGGAGGGGCAGTCATCTGCTGCGACTGGCTGGGGGTGAGGGGATAGAGAGGATGAAGAGAACAGACATAAAGAACAGGAACAGTGAGAAGCCAAGTACATTATTGGAGGTCACCCAGCAGTCTGAATCTATTAACAGCAAAACAAAAGGTGGGTGAAGAGACACAAGATCCCTCCCTAATCGTAGGCTATATTGAAAAGGAAGGAGTTTACCCTATTCTTAAAAACAGAGATTGAGTCTGACTCCCAGACCCAGGGTGGTAACTGGTTCCACAGAAAAGGAGCTTGATAGCAGAAGGCTCTGCCTCCCATTGTACCTTTAGAGATTCTGGGTATTACAAGTAATCCAGCATTTGGATTTCTCCGGTTTCCTCCCACAGGCCAAAAACATGCAGGTTAGGTTAATTGGAGACTCTAAAAGTGGCCCTAGGTGTGAATGTGTGTGTGAATGGTTAAGGGATAGCGCCGTATTGTGGCTGCTTCATCCATCCAGGTGGATGCCCTCAATTTCCCCTCTGGGGATCAATAAAATATACAAAATCAAAATCAAATCAAAAATTTTGGGAGCGTAGTGCTCTGTTAGGATGATAGGGTAATATCAGATCTTTTATACGTATATAAGGGGGCCTGATTATTAAGAGCTTTGTAAGTGAGAAGAAGGATTTTAAACTTAATTCTAAACTCTATGAGAAGCCAATGAAGGGAGGCCCAGAGAGATATAATCTCTCTTTCTAGAACCAGTTAAAACTCTTGCAGCAGCATTTTGGATCAATTGAAGACTTTTTAAAGATATTTTAGGACAACCTGATAATAACGAGTTACAATAATCTAATCTCGAGCTGACAAAGGCGTGGATCAGTTTCTCAGCATCATTCAGAGACAAGATGCTCCTAATCTTGGCAATATTTCCTCTCCACCGTCGCCAAGTGCTTGCTCACAGGGGATCGCCTGATTGCTGGGGTCTTTCTGCAACTGTGGGGGTTCCCCCTACAGTTGATAGTGCTATGAGATGACTGTTGTTGTGAAATGGCGCTATATAAATAAAGTTGAATTGAATTGAATTGAATATTGTGCAGATGACAGAAGGCAGTCTAAGAAACAAATTTAATATGTGAATTAAAGAACAGATCTTGATCAAAAATAACTCCAAGGTTCCTCACAGAACTATTCAGAGTGAGAGTAGCGGCATCCAAATTAAGAGTTTGATTTGGAAAGGAATTTCTAAGGTTTTCTGGACCAACAAGAATGACTTCAGTCTTATCTGGGTTTAATAGCAGAAAATTACAAGTCATCCAGGCTTTGATTTCCTTAAGACAGGCATCTAACTTGGCTAACTGATTACAATCATCAGGCTTCACTGACAGGTATAATTGTGTGTCGTCTGCGTAACAATGAAAATGTATACAGTGCTTTCTAATGATATTGCCTAACAGAAGCATATATAAACTAAAAAGAGTAGGGCCTAACACAGATCCCTGTGGAACTCCGTGACTGAGCTTAGAGTTGGAAGAAAACTCATCATTAAGTTGTTGTAAATTGTATCTGTTTTGGAGAAATCTTGTCTGGCTCTTGGTGAGGAGAGCCGGGAGCAGCCATGAGCTGCACCTGAGCTCACCTTGCCGTGCTCCACCGCTGCCAGTGACCTTGATCCTGTCTCTCTACCTGTTTTGTCTGAGCCTTCTCGCAGGTTCACCGAGGAAATCCCACCTTTGTCAGATGTCGCCATGGGTTCAGGCTCACCACCCGAGATTGCCGTGGGTCCAGCTCCCCCTGCTGAGGTCATCGAGGATGCTCTGTCCCAGCCCGGGACCTCCATGGGTGCAGCTTCGGCCCAGTCCGGGTCCTCTGTGAATGCTGCTTCCCCTCTGGTTGAGGTCGTCGCGGGTGCTCCGTCCCAGCCCGGGACCTCCGTGGGTGTAGCTCCTCTTCAGCCCAGGTCTCCGTGGGTGCTGTGTCCCAGTCAGGGACCGTCATGGGTGCTGCGTCCCAGCCTAAATCCAACTTGGGTGCTGCGCTCCAGTGGGGGCCCACTATGGGCCACCGTGGGTGCAACTGTGGCCCAGTCCGGGTCCACTGAGGGTGCAGCCTTGGCCCAGTCCAGGTCCACCATGGGTGCAGCGTTGCTCCAGTCCGGAGCCACCGTGAGTGCAGTGTTGCTCCAGCCCGGAGCCACCGCGGGTGCAGCATTGCTCCAGCCCGGAGCCACCACGGGTGCTGCGTTGCTTCAGCCCGGAGCCACCACGGGTGCTACCTTGTCCCAGTCCGGGACCACCGAGAGTGCTGCTGACCAGCCCGAGAGCATCGTGGCGCTCCTCCCTTTGCCAGACATCGTCGGGGTCCTCTCTCCTCCTGTACCAGATGCCGTCATGGTTCCTCCTCCACTGCCAGATGCTGTCGTGGTTCCTCCTCCACTGCCAGACGCCGTCGTGGTTCCTACCTCCGCTGATAGACGCCGTCGTGGTCTCCCCTCCTGCGCCAGACGTCGCCATGGTTCCTCTGACTCCTCCATCCTACCCACCTTTGACTCCTCTGGATGGGCAGCCGGCCCCTGGACAACCCTTACTGTTCAGGTGGTTTAAGAACTCTGGTCGGCCGCCTGACGGACTGAGCCGTTGGGTTGGGTGGCCCATGCTCTCCGGCAGGCCACCCGACTCGGACCACCTCACCATCCACCAGGTCTAGGACTTTGGTCGCCCTCCTGAACCTTTTTCTAGCTCTTTGGCCCAGGGGGACCTAATCATTGATTTTGACTGGTGTGGGTCCTGAGCAAGGTTTTGTTTCATTCCCTCCTAGCCTGTTTCCCCCACCACCCAGCCTGGGTGGGTTATTGTTGTGCCCCTGCCGAGGAGGACAGATTTTTTCATTTTCATTTGCTGCTACCCTGGGGTGTCTGGGATCCATCCTTTGAGAGGGGGGCTCTGTCACAAGCAGAGCTCTGGAAGTTCTGCCAGACTCAGTCTTGTGGCTTTTTCTTTGTATTTATATATATTTGTTGCGCCTTTGAGTTTTAGTACTGTTTTCTATTTTTCTGTGTAGGCTTTAGTTTTGTTTCATTTCAATTTATAATTATTTTTAGTCTACAGTTGATTCCTTATATTTGTTCAGTGTTTTTTTTCTTGGGGTTGACAGCCATCAGGCGGCGTTTCCGGGTTTGCTCTCTGTGTGGGCGGCGCCCTATCAGCTGCCAAGTTCTGCCGCTCCTCTCTCATCAATGCCAGCTGATTCCAATCACTAATTTTGTCCCCTTTTGGCCCACTCATGTGAACCCACACCTGTTATCACTTATGTTGTTTATTCCATTCCTATTTAAGGACTGCCTTTTCTTTTCGTGACTGCCACTGTCTTGATGGTTATATTCTCCCCGTCTTCACCAGACCCCTGCTTCGCTCTGGTGCACCAATCTGTAAGTGTTCTCTTTGTTTATAGTTGTTTTTGGAGCACCACGTGGAGCTTTATGTTTGTTATTTTGTAATAAATTTCACAAACTCTCAGTCCAGCACCTGGGTCTCATATTCTCTGCCTTGAAAGGCAATTTATGACAGAAGCCTTAAGGTTTTGTGCCAACACTTACTGGTATTTGGAACTGTTCATAATTCCCTCCATCTTGAATGAGGCCCCAGTTCCAGTTGAAGAAAAACAGCTTCAAAGTGCCACCATCATGCTTCACTGTATGCATGGTGTTCTTCTGATGATGAGCAGTGTTGTGTTTGCGCCAAATACACCTTTTGGAATTATGGTCAAAAAGTTCAACTTTGGTTTCATCGGACCATAACACATTTTCCCACATGCGTTTGGGAGATATCAAATGCGTTTTTGCAAAATGTAGTCGGGCTTGGATGTTTTTCTTTGTAAGATAAGGCTTCCGTCTTGTCACTCTAGTCAGGAGATTGTTGTCACATGTACTAAACAGCCAGTACTTGCCAGAAATTCCTGCAGCTCCTTCAATGTTGCCGTCGACCTCTTGGCAGCCTCCCTGACCAGTTTTCTTCTTGTCTTTTCATCAATTTTGGAGGGACATCCAGTTCTTGGTAATGTCACTGTTGTGCCATATTTTCTCCACTTGATGATGACTGTCTTCACTGTGTTCCATGGTACATTTAATGCCTAGGAAATTCTTTTGTACCCTTCTCCTGACTGATACCGTTGAACAATGAGATCCCTCTGATGCTCTGGAAGCTCTCTGTGGACCATGGCTTGTGCTGTTAAGATGTGACTACAAAAATGTCACGAAAAGCCTACTAGAACAGCTGAACTTTATTTGGGGTTAATCAGAGGCACTTTAAATGGAGGCAGGTGTGTGCTGACTCCCATTTAACATGAGTTTGAATGTGATTGGTTAATTATGAACACAGCCATATCCCCAGTTAAAAGAGGGTGTGCATATTTATGCAAGCAGGTTATTGTAAGTTTTTTTATTTTTTATTTTTCCCCTTAAAATATTTCAGGGTTGTTTTTTTTTCAATTGGGCTGTACAGGTTATAGGTCACATTAATGGGGGAAAAAGTTTTGAAATGATTTATCTTGGTCTCATTTTTTTACATTACAAAAACTTGGCATTTGAACAGGGGTGTATAGACTTTATATCCACTGTAAGTGCATAGGTCTTTTGTGAGAATTTGGATCTATCCACTGGTTTTTGGATCTAATTTCAGAGCGTTCATTTTACTCCAGCCGAGACACCCCGAGCTCCTCTTTGAAGCATGGAGTTTCATTACATGTGCATTATCAAATAAGCCTTTCATTATGTTTGCTATGAGAACAGTGCCATTCAGGATTAGTCAACACATATTCAGCAGAGGCTCACTAAATGACTTCAAACCAACATATTATGGACACATTTTACAACTTACGACATTTCCAATTACCAGTGAATTGGAAAATTTGTGCTATTAGCAAATCAGTTAATCATCTGTGGCATTTTAACATAATGGAATCTTCACCTTATTTTTACGTGATAAAAAGGGTCTCACTGTGTCACCATACCCTACCCCCATCCACTCCTACAAGCTTTGAGCTCTTATTAAGTGCGTTACAGAGGATCTGACACACGGTGACCTTCATTGTTCTTGGCACCTCTTGTGAAGATTAATAAAATTGGCAAGAAAAAAAATGCAACTTTTGATGAAGTAGCTTTACTCCGCACTACAAAAAATGAGGAAAGATAAACCCTGTAAGACCTAAATATTCAACCAAATAAATCTTCAGAAAATTATTATTTAAAAAAAATACAAGAGAAATTAATATTTGCAGCCCAGAAAATCATGGAGAACACCTTATACTTGAACCATGACTCCCTCTCTAAACAATGCATTTTTAGGTTGGTAGGAGCACACAGGAACTCGGATCAATGACTTATGACTTAAATCAGTGAATGACTTTAATCTGAGGTAACACACAGGCCTGATTCCCTTAGGTTATGTCCAAAATGCTTCACCCATTCACTACTACTAATTATATAGGGAATTCAAATGTAGAGAACTATATAGTGATCTCATTACAAAGGTGACAAATTACATTTTCGAACACTACTTGGTTTATATTTCCCACAATGTTAACTACATCATTACAGTAAGGCAGAAAAACATTAACAGATTAACATCTGCTAACTAGACTGTCAATGGGGGAGTAGCTCATTCCAGCCTGACAAAATCACCCCATGAGTGCTCAGGTCCTAGATGCAGACCCATGTAGGCTGTGCTTAAGGCCAAGGTCAATGCCCCAGGAGACGTAAAGTTTTCATGAAAAAATAAATGCCAAGATCTCCTGACCTTTGACAATAACCTTGACTATGACTTCAACTTAGATGCAGACCCACCTGAGGATCACTGTAAGTGAGTCAATACTGGTGTTATAAATATATCAAGTTCATAATAAAAAAAATACTTGTGTTGTGATGAGAGGTTCTCTTTTCTATCATCCATTTAATTGCACTGCATTATAGGACACATTACTACCATATCAACCAAACAGCAAAACACTTCTTCACAGCATCTACTGTGGGATATTTTGACTGCACTATATAGCAGTTTTAGCATAATCCCTAAATATTCTAGCACTTAACAGGATTCATAAACGTGCTTTCCTTTGCTTTCTGAGTTTGAAAACAATCTAGCAAAATGACATTCAAGTACACTGCGATCAAAACACTAAGAAAAGAGAATTGTTTGAAAAGGGAGACATAAAACAGGCCATGAATAATAATTAATTCACTACTGGTAATATGGGCTGTGTGGTTGCAGCCATCTAAAGTTCAAGTCAATCATGATAAGGCTAAACCGACTTCACGGATGGAAGTACTAGAGGGGCCCACCCCTAAATAGGATGACTGAGTTTTAGCTGATGAGAAAAATCTTCGTCAGCTAAAATTTCATTTGACAGTTAGTTGGGGGGTGGGGGGATGGGGGGATGGAGTAACAGAGAGCCGATTCGCTGTAGGCACCATTTAGACCTTGTAACACTCAGTGCAATGTCTGAGGACACTACAGGGTGGTGTCCCCTTTTACTTGCGTCGAATAACATTTTAATGAAGTGGAGAGAAACACATTAGCAGTGTTGGTTGTGTTGCATGTCTTGCAGTTCACATATGACGAGCTTGTGTAGCGCACATAGAGACCTGACATTGTATAATCTTGCTTGGATACTGTGGATTAAAGCACTTAAGTGGAAATCCATATTCTGATGGCTTTTTGTGGCATTAGTTAGTCTAGAGCACATCCTAACTAATCAGCCTGTAAATGATCAAGTCCTATCCGACTGCAGTCTGATCACAGAAAACACATTTTTATGCCAGATGTAAATGGCTGTTACTCTGGCAAAACACTGAGGATACTTCTCCCCAACAATGTGGACAAAGTTGTGTTACTGGGGCGGCTGTTCAGTGTTAGTGGGGCGGCTGTAGCGCAGGTGCAGTGTGGCCGGCTACTGATCGGAGGGTCAGGGGTTTGATTCCCGCTCTGTCTTAAGTCTGCATGTCGAAGTGTCCTTGAGCAAGACACTGAACCCCCAGGTGCTCCTGGTGGGTCAGGCCAGCGCCAGTGTATGGCAGCTACGCCGCCATCAGTGTGTGAATGTGTGTGTGAATGGGTGGATAGCAGGATCTGTAAAGTGCTCTGGTCATCTAGAGATGAGAAAAAAAAGCGCTATATAAGTGAATGCCATTTACCATTTACTTATGTACAGCATGAGGACACTGAACCAGACTGTCAATGAAGGAGCAGCTCATTCCAGCCTGATGAAATCACCCTGAAAGTGCTCAGATCTCATGATTGCTGACCTTGACCTTGAGCACAACTTGCATGTAGACCCACCTGAGGATATTTGTGAGTGACTTTGGTGACCACTGGAGCAATTGGCTAGGAGGAGTAGCAATTCACATTAAATCACCTAGGTGCTCAGATCTCCTGGCCTTGACCTTGAGCAACCTTGATGCAAACCCACCTAAGGATCATTAGGACTGAGCTTGGCTTGCATCGAGGCAACTGCCTAGGAGTAGCGATTTTTCTAAAATAATGTAAGTGCCCAAATCTTCTAACCTTTGACCTTGATCTTGACCTTGAGCAAAACCTGGATCCAGACCCACCTGAGGATTAGCGTGAGTGAGTTTGATGACCATCAGGGCAAATGCCTAGGAGGAGGAGTAATTCCCATGAAACGTGGACGGACAGATAGATGTGTCACTCCATTAGCTCCTTTCGGCTTTGGTGGAATGGGCTTAAAATGAGGAAATAAGGATTGTGTGGGTCAGACACCCAAAAAGACAGCTTTTTTTTCTTGAGTTTAGACCATCAACAGATTGCTCAGATCTTTGAGTGTGCAGGTTAAATGTAATTTTAACACCCCTCTGTCACTCTTTCTCAACACTAGGAACTAAACTATTTACTAATGTTGCAAAACTATTCTTTAAATTCCACCAGTTAGACTGTTATATTTATTACAAAAGCACAAAGAATAATGGACTGGTTACTTTAAAATCTGACTACTGGTCAACAAGGAAAATCTTTAGTTTGGGGCAGCCCTACTATACACTATACTATGCAATGGACCTTAGCTGAAGAACATTTACTCTTTACTCTATATTATTCTGCCTCTAACTGCATGCTATGTATCTTAATTTTACTTAATGGCAAACAATATCAAGGCACTGAACAGTTTCATATGAAGACTTTTCAATTAGCATTTGTAACCGATGACTTAAGTTACTCCTTCTACCACTGACGACTGATTATCCCACAGGACTGTTCTGAAACATAAATTCTTAAACATCTAATCACCACAGTGATAACGAGTTCATGAAAAGGAACACACCGAATCAATACAGGAAATCACCATCCCTACGAGATTACAGACCAATTAAAACTACCTGATACCATCTTATACCCACTAACCAAAGCTCTAACAATAACATTATCCTGGATTAACCTTTAAAACCTCAGAAGAAAATGCACAACTGTACTTATATTACATTCAAAATGTCTTCTTAACCTTATATTCAGATAACAACAGTGAGAACTGTTTCCATCATTAGTCGTGGCCCTGTGTTGCCCCATGTTGACACCCATAATACTGCCTGCAGTGCCGCTGTGTAATTGTCTGAGCTCTCAGGAGGTCTCACTATTGAAACACAAGGTGATTGCAAAACAGTAAAAAAATAACAAACAGATAAACAACCCCTGTTCAGTAAAGGACTGAGACACTTGTGAGACACTGAGGATGTCTTTGGACTTTCAGAAGCATTTTATTATCACATACATCAGGGATGACTATGCTGCTTTTGGGGACCAGTTGAGAAACACAATGTGACGCGCACATAATAAAACAAACACAAAAATGTATTTAGTGCTCATTTCAGACTACACGGTTAAACTATTTCATGCAACTCCTACATAGTTTAAAATTAGAAGAACATTACTGTACATCATAGTGGTGCGAGTTAATAACTCATTTAAGGAGAAAAACATGGTAATTTGTCGGTCTATTAATGTTCTTCATACAAAAGTAGAACCCTGTTAGAAAAACTGTATTAATTTGTGTATAACTCAGTCTGAAATAATTTGTGTATATAGTAAACAAGCTGATTTCTTACATATTTGTCTGAACATTTATTAGCCAGGTAGCGCATTAATTATTTTTTCAAGCTGTATAAACACATTTTAAAGGATTTTTACCCTTGCACTATCTGACATTTTAATTACACTCTCTCAATTTTCTTCTTCCTGGGGAGGGAGTGTTATTTCCCAATTACTTGTGCCTAAAGTAAACAGAAAATGCTGCAAATATGAAGTTATACCATAGAATAGGTTACTTTCTAAAAGTTGTTATCCAGGTCACAAAGGCCTTTTTCTTTACCTTTAACCACAAACAAATATGAAATTACACACACTATCTAGCAACATAATTTGTGTTACACAGTGTCTATCTGATCAACAAATACAGAAACTGTAGAGCATTTTTCCACCACAGAGAAATGGTACACCAAACCGGAGACAGTTAGTGCTAACAGATACTGTGTATGCCTCTGGAGAAACTTGTGGTTTTAGGTACCGGATGCTTCTGTTAGGCTCCCCCACAAGCCAAGGAAACAAGGAGTCCACTGAGCAACTCTGCACGATCACATGCAGCCATGCCATATATTCATACACTATAATCTAGACTTCAGATCCTTTAACAAGGTCATCATCCCTTCTCTGCCTTAAGCCAACATGGGTTGTGAGCTATTGTGAGACTAAGTCCATTCAGCTAGTTTATTACAGTAACACATATTTAGAGTAGACGTTTAGGATCCTCTTCCATGGTCATCATAGACCGACGGAGGCCGACGACGAGTTATTTATTTCAACTTCCTGGGTAATATGATGTCATATTTTATAATCCATGTGTTCATGACTGGTCGCTCAGAAAACCTTTGCCCAATCAAATTAGTGGCTTATTAACATTAATGGCTTAATTAATTGACTGTTTTGGATAGGGCTTTACAGACAGCTCTTTGAGGAGCTTTAAAGGGGTCAGTGACTGCACTTTTTCCACTTTGACAGCTCCCACAGGTTTAATGAAATCTTTGTGACAGATTTTGGTTAAATTTTCTTTAATTATTTAATTATCGCAGTATCACTGTGAATCGTCTTTTGCAGCCTTACTCAGAATGGCTGGTTTCAGTGTATGTCTCTTTAAATCCCTAAGACTGCATTTAACTCGACCCTTCCTCTTACATCATTGTTGCTAATCTTAGCAGGCTAGCTCCTAGCTCGGCTCAAGGCTGAGCCAACTAATGAAAATTTGTCTTGAAGAATGAATGAAATAATGCATCACTGGTGGACAAGGGTGTGTAGTTTCAATGGTCGATAGGATATGATCGGTCGCTAGAGTACAATAAGCAATGAAACATTCGTGAATGAGTGGCTAAACTGCTAGCTTCAGCTAGCTGCAGACCACCAAGCTAATGGTAACAGTTCAGAGAAGCATCACAGTGAAAATATAACAAAATAAGCCAAAATGACGTGAGATACAGTTAGGTATATATTTGAACACTGATTGGGCGGCGCGGTGGCGGAGTGGTTAGCACTGTGGCAGCAACTCACCCTTGGCCAGGGGATCCTGGGTTCGATCCCAGCCCCTGACCAACAGTGATCTGTGAGGAGTTTGCATGTTCTCCCCGTGTCTGCGTGGGTTTACTCCGGGATTTCTCCGGTTTCCTCCCACATGCCAAAAACATGCAAGTTAGGTTAATTGGCATCAAAGTGGGGATCCTAAATTGTCCTTAGGTATGACTGTGAGAGTGAATGGTTGTCTGTCTCTCTGTGTTGGCCCTGCGATGGACTGGTGATCTGTCCAGGGTGTACCCTGCCTCTCGGCCACAAGATGTTGGGATAGGCTCCAGCCCCCCCGCGACCCGAAAAGGATTAAGCACAAGATGAATGAATGAATGAATGAATGAATGAGTTTTATTATTTTAGCTGTTTACCAAAACATATTCAAGATACAGTTATATTGTGGGGGGCACAATAGGTCATGGCACTCCACCCAGGACATGGGGTGGGTGGGGGAGAAAGTAGTCAGACATGGTAATGGGGAAAAGGCGAAAAGAGTCAGCTAAGGGCACCAGAGCGCTAGGGGGTATAAAGCCAAAGAAAAATGTACCTTCCGCCCCAGCTGTGCCAGTTTCACAACTAAGGACGCAGGGGCGCGAATGTATTGTATTAAGACCTGCTCTGTGACGGTATGTTAATGTGGATGTGGATGTGTGTGCATGTTTCACAGCTTGTACAGTGGGGCAAAAAAGTATTTAGTCAGCCACCAATTGTGCAAGTTCTCCCACTTAAAAGATGAGAGAGGTCTCCAATTTTCATCATAGGTATACCTCAACTATGAGAGACAAGATGAGAAAAAAAAAATCCAGAAAATCATATTGAAGGATTTTTAATGAATTAATTGGTAAATTCCTCAGTAAAATAAGTATTTGGTCACCTACAAACAAGCAAGATTTCTGGCTCTCACAGACCTATAACTTCTTCTTTAAGAGGCTCCTCTGTCCTCCACTCGTTACCTGTATTAATGGCACCTGTTTGAACTCATTATCAGTATAAAAGACACCTGTCCACAACCTCAAACAGTCAGACTCCAAACTCCACTATGGCCAAGACCAAAGAGCTGTCAAAGGACACCAGAAACAAAATTGTAGACCTGCACCAGGCTGGGAAGACTGAATCTGCAATAGGTAAGCAGCTTGGTGTGAAGAAATCAACCGTGGGAGCAATTATTAGAAAATGGAAGACATACAAGACCACTGATAATCTCCCTCGATCTGGGGCTCCACGCAAGATCTCACCCTGTAGGGTCAAAATTATCACGAGAACGGTGAGCAAAAATCCCAGAACCACACGGGGGACCTAGTGAATGACCTGCAGAGAGCTGGGACCAAAATAACAAAGGCTACCATCAGTAACACACTATGCCGCCAGGGACTCAAATCCTGCAGTGCCAGACGTGTCCCCCTGCTTAAGCCAGTACACGTCCAGGCCCGTCTGAAGTTTGCTAGAGAGCATTTGGATGATCCAGAAGAGGATTGGGAGAATGTCATATGGTCAGAGGAAACCAAAATAGAACTTTTTGGTAAAAACTCAACTTGTCGTGTTTGGAGGAGAAAGAACACCATACCTACTGTGAAGCATGGGGGTGGAAACATCATGCTTTGGGGCTGTTTTTCTGCAAAGGGACCAGGACGACTGATCCGTGTAAAGGAAAGAATGAATGGGGCCATGTATCGTGAGATTTTGAGTGAAAACCTCCTTCCATCAGCAAGGGCATTGAAGATGAAACGTGGCTGGGTCTTTCAGCATGACAATGATCCCAAACACACCGGCCGGGCAATGAAGGAGTGGCTTTGTAAGAAGCATTTCAAGGTCCTGGAGTGGCCTAGCCAGTCTCCAGATCTCAACCCCACAGAAAATCTTTGGAGGGAGTTGAAAGTCCGTGTTGCCCAGCGATAGCCCCAAAACATCACTGCTCTACAGGAGATCTGCATGGAGGAATGGGCCAAAATACCAGCAACAGTGTGTGAAAACCTTGTGAAGACTTACAGAAAACATTTGACCTCTGTCATTGTCAACAAAGGGTATATAACAAAGTATTGAGATGAACTTTTGTTATTGACCAAATACTTATTTTACCGAGGAATTTACCAATTAATTCATTAAAAATCCTTCAATGTGATTTTCTGGATTTTTTTTTCTCATTTTGTCTCTCATAGTTGAGGTATACCTATGATGAAAATTGGAGACCTCTCTCATCTTTTAAGTGGGAGAACTTGCACAATTGGTGGCTGACTAAATACTTTTTTGCCCCACTGTATGTTAATGTGCTTACCCTGGGGGTCAGAGGCAGGAATAAAGCGTATAAGAAAATTCGCTTTGACACTCAGATTCAGTACATTTTACTCACTGGAGGAGAAATAAAAGTCTGTGCCATCAGTTCATGGTCTTGCCCGATTCCTTCCTCCACAGTGGTGACCTTAAGACGTGAAATGGAGAACAAGCTGAGCACCTCTACGGAAAAGCTCCCGTGGGAGCCACACACTGCTGCGTGCACTGTCACAGTCAGGCACCCGGACTTTTGTTTCCACAATCCGGCCGCTTGGTTTTTGCATGTGGAAGCCCAGTTTGCTCTCTGTGGAATCTCTATGGACAACACCAGATACCATCATGTGATAGCCGCACTGGATGCACGCACCACGCAACAAGTCATGAGCCTGCTCCAAGACCTGCCAACCCAGGGTAAATACAACGCTCTCAAGCAGATACTGCTACAACGTTATACCCTTTCGGATGGGGACAGGGCAGAAAAACTCCTCACACGTTCGGAGTTAGGTGACAGATCAGCTGTGGCCCTTATGGAGAGCATACTCGCGCTAATGGGTAAGGACGACAGATCCTTCCTGTTCACCCACCTCTTCCTCAGGAACCTACCAGCTACAGCGCGGGTGAGCCTCGCTAACTCACCGCTGCTGGCAACCAGGAACTTCCATGCGCTGGCACGAGAGGCAGACAGCATCATCCTGGCAAAACAAGGCTCTCAACATGCACGCAGTGACACCGGGATCTACGAAGGAACCCAGCGAGGTCAAGAAGCCAATGGTGGTGGCAGGAACGGCCACCAGGAGATGCAGGAATAGGACACTCTGTTTTTATCACTGCCGTTTTGGCGCAGAGGTGCAACATTGTCTGCCGCCATGCAACTTCAAGAAGCCGGAAAACAGCACAGCCAGCGGTCAGTAGCAGCTGCGACCGCTGGCGACAGGGAGAAGCTGCTTTTCATCGAGGACATACATTCTGGGAGATGTTTTCTGGTGGACTTCGGCTCCCAGAAGAGCCTCATTTTGCCAGTCAGCGCGGACTGGTTGGCAGAAGGCAGCGGTCCAGCTCTGACAGCCGCCAACGGACCCCACATCCGGACGTTTGGGGAAAGATCAGTGACTGTTTGCTTGCATGGACGCAATTACCAGTGGGACTTTATGATAGCTGCATGTTCGGTCCCCATCTTAGGTGCTGATTTTCTGTGTGCTCACAGACTGCTTGTTGATGTTGCAAACAAGATGCTTAGTGGATGCTGTTTCTTTTTCCTCCTTGCCTTGCACAGCTCGGGGAGTTGGGCCACCAACACATGCTAACGTTCTAGCTCCAGGGGGTAAGTACCAGCACTTGCTTTCAGAGTTCCCAGCACTCATGGTTCCCACCTTTTCCGCTGTGGTGATCAAGCACAGGGTTGAACATTTTATCACAATGAAAGGTCCGCTGATGTTCGCACGCCCTCGCTGCCTGGATGCAGCTCAACTAGCCAGTGCACGCAAGGAGTTTGCTAACTTAGAGCAATTAGGCATCGTTAGGCAATCCAACAGCCCGTGGGCATCTCCGCTGCACATGGTGCCCAAGGCCAATTGGTCACGGCGGCCTTACAGCGATTTCTGACACTTGAACAACGCCACGGAACACAACCGGTATCCCATCCCGCACAGCCAGGATTTTTCTGTGCAACTAGCTGGGACACACATTTTCTCAAAAGTGTATCTGGTCCGCGGGTATCACCAGGTCCCCGTTCACACAGAGGATGTTCCTAAAATGGCAGTAATAACTCTTTTTGTCCTTTTTGTGTTTTTTATGCATGCTGTTTGGATTAAAGGGCGCAGCACAAACTTTCCAGAGAATGATGGACGCGGTGCTCCGTGACCTGCTGTTCATTTTTGTCTACTTGGACAACATTTTGGTGGCTAGCATGTCAGAGGAGGAGCATCTTGCCCACCTCGAACAAGTTTTCCAACGGTTGGAAGCGCACGGGCTTATTGTTAACCCAGCAAAGTGCCAGTTCAGGCTGCCACTGATTGTTTTTTTTGGGCCATCGCATCTTGCCAGAAGGCGCGATCCCGCTGCCAGATAAAGTGCACGCAGTGTCGGATTTTCGACATCCACAGACCATGAGGGTGCTACAAGAATTTTTTGGGATGGTCAATTTTAACAACTGTTTTCTGACATATTGTTCGGCCCAGGAAACATGCACGTAGGCTCAGGCAGATTTGAAAGCTTTATTTAACAACAGTGTGACGTGTATGAATGCGTGCGTGAGGGATAAGTGTGTAATGTGGGTGGAGGATGCAGGTCAGGACAGAGCAGCACGCCGTGCAGCCAGGCAACCTTGTAGTACTGCGGTGACTGGCGTTGGCAAGGTCCCAAGCCTGGGAGACAGCGTCCTGCTGTGCGTCCGGGATGAAGCAGCGAGGCAGAGGAGCGGCGAGACGAAGGGGAGTGAGTCCGCTGCCGGGAGATCCAGCTGTGCACAGGGGAAGGCTGACAGGAGAAGGTAAGGTAATAATAAACAGCTTACGTGCCGTGATGAGGAGTCAGCAGGCCTGGAGGATAGGATGCTGCTGAGAGTTGAGTACGCAGGGAGACAGACGGCTCCAGGCTGCAGCTCAGGGCAGGATGGAATAAATAGCTGCGCACTAACGAGGAGCAGGTGTGCGCGCAGCTGAGGTGGATGCCCGTGAGCTGCGGGTGATGACATTTTCTCCCCAGGGCAGCACAGCTACTGCAACTGCTGTACGGCATGCTCAAAAAAAAGAAGCCCGCGGATAGTATTGACTGGAGCCCCGAGCGGGCCCAGGCTTTCACAAACGCCAAAATGGCACTCACTAACGCGGCTCTGCTGGCCCACCCAACCCCATCAGTGCGGATAGTGCTCACCACAGACGCATCTGACGTCATGATAGGGGCAGTGGTGGAGCAGTATGTCTCCGGTTCGTGGCAGCCACTCGCTTTTTTCAGCCGTACCTTGTGCGACAATGAGCGTAAATACAGCACTTTTGACCTGGAGTTGTTGGTCCTCCACCTGGCTACGTGTCATTTCCAGTTTTGGCTCGAGGGCCGTGAGTTCACCGCGTTCATTGATCACAAGCCACTAACGTATGCAATGTCCAAAATCGCACGACCGTGGTCGGCTTGGCAGCAATGGCACTTGGCCGCAATCTCTAAGTTCACTACCAACATTCAACACATAGCCGGTAAGCTTAACGTCGTAGCTGACTGCCTGTCACGCGTTAGTCTCCCCTGTCTACATGGGGATAGATTTTCCCACTATGGCTGCCGACCAAACCGGGGACACAGACATTTGTGCGCTCCAGTCTGCAGCTACCGGATTAAAACCGGAGAGGAGGGTGGTGCAAGAAGGGTGCCCCCCCCTGCTCTGCGACGTTTCTACCAGCCACCCCCACCCAGTGGTTCCGAGCTCTTGACACCACCCTGTTTTTGAGTCCGTCCACTCCCTTTCACACCCCGGCATGCCAGCAGGCTAAAGTGCAAAACCACACCAAAGCACCCCTCGAGCCATTTCAAATTCCAGCCAGGAGGTTTAACCACGTACATGTGGATTTAGCAGGCCCCCTTCCCCTGTCACAGGGGTTCACACACCTTTTAACAATCGTGAACCACACTATGTGTTGGCCGGAGGTGGTTCCGCTGAGTTCCACCACGTCTGCCGAGGTAGCCCACGCGTTCTTGTCAGCTTGGGTCGCACGGTTCGGATCCTCGTCGGAAATCATTTCTGACAGGGGTCCGCAATTTGTTTCGGAGCTTTGGTCCGTGATGGCCAATAGCCTGGGGGTCAAAATCCACTGCACCACCGCGTACAACCCACAGGCTAACGGTTTGTGTGAGCATCTTCACAGGTCACTTAAAGCAGCACTCAGGGCCTCGCCAATGGATGCAAATTGACCGCCTGCCCTGGGTTCTATTGGGGTTGCCCTCCACACCTAAGGAAGATTTGGCAGCTTTCCCGGCAGAACTCGTTTTTTTCTCAGCCGTTACAAATCCAGGGAGAATTTTTGCCCGAGAACCTTGGGCCCTGGACCGTCCCACCTGCGCACCTTTTTTTTCCGGTACAGGGGTTGCCAGCATTCCCAGCCTGGTGCACCATTGTTTTCCCCGCACTTTTGTTCCAAAACGCTTAGACAACGTCAAATTCGTTTTCATCAGGCATGATGCTCACAGAACCCTGCAGCGGCCACCATATGACGGCCCGCTCAGAGTGTTGGAAACTGGGGAGAAGCATTTTGTGTTAGACTTGGGGGGGTGTAAGGAAATTGTCTGCATAGACAGGCTGAAGCCCGCTTACGTGTTGGCAGACGAACAGGCTTTGTTGGCTCAAACTCTCCGGCGCGGGCACCCACCTACAGTGGCTCCGCAGGTTTGTGTTTCCCCAGCAGAGAATGTTTTTCACGGAACTAACCCTTTTCCCTCCCCACCCTTTCCCCCTCCAGGGACTGACCTCCCTTTCCACCCACCTCGACAAGAAGGACCTTCAACCGGCTCGGCGGCACCACACTACCGCCGCTACGGGCGCTTGGTCAAGCCCAAAGGTCCAGAGGGATAGAGCCCCTTCTGGGTGTTCGGGGGGGGGGGGGCACAACAGGTCATGGCACTCCGCCTAGGACAGGGGGTGGGTGGGGGAGAAGGTAGTCAGACATGGTAATGGGGAAAAGGTGAGAAGAGCCAGCTAAGGGCACCAGAGCGCGAGGGGTTATAAAGCCAAAGAAAGATGTGTCTTCTGCCCCCGCTGTGCCAGGTTCACACCTGAGGACGCAGGGGTGCAAATGTATTGTATTAAAACCTTCTCTGTGATGGTATGTTAATGTGGATGTGGATGTGTGTGCATGTTTCACAGCTTGTATGTTAATGTGCTTACCCTGGGTGTCAGAGGTGGGAATAAAGTGTATAAGAGAGTTCGCTCTGACACTCAGATTCAGTACGTTTTACTCGCTGGAGGAGAAATAAAGTCACTGTCGTCAGTTTATGGTCTCGTCTGATTTCTTCCTCCACAATATAATCAATATGGGCTTAAAGTTCAGACTCTCAGCTTTAATTTGAGAGTATTCACATCCAGACTGGAGTTACCGTTTAGGAATTGCAGCCACTTTTATACAGTCTCCTTATTTCAGGGACTCCAAAGTAATTGGACAATTGACTCAAAATCTATTTCATGTGCTGCATGGGCTATTCCTTCATTAGTCCATTATCAATCAAGCAGGTAAAAGGTCTGGAGTTGATTCCAGGTGTGGCATTCACATTTGGAAGCTGTTGCTGTGAACCCACAACATGCAGTCAAAGGAGGTCTTGATGGAAGTGAAACTGGTCACATTTTCAGCCCGACTCAGCACGGTTGGAACCCCAGTGGAGTAGGTACGAAAAAAGTACCTGATACCAGGCACCAGGTACTAATGGAAAACCCTACAAACCGAGTAGAGTCGAGGCGAGTAGGGCTGAGTGGGTACTAGTGGAAAAGGGGCTCAAGTCAGTGAGTCTGCAAGAGTGGAGATTGAGATTCGGCCTAAGTCTACCATAAAGCGAAGAATTCACAAGAGCAAATACAGAGGGTTCACCATAAGGTGCAAACCATTAATTGGCCTCAAAAATAGAAGGGCCAGATTAGACTTTGCCTAACAGCATCAAAAGAAGCCAGCTCAGTTCCGGAACAGCATTCTTTGGACAGATGAAACCAAGATCAACCTGTACCAGAATGATGGGAAGAAGGAAGTATGGAAGAGTCTTGGAAAAAACCATGGCCCTGTGCCTCAGCCCAAGTAGGAAGAGGCCACGAGGACAGCCAAAGAAACAGTGGCTTGACTGAATCAAGGATGACATGAGGACTGTGAACATCACCCCGAGGATGCCCTTGATCAAGAAAAGAGGAGACAGGTGTGCAAACACACGGACCCTGCGGCTATGCAGGACTAACGTAAGGTTGAAGAAAACCTATAAAAACATAAATTTTCAGTCAATGAACCCTTTAAAACAATGTAGAATAATGAGGATGTCAAAACTTAAAGCTAATCCCTGAAAAATGCACAATGAGACCTTTTTAAGCTCTTTTTTTGTCACGACGGCCCTCACGGACCGTCACAAGACGCCTCAGTCACCAGTGAGTTTGCAGTGGTATTTTATTATTGAGAAGGACGAACACACACAGAACACATACAGTGGCTGGGTGAAGTCTGAGCCGGGGAGCACCCGATGCGCCAGACGACAACGTTAACAAAGATGAGCTAGGCAAACAGGAACATACCTGAGCATATAGGAGCACCATCAGAACGTAGCTGAATATAACAGATGATCATAGCAGAAGATCGTAACAGGAGAACATAACAGCACGTAGCTGAACTTGACAGGTGAACATAACAGAGACTGCCGCGTTGGAGGACATTTAGCACCCGCTTATATCTCTGGCGGCTAATGACCCCAACGCGGCACAGCTGCTTCTAATGACAGCGGAGCAGCAGCTGACTTTGACAGCAGGGAGCTCCCCCGGGCGCCTTCACAATAAGAGCCCGGGGAGCTGGAAGGAATCCTCAGCTGCCAAAGCCAAGGAAACAAAAGATATGAGACCCGAGTGTGGCCAGAACCGACACTCGGGTTATGACATTTTTAAGCTCTGTTGTAGTTTACAGCTGATATTCCTACACATGGTGTAACTGGCCAAAACCATTTTGTTATTCAATTTCTTTTTTTGGCTGTAACTATTGTAAATCTTCAGCGATATTAACATTTGCAATTTAAACCTTTAGTCTATACTGAAACCCACAGGCCAGACATTGCAAATTTGACTCTTGTTTTCACAGGCAGCAGCAATGCTCCATACCAAGCGTGTTATCATGTCAAGGAACGTCCAAGCAGGACCTGGATTACTCATGAGCTTATTGTTCTAAATCCAGCCACTGTGATTATGGTCCTCTAAGCTGAACGACGAGGCAGCCTCTGTCCCGTGGATGGGAGGATGACACTCCCAGAGCACCTTAATGTTTAACACACAACACTAAAATGTCTTTTAACTGGTTATCAAATAAAGATTCTCAGAATAATTTGTATGGATTGTGACTTGTTTCATTTTCATAAGGTTCTAAACATGAGCTACACTATAAACTTTAAAGCAGCTAGATGTGCCTGATAAACTTA
Source organism: Pholidichthys leucotaenia (assembly GCA_020510985.1). Taxonomy (NCBI): domain Eukaryota; kingdom Metazoa; phylum Chordata; class Actinopteri; order Cichliformes; family Pholidichthyidae; genus Pholidichthys; species Pholidichthys leucotaenia. Next base: position 58,187,839 of record CM035843.1, on the reverse strand, counting down.
CAATAAATAACTGGAGTTCTATTAATTACACTTCAGAATTGGAACATTCCATTTTGATGTGGTCTCTTTGTTGCCCAATCATCTTTCTGAGAGGCATCTGAAAGTGTATAATCCAGGCAGTTGACTGTGATTGTGAAGTGTGAGGGTCCTACCAGACAAAGAGGATCATTTAGTTATGGGAGGTAACAATGACACTAGTATGTGTCTGCTGAGAGGACCTTTTTGTCTACATTTTCCAAATGCCTCATGCTGGAGTAAAATGCCAGGAAACAAAGTGTGCACAATTATTACAACAACTGTTTAATCCACGAGATTAGTTAGACTGGAATCCACAGTAGGTCTACTACAAATAAATATAAGTAAAATAAGAAGATGGTTATTTCACAAAATACAGTGGTGTGAAAAAGTGTTTGCCCCCTTCCTGATTTCTCTTTTTTTTTTGTATGTTTGCCACACTTAAATGTTTCAGATCATCAAACAAATTTAAATATTAGACAAAGATAACACAAGTAACACAAAATGCAGTTTTTAAATGAAGGTGTTTATTATTAAGGGTAAAAAAAAAATCCAAACCGACATGGCCCTGTGTGAAACAGTGAATGCCCCCTCTGTTAAAACATAAATTAACTGTGGTTTATCACATCCTTGGAAAGCTGAGTTCAATTTTTCTAGCCACACCCAGGCCTAATTACTGCCACACCTGTTCTCAATCAAGAAATCACTTAAATAGGACCTGCCTGACAAAGTGAAGTAGACCAAAAGATCCTCAAAAGCTAGACATCATGCTGCGATCCAAAGAAATTCAGGAACAAATGAGAAACAAAGTAATTGAGATCTATCAGTCTGGAAAAGGTTATAAAGCCATTTCTAAAGCTTTGAGACTCCAGCAAACCACGTGAGAGCCATTATCCACAAATGGCGAAAACATGGAACAGTGGTGAACCTTCCCAGGAGTGGCCGGCCGGCCGACCAACATTGCCCCAGCAGTGCAGTGACAACTCATCCAAGAGGTCACAAAAGACCTCACAAGATCCAAAGAACCTCAGGCCTCACTGCCTCAGTTAAGGTCAGTGTTCATGACTCCACCATAAGAAAGAGACTGGGCAAAAATGGCCTGCATAGCAGAGTTCCAAGACAAAAACCACTGCTGAGCAAAAAGAACATAAAGACTCGTCTCAGTTTTGCCAGAAAACATCTTGATGATCTCCAAGACTTTTGGGAATATACTCTGTGGACTGACAAGACAAAAGTTGAACTTTTTGGAAGGTGTGTGTCCCATTACCAACAGTAAAATATGGTGGTGGTAGTGTGATGGTCTCACCGGAGTGGTGGCTCAGTTGGTAGAGCATCCGCCCCACACCCGGGAGGCAGGGGTTCAAATCCCGGCCGGGTCATACCAAAGACCATATAAAAATGGTGCTTTCTGCCTTCTAGCGTGGTGCTCAGCATAATGGAATGGGGAAAGTAAAGTTACACACAGAGCTACCAGAGGACTGACCCCCCGCTGTAGCTTTCACTACTTACAGTAGCTGTGTGGCCTAGGGTCAGAGAAACGGAGATAGGCGCCGCCCATATACACCTTCAGGTGTGAAGGGATTAACTAACTAACTAACTAACTAACTAGTGTGATGGTCTGGGGCTGTTTTGCTGCTTCAGGACCTGGAAGACTTGCTGTGAAATTGAAACTGTAAATGGAACCATGAAGTCTGCTGTCTACCAAAAAATGCTGAAGGAGAATGTCTGGTCAAAGTCCTAGTCACAGTCCTAACCTGAATCCAATTGAGATGCTGTGGCATGACCTTAAAAAGGTGGTTCATGCTCGAAAACCCTCCAATGTAGCTGAATTACAACAATTCTGCAAATATGAGTGGGCCAAAATTCCTCCATAGCGCTGTAAAAGACTCATTGCCAGTTATCGCAAACGCTTGATTGCAGTTGTTGCTGCTAAGGGTGGCCCAACCAGTCATTAGGTTTAGGGGGCAATCACTTTTTCACACAGGGCCATGTAGGTTTGGATTTTTTTTCCCTTAATAATAAACACCTTCATTTAAAAACTGCACTTTGTGTTTACTTGTGTTACCTTTGTCTAATATTTAAATTTGTTTAATGATCTGACACAATTAAGTGTGGCAAACATACAAAAAATTGAGAAATCAGGAAGGAGGCAAACACTTTTTCACACCAGTGTATATTGCCTTCAGAACTACCTTAATTCTTGATGGTACAGATTCACTGAGGGGCTGGAAATATTCCTCAGAGATGTTGATCCATATTGATATACCAGCGTTCATTCCGTCATGTTGTTTTTATCCAATTCTGACTTTCATCATCTTTATTTTTCAGCAAAAATTGAGACTCAGACCAGGCAATGTTTTTCCATTCTGCTACTGTCCAATTTTGGTGAGCATGAGTGAATTGTGGCCTCATTTTCATGTTCTTAGCTGACAGGAGCGGCACCAGCTGAGGTCTTCTGCTGTTGGAACCCAGCTGCTTCAAGGCTCAGTGTGTCTGTTGTGCCTTCAGAGATACTCTTCTATATATCTCAGTTATAATGATGGCTTATTTCAGTTGCTGATGCCTCTCTGTCAGCTCAAGTCAGTCTGGCCATTCTACTCTGGCCTCTGGCATCAACAAGGCATTTGGGCCCAGAGAACTGCTGTTCACTGGATATTTCTTCTTTTTCAGACCATTCTCTGTAAACCCTATAGACGGTGTGCTTGAAAATCCCAGTAGATCAACAGTTTCTGAACTATTCAGACCAGTCCATCTGGCATCAACAACCATGACAAGTCCAAAGTCACTAAAATCACATTTCTTCCCGATTTTGATGCTCAGTTTGAGCTTCAGCAGCTTGGTCATGTCTATATGTCTAAATGCATTTAGTTGCTGCCATGTGATTGGTTGATTAGATATTTGCATTAATAAGCACTTAAACAGGTGTACCTATTAAAGTGGCCAGTCAGTGTATATGGAAGTATGTAAAAATGTTTGCTTTTAAATTTGCACATGCAGCATGTGAATACATCAAACTGCAATTGGTTATCATGTATCCTTTTCATTTTTGTGATGAAATTCACACTACAAAGAATTCTTTGTGGGAAATGGGTTGCCAGTCCAATTTTTCAACATATTCACAAGACATCTAGAAAGGCAGAGACCAGTCCCAACCCATCTCTCTTGTTTACCCCCAAAATTCTCTTTCAGCTCAGTCACACAAAACCAAGTTGTGTCTCATTTCATGCACCACAAGAACACCCGAAGAAGGGTTTTCTCCGTCAAAGTAATGAATAAAAACTGTCAGAGATATTATGTGGAAATCTCTGAGCTAACCCAACAAGCTTCATTAATTCACACTCTGGGGACTCTAAAACTTGATGATTAAGCAACTCTTCAGATTAGGCATTAAATGAACATGGACACTATTTGTGACTATTCTTATGTATACAACAGCAAAACATTAATGAAGATTCCTGTTTATAGAGGTAAAATGAATTGGAAAAGATCTTATCATTTTTTGGGGTCAGAACTGTCAGGTACTCAAAGAGCTTTACACCTCAAACTAAACACTAAAAGCCTTTTACGGACATTATAAGTACCCAAAATGCTTAGTTTCTTAGGTCAAACAGGACTGGGCTGCTTCAGAGTAGTTTGCTAATAAAAAGTTCTCAGTAGGTCACAGGGTCATGCAAGGTCAAAATCAATTTTGCCTTATAGTGACTTTATTATAACAGATACAACCACTAAATTTTAACACAAGCTAGAATGGGATCTGGGACACCTCTTGAAGGTCTAATGACTTTGACCTTGCATTTGACCTTGAAGATCGGTAAGATCTGAAAATAGGTCAGGGTAGGGCTGTCGCAATAACCGCAATTATGTAATACCGCACTATGGACAAGCCTACCGTGGAGGAAAACAAGTAACCGCAACAACCGCGGTGTTCACTTTTTTGTGTGTGTGGCTAAATGTCATTGTTCCCTTATGTGCCCCTATTGATTAATAAATAAATTGTTAAGTGTATTTTTATTGCCAACAGCATGTTTGCGTCCGGCACTGACGGCGGCAGCAGGAGGCAGGGGTGCTGTAGAAGCTTCCATAGCACCGGGTGCTGGTGGTGTCAGTACTGTGTGGGGCACTCTCTCTTCAGACGGACTCCAGCTGTCATGTTCTGGTGAACGCACGCATCCTCCTTCCTGTTGTTTTGCTCCCCAGGTAACCAACGCACCTGGGAGATGAGATGCACCTGCTGCCTATCCCTCGCCAGCGCTTATTAAGACCTTCTCATCAATGCCTCAGCACTGGCTCGTTTGGGTACACTGCCTGTTAAAGAAAAGAAGCAAGTATTACTTTCCCTTAAAGGTGGAGTTCTCGTACTCACCCTCTCTTCTCCTCTTTTCCCCCAGGTTGCTGCCATCTGTGCGGGTGCGTCTCCAGGGATTGTGTGTCCTTACCTGCCCTTCATCTACTTCCAGCAGCAACCTGTTCTCCACCCGGTCAGACACCTCTGGCTCATTCTCCCTCAACTCACAACCAGCTTCATCCTGCTGGTTCGTCTCTTCCCGCTGGGGTCCCTGTCGGATTGTCTGCTCAACCCACGTAAGTGGTAAATTCACATATTCCTCTTCCCAGTCTCCTTCCTCCTCTAACAGCTCTCGTCTCTCTTCCCACAGGCCACTTCCTCTGGCCAGTGACATTTTCTGTAGCTGTGCTCCTCTCATTTTGAGATTCAATAAATTTCGTAAATATGTTTTTGTGTTCTAAGTGTTTCTCTGGTGTTGCATTCTGCATATGGGCTGTCAATTGAACAATCATGACAGAACGAGCCAGCCAGAATATTGGCTCAGCAAATGCGGCAGCATCGGAACACTCCGCTCTCAATCACCTCGATGCGACAGAGAGGCAGGTGGCCATGCTCACTCAACAGCTGCAGACTATCACGCAGCAGCTGGGCACAGTCACCGAGCATTTGGTTAATATGGCTCCTCTGGGTCCGCCCGCTCCTCCTGCCCCCACTGTTCATACTACCATTCACCGTACCACCTCCGTTCCCACACCTGCCCCGTACGTGGGGGAGGTGGGGAAATGTAGGGAATTTTTGTGTCAGGTACGGCTATATCTGGGACAGGTGGGAGGGAGCACCCGGATGACGTCTCTAAAATTCACTTTATGACCCTCCTACTTCGGGACCGGGCTCTTAGCTGGGCTCGGCCCATTCTCGGGAGCCAGGAGGGGGCTAGTTACACCTTTGAATGATTTATGGTCGAGTTCACCCGTGCTTTTGACTGAACAGAGAGTCAGGGGAACATTATGAGCTGCCTCTTGTCCCTCCGCCAGGGAGGCCGGTCAGTGGCCGACTTCTCTGTGGAGTTCCGGGTCGAAGCGGCGGACTCGGGGTGGAATGAGGTTGCCTTACGTAGCGCATTCCTCCACGGTTTAAACTCCCACCTCCGCGACGACCTGGTGGTTTATGCTGTTCCCAACACTCTGGACGGTCTAATTGATCAGGCTGTCGGCCCTGATAACCGTTACCGCGAAGAAGCGTCAGTCCTCCTCTCACCCGCCTGTCGTGTCATGCGGGTGCCCACCATGGCCACCGACACAGGGGGCGCCGGTCCTTCCTCGGAGCCGATGGTGCTCAGTCGGTCTCGGCTGACAGACAAAGAGTGCCAGTAGAGGAGGAGGGCCGGTGCGTGCATGTACTGTGGTTCTCTGAAGCACAGGCTAGACGACTGCCCCCTGGCGCCAAAAGACGCGGCACATCAGTAGCCATGGGGGGTCTGACGGGCGGGACTAAGTTTAATTCCCCCGGTAATTTCTCTGTTTCGGCCCTCGTCCAATTACCGGGGGTCGAGACGAGGGTTATGGCGTTATTGGATTTGGGGGCAGAGCAAAATTTTGTCTCCTCCCAGCTCGTTCAGGAGATGGGTATTCCCACAGTTAAAATGCCCAAACCCCTAAACGTTACCACTCTATCGGGCCAAAAGATCGTGTTAGTCATGGAACGCACGGCTCCAATCGCGGTCCTTCTTTCCGGGAACCAGGCTACCTTCTGGCCGGCTCCACAGTATTTCTGGCCCGGAGAGAGAGGCAATGGAGAGATACATTAAAGATTCCCTGAACGCCGGCCTTATTCAGCCATCATCGGCTCCACTTGGGGCGGGTTTCTTTTTTGTTGGAAAGAAGGACGGATCATTGTGTCCGTGCATTGACTATTGAGAGTTAAACGCGATCACTGTAAAGGATAAATATCCTCTGCCCTTGATCAACTCTGTGTTTGAGCTCCTTCAGCGCATGCGGGTGTTCACCAAATTAGATCTCCGTAACGCCTATCATTTGATCCATATACATGAAGGAGATGAGTGGAAGACAGCATTTAAAACTCATTTGGGGCAGTTTGAGTATTTGGTTATGCCATTCGGGCTTACTAATGCTCCTGCCGTCTTCCAGCAGCTCATTAATGACGTCCTTCACGATACGGTAAACTAGTTTGTTTTCGTGTATCTTGATGATATACTTATTTTTTCCAGCTCACCGGAGGAACATGAAGTCCATGTAAGGGCCATGCTGCAATGGCTCCTGGAGAACCAACTCCATGTTAAAGCTGAAAAGTGCAAGTTCTCCATCAAATCCACCTCATTTCTGGGCTTCATCGTGGCTGAGGGGGAGCTGAGAGCCGACCTGGCCAAGATAAAGGCTGTGCTTGATTGGCCAACACCCCACTCCCGTAAGGAGCTACAGCACTTCTTAGGGTTCGTGAATTTCTATCACAGGTTCATTCAGAACTACAGTGGGGTAGCACAGCCACTAATGCAGCTGACCTCCATTAAGGAGCCATTTCATTGGTCCGAGGCAGCTGAACGGGCTTTTTCTAAATTAAAAAGCCTGTTCTCTCAAACACCCATCTTGGCGCAGGTTGACCCCCAGCTCCAATTTATCCTGGAGGTGGACGCTTCTGACTCGGAGGTGGGCGCTGTCCTTTCGCAGCGTTCATCCTCCGACCAGAAGCTCCACCAGTGCGCGTTTTTCACCTCACGCCAACTGAAAGGAATTACGATGTTGGGGATAGAGAGCTCTTAGCCATTAAATTGGTGTTGGAGGAATGGAGACACTGGTTAGAAGGGTCTGCTCACCATATAGTCGTGTGAACTGACCATAAAAACCTGGAGTATCTCGCCGACTTAACACCATGCAGGCCTGCTGGGTGCTGTTTTTCCATAGATTCAACTTCACTATCACTTATTGGCCTGGCTCTCGGAATACTAAACCTGACGCGCTCTTCCGTCAGTTTAGCTCCAAGCAGATAGCACCCCTGTCCCTCCCTCAGCCTACTGTCCCTTCTTCCTGCATCCTCGGTGCCCTTACCTGGGATATCGAGCGGAGGGTCCGACAGGCCCAGTCCCTGGAATCTGAACCAATGGGATGCCTCAGCAACCGTCTGTTTGCTCCTACCGCCCTCCACATGTCATCCACTGGGGCCACACCAGCCGTTTTGCCTGCCATTCTGGGATCTCCCGCACAACCAACCTGGTCCGGCGGGCGTTTTGGTGGCCCACGCTGCAGCGGGACGTGCAGGAGTATGTCAAAGCTTGCCAAACCTGCACCCGGGGCAAGTCGGACTCCTCTCCCCCTGCTGGTCTCCTGCATCCCCTACCCATTCCTGGTCACCCTTGGTCTCACATTGCACTGGACTTTGTTATCATCTTTGTCATCATCTTCCTCCTTCACCGTTCTCTGTTCCACCTGGAGAAGCCCAGGAATACAGTGAGGATCATGTTCTTTGACTTCTCCAGTGCTTTCAACACCATCCAACCGATGATCCTGAAGGACAAGCTGCTATGCGCAGGGGTGGACCAGCACCTGTCATCATGGATCCTGGACTACCTCACAAACCGGCCACAGTTTGTGAGCGCCCGGGACTGTGTGTCCGACACGATCATCGGTAGCACGGGGGCCCCACAGGGAACGGTTTTGGCTCCCTTCCTGTTCACCCTTTATACTGCGGACTTCTCACACAACACAACACAACACACTGCCATCTACTGAAGTTCTCTGACGACTCTGCGATCGTTGGCCTCATCTCCAACGGAGATGAAGCTGAGTACAGAGGGCTTATCCAGGACTTTGTGGACTGGTGCCATCAGAACTGCCTCCAGATCAATGCGAGGAAAACTAAGGAGCTGGTGGTGGACTGCCGCAGGCAAGGACAACCCCTCACAGCACCAGTAAACATCCAGGGAACAGACATTGAGATGGTGACATCCTACAAGTACCTGGGTGTTCATCTGAACAATAAACTAGACTGGTCACACAATACTGACGCACTCTACAAGAAGGGACAGCGCAGGCTGTTCCTACTGAGGAGACTCAGGTCTTTTGGTGTACAAGGGGCGCTGCTGAAGACATTCTACGACACGGTGGTGGCATCAGCCATCACTTTTGGAGTGGTCTGCTGGGGCAGTGGCATTACAGCAGCCGATAGGAAGAGACTGAACAAACTGATCAAGAAAGCTAGCTCTGTCCTGGGGCAGCGCCTTGACCCAGTGGAGGCGATGGGAGAGAGAAGGATGGTGGCTAAACTGTCATCTCTGCTGGAGTCCGAGTTCCACCCTATGCAGAACACAATGAATGCACTAAGGAGCTCATTTAGCAGCAGACTACATCATCCTAGGTGCACAACCGAGAGGTTTTGCAGGTCCTTCCTACCAATGGCTGTCAGACTGTATAACTTAAGCAGGGCTGCTCGCAGAGATAGCAAAAAGACGTGACAACCTAATAGTATTGAATGCAAAAGACGCAATAGACTTACACAATGGTCCCCTCCGGTATACAACTAGGAAAATACCGGTAGCTACGGAGGGTGACAATATGTATGGGTACATAATCATACCATGTAGGATAACTAAGTAGACGGTTATGCTGTTTCATTCCATCTAGCTGCAATGCTCCGCACTGTGTGTGTTTGTATATTTATATATTTATTCCATCTAGTGACAATGCTTCACACTGTGTGTTTATATATTTACATATTTATTCCATCTAGCTACAGTGCTCCGCACTGTGTGTGTTTATATATTTACATATTTATTCCATCTAGCTACGGTGCTCCGCACTGTGTGTGTTCATGTGTTTGCATATTTGTTCCATCTAGCTACAATGCTTCGCACTGTGTGTGTTTATATATTTACATGTTTGTTCCATCTAGCTACAATGCTCCGCACTGTGTGCTTATATATTCATATATTTATTCCATCTAGCTACAACGCTCCACACTGTGTGTGTGTTTATATATTCACATATTTATTCCATCTAGCTACAATGCTCCGCACTGTGTGTGTTCATATGTTCATATATTTATTCCATCTAGCTACGGTGCTCCGCACTGTGTGTTTATGTGTTTGCATATTTGTTCCATCTAGCTACAATGCTCCGCACTGTGTGTGTGTTTATATATTTGCATGTTTGTTCCATCTAGCTGCAATGCTCCGCACTGTGTGTGTTTATATATTCATATATTTATTCCATCTAGCTACAACGCTCCACACTGTGTGTGTTTATATATTCACATATTTATTCCATCTAGCTACAATGCTCCTCACTGTGTGTGTTTATATGTTCATATATTTATTCCATCTAGCTACAATGCTCCACACTGTGTGTTTATATATCTATATATTTATTCCATCTAGCTGCAATGCTCCGCATCGTGTGTCTATATATTTATGTTTATATGTGACATAATGCACGGCTCAGGAGACACACACGCAGGCTCAGAGTAGCTCAAATAGCTTTATTAACAACAAGGGTGTATGAATGTGTGTCTGCGAGATGTAAATGTGTTGGTGGTGGCGTCTGCTTTGGGCACAGAGGCAGGAGACCGTACAGCCGGACAACCCTATGGGAAAAGCACAGGGAGAAGGGTGACGGGCACACACCAACACAGGAGATGTAAAAGTTGGAGAGGAGCTTACTTGGAGTGAGCAGGTGGCTGGCACAGCAAGGACGAGGTCCGGTAGACAGCAACCTGGAGAGCCCGGTGCAGCAGCGAGGGAATGGAGACGGAGAGGAATGGTCCGCCACCGGGAAATCCACCTGTGCACAGGGGAGCAGACTTGGAAGGGAAAAAGATATGGGCTTCTTACCGCGATGCTTGCTGAGGTGTAGGAGGTAACTCACAGCAATCTGACGAGTGAAGTCTGACGGCTTCAGGCCGAAGCCCAGGGCGAGGCGGCTTAAATCCCTCGCCGCTGATGATGAGCAGGTGTGCGTGCAGCTGGCGCCACTGATGAGCGGCGCGGCGTGACATTACTCCCCCCTCTAGCAGCGCCTCCTGGCGATGGTTTCTCCGGGTGCGCTTGGTGGAACTCAGTAATGAGGGATGGGTCCAACACAAACGACGAGGGTACCCACTGCCGATGTTCAGGCCCATAGCCCTCCCAGTCCACCAAGTACTGCAACCCACGACCCCGGCGCCGGGAGTCCAGGATGGAGGAGACAGGCCAGGCTGGATGGCCATCAATCATCCGGGGCGCGGGTTGCGCAGCAGGAGGAGGGCAAAGGGGGTCGGAGACTGCCAGCTTCACCTTGGATACGTGGAAGGTGGGATGGATGCGGAGGGAGGGGGGAATAGCTACACGCACAGCCACCGGGTTGATAATCCTGGTGATGGGGTATGGGCCCATAAAACGCTGTGCCAGCTTCCTCCTCTCGCCCTTTAAAATCACGTCCTGGGTCGACACATAGACACGCTGACCAACTCGGTACGCTGGGGCAGGTCTTCTGTGCCGGTCCGCCACGGCTCTGTTGCGCTCCGCCGTGCGTAAAAGCGCATTGCACGCTGACGCCCAGATGGAGCGGAACTGCCTGAGATGCGCCCGAACTGAAGGGACAGTTACCTCACTCTCCTGCGCCGGGAACAGCGGGGGGTCGTAGCCCAGGGACGCCTTAAAGGGGGACATCCCTGTAGCAGAAGAGCGAGCGGTGTTGTGGGCGTATTCAACCCAAGCGAGGTGGTTACTCCAGGACGTAGGTTTGGACGCCGTGACGCAGCGGAGCGCAGCCTCCAGCTCCTGGTTGGTCCGCTCGCACTGCCCGTTGGTTTGGGGGTGATGGCCGGAGGAGAGGCTCACCTTGGCTCCCAGGGCGTTGCAGAATGACCTCCAAACCTCTGAGGAAAATTGGGGCCCCCGGTCCGAGACCACGTCCACCGGAATCCCGTACAGCCTGACCACGTGCTGGACTAGGAGGTCCGCCGTCTCCAGGGCGGTTGGAAGACCTCGTAGGGGGATGAAGTGTGCCGCCTTGGAGAAGCGATCCACGATGGTCAGGACGGTGTCGAAGGTGTTTGAGACTGGGAGTCCGGTGACGAAATCCAGGGCGATATGCGACCAGGGCCTGCCAGGGACGGGCAGAGGCTGGAGCAAACCCGCTGGAGGGGCATTACCTGATTTGCTGGTGGCACACACTGGGCAGGCCCGGGCATAGCGGGCAGCGTCCCTCCGCAGGCCCGGCCACCAGAAGGACCATTGGAGGAGGTCGATCATCCGGGAGGAACCAGGGTGGCAGGTGAGCTTGGACGTGTGCAACCAGTGGATGACCTCCCCCCAAACCATGGATGGCACGAACAGCCTCCCCTCCGGTCCGCCGCCAGGGTCAGGTTCCACTTCCTGCGCCTTCCGGATCTTGCTTTCTATGTCCCAGGTGATGGCTCCCATGACGCACGACCTGGGTAGGATGGTGTGGACCGTGTCCTCCGACTGCTCAAGGGCAAATTGCCTAGAGAGGGCGTCGGGCAGGCCGTTCTTGGAGCCAGGCCTGAAGGTGATGTTGAATCGGAACCTGGCAAAGAACAAGGACCAGCGCGCCTGGCGGGTGTTCAGACGCTTGGCAGATCTCAGGTACTCCAAGTTCTTGTGGTCCGTCAGGACCACGAACGGCAGGTTCGCCCCCTCTAGCCAGTGACGCCACTCCTGCAGCGCGAGCTTGATGGCGAGGAGCTCTCTGTCCCCCACGTCGTAATTCCGTTCCGCCGGGGACAAGCGCCGAGAGAAGAAGGCGCAGGGCCGTTTGACTCCATCATCTGGCGATCGCTGGGATAGAACCGCCCCCACTCCTGTGTCCGAAGCGTCCACTTCCACGATGCACTGCAGCGCAGGGTTGACTTGGCTAAGGACCCGGGAGGAGGAGAACTCCGCCTTCAGTGCCTGAAAAGCAGCCGCGGCCTCTTCGGTCCACCGGAACGGGACCTTAGGGGACATGAGGCGGGTCAACGGGCCGACGATGGTGCCAAAATTAGGGACGAAGCGGCGGTAGAAATTTGCAAACCCGATGAATTGCTGCACCTGTTTTCTCGATGCAGGTGTGGGCCATTCCACCACCGCCTTCACCTTCACTGGGTCCGGAAGCACCTGGTCGTGGGAGATGATGAACCCGAGGAAGGATGTAGTCTTAGCGTAGAATTCGCACTTTTCGGCCTTCACATACAACCGGTTCTCCAGCAGTCTTTGGAGGACCCGCCTCACATGGACCTGGTGCTCGTCCCTGGATTTGGAGAAGATGAGGATGTCATCCAGGTAGACGAACACAAAAAGGCCAATGAAGTCCCGGAGGACGTCATTAATTAGGCACTGAAAGACGGCTGGAGCGTTGGTCAACCCGAACGGCATCACCAGGTACTCGAAGTGGCCGTTCGGGGTACGGAAGGCTGTCTTCCACTCATCTCCCTCCCGGATCCGGACGAGGTGGTATGCGCTGCGTAGATCCAGCTTGGTGAACCAAGTCGCCCCCTGGAGGGAGTGGAAGGCGGTGTCCATGAGGGGCAGGGTGTAGCGATCCTTCTCCGTCATGTCGTTTAGGGCGCGATAGTCGATGCAAGGACGGAGGGAACCGTCCTTCTTGCCCACGAAGAAGAATCCTGCCCCCAATGGTGATGACGAGGGACGGATAATCCCAGCACTCAGCGACTCCTTGAGATAGGCGTTCATGGTCTCCTTCTCCGGCGCCAACAGGCTGTAGAGTCACCCAGAGGGTAAGGGTGCCCCCTGGCGGATGTTTATAGCACAGTCGTAGGGTCTGTGTGGAGGAAGAGACATCGCCTTGGACTTACTGAATACCATACCCAGGTCGTGAAATTCCGATGGCACCAGGGATAGGTCCGGGGGCGCAGCGTCCGTAGGTGTTGGGGAAGAGGACGGAGAGCAGGCAGCGGACTGTAAACAGGTGCTCATACAAAATGTGCTCCATGCCGACACCCTGGCGGACTTCCAATCCAAGACGGGGTTGTGGAGGCGTAGCCAGGGGTACCCCAGGATGACGGGCGACACAGAGTTGGGAAGGACGTAGAAAGTTATCTCCTCCCGGTGGTTCCCAGAGATGATAACAGGAACGGGGACGGTCTGATGTGTTACTCTCCCCAGGGAGGCACGGGAGAGGTTGACCAGGGAGAGAGGAGTTTTTAGTGCCTGGCAGCGGATGCCCAATCGGGTTGCCAGGCTTTGTGAAATAAAACTGCCCTCCATGCCCGAATCCACCAGTGCGTGAGTGAGATGCCCAGTGGAGTTGTGACAAAATCGGACGGGCAGCTTCAATTGGGTGAGGGGACTTAACCGATTGATGTCCGCGAGGCCCCAAACAGTGACTCGCGGACCCCGCCGTTTGGCTTTTGTGGACAAAGCTCCACCGTGTGTTGACTGTCCCCGCAATACATGCAGAGATTCAACTCACGGCGGCATTGTCTCTCCGCAGGGGAAAGCTTTCTCCAGCCCGTCACCATCGGCTCCGACTCCTCGGGGCGCGATGGTGGCGGCGTCGCCAGGGGGCGAGCTTGGAACTGGCGCGACGAGGCTCCACGAGGGCGAGAAGAAGACGACTTCCGCCCCGAGGAGCGCTCGCGCAGCCTGTTATCCAAACTGATAGCTAGAGACGTTAGCTCCGCTAGAGTCTCCGGGATGTCCCGCCCAGCCAGTTCATCCTTCAGATCATCGTTGAGACTGCGGAGGAAAAGGCCGCAGAATGAGCGTTCATCCCAGCCCAATTCCTCCGCCGCTACCCGGAAGTCGATCGCATAGTCCGCTGCCGACCGGCTTCCCTGCTGGAGGCTGAGAAGCTGATCGACCTGGACTGTCTCGGTACGAGAATGATCAAAGACCTCCAGGAATCGTCTCACGAATTGGTCATAAGTGAGGGTGGCATAACTGGGCCTCGCCATTACGGCGTAAGTCCAGGTTAGTGCTCGCCCCTCTAGGAGATTCCCAATATAACCAATTCGGCTATGATCTGAAGGAAAGTCTCCGGGCACACGGTGAAACACGGACTCGCACTGCATTATGAACCCCCGCGCTCCGCCGAGCTTACCGCTAAAGCGGGCGGGGGTCGGAATGGGCGTGAGCCGAGTCGGTGCTCCTGGAGCCTGCTGGACGGCCGCTGGAGCAGCAGGAGCCGCGCCACCCTGACGAGCCGGGGGGAACGGCTGTTGGGGGTCCAAGCGGTCCAATAGGTTAGTTATGCTGATCAACTGGTTTAGAATCACCTGTTGCTGGTAAGCTATTTGGTCCACTCGAGCCTCGAGAGTGGTAAGTCGGCATGCGAGCCCGCCGTCTGCCGAGCCGCTCTGCTGAAGCCGTACTGACATAATGCACGGCTCAGGAGACACACACGCAGGCTCAGAGTAGCTCAAATAGCTTTATTAACAACAAGGGTGTATGAATGTGTGTCTGCGAGATGTAAATGTGTTGGTGGTGGCGTCTGCTTCGGGCACAGAGGCAGGAGACCGTACAGCCGGACAACCCTATGGGAAAAGCACAGGGAGAAGGGTGACGGGCACACACCAACACAGGAGATGTAAAAGTTGGAGAGGAGCTTACTTGGAGTGAGCAGGTGGCTGGCACAGCAAGGACGAGGTCCGGTAGACAGCAACCTGGAGAGCCCGGTGCAGCAGCGAGGGAATGGAGACGGAGAGGAATGGTCCGCCGCCGGGAAATCCACCTGTGCACAGGGGAGCAGACTTGGAAGGGAAAAAGGTAAGGGCTTCTTACCGCGATGCTTGCTGAGGTGTAGGAGGTAACTCACAGCAGTCTGACGAGTGAAGTCTGACGGCTTCAGGCCGAAGCCCAGGGCGAGGCGGCTTAAATCCCTCGCCGCTGATGATGAGCAGGCGTGTGTGCAGCTGGCGCCGCTGATGAGCGGCGCGGCGTGACAATATGTACATATGTATACTCGCTGCTCTTGTTTTTTCTTGCCTTCTGATTGTTGCTCTGAGTGTTGCTATCCCTGTGCTGTTGCAATCCTGGAATTTCCCCATTGTGGGACTAATAAAGGCTTATCTTATCTTATCATCAACCGTTTTTCCAAGGCTGTCCACTTAGTCGCTCCCTTCCACCTCTGAAACGGCCGAACTCCTCACCTCCCACGTCATTAGACTGCACGGCATCCCTATTGACATTGTGTCTGACCGGGGTCCCCAGTTTACGTCCCAGGTGTGGAAGTCCTTCTGTCGTACGCTTGGAACCTCTGTCAGTCTCACTTCTGGCAATCACCCTCAAAGCAACGGGCAGGCGGAGTGTGCCAACCAGTCCTTGGAGGCCACCCTCAGGTGTGTAGCGGCCGAAAATCCCTCGACCTGGAGCACGCACTTGACCTGGGTGGAGTACGCCCACAATTCAGCTGTCTCTTCCGCCACGGAGCTCACCCCTTTCGAGGCCTCAATGGGGTATACCCCCCCACACACTTTTGCCTATGACTGAGAGGGAGGTCGTGGTGCCATCCGTGGGGGCCCACGCACACCGCTGCCACCGGATCTGGAAGTCCACTCGAGCCACTCTCTCCCGCTCTTCGGAGCGCAACCGTCAAATGGCTGACCGGAAGCGGACCCCCGCGCCCAAGTACGTGGTAGGGCAGCGCGCCTGGCTGGCAGCGGACCAGGTCCCACTCAAGACAGACTCCAGGAAGCTTTTGCCCCACTTCTTGGGACCCTATCACATCTGCAAGATTGTGAATGATGCTACAGTCTGCCTGAAGCTCCCATGGACCCTACGGGTGCACCTAACCTTCCATGTCTCACACATCAAGCCTCTCTCCGTCAGTCCTCTTTGCCCCCCAAACCCCCCCCCCCCCCCCCGCGGACGCACAACGGCCTCAACACCTTCACCGTCCAAAGGATCCTGGACGTTCGGTGTCGGGGTCATGGCCTGTAGTACGTGGTCCAATGGGAGGGCTACGGCCCAGAAGAACAATCATAGATCCCCAGGACGCATTTCCACGACAAGGCGATGGTCCGGGCCTACCATCGAGCCCACCCAGACAAGCCCGGTGGACCGCCAGGAGGCGCTTCTTGAGGGATGGGGGGGGGGGCTGTCATGTCCTGGTGAGCACACGCCTCCCCCTTCCTGTTGTTTTGCTCCTCAGGTAATCAACGCACCTGGGAGATGAGATGCACCTGCTGCCTATCCCTCGCCAGCGCTTGTTAGAACCTTCTCGTCAGTGCCTCAGCGCTGGCTTGTTTGGGTACACTGCCTGTTAAAGAAATGATGCAAGTATTACTTTCCCTTAAAAGTGGAGTGCTCGTACTCACCCTGTCTTCTCCTCTTTTCTCCCAGGTCGCTGCCATCTGTGCGAGTGCATCTCCAGGGATTGTGTGCGCTCACCTGCCCTTCATCTGCTTCATATCATATCACTGTATCGTATCATGTCACTTCGTATAATATCACTGTGGTGTAGGGCTGCAGCTAACGATTATTTTGATAGTCAACTAATCTAACGACTATTTTTTTTTTCGATTAGTTGACTAATCACGAGTATTTCTCTCATGTCCACCATCTCTGCTTCCTGTTGGCACGGCTCATGTTTGAGGCTCCAGGTCATGTTCTGCCTCACCTGTTTAAGTCTGCACACCAGTGAAAATCACTTTGTTGTCACTCTCTGCCTTGATATAATGTAGCCTATTATAACAAGTTCCCATAGCTAAATAAAATAATGACCCGTCAAACATGAGTTGGAAACTTGAACTTGACAGTTTAATCAGAAGTGTTTGTAACAACAAAATTAAATAACACTGTAGATGCTAAAGCAGTCTTTTAACCCCCCAAATAAAGTGCAAAAAATAGCAGCCTCTGCCACTGTATAAAGGTGCTGCTGTCATGCTGCATGTTCAAAACAAACTAGAGTAATATTCAACTCCACTAAAGTAAAAAAGAAAACAAGCTATTCCATCCTGTTTGAAATCTTGCTGGGTCTATAAGTTTAAAAGTTTAATTAGGCTTCAGATGAAAATTAAAATAACTTCTTCCAGTCCAAAATAAATTTACAAACACTTTAAATATCAGTGCAGGAATGTGAGCCTCCACTACACATGCAGTGAAATATTTATCAAGCTGTTTTAATTTATTTGTGATGATTACGGTTGTCCTTTTTTAATTAAATTACAAGTCATGGAATTCCAATTTACCGAGGTGCACTAATATTCAGAATGAAGGCTGATATTACCATGACAATAATAGAAAATATGAAAAAGAGTAAGCTGCTCATGTAATTCACCCATTTACTGCAGTTAATATATTACCTAGCATAACCGAAGCAGCTCAGTTGTCAGCAACCATTGTCAAAGAGAGATTATTGTCCGATAGCAAGTAAACTATTTAAACAGCACGTACTAATAGTGTGGTCAGTTTTCTAAAGCTGAGAGAGTTGCTCATTGAAAATAAGAAGCGCTAACTTTGCTCGCTAACCTGACCGGTGCAGTCCGCCGACAGGTGGCCAGAGACGGAAGAACAGAGAGGAGGAGGGAATGGCTGCATCGCTGTAGTGCAGCTGTGATATGACAAACTGCTTTACAGTCTACATTTAAGGCTGCGTGTCCACCAAACGCATTTTTTCAGCTGTGGGCGACTCTTTTCTATTCATTCTCTATGTAGTCCAGCGTTTGCAGCACTGAGCTCCCTTGGCGCTGAAACGTTCTCAGCGGTGGCCGCTTTTTGTTGTGGCGCTCAGAGCACTCAGAGTTGAAAAAACTTTAACTTTTCACACTACAGCTAAGCTCATCAATGTCAGACCTTTTTATGCAGCCAATCAGAATAAGGAAGGGCGGGACATAGGACGCCGGTACAGTCTGTACTCAAGACTCCTGTTTTCCATGTCATCATATTTTGTATCCAGAGCTGCTACCAAAGCTAGAATAAGTTTCCTGTGCATTGTTATTTAGAGACTGCTATTAAAAAATAAGTAGAAAGTCTAACCATAGGAAAAGCAGAAGTGCTGAGCTGTGAGTGACAAGTTGTTGCTGTGATACAGGGCACAGACTTTTTTTCCGAAAGCGCAGTGCACAAAACGTTGAAAAAAAAAAAACGTTCAGGGCAGTCGGGTGACAAAAAAATGCGTTTGGTGGACACGCAGCCTCACTTGTTTCATTTATTTATTTTCTGTAAAATCCTCCCATACTTCGGAAACGTTTGGCCTTCTCTGTGATTTTCTCTCCGTGACGCCATGATGCGCTCCTCTTCGTCTTCGCTGAAACAGTTAAACTGAACATTCCCGTGGCATGCACATAAACTTTAAAATGAAACGATCTGTCGACAATAAAAATTTACATCGACAAATTTTTATGACTGACGTTATCGACAACATCAACTAATCGTTGCAGCCCTACTGTGGTGTGATACTAAATTACCAAAATATAATAAAGAACAAGACTATTGTCATTTCATACACAAAATAAACATTGTCCAGTGTTTACAACACATACCTCCTGATACATTGTGGCTCACGTCATGTGCGCAGCAGCTAAGTAGCTTGTTAGCTATGTTGGGGGAGTCATTTACGCACCCATGATCATGTTATCACTATATAGTGATTATGAGTCTCTTATTGGGTTCTTAAATACAGCCTTAGTTTGTCCATTCCCTCTGTAAAACAGTCAAGATTGCATGGATAGCCGTCAGAGACTAACAGCGACTTAGTTTCTGCTCCTTTTAGTGTTAGTATCCATGCATGTCACTCGCTTTTTCTTGGCATCTTCAGATGAAATAAAAAGTCAATCATCACATGTAGACAGATGTGGTCTCAAAATTAAACTTGCTAAGAAAGTGACAGCTAGCGGGAGAAGTTTTCAAAATTAAAGCAAAGCCTTCACAATAAAAACAAGATTTTCAATAAAGGATTTAAATCTCTTTCTCTCTGAATGAAAGACAGGAAGTATAACTGAAGTAATAATATTTACAAATAATATATAAATAACAATAATCTACTGATAAATGAAGTTATTTGTTTTGCATACCTCAGTATACCTCCCCAAATAAATAGATATTTAAAAATACAATTATTTGTGATGTTGACTTGAGGTCACATTACCCAGCCCTGCCCGGTGGTTAAAAAAGTTACACTATTATGATGGTTAATTACGACACTGAAATGGTTAGAGAAACTGTTGTCTTTTCTTGGGAATATCTGTTATATTGGACACAATTTCAAACTGTGACATCAGATGAAAACATTTCATGGTTACATCAGAAGCTTTGGATGTCACAATCTGAGCACGGGGGGATTTTACCGTGCTCTGTCTCTTTGCCTTTTGTTTTTCCTTATTTGTATAATGTTGTATTTTGGAGTTCTATGCCTGTTATGTTATCTCTAGTTTGTTTTCACATATTCGGTATTGTTTCTTTGTATGATTTATTTTCCTGTTTATGTTCAGTGTAGTTTTGTTATTTACATATTTGGGTTTATTTGTCCTTATTTGTTTCCACTTTATTTTTGCCAGTGTCTTCTCTTTCTTTCTCTCTCAGGGGGTTGCAGTTGTCAGAGGCGCTGCCAGGTTGTGGGCAGTGCTCCTGTCAAACTGTCAACCCAGTCTCCTCTCCTATGACTCACAGCTGATTGTCATTTTCTCCCCAGCCCACTCATGTGAGTCACACCGGTTACTATTTGCATTTAACTGTTTCTAGCACTATTTAAGGGCAGTTATTCCTTTCTTGTTTGTTGGTGTCTTGCATGAAGAATCGCTGAGCCAGAACCCTGCCCCCATTCTGGACATTTACTTTGTTTCCGTGTTCTCTGCTGTGCTTGTAAGTTTTGCTTTATGCACCTTTTGGATTTTTGTGTTTGTACACTGTTTGAATTTTTGTTTTTTTATTAATAAATTTCACAAACTGCAGTCCAGCACGTGGGTCTCTCCTCTCTGCCTCGAGGGGCAATTCATGACATTGGATCAAATCTATAATCCCATTTGCTTCAAAAGCACACAACTAAGTCAACATAATATCTAAACAAAATATTCTGAGCAAATATAAACTTGAGGCACCTGCAAAAAACATCCAGTGAAATGACCTTGAACAAGATGCTACATTCCTACAGGCTCTGGGGCCTTTTTTGCTTCTGAATGCACGACCTTAATGGGAGTGGCAAGAGAAAAGTGAAATTTCTCCTTCAGGGATCAATAGAGCATCAAAAATAAAGGAGTGACTATCATCTGTCCTGACACGGGTCAAGCCAAGAGGAGCGAGGCAGAGCTGTGAAGAGAGAGAAAGTAATCCCAGTATCTCTGCAAAATCTGCGAGTGATGAGGAAAACAAACTTTGGACTGAGGCAAACGATACGTCAAGAACTGCAAGGCCAAAAGAAAGAAAACAATTACAAGTCGCATCAGACTGCATGCTTGCTGCCGTTAACGTGTAATAAAAGAACACAGATGGAAACAGTTTCACACATTACAAACATGGAACACGATGAAGCGTGACAGTATGGGGGTCGGAAGACGTTTGTGCTGTCACCACATCCAAGGTAGACAATATTGACCTGCACCCTGCAGCGAACCAGGTTTACTGACAACCCCCAACACACACACACGCTGTTGCATAATTAAAGTGGGAAAACAAAAGCAGACTCATGTCCTTCTATCATATTTCAGGGTCTTTGAGGACAACCACTGTCTGAATTTACAACCAACTAATAATGCATGTCGATCGATACTGACCAATCACCTGCCTGGATAAATGGACACAGGTCTTGTGTGACATCTGAACACAGACATCAAAAAAGACACCAGTCTTTTTTTTAAAATAACGGCAAATGGACAAAGTGCTGCACACATTACATCACTGAGGTCAGTGATTTGTAACCTCTGTTATGGAAAGAACCATTTTGGCCAATTTTCATGCAACAAAATCTGCTTGGGGCCACAAAACATTTTTAAGTCTTATACAGAAAGTACAAGGGGTGAGTTATAGCTATATAAAGTAATGTTCTACAACCAGGGTTCCCTGGAGCATTCCAGGGTCTGTCAGAAATTGTCCAATTTCACTTCTTAATTGATCTAAAAAATTGCAAATAATCTGCCGTGTTGTGCATGTGTCTGTCTGTAAGGCACCCATGCAACCACGCACAACAAGGGCAAATTATTTGCAATTTTTTGGATCAATTAACAAGTGAAATTAAACAATTCACACAGAACCCTGAACGTTCCAGGGAAACCTGGTTGAAAAACATGAATAAACTATAAATTCTGTCAGAATTAGTAATAACACTTTTTTTCCTCTCGAAATAGGCTACTTTTTCCTCAAAAAGTAGCTTCTTGTAAATGTGATTTTTTTTGCACATTTCTTTCTATTAACTGGGAGGAGACCCCTGGGCGGACCGAGGACATACTGGAGAGACTACGTCTCCCAGCTGGTCTGGGAACGTCTTGGTATCCTCTCTGAAGAGCTGGAGCAGGTGGCCGGGGAGAGGGAAGCCTGGGCTTCTCTGCTTGAGCTGTCACCTCTGCAATCTGGACCTCCGGAAAAGCGGTAGAAAATGGATGGATGGATAGATCTTTCTATTAGTTAACATTTCCATTTTTTTTTCAAATTTGCAACTTTTTTCTTTTTTGAGGTAAATTTGTAACTTACATACAGAATTGGTAACTGACATACTCTGAATTTTGTCATTTTTTTATGTGAATATCTGATTTTTTTGCCATTGAGTTACCACTTATTTTCTCATACATTTTAATACCTTTTTTCTCTCAAATTTGCAATTTTTCTAGTAAATCTGAAAACCTTTTTCTTTCAAATTTTGCAACTTTTTGCTTGTAAGTTTACCACTTGTTCACTGTAAATATGCAACTTTGCTGAATTTGCAACCATTTTTTAATAGATTTTTACTTTTTTTCCTCACAAAAACACAACTTTTTCATATTTTTTTGTCAAATTCATAGGGAACCATGAAATACGTGCAAAAGACCTGCACATGGCTCCCGAGCCACAGGCTGAAGGCACTGCAATAGTTCTAACAAGCTGGAAACTAGAGCTCCAAGTAGGGACTCAACTGTTGTTGCTAAGCTGATTATATTTTTGTATATCATATATGTATTTTTATATTTAAAAGTGGCTCATTCACTGTAATTGTATTTTTGAAAAATGTCTAAGCTACATCAAACAATACAGATGATTTCATGCAGCATTCAGTTATAATTTACCATTAAAATCAGGTATGAAACTTATAGCTGTGTATTTTGAACGATACCAAGCAGAAAGTTTCCAGCAAAATAAGAACAAATAACAAAAAATTAGGTTAATAACACAGAATGTGCAAATAAATATAATAGTAGTCATTGCAGCAAACAAATGTGATGGTCATGTATAAGTCATCAGATTAAAACCATGTATTATTTTGGCTACTTCTTTAATTCACTGTGAACTATTGCCCCAATGTGCCAACAGTTTTAACAAGTCAGCGAGGCTAATTATCATTTTATTAAATATTAATACCTTGGCAAAAAGAGGAGAAAGGTTTGACCTCAGCTATGTCCCCGTGTAGCTCTGCAAAGACGTCATCCAGATGGGATGAGACACCTTCAGATGGAAGGCTGAGCAATACGCTATATCAGATGATCAATAATCAGTGCCGAGCAAAGCAGCATCTGTTCTAGAGAGCATGTCAGTACGCAGCACAGATGTGTGGAGCCTTCCAGCAGCCTCTTTTGCTCCTCTTTAATTTATGTGATTGAAGCTATTTTAAACAACTGCAAAGTCACTGGCTGACCTTCAGTTGGGGGGGAAAAATGGGGCTGAGAGAACTCTAGTGGAGCAACGCCGTGAGTGGCGGCACAAGTTGGCCAACTCTCAATTAGCTGGAGGACGATTATGAGCGGAGATGACGGTTCCTCAGTGATACTCTGACACGCAGGCTTATTATCCAAGGCCCGACCTCCGCTGTGGAAAAACATTCTGAGCAATTCTTTGCCCCAACAAATTAACAATCTGCACACAAAACATATTTGAGCTTTAAGGGGAAACAGCTGAGTTATAAGTATAAACTTGCCTGAGCACATTAGTAATAAATTGTGACTAATTTGTGCTATCTGTGACTTTTCCCCCACATAAATTAATGTTTGAGCTCAATTTTCACCTTCGTTTCTTTATAAATTTTGCACTCTTTTCCTCCTCATTAATTTGTGACCTTCGTCTTGTAAATTTGCTAAAATTTGCAGTTTTTTCATAAAATTGTACATTTTTATTTTCATCGATTTTCAAGTTTTTCTAGCAATTTTGCATTTTTTTCTCTTGAATTAGTGACTTTTTTCTTCTTAGATTTGCAATACTTTTTCCTCATAAATTTCTCATTTTTTGTTGCAGTTTTGTGATTTTTTTTAATGTGACTTTTTTCTCTTAAATTTGTGTTTTTTTAATAGAAGAGTCACAATTTTAGTCACAAACTTTTATGGCGTTTTCTCATAAATTTGAAACGTTTTTTTCATAAATCTGCAACTTTTCATTGTGGTTTTGTGAGTTTTTAATTTAAATTATGTGACTCTTCTCTCTTAAATTTACAAAGAAAAAAATCCAATATATTTGCAACTTCTTGCAAATCTGGAGATTTTTTTTAATCTTGTAAATTCTCACTTTTTGCTCAAAAAGTTGAGCCATTTTCTCAGAAATGTGCAATTTTTTTTCTTGAAATATGCACCTTTTTCCTTGCAAATTTGTGGGTTATTTTTGTACCTTAAATTTGTCCAAAAATTTGACTTTTTTTCTCTAAAATTGTGGGGTTTTTGATGTAAAGCTGCAACTTTCTCCACTCAAATTTGAAACTTTTTATTTTTAATTTGTAACTCTTAATATGAATATGTAAGTTTTCTTATTTATTGCTGATCTGAGGGGTATGTAGGAGGAAAAAAAACCCCATGCAGCTCAGTGAAATAGGGAAAGGTGTCAGTGACGCATCTACACCATCGGGGTCAGTTGCAGAGTAGATTTTATGTTATGTTTTATGAATGCAGCATCATGATGGAGTCCCTGTGGCTGTGGGATTATTAGGATATGTGGTTGTCGTCCCCATCATCATCATCATCATCATCATCATCATCATCATCATCATCATCCCTGTGCGGTCGTAACTATTACAGGCTATCATCCAGCAGTGGCTGGTCACGTCTGACTGGATTGGGTGATTCACTCAAGATGCAAATACAAAAGGATGAGGAGCTGGTGGAGTGACCACAGAAGCAGCTGTGCATCACTGCACTCTATATAGTAATGCTGGAATATGGCTCCTTTATCTCATTATATATATATATGTATGTATGTGTGTGTGTAAGAATGACACTGTGTTAGCTTTAGAATGCATGCAGGAAACCTTATTCCCTTACCACAGACTGATGACCATGATGTCTTTACAGTTCTTGGCGCAGGAAACAATTGAGGGGGATCCCCGGCTCCTCAAAGACAAGCGGCGTCCATAGGGGTCCACGCGAAATACACTCGCTTCCCGCTGTCAGACACTCGTCCCCCACACGCAGGCTAAAACATTACGGCAAAAGTGAAAAGGGGGAAACGGAAAGCGCCGCCTGCTTCTGTTTCCTTCAATGCAGGCAGTGATGCGCTCAGGTCGGCTCGGCTCAGCGGCACTCCGGTCGCTCCTCCCTGCAGCAAGACGAGCTTTGAGCGGGAGCAAATCGCCGGGATGGATCAAAGCCTGGCGGGACGGTCGCTCACAAAACACGGAAGTGGAGTCACGCGCTGGCAGTGACGTGCAGTAGCGCAAATTTTACTGGACCTGCTTGGCGTATCTATTTAATTTCAATACCGATACAGTCATGGACATATTTAATAAGACATAGATTTCTATAAAATTATCAGCTCACACAAAGACCGTGGTCTTCAAACATTTATTTCCATGACAGAAGTCAGTGACAAAAAATGGCAGCTTCCATTGAAAAATAAATATCTGTTCAAAATAAATAAATCTTTGCCAAAATCTGAAAAAAAAGTTTTTTCTTTCAATAAATAAAATATTAAACAGCAATTCAAATAAATAAATCTTTGCCAAAAAAAAATGAAAAAGGCCATTCCCCTTGTCAGGAAAAAAGGACCCAAAAGCATCCCTTGTGGTGGACACACATATGGGTGTTTTTATTTATTAGGGGTCCAATGTGTGACATTGGTGGCAAAATTTAAAATTGATCAAATCTGCACATGAAACTGACTAATCACTATCCAATTGTGTCAGGTTTATGAAACTATTAACTATTTTCGTAACGGCATTCGCCTTCAGGAACTCTTGAGGATGAGAGCTCACTTCAACTACTTGTAAATGGAGACGTAAACGGGACACTCGGGCTTTTGTTTCCCCGTGTGCCAATGCACTTTGCAATGGCACACGTTTTACACGAAACAACTTCAACACTTCCAGTATTTTTCACGCATCAAAACTCATCAACAGCTACATTTTCATGACATATTAAGATGTGATAACGTGTATACATACCTTCAAATTCTCCCTGTTTGTTGGATAAGACGTAAAATCACAAAAGGCGTAAATGCTGGACACGGAAGTTTGGACCTTCGATAACTTCAATATAAAGTGACCACGGTTAATCCTCTCCACATGGGTTGAGCACATCCGGGGTAGAGAAAATAAAAGTGCTTTCCCAGGGCGGTCACCTCGCCAGACGGGGCTGCGCGCGGCCGACCAAGACCGAAGACGTAAATTTTTTAAAGGACACCATATTCGATGTGTCATAAATGTTTGAGATTTTATTGAAATATTCTACATCTGAGCTTCACAAAGACTGATCTCCTTTTTACGTGTATGGTTTGGGATTTGAAAGGTGCAAAGTGAAAAGCATCAGCACTTCCTGTTTTCTGGTTACTTTACCAAATAACTTGCATGTTGCTGCGTAAATTCGGGGACACGGAAATTTATGTCGTATGAGTAAATTTGCAGGGGTTGCCGTACAAAAACCATAGATCCGATCACATTGGGGAATGTTTTATTTTGAATTTGCATTACAACTCTGTTATCTCTTGCATAAATGAGTAGAAAGAGTTACTCAGAGATCACTTTACAGTACTTTGAAATTGATGCGATTTTCATGTCACACAAAAACTGGGAAAAATGAGGGGACACGACCAATAGTTTCGATTCTAACGGCAAAATCAATGATTTTTTTTTAAATTGCAATGCAAGTCTGAAACTCTTTTATGTTCCCTTGCATATTATAAAAACGAAACCAACATCTGCAAATTACAGAAAAAGAGAGAGCGCTTGAAAGTCGGATACCCCTGATATAGTGCACTGGACCCCCCCCCCAAAAAAAAACACCCATATGTGACCTGCTTTGTGACTCACATTTTAGACCAGAACAAAGGCAGAGCTTCCTGAGAGATGACAGGAAGCTGCAAGAATGTTAGCTTTGGTATGCAAGGCTTGAGACTGTGGGGGTTATTAAAGGATTAAGGAGTAGATGCATTGTAGACTGTGGGGGTTGATATCAGAGAGAGGAGATGCATTGTTCCTGACAATTATAATACAATGTGAATGTGTGATGCAATGACTTGTGAACTGTGAGAGTCCTGGTACTTAAGGACGAGAGTTCCCTGTAATGTTCCTCTTTTCTGCTTTGAGATGTTGGTGATGTGAATAAAGCTGACTTGAGAGAGAACTCTGTCTCGTCATTCGCACATTACCACACCCTTCTGGTTAACCAGCCACTTCCCATCCCCATAAAGACTGCAAGGGTAGTTTATGCAGGACAACTTAGTATATCAGTGAGAGGATAGTGCCAAATGTAAAAGAAAAATCATGAACATTTGAAAAAAAAAGTTGCATATTTTTTAGAAAAAAAATTGCAAATTTATGAGTATATTGTTGTATATTTGTGTGGTGAAAGGTAACAAGTTTATCACAAAACAAATTTATAGGAAAAGTAATACATTTGTTCGGACAAGGGTTTGAATTTATGGAAAAATTTATATTTTTCTTTCCAAGGAAAATGTTAAAGTTTACAAGAAAAAACCTCACTAACTGGTGAGAAAATTGGACATTTATAAGACACACAAATTTGCAACTTTTTTCATTCTAATAAAGTGTAACTGTTTTCTCTTTGTTGTGTGTCTGTTTTCTCTCTCTTGTCATGGTTGACACGCCTCTGCAACATTGCGTGGAGGTCGGGGGCAGTGCCTTTGGCAAGGCAAACCGGGGTGGTGGTTCCTCTCTTCAAAAAAGGGGACCGGAGGGTGGGCTCCAACTTTAGAGGGATCACACTCCTCAGCCTCCCTGGGAAGGTCTATGCCAAGGTACTGGAGACGAGAGTCCGGCCGTTGGTCGAACCTCGGATTCAGGAGGAGCAATGTGGTTTTCGTCCTGGCCGTGGCACATCGGACCAGCTCTTTACCTTCTTGAGAATTCTTGAGGGTTCATGGGAGTTTGCCCAACCAGTTTACATGTGTTTTGTGGACTTGGAGAAGGCATTTGACTGCGTCCCTCGTGGTTTTTTGTGGGGGGTGCTTCGGGAGTATGGGGTATCGGGCTTGTTGTTATGAGCTATTCGGTCTCTGTACGACCGTTGTGAGAGTCTGGTTCATATTGCCAACACTCGGTTGGAGTCATTCCCAGTGAGAGTTGAACTCCGCCAGGGCTGCCCTTTGTCACCGATCCTGTTCATAATTTTTATAACAGGATTTCTAGGTGCAGCCAGGAAATGGAGGGTGTCATGCTTGGTGACCCCAGGATCTCATCTCTGTTGTTTGCAGATGATGTTGTCCTGTTGGCTTCATCCAGCAATGACCTACAGCTCTTGCTGGGACGGTTTGCCGCTGAGTGTGAAGCGGCTGGGATGAGAATCAGCACCTCCAAGTCCGAGTCCATGAGCCTCAGCCGGAAAAAGGTGGATTGTCCTCTCTGGGTTGGGGACAGGCTCCTGCCCCAAGTGGAGGAGTTTAAGTATCTTAGGGTCTTGTTCACGAGTGAGGGGAAAATGGAGCGAGAGATTGACAGACGGATTGGAGCAGCATCTGCAGTGATGCGGACGTTGTACCGGTCTGTTGTGGTGAAGAGGGAGCTGAGTTCTAAGGCAAAGCTGTCGATTTACCAGTCAATCTACGTTCCTACTCTCACCTATGGTCACGAGCTTTGGGTAATGACCGAAAGAACAAGATCGCGGATACAAGTGGCTGAAATGAGCTTTCTCCGTAGGATTGCTGGACTCACCCTCAGAGATAGGGTGAGGAGCTCAGTCATCCGGGAGAGGCTCAGAGTAGAACCGCTGCTCCTCCACATTGAAAGGAGTCAGTTGAGGTGGTATGGGCATCTGATTAGGATGCCTCCTGGACGCCTCCCACTTGAGGTGTTTCAGGCGCGTCCCACTGAGAGGAGACCCCGGGGCAGACCCAGGACTCGGTGGACAAACTATGTCTCCCAGCTGGTCTGGGAACGCCTTGGTATCCTCTCTGAAGAGCTGGAGCAGGTGGCTGGGGAGAGGGAAGTCTGGGCTTCTCTGATTGAAGAGCTGCCTCCACGACCCGGACCTCCAGAAAAGTGGTAGAAGATGGATGGATGGATGGATGGAAGGATGCTTTCTCTTTAATTTGCTACCTTTTTCTTATAAATTTGCCCTTTTTAAAATAAATTTGTCCTTTGATTATAAATTTTATTTTTTTTTCTTGTAATTTTGCATCATTCATGTCAGTTCTAGTTAAATTTTTATTTTTTTCTATGTAGTGGTTTAATTTTTTGTTTCCTTTAAATAAGTGGGCAGCGCAGTGGTTAGCACTGTGGCAGCACAGCAACTCACCCTTGGCCATGTGATCTTTCTGTGTGGAGTTTGCATGTTGTCTCCGTGTCTGCGTGGGTTTACTCCAGGATTTCTCTGGTTTCCTCCCACAGGGGCCAAAAACATACAGGTTAGGTTAATTGGCATCAACTGGGGAGATATGAATGTGAAGTTGCGCTTTGTCCCTTCCTCCCAGGCCACAGTTGTAAATAAGAATGTGTTCTTAATCTGTCCTGCCTGGTTAAATAAAGTTTAACTTAATAATAATGACCCAACATTTTTTAAACATCTTTGTTGGGAAAGGAGAGATTTTTCCTCCCCTATTTTAAAGGAGAAAAACATGGGGCCCCAAAAAGCTAGAAATGGTCCTGACTACAATAATACATTGTTCCCTTCAATATTTACTATTGAGAAAATGGTTGAGTTTATTGTCCCCCAAACAATGAAAGGTAATATCCGTCCATGTCTGTAGTGGATGATCTTATCAAACTGCACTTTTGCAGTGAATTAAAAAATCATTTTATACTGGCTATTTAGCTTAAAATCAAAGCTTTATTTTATTTTATTTATTTATTTTAGATTTTTGAGGTTTTTTTCCCCACAGCTATGCTTTTATTTCTGTACTTGTCCTTTTAGACCTTAGTGCATCTTTTGATACTATTGATCATATTTTACTTGAAAGATGAGGAAACCTTGTTGGACTTAAATGAACTTCTTTGCAGTGGTTTAAATCATATTTATCTGATAGGTTTCACTATCTCCTAACAGTTCTGTGAGGAGACTTGGAGTCATTTTTGATCAAGATTTGTCCTTTAATTCACGTACTAGACTTGTTTCTAAGACTGCCTTTTATCATTTGCATAATATTGCCAAGATTAGGAACATTTTGTCTCAGAGTGATGCTGAGAAGCTAATCCACATTTTTGGTAGTTCTAGATTAGATTATTGTAATTCTTTATTATCAGGCTGTCTTAACATGTCTCTAAAAAGTCTTCAGTTGATCCAAAATGCTGCAGCTAGAGTTTTAACTGGTACTGGAAAGAGAGATCCTATTTCTTCAGTTCTGGCCTCTCTTCATTGGCTTCCCATAGAATTTAGAATTAAGTTTAAAATCCTTCTCATCACTTACAAAGCTCTAAATGATCAGGCTCCTTGTTATTTAAAAGACCTGATAGTACCTTATCATCGTAACAGTGCACTACGCTCCAAAAATGCAGGATTACTTGTAATACATAGAATCTGTAAAAGTACAATGGGAGGCTAAGCTTGCAGTTATCAGGAGCCTCTCCTAGGGAACCAGTTGGCAGTCTGGATTTGCGAGACAGACTCAATCTCTGTTTTTAGGAAGAGCATTAAAACTTTCCTTTTTGACAAAGCCTATAGTTAGGGTTGGATCATATGACCCTGAAATAGGGCTGTAACTAACGACTATTTTGGTAGTTGACTAATCTAACGACTATTGGTTCGATGAGTCATCTAATCACAATTATTTCTGTCATGTCCACTATCTCTGCTTCTTGTTGACACGGCGCCTGTTCAGAGCTCGAGTGCTTGTTTTACCTCACCTGTTTAGGCCTGCACACCTGAGAAAATCACCTTGCTCCCAGTCTCTAACATTTTATAAAAGTTTCCTATAGCCATCCA
Source organism: Pholidichthys leucotaenia (assembly GCA_020510985.1). Taxonomy (NCBI): domain Eukaryota; kingdom Metazoa; phylum Chordata; class Actinopteri; order Cichliformes; family Pholidichthyidae; genus Pholidichthys; species Pholidichthys leucotaenia. Next base: position 58,157,181 of record CM035843.1, on the reverse strand, counting down.
TCCATCCATCCATCTTCTACCGTTTTTCCAGAGGTCCGGGTCGCGGAGGCAACAGTTCAAGCAGAGAAGCCCAGACTTCCCTCTCCCCCGCCACCTGCTCCAGCTCTTCAGAGAGGATACCAAGGTGTTTCCAGACCAGCTGGGAGACATAGTCTCTCCACCAAGTCCTGGGTCTGCTCCGGGGTCTCCTCCCAATGGGACGTGCCCGAAACACCTCAAGTGGGAGGTGTCCAGGAGGCATCCTAATCAGATGCCCATACCACCTCAACTGACTCCTTTCAATGTGGAGGAGCAGCGGTTCTACTCTGAGCCTCTCCCGGATGACTGAGCTCCTCACCCTATCTCTGAGGGTGAGTCCAGCAATCCTACGGAGAAAGCTCATTTCAGCCGCTTGTATCAGTGATCTTGTTCTTTCGGTCATTACCCAAAGCTCGTGACCATAGGTGAGAGTAGGAACGTAGATTGACTGGTAAATCGACAGCTTTGCCTTAGAACTCAGCTTCTTCTTCACCACAACAGACTGGTACAACGACCACATCACTGCAGATGCTGCTCCGATCCGTCTGTCAATCTCTCGCTCCATTCTCCCCTCACTTGTGAATAAGACCCCAAGATACTTAAACTCCTCCACTTGGGGCAGGAGCCTGTCCCCAACCCAGAGAGGACAATCCACCTTTTTCCGGCTGAGGACGATGGACTCGGACTTGGAGGTGCTGATTCTCATCCCAGCTGCTTCACACTCAGCGGCAAACCGTCCCAGCAAGAGCTGTAGGTCATTGCTGGATGAAGCCAACAGGACAACATCATCTGCAAACAACAGAGATGAGATCCTGTGGTCACCAAGCATGACGCCCTCCATTCCCTGGCTGCGCCTAGAAATCCTGTTCATAAAAATTATGAACAGGATTGGTGACAAAGGGCAGCCCTGGCGGAGTCCAACTCTCACTGGGAATGAGTCCGATTGAGTGTTGGCAATACGAACCAAACTCTCACAACGGTCGTACAGAGACCGAATAGCTCATAACAACAAGCCCGATACCCCATACTCCCGAAGCACCCCCCACAAACAAACACGAGGGACGCGGTCAAATGCCTTCTCCAAGTCCACAAAACACATGTAAACTGGTTGGGCAAACTCCCATGAACCCTCGAGAATTCTCGAGAAGGTAAAGAGCTGGTCCGATGTGCCACGGCCAGGACGAAAACCACATTGCTCCTCCTGAATCCGAGGTTCGACCAACGGCCGGACTCTCGTCTCCAGTACTTTGGCATAGACCTTCCCAAGGAGGCTGAGGAGTGTGATCCCTCTAAAGTTGGAGCCCACCCTCCGGTCCCCTTTTTTGAAGAGAGGAACCACTATCCCAGTTTGCCATGCCAAAGGCACTGTCCCCATCCTCCACGCAATGTTGCAGAGGCGTGTCAACCATGACAGCCCTACAACATCCAAGGCCTTGAGGTACTCAGGGCGAATCTCGTCCACCCCCGGGGCCCGGCCACGAAAGGACAACAAGACGTTTCCTATAGCTAAATAAAATAATGATCCATCAATCATGAGTTTGAAGCTTGAGCAACACAATTGTCAGACATTACAAAACCATAATACAGTGGTGTGCAAAAGTGTTTGCCCCCTTCCTGATTTCTCTTTTTTTGTATGTTTGTCAAACTTAGATGTTTCAGATCATCAAACAAATTTAAATATTAGACAAAGAAAACCAAGTAAACACAAAATACAGTTTTTAATTGAAGGTGTTCATTATTAAGTGTAAAAAAAAATCCAAACCTACAAGGTCCTGTGTGAAAAAGTGATAGCCCTCCCTGCTAGACCATAAATTAACTGTGGTTTATCACATCTTTGGAAAGCAGAGTTCAATTTTCTAGCCATTTCTAAAGCTTTGGGACTCCAGCGAACCACAGTGAGAGCCATTATCCACATATGGCGAAAACATAAAATAGTGGTGAAACTTCCTAAGAGTGGCCGAACGACCAAAACTACCCCAAGAGCGCAGCGACGACTCATCCAAGAGGTCACAAAAGACCTCACAACAACATCCAAAGAACTGCAGGCCTCACTTGCCTCAGTTAAGGTCAGTGTTCATGACTCCACCATAAGAAAGAGACTAGGCAAAAATGGCCTACATGGTAGAGTCCCATGATGAAAACCACTGCTGAGCAAAAAGAATATAAAGGTTTGTCTCAGTTTTGCCAGAAAACATCTTGATGATCTCCAAGACTTTGGGGAAAATAGTCTGTGGACTGACAAGACAAAAGTTGAACTTTTTGGAAGGTGTGTGTCCCATTACATCCGGCATAAAAGTAACACAGCATTTCAGAAAAGCAACATTATACCAGCAGTAAAATATGGTGGTGGTAGTGTGATGGTCTGGAGCTGTTTTGCTGCTTCAGGACCTGGAAGACTTGCTGTGGTAAATGGAACCATGAATTCTGCTGTCTACCAAAAAATCCTGAAGGAGAATGTCCCGCCATCTGTTCATGACCTCAAGTTGAAGCACTCTTGGGTTCTGCAGCAGGACAATGTTCAAAAACACACCAGCAAGTCCACCTCTGAATGGCTTAACAAAAACAAAATGAGGACTTTGGAGAGGCCTAATCAAAGTCCTGACCTGAATCTCACTGAGATGCTGTGGCATGACCTTAAAAAGGTGGTTCATGCTCGAAAACCCTCCAATGTGGCTGAATTACAACAATTCTGCAAAGATGAGTGGGCCAAAATTCCTCCACATCACTGTAAAAGATTCATTGCCAGTTATCGCAAACACTTGATTGCAGTTGTTGCTGCTAAAGGTGGCCCAACCAATTATTAGGTTTAGGGGCAATTACTTTTTCACACAGGGCCATGTAGGTTTGGATTTTTTTTCCCTTAATAACAAACATGTTATGACCCGAGCGCCGGTCCTGTCCGCACTCGGGCTATGTATATTCGCTGCCGCCTTTGACAGCTGTGGGTTATATTCTGGCTTCACCGGGCTCTTATTGTGAAGGCGCTCGGTGGGGCTTCCGGCTGTCAAAGACAGTCAGCTGTTTGTCATTACTGCTCGTTAGCGCTCACCCTTATTAGGTGGGTGCTGATGGCAGTCAAGTTGCGGGAGTATCGTCGTATGTTCATTTTACCCTTGTCAAGTCATGGTCAATCTGGGTCGGTGCTCTAACCTCATCAGACCTTCATGTCAGGTTCGTTTGTATTCTTGTCATGTCATAGTTTAGCTCGTAGTGGCTGGAGTTAGCCCTACGAGCCCCTGTACCTCGTAGTGTGTGTTTTTGCCCTTAGCGGATTACAGTCTTGTGTCACGTATTGTCTTGTTAATAAACATCATTGCAAAACTCTCTGGTGACTCTTGGTGTCTTATGGTGATCCGCGAGGATCGCCGCATGACAGTATACTCCCGCCAGACGTCTAAACGGAGACGAAACACGAAACGCCTTTTTCACTGTGAGTTTTTGCTTTTTTTTGACGTTTGTTCTTTTCCTGTCTGGGTACGGTGTGCTGGAGGAATGTCGTCGCAGAGGGGCCGCGCTCGGAGTCCGAGCCACGAGCTGGTGGACGTCCTGGAATACGTGGATGAAACACTCATCTCTGCTTCCCTCCTCAACTATGACAGCGATGTACGCTGGTACCTGGACTGCACTGAGGATGTGCTTAATCATCTTTCTCCCCGCTACGCTGACCACCCTGAAGTCAGCGTGAGGAGGGATGACATCGCCGCACAGCACGAGATACTCCGTATGGTGGAGGAGGACTACGGCAGGAAGCAGCGGAGGAGGCATCCTCGCTCCCCGTGCTGGGATCCCGCTACTGCCCTTGACCCGGTCCAGGAGTTCGCGCCATCTGGGGGCCGACAACGACGTCGGCGCCGCGGCCCAGGCAATCCTCAGCAGAATCCCCGGCTGGACCTGCTGCCGGCAAAGCCCGTCAGCGAACCTCTGAGAGCGGCTCCACCTTGTCCTTCCAGGGGGCCCTCTGTCTCCATCCAGCGGGGAGAAGGAGGAACAACGTCCCCTACAGCAGGCACCATCTCTCCTCCGGGAGAAAGGCAAGTGCAAGTTAATTTATTACACCATAATTGTAACCTGCCTTGTCCGACTCCTGGGGGCGGAGTTTGGGGTTCGCAGCCCCCCGTGCTCCCTCCACCTGCTGTAGTGATAATAACTAAACCTGCTGCCTCTGTGTCTCCCCCGTTGAGCGGTCCGCGACGCCAGGCCTACGTCGTCGGATGAGGAGGGGGCCTGCAGTGCTGGAAAGCCTGGATCCGGCCCTGCAGCCACGTCGTGGACGGAGGAGAAAAGCGGACTGCGGCCCAGAGCCTGAGCCAACGATGAAGCGTCCCCGGGTCTCCTCGCCGGAATGGTCTGAGCCACCGGGTTGAGTGTCCCCACCCCCACGCCATACAGGTCATCGGCGTGGACATCAGCGCGGGAGGAACCTCAGGCTGCAGATGTCATCTTGCCAGCTGCGGAGCCTGACACAGCTGAGTTGGAGCCTGCTGACGAGAGTCGCCGCCCTGAACCTGGATCGTCGGAGTCCTGGGTGGCAACAGATCCTGAGTGCAGGCAAGTGCTCCCTTTTGTGTCTCTGTCCCCTGTTTTGGAGCATTTGTGCCTGCCTCTCGGGGAGGCGAGTGAGGAGCAGCTGCCTGCTGCGCCCGAGCTCGTCTCGCTGGGTTCTGTTGCTACCGGCGATATTGATCCCGGTTTTCTTGTTTTTTGTGAGCCTTGTTGCAGTGTCGCCGGCATGGAGCCAGTCAGAGTCACTGATTTGGAGGTTCCAGGTTCAGGGGTGGAGATCGTCAGCGGAACTGCACCGACCCAGTCGGGATCCGTTGTGGAGGCTGCTGTGGCCCAATCGGGGTCCGACGTGGGTGCGCCAGAGGCCCAGTCGGGGTCCACCGCAGGTGCGGTTCTGGCCCAATCGGGGCCCGACGTGAGTGCGCCCGAGGCCCAATCGGGGTCCATCGCAGGAGCTGCTTTGGCCCAATCGGGGTCCGATGTGGGTGCGCCAGAGGTCCAATCGGGGTCCACCGCAGGTGCGGTTCTGGCCCAATCGGGGCCCGACGTGAGTGCGCTAGAGGCCCAATCGGGGTCCATCGAGGGAGCTGCTTTGGCCCAATCGGGGTCCGACGTGGGTGCAGCTGGGACTCAGTCGGGGTCCAGCGGAGGTGCAGCGCCGGTGTGGTCCGCGGACGGTGGAGGAGCTGCAGACCCTTCGCCGTCGGATGGAGTACGGGCTCATCCTTGCCTTCTAGTCCCTCTACAAAGTTATTGCCCCTGCGCATCATCGCCGGGGGCCGTGGGGGTCCCTTCTCGCTCGCCCCGGCTCTCCCAAGTTTTGCCCTCGCCAGGGAGGCCGCCGCAGGCTGTTTTCCCCCGGCACTGGTGGCTGAGGGACGCGGGTCGGCCGCCTGAGGAACTGCTTCGCCGGTTTGGCGCCTCGGGTCGGCCACCCGACATGTTACGTGTTCTTCTGGGCGACCTGGTTCGGCCTCCGGGGGAGGGGACTTTCCGGGCCTGGGACTTTGACAAGCCGCCCGGTCATGTTCCGCCTCCCATGACCACCCGCCGGCTGTTGGACGCGGGGAGACCGCTCGAACTGTTCCTGGGGCGCTGGGTCTCCGCCGTTCGACATGAACTGTTGGGGGGGTAGAGGTCACCTTTTTGGTGGGGGTTGATCCAGTAATTGTTCTGTTTTTTTGCTATCCTGTGTGTTCTGTGTAATGGTCATTTGGGTGTCTGTGGGTATTTGTGATTATGTCCTGCAGTTGCCTTATTTTGTTTTGTGTGCAGTTAGGTTTGACCCAGTAATTGTTCTGTTTTTCTGTATTTGGTTATTTGAAAATTCACATAAGAATTCACACAGGTGGGGAGCTGTTTTCTTGTGAGACATGTGGGCAAGGATTTAATTTTCTCTTGCTGTCCTGTGCTGTTTTCTGTAACCGTTATTTGGGGATCCTTGGCAATTTGTGTTTTATGTCCTACAGTTGCCTTATTTTCCTCTGTGTGTATTTAATCTGATTTGAGTATTTGGTAATTTTTGTGATTGTGCTGTGTTTAGGTTTTTTTTTTTTGCCTTGTCTGGTCTGGATATTGTCTTTTTCCTGTACTGATTCTGTGTTTGTTTTTTTTCTCCCTCCGGACCTACCCCCATCCGCCCTCCCTGGAGGGGGTGGGGGGCAGGGTGGTCTATGGGCGTTCTGGAAGCCCGTCCTCGGAGGGAGAGTACTGTTACGACCCGAGCGCCGGTCCTGTCCGCGCTTGGGCTATGTATATTCGCTGCCGCCTTTGACAGCTGTGGGTTATATTCTGGCTTCACTGGGCTCTTATTGTGAAGGCGCTCGGTGGGGCTTCCGGCTGTCAAAGACGGTCAGCTGTTTGTCATTACTGCTCGTTAGCACTTGCCCTTATTAGGTAGGTGCTGACGACAGTCAAGTTGCGGGAGTATCGTCGTATGTTCATTTTACCCTTGTCAAGTCATGGTCAAGCTGGGTCGGCGCTCTAACCTCGTCAGACCTTCATGTCAGGTTTGTTTGTATTCTTGTCATGTCATAGTTTAGCTCGTAGTGGCTGGGGTTAGCCCTATGAGGCCCTGTACCTCGTAGCGTCTGTTTTTGCCCTTTGCGGCTCACAGTCTTGCGTCACGTATTGTCTTGTTAATAAACATCATTGCAAAACTCTCTGGTGACTCTTGGCGTCTTATGGTGATCCGCGAGGATCACCGCATGACAAAACAGCTTCATTTAAAAACTGCATTTTGTGTTTACTTGTGTTATCTTTGTCTAATATTTAAATTTGTTTGATGATCTGAAACATTTAAGTGTGACAAACATACAAAAAAAGAGAAATCAGGAAGGGAGCAAACACTTTTTCACACCACTGTATCAAGTGCATCAGGAAAGTATTCAGTGCTTCAGTTTTTCCACATTTTATTATGTTACAGCCTTATTCTAAAATTGATTTTTTTTTTTTTACCTCAAAATTCTACACACAATACCCCATAATGATACCATGAAAAAAGTTTTTTTGAGATTTTTGCAAATTTATTAAAAATAAAAAACTAAGAAATCATATGTGCATAAGTATTCACAGCCTTTGCCATGAAGCTCAGAACTGAGCTTAGGTGCATCCTGTTTCCACTGATCATCCTTGATATGTTTCTACAATTTAATAGATTTGATTTTGATTTTTTGATTTCTGATTTTGTATACTTTATTGATCCCCAGAGGGGAAATTGAGGGCATCCACCTGGATGGATGAAGCAGCCACAGTACGGCGCTATCCCTTTACCATTCACACACACACACACTCACACCTAGGGCTACTTTAGAGTCTCCAATTAACCTAACCTGCATGTTTTTGGCCTGTGGGAGGAAACCGGAGAAATCCTGGAGTAAACCTACGCAGATACGGAGAGAACATGCAAACTCCACACAGATCACTGTTGGTCAGGGGCTGGGATCGAACCAGGGATCCCATGGCCAAGGGTGAGTTTCTGTGCTGCTGCAGCGCTAACCACTGCGCTACCGCACCGCCTATTGGAATCCACCTGTGGTAAATTCAGCTGACTGGACATGATTTGGAAACAGGTGTGTGCCTGTCCAAACACACTGTCAACTGTGTGCGGTCCCACAGTTGACAGTGGATGTCAGAGCACAAACCAAGCATGAAGTCAAAGGATTTGTCTGTAGACCTCTGAGACAGGATTGTCTCGAGGCACAAATCTGGGGAAGGATACAGAAAAATTTCTGTTGCTTTGAAGGTCCCAATGAGCACAGTGGTTTCCATCATCCATAAATGGAAGAAGTTCTGAACCACCAGGACTCTTCCTAGAACTGGCCAGCTGTCTAAACTGAGCAATCGGGGGAGAAGGGCCTTAGTCAGGGAGGTGACCAAGAACCCGATGGTCACTCTGTTAGAGCTCCAGCGTTCCTCTGTGGAGAGAGGAGAATCTTCCAGAAGGGCAACCATCTCTGCAGCAATCCACCAATCAGGCCTGTATGGTAAAGTGGCCAGACAGAAGCCACTCCTTAGTAAAAAGCACACCTGGAGTTTGCTGCCTGGAGTTTGCCTAAAGGCACCTGAAAGACTCAGACCATGAGAAACAAAATTCTTTGGTCTGATGAGACAAAGATTGAACTCTTTGGCATGAATGCCAGGTGTTATGTTTGGAGGAAACCAGGCACTGCTCATCACCAGGCCAATACCATCCCTACAGTGACGTATGGTGGTGGCAGCATCATGCTGTGGGGATGTTTTTCAGTAGCAAGAACTGGGAGACTAATCAGGATTGAGGGAAAGATGAATGCAGCAATATACAGAGACATCCTGGATGAAAACCTGCTCCAGAGCACTCTTGACCTCAGACGGGGGTGATGGCTCATCTTTCAGCAGGATAACAACCCTAAGCACACAGCCAAGACATCAAAGGAGTGGCTTCAGGACAACTCTGTGAATGTCCTTGAGTGGTCCAGCCAGAGCCCAGACTTGAATCCAATTGAACATCTCTGGAGAGATCTGAAAATGGCCGTGCACAGATTCTTCCCATCCAACCTGATGGAGCTTGAGAGGTGCTCCAAAGATAGGTGTGCCAAGCTTGTGGCATCATATTCAAAAAGACTTGAGGCTGTAATTGCTGCCAAAGGTGCATCAACAAAGTATTGAGCAAAGGCTGTGAATACTTATGTACATGTGATTTCTTAGTTTTTTATTTTTAATAACTTTGCAAAAATCTCCCAAAAACTTTTTTCATGTTGTCATTATGGGGTATTGTGTGTAGAATTTTGAGGAAAAAAAATAATTTAATCCATTTTGGAATAAGGCTGTAACATAAAATGTGGAAAAAGTGAAGCACTGTGAATACTTTCCTGATGCACTGTATTTAACTCATAATGCTCAAGCAAGAAAGTAGCAATTTTTCATGTTTTAGAATCTGATTTTTTTTTTTTTCCTGGAAAAGGGTCCACAGGCAACTATCGAATTAGTTGTCAATTTTCTGATGATCGTGTTATGTCTATATATGGAGCCAAGGATGAGGCCAGGTGTCAAACTGAACACAGGTTTATTAGGGAGGCACTATACAGTATAGGCACAACCGTCAGGCAGAAGAGGTGGCCAAGAGACCGCCCCTCCTGCTCACTGCCCTCTTATAGCCACAGGTGGTGGTGGAACCGGAAGGCGGAACCGCCACCCGTACCTCACAAATAAGAGCCTAAACTATACACAACATTCGGCCCCCCTTCAAAAAGTCCAAAACACACATACACTATTTAGACCCACCACAATTTAGGACCCGAATCACGCACTAAAATGATGAAAACAATATATCACAAGTAGCCTAACACATTCACACCAAAACAACTAAAACTAGGGGGGGGGCGGGTGGACTGCTCTCCTACCCCTACACGGCCAGGCGGATTATTCTGCCGCAGGTACTAAATAAGAAGGAGTCCATTCATAAACTAAAGTAACTGCCATGTTCCTAAACTAAAATAAAATACACAAAATAATCCCAAACTACATACACAATAATACAACAAACACATGCACAATAATTAAACTATATACACACGGCTGAAGGATAAATAAGCCCGTGGCCGCCCCCCGGACCATCCTTTCATCAGTCCGCCCTGGGAAGCGGTCTGCCTCCCGGGCCGCAGCAAGTTGCCTCGGCACCAGTGCGCCTCCTCTTCTTCACCATCGGATGTTTCACCCGTCCAGGCCCACAACTCACAGTCTCCTCTCGGGCACGCCGCAGCTCGCTCAAGTGGCCCCACGAACCGTCTGACAGCTGGGGAGAAGCGTCTTCCCGTCTGGTCACAACACACAGCCATCCCTAGTGCTCCTCCACCTGCCATTTGGTCCTGAACTGCTGTGATTTCATCCCCCCCCCCCCCCCCGAGCCTGAATCCAGTCTGCGGCTCCCAGAGCGGTTTTGTTCGGATCACAGTGCTTTTGCTTGGCAAGTCGTTCTACCGTGCTAGCCGGTCCTGGCCCGACCTCTTTTAATTTCGCCGCTGCCATCGCCGTTGTAATCCCTTGTTCACCGGTACCTTCCAGCCAAAATCCGGGAACAGATGAAGCCAGCCACTCGGCGCCACCCGCCGTCACAGGCATCCCTCTGTGCTGCCCAGTTCTCTCGTCCAGGGCTACTTGGGTTCTGGCACAAGAACCCTCCTGTGATGGCCCTGGCTGATATTGGTCTTGCTCACTCTCCAGGGTTCCAGAGAGTTCCTCATCCCACACTGCGCCGTCTACCACGCCCAGGATCGAACGGTCCCATGTCTCCGCCAGTTCGCGCCAAGCCGTCAGTTCCAACATTCCCACCATGGTCAGCCGTCCTTCTCCACAACCACAAAGTAGCGCTGGGTCCTTCTCAATTCTGACATGCGGGGAAAAACATCACATGGTTGTCCAATCTGGCACAGAGTCCATTGCTCCCACGTCAAACCACAACAATACTTCCATCCCGTCCAACTCCATCATACAGTATGCGTGACCATTGGTGTTCGGAGACACAGCATGAACAACCGTGAGGGCGCAAGAGTCCTCCTTGTGCCACAGACCTCCTCCCTTGGATCTGTGGCATCCCCTGGTGACATGAAGCAAGCGGCCACACATGCCACAGCGCTCTGCTCTTGCTGAACAATCTCCGTCTCTGAAACGGTGCTTTGTGGACCCACAGCCCTCACCTTTGGGCTTTCCCAGGGTGTACATCACATTCTCAGCGCTAGTGCCATCCTCCATGCTTTCCACGCTGATTGGGCCCACTGCATGCGCGGTCGGTGGTGATCCCAAATGTCAGTGTGATAAGCACTCACTCAGCTCCCATAGCAGTTTATCCGCAGTTTCCAGCTGTTGAGCTAACTCGATGGCTGTGAGCAGCATCAGTTTGCCCAAAAACATAAGCAGCCTTGACCCTATCGCAGCACTGTTGGTATACTCCGCCAACTGGTCGCAAATCATCCCCTTCTCCAATAGTCCAAGCTGGCACCAGCTGACCAACACCTACAAGTCTGTCACAAACTGCTGAATAGACTCGCCTACCACTGGCGGCGCTGTTGAAACAGAATCTTGCAAACCATGACATTTTCCAGGGCGCGAAAATAGCACGCCATTAGGTCAACCACTGCAGCCAAGCAGTCACTACAGTCACTCAGTGTGCTCAGAACACATTGTTTCTCCATTCCAGGATTGTGCACCAACAACCCACGTGCCCACAACTTCTCCAGCTTCCCAAGGTCCATTGCCACCATGTACGTCTGGAAAACGGCACACCACCTCGGCCAGGGGACCGGTGGCTTGCCGGAGAGCTCCAAAAACAGCCGAATTACAAAACCACACCCTTCCGTACCTTGTTTTAATCCACTTTTATCGTCATTACCAAATGTTATGTCTATATATGGAGCCAAGGACGAGGCCAGGTGTCGACCTGAACACAGGTTTATTAGGGAGGCACTACACAGTTTAGGCACAACCGTCAGGCAGAAGAGGTGGCCGAGAGACCGCCCCTCTTGCCCACTGCCCTCTTATAGACATTGGTGGTGGCTCCGCCTTCTGGCTCCACCACCACCCGTACCTCACAAATAAGAGCCTAAACTATACACAACAGATTGACTAGTGGATTAGTCGACTAATCATTGCAGCACTACCTTAAATCCTCCCTTAGGCTGCTAATAGGTTTAGGCAGCTGGGGGATCTCCCATAATGCACTGGGCTTCACTCCTTTCTTCACTCTCAATGTAATATTTTTGCTGGTCATTAACATCTGTTTGTTCTCTATCATAGAATGAGTCCCCGTCATGCTGTTTGCTCTCTACACGTCTGTTCTTTTCTTCTTCTTCTTCTCTATCCCCTCATCCCCCAGCCAGTCAGCAGATGACTGCCCCTCTCTGAACTGGATACACTGATATAGATTCAAAATTCCAAAGAGCTTGTAAAAATTAATTTTTTGGGCAGTTAGCAGAATCTTTTCAGTTAACCAACCAATAATCACAGAAGAAATATTATTTCTCAGCTTAACTTTTATTGAACCACACAGGTAGTCAGTGTACACAGCTGCGGATCCTCCCAGCTCCCTCTCCTGGAAAGGACCCTGAACAAAGAACCACACAGCTATAAAAAGGCTTCCAGTTAGTGGGTGTTTCCCAGTAACTTTCCAACAATACATGTCCATTGTCCAAACTGCCCTCTTGGCGTTCAGATGGCTTTTTATGGCCTCTATCCTGTTGTTTCCTGTCTCTCACCATGCCCATATATGGAAACAGGAACAGAGATTTTCCTGTGGAGTTTGTGTATGTGCATGTATGTGTGTGCATGTGTGTGTTGTATGTGTGTAAGTAACTGATGTGTATGTGTGAATGGTGTATGTGTGGATTTGACTTTTATGTCTGTGTGTGTGGGTGTATGTGTGGATCTAAGAGATATGTGTATGCAAGCACTTTGTGTAAAATGTAATTAACTAATCTTCACTGTTTATTTATTATAACAAGGTACACTATACTATAGTAGACTTTTAATAATCATAAACTAATTTTGTAACCTAGATATGTATGTGTGTTCATGCACTTGCTTTTTTAAGGTTATATACATTTAGATTTTTTTTCCCTTTGAGTGCACAACTTCGATTTTATTCCAGTATAAGTTATTCTGTTACTGTATTTGAACACTTCATTTTCGTCTTCAATTGTCATGTCCTGGTGAGTGCTCACCCCCACCATCCTGTTTCCTCTGCTCCTCTAATCATTTCATCTGATGCACCTGCTGATTCTACTGACTCTACAGAAACTCGTAGCTTAAAACAGAAGACTCATCAATTAGAAAGAAAATGGTGCTCCACTAATTTAGATGAAATCTATTTAGTTTGGAGAAATCATCTTTTAATTTATAAAAAAATCTCTTAGAAAAGCTAGAACGAGTTATTATTCTGCATTAATAGAAGAGAACAAGAATAATCCCAGGTTTCTTTTCAGTACTGTAGCCAGGTTGACAAAGAGTCAGGACTCTGTCAGTCCTAGCAATCCCTTAGAGCTTACTAGTCAGGACTTTATGAACTTTTTCATTAATAAAATTTCATCCATCAGAGATAAAATCAATCAAATTCTTCCCACCGTTAACCTAAATACAGTAACTACTACAACTCCTTCAACTGATATCTGTCTTGATGAGTTTACGCCAATTGACCTTTTAGAGTTAGACAAAATAGTTTCCTCATCCAAGCCTTCAACTTGTCTTTTAGACCCTATTCCTACCAGGTTATTTAAAGAAGTCTTCCCACTTATTGGTAGCTTTATTCTTCATATAATCAATTCTTCATTAACTTTAGGCCATGTACCGCAGGCTTTTAAAATGGCTGTAATTAAACCCTTACTCAAAAAGCCAACACTAGATCCAGGAGCTTTAGCTAACTATAGATCAATCTCTAATCTCCCTTTCATTTCAAAAATCTTAGAAAGAGTTGTTGCTACGCAATTATTTGACCACCTGCATGGAAATGGTTTACTTGAAGAGTTTCAATCTGGGTTTAGAATCCATCATAGTACTGAAACAGCCTTAGCGAAGGTCACTAACGACCTCCTCATCGCATCTGATAATGGACTTGTTTCTGTTCTTGTCCTTTTAGACCTTAGTGCAGTTTTTGATACTATTGATCATAATATTCTACTTGATAGATTAGAACACTATGTTGGACTTAATGGAACTTAAGTAAGTACATGAGTGTACTTACTGATCATTTGGGCCACACGCCTGCTCTGGTGCCCCCCCCCACCCCCATCTGCTCCTCCGACTTCTTCTACCATCCGCCAAACTCTTTCCATCCCCACTCCTGCCCCGTACGCGGGGGAGGTGGGGGGATGTAAGGATTTCCTTTGTCACATTTAGCTTTATTTTGAGCAGGTGAGGGGGGAGTTCCTGGATGACATTTCTAAAATTTACCAATTCACCCTCCTGCTTCAGGGCCGAGCTCTTATTTGGGCTTGATCTGTAATCGATAGCCAGAGGGACACGCCACCTATGTTTGACCAATTTATGTCAGATTTTTCCTGCACGTTCGACTGTACCAAGAGTGAAGGGAATATCATGAGTCGCCTGTTGTCGCTCCGCCAGGGCAGCCAGTCAGTGGCCGACTTCTCGGTGGAGTTCCGAGTCAAAGCAGCGGAATCAGGGTGGAAAGAGGTTGCTCTATGCAGCATGTTCCGCCACGGTTTAAATCCTCGCCTCCGCGATGACCTGGCGGTTCATGCCATTCCCGCCACCTTGGATAGTCTCATTGATCAAGCAGTCGAGTTAGATAACCGGTACTGCGAGTGCGCTAGGGAGCGCAGCACCTCCTCTCGCCCGTTCGCCACACGCGCATCCTAGGCAGCTGCTGACCTAGGTGAGTCCAAGCCCACCGCCAAAGCCATGGAGCTCAGCTCTGCTCACCTTCCGTGGGCAGAGGTTGAGCACCGGTGGTGTATCGGGGCATGTGCCTACTGTGGTTCGTTGAAGCACAAGCAGGACACGTGTAACCTGTGGCCAAAAGATGCGGCCCGTCAGTAGCCGCGGGGGGGGGGGGGGGGGGTCTGGCAGGCAAGACTCATTCTCATCACCCCGGTAATTTTTCTATTTCAGCCCTGGTTCAGTTGCTGGGGGTCGAGAGGAGAGTTTCTGCCCTCACTGATTCCGAGGCAGAGGGTAATTTTATCTCCTCTCAACTTGTGCAGGAGATGAGGATTCCGACAGTTAAATTGTCGGTTCCTTGCCCTGTGCGTACCCTCTCTGGCCAGACGGTGGAGTCCGTTACTCATTGCACAGCGCAGCAATCCATCCTTCTGTCCGGTAACCATCGGGAGAGGCTTACTTTTTATGTGTTTCCACATGCGGTGGTTCTACGGAATCCGTGGCTCCGGAGGCATAATCCTATTCTCAGTTGGGCACAAAATACCATCACCTCCTGGAGCCCTAATTGTTTGGCGACATGTCTAAGTTCGGCCGAGTGTTCGCCGTCCCTCCCCGTCTCCTCCTCGTCTCCTCCCCATCTCCTCCCCGTCTCCTCCCCTCAGGTCGAGACGCCGGACCTCAGCCTCGTGCTCGAGGATTTTCACAACCTCAGGGAGGTCTTTAGCAAGTCATGAGTGTTAGCGCTTCCTCCGCATCGCTTGTATGATTGTGCCATCGACCTCCTCCTGGGTGTGAAGTTGCCATTGAGCAAGCTCTATAATATCTCCAGACCTGAGAGGGAGGCGATGGAGAGGTACATTAAGGACTCTCTGAACGATGGCCTCATTCGGCCATCCTCGCTTCCCCTTGGGGCAGGGTTTTTCTTTGTGGGAAAGAAGGACGGGTCTTTGCGTCCGTGCATTAACTACCGTGAGCTTAATTCTATCACAGTGAAAGATAAATATCTTCTGCCCCTGATGAACTCCGCATTTGAGCTCCTGCAGCACTCGCGCATATTCTCTAAACTTGACCTACGCAACGCTTACCATCTTGTTAGAATACGCGAGAGAGACGAATGGAAAACAGCGTTTAAGACACACCTTGGGCAATTTGAATACCTAGTTAAGCCCTTTGGTTTAACTAATGCCCCTGCTGTTTTCCAACGTCTCATCAATAACGTCCTCCACGACATGATAAATTGGTTTGTTTTCATCTATTTAGATGACATCCTGATTTTTTCTCGCACGCCCGGGAACCATCAAACTCATGTTAGAGCCATGTTACAGCGGCTCTAAGAGAACCAACTGTTTGTCAAGGCAGAGAAGTGTGAATTTTCCACTAATTCTACTTCTTTCCTTGGCTTTATTGAAGCGGAGTGGGAGCTGAAAGCCAACCCAGCCAAGGTGAAGGCTGTGCTTGATTGGCCAACACCCCACTCCCGCAAGGAGCTGCAACGCTTCTTGGGGTTTGTGAATTTCTATCGCAGGTTCATTCGGAACGACAGTGGAAAAGCACAACCTTTAACCCAGCTGACCTCTGTTAAGGTACCATTTTTATGGACCAAGGCAGCTGAACAGGCCTTTGTGAAATTAAAGGGCCTGTTCGCCGACAAATCCATCTTGGTTCAGGTCGACCCACAGTTCCAATTTACCCTGGAGGTGGATGCTTCAGAAACAGGGGTGGGTGCGATCCTGTCCCAGCGCTCCGCCTCGGACTTGAAGCTCCGCTCGTGCGCGTATTTCTCTTGGCTGCTCACCCCAACCGAGAGAAATTACGACGTTGGGGATCGAGAGCTGTTGGCCACTAAATTTGCTTTTGAGGAATGGAGACATTGGCTGGGGGGAGCTGTCCATCCTGTAGTCGTGTGGACCGACCACAAGAACCTCGAGTATCTGCGGTCGGCCCACCAGCTGAATTCCAGGCAGGCTGATTGGGCCTTATTTTTCCAGCGTTTCAATTTCACTGTTACCTATAGGCCCAGCTCCTGTAATATTAAGCCTGACGCTCTCTCCAGACAGTTCAGCCAAGACCCGGCTGACCCCCCTTCCCGCTCCCAGCCCATTCCTCTGCCTTCCTGGGTCCTGGGAATCCTTACCTAGGAGATTGAGAAGAGAGTCCGCCAGGCCCAGTCCTCTGAGCCCGAACCAGGGGGTTGTTCCCCTAATCACCTTTACATCTCTGCCACCCTCCGCAGCGAAGTTATCCAGTGGGGGCACGCCGGACATTTCACCTGCCACCCTGGAGTGGTGCGCACTGAGGACATTGTTAGGCAAGCGTCATGGTGGCCCACGCTGTGCCGGGACATGCAGGAGTATGTGAAGGCCTGCCAAACTTGTGCCCGTAATAAATCCTCCTCCACCCCCCCACTGGTCTTCTTCACCCCTCCCCATCCCCAGCCAGCCCTGGTCCCACATAGCCATGGCTTTTGTCACTGGTCTTCCTCCTTCCCATGGTAACACCATCATCCTGACTATTTTGGACAGATTTTCCAAGGCCGTTCACCTGGTTCCTCTCCCCAAGCTGCCATCCGCCTCCAAGACGGCTGAGTTACTTTCCCATCACGTCATCAGACTGCATGGCATCCCTATGGACATTGTGTCTGACCGGAGCCCACAGTTCATCTCACGTGTCTGAAAATCATTCTGTCGCTGCCTTGGCACCACAGTCAGCCTCACCTCCAGTTATCACCCGCACAGCAATGGGCAGGCTGAGCGTGCCAACCAGTCCCTGGAGGCCGTCCTTTGTTGCGTGGCAGCCGATGACCCTGGATTGTGGAGCTCCCATCTGACTTGGGTGGAATACTCACTGAATTCTACAGTTTCTTCGGCCACGGGACGTTCTCCATTTGAAGCCTCTGTGGGCTACAACCCCCCCCCCCCCCCGCCATTATCCATGACGGAGAGAGTGGTTGTGGTTGAGTCCGTGGCGGCGCACTTTCGTCGTTGTCGCCGGGCCTGGAGGTCTCCTCCGTTCCACTGAGCACAATCGGCGCTATGCTGACCGCAAGAGGGTTCAGGTGCCGGACTACAAAGCTGGACAGCAGGTCTGGGTGTCTGTGGATCAGGTCCGCTGAAGGCTGAGGCTCGTAAGCTCGGCCCCCGATTCGTGGGCCCCTTCCCCATCACTAGCAACATGGGCGACTCTGCTGTCCGGCTCCAGCTCCCACCGGCGCTCCGCACGCATCCAACATTTCACATCTCCAAAGTCAAGTCTCTCTCCTCCAGCCCCCTCTGCCCCCACCCCCGAAGCTGCCTCCCCCTCCCCGGATCCTCGACGGCCATGTCACGCACACTGTTTGGGAGATCCTGGATGTCCAGCACTGGCGCCAGGGATTCCAATACTTGGTCCACTGAGAGGGTTACAATCCGGAGCACCGGTCATGGATCTCCAAGTCAACCTTCCATGACGAGGGTATAGTCCGGGCCTACCATTGAAGCCCACCCTGAGAAGCATGGTGGACCGCCAGGAGGCGTTCCTTGAGAGGGCAGAACTGTCATGTCCTACTGAGTGCTTTCCCCCACATCCTGTTTCCTCTGTTCGTCTAATCATCTCATCTGACGCACCTGCTGATTCTGCTGAGCCAGCGTTTATAAGGAAGCACTCTTCAATGATTCAACGCGGACTCGTTTGGGTATACTGCCTTGAGCAGAATAAGTCTAACGTGTAAGCTCTCTGTGTTTAGGAATTTACCTGACACGTTGTTCTCCTCCTCCTTCTTCAGGTTGCTGCCAACAGAGCGGTACGTCTCCAGGGGTTTGGTGCGCTCACCAGCCTGTTGCTCCTCCGCTGCAGTTTCTCCACTCCACCCGGTCAGACGAAGGTCACCATTTCCCCTCCCAGCAGTTCCAACCTGCTGCTCCATCTCCTTCACTGGGTTCTGAGCCGGTTGTTGTGTCTCTAATTAATAAGGAGTCAAGGTCGATTTGTTTGGGAGCGAGCCTCCAGGTCCAGCACCTTAGCTTGGAGCTGTTTGTTTTGGCTGGCAACCTCTGATCACATAGCTTCGAGCTCCTGCATCCGCGTTTCGAGGTCGCTGGTTGCTAGCTCATAGTTAGCCACACGAGGTTGAAGGTCGGCTTGAGTAGTTACTAATGACCAAAGGCTGATTTGGAAGGCATCGAATCGCTCATTGATAACACGTAGAATTGAGTCGGACATCTGCTGGCAAAGTTCTTTACACATTTCGTACGTTTTGTCCGGCAATTTGTCCGGGCTGGAGGGTGGATTAGCAGACCCATCTTTAGTATGAGCCGAGGCTCCAGTAACTTGAACGTCAGCAGATTTCGATTTGCTGGTCGCCTGTGGCTTTGGCATCTCACAAGCAGTTAATTTAAGCGTGGAGTAGACAAGGTTTATGCACCTGTATGTTGGTTTTTATACGGCATTATTGCTCTTTTAACAGAACTCGAAGAGGAGCGCAGCCAAAACACGTCCACCCCCTTCACATGCTCACTAGCGCCCCCAACGAAATAAAATCTGCCATTAAGTCATTTCCATCTGGTAAAGCAGCAGGACCTGATGGTTTTGGTTGTGAATTTTATAAAAAGTTTTGTGATATTCTTGCTCCTCTTCTACTTAGAATGACATACGAGTCAAAGGCAAACAAGGCCCTACCTAAAACATTAAATGAGGCCAACATCATATTAATCTTAAAGAAAGGGAAAGATGAGACGGACCCAGCTAGTTACAGACCCATTTCACTTCAGAATTTTGATAGGAAGGTAATTACTAAATTGCTGGCTATTCGGCTAAACAAATATCTTTCATCAGTTAACCATTTCCGATCAAACAGGGTTCATCCCGGGCAGATTTTCATTTTTTAATGTAAGACGACTTCTTAACACCATTTAATACTGATCACAGTAAAGTTAAAGGAGCAGCAATTTTTTCACTGGACGCACAAAAAGCTTTTGATCAGGTTGAGTGGACCTATATGTTAGAGTCATCAACGAGATTCGGTTCTGAATATTGTAGGCCTGAAGGTTAGAGGAGTTGAAGCCCTCATCAGTTTGTACGCGGACGACGTGATATTATATTTAGACAATCCAGAAAAATCAATTTCCCCCTCTCCTGGACCTGATTATTTCTTTTGGTCGACTGTCAGGCTACACTATAAACTGGTCCAAGAGTGAATTTATGCCTCTTTCAGATGTTTTTTCGCCAGGTTTTATGAAAAATGCGCCTTTTAGAATAGTTAATGATCATATTAAATACCTTGGCCTAATTATACCTAAAAATCCTAAATTGATATTTGAATTAAATTTTGGTGAGTTTATTGCAGACCTTAAGTGACACGTAGACAATTGGAAAATCCTACCTTTGTCTATGATTGGTCGAATAAACTCAATCAAGATGGTCTCTCTCTCTAGATTTCTTTATCTCTGTCAAAACCTTCCTATATTTCTCACATTGTGGAGAGTGTGAAATGAGGAGGCAAGGTTACAAGCAGACGAAGTTTATTACACTCGCTCATCAGTCATACACAAAAAGCATAAACAGCTAAGCACACCTTCTCCTTTTATATCCACAGCTCGTCTCACGTCTCCACGACACTTCACATCACAAGGCATGACATTTCACATCACAATACATTCACCCGTGACCCCCCACAGCTCCTTCTTCCTGCCAAACTCCCCATGATCTCCTTGCTATTGTCCACCTCTCTTTATTCTCTGCATCCTGACTGGGACGCTGTCTGCCGACTCACCCAAGGTCCCACACCACCACCCCCAGACAAAGTTTCAGTCCACATGCCTTTTGGGCTTCAGTCTCCTCCCATATCTGCTGTAACCGGGGTTTTTGTGCCGGCGGGGGGCTGCTGGAGGTGTGTCTGACTGCGGGTGGGCCGTGGCGAGGGGGGGGGAAACTCCGCTTTGCCCGTGTGGCTGTCCTGGTGAATCGTTTGCCTGGGGAGCTCTCCGTGGATGTCTTCCACGCCGAGGGGCCCGAGCCAGCAGCACTTGCTCGTCCGCCACCACAAAGGCGGGCTTAAGTCTGTCTATGCACATTTTCTCCCGACACCCTCCAAAATCTAACAAAAAAATGCTTGTCCCCTGTTTCCAGCACTCTGAACAGGCCATCATAGGGTGGGTGCAATGGGGAGCGATGGGCATTGTGCCTGACGAACACGAACCCCATGTTCTTCAAAGTTTTCGGCACGAAAGCGCGTGGAAAACAGTGATGGGCCGGGCCGGGCAGCGTGCCTGTGTCTGCACTCTGTTGCAAACGCTGAGACGGGCACTTGCCTGGCGCGGGATTATCTGGCAAAAATTCCCCCGGCAGGCGCAGTGGCTGAGAAAAAACAAGCTTTGCCGGGGAAGCCTCCAAATCCTCTTTTGGTGCGGAACGCAACCCCAATAAAACCCACAGCAACTGGTTTACCCAATTTGCATCCGTAAGCGAAACCCTGAGCGCCGCTTTCAGTGACCTATAAAAACGCTTGCATAACCCATTGGCCTGTGGGTTGTACGCGGTTGTGCGATGAATTGCGACACCCAGGCTGCGGGCCATCGTGGACCACAGGTTGGAAACAAACTGAGGGCCCCTATCGGACATGATGTCCGACGGGATTCCAAAACGCGCCACCCATGTTGTCAAAAAAGCGCGCGCCACGTCTGCGGACGTGGTTGCCGCCAGCGGGACTGCTTCTGGCCAGCGTGTCATGCGGTCCACCACTGTCAGGAGGTGCATGCACCCCTGCGACGGCGGGAGGGGGCCCAAGAGGTCCACATGAACGTGGTCGAATCTTTTAGCCGGTATACTAAACGGCTCCAAAGGAGCCTTCGTGTGTCTGTGTACTTTGGCTCGTTGGCACGCTACACAGGCTGCAGCCCACTCTTTCACTTGTTTGCGCAGGCCTGGCCACACAAATTTCGCTCCCACCATTTTGACTGACGCGCGCACTCCTGGGTGCGCCAGAGCGTGAACTGACTCGAACGCGCGGCGGCGCCACGCGACCGGGACCACCGGGCACGGGCGTCCCGTGGAGACGTCGCAGATTAGGGGGGGGCTGCCGTCTTGCAGTACTCTGCTCTCCAGCCTTAACCCTATTGGTCCAGACTGGAGCACGCACACGTCTGTATCACCAACCTGCTCTGCGGCCATGGCTGTATAATCTATCCCTACGCAGACCGGGGCCACTACCGCGCGCGAGAGGCAGTCCGCCACCACATTCAGTTTACCCGACACATGCTGAATATTGGTCGTAAACTCTGAGATCGCGGCCAGCTGCCTCTGCTGCTGACCCGACCAAGGTTCCGAAACCTTGGCCATTGCGAACGTCAGCGGCTTGTGGTCCACAAACGCAGTGAAGTTGCGCCCTTCCAGCCAGAACTGGAAGTGGCGTATGGCCAGGTGGAGAGCCAGCAACTCTCTGTCGAACGCGCTGTATTTGCACTCACTGTCGCGCAAAGCCCTGCTGAAAAAAGCGAGCGGCTGCCAAGAACCGGCGACACGTTGCTCCACGATGGCCCCTATGGCCACTTTCGAGGCGTCGGTTGTGAGCGCTATCCGGGCCACCGGGTCTGGGTGTGCCAACAGTGCGGCGTTTGCCAGGGCTGCTTTAACGTTAGAGAATGCCTGCTCTCGCTCCGGAGTCCATTCAACTCCCTTTGCGGGTTTCTGTCTCTTGAGCGCGGCAGACAATGGCTGCATGAGTTGAGCTGCGCGGGGGAGGAAACGGTTATAAAAGTTAACCATCCCCAATAATTCTTGCAGCGCCCTGACCGTCTGAGGCCGGGGAAAATTCGCTACAGCGTGCACCTTATCGGGCAAGGGTATCGCTCCCTCTCGTGAGACGCGGTGCCCCAGAAAATCAATCTGCGTCATGCCGAACTGGCACTTTGCCGGGTTGATTATTAACCCGTGCTCCTCCAACCTCTGGAAAACCGTCCTGAGGTGGGTTACGTGTTTGTCCTCAGATGCACTGGCTACCAGGATATCATCCAGGTAGACGAACACAAATGGGAGATTGCGCAGCACCGTGTCCATCATGCGCTGGAACGTCTGTGCCGCTCCTTTTAACCCGAATGGCATGCGCAGGAACTCGAACAAGCTGAACGGAGTTATTACCGCTGTTTTGGGTATGTCCTCTGCGCGCACTGGGACTTGGTGGTAACCGCGGACCAGGTCTATTTTAGAAAAAATGCGTGCTCCGGCGAGGTGAACGGAAAAATCCTGAATGTGGGGAATCGGGTAGCGGTCGTGTGCTGTGGCGTTATTCAACCTGCGGAAATCCCCGCACGGTCGCCACGACCCCTCAGCCTTAGGGACCATGTGTAGCGGGGATGCCCATGGGCTGTTCGAACGCCTGATGATGCCCAACCTTTCCAGGTTGGCAAACTCCTCACGCGCTATGGCCAGTTTAGCTGCATCCAAGCACCGAGGTCGTGCGAAAACGGGCGGCCCAGTGGTGGTTATAAAGTGCTCCACCCCGTGTTTAGCAATGGCCACCGAAAACGTTGGGACCGTGAGTGCTGGGAACTGAGTGAGCAGTGTGTGGAACTTACCGCCTGGAGCTGTGACATTGGCTTGTGTTACTGGCCTGGCCGCCCGAGCTGTACAGGGGAGAGAGTCAAAGGACAGTGCATTAACCAGGCGCCTGTTAGCAACGTCGACCAGTAAACCATGTGCACAAAGAAAATCAGCCCCCAGGATATGGTAATTCAGTGTTGCTATGACAAAAGTCCACTCGTATGTACGGCCGTGTAGAGATAAGATCAGTGTTCTTTCACCAAAGATCTTAATTTCCGAGCCGTTTGCTGCCAACAGCCCGGGGCCGCTAGGTCCTGCCAGCCGGTCGGCGTAGGTCGGCAGGATGATGCTCTTCTGGGCTCCGGTGTCCACGAGGAAACGCCTCCCTGAGCGCGCGTCTGTCATGTAGAGCAGCTTGTTCTCTTCACCGGCGGTCGCAGCTGCTACCGACTGCGGGCCTTGGCGTTTCCCGAGCGCTTGAACTGGCACGGTGGCGCACATCTGCATGCGTTCTCTCCGAAGCGGCGGTGGTAGAAACAGAGCGTGTCTCTCTGGCGCCCCTTGGCCCCCGCTGCCGCTACCGTCGGTGGCTCCTCGCCTCCTCTGGTTGTCTTGCTGGGGTCCGACGCAGCCGTGTTGACTGTGAGGGCTCTGGTGGTGAGGATGATCCGGTCTGCCTCCTGGGCTAGCGCATGGTAGTCACGCAGGGCCAGCGACGGCAAATTAGCCAGAACCGCTCTCACCTCTGATGGGAGATTCCGGAGGAAAAGGTAGGCAAACAGGAAATGTCCGTTGTCCGTGCCCATTAACGCCAACATCTTCTCCATCAGCTCGACAGCCGAACCATCTCCCAACTCGGAACGCCTCAGGAGCCTCTCTGCTCTCTCGCAGTCCGAGAGCATGTAGCGTCGGGTCAGCGCCGTCTTGAGAGCTTCATATCTGTTGTGGGCTGGTGGTTGGTCGAGCAGGCTCGCTACCTGTTGGGCTGTGCGAGCGTCCAGCGCTGCAACCACGTAGTAAAACTTAGTTTCATCTGCCGTTATTCCCCGGAGGGCGAACTGAGCCTCGGTGTGGTGGAACCAAGAGTGCGGGTTTTGCTGCCAGAAGTCCGGTAATTTGACTGAAACAGTGCACACATTGCTGGGGGTTCCCATCCGGGCCGACTCCAGGGTTCCTGCCTCGTGTTCCATCATACGTCCAGGGTCACCAGTGTGGAGAGTGTGAAATGAGGAGGAAAGGTTACGAGCAGACAAAGTTTATTACACTCTCTCATCAGTCATACACAAAAAGCATAAACAGCTAAGCACAGCTTCTCCTTTTATATCCACAGCTCGTCTCACATCTCCACAACACTTCACATCACAAGGCATGATATTTCACATCACAATACATTCACCCTTGACCCCCCACAGCTCCTTCTTCCTGCCAAACGCCCCATGATCTCCTTGCTATTGTCCACCTCTCTTTATTTTCTGCATCCTGACTGGGACGCCGTCTGCCGACTCACCCAAGGTCCCACAACATTAGCTTTTTTCAAGGAATTGGATACAATTATCTTATGTCTGGAACTATAAAAATCATCGGATTTCTAAATCCCACTTGCAAAAGGCTAAACTGGAAGGTGGGCTGGGCCTGCCATCGTTCAGGCATTACTACTGGGCCACCAATGTCAGGATCACTAATGTTTTGGTCACATGCTGCCGTGGATAATGTGGCATTTGAGTCCCCCTTGTGGTTGCACATGGAATCTGACTCTGTCACTAACTCTTCTTTGCCCGCCCTGCTGTTCAATAAATTGGATGACTTGAAAATTCTGAAATGTTTAAGCTTTACAATAAGAAATTTGGTTAAAATTTTAAATCAGGTACGGGCATTTTTGTGTTTACCAGAGACCTCAGCAGATACACCAATTTGCTATAACCATTCATTTTTACCCCCATGGTCAGATAAAACTTTCCACGTCTGGAGGGAGAGGGGTTTGGTATCCATCGGGGACTTGTATATTAAGGGGAGTTTAGCGTCATTTAGTTTGCTTAGAGAAAAATTTGGTCTTCCTCATTCACATTTTTTTCGATATTGTGGAGAGTGTAAATAACGGAAACAGATTTATGCAGCAGACGACTTTATTCACTCTCACATCAGTCATACACAGAAAAAGCATGTCTCAATACACCAGGGGCTCTCCTTTATATCAACTGCCCATCTCACATCTGCATGACATCTCGCATCACAATACATTCATCCCTTCTCCCCCAACTCCTTCTTCCTGCTACCTCACCATAATCTCCATCCCTATTGTCCTTCTCTGTTTACCCTCTGCATCCAGTCTGAGATGATTAACCCAGCCTCTACAATATCTACAAATCAGACTTTATGTTCAATCCATAGTTAATGAATCTGGTGCAGTTCTGGGAAAACATGTCTTCTTTGATCTTATTAAGAGCCCCCCTCGCTCCAGGCACCTAGTCTCTAAATTTGTGAATATGTTTGACAGTGTTTTTTTTAAATTAAATTAAATTAAATTAAATCACCCTTATTGTCATTCAGCTGTACAACCAATCATGTACAGCAGAACGAGATTGTGTTTTTACCTATCTACAGTGTAAATCACACACACCCCAAGTGCAGAATCGGAGGGCCGCTGCCATGCAAGGCGCCGCCACAGAGTTCCCTCCATTCCATTTATTGCTGAGCACCAAGCTGGATGGCAGGAAGTTCCACTTTTATATGGTCTTTGGCATGACCCGGCCGGGATTTGAACCCCTGCCTCCCGGGTGTGGGGCGGATGCTCTACCAACTGAGCCACCACTCCGGTTTTCACTGCCTCTTCCGAGACGATCAGGACAGCTTGGGAGGAGGAGTTGGGAATTGAATTGTCTGGAGGCATTTGGGACAGAAGTCTGTCAGCAGTTAAGGATTGCTCGGTCAACAGCAGACACCAGCTGATCCAATATAAAGTGTTTCACCACCTTCATTACTCAAAGCACCAACTGCATAAAATTTGTCCTTCTATTTCATCACTGTGTGACAGATGTCAAATGTCAGTGGGTACATTGTCCCATGCTTTTTGGTTCTTGTCCCTTGCTTTTTGACTTACGGTCTAGAGTGTTTGATTGATATTCTACGGCTTATCAAATCACTTCCCTTGGATGCAATTCTCGCTATCTTCGGCTGTTCCCAACTTACTCAACGCTTTTGCAAATCTATACAACAGTCATTGATGTTGGGCATGACTGTTGCCAAGAGACTTATTTTGAAGGAGTGGAAAGCCACTTCCTCTCCATCTTTTCGTCAATGGTTGATGGACATGATGAACGTTATACAGATGGAAAGACTCAGGTATATAAGAAACAACTCATTGCAAAAATTTTCTGATATTTGGGGTCCCTTTATCACTCACTTTGATAATTGCAAGGCCTAAAGGTTTGAGTTAAGCCAATGTTAATGAATGGGCACCTATGGCCACCTGGTGTCACAACAGTGCGACACTGGCAGATTTACTATATATACATGTAATCTGTATATGTGTATGCATACCTGTCAAGGCATACCTCATGCCTCCCTTATTGGGGGGGGGCTTTCACACCTGTACTGAGTACTTAAAAACTGTATTTATCGGCAGATGAAAGAAAACTGAAGCAAAAAAAACCAAACAAAAACCAAACAAACAACAACAATTGCAACATGAACTATTTCAAACATATTTATTCAAATGTACACTTATATGGACACAATTTTGAGCCATAACTTTTTGGTAATGTGAAAATAATAAGCCAAGTAGCACAAAAAAAATAAAAAAATAAATAATAAATAAAAGAATTTGGTCAAAAGTGGTCTGTATGCAAGCAAAAAAAAAAAAAAAAAAAAAAAAAATCAATTTCTGGAATGGGCATGTCCAGCAGCCTGGTCTGGGACATCTCCCCATCGAAAATTCTTGCAAGGATGACGAGACGCTTTTCGGTGTTCTTGTCGTTGCTCTCATCGACCATGATTGAGAAAGGCCCCTTCCTGCATGCTTCTATGACTTGTTCTGTGTAGGCAGGCGCCAGGCTCTCTTTGATGATCATGGTCGTTTTGGTTCTTTTGCAAGCAGTCCTGAGCGCTCTTGCTGTCAGGAAACAATGTTGACACCAAATCACTGAAGTGATCTGCCACCGATGGTGGTAGATTGTGCTCTGCCACAAAATGACAAAACATCACTTCTGCTAGTGATGCATTGGATTTGGAAGGCGTCGGTTCGCTCACTGGCTGAAAATGTTCATCCATCGAGTATGTATATATATATATACATATGTGTAATTTTTTTTTTTTTTTGTTACTGGTTTCAGTATGTGTCTGTTTATGTTTTTGTATGTTTGTGTGTTTATATATGAGCCTGTTAAAATGTGTAAATAAAATATAAAAAAAAAAAAAATAAGGAGTCAAGGTGACATTTTATAGTTTTATTAGAACACGAGCCAGGAACACAGGAGTCACTATCGCTATTCTGAGAGCCACAGCGAAGAGACAAGATCTCTCCCGCTACTGGCTTACAGTATATACCACAGGTGACGCCCCCCCCCCCCCCCCCGAGACAGGGCGTCACCCCTCTTTGCACTAGAGCACAGCCGTAATAATATATATATATAATATACTATAACTTCCCCCCACCCCCCAAAAAAATCACAAGCACATTAATTGGCCCCTTTTTATAATTTACACCTGACTCACACTCTAATACAGGGATGCATATAGGCCTATCCACTCACACCACACTGGCCCAGCGGAACACTCCGCTATGGAAACAACAGTCACTGAACACAAAAGGGCCACACACCAAAATAAATTAATCCCGAAATAAACAAGTACACACATTACAATCACAAAGTATACACAAAAATGAACAATGGCGGTACTCGACTCTACAGACCAGCATTTCCACCCCATAACATGGGCACCAAGACTCCAAGGCAGAATGAGGTTACAAAACACACACAACATATAGAGCATTTACCTTCTTTTCTTTTCACACACTCCCTTAACCAACTTTCACACTCAGGTGTTACTGCACCTCCCCACACACATACATTACACTCAGAACACCCCCACAGCTATGTGGCATTCCAAACATACAACGGTGGTCACATTTCTTACTTGGTTCACATCTTACATTTTCCTCTTTTTTTTTTTTTTTAATTATTAACCTTAGCAAACACACAGCAAAACACCCTATAAGCAGACACACCGTAAGCCCCAAGAAAAACACAGTCTCAACCCGGGTCTCCCGTAGGCTCCCCTCTGGAGTGTCTGTCCCGCGGCCCGCTCCCAGAGTGTCTCCGCCTCTTCTTAACTGGAGACGGGCTGCATTGGCGTTTCTTCCCTTCTAAACGCCGCAGCTCGTTCGGGTGCCGTCTCAACCCATTTGTCAGCTCCAGGTAACCGTCGTTGCCAGTTCGTACCACCCGCAGGCCACCCTGTCCATCTCTCTGCTCCCTTGACCTGCGCACACGTC
This sequence comes from Pholidichthys leucotaenia, assembly GCA_020510985.1. NCBI lineage: Eukaryota > Metazoa > Chordata > Actinopteri > Cichliformes > Pholidichthyidae > Pholidichthys > Pholidichthys leucotaenia. The sequence continues at coordinate 58,128,794 of CM035843.1, read as the reverse complement.
CTAGCCGAGACTCGACCCTAGGGCGCACACCATCGCCCACACCCAGGGGAGTACTCACTGGCTTCCTTCTTCTCCGGCGCCGCAAACCAGTACCCATATGGCTCTTCAGCATCCCGCTAGGCTTGCTCAAGCCTTGTCCCTTGTTTTCATTGTGGGCACGTCTAGGGTTCGTGCCATACGGTCTCGCCCCAATCATTTTCATTTCCTGCGTCGGAGCGGCAGTGACAGCACCCGGCTCAATGGGGTTACTCGGTCGGCCACCAGAGCTTCACTGCACCTGCTCTCTGGAACCATCTGCCTCCATGGGGGCTAAACCATGCCATTCGGGTCCCTCGTGCACGCGACCACAAACACTGGCACGGAGTTCTCGTCGTGTCGGCGTACTCCAGTGCTGGCGGTGGCCGTCTTCACCCAGACTGGGCCAGCCTAAGTCCCACTCTTCATCGCCTCTTCCCACATAAAATGGCCAGTCCCACAGTCCACCACCTGACCACTCCTCCACTTCTCCTCAGGCGATGGAGAACCCAAGCCCGTAAAACAAATCACAGCCCATCAAGCTGCAACCACTAAGGGCCACCATGAACTTGGCTGCACACATGGAGGCCGCTCTGTACCTCACCGACAGCCACACTGAGCCCACAATGTCCAGAGGGTTGTTGCCATACCTATAACAGGCAATGTTCGTTTTACTCATGGTGTAATGGGGAAAAAACTTCTTCACTGTTGCCAAATTCAGGATGAAGGCCACCGACCCCGTGTCCACCATCAATGGTATCGACATCCTGTCCAACAATATACGTCAGTCTGTGTTGATTGAGATGGTGTGGACCACTGTAGGTGTCTTCCTCACTGAAGCCCCCTTTTCAGGCCTATGTTCCTCCTTCTCAAAATTTCGGCAAACCCTGGCGAAGTGGTGGAACAATCTGCACCATCCACAACGCTTGCCCCTCGCTGCGCACTCCCTCACTTTGTAGCGGTGCCTGCTGGATCCGCAGCCATAGCATCTCGGTGTCCCCGGGGCAGACCTAATCTTCAAAATGGCCACGTATTCATCCTCGCTGCCATCGACCAGAACCAAAGGCCAGTGCCTTCCACTGCTTATCGTTCCTGAGTAGGGCCTCTGTGTCACTGAGATTCTTTGTTAGCTTTTCTGCTACCTCATGTTGTTGCGTTAGCTCCATGGACGCTAACAGCGTTAGCTCGCCAGCGTAGGTTAGCAGGCGGACCCTCGCGGAGGAATAGGCCACATGTTCCGCTAGCTGGTCATGGATCATCTCCTCCACCAAAACCCTGAACCTGCACTCACCCGCCAGCTGCCGGAGGTCCGCCACTAACTGTTGAACCGACTCTCCAGGCCACTGGCGCCACTGTCCCGAACTGGATGCGCCGCATTATGGTGTTTTCAGGGGTGCGAAAATAGCCCGCCATGAGCCTCACAACATCTCCGAATGAGTCACCTCCTCCTAGAGTGCTCAGGATCCTCTGGCCTTCCATACCGAGGTTGTGGACCAGAATAGCCCTCACTCGTAATTTGTCTAGGCCACTGAGGTCCAACGCCGTAAGATAGTTCTCAAAGGCCACATACCATCTGGCCCAAGGGACCAACGGCTCACCCGGAGCCTCCAAAAATGAATGAAATGCGGTAGCAGCCCTCTCCATTTCCGTATATCCTTGTCGCCAAGTGTTGTGTCTCTAATTAATGAAGAGTCGAGGTGACGTTTTATAGTTTTATTGGGCAGCACGGTGGTGCAGTGGTTAGCACTGTTGCCTTACAGTTAGAAGGTTCCAGGTTCGAATTCCCAGGCTGGCAGAGGTAGAAACCTTTCTGTGTGGAGTTTGGATGTTCTCCCCTGTGCTGTGTGGGTTTACTCTGGGGGCTCCGGTTTCCTCCCACAATCCAAAGACATGCATGTTAGGTTAATTGGTTGTTCTAAATTGTCCCTAGATATCTGTCTCCTATAGGCCCTTAGAAAAGAGGGTTAGTACTAGTGAAGCATTTTGAGCGGTCTTTGAGACTAGAAAAAGCGTTATATAAGTACATGTCCTTATCCTTAGAACACGAGCCAGGAACACAGGAGTCACTATCACTAGTCTGAGAGCCACAGCGAAGAGACAAGATGTTTCCTGCTACTGGCTTATATACCCCAGGTGACGCCACCCCTCAGAGGCAGGGCGTCACTCCTCTCTACACTAGAGCACCGCCGTAATAATATATATATGTATATAATATACTATCCAACACCGGTCTCTCTCTCTCTCTCTCTCCCACGTAAGTGGTATTATTTGGATTTCCCAATCCTCCTTCATTCCTCTTTCTAATCAGTCTCGCTTTTCTCTCTGCAGGTTTGCTGCTCCTCTGGCAAGTGACAGGTTTTTCCTAAAGATCGCTCTTTTGAAATTTAATAAACGGTCAAAAGTATTTTGTGTGTTTTTCTCTTGCACTCTGCATTTAGGCTGATTGTCCACTCAATATGACATCAACCACTGTACCTGGTTTGGAAAGAACCATGTAAAGATCCCACAGCAATAATGTGATAGAAATCCATATAGATATTAATAAGCAATAAGTAACACTATTAGGTTTTTTTTTCTTAAATCCCAGGCACTATGAATACAGAGTTGGACACAGTGCCCCCTGTGTAGTGTTGTTCTTAGAACTTATTATTGTCTGACACGGGTGGTGGCTCCACCTTTCCGGTTCCGCCGCCACCCGGAGTATAAGAGGGCTGTGTGGAAGAGGGACAGTCTCTTTGACCTCACCTCTACCTGACGAGAGCGTCTGCACTGTACAGTGAGTCAGTAATAAAGTTGCATTCTGTTGTACCTCCAGCCTCATTATTGATTCTCAGTTTAGGACATAACACCCTGGTGGACAGATGGGTTCTTATAATTTACTTATTATCCACCTTATTCCTGGGGGTGCCGCTGTAGGAACGATTATGGGCGGAGCTTCAGGTTTTGGCTGACCTTGTGTTAAATCAGTCAGTAAGAGTGCAGTAGCAGGGACATTTAAAATAGCATTTTTAAAAGTTTTTCAAATTCATTTTACTGTATAGTCCACATACGTGTTTTGCACTCAAGTGGCAGCTAATTTCAGCGCTTGTAGTTTTTGTATTTTTGAATGTTTTTGCATAGTTCTGGTACTTGCTGCTGTTCGTGGTGTGAGGCTCCTCACAGATAAGCATAGCTAAATCTGTGGCTTCAACAGCAATGAGTAGATCATGCATTGAAACTAAAGGATTGTTCGTGTGATCGGTGGTGCAGACACAGGAGCACCAGGTATGTTTTCACTTGTATGAATGTCACAGATCTGACCTTTTACCCCGAATTTAAAACACCCAAGCACGGTGTTGTGGTTCTTTGTGGCTCTGACTAGACTCTACGTCTGCTCTGAGGTAAATTTGATTATGTTCAACATATTTTAACAAAATGCAGCCGACTTTACTGCGTTGGAAACATTGATATATCTCAGAGCTTTTATTTGTTTACAATGTTAGCATGTTAGCAGCGGAGCTAACTTTTTTTATTAAAACATTGAGAAAATACAAACTCTCGTGAGGAGCACAAGGGGTAATCAAAGGTAGTGTCAAAGACAGAAAGGAGAACCAACTTTGGAACAAAAAAATAACACACAAAAAATCCACTCAACTAGGGAGTTGAATTAAAAAAGACCAAGTACTGTATATATAAGCTGGATGAAACATAGTGTTAAGACATACATCGTGGTGGCACGGGTGGAGGATTCTCCACCCAGAGACGACAGCTGGGGAAAGAGGAAACAATGGGCTGAAGGAGGAAGTGTTATCGGGGGGTCTCAGATGGGACAGTAAGGACTATTCACGCCCCGGGGAGTTGAGGAAGCGCCAGAGCCGCTGGAGGAGGAAAGGGTGTGAGAAGCGGTACTGGCGCTATGTGATGTTAATGTGCCACACATGTACACATTTGCCACACATTTGTTCCACACAGTGTATTATGGCCAGGATTCCTGGGTCTCAATGCATGGAATTAAAGGTTATAAAAAGAGGGTGCACAGAGACCCAGGCAAAGTTAACTGTACTTAATGTTGGAGAAGCAATAAAGTTCATGTGTTGTCCAGCTCGTTGCCTCGTCTGCTTGCTTTCACCACATTGGTAACCCTGAGACGTGCCATGAAGAACGAGCCGAGCACTGCCCCGGAGACTACCGAGAGGGAGAGCACCAGCGCCGTGTGTGCTATCTCAGTCAGGCTCCCAGACTTCTGGCTTCATAACCCGACTGTGTGGTTCCTGCATATAGAAGCCCCGTTCACACTCCGCAGGATAGCAACGGATGACACAAAATATTACTATGTGGTCGCTGCGCGGGATGCGCACACCACGCAGCAGGTGACAAGCCTGCTCCAGGAGCCGCCGGTCCAAGAGAAATATGAAGCGCTCAAGCGGATGCTGCTCCAGTGCTATACCCTGTCTGACAGTGAGAGGGCAGAGAGACTCCTAACACGTTCAGAGTTAGGTGGCAGATCAGCCGTGGAGCTCATGGAGAGCTTGTTGGCGCTGAGGGGGAAGGAAGACGAATCTTTCCTGTTCACTCACTTGTTCCTCAGGAACCTACTGGCTACAGCGAGGGCGATCCTGGCCAACTCGCAACGGCTGGTTGCTAAGGACTACCGTGCCCTGGCGCAGGAAGCAGACTGCATCATTTTGGTGACCAGAACTCTCAGCGTGCAGGCAGTGGCACCGGCATCCATGAGGGACTCCAGCAAGGTTGAGGAGCCATTGGTGGTAGCCAGGACAGACACCAGGAGACGAAGGAATGGGGAGATCTGTTTTTATCACCGCCGTTTTGGCTCAAATGCTCAACGCTGCCTGCCGCCATGCCAATTTAAGAAGCCGGGAAGACGGCATATTTGACATTCAGTAGCAGCTGCAACCACTGGTGACAGGAACAAGCTGCTTTATGTCATGGACACATGCTCAGGTAGACGGTTTTTGGTGGACTCCGACTCCCAGAAGAGCCTCATCCTGCTGGTCAGCGCAGACAGGTTGGCAGGAGGCAGTGGTCCCAAGCTCACGGCTGCCAACGGATCCACCATCAGAACGTTTGGTGAACGGACGCTGACAATATGCTTGCACGGACGCAATTTCCAGTGGGACTTTGTGGTAGCTGCATGTTCTGTTCCATTTTAGGCGCAGTTTTTTTTATGTGCTTATGGGTTATTAGTGGATGTTGCCAACAGACATTTAGTGGATGCTGTCTCTTCTACCTCCCTACGTTGCACAGCTCGGAGAGCTGGGTCAACAACACTTGCTAATGTTATAGCTCCAGGGAGTAAGTACCAACAATTACTTGCACAGTTCCCAGCACTCATGGCCCCGACTTTTTTGGCTACGGTAACCAAACATGGGGTTGAACATTTTATAACCACAAAAGGCCCGCTGGTGTTCGTGTGACCTCGGTGCCTGGACATGGCTAAACTGGCCAGCGGGCGCAAGAAGTTTGCCAACTTAGAGCAGTTGGGCATCGTCAGGCACTCCAACAGCCCATAGGCATCCCCACTACACATGGTGCCTAAGGCCGACGGGTCGTGGCGACCGTGCGGCGATTTCCGGCGTGTGAACAATGCCACGGAACACGATCGGTATCCCATCCTGCACATCCAGGATTTTTCCATGCATCTGGCCAGGACTCGTGTTTTTTCCAAAGTGGATCTGGTCCACGGTTACCACCAGGTCCCGGTGCTCGGGGAAGATGTTCCTAAAATGGCGGTAATAACTCCTTTCAGCCTTTTCGAGTTTTTGCACATGCCGTTCGGATTAAAGGGCGTGGCACAGACCCTCCAGAGGATGATGGAAGCAGTGCTCCGTGACTTGTCATTCGTTTTTGTCTACTTAGACAACATTCTGGAGGCTAGCGCATCCAAGGAGGAACACATCGCTCCTCCTTGGACACATGGTTTTCCAGAGGTTGGAAGTGCACGGGCTTATAGTGAACCTGGCAAAGTGCCAGTTCAGGGTGCCAGTGATTGATTTTATTGGCCATCGCATTTCGCCAGAGGGTGCGATTCCGCTACCGGATAAGGTGTGTGCTGTGTCGGACTTTCTGCATCCACAGACCATGAGAGCCCTACAGGAGTTTTTGTTAATGGTTAATTCTTATAACCGTTTCCTCCCCCGGGCAGCCCAGCTGATGGAGCCGTTGTATGTCGCGCTTAGGAAAAAGAAGCCCACAGAAAACATTGACTGGACTCCTGAGCGAGTCCAGGCTTTCACAGATGGCAAAACAGCGCTTGTGGATGCCACTTTGCTAGCCCACCCGGATCTGTTGGCACGGATAGTGCTCACTACGGACGCATCCGATGTTGCCATAGGGGCAGTGGTGGAGCAGTAAGTGTCTGGTTCGTGGCAGCCGCTTGCATTTTTTAGCCGAACTTTGCGCGACAACGAATGCAAATACAGCACATTCGACAGAGAATTGTTGGCTCTCCACCTGGCGAAGCGCCATTTCCAGTTTTGGTGAGAGGGGCGCGAGTTCACCGTGTTCATTGACCATAAGCCGCTTATGTACGTAAGTGATGTCCAAGGTCTCGGAACCGTGGTTGGCCTGGCAGCAATGGCATTTGGCTGTGATCTCGAAGTTTACGACCAACATTCAACACGTTGCTGGTAAGCTCAACGTCTTGGCCAACTGCCTGTCGCTTGCGTTAGTCTCCCCGGTTTACATGGGAATAGATTTCCCTGCCATGGCCGTGGAGCAAGCTGGGGATGCGGACATTTGCACGTTCCAGTCAGTGTCTACTGGGTTAAGGCTGGAGAGCAGGGTGGTGCAAGAAGGGTGCTCCCCCTTGTTCTGCAACGTCTAAACCGGCCGCCCGGTGGTTCCAAGCTCTTGGCACCGTCGCATTTTTGAGTCAGTCCACTCCCTTTCGCATCCAGGCGTGCGTGCTTCGGTTCAACTAGTGGGGGGGAAATTCATCTGGCCGCGCTTGTGCAAGGACGTGAAAGAGTGGGCTGCAGCCTGCGTTGCGTGCCAGTGGGCCAAAGTGCACAAGCGCACCAGAGCCCCCCTGAGCTGTTCCAAATCCCGGCTAGGAGGTTTGACCATGGCCTCGTGGATTTGGTGGGACTCCTCCCGCCATCGCAAGGTTTCACGCACCTTTTGACAATCATGGACCGCACCACGCGCTGGCCTGAAGTGGTCCCGCTGGCTTCTACCACGTCCGCGGAAGTGGCTCACACTTTTTTGTCAGCTTGGGTTGCACGGTTCGGGTCCCCGTCGGACATCACTTCCGACAGGGGTCCGCAATTCATTTCAGAACTCTGGTCCGTGATGGCCCAGAGCCTGGGGGTCAAAATTCACTACACTACCGCATACAACACCCAGGCTAATGGGTTATGCGAGCGTTTTCATAGGTCGCTTAGGGCAGCACTCAGAGCTTTGCTCACGGATACAAATTGGGTCGACCGCCTGCCCTGGGTTCTTTTAGGGTTGTGCTGCGCGCCTAAAGAGGATCTGGCAGCCTCCCTGGCAGAACTTGTTTTTTCTCAGCCGCTACCGATCCCCGGGGAATTTTTACCGGAAAACCACGTGCTCAGGGCCGATCCGCCCACGCAATTTTTGCACAGTGCAGAGGCTTTTAGCGTGCCGGCCCCGGCCCACCATTGTTTTTCCTGCACTTTTGTTCCCAAGAGCTTACAGAATGCAAGTTTTGTTTTTGTCAGGCACGATGTGCACTGGAGCCCACTGTGCCCACCGTACGACGGACCATTCAGGGTGTTGGAACCTGGGGAAAGCATTTTGTGTTAGACTTGGGGGGGTGTAGGGAGACTGTCTGCATCGACAGGCTGAAGCCTGCTTTTGTGTTGGCAGACGAGCAGGTGGTGTTGGCCCAAACTCCCTGGCCTGGACGCCCACCATCAGTGACTCCGCAAGTTGGTGTTCCCTTAGTGGAGACCTGCACACGCGAAGCTAACATGTTCTTCCCCCCACCCTTCTTCCCTCCACAAATGGACGTGCCCTCCTGTACACCTCGCCAGAAGGGGGTTTCGACCAGATCGGTGGCCCCCCGCTACAGCTGCTATGGGCGCCGGCTCAAGCCCAAAGGATGGGGAGGTTAGTACTCTTTCTGGGTGTTTGGCAGGGGAGCAGTGTGGTGGCATGGGTGGGGGATTCTCCACCCAGAGACGGCAGCTGGGGAAAGAGGAAACAATGGGCTGAAGGAGGAAGTGTTACCAGGGGGTCTCAGACGGGACAGTAAGGAGTATTCGCCCCCCGGGGAGTTGAGGAAGCGCCAGAGCCGCTGGAGGAGGAAAGGGTGTGAGAAGCGGTACTGGCGCTATGTGATGTTAATGTGCCACACATGTCTTTGTTACACACAGTGTATTATGGTCAGGATTCCTGGGTCTCAATGTATGGAATTAAAGGTTATAAAAAGAGGGTACACAGAGACCCAGGCAGAGTTAACTGTACTTAATGTTGGAGAAAGAATAAAGTTCATGTGTTGTGCAGCTTGTTGCCTCGTCTGCTTCCATTCTCCACAACATCAGTGTTTCATTTTTCCCCTCATGCTGTCATAGCACATATAAGGGAAGAGCTAAAAGAGAAATAAAGAGAAATAAAAGTCTCAAGGTTATAAATCAAAATAATAAAAAACGAGCAATGTCTCTGTATAATTTCCTGCCTATTGTTGTGTTGCTCTCTTGAGAGATGAAAAAAAGGACTTAAATATTTATAAACCAGGGAAAATAGGGCTTACTGTTTCTCCACTTGCAACAATGAATATGGTATTTACCCATAATCATGCTGATCATGTCAGAGTAGCTCTGCTCCAGGTGCTCCATATAAAACAAAATGTCTGAGAGGTTAAAAGAAGGGATATTATCTAATTTGAGAGCCAACCAGTTATTTATGTCCAAAAAATCTCTTTGAAATTGAACATGAGAAAAAGAAGTGTTCTAGGGTTTCATTTAATAAATTACAAAAGTTACAAGGATCCACTTCAAACTTAAAGCGTCTTTTAAGGTATTCTGCAACTGGGTAAACATTGTGAATAATTTTAAAATGTGTTTCCTTAACCTTTGGTGAAACAGGTCACTTTACAAATTTAGAATAAGCCTTTTCCATTATAGAAAATGTAAGTCTGTCAGACACTGAGATATACTGTAGTCTGTTGTAATCACAAAAAACTTGTAATTTTAATGAGGTACTATTAAGCCTGTTGTTACGTTTACGATCATTCAAATTACAACTGCTAACCACTAGGCTTGGTAACAAGTAGGAGACACCTGGGAAAACCTGATGGTATTTTGAATTAAGTGGATCAGTGGTAGTGGAATAACTTGCACATCTTATTATATTCATTCTGAGTACACTTCAGATTATATTTAAATAACAAAGACATATAATTCAACAAGTTGCCATCAGTGTCCATCAAGTCCATCACAAAAAGAATACCTTTCTCATAGCAGTCTTTTTTGAAGATGGATTTGTTCTTAACAGTTATTACTCTGTTATTCCACACAGTTGATCCATGGGGGAAAAATTATGTGTGAAGATCATTTTTCAAAAAAGGAGAACCTGTTTGTAAAAATTGGAGAGTTCAATCAGAATCTTACTAACTTCAAAGTTGCATCTCAAAAGAAAATCAAGTCAGCCAGTTTTTTTAAACGGATCTGGGAATATGAAACCACATGGAATTTGGATTTGCAAGGAAAGCTTTTATCCAGTTGATCTTAATGGTTCCTACCATTGTTTCAAAATCTAATGCTTAATACCCTCTTTGTCATAGTCTTTAACTAACTGCGATCTTTTTATATAATGGGTTTTGTTTTTCCACAGAAATTGGAAGATAACAGTGTTGGCTTTCTTGACATTATTATTGGAGACATATACGTATAAGGAGTGACATGGGTAGATGAGCTTTGAGATTCCTTCTCCTTTAGATAAAAGAACTCTGCCAAAAACAGGAAGGTCTCTACTAAGTCAAAAACTGAGGGATTTTTTCATATCTACAATATGACTGGCTATATTAACATCTTCTCTTCTGGTGTGATTTTTAGAAAGTGTTATTCCCAGGTATTTCACTTCAAGTTCTACTCTAATAGATTCAATATTGGAGTCAATGCATGTGTGGACAGGAAGTAGTTCACATTTTTTGATGTTAAGGGACAAACCAGATGCCTTGGAAACTACTGAGATTTTGTTGAGGGCTTTACGAACCATGGATTTATTCTTTAAAAAGATAGATGTGTCATCTGCAAACTGGCTTATTTTAAATTCTTTTTCAAAAAAAAGTAATACCTTGAAGTTCTGGGGAATTATTGATAAGCAATGTGAGTAGCTGTGTTGTCAAAATAAACATTTTAGGAGAAATGGGGCAACCTTGTCTTATACCACGTAATATTTTAAATTTGGGGGTCATGCTAGGATTTAACGACACAGAACTATAAATATCCATATAGAACATCTTAATTATATTACAAAAGTTTTCTCCAAAACCTAAGAAGTGCAGTGCTTGAGGTGTCTGTCGCACATGGTGGCAGTATGCGCAAGACTGAACGTCCCACAGGACCATTTTTTCACACATAAGGAGTTGTTCAGAACTCCTTATAAGAACTCCTTATACAAAGATATAGAGTGATGATAATCAAGTCAGTGGTGGTAATGCACCTGTAAGCTGGTTGCCAACCGCCAATCAAATCTAAAAGAAAAAGAAGAAGAAGAAAAAGAAATGTTCCACAGTGTCAAAAGCCTTGTAGAAATCAAGGAACAACACAAATCCATCATCTTCTATAAGTTCACTATAATCAAGCATGTCAAGTATCAGTCTGATATGGTTGTGAATATTCCTGCCCTTAATAAAAGCAGACTGGCATTCGCCAATAATGTGTGACAAACCGTGGTTAAGTCTGTTTGCAAAGACATGGTGAGTAATTTGTAATCTTTGCTTAATAGGGTGATAGGCCTCCAATTGTCAAGTAGCAGTTTCTCTTTGTCGGATTTTGGGATTAACGTGATAAGACCTTGTTTCATAGTTGGGGAAAGACTTTTCATAGAAATACATTCTAAGAAGGCATCATAATAATTTTCTGACATCAGACCAAAAATATTTGTGAAACTTGACGGTTAAACCATCAAGCCTGGGAGATTTCCCATTGGACATTTGTTTAATTGCTTCATCTTGTTCTTCAATTTTAATCTCTTCATCCATATGTTTGAATTCCTCATCTACCATCAGACGAAATTTAGCAATACTATTAAAAAACAAATGACAATTGTCTTTTGAAAAATTAAATCTGTATAAATTACGATAAAAGTTTCTAATTTTCTCATTTACTGTATCTTGGTCTTCAATAATTTTGCCATTAACCTGTAACTTTAAAATCTTCTTTTTTGTTTGTCTTTGTTTCTCCAAGTTAAAAATAATAAGATGGATTTCTTCCGTCTCCTCCATCCAATGAGCCCTAGAGCGAATGAAAGCCCCCTTTGCTTTTTCCATGTTTAAACTGTCTAGTTGGGATTGCAGATTATTCATTAATTACCTTACCTTACCTTTCCAAATCAAACTTTTAGTTTGGATGCGGTTACTCTTTCTCTTAATAGCTCTGTGAGGAACGTTGGACTTATTTTTGATCAAGATCTGTCTTTCAGTTCACATATTAAAGTCGTTTCTAAGACTGCCTTCTATCATTTGTGTAATATTGCCAGGATTAGGAGCATCTTGTCTCAGACTGATGCTGAGAAACTGATCCACGCTTTTGTTAGCTCTAGATTAGATTATTGTAACTCTTTATTATCAGGTTGTCCTAAAACATCTTAAAAAAGTCTTCAGTTGATCCAAAATGCTGCATCAAGAGTTTTAACAGGTACTAGAAAGAGAGATGATATCTCTTCAGTTCTGGCCTCCCTTCACTGGCTTCCCATAGGGTTTGGAATTAAATTTAAAATCCTTCTTCATACTTACAAAGCTCTAAACAATCAGGCCCCTTTTTATTTAAAAGATCTGATATTACCATATTATCCTAACAGAGCACTACGCTCCCAAAATGCTGGATTACTTGTAATACCTAGAATCTCCAAAAGTACAATGGGAGGCAGAGCCTTCAGGTATCAAGCTCCTCTCCTGTGGAACCAACTGCCAGTCTGGATTCGGGAGTCAGACTCGATCTCTGTTTTTAAGAATAGGATTAAAACCTTCCTTTCAGATATAGCCTATAATTAGGGAGGGATCATGTGTCTCTGAACCCTCCCTTAGTTATGCTGCTTATAGGTTTAGACAGCCGGGGGACCTCCAATAATGCACTGGGCTTCACTCCTTTCTTCACTCTCAATGAATTTTTTTTTTTTTTTGGCTGGTCATTAACATCTGTTTGTTCTCTCCCATAGATTGAGTCCCCATCATGCTGTTTGCTCTCTGCATGTCTGTTTTTTTTTCATCTTCTCTATCCCCTCACCCCCCCAGCCAGTTGCAGCAGATGACTGCCCCTCCCTGAGCCTAGTTCTGCTGGAGGTTTCTTCCTGTTAAAAGGGAGTTTTTCCTCTCCACCATCGCCAAGCGCTTGCTCACAGGGGATCGCCTGATTGCTGGGGTTTTTCTGCAGCTGTGGGGGTTCCCCCTACTGTTGAAAGTGCTATGAGATGACTGTTGCTGTGAAATGGTGCTATATAAATAAAGTTGAATTGAAATTGAATTGAATTGAAATTAAAACCTGTTCATCCAGAGACAGATCAGACTTGGAGCATAAATTATTTATCTCCTTAATAATATCCTATTGCCTTTGTTTTTTATATGTCGCTAAAAGTTTGCTTATTCTAATTGCAATTTCTCTGACTTTAAACTTGAACCACTCCCATTTACTCAGACATGACAGTTCTTCATTCACAACATTGTTAGCTAATTACTTGGTCTTGTTGCAAAACTCAGTGTTTTCCAAGAGATGGTTATTAAATTTCCAGACTGAGTTAAGAAGAATCTTAACGTGAGTCAAGGACAGGCCCAGGGAAATAATACAATGATCAGTTAAGGGGGATGCAGAAATATCACAATTAGAGACTCTGTCAATTAAATTGTCAGTAATTAGCCAGAAATCTAACCCTGAGCTTATGTTGTTATTAGATGGGTGGAACCAAGTGTACTGAGTAGAAAAGGGGTTTTTCATTCTCCAAAAATCAATCAGTTTTGTTTCAATCACCAACTCAGAATGCTATCAAAATTATGGCAGTGACCCCTAGGTGGCCATCTGCCCAACCGTAGATCTGGAACTAAACTGAAGTCTTCACTCATTATACAGTGGGGCAAAAAAGTATTTAGTCAGCCACCAATTGTGCGGGTTCTCCCACTTAAAAGATGAGAGAGGCCTCCAATTTTCATCATCGGTATACCTCAACTATGAGAGACAAAATGAGAAAAAAAAATCCAAAAAATCACATTGTCTGATTATTAAAGAATTTATTTGCAAATTATGGTGGAAAATAAGTATTTGGTCACCCACAAACAAGCAAGATTTCTGGCTCTCACAGACCTGTAACTTCTTCTTTAAGAGGCTCCTCTGTCCTCCACTCGTTACCTGTATTAATGGCACCTGTTTGAACTCGTTATCAGTATAAAAGACCCCTGTTCACAACCTCAAACAGTCAGACTCCAAACTCCACTATGGCCAAGACCAAAGAGCTGTCAAAGGACACCAGAGACAAAATTGTAGACCTGCACCATGCTGGGAAGACTGAATCTGCAATAGGTAAGCAGCTTAGTGTGAAGAAATCAACTATAGGAGTAATTATTAGAGAATGGAAGACATACAAGACCACTGATAATCTCCCCCAATCTGGGGCTCCATGCAAGATCTCACCCGGTGGGGTCAAAATTATCACAAGAACGGTGAGCAAAAATCCCAGAACCACACGGGGGGACCTAGTGAATGACCTGCAGAGAGCTGGGAACAAAGTAACAAAGGCTACCATCAGTAACACACTACGCCGCCAGGGACTCAAATCTTGCAGTGCCAGACGTGTCCCCCTGCTTAAGCCAGTACATGTCCAGGCCCGTCTGAAGTTTGCTAGAGAGCATTTGGATGATCCAGAAGAGGATTGGGAAAATGTCATATGGTCAGATGAAACCAAAATAGAACTTTTTGGTAAAAACTCAACTTGTCGTGTTTGGAGGAGAAAGAACACCATACCTACTGTGAATCATGGGGGTGGAAACATCATGCTTTGGGGCTGTTTTTCTGCAAAGGGACCAGGATGACTGATTCGTGTAAAGGAAAGAATGAATGGGGCCATGTATCGTGAGATTTTGAGTGAAAACCGCCTTCCATCAGCAAGGGCATTGAAGATGAAACGTGGCTGGGTCTTTCAGCATGACAATGATCCCAAACACACCACCCAGGCAACAAAGGAGTGGCTTCGTAAGAAGCATTTCAAGGTCCTGGAGTGGCCTAGCCAGTCTCCAGATCTCAACCCCATAGAAAATCTTTGTAGGGAGTTGAAAGTCCGTGTTGCCCAGCGACAGCCCCAAAACATCACTGCTCTAGAGGAGATCTGCATGGAGGAATGGGCCAAAATACCAGCAACAGTGTGTGAAAACCTTGTGAAGACTTACAGAAAACGTTTGACCTCTGTCATTGCCAACAAAGGGTATATAACAAAGTATTGAGATGAACTTTTGTTACTGACCAAATACTTCTGTTCCACCATAATTTGCAAATAAATTCTTTAAAAATCAGACAATGTGATTTTCTGGATTTTTTTTCCTCATTTTGTCTCTCATAGTTGAGATAACCTATGATGAAAATTGGAGACCTCTCTCATCTTTAAAGTGGGAGAACTTGCACAATTGGTGGCTGACTACTTTTTTGCCCCACTGTAACTTTATCAGTCTTACAGAATAGTTTCCATTCCTTTAACATCTTAGATGTCAGTAAAAAAAAGTTCTTTGTTTTGAGCTCTCCTATTGCATCGATAAACACTTATCAAAACTAGAAAAGCACTCATAGAGCGCATACCTCCGCCAAGGCTCCTTCCGTTTGTCATGGATTACCTCCAAAATGTAATGGGTTTGTATGTAGGCCTATAGCCACTTGTGGTGAAAATGGCATCAATGTCTGTCCATCAGTTTTGGAGTATTGTTGCTAACACACTGTGAGAAGATAAGAGCCTTGGCTGAGGTATGCATTCTCAGATCATCACCAAAATAAAATGGGTTCCTCTGTAGCCCAAGAACCACCTCTGGTGAAAATTTCATCCAAATCCATCCAGTAGTTTTTGTGTAATCCTGCTGCACAAATACAAACAAAGCCCTTGGTGGAGGTATGCACTCTGAGATCATCACCAAAATCTAATCATCTGTTCCCCGTGCCATTACACACCTTTCCTGAAAATTTCATTAAAATCCATTCATAACTTTTTGAGTATTGTTGCTAACACACTGTGAGAAGATAAGAGCCTTGGCTGAGGTATGCATTCTCAGATCATCACCAAAATAAAACGGGTTCCTCTGTAGCCCAAGAACCACCTCTGGTGAAAATTTCATCCAAATCCATCCAGTAGTTTGTGTAATCCTGCTGCACAAATACAAACAAAGCCCTTGGTGGAGGTATGCACTCTGAGATCATGACCAAAATCTAATCATCTGTTCCCCGTGCCATTACACACCTTTCCTGAAAATTTCATCAAAATCCGTTCATAACTTTTTGAGTTATGTTGGTAACAGACAAACAGACAGACAAACTCCGGTAAAAACATTACCTCCTTGGCGGAGGTAATGAGGTTGATACCATTCATTTCAGTTACCACCATTATCCAGTGTCCATTTGAATCACTCTTATAGTCAGTTACTGTACCTGGAAACCTGTTCAACATTATCATCACACCCACTGAGTGTGAAGTTCCATGGCTAAAGAAGACAGTATCACCCCAGTGAACTTTCCAGAAATTAGCATTCGATAAGGATGAGTGAGTCTCTTGTAAAAAGTAACAATTAGCCCTTTGTTCTTTACCATCCATCCATCTTCTACCGCTTTTCCGGAGGTCCGGGTCGCGGAGGCAGCAGTTCAAGCAGAGAAGCCCAGACTTCCCTCTCTCCATCCACCTGCTCCAGCTCTTCAGAGAGGATACCAAGGCGTTCCTAGACCAGCTGGGAGACATAGTCTCTCCACCGAGTCCTGGGTGTGCTCCAGGGTCTCCTCCCAGTGGGACATGCCAGAAACACCTCAAGTGGGAGGCATCCAGGAGGCATCCTAATCAGATGCCCATACCACCTCAACTGACTCCTTTCAATGTGGAGGAGCAGCGGTTCTACTCTGAGCCTCCCGGATGACTGAGCACCTCACCCTATCTATGAGGGTAAGTCCAGCAATCCTACGGAGAAAGCTCATTTCAGCCACTTGTATCCGCGATCTCATTCTTTCGGTCTTTACCCAAAGCTCGTGACCATAGGTGAGAGTAGGAACGTAGATTGACTGGTAAATCGACAGCTTTGCCTTAGAACTCAGCTCCCTCTTCACCACAACAGACCGGTACAACATCCGCATCACTGCAGATGCTGCTCCAATCTGTCTGTCAATCTCTCGCTCCATTCTCCCCTCACTCGTGAATAAGACCCCAAGATACTAAACTCCTCCACTTGGGGCAGGAGCCTGTCCCCAACCCGGAGAGGACAATCCACCTTTTTCCGGCTGAGGACCATGGACTCGGACTTGGAGGTGCTGATTCTCATCCCAGCCGCTTCACACTCAGTGGCAAACCGTCCCAGCAAGAGCTGTAGGTCATTGCTGGATGAAGCCAACAGGACAACATCATTTGCAAACAACAGAGATGAGATCCTGTGGTCACCAAGCATAACACCTTCCATTCCCTGGCTGCACCTAGAAATCCTGTCCATAAAAATTATGAACAGGATTGGTGACAAAGGGCAGCCCTGGCGGAGTCCAACTCTCACTGGGAATGAGTCTGACCGAGTGTCGCCAATACTAACCAAATTCTCACAACGGCCATACAGAGACCAAATAGCTCGTAACAACAAGCCTCAACAATACCCCATACTCCCGAAGCACCCCCCACAAAAAACCACGAAGGATGTGGTTGAATGCCTTCTCCAAGTCCACAAAACACACGTAAACTGGTTGGGCAAACTCCCACGAACCCTCGAGAATTCTCGAGAGGGTAAAGAGCTGGTCTGATGTGCCATGGCCAGGACGAAAACTACATTGCTCCTCCTGAATCCGAGGTTTGACCAACGGCCGGACTCTCCTCTCCAGTACCTTGGTATAGACCTTCCCGGGGAGGCTGAGGAGTGTGATCCCTCTAAAGTCCGGTCCCCTTTTTTGAAGAGAGGAACCACCACCCCGGTTTGCCATGCCAAAGGCACTGCCCCCAACCTCCACGCAATGTTGCAGAGGTGTGTCAACCATGACAGCCCTACAACATCCAGGGCCTTGAGGTACTCAGGGCGAATGTCGTCCACCCCCGGGGCCCAGCCACCAAGGAGATTTTTAACCAACTTGGTGACCTCAGCCCCTGTGATAGGCGAGTCATCCCCCCCCCCCCCGTCCACAAGCCCTGCTTCCTCTGTGGAAGGCATATCAGTGGGATTTGTTCTTTTCAAAAAAGAAAAATCACCTTACGCTTAACATTATCCTTCAACCCCCTAGTATTTAAGGAAATAAGAGAAAACAGTTCAAAAATGAAAGGCTTTGAAAAAAGAACCAAGAAACGCTGGTATCATGCAGGGATTATTAAGTCTTAGTCCTCACAACATACAATAACCCATGTCAAACAAATGAAAAGAAGGCGCAACTTGCTTATTTCAGCCCACCAGTTCACAACAATAAGTACGTGGGTTTTAAATGGGATCCACTCTTTGGTTGTCGATCCATGCATATCCCTCCCTCAGGAATGCTCGCTTTCCTTTCTTCCTTGCTTCCTGGACCAGTGGCCACAGCTTGGCACATGCATCTCTGTCCTCCTTGGACAAATCCTCCTTGAAGAATATATGCATCTCATGACAGATTCTTGCGTCTTTTGATCGTCTCCACACCTCATCCTGGGCAGTTCTCATTCCAAATTGAATTACGATAGCTCGAGGGGAATTGTTGGAGGCAGCAGCTGTGCCCTTTCTTCCAAGATGGTGGACTGTAGCCACTGTTTCTTTCAGACGATCCACAGACAGCGGTACAACTCTCGTGAGGATGCCAATCACAACTTCTCTCGTATCTTCTCCATCTTTTTTAAGTCCCATTTTCTGTTGTATCGCTCATGTTCCTTAGAAGAGTTTTTTAGGATTCTGTTTTCATTTTGGAGCTCATCAACTGTTTTCTTCAACACCACTATTTCCTCCTTATTTTCTTTAATCCCTGCAGTATTAGCTTCAATATGTTGCACAAATTTTTTGAGAAGTTCGGTCTGTTCATCCATTTTCTGCATCAGAATCTGTACGGCATGGAGGATAGCAGCTCTGGTATCTTCATTCCATTCACTACTCAGTCCTCTCACTCTTTTCTGTTTTGGATTTTTAATTGGTGTGTGAGACCAGTTGATCTTTTTTTCCTTGCCCAGACTTTCATCCACTTCAATTTCCTCAACGTCTGCATCATCACAGGCCTCATGGGGAGCTTTCAAATCATAGTCGGGGTCATCCATGGTAACTGGAGTGTTGTGTCAAATGAGGCCACAAAGTTGTTTTGAAGTCTATGAACTGGTATTTGAATTTATTTTTTTTTTTGACAGAATTAAAGAGTTGCAACTCACTCTGGGTTAAAGGTCTGATGACACCTTTTTGACTTCCATCCATCCATCTATCCATCCATCCATCCATCTTCTATCGCTTTTCCGGAGGTCCGGGTCGCGGAGGCGGCAGTTCAAGCAGAGAAGCCCAGACTTCCCTCTCCCCAGCCACCTGCTCCAGCTCTTCAGAGAGGATACCAAGGTGTTCCCAGACCAGCTGGGAGACATAAGACCCCAAGATACTTAAACTCTTCCACTTGGGGCAGGAGCCTGTCCCCAACCCAGAGAGGACAATCCACCTTTTTCCGGCTGAGGACCATGGACTCGGACTTGGAGGTGCTTTTTGAAATCATCTAATTTTTCAACACATAATACAATATGACGAAATAGGTTGGTCTGTGCAGTTCTAAGTCAAACAGGCTTTTTTTTCATGCGAATATGCAACGTTTTCATGAGTTCCACGTCACCAATTGCGTCAGTGGCTGGAACCCCCCCCCCCCCAGCCATGTTGTAATGTCATCGACAGAACACAGCGCTTGGCTGCCCATTGTACACACAGGATGGAAGCGATAGAAAACATCGACGATGGTTCCACCACATGTAGTCTGGAATTGGTTTGTGTTGTCCAGTCTTCAGACGATTATAGTTCCGAAGAATGGGATGACAATGAAGAATCTGGGGGCATCAGACCGTATAGGTTTGAGCCGTGCCAAGCGGGCATCGGGCCAAGCGGGCATCGTGCCTAGCGAGTCAGACTCAGAGAGTGACGGTGGAGAGGCACACATGCCCGCCGCAGCAGCAGCGACAAACACACGGCAGAGGAACACCAAGTGTTATGCTTTTGTTACAGATATTGCAACAAATTATTTGTCCATAAATATAATTTATTTAAACCCAATTTTTCAATAAAGTCATAGCAGTGTATTCTCTGTGGCTCAGGCATTGGGTTAATTATGAATTATATCTTGAGTTCTTGTTGTTTTTGTTTTGTACATGTGTTTTATGTACCGTTTTGACCCACTTTCAGGTGGGCACTGTCCAAGATTCGCCGGTCCGACCAGTTGCCCTCTCTCTTTGACAGTCAGCTGTTAATCTTTTGTGTGCATCATCTGCTGTGTTGTCAGCCAGCCAATATTGCCAACACTATCATGACGTGATAGCCACTCCACACAGCCGTGGTTCTGTTGCACCCCTTGAAGTGATGTCGGCCCGGGGGAGCAACCGTGGTTAACACGTCTCCTCTCCATGTTTGCTGGGCGATGTCGGCCCCCAACGCCAACTGTAAGTGTTTCTGTTTATTTTTGTAAGTCTTCACCTTTTTGGGAACTGTTGTCATCAGTCTTATGTTCAATACATGTGCTGTGGTGAATCCTGCGCGTAAATCCATTCATCATGACCCTCTGTGCGCTCTTACGCAGGGCACGGAGAGGGAGGATGAAATAATGAGGATTTACGTGCAGGGTTCACCACAGCACATTTTTTTTTCCACAATATCTTTATTGAACCTTTTTTTTTTTTTAACAAACATGATACAAACAATCAAACACTAACACTAAAGTACTACAAAAAAAAAAATGCACTAAAAACACCAACAACCACCAACAAAATCAAGTCTTCAACAATGCTCCTCTGTTTAGTCTAGACAATCCAATACATAAGTATACATATTATGTTCACCAGTTTGGAATTTACAAGGTCCACACACATCATTCACCTTCTTCTTCAAGAGTTATGTTTAAATTTTTTACATAATCAATAAAAGGTCTCCATATATTCTCAAACACAATTTCCTTTGATTTCAGTATATATGTTATTCTTTCTAATGGAAGGTTTGTTAACATCTGTCTTAACCACTGAGTCACATCTGGTCTATGAGTCTTTTTCCATAATAGTGCAATACATTTTTTGGCATTGAGCAAACTGAGGTCTATGAATGTTCTTTCACTTTTATTAAAATTATGCTTTTCTGGGTACAGACCCAACAAAAACAGTTTAGGATTCAATATGATTTGTTTTGAGATTATTTTTTCAATTGTTACCCTCACCTCTTCCCAAAACATTCTTATTAATCTACATTCCCATAAACAATGAAATAGGGTTCCTTTACTTTCCATGCATTTTGTGCATGTATCTGGTATATTTTTGTTATATCTATTTAACTCCTCCGGTGTAACATACATCCACATTAACCATTTGAAATGTATCAATTTAAGGCGTACATTTATTGATTTGGTTTGAGCTTCTGTACAAGCCAATTCCCATTGTTCCTCTGAAATTTCAGTTTGCAGATCTTCTTTCCAGTAGTTTAATCTTTTCAGTGAATTTTCACTTGAAGATAGTGTCAATGAGTTATAAAACTCTGAAATAATACCCTTTCTTTTACTATCTTTCATCATCATTTTTTCCAAGGATGAGTAAATAGGTCGAGTGAGAGCTTTATTTTGATTTGATCGAATAAAGTTTCTAAGTTGAAGATATTTTAAAAAATGTGTTCTATTGAGATTAAATTTGATCCTCAGCTCTTCAAAAGACATTATGTTATCTGCACATGGCAAATATAAATCCTGAATCTTTCGTATCCCTTTTAAATTCCATACTTTAAATACAGCGTCCGCTCTCCCTGGTTTAAAATATTGATTACCCCATATTGGACTAAATTGTGACAATAACTGTGGTTCTTTTAAATAGTTTTTAGCTTCACACCATATTTTGATCATATGCTTTACAAATGGATTTTTAACTTGTTTTTGTAATTTTTTTGCCGAATCTGAGTATATGAATATGGGAAGAGGTAAAGGTAGATTGTATGATTCCATTTCAGTCCAGTGAGGGAGATCATTTGATGAAAAATAATATGTCATAGACCTCAGTTGTGCCGACCAATAATACAACATAAAATTTGGACATTTCAGACCTCCACGATCAAATGGTAAATATAATAAAGACAAACGTAATCTAGCCCTCCTGTTGTTCCATATAAATTCCACTAACTTTTTTTTTATTCTTGAGAATAGATCTAAAGGTGGTGATAAGGGAATGTATTGAAATAAAAGAATTTTAGGTAAAATATTACTTTTAAGTATATTGATTCTCCCGATCATCGACATTGGTAGTGACATCCATCTCTGAGTTAACTCATTGATATCTGACATTAAGGCTTCATAGTTGACACTGGCGACTGATTCTAGCTTAGGCACAATTTGGATTCCTAAATATTTAAACTGATTTACAACATTGAATTGATTTACCTCAGGGGCTGGGTAATTTCTCTGGGTCTCATTTAGCATTAATATTGAAGATTTAGTTTTATTTATTTTATATCCTGATATTTCCCCAAAATTCTTTATTAAATTCAACAAGGTTGGAATTGATTTTTTTAGATTCGACATAAACAAAATTATGTCATCGGCGTACAGGGAGATTTTATGTTCTGTTGGTCCAACTTTAATTCCATATATTTGTGAATGTAAACGTATCGCTATCGCTAAAGGTTCAATTGCCATAGTAAACAGTAAAGGTGAAAGTGGACAGCCTTGTCGACATCCTCTATTGATTTTTATTGGTTTTGAAATATTGTTATTTGTAAGGATTTCTGCAGTAGCATTATTGTATATTATTTGAACCCATTTTATGAAATTATTTCCAAGTCCAAACCTTTGTAGGACTTCAAAAAGAAAGGGCCATTCAGCTCTATCAAAGGCCTTTTCGGCGTCCAGTGATAGGAGAGCTGTATCCGGTGCTTCTTTATTAAAATAAATAATATTAAATAGTCTTCTTACATTATGGAAGCCTTGTCTACCCTTTATAAAGCCATTCTGATCTCGGTTAATAATATTTGGTAAAATTTCTTGTATTTGTCTTGCTAAAATTTTACAGATTATCTTAAGGTCGGTGTTTAATAGGCTTATTGGTCTCATATTTTCACATTTATTAGAGGGCTTACCTGGTTTTGGCAGCAGTATAATTAAGGCATTATTTATGTATGATGGTAAATTATTATTTTGAAATGCTTCTAAAACCATTTCCAAAAAAAGTTTTATTAATTTATTCTTAAATTTTTTATAAAGGTCAACTGGAAGACCATCTGGTCCTGCACTTTTTCCTGATTTCATATTATCAATGGCTAGCCCAACTTCTTCTTGACTAATTTTAGACTCCAATATCTCCCTGTTTTCATTTGGAATACACGGTATAGATAGTTCGTTCAAAAACCCATTTAGTTTTGTTAAATCAGATTCATTTTTGGTATCATATAATTTTTCATAGTAATCTCTAAAGGCTCTGTTAATTTCTAAAGGATCTATAACTACCTGTCCATTACTTATAATACTGGTAATTGGTGTTTTAATTTCCAATTGTTTAATCTGCCATGCTAATAATTTTCCTGATTTTTCACCTTGTTCATAAAAAGATTGTTTCAATCTTAGAAGACTCGAGGCAGCTCTATTCGCTGATTTTTTGTCGTATTCAGCTCTCAAAATCAGTAATTCATTCTCCAACCTTGGGTCACTTCCTGCATACACTTTTTCCTGAAGACTTTTTATTTTATGTTCCAATTTAGCTCTCTCCTCTCGAGTCTTCTTAGATTTTGATCCTGTATAACTAATAATATGTCCCCTAATAAAAGCTTTGAAAGCCTCCCACTTTACACATGCTGATGTTTGTGTAGTATTGATGTCAAAGAACTCGTCTATCTGTTTTTCTATATACTTGACAAATTCCTCATCCTGAAGCCATTTATGCTGAAATTGCCATCTACCTGATTCCTTTGTCAATTTTTTATCTACATATATTAGACAACAGGGTGCATGATCAGAGATCACGATGTTATCATAAAAGCAGTTTTGAATCTTGGACCTTAATTCTGTGGAAATCAAAAAATAATCAATACGTGAGAATGTCTTGTAGGTACTGGAATAACAAGAATAGGCTTTAACTTGTGGTTTCATTTCTCTCCATATATCTAACAATCTCAATTCTTTCATAAAATGATTAATAGTCATCCTACATCCAATGTGCGTGCAATCCAGTCCTGTTGATCTATCTATACCTGGATTCAATGTACAATTAAAATCCCCTGCTATTATATGTTGCCCTGTAAGTGATGATAAGATAAGAAATAAATTAGCAAAGAACTTCTGATCATCTATATTGGGACCATATAAGTTCACAAGATTTATATTTTCTAATAGCAAAGAACCTTGAATGATTACATATCTTCCAAATTTGTCTCCAATTACATTTTTCACTTGAAAAGGAACTGATTTATGTATGAGAGTCATAACTCCCCTGGCCCGGGATGAGAATGATGAGGTGAAGACACTTCCTTGCCATCTACTCCTAATTCTTTTTATATCCTCCTCTATTAAATGAGTTTCTTGTAAAAACACAATTTTTGAACCCATGTCTTTTATTTTATTCATAACTTGTTTAAGTTTTTTTAAATTTTGTAGACCTCTGCAATTCCATGAAGTTAAATTAAGATTAACGCTTTGGTTTATGATCAATAGAGAGTTTGGGATTACCTTGCAGTGTAAACATGCTCATACAGAGAAGCAAAAACATGAGTGGTTGAACATTCATCCTACAAACTACACACAAACAAATTTCCCCTTCCCACACTTGTGGGAAACCCCCCAAAATCAAAAGAAAAATTCCGTCTCCCGATATAGCCATCGACCGCTCCACACCCACGGGGAACAGCCTAAGCCACTCCTTCTTCATCCTCCCAATCACCCTAACTCTACTGCTTTTAATGACGTAACATTAACTCTCCTCTGTAGTTTTCCAACTTAACTCCAAAATTTTTAACAACTTTGTACATCATAGTTTTTTTTGTTTGTTTTGTTTTTGTTTTTTTTTTAATATATAATACAATCTATATTTTGTAAACTTACTATTTACTTCAAGTCAGTCAGATGCCTGTGCAAATGCTTAATTATTCTACCTTATATTTTGTTCATGCTTAGCTCCCACCAGTCTCTTCTTCTTCTTTGATCTTCTTGATGAACTCCTGCGCCTCCTCTGGGGTCTTGAAGATGTGGGTTCTCCCCTCATACGTGGTCAGCAGTCTCGCAGGATAGATTACACCATGACGAATCCCAAGGTTGCGCAGCTCCTTACGTATGGGATCAAACTGCTTCCTCAATTGTTGGATTCCTGTGGCCAAATCTGGGTAGAACCGCACCTGCTGGTCCTGGTGTTTAATCTCTCCTTTAGCTCGTGCAGCGTTGAAGATCTTCATCCTGTCTCTGTTGCTAAGAAACTTCATAATTAAGGTCCTCGGCGGTCCCTTATCTCTCCGTGGGCCAATACGATGTGCTTTTTCCAGAACCACTGCTGATTGCAACTCCTCGCTGCCCAGCACCTCCGGAATCCACTTTTCCAGAAAGGAACATACGTCCCGACCTTCTGATTCCTCTGGAAGACCCACCAGCCTCAAGTTATTCTGTCTCGACCGAGATTCCAAATCCAAAATATTATTTTCCAGAGATTTATTTTTTTTTCCAAAGTGCGCACCTTTAATTGAAGACGGGTGACGTCATCTTCAGCACTAGCGAGACGGAGCTCCATCTGCGCCGTTCGTTCTACGCAGTCACCCAATTCCTTTCTTATTCCTTCCAACGCTGTCATAATCCCATCAAATCTAGAGGAAAAGTCCGCTCTCATTGAACTCATGGCAGCCATCAGCGCATCTGCGCCATTCCCCGCAGACATCGCACCGTTGCCAGCCTCCTCCGCCATATATGGAGTTTTATTTGCTGCGTCACAGACCTGAAAGTCCGTTAATTTGGACTGTTTCGGCGGCTCGCTTTTTCCTTTACCTGGTTTTCCAGCCTTAGGCTTCGCCGACATATCCTCGCCCAGACGCTGGGATACGTTCTGTCCCAAATGAGAGAGTTATTTGCCGATTTTTTTTCTCCAGGAGCAGAGCAGAGTGAGACACATCCGTCCTACGTGGCAGCCATAACCGGAAGTCCACCACAGCACATTTAATCCAGAAAGACAGACAATTCCCAAAAAGGTGAAGACGTACAAAAAACACAAACACACTTACTGATGGCGTTCAGGGGCCGGCATCGCCCAAAGAACGAATGACAGAAGACATGTTAGCCACAGGTGCGCCCCAGAGCTGACATCGCTTCAAGGACGCATGAGAACCACGGCGAACATGGAGTGACTAACGTGTCGTGAGAGTGCTGAAAATACTGGCAGACTAACAGCACATATGACAATACTATGGACCAGCAGTGTGTGACTGGCAAACGGCCACTAAGTACCACGCACTGCTGGTGATGGTGTGATGAGAAGCACCTGGGCGAGGACTGGGAAAGATGATCAGCTGGAGTTTGAATCAGCTGATAATAATGAGAGAGGGGACGTGGCCAGACCGGCCACGTCCCCTCTCTCATTATAGGTCAAAGCTGCGCGTCCCTCCCCAACGCGCAGCTTTGACCTACTTTCCACAGAAAGTAGGTCAAAGCTGCGCGTAAATCCATTAATCCTTCCCCTCCTCGTGCGCTCCTCCTGCGTAAAAGTGCAGAAGGAGCGCAGGAGGAGGCTTATGACAGTTGTAACTGCAGCGTGTGATATGGTCTTTCACCGTCTGCTGTTTATCTAAGCCTGCGACACAACACGAAGGCATAGCAGTAAAATTAAAACAAGAAACCTGAGAAACTGTGAGCTACAAAGCTGCTGTCATTCCAGTCAGCAACACCGGCATCAGTTCTGTCGTTTAAGTCATGGTGGTGCCGCCCTTCATTCGGTGAGCAGCACCACAGTCCAGTCAGCGGCTGCAGTTTTTTGATAACTAATTTATGCAGGCGTGGCTGTAAATATTATATTGATCATCGACAATGACTTTTGGGTTTACACAACATGCTAACAAATGTCAAAATCATGTCATCAGACCTTTAAGGTGTGTAGAAAAAGTCACATATGTAGCATGAAAAAGACTAAAAAAAACATTTAAGCAGAGCCTGCAAGATTGAGACCATTCACTCCGCCATTTTGAATCCTCCCCCAGCAGCGGAGCTAACTAATGGAACTACTGTCCACGGAGCTACTGGCCACTTCTTAAGGTCATCTTCTCATCCCTCCATAGTCGAGGGATGTGGTAAGATTATATTACTGTTTTTGAGGAGCAAAAGGCTGTGTTCCTGCATTTTTGATGCTGAAGTCATTGTTTTTTAACAAGGAAAAGTGTCCCGTTTCAGTGACAACAATACGTTCTAAACTACTACCGGAAGTTACTACCATAATTCATGCAAAGCATCATGGGGCCTAAGAATAAGGTGGATAGTGGCAATACCAGACAATAAATTAGTAGATTATAGCTACTTGTCAAGTTTACTTTTTCCAGTTGCGCTGTTTGAGCTTTTATATTCAATTTGACAGACACTTTAATCTAAATGAAGCAGGTTTTATTGCTTTGAGTTGTGCTACAGAGTGACTGGCAACTGAAGTAAGATAGTAAATCAAATTTTCCATAATTAATAAAGTAGTTTTATTTAAGACTTGAAACCCAAGAAGAAAAGAAGTATTCACAATCTATTCACAGTATCTTAAGGTGAGAATAGGTGAAAAGAATGAGGACTTTTGTGAACCTAATTTCTGATTTATAGTTGTACCAGTTATAGAAAATTTTGACATAATTTTAACATTCTGTGTGGCATTGAGTTTTTAGAATATTTTTGGGAACTTGAACTAATAGCTATTTCTACTATTTCATTTAGGGAGCTCAAACACTGAAAAAATGTACATCTTTCAGGCAAAAAGTTGCCTAAATTCAATCAGAGTTGTCTTAAAATACAGTATATTAGACAACAGCTAAATTCACAATTTGCCAATAGGCTTGTTAATTTCCCACAGCATCTTTTAGAATTACAAATCCTGCCAGCATGTTGTAGATTTTAAAAAAAACTAGTAAGTGTTTTTGTCACCTTACACTATAGGGTAGGTATGTTTAAAGGTTTGCATTATTTGCACTGTGCACAGCTTGTGACATTTGTAACTCTGTGTGTTAGGGCTTGTTTCTCATTAGCGTTTCCTGCTCCATCGCCAGTATCTTTGGTAACTGTTGTACCACTGAGATTTTCCCTCATTGTAGTTTATGTGTTATATGCAGAGTGAGTTAAGAGGCTGTCTAAAGGCAAATCTAAAACACATCATAAACTCTTCACATGTGCCACACATCCAGTATTAGAGAAAAGCCTCTCTGAAATTAGCCTCAAAGAACAATATTTATGACACTGATGTTCTCACACTAAAAACTGGAGTGTAAGGCAGCTGATAAGGCCAGTTTTAACCAGCGAGACCGCTGAACAACCAAGGAGGTAAACACCTCCTGAATGCCATACCATTTACTGTAAAGCTGAGCTAACAGTTTATCGCATCACCTGAAATGAGCTCTGTGCTGTTGGTACTTCCTGAGAAGGCTGAAGAAGCTTTGCATATCAAGCAAAATTCTTGCAAACTTGTACAGCCCTATTAGCCCACAGGAAGGCTCTTCAATATCATTTCAGAACCAACATTATATGAGAAGACATCTACTGCAGCTATCAATGTAATAAAGGGAATTTTTTTAAGAGCAATCACCAGGAGTATTTTGAGCAGATGCTATATTTACAGTTAAAATTAATGCTTTGCATCACACATACTGTAGCTAGGTCAAATAAACAAACTAGAAAAGCACTCATAGAGCGCATACTTCCGCCAAGGCTCTTTCCGTTTCTCATGGATCACCTCCAAAATGTAATGGGTTTGTGTGTAGGCCTATAGCCACTTGTGGTGAAAATTGCATCAGTCTGTCCATCAGTTTTGGAGTATTGTTGCTAACACACTGTGAGAAGATAAGAGCCTTGGCTGAGGTATGCATTCTCAGATCATCACCAAAATGTAATGGGTTCCTCTCTAGGCCCAGAACCACCCCTGGTGAAAATTTCATCCAAATCCATCCAGTAGTTTTTGTGTAATCCTGCTGCGCAAATACAAAGAAAGCCCCTGGTGGAGGTATGCACTTTCAGATCATCACCAAAATGTAATCATCTGTAGGATACCCCATTTCTAACAATCTCTGAAAATTTCATGAAAATGCGTCCATAACTTTTTGAGTTATCTTGCTAACAAACAAACAGACAGACAGACAAACCAACGCCAATGAAAACATAACCTCCTTGGCGGAGATAAATATCAGAACATATGAATGCAAGAAACCCACTCTACAGAATTTTATTTGTGATACAGATAATTACAGTTTGCTGCCTTCATAATGTGCTAAGTGTTATGTCTGATATGGAGCCAAGGACGAGGCCAGGTGTAGAACCGAACACACGCTTATTGAATAGGCACAGGTGCGAGACAGCCGCCAGGCAGAAGATGGCAAAGAGGCTGCCCCTTCTTCTTCTTTTTCTTTTAGATTTGATTGGCAGTTGGCAACCAGCCCACAGGTGCATTACCGCCACTGACTTGATCATCATCACTCTATATCCCTGTATAAGGAGTTCTGAACAACTCCTTATGTGTGAAAAAATTATCCGTCCTTGGACTGTGTCCGAGGTGCGGCCAGATCGTGTCTGTGTGTCTGTCCCTTCCTCTTCTTCTTTTAGATTTGATTGGTGGTTGGCAACCAGTTTACAGGTGCATTACCGCCACTGACTTGATTATTATCACTCTATATCTTTGTAATCTTTGTATAAGTTCTTATAAGGAGTTCTGAACAACCCTTTATGTGTGAAAAAATTATCGTTGGACTGTGTCTGCTCCTCACTTCTTCTTCTCTCGGTTACTGGCAGCTAGCAAACAACTGAAAGGTGCATACCGCCACCTACTGTACAAGAGTGTGTAACATTATGTCATCTGAGCGCCACCCCTAAATTCTATGACTTAATCCTGTGTTATTTAAAAAAGAGAAAAGAGCCCTTCTCGTGATTCTTATTACCTCTCCATCTCCATCTGATCCCAGAATCCCAGTTAAATCCCATTCCCTCCCGGCCTCTCGAACTTCATTTTCCATTATCTGTCTTTCATTTCCATATTTGTGACAGTGTAATAAGATGTGCTCAACATTTTCTTTTACTCCACATTCTCTACATTTGTCACTTTCGCTTTTCCCCGTGGTGAATAAAGTGCTGTTTAAACCTGTGTGATCCAGTCTGAGTCCTGCCATAATGATGTCTTCCCTCCTTTTGGTTGTTATGTAATTCGTTATTGCAATAGATTTTTGTATTCTGTAATAAGATCTACCATTATGATCTTCATCCCATCTTTTTTGCCATAGCTCAGTTCCTTTTTTCTTGATTACTGCTTTCCCTTCACCTTTTCCAAGAGACAATGGTATAGTTATCTCTTTTCCAAGAGTGCTTTTTGCTAATTTGTCTGCACAGTCATTCCCTTTCAACCCTTCATGTGCAGAAACCCAACAAAACTGAACTTCTCCACCGCCCCTGTATACCCTAACTAAACTGTGATATAACTCAATCACCAAGTCTTCCCTTGTAGATTTTAGTGTCTGTATGGTTTTTAACGCTGCAAGTGAATCCGTGCACACCACCACCCGGTCCGGTCTGACCTCCTCCACCCGTTGCAAAGCAATAATTATTGCCACCATCTGTGCTGTAAACACGGATGTATTGTTGGAGAGTCTTTTTGCGATGGTCACGTTAAACTCTGGAATATATACTCCAACTCCAACAGAGCCCTCTTTGTTCTTTGAACCGTCAGTGTAGAGCTGTAAGAAGTTATAGTAACTGTTCCTGAGGTAAAATGCTTGTTTTAACACCAACTTCACCTCCTGCGTGCAGCCCGTTTATAGTCACGGGCAGTAGTGTGACCGGGAGGCGGAGCCACCACCGTGTGCCTCACATTATCACTCTATCACTCTTCGCTCTATCATCACTCTATAAATCACTCTATCACTTCACTCTATAAATTCAAGAAATCTGTGTGTCACGATCATAGCACATCATAGGACGGCCTATGATGTCTGCATGATGTCCTATGATGCCTGCCTTGATGTCTTTATGATGTCATATAGACCATCACTCACCAAAGAACACATACTCATCACCCGATTAAGAATAGGACACAGCACTTTAAACCACACCCATTCAGTCAAACTGCCATGGCAAATTATGTCTCCAAGCAAGCTCCCTTTTATGGCCAATAATAAGGAAGACAAGGATTCAAGAAATCTCTGTCTGTCAGTGTGTCACGATCATAGGACCTCCTATGATGTTCCTATGATGTCTGCATGATGTCCTATGACGCTCCTATGATCTCAAGCATCACAGGACTCGTGAAGCCGTCATAAAGACAATAGGACACGCTAAACCAGCATAGGATTAAGCCGTCATATAGACAATAGGACGCGCCATAAGAGTACAGGATTGCCTATGATTTCCCTATGATGTTTACGTGATGCCTGTATGATGTCACAGTGACACCAAAGTATAGAGTTGCCTATGATGTCCCTATGATGTCTACATGATGGCTCTATCAAGTCATACAGACA
This sequence comes from Pholidichthys leucotaenia, assembly GCA_020510985.1. Lineage (NCBI taxonomy): Eukaryota > Metazoa > Chordata > Actinopteri > Cichliformes > Pholidichthyidae > Pholidichthys > Pholidichthys leucotaenia. The sequence continues at coordinate 58,097,587 of CM035843.1, read as the reverse complement.
CCGTATAGACTTGATTCTAGAAAATCTGTGTGTGTTGCAGTCTATGCCTACGGTGTTTATATGATGTCAGAGAAATACCATTGGCACATCATAGGCTCAGTGAAACATCAAAACTTTTGTTAAACAAGCAAAACAATACAACAGTGCATTGGCAATGGCAAGTATTGGCATTAAGGAGATCCCTGCTTCAACCCAGGCATACGTATACAAGGTAAAGTTTATCATTACATTGTTAAACAAGCAAAACAATACAGCAGTGCTTTGGCAATGGCAAATATTGGCATTAAGGAGATCCCTATGCCTGCCTTCAACCCAGGCATACGTATACAAGGTAAAGGTGAGCATTACATGGATGCTCCTCTTCCTGAACAGGGTCGGAACGCCACTTTTTGCTCAGATCTATTTTCATGATCCTGTCCATGAACTGGAATTATGACACACCCAGCCCTCAACCAGTGGTCTAAACGAAGAAGACCCACGAGATGGAGAGCAATATAGTGAGAACTGCTGCACATCAGAAAAGATGCTGTGAAGATGAAACACCTGAGGTTCGAGCAGTACGTCACAGGCATGACTGTGAACAACACAGCTGTCTCAGACAGGAGGAGACCCTTCAGCAACGGCCATGCAGAAATACTTGCTTATACTTGGTTTCTACGCCCATGGATGGATATGCCCTAGTATTATAAATAACTACACTACATTCCCTCCCCCCTTCACGGAAGTCCAAAACACGCACACACAATTCAGACCCACCCCAATTTAGGACCCAAGTCACCACTAAAATGACAAAGAAAAATAACAGAAATGGTCTAAAACATTCACACCAAAACAGCTAAAGCTGCGGGGGGGAGGGTGTGGCAGGTGGACTGCCATCCCACCCCACACGGCGAAGCGGATTATTCTGCCACTTAAATGAAATCAGAGTCCATATAAAACCAAAATACTGCTGTGTCTCCTAAACTTAAATAAAACACCCAAATTAATCCCCAAAACTACATACGTACATAGAAACAGCAAAACAGTCTAAACACATGCATCACAAAGCACCTATACATAAGAATCAGTTTATGACACACACATAACCGATTCAAACACATGCACAACAGTTAACCTATATACATGCGGCTGGTGAAAACAAGTCCGTGGGCCCCCTGGACTGCCCTGTCATCAGGCACGTCGTTCTACCGTGCCTGATGATCCGGCTCTGACCTCTTCTAAATTCGCCGTCGCCACTGTGGTCCACCTGTTCACCGGCTCATTTCAACCAAGATCTGGGAACAGATGAAACCAGCCTCTTGACGTCGCCCGTCATCACAGGCGTCCTACCATGCCATCCAGTACCCTCGTCCAGGGCTACTTGGGCTCTGGCAAAGGGACCTTCCTGTGATGACCCTGGGCGATATTGGTCTTGCATACCCTCCAGGGTGCCTGGCAGTTCCTCATTCCACACTGCGCCATCTACCACTCTCGGGATCGGTCAGTCCCAGAATCCACAGCCCGACCACTCCTCCCCAGTACCGCTTTTAGTGACGAAGCCCAGACCATAGACCAGGTTACAGTTCATTAGGTTTTCTCCACGGGCTGTCACGGTGAATTCCAGGTCACACATCTCGGCCGATTTGTACCAAGCCGTCAGTCTCAGTGTTCTTACTGTGGCCAGCTGTCCTCCTCCACAACCATAAAGCAGTGCCGGGTCACCCCCAATCCTGTAGTGTGGTGAAAAACATCTCACAGTCGTCTGACCCAACACGGAGCCCACCGCTCCCGTGTCGATCAATAAAGGCACCTCCACCACGTCCAACTCCACCATACAGTACGTGTGGCCATTGGTGCTCGGGGACACAGCGTGGACAACCGTGGGGGCGGGAGAGTCCTCTTCATGCTACGGATCTTTCTCGCTCGGATCTGTGGCATACTCTGGCGAAATGATGCAAGTGGCCACACTCACTGCAGCGCTTCGCTCTTGCCGAACACTCTGTGGCTCTGAAACAACACTTCATGGACCCACAGTCTATACGCATGGGTTTCCCCAGGGCAGACCTCAAATCCACAGTGTTGTCATCTCCCCCGTCTTCTTTCACACTCCCATCGCTGTACGGGTCCGCTACTCATGTGGTAACGGGAAACTCCAGCTGTTGACGTGACAAACACTCACTCAGCAGGTTGCGAACCAACTTCTCCTCCAATGGTCCGAACCGACACACACTAACCAGTAGTTTCAAGTTGGCTACGAACCGCTGAATATGCTCACCCACCTGTTGGCAGCACTGTCGAAACCCGCTCCTCCGGATGGTGACACCTTCCAGGGTGCAAAAATTGCACTCCATCTGCTCAGCCACGTCCTCGAAGCTGTCTGAGCCACCAAGCGTGCTCAGTATCCACTGGCCTCCAGTTTCCAAATTGCGCACCAACAACGTGCTTACCCTCAGCCTGTCCATTCTTCCTGGGTTCAGCGCCACCATGTAAGCCAGGAAGGCAGCGCCCCGTCTCGGCCAGGAAACAGGTGGCCCACCTGGGAGCTCCAGAAGCAGCTGAACTCCAAACCCACATGCTTCCATACCTTCTTAATCCTTTTTTGTCCTCGTCACCAAAATGTTATGTATGATATGGAGCCAAGGAGGAGGCCAGGTGTAGAATCGAATACATGTTTATTGAATAGGCACAGGTGCAACACACAGCCGCCAGGCAGAAGATGGCAAAGAGGCCACCCCTCCTGCCTGCAGCCCTTTTATAGTCATGGGCGGTGGCGTGACCGGGAGGCGGAGCCACCACCCCGTTCCTCACATTATATTATAAATAACTACACTACACTAAGCTTTACATATGAAACTGCATACCACTGGTCTATCATTTGTCTGGGCTTAGTGGACGGATGGATGGATGGATGGACAGCAGTACTGACGGACAAAGGGACGGAAGGATGGACAAAGTTGTAGAGCGAGGGACAGTCTTGGCAGAGGTATGCACTTTCTGACTGCGTTCTAGTTAGTAGATCATCATCTCTTTCCTTAATCAACCTAATGTGCTGTTATCTTTTCTAGCTCCAGCTTTCTATCTGGTCAATCGATACAAATCCTTTTCTCCTTCCTTAGTGTCCAGCCTCTCATACAACTCACTATGCCTTTTCCTGCTACTTCTCTCTTTGCCATATGCCCAGACCCCACATACTCCCGTCAATTTTTTTTCATCTCCCTGACTATCCCACTTTTTCTTTGCCAGCCTCAGCCTTTTCTTTCCAGTACTTCATTTCACCCAGACATCTCCTTGTGTTCTTTCTTCTTTCCTGAGGATACACCAGATATCAAGCAGTTTCCCTCAATACTTTTGCTTTACATGCCCAGTCCTCTGACATTCTTCCCTACCACCCCAAGCTTAAATCAATTCCATCCTGAACTTTCTGCAACCTCCTTTCTTCTCTAACTTCCACCATATTAATCTTGGGCTCTGACTTCACTGTTTCTCTTCTTGCTTTTCAAAGTCATCCTACAGACTACCATCCAGTGCTGCCTGTAGCTACATTATTCCCCAACACCATCTTGTGGTCTCCTATCTCTTTTAGATTTCTCCTTCTGCATAACATATGGCCAACCTGTGTGTGCACCTTTCTCCACTTAAGTGACCCTATGTCCTCTTCTTGAAATAGAGCTATGTGTTCACCTCAGCCATTTCCACCCTTTCAGCAAAATCCACAATCATCTGTCCTTCATCCAACTTACTCCAGAATTCCTCTTTCTCTTCTACCTCACATCCAACTTGTGGGGCATATGCACTGACAACATTCAACATCACATCTTCAGTTTCTAGCTTCAAACTCATGATCCTTTTTTTGTGATGGTTCAGTTTGTAATTACAGCTGCATGTGTCATGATGTATTAAGTTTAGACAGCTCACGTGCACGATGCCAAACACAGGAAGGAACCACACAGAGGGGCACGTTTGACAATTTTATTAATATCAAAATCCAAAGCGCACAGCCACAGAAACAATCACTCACCAGAGGAAAGGACCTGTGGAGAGAAGACGAGAGCAGTGAGCTGAGGGGTGGAGTAAGGGGAATAGGGCAAGCCAAATTGCCACTTACTAGAGAAATCCAGAGAGGACCGGCAGGACCCAGTGGGGAATAGACAAACCAGTAGGGTAAGGGGGAAAGGTGAGCTGATGGTGCCTGACCAGGTGGAATTGATTGCTGAAGCAACGGTGTGGTGAGGCAGGAGAGCGCGTGCAGTCCCGGAGACACACCTACACGGTGGCAGCAACCTGAAAAGAAGAAGAGAGTAATGGTTAACGACGTGTTAACATATTACGGCTTGTTTGCTTGCCTGAGAACGGGCAGTATACCCAGATGAGCCAGCGTTGACTACGTGGAGGAAGCCTCCTTATGTACGCTGGCTGATGAGCGGGTGCAGGTGTGTCTTCTGCCTCAGGTGCAGTGATGAGTTTGTGAAGGTGAGACCGGAGGGGAGGGGCACACTCCCGCTGCCCATGACAGCATGGGCTGTAACAGACCTGTGTAATGGACATGTATTGTGCAAAGTCTTTACACAAGCTCATTCACGTCATCTTTATATTTTTAGAGATTCTTCTGATGAAGGGCCATCCACCAACACATACAGAGCAGGGACGGAGTTGGAGCCGATGCAGTAGCAGCGGTGCTGGTGATGCCCCTCTAGCCGGTGTTCTGACATTTGGACATGCCTATCAGAACAGCATACCTCTGCCATCAGCTGGACAGGAACTGCTTTCGTGACTACCACTACAGCTAAAAAAAATGCCTAGACATGGACACATACATACTATAACAACATGTACTGTAACATGGACACTGAAAGGTCTAAGCAAACACAAATGTTTGAAGAGATGTATAATAGGTTCATTTTCATTTGTTCATGTACATTTGACTTTTTTTAATAAAGAGAAATCTGATGAAAATTCAAATCCATTTTTTTATTACTTTTTGTTATTACACACTGCCTTAAGCCTTTATAACATATAATAATGGCAAATACTTGCCCAGAGCTGGCAACTTTTCAGAAAAGTTTGGAGTGAGATTTGGAGGGAATTGTGCAGGGAGGAGACTGGGGATTAGGGGTGGAGACAAGGTGCAAGTGCACAGTTCACATAAACAGCTATTTTTTTCTTCTCCTCAGAGTGAGTTTTAGAACATGTTCAGTCTGATTTATGATGCCTTGAGAGCTCTTATTGTGGGACACATTTGAAGAAATTCAATACAATATTGAGAGTAATTTCCTTGTAGCCAAGTGGACGGGCAGTTAAGCCCCAAACGGCGATGTCCACAACACACAACCTCCAAACACACAACCTCCGGCTCCAGAGTCCAGCACTCTGTCTGTGTCGCCAAGAGGGTTGAGTGCTTTATTGACTCTGTTACATCCTCCTAAGGTTTGTGATGAGACAGATTTCTTGAATTATATATAGAGTGATGATTGTGAAGAAGATCTAGAAGAAGAAGAAGAGTGATATAAAGTGAAGTATGTGGCAGTAATGCACCTGTAAGCTGGTTGCCAACCGCCAATCAAATCTAAAAGAAGAAGAAGAAGGTTTGTGTTGTGAGAGAGACAGCAAAAGAGTTATGACATCACTCTATCTATAAATTCAAGAAATCTGTGTCTGTGTGTCATGATCATAGGATATCATAGGACGGCCTTTCATGTCTGCTTGGTGTCATATGATGATCCTATGATCTCAGGCATCATAGGACTCGCGATGCCGTCATAAAAATATGTCTATATGATGTCATATAGACATATAGCCAGGTGACGTTATGTAGAGTCTATATGACATCATATAAACAAAGACAGGCGTCTGTGTCTATATGATATATAGACATATACTAGACAGGTGTCTTTGACTATGTGATCAACAGCAGGCATCGCTCATGATGATCCTATGATCTCAGAAATCATAGGACTTGCGATGCTGTCATATAGATATGATGTCTACATGATGTCATAGAGACATATAGACATAGATCAATGGCAGGCATCGCTCACGATGATCCTATGATCTCAGACATCATAGGACTCGCAATGCTGTCATATAGATATGATGTCTACATGATGTCATAGAGACATATAGACAGGTGTCTTGACTATGTGCTCAATGGCAGACATCACTCACGATCATAGCACTTGCTATGACCTATGATGAGCCTATGATCTCATGCATTCAGAGGATGGCCTATGATGTCTGCATGATGTCCTATGATGACCCTATGAACTCAGGCATCGTAGGACTCGCGATGCCATCATATCACTCTATAAATCACTCTATAAATTCAAGATATCTGTGTGTGTGTCTGTCTGTGTGTCACGCCCATAGGATATCATAGGATGGTCTATGATATGCCTATGATGTCCCTATGATGTCTGCATCATAGCAGAACCTATGATGTCCCTATGATTTCTGCATCATAGGACATCAAGCCTGTCTTCATGTCTTTATGATGTCATATACAGTGATGCCTGGCTGACAGCGTATGATATGATGCTGTCCTTGATGTGAACATCAGAACTTGCGATGCCGTCATATAGACAAAAGAACCGTGCCGCCATATACACAATAGGACACAGCACTTTAAACCATACCCATTCAAAGCAGTAAATCTGGAAATCTTAAAAAAAAATCACTCAATAAATTCAAGAAATCTCCATCAGTTTGTGTGTAAATCTGAAAATCTTACACCCATTCGAAGCAGTACATCATCGCTATGCTATCATCAAAGATCATAGGACCTACGACATCTTCAAAGATCAAATGCAGGCATGACTCACGATCAAAGCACTCGCTATGACATCATCACAGATCATAGGACTCACTAAGACACCATCAACGATCAAAGGCAGGTATCACTGAATGAGTGCTGACATGCTTGCTTACACCCTTGCTTACACCTGCTTTCTACGGGCATGCAGAAATACTTGCTTATACTTGGTTTCTATGGGCATGCACGGGTACGTACTAGTATATATAATTCAAGAAATCTCTGTGTCTGTCTGTGTGTCTGTGTGTCTGTCTGTCACGACCATAGGACTCGCTAAAAGAGCATAGGATCACCTATGATGTGCCTATGATGTGCCTATGATGTCTACATGATGTCTATATGATGTCATATAGACACCATAGTATAGAGTAATTCAAGAAAATGTGTTTGTGTCTGTGTGTGATCAAAGGCAGGCATCACTCAAGATCATAGGACTCGCTATGACATCATCAAAGATCAAACGCAGGCATCACTCACGATCATAGGACTCGCTATGCCATCATCAAAGATCATTGGACTCACTATGACGTCATCAAAGATCAAAGGCAGGCATCACTGAACGAGTGCTGACGTGCTTGCTCACACCCTTGCTCACACCTGCTTTCTACGGGCATGCAGAAGTATTTGCTTATACTTGGTTTCTACAGGCATTCACAGATATGCACGGGTATGCACAGGTATGCACTAGTATTGAAAAAAGATGAAAAGGACCAGGGGCCTATCATAAAATTATAGTAACTAGTGCATACCTATGCATGCCCGTAGAAAGCAAGTATAAGCAAGTACTTCTGCATGCCTATAGAAAGCAGGTGTAAGCAAGGGTGTAAACAAGCACGTCAGCACTCGTTCAGTGATGCCTTTCTTTGATCTTTGATGGTGTTATAACGAGTCCTATGATGTTCGATGATGTCATAGCGAGTCCTATGATGCCTGCTTTTGATCTTTGATGATGTCATAGCGAGTCCTATGATCGTGAGTGATGACTGCCTTTGACCTTTGATGATGTTGTAGTGAGTCCTATGATCTTTGATGATGGCATAGCGAGTCCTATGATGCCTGCATTTGACCTTTGATGATGTCAGAGCGAGTCCTATGATCTTTGATGATGTCATAGCGAGTCCTATGATTGTGAGTGATGCCTGCCTTTGATCTTTGATGATGTCATAGCGAGTCCTATGATCATGAGTGATGCCTGCCTTTGATCTTTGATGTCCTATGATCGTGAGTGATGCCTGCCTTTGAACACACACACACACACACACACACAGATGTAGACATCATAGGAACATCATAGGCGACTCTATACTACGATGTCTATATGATGCATCACTGAGCCTATGATGTGCCTATGATGTCTATATGACATCATATAGACACCATAGTCATAGACACTGTGACACACACACAGATTTGCTTGTTTAACAAAGTTTTGATGCATCACTAAGCCTATGATGTGCCTATGATGTCAGAAAGTTATGAGGAAAAACAGATGCACAGAAAGACAGACATATATGGAGTGTGTGGCAGTAGTGCACCTGTAAGTTGGTTGCCAACTGCCAATCAAATCTAAAAGAAGAAGAAGAAGGTGTAAGTAAGCATTTCTGTATGATGATGTCATAGTGAGTCCTATGATCTTTGATTATGTCATAGCAAGTCCTTTGATCTTTGATAGGCGGTCCTTTGATCTTTTAGCGAGTCCTATAATTGTGACACAGTGATCGTGAAACTGACAGAGATTTCTTGTAGACATCATAGGAACATCATAGGCGGTCCTATGATCTTTGGTTGTGATATGATTGTGATGACTGCCTTTGATCTTTGATGACATCATAGTAAGTCCTATGATCTTTGATGATGGCATAGCGAGTCCTATGATGCCTGAGATCATAGGAACATCATAGGACATCATGTAGACATCATAAGAACATCATAGGCGACTCTATATGGTGTCTATATGACATCATGTAGATATCAAGTAGACATCATAGGAACATCATAGGCGATCCTATGATCTTTTAGCGAGTCCTATGGTCGTGACATACAGACGGACCAGATAGAGTGTTAGACATCATGGAGACATGGAACTCTAACTGAAGAAGAAGAAGATTGTTCAGAACTCCTTATGAGAGCTCCTTATACAAAGACATAGAGTGAAGAAGACAAAGAAGAGGTTGCCAACTGAGAAGAATTCAGACTTTTGATACATAGAGTGATGTTTACTGAGTGACGTACGTGGCGGTAAGGACTACAGCTCCTGACCAGATAGAGTGATGATATAGAGTGAAGTACGTGGCAGTAATGCACCTGTAAGCTGGTTGCTAACCGCCAATAAAATCTAAAAGAAGAAGAAGAAGAAGAGATGGCCAAGATCATAAAGGTAGATTGTATTACAAAATACAAAAATCTATTGCAATAAAGAATTTCATAACAACCAAAAGGAGGGAAAACATCATTATGGCAAGACAGACTGGATCACACATGTTTAAATGGCACTTTATTCACCATGTGGAAAAGCCAAAGTGACAAATGTAGAGAATGTGGAGTAAACAAAAATGTTGAGCACATCTTATTATACTGTCACAAATATGGAATTGAAAGACAGATAATGGAAAAGGAAGTTCAAGAGGCCGGTAGGGAATGGGATTCTGGGAACAGATGGAGATGGAGAGGCAATAAGAATCACGAGAAGGGCTCTTTTCTTTTCTTTAAATAACACAGGATTAGGTCATAGAATTTAGGGGTCGGGCTCAGATGACATAATGTTACACACTCTTGTACAGTAGGTGGCGGTATGCACCTTTCAGTTGTTTGCTATCCGCCAGTAACCGAGAGAAGAAAAAGAGACGGCCAAGATGTGTGGCGTGATGGTGTGGAGTGGAGTGTGGGGAGGTGGGGAGGAGTGATGTCCAAAGGTAGAGTTGAGGTTCAATTGGACACAGCTATGATGATAGAAGGACTACAGCTCCTGACCAGATAGAGTGATGATATAGAGTGAAGTGCGAGGAGACGAAGAAGAGTGATGTCTTCTTCTTCTTTTAGATTTGATTGGCGGTTGGCAACCAGCTTACAGATGCATTACCGCCATGTACTTCACTCTATATCATCACTCTGAAGACTGATGTCTGAAGATATAGTTGAGGTTCGACTGGACACAGCAATGATGATAGAAGGACTACAGCTCCTGACCAGGTGGAGTGATGATATAGAGTGAAGTACGTGGCGGTGGTGCACCTGTGGGCTGGTTGCCAGCCGCCGGTCAAATCTAAAAGAAGAAGACGAAGAAGAGGATAGAGAGTGAAGTACAAGGAGACGAAGAAGAGTGATGTCTGAAGATAGAGTTGAGGTTTGATTGGACACAGCAATGATGATAGAAGGACTACAGCTGCTGACCAGATAAGAGTGATGATATAGAGTGAAGTACGTGGCGGTAATGCACCTGTAAGCTGGTTGCCAACCACCAATCAAATCTAAAAGTGAATGATATAGAGTGAAGTACGTGGTGGTAATGCACCTGTAAGCTGGTTGCCAACTACCAATCAAATCTAAAAGAAGAAGAAGAAGAAGACGGAGTGCCACAGCCAAGATGTGTAGAGTGATGATATAGAGTTAAGTGATGATATAGAGTGAAGTACGAGGAGACAAAGAAGAGTGATGTCTGAAGAGTTGAGGTTCGTTTGGACACAGCAATGATGATGGTGTAGAGGGTAAAAGGGAAGGATGTGGAAGCGAGGCACGAACATAGGATGACACAGAATCTTTATTGACCCTCTAACATATATGTACAGCCTCTGACACATCTAGCAGTGTCTCCTCATAACCCTGTACTGTCAGACCATTGTCTGTTAACCTTTGATTTTACTATTTCTGACTATTTGGCTCCTAAAAAAAATATTAACTACAGTAGATGCCTCTCAGATGATGTAACCAAATTTATGCAGATTGTTTCCTCTATGCCATGTGTCAACACAATGGAAATAAGCTATAGACAGCTTACTCCTTCTGTAATTGATAGCATGGTAGATAGTGTTACAGCTTCTCTGCATCAGACTCTGGACATGGTGGCCCCTTTAAAAAAGAAAAAGTCTAATCAGAGATTTCTAACTCCTTGGTTCAACACAGAAAATCGTAGCTTAAAACAGAAGACTTGTCAATTAGAAATAAAATGGTGCTCCACTAATTTAGATGAAATCTATTTAGCTTGGAGAAATCATCTTTAATTTATAAAAAATCTCTTAGAAAAGCTACAACGAGTTATTATTCTGCATTAATAGAAGAGAACAAGAATAATCCCAGGTTTCTTTTCATCACTGTAGCCAGGCTGACAAAGAGTCAGGACTCTGTCAATCCTAGCATTCCCTTAGAGCTTACTAGTCAGGACTTTATGAACTTTTTCAATAATAAAATTTCATCTATCAGAGATAAAATCAATCAGATTCTTCCCACCGTTAACTTAAATACAGTAACTACTAAACTCCTTCAATTGATATCTGTTCGGATGAGTTTACGCCAATTGACCTTTTAGAGTTAGACAAAATAATTTCCTCATCCAAGCCTTCAACTTGTCTTTTAGACCCTATTCCTACCAGGTTATTTAAAGAAGTCTTCCCATTTATTGGTAGCTTTATTCTTCAAATAATCAATTCTTCATTAACTTTAGGCCATGTACCGCAGGCTTTTAAAACTGCTGTAATTAAACTCTTACTCAAAAAGCCAAGGCTGGATCCAGGAGTTTTAGCTAACTACAGACCAATCTCTAATCTCCCTTTCATTTCAAAAATCTTAGAAAGAGTTGTTGCTACGCAACAGAAGGAGAAAGAGAAAGAGAAAGAGAAAGAGTAAGAAAGGAAAGAGAAAGAGTTGTTGACCACTTGCAGGGTAATCGTTTATTTGAAGAGTTTCAATCTGGGTTTAGAATCCATCATAGTACAGAAACAGCCTTAGTGAAGGTCACTAATGACCTCCTTATCACATCTGATAATGGACTTGTTTCTGTACTTGTCCTTTTAGACCTTAGTGCAGCTTTTGATACTATTGATCATAATATTCTACTTGATAGATTAGAACACTATGTTGGACTTAATGGAACTTCGTTGCAGTGGTTTAGATCTTATTTATCTGATAGGTTCCAGTTTGTTCATGTCAATAATGAGTTTTCTTTCAACTCAAAGCTCAGTCATGGAGTTCCACAGGGATCTGTGCTAGGCCCTACTCTTTTTAGTTTATATATGCTTCCGTTAGGCAACATTGTTAGAAAGCACTGTATACATTTTCATTGTTATGCAGATGACACACAATTATACCTGTCAATGAAGCCAGATGATGGTAATCAATTAGCCAAGTTAGAAGCCTGTCTTAAGGAAATCAAAGCTTGGATGACTTGTAATTTCCTGCTATTAAATTCAGATAAGACTGAAGTTATTCTTGTTGGTCCAAAAAACCTTAGAAATACCTTTCCAAATCAAACTTTTAGTTTGGATGTGGTTACTCTTTCTCTTAATAGCTCTGTGAGGAACCTTGGAGTTATTTTTGATCAAGATCTGTCTTTCAATTCACATACTGTATTAAATTCGTTTCTAAGACTGCCTTCTATCATTTGCGTAATATTGCCAAGATTAGGAGCATCTTGCCTCAGAGTGATGCCGAGAAACTGATCCACGCTTTTGTTAGCTCTAGATTAGATTATTGTAACTCTTTATTATCAGGTTGTCCTAAAACATCTTTAACTAGAAAAGCACTCGGAGAGTGCAGACCTCCGCCAAGCGCCACAGTTCCCCCCATACAGTGTTTGTGTGTACGTTTTCAGATTCCTTGACCATGAAAACATATGACTAGCAATTGGATTCACAATGATAGGATTAGTGGTTCAGTAGTTATTGACGAAAACGGCATTTTCCATAATGGCGGTTTAGCGCCACAGGTGTTTGTGTGTACGTTTTCAGATTCCTTGACCATGAAAACATATGACTAGCAATTGGATTCACAATGATAGGATTAGTGGTTTAGTGGTTATTCACGAAAATGGCATTTTGCGTAATGGCGGTTTTCTTGTGGACGGTGATCCGGATCACCACCAAAATCTAATCATCTGTAGGATACCCCATTTCTGACAATCTGTGAAAATTTCATGAAAATCCGTCCATAACTTTTTGAGTTATCTTGCTAACAAACAAACAAACAGACAAACAAACAGACAAACAGACAGACAAACCAATGCCGATGATCACACAACCTCCTTGGCGGAGGTAACTAGAAAAGCACTCGGAGAGCGCAGACCTCCGCCAAGTACCTCAGTTCCCCTTAATATTGGGATTGTCCCCAAATATAATAGTCCTACATTTATTTTATCTATATTTTCAGATTCCTTACCATCAAAACATACCTTTAGCAATGGATTGACATTGATATCTTTATTAGTTTAGTAGTTATTGACAAAAATCACTTTTTCAGTAATGGGCGGTTTTCTTCTGGATATACTGTAGCTCCATAGCTTTTGAAGATACCGTACAGCAAATCCATTGGCACACTACTGATTCCTCAGTGTCTTGGCTATATTTTGGTGTTTGTTGTATGTTTATATCTTAATTTGTTACCTTACAGTGATGAAAATTCCAAAGATCCCCTATTATTTCCTGTTCTGGATCACAGTATCCGGATATTTTGCAGGATCTTAGAACCTATTGGGATCTTGTCCTGTATTTTTTTGGCAAGCGTCCTGACCATTTATTGTGGAGTTATATACACATATGCTAAAAATGGCCCTATCTCGTAATGACAAAGAATCCTTTAAAAAATTCCTGGATCCAGACGGTGATCCGGATCACTCCCAAAATCTAATCATTTCTTCCTTTTCCCATTTCGGACTTTTCCTGAAAATTTCGTCAAAATCCGCTCATAACTTTTGAGTTATGTTGGTAACAGACAGACAAACCCCGGTAAAAACATAACCTCCTTGGCGGAGGTAAAAAGTCTTCAGTTGATCCAAAATGCTGGCTGCAGCAAGAGTTTTAACAGGTACTGGAAAGAGAGCTCATATTTCTCCGGTTCTGGCCTCCCTTCATTGGCTTCCCATAGAGTTTAGAATTAAGTTTAAAATCCTTCTTCTTACTTACAAAGCTCTAAACAATCAGGCCCCTTTTTATTTAAAAGATCTGATACTACCCTATTATCCTAACAGAGCACTATGCTCCCAAAATGCTGGATTACTTGTAATACCTAGAATCTCCAAAAGTACAATGGGAGGCAGAGCCTTCAGTTATCAAGCTCCTCTCCTGTGGAACCAGCTGCCAATCTGGATTCGGGAGTCAGACTCGATCTCTGTTTTAAGAATAAGGTTAAAACCTTCCTTTTTGATATAGCCTACAATTAGGAAGGGATCATGTGTCTCTGAACCCTCCCTTAGTTATGCTGCTAATAGGTTTAGACAGCCGGGGGATCTCCAATAATGCACTGGGCTTCACTCCTTTCTTCACTCTCAATGAAATATATATATGTATATTTTTTGCTGGTCATTAACATCGGTTTGTTCTCTCCCATAGATTGAGTCCCCATCGTGCTGTTTGCTCTCTACATGTCTGTTCTTTTCATCTTCTCTATCCCCTCATCCCCCAGCCAGTCGCAGCAGATGACTGCCCCTCCCTGAGCCTGGTTCTGCTGGAGGTTTCTTCCTGTTAAAAGGGAGTTTTTCCTCTCCACCGTCGCCAAGCGCTTGCTCACAGGGGATCGCCTGATTGCTGGGGTTTTTCTACAACTGTGGGGGGTTCCCCTACAGTTGAAAGTGCTATGACTGTTGTTGTGAAATGGCGCTATATAAATAAAGTTGAATTGAATTGAACCTGGTATAGAAACTGGGGCTGGCGCATTATGCATTGGGTATGAACAAAGGAACTGTGTGATGCAATTATCCTGACCCATGTTACATACCCTTTCATACCTTGTTTACAGACAGGTGTTGTGATTATGCATTGGTGTGTAACAAAACACCTGGGCGACACATTAACATAACCATACATTACAATACATCCACCCCCCTGCACTTCATGCTGCTGCTTGGAGCAGTAGGGGGCAAAGGCGCATCTTCTTTCTTTCCACGGGGGGGGGGGGGGGGGGATAACTTAATAGTCCAGTCTGATTACCCCCCGGGGGCTCTTTCTCCTTAGATCCACTGTTCTGCCTTCTGGGTGTGAGGGACAATCCCTCACCACTGTATCTTGTGTCCACCACAATAGAAGGACTACAGCTCCTGACCAGATATAGAGTGATGATATAGAGTGAAGTACGTGGTGGTAATGCACCTGTAAGCTGGTTGCCGACCGCCAATCAAATCTAAAAGAAGAAGAAGAAGAAGAAGAAGTGACACACAGACAGACGCAATGCTGCTTTTAATTGAGTGTAACTTCTGGCTCGTCTACCCGCCTCTTACTTACAATTTCAGTGACAGTGTCGCTTTCATGGAAAAGTTAATTATTATTTAGGCCTAGTTAGGAAAGATCTAGGTTGCGCAATTCAAAACGACTGTCGTGTTCTTTCATCGTACGTCCTGACAGACGTGCCGACGTGATGCTGTACAGGTCATGTGACTGATGACGTTTCTTTCGAGAGTAAGTTCTGTGAAGTTGCACGAGTTGAGGACATAGGTGAACCGGTTAGAGGACAAACCCAAAGCTCTCCGAAGTTAAACTTCTGCTGTGGTAACGAGGCTAAAACTCAACAAGAGGTAAGACCATAGAAATGTCAGTTGCCTGTAGCTGTTGTGCTCTCTGTGCGTTTTTGTTCAAGACTTGAGTGTTTCTGAAGTTTTTTCCCTCTCATGAAACGTGGTCTGGGCTGGGTGTTGGTCTCTTTCAGTGGGGGGACGCATTCAAGTTTGTTCCCCCTGTATCCACCTTATTCCAAGGCCCCAAAATGTGTTTATATATTTTACGTAAAAGAGGTGATAACATAAGATGAGGTACTTCCGCGTATTTTCCTGTAACCTTTTGAGGCTATTTATGATGATGTGATGCCACATACCTTGTGATTGGTTTGACTGCTTTTTTGATAGCGACGGTGAAATTCATATTCTTCGCTGTGGTTCCGCCATTTAACTGTTGGTCATTTAAAATGAAATCGTTAGCTTTGTAACCTGGTGCCATACTTTCACCGCCTCTGTCTTAGCTCCCTCTTGTGGATAAATGAGGGCGTAACGCCGTGTTGGATGTGAAAATGTCAGAAATGGGTATTTTACTCCAAATGTGCCATCTTCTTTTTTTTTTCCCCCACAGAAAAAATGAGTGGAGATGTTGCGAAAGGCAAGAAAGTATTCGTCCAGAAGTGTGCTCAGTGTCACACTGTGGAAGAGGGTGGGAAGCACAAGACTGGACCCAACCTTTGGGGTCTCTTGGGACGCCAGACAGGCCAGGCAAAGGGCTTCTCCTACACTGACGCAAACAAAAGCAAAGGTATATACCTCTGTGTGTGAGCGGTTATATTTAGTATTTCTTATATTGATTTCAAAACTGTCTGCTTAATTTCTTTCCAGGCATTATCTGGAGCGAGGATACCCTGATGGTTTACTTGGAGAACCCCAAGAAATACATTCCAGGAACAAAGATGATCTTCGCTGGCATTAAAAAGAAGACCGAACGAGCTGATCTTATAGCATATCTCAAATCTGCAACCTCATAGGACACTGTTAAGATGTACACATCTCTTCTGCTAAATATTTTGTGCCTTAAACTGCTCTTGTGACCAGGAAAGCCTCATTTTCCCCTCAACTCTGTTGCAGAACAGCTACTAGTAAGAGTGGTTCTTGCAAAATAAGTAGCCATCATTGTCACAAGTGTACCAAGTTTTATCCTGCTTGATCAGGTTGCAGATGTAAATTATTAACCTTTTTACTGTGCATTCAGACTGTTCGGACCAAAAGCTGTGTTTAACTGTCATGCGTCATATTTGTGAGTAGTTTATTGGATTCTTAGCAAATTGTCTGTCTTAAAAAAGAAAGTTATTTTTGCTTTGATACTTGAGTGGACTGCCATATTTTTTTTAATTGGCATGGTCAATTAAAATACACTAAACACTTAATAACATTTGCTTGACTTGATATATTTCAGATATGTTGGGATAATGTATTTGAACAACTCAACTTCTGAATCAAATCAGGTTTTTACTAAAAGAAGAAACTTTGAATTTGTTGTACTTCAGCGTGGTGTTGAAAGTCAGAGCTGTATGTTTAAAGCTGTTTTGGCTTCAGCTTCCATCAGTCTTCTTCCACTTAATCCTTTTTGGGTCGCGGGGGGGCTGGAGCCTATCCCAGCATCTTTGGGCAAGAGGCAGGGTACACCCTGGACAGATCGCCAGTCCATCGCAGGGCCAACACAGAGAGACAGACAACCATTCACTCTCACAGTCATACCTAAGGACAATTTAGAATCCCCAGTTTGATGCCAATTAACCTAACTTGCATGTTTTTGGCATGTGGGAGGAAACCGGAGAAATCCCGGAGTAAACCCCCGCAGACACGGGGAGAACATGCAAACTCCACACAGATCACTGTTGGTCGGGGGCTGGGATCGAACCCAGGATCCCCCCCGGCCAAGGGTGAGTTACTGTGCTGCCGCAGTGCTAACCACTCCTCCACCGTGCTGCCCTGGCTTCAGCTTAAGTAGAAAAAATGGGCAACAACTGCATTGATGCAGGCACATAGATAAAAACTCTCAGAAGACGGGATGTGCTAGGTGTCATAAATGAGTAGCACGTGTTAAACTTTGACCATGACTGATTAAATTTTTAAGACGTCTGAAGATGAGGCAGTATCACCGATAAGAAACAGCAGCTAAGATAAATCCAGCACTTACCTGTTGGCATGGTCCAGAGGTTGACAGCTGTGGAAGGGGTATTTGAGTGATCTTTGGCCGAGAAATCTGCGTGGAGCCCCAAAGCATATTTGAGTTTGATAATGAAAGTAAACCAGCCTATCCACTATGAACAAGCCTGCTTTTTTTTCCTCTTAAATTTTTTTTTTTTTTCTTGTAAATTTCCATCCATTTCCTCATAGATGTGTGGCTTTTCTCCTAATTTTTTAAACACATCACAGAGCAGCAGGGAGCACCCGATCATCTGACGGATGGCTGCACTTCCTTGACACAGTCCAGACGGTAGTGTAACGCCCCCTAGCGTTTGAATAACGCGTCGGCACGCGTTCACGAACCTATAATGTATAAAGGAATTTGATTTCTGACATGCTCACTCTGCCTGTAAAAGTTACGTAACTAGACAAACCCCTGCAAGTGCAGAATTTGCAAAAGTGTGGACTTTATCATAGTCTGTCAAACATTCATGCAGAATTCCTTTTGTAGTGTCTCTGCAAAACCAGTTTTGCGTTAATATCGTTGCATATATATCTGTGAATTTTATATACTTTTATTATGCTGCACACGCAAAAAAAAAAAAAACTTGGAAAGCATCATCACTTCATCCACAGGAGCCTCTAATAGGGAACAAAAACGGTGTGATGGCCAGAGGGCTGCGTACTGAAGCAACCCTGAGCTCCTGACTGCGTGACGAAGCGCGCATCAGCGGGACGGAGCCAACCACGGCGAGCGTCATTTGCGCACAAGAAGACCCCCGCCACGGAGACGCTGGGAAGTGGCTCCCCGTGAGATTTTTTTTTAAATGCCCGCATCCAGTCTGCTCGAGCCCTCAGTCCCGCTTCTTTCACGCACTTGAATGAGTTAAGTGGAGATGCTGTGGGGGGGGTATGCCGGTGCGCAAAGGGAGTCTCCGGCCGTGTCCTAACAGAGTGGGGACCGCATATGCAGCCGCAGCTCCGGGGTTCTTCCCAGCGTGAAATACCCATCCTGGAAGTTGTGGCATTCAAACGGTTCCACTTCCCTCCCCTGCAAAGCCTCATAGATGATAGATCTATGGATCTGGTTCTCTGAGGAGCAGATATGGCAGTGTCGAACGTGCTGTTCTCTGACGTGGAAAGTTTTCTGGACTCGCACCCGGAGTTGTTCGAGGACTACCTGAACAGGAAGGGCAGTCCTGGCATGGTGGAGAAATGGCTCAAGAACCACCAGGAGAGCAAAGGTCCGGCGGCCGCCGCGGCTCCCGCCGAGCCGAGGGAGAAGAAGGGCGGCAGGGACGGCAGCTGGGCGAGCAGGTGTGACGGCCTGCAGCGGCGGGCCTCCCAGAAGGAGCTCCGCAGAACTTTTGCCAGGTCCAAGGCCATCAACGCGAACAGGACGTACGACGAGCACGTGAACTCCAGGGCCCAGGAGCCGCTGACGAGCATGAGGAGGAGAGCGCTGCTGAGGAAAGCCAGCTCTCTGCCCCCGACCACCGCGCACATCCTGAGCGCGCTGCTGGAGTCCAGAGTCAACATCCCCCAGTACCCGTCCACGGCCGTGGATTTCAAATATTACCTCAAAGAGCACAGCGAGAGGGAGTTTTTCCTGGAGCTCGTAAAAGACATATCTAACGACCTGGACCTCACCAGCCTCAGCTACAAAATCCTGGTGTTTGTTTGCATCATGGTGGACGCGGACCGGTGCTCCCTGTTTCTGGTAGAAGGGACGGGCAACAAGAAGACACTAGTGTCCAAATTCTTTGACGTGCACGCGGGCACCACGGTTTTGCCCTCCATGAACTCAGACGAAGTTCAGGTGCCGTGGGGGAAAGGGATCATTGGATACGTGGCCGAGCACGGCGAGACCGTGAACATCCCCGACGCGTACCAGGTGCCCGCCGATGTTTGTGCGTGTGTCTGTTTGTGTGCGCGTGGGTCTGGTCACGGAGGGTCTGAGGACGGGATGGCAGGCTGCTTTCTGCCGTCACACTTAAATGGTCATGAGGCAAACTGGGGGGGGGGGTGAAATTGGGATCGCAGTGGCCAACACATGTAGGCCCACTGCACAAGTCTGAGGAATAAAAGTCTTTCACTGTAGAAACTGAAACACAAAGTGGAGATTGTCACAATGATGCACTGCAAAAACTGAAATCTAAGTAATGTAGCACAGCATGTAAAATCAAATTAAAAAAGTATATAAAAAAAATCTTCGCCTCCCACTTGAGGTGTTTCAGGCACGTCCCACTGGGAGGAGACCCCGGGGCAGACCCAGGACTCACTGGAGAGACTGTGTCTCCCAGCTGGTCTGGGAACGCCTTGGTATCCTCTCTGAAGAGCTGCAGCAGGTGGCGGGGGAGAGAGAAGTCTGGGCTTCTCTGCTTGAACTGCTGCCTCTGCGACCCGGACCTCCGGAAAAGCGGTAGAAGATGGATGGATGGATAAAAAAATCTAAGGTGAAACATCTCAAATTGAGGTTGTAGGTGCTTGTTTTTTGTCTGAAAGTTTTTAGAAGATCATTTAATTTTCTTCAATATAGTTTTACTTGTTTTGATAAGTCAAAATTCCGTGTTTTGTTGGCAGAAATTTTGCTCATCCATCCATCTTCTACTGCTTATGCTCTGGGTCGGGGGAGAAGCCCAGACTGTCGCCCAGTTCACAGCGCCATGATCCCTCCTGTACTGTAGGTGGTGAACCCTCTGGAGGTTAGACGCATGTGGCTTCCTCGGGCTGAGCCCGGCCGTGTCCTATGCACAGAAACCCGGTCATCAGGCGCCTACCCTCGAGCCCCGGTAACCCCAAAATGGGTGGGGTACACTGGATCCTTGTTGTTACTTCTTTGTGGTAATCACATGGACCACTCTTATTAGTCTGGCGCTTCTTCCAGGACCAAATTGCCCCCAACAACACACAGTAGCACCTGGGATCATTAGCACATGCAAACCCCTCCTCCATGATGAGGTGGCGATCCACAGAAGGGGAAATTTTGCTTATTTTAACCAAAACCATCTGCCCACAGAACAAGAAGATACTTAATTTTAAAACTGTCTACCAGCAATACAAGAAACTTTGAATTATCCAGATTTCTTAAAACATGTCAAAGATAAAAAGGACAGATGGATGGTGTTTGCAGTGTGGATGCTCACATTTAACTTGACCATTTGCATAAAAAATTAATCCCCATTTATCCATACATCCATCTTCTACCGCTTATCTGGGGATCGGGGTCGCAGAGGCAGAAGTTCAAGCTGAGAAGCCCAGACTGCTGCCCGGTTCACAGAGCAACGTGATTCCCCCATGATCCGCCCTGCAGGTGGTGAGCCCACAGGAGGGCAGAACCATAGCTCCTAGGATCATTTGGACACAAACCTCTCCACTGCGATAAGGTGGTGATCCACAGATTGGAGGTCCATTTTTGTATTTTTATTTTTTTTCTGCTTCACAAGACTACTCCTGTTTTTAATGACCAACTGAGCATATTCCTGAAATTTGGACAGTATTTATAGCTCACTTCCAAAATGCTCTTTTATCAGCATTCATTCACCATTCTCAAATCCAACGCTGGTAACAGACCTTCAATATTGTTCAAACGATGGGGAAAAAATCTGAAAATCTGTTGATCAAACGTCTGCTGTAGGCTAGATGTGAAGAGTTACATTCCTTTACAAAAGCCTAAAACTAAAACACTCTTCAAGTCACACATTTGTTCCCATTTAAGGCGACATTTCAACAGAGCACACTCACACTAAGCAGTTATCATCACTCGGTCCTGATGATCTTCACATTTTAATTGCACTGTCACCTAAAAAGAGACAGGGAAAGCTGCCCCCCCCCCCCAGCTAGTGCTTACATTGTTCCTTTACTCGGTGCTGTGCCTGTGGTTTGCAGGATCGTCGGTTCAGTGATGAAATCGACAAGCTGACGGGGTACAAAACCAAGTCACTCCTGTGCATGCCCATCCGCAACAGTGACGGCGAGATAATTGGAGTTGCTCAGGCCATCAACAAGACCTCAAGTGGGGAACTCTTTGCTGAAGATGATGAGAAGGTAATTTCATCAATGAATATAAATGCCCGGTGAAAGCACACTGCAATAACACTGAGTAATGCGATCTGCAGCCTGCAAGGCATGTTGCAAATTCATCAATACATGTTTAGTTTTTCTCTAATGTCATCCTCCCTATAGGCTTGCTTTTGAAAATGCACTGTAGACTTGCATCTTCACAAAATACCCCAAAAAGGATCCTTCTGTGCATGAATCCTTCAACTTTGTAGAGCACAGAACAAAACAGAATAATATTTGGGGCAGTTTTAGATCACACCATTTCTCATTTGTGTATAAATAGAACAGCGGCTTCTGAGTAAAGGGACAGGAAGTCACACTGATTAGGTGATTTATCTCAGTTATTGTACATCTCATATGGGCTTCATGTTTTGGGGGCTGGACTTATTTGAATACATTTGCGGAAACATGAAATCACACCTTTATTGCACCCAGCCTACATACCAGCATTGTTCTTGATAGAAGGGGAAAACAAGAAGAGGGAATGAAGAGGATTGTGTTTGGTGGGTTTGTTCAGTTACAAAGAAAAATAAATATGACATATTTTTAGGTTTGTGAAAATGGCCTTAATTTTAAAATGTCACAGGAAATGCTTTTACATTCCTTTAAATGATCGATATGTTAGAAAAGTGGTCAGCGATATGGCCTCGGACCTAAACAGAAAACACTGAAAATGCATACAAAATTTATTAAAACAAGTGTAATTTATAGAATGAAGCAATCAGGAATCATTGCGCAATAATGTGCATAACTTTCATTGAACACATCTATTAAAGCAACACTAAGGAAGAATTGCTCTCTAGGTTCCCCTACAGTTGTGAAGCATAAGTGTCTGTTCCCACTGTCCTAAATACATGTGGCAGTGTGAGCAATGTTTGTTTAAAGGTCCCATTCACTGAAAAATTGTGTTTTTGTAGGTTTTAATCTTCTGAAATACGTTGATTGATCACATGATCATTTTTTTTAGCCTTTATTCAGGGGAGGTCCATTGAGAGGTGACCTCTCTTTTTCAAGAAGGCCCTGTTCACATTCACACAGTTGCACAGTTACACCTGGAAGTGGCCCAGCACAATGACAGACTTGCCTGTTGTCTTTGTAGAAGAGCTTGGAATAACGAGGCGATGTGATTTATAAACCAAAGTTTAATATCAGCTTCGCTCCTCTAACAAGTCTCATCTTAGTGCAGAAGCAGAATAAGAGGTCGAACACATTCAGACCTTCATACTTAATACTTACACACAACAAAAGACATTGCATATCAAAGCTGACATCCCGCATTAACTTAATCCCCCCTCCTTTGTCTTCCGTCTCCTCCACCTGACCCAGAGAGGTCAGGGCGATTGATCTCCTCATTGTCCTCTGCCTCCTCCACCTGACTCTGGGAAGTCAGGGAGATCGATCTGGTCTCCACCGCTGCGACTCCGGATGCTCTTTGATCTTCGCTGGCGGTCGAGACCTCTTGTCCTGTTCTGAGGCGTGAGGTCATTGCACATATGTAATCACTAAACATTCTAATATGCTTATACATATGTAGGTATTGGATACATGATTAATATAAGCCACAGCCCCCCCCCCAAACAACTAAGAAAAGGACAATCAAGGTAAGTCTACAGTTTAAGATAATTTCTATGACATACTATACTGTTAAACCTCTTGACAAGGAAGAAACTTTTCCAGCAGCCATGCTCCTGTAGAGAATTCAGTGGTAACCATAACAGCGTAGTAATATCACAAATCAGTCTTAAAACTGTCACAGCACAATCTGATAAAATAGTTAACAACTTTTGGTTAATTTGCATCAGTCCCTGTGCTGTCTGGGTTTTAATCTTCTCCCGAATCTGCTGTGGGTCCGCTTGGGCGTCCTGGCGGGACCTTCCTGTAAAGAATCTGCAGCTTGGGGAAGAGAGTGGTTATTTGTTCCCTGCAGGGGGGTTGAGTCTTTTTTCTTGGGGGTCTACCCCGCCGAGGTGCCCCCGCCACCCGTGTAGGTTCGTCTCTCAACAAGAAAGCAGGTTTAAGTCTGTCAATGCTGACTGTTTCTTTTCTATCCCCTAAATCAAGCACAAAATGCTTATCACCAGGTTCCAGCACTCTGAATGGTCCATCGTATGGTGGACGGAGGGTTGATTTTGAAGCATCATGCCTAACAAAAACGAATTCGGCGTTTTTTAAAGCTTGGGGGACAAAAACCTGTGGAAAAGAGTGATGTGCCGGTCCGGGGAGAGTGTCCGGTCCGTTGCTGCCTAAAGGCCTCAGGGTTGGAAGATGCCCAGGCTCTGGGTTCTCTGGTAAAAACTCACCTGGGAGTCTGAGAGGTTGTGCAAAAACTAATTCTGCTGGGGAGGCGTCTAGATCCTCTTTAGGCGCAGCACGCAACCCCAATAAAACCCAGGGAAGTTTATTTACCCAATTTGTATCCGTTAGTGAGGCTCTGAGGGCGGCCTTTAAAGATCTGTGAAAGCGCTCGCATAATCCGTTAGCCTGAGGGTGATAAGCGGTGGTGCGGTGAATTGTCGCCCCTGAGCTGCTGGCCATAGCTGACCAAAGCTCTGAGACAAATTGAGGCCCCCTATCGGACGTGATGTCCGATGGGACGCCGAAACGTGCCACCCAGTTTGTCAAAAAAACGCGAGCGACTTCCGCCGCTGTGGTTGACGCCAGAGGGACCGCCTCAGGCCAGCGCGTAGTACGGTCTATCATTGTTAACAGGTGTGTGAAACCTTGAGAGGAAGGTAGTGGTCCCACGAGGTCGACATGAACGTGGTCGAACCTTCTAGCTGGGATTGGAAAAGGCTCTAGAGGGGCTTTTGTGTGCTTGTGTATTTTGGCGCGCTGACAAGACATGCAAGTTTTTGCCCATTCCTTTACATTTTTGCGCAGGCCGGGCCACACAAACTTTTCAGTGACCATTTTAACCGAGGCGCGCACACCTGGGTGCGCGAGGGAGTGAATTGAGTCGAAAATACGGCGGCGCCATGCATCTGGGGCTACCGGGCGAGGTTGGCCGGTTGAGATGTCGCATATTAGGGGGGGTACACCGTCGCGTAAACCCCTTTCCTCCAGCCTTAACCCTGTTGGTCCAGACAGGAGCGCGCGCACGTCCGCGTCACTGCTTTGCTCCTCTGCCATGGCTGCGTAATCTATCCCTACGTGAATTGGGGCCGCGTACATGTCCACGTTGGCGAAGAGTTCTGCGGCTGAGGTAGTATAATCTGTCTCCTCGTGCTCTGGCGATGTCACAGTGCGAGAGAGGCAGTCTGCTACCACGTCAAGTTTGCCTGCTACATCTCGAATGTCTGTGGTGAACTCTGAAATTGCAGCTAGCTGTCTTTGTTGCCTGCCTGACCATGGTTCTGAAATTTCAGCCATAGCAAAGGTGAGCGGTTTGTGGTCTACAAAAGCCATGAAACGCCGCCCTTCTAACCAGAACTGGAAGTGGCGGATGGATAAATGAAGCGCTAGCAGCTCCCTGTCAAAAGTGCTGTATTTACGCTCAGTTTGGTTTAACGATTTGCTAAAAAATGCTAAAGGTTGCCAGGTTCCGCCAACGTGTTGTTCCACAACTGCCCCTATGGCCAGGTCTGAAGCGTCTGTGGTTAGCGCAATGCGGGCCGAGGGATCAGGGTGAACCAACAATGTGGCGTTCGCTAGAGCACTTTTTACTTCCGCGAAGGCGCGTTCGCGCTCCGGGGTCCATTCGACTGCGTTGGAAGGCTTTTGTTTTCTGAGCGCAGCATACAGGGGCTGCATGAGTTGAGCTGCGCGGGGGAGGAAACGGTTGTAAAAATTAACCATTCCCAAAAATTCTTGCAGTGATTTGACCGTTTGTGGTCGTGGAAAATTTTTTACTGCGTGGACTTTGTCTGGTAATGGGACTGCCCCCTTTGGTGAAACTCTGTGCCCCAAAAAATCAATTTGTGACACGCCGAATTTGCATTTGGCTGGGTTGATTATTAACCCGTGTTCTTCTAGTCTCTGAAAAACTGTAGTGAGGTGTTGTTTGTGTTCTTCCTCTGACGGGCTGGCTACCAGCATATCGTCGAGGTAGACGAACACGAAGGGGAGGTCGCGTAATACCGCGTCCATCATGCGCTGAAAGGTTTGAGCAGCGCCTTTGAGGCCAAACGGCATCCGCAAAAATTCAAAAAGACCGAAAGGGGTTATTACAGCCGTTTTAGGAATGTCTTCCGCTTGAACGGGGACTTGGTGATAGCCGCGGACCAGGTCTATTTTAGAAAAAATGCGCGCACCCGCCAGATGTAGTGAGAAATCTTGGATGTGAGGAATTGGGTAGCGGTCATGCGCTGTCGCATTGTTTAATCTGCGGTAATCGCCGCACGGTCTCCAAGAACCGTCGGTTTTCGGGACCATGTGGAGTGGCGATGCCCAAGGGCTTTTCGAGCGTCTAATAATGCCTAATTTTTCAAGGGTGGCAAACTCGTCCCGTGCTATGGCGAGCTTGGTCGCGTCTAAGCGCCAAGCTTTGGCGAACATGGGTGGGCCCGTTGTGGGAATGAAGTGTTCAACCCCGTGTTTCGCTACTGTTGCTGAAAATTTTGGAACTGTGAGTGCTGGAAATTGGGTGAGGAGTTGGTCAAACTTACCTCCTGCTGTTGTGACGTTGGCCTGCACGGGTGGTGGAGAAACTTGAGCTGAGCAGGGGACAGAAGAAAATGACAGTGCATTAACCAAGCGTCTATTTGTTAGATCTACTAACAACCCATGTGCACACAAAAAATCAGCGCCCAACATGTTAAAGCTCACCGCCGCTACAATAAATGTCCATCTATAGTTGCGGCCGTGGATGCAAAGTGGCAGGTTCCTTTCACCGAAGGTGTCGATGATGGAGCCGTTGGCTGCCATCGCTCCATTTCCCCGGGGACCCATGGCCCGGTCTGCGCGGGAAGGGGTGATAAAACTCAGCTGAGCTCCGGTGTCGATCAGGAACTGTCTCCCGGTGTGTCTGTCAGTCACATACAGTAGTTTATTTTTCTCGCCGAGAGCCGCAGCTGTTAACGGCCTCTCGGCTTTGGTGTTTCCCGAACTTTTGAATTTGCAGGGGGGCACGCATTTGTACGCTCTCCCGGCGAAACGGTGGTGGAAATAGCAGAGGTCGTTCCGCCTGCTGTGTCTTGGTCGTATTGCCGCCATGGTGGGCGGGCTCTGCTCGGTTGTCTGTGGTTCTCTGCTGCTCTGGGCTTCCGCGCTGAGATCTGCGGATGCTGCCGTGGCCATCTGTTCGCCGCAGGCGTTGATGAGCCGCTGCGCCTCTTGGGCCAGCGCGCGGAAGTCCTGCTGGGTGCTGCACCGCATGTTGATCAGCGTCCCCCTCATGTGTGGCGGCAGAGTGCTGAGGAAGATATATCGGAAAAGGAAGTTGTCATTGTCCTCTTCCTTAAGCTGCAGCATGTCCTCCATGAGGGCCTTGGGTCTGCATCCTCTGTGGCCGTAGATCGCCAGGATTTTCTCTGCTCTCTCATCGGCTGAGGGGACGAAATTCTCCACGATGGTCGCCTTAAGCTCTCTGTATTTGTCATGGGCGGGCGGCCGTTGGATTATGCTCCGCTCACATCTTGACGTGGCAGCGTTGAGTTTGGCGATGATGTGATAAAATTTTGTGTCGTCTGCCGTTATGCCCGCCAGTGCAAACTGAGCCTCAGCTTGCTGGAACCACGAGCTCGGGTCTTCCTGCCAGAATTCTGGCAGCTTGACGGTGACGGTGTCTGTGTGGGCCGTCCCTGATGTGTCCGCCGGGTGAGAGCGCCTTTCTTCCGCTCTCACGGCGGGGCTGGTGCTCGGTTGAGCCCTCTCTGTAGTTTCTGCCGTGGGGGAACGTCGTCCATCTGTTCCCCTGTCTGCATGGGCGCCAGCGCTTGCCTGGGTCGCCTCCGATGAGTCAATTGCGGGAGAACGTCTCTGTTCCATCCTCGCATCAGGGTCACCAGTGTAGAAGAGTTTGGAATAACGAGGCGATGTGATTTATAAACCAAAGTTTAATATCAGCTTCGCTCCTCTAACAAGTCTCATCTTAGTGCAGAAGCAGAATAAGAGGTCGAACACATTCAGACCTTCATACTTATACTTACACACAACAAAAGACCCCCTCCTTTGTCTTCCGACTCCTCCACCTGACCCAGAGAGGTCAGGGCGATCGATCTCCTCATTGTCCTCTGTCTCCTCCACCTGACTCTGGGAAGTCAGGGAGATCGATCTGGTCTCCACCGCTGCGACTCCGTATGCTCTTTGATCTTCGCTGGTGGTCGAGACCTCTTGTCCTGTTCTGAGGCGTGAGGTCATTGCACATATGTAATCACTAAACATTCTAATATGCTTATACATATGTAGGTATGGGATATATGATTAATATAAACCACAGTCTTGTTTATTAAGGGCACCACAGTGGGGTTAATGATGGTAGGGTAAACACTGCTTAGCCAGTCCAGTTATTGAACCAGCAACCCCTCCAGTCATGAGTTCATATCCTTAGCCATTAGGCCACCACTGCTCCATTGTCAAAAAAACATAAAAATACTTACTTCTCTTAAAACACACACACACACACACACACACACACACACACACACACACACACACACACACACACACAGCCTTAATATTGTTTCTGTGTCCAATTAGCTGTTTTAACTCTTCCGGGTTTTTTCCTTTATGTCAAGAAAAGGAAAGCCTAGCCTTGATATGTGCTGTGCTCTATTACTGGAAAGCCTAGCTGTATGTCTGCAAATGTAGATGAGCCAGTAAAGGGATTAGCTTCAGAGCTAACATTGCTACAAGGAAGCTGCTTTGTTTTAGGTCAGTTAGGATTACCAAAATTATTTCCATTTGCTAAATCATTTTTTTACATATATTTTTTTATTACTTTCTTCAAAGTCAGAAGTGTACATACATCTCCTTAGTATTTAGTAGCATTACCTTTAAACTGTTTGACTTGGGTCTGACATTTTGGGTATCCTTCCACAAGCTTCTCACAATTTTGGCCCATTCCTCCTGACAGAACTGGTGTAACTGAGTCAGGTTTGTAGGCTGCCTTGCTCACACACGTCTTCTCAGCTCTGCCCACAAATTTTCTATGGGATTGAGATTAGGGCTTTATTTGGCCACCCCAAAACATTGACTTTGTTGTCCGTAAGTCACTTTGTAGCTAATTTGGCTGTATGCTTACAATTATTGTCCATTTGGAAGACACATTTGCGTCTAAGCTTTAACTTCCTGGCTGATGTCTTGATATGTTGCTTCAATATTTCCACATAATGTTCTTTCCTCATGATGCCATCTGTTTTGTGAAGTGCACCAGTCCCTCCTGTAGCAAAACACCCCCACAACATGATGCTGCCACCCCCATACTTCACTATTGAGATGTTCTTCTCAGGCTTGCAAACTTCCTCCTTTTTCCTCCAAATGTAACAATTGCCGTTATGGCCCAACAGCTCAATTTTTGTTTCATCAGACCACAGGACATATCTCCAGGAATTAAGGTCTTTGTCCCGGTGTGCATTTGCAAACTGCAATCTGGCTTTTTGTCTTGCTATTATAGTAATGGCTTCTTCCTCACTTAGTGGCCTTTCAGCCCATGTTGGTACAGGACTCATTTCACTGTGGATAATGACATTCTTTTACCAGCTTCAGCCAGCATCTTCACAAGGTCTTTTGATTTTGTTCTGGGGTTGATACACACATTTCGCACCAAAACACGTTCATCTCTGGGACACAGAACCCATCTCCTTCCTTAGAGGGATGATGGCTGGACATTCCCATGGTGTTTATACTTGTGCATAATTGTTTGAACAGATGAATGTGACACCTTTAGGCATCTGCAAATGTGCCCAAGGATGAACCAGACTTGTGGAGGTCCACAATTCTCTTCCTGATATCTTGGCTGATTTCTTTAGATTTTCCCATGATGTCACACAAGGAAGCAATGGGTTTGAGTTGTGCCTTTAAAATACATCCACAGGTGTGCCTCCAGTTAACTCAGATGTTGTCAATTATCCTATCAAAAACTTCCAAAGCCATGACATCATCATTTGGGCTTTCCCAAATTGTTTAAAGGCATAGCAATCTTAATGTATGTAAATGTCTGACTTTGAAGAAATTAATTAAAAATTCTCTAAAAAATCATTTCAAATAAAAAA
Source organism: Pholidichthys leucotaenia (assembly GCA_020510985.1). Classification (NCBI taxonomy): domain Eukaryota; kingdom Metazoa; phylum Chordata; class Actinopteri; order Cichliformes; family Pholidichthyidae; genus Pholidichthys; species Pholidichthys leucotaenia. The sequence continues at coordinate 58,067,766 of CM035843.1, read as the reverse complement.
AATAGCAAATAGAAATAATTTTGGTAATCCTACTTGACCTAAAACAGCAAAAGTTTAGTCTGATTTAATGTCAGACAGTGAAAAAAAAGTTATGTCTTTTTTTATAATGTATGTATACATATGGTTTCAACTGCATATATATACACAGTGGTGTGAAAAAGTGTTTGCCCCATCCTGATTTCTCATTTTTTTGTATGTCTGTCACACTTAAATGTTTCAGATCATCAAACAAATTTAAATATTAGACAAAGATAACACAAGTAAACAGAAAATGCAGTTTTTAAATGAAGGTGTTTATTATTAAGGGAAAAAAAATCCAAACCTACATGGCCCTGTGTGAAAAAGTGATTGCCCCCTAAACCTAATAACTGGTTGGGCCATCCTTACAGCAACAACTGCAATCAAGCGTCTGCCATAACTGGCAATGAGTCTTTTACAGTGCTGTTTAGGATTTTGGCCCACTCATCTTTGCAGAATTGTTGTAATTCAGCAACACTGGAGGGCTTTCAAACATGAACCACCTTTTTAAGGTCATGCCACAGCATCTCAATCGGATTCAGGTCAGGACTTTGACTAGACCACTCCAAAGTCTTCATTTTGTTTTTCTTAAGCCATTCAGAGGTGGACTTGCTGGTGTGTTTTGGATCATTGTCCTGCTGCAGAACCCAAGTGCGCTTCAGCTTGAGGTCACAAGCAGATGGCCGGACATTCTCCTTCAGGTTTTTGGTAGACAGCAGAATTCATGGTTCCATTTACCACAGCAAGTCTTCCAGGTCCTGAAGCAGCAAAACAGCCCCAGACCATCACACTACCAGCACCATATTTTACTGTTGGTATGATGTTCCATTTCTGAAATGCTGTGTTACTTTTACGCCAGATGTAATGGGACACACACCTTCCAAAAAGTTCAGCTTTTGTCTCGTCAGTCCAGACAGTATTTTCCCAAAAGTCTTGGGGATCATCAAGATGTTTTCTGGCAAAACTGAGACGAGCCTTTATGTTCATTTTGCTCAGCAGTGGTTTTCGTCTTGGAACTCTGCCATGCAGGCCATTTTTGCCCAGTCACTTTCTTATGGTGGAGTCATGAACACTGACCTTAACTGAGGCAAGTGAGGCCTGCAGTTGTTTGGATGTTATTTTGGGGTCTTTTGTGACCCCTTGGATGAGTTGTCGCTGCGCTCTTGGGGTAATTTTGGTCGGCCGGCTACTCCTGGGAAGGATCACCACTGTTGTATGTTTTTGCCATTTGTGGATAATGGCTCTCACTGTGGTTTGCTGGAGTCCCAAAGCTTTAGAAGTGGCTTTATAACCTTTTCCAGACTGATAGATCTCAATTACTTTGTTTCTCATTTGTTCCTGAATTTCTTTGGATTGCAGCATGATGTCTAGCTTTTGAGGATCTTTTGGTCGACTTTACTTTGTCAGGCAGGTCCTATTTAAGTGATCTCTTGATTGAGAGCAGGTGTGGCAGTAATCAGGCCTGGGTGTGGCTCGAGAAATTGAACTCCGCTTTCCAAAGATGTAATATACCACAGTTAATTTATGTTTTAACGGGGGGGGGGGGGTGTCACTTTTTCACACAGGAACATGTAGGTTTGGATTTTTTTTTTACCCTTAATAATAAACAGCTTCATTTAAAAACTGCATTTTGTGTTTACTTGTATTATCTTTGTCCAAAATTTAAATTTGTTTGATGATCTGAAACATTTAAGTGTGACAAACATACAAAACAAAGAGAAATCAGGAAGGGGGCAAACACTTTTTCACACCACCCTCTGTGTGTGTGTGTGTGTGAGAGAGAAAATACCATCTAGTTTACGGTACTTTTAACATTGGATGTAAATTACCATGATAACAACTGCTCCACAGAGCTGCTACCATGGCTTGTTGCTCCTCTTTGCATGTTGAAGTAAAGTGCAGATGAAAGAACAGCCCTGAAGTAATCCTCATGCTTTATGATTCATCTGTGGCATTTCAGGGATGTTACTCAGTTTTTTGTAGACAAACACTGTTTTGCGGTGTTAGCAGTACACAAGCAGCAGGGCTGCAGCAATGCCAGCCGTCATTTTTCATCACTGTCACTGATGTAACACTCGTGTGTTTACAGGGGGAGAGATAATCAAAATCAAAGTGATTTTGTTGATATTTTGTCCTCCCTGTGTGTGTTTTTTTCAATGTGGCCTATAAGGTTGGAACATTTTATTCAGTGCTGGTCTTTTATTTTGTTTCTGCAGCATCTGAGTTACACTTAAATGTTTTAGGGCACTGGGGCCATTCTAAACATTTACATTTGTCTTTGAATTGTAAGGTTATAGCCTAAAAAACAGTGTTATGGTTGATTCATGGTGGTTTCTCACAAGATTCTCCACAGTTTCTTGCTCATCTTCATTTTTTAAAATTTGTGTTTGTAAGCCACTGAAATGGTAACACATGGTATGATTAATAGAAACATAAAATAATAATTTTGTCTATATGATTTATAGAGCCAATACACATTAATATGGCAGGAAACCACTATATTAGATGAATCCACCTCATCATTTAAATAGATATTACTCTTACCCAGGAGTCTGAATCTTGCCCACTCCACCCAGCTCACTTGTCTGACATGCAGAACATTTAGCCTGACTAAACGTCTCAGTACTTAGCCATAGCTTTTCTCAACACTTCCCAGGGCAGTGTGTCCCAAAGGGGCAGGACACGGTGGTAATATCCACAAGAATAATAACTTTATATTGGCTGTTCAGATTCTCACTTTGGTTACTGCTCCACTTAAGTGCTCAGTAGAACCATCAGTGTGTCAGATGGTAATTTAGAGAGACCATTTAGATTGGGTGATTCTGAGTGGGTGCCAACACTATTGTAGGATTTGTGGGAGAGTGTGGGAACCCTCGTCTCACATTGGGTCTCCTACTTGTGCCATTCAGTTTTTTACTCTTTTGTGAATGAGTTTAATTAGAAAATGGGTCAAGTTGACTGCTGCAACAAAGGCAAACACACAGGTGTCACTAAATGCTTATTTCATATTATGCTAAAACTGTAAATTACTCCTTCCATTGATCCAGATAGCCTTCTGCCTCTGAGTGATCATTCATCAGACAGGCTGGAGGAGCACATGTTCAGTCCATCAGCACGCTTGAATAGATGTAGCAGGAAGGCGGTGAAAAGCCGAAGCACTGACTTGCTCTCATATTGCATGAGCTCCTAAATGGGAGCAGAGATAAAACATGAAAGTGCAGTGCTGGCTTTGCCTTTTATTTAAGGTCAGGTCTCACTGTAGAGAATTTTATTTACCATACGCCTTTTCCCATTGCTGCCCCACTGTCAAAAATACATCTTCAGACTAGTCCATAATAGATGCAGATTAGGAATTCTTTTTTTTTTTTTTTTCACTCCCCTTGCTTTGAGTATGTTTCACATTTCATTAACATCACACTAATGCCTGGGATGGCTGCAGCTGAATTAGTAATGAAATGCAATGTGAGCGTCAGAGAACACAGCAAGCTCCCCGTACGGCACAGCTGCAGCTCTGTTTTTATGGAAGACCTTGCAATAAGAAATGTATCATTCTTTTTTAAAACATTAAATTATACTGCTGTAGCCGATGCCATCAAAGGCTAAGGGTCACCTTCTTCAAAGCAAATTTGGCCTGTATGGAGGGAAAATTTACATTACTGCAACTGTGTTGATTGCATACAGTATTGAGACCTTTGGGGAGAAAAAGAATAGTTCAATCCATGAATAACTGCAAAGGCTCATTATCGTCTGTGGAGAAGTGTAGCCCCTGACTTAATTTAAAATACAAACTGATCACATCCCACTATTATTTTGTTACATTATTATTTTTGTTCACCAAGACCATTCTCATTAGTTTTGTCTTTTATTAAGATGCAAGTGTTCTGGCATAGTGTAATGTCTTTGTGAACCTTTAATGTTCCCTTTGGCTTAGAAGTAACCTGTAATAATAATAAAAATAAAAATCTGTAATCAGTTTTACACAATATGTTTCAATGCAAGTACACACTTAAACAGTTAAACAATAAAGAACATAATTTCAGCTTGGTGCCAAGTGTTTCTGTAACAGTCTACAAGTTTCCAAATGAACTTGTGCTTTATGGAGAGGTTATTATAACTGCAAAACTCCTTAAACAATTTCCTTAATTTAAGTTAAAAATTACAAACACAAGTTAACTTGGAATACAGGCCAATATTTCATGAACGTAAACATATTCATAAGAATTAACAGATCCATGTTTTATGCTTTTGTTCACTTGGGGAACTTGAACATTGATCCCACGCACAGAAACCCGGTCACCAGGCACTTGCCGCTGCTCCTGGGATCATTAGGGCACACAAACCCCTCCACCATGATAAGGCAGTGAAATCACTGCCAGCCTACAGCAGCTTTTTTACACCTTTTTTGAACCACAGCATCCTTTTTACATTGAAAAAAATCCAGCGGCACCCCACCAACCACAAATGTCATAAAATAACACATTGTAGCCTATTACGCAGCAGTGGAAAGATGCAAACACGTGAATGTGTGCCTGGCAACACAAATACACAGGAATTGGATTTTGTTCAACTTAATCCAAAAATCTGCTTGATGCTTGGTCACCATAGCCAATCAGCGTTGATATTCCGCTGTTACCAGGAGAATAAATTAGTTTGAAAATGAGACCACCACCTCCCCTGAAGGAGATGCTTTTCACGGCAGATGTAGTTTTCTTGGCACAACACCGGCTAAACTCTGTGGTGTTTTGTGGCCGCAGTTTGTTTGGTGCTGGAGGCAGCCGACGTCAGGATGTGGTTTCTGGTGGAGGTGGAGGCATTTTCCCAGCTAATGTGCCCCTCCAGATGGCGTTGTGGGCTTGGGCATGGTGGCGTTTTTTGGGGATTTCTGTGGTGGGTGCAGAGCATGCTGCCGAAATTGTGGGGGTGGCCCCAGAAGAAGAAGAAGGATTGCATTCATGCTGCCACCCATTGACATGGAAGAGCCACTACAGGCACTGCCGCATAACAATGGCAAATTATTTGCAGATTTTTTTGTACCAATTAAGTGAAATTCAACAATTTCCCGAGGAACCCTGCACATCACCCCGGTTGAAAAACATCGGCCTATAGAATATTATTTTTAAAGATTCCCAGGGGAAAACAAATGCAGATGATACCCAGCAGAAAGCAATGTCTGCTGAAAGCTAACAGGCTGTTTAGAGGGAAGTTGGAGCAAATCAGATGCCTTGGTCAATGTTTGCATTTTGAGTTCTTGTAAAAAAAAAAAAAATCATTCATAAATGTGTTCAAGGTGCTTAAATTTTGCTAGAACATGTATTTTTTGTTGGTTCAGAAAATTTTAATTAGAAACTACCTTAACAGCGAAAGATACCAAACTGTTACTGTATTTGCTTCTGGATTATATTGTTTAAAAAATGTGAGTTGCCTTACCAAACTAAACACATGTGAGTAAACTGTTGCTTACTATAAAGTTTTCTTAAAAATCTGCAAAAGTTAATAATATACTGTATGAATGCTCAGTCAAGTCAACTGGATTAAAGTATTTTTTTGAAACATTCCACCATTCATCCAAAAAATACTAGTAAAAAATATGTTAATCCAGTTGACTTGACTGAGCTTTCATACAGTATACTTACTGTGATGTTGGGTTCCGGCACCTTATTGTGAAGTGCGGTGTAGTGACATGCACTTCCTGTAACGTCATTGCACCGCCCTATGAATACCAGAGGGCATCCATATTGTGGCCTCTTTGGACTGGTGCCCTCTGCCACGTGCTTACTGTGTAACCGCTGTTCTACACCTTTAATAAAGCTGTGTTCATCCAGTCATCTTGCCTCATCCTTCACCCAAGATATTTTACCATACATAACATTTGGCGATCAAGGATTAACTCAGGGAGGCGCGCATTACACCATTTCACCCCTTTCTCGAGCTCCTGGGCGAGCCGCCGGTGCCTTGGCCGATGTGGTTTGAGGCTTTTCAGATGTACATCACCGCGCTGGACCTGGGTAAGATAAGATAAGATAAGATAAGATAAGATAAGCCTTTATTAGTCCCACAACGGGGAAATTCCAGGATTGCAACAGCACAGGGATAGCAACACTCAGAGCAACAATCAGAAGGCAAGAAAAAAAAACCAAAAAAAAAACAAGCAAGCAAGAGCAGCTAATATACATATGTACATATTACTATAAAATATATATATACACACACACACACACACAGTGCAGAGCATTGTAGCTGGATGGAATAAATATATGAATATATGAACACACAGTGCAGAGCATTGTAGCTAGATGGAATAAATATGTAAATATATAAACACCCACAGTACGGAGCATTGCAGCTAGGTGGAATAAATATGCAAGTATATAAACACACACAGTGCGGAGCAATGTAGCTAGATGGAATAATATGTAGATATATAAAAACACAGTGCGGAGCATTGTAGCTAGATGGAATAAATATATAGATATATAAATATAAACACACCCAGTGCTGAGCATTGTAGCTAGATGGAATAAATATATAGATATATAAATATAAATATAAACACACCCAGTGCAGAGCATTGTAGCTAGATGGAATAAATATGTAAATATATAAACACACACAGTGCAGAGCATTGTTGCTAGGTGGGATGAAACAGCATAACCGTCTATTTAGTTATCCTACATGGTATGATTATGTGCCCATACATATTCTCACCCTCCATAGCGACCGGTATGTTCCTAGTTGTATGCCGGAGAGGACCATTGTGTAAGTCTATTGCATCTTTTGCATTCAAAAAAAAAAAAACTATTAGTTTGTTACGTCTTTTTGCTATCTCTGCGAGCAGCCCTGCTTAGGTTGTACAGTCTGACAGCCGTTGGTAGGAAGGACCTACGAAACCTCTCGGTTGTGCACCTGGGATGATGTAGTCTGCTGCTAAATGAGCTCCTCAGTGCATCCAGTATGTCCTGCATAGGGTGGAACTTGGACTCCAGCAGAGATGACAGTTTAGCCACCGTCCTTCTCTCTCCTATCTCCTCCATCGGATCAAGGCGTTGCCCCAGGACAGAGCTAGCTTTCTTAATCAGTTTGTTCAGTCTCTTCCTATCGGCTGCAGTAATGCCACTGCCCCAGCAGACCACTCCAAAAGTGATGGCTGATGCCACCACCGTGTCATAGAATGACTTCAGCAGCGCCCCTTGTACACCAAAAGACCTGAGTCTCCTCAGCAGGAACAGCCTGCACTGTCCCTTCTTGTAGAGTGCGTCAGTATTGTGTGACCAGTCTAGTTTATTGTTCAGATGAACACCCAGGTACTTGTAGGATGTCACCATCTCGGTAAGCTCGACAAGTTAAGAGCACGTGTGCTATTTGTTCACAACCTGGGTATCGAGGGCCAGCGAATCCTGCGCACACTCGGAGCTTCGGACTCTTGAGCAAACCATTTTCATAACCTGGATAGCGTGACTGTCTGGAGGATTTGCTTTCAGCAGCGACATCAGCGAGTGGGTGAGCCTGTTCATCAGTTTGTCACCGATTGAAAGCAGCTAGCTAGTGAGTGTCGCTTTGGGCCGTTGGAAGATGAAATGGTACGTGACCAGCTTGTGGAGCACACGTGTAGCGCTGCATTGCAGGCTAGGCTACTCATGGCGCTCAGTGATTTAACACTAGCCAGAACTGTTGAGCTAGCTCTCCAGTTGGAGGCCACAGACAAGCTAGCTTTGGAGCTAAACTGGCGCCAATCACAGCAGCCACCGGAGCCTCCTGCCGTGGCAAATGTTGTGGTCTCGGATAGCTTGGATGACGATACTATGGAAGCCAACGCTGCCAGTCGAAGGTCTGCCCCAAGAAGACCCCTTTGCAAGGGTTGTGGGTCCGCAACGCACCACAGGAAGGCTAAGGACTGCCCTGCCAGGGGAGCACGTTGTAGCAGATGTGGACACTTGAACCATTATGGGGTGTGCCGTGTGTCTAAATCGGAGAGCCCACGTAAGAAATCACTCCACCCGCCCCTGACGACCATCCATACGGTGTCCCCCAGCATGAACGGGTACACGTTTTGCACAGTGGAGTTGGATGGCGTGGAGGTGCCGCTATTGCTTGACACGGGGGCGGAGGGGTCTTTGCTGAATTGGGCCACAGTGAAGAAGTTTTTCCCCCACTACACGATTAGAGGTAACCCAGCGCCGCTTTATGGTTATGGAGGTGGCAACCTGTGCACAGTTGGGACTTTGGAGTTAACAGTTTGGTACAAGTCTGCAATGATGGTTGACTTCACATTCCACGTGACGGCCCGAGTTGATAACATCATGGGCTGTGACTTGTTCTACGGACTGGGTTTCACCATTAAAGACGACACTCGGGAGGAATGGTCAGGTTGTGGCCAGGGGAATGGTTGATGAGGACGTTGTGTGGGACGAAGAGCTAACGGACACCACAGCAGTCAAGCAGGACCAGCCTCACTCAGGTTCGGCGCAGGAAGGTCTCAGTGCCGGTGCTCAGGAAATGGTACAGGGGGGTACCAAGCGTGGCGGCAAGGTGCCTGCGCTGGCGAGTGACACCAATGTGATAGCCCCAGATGCCTCCGGAGCTTGGCCGCAGGGGGATGGAGGGTCTGCAGCTACAATAGTGAACGCTACGATGGTTTTAGAAGAGGTTGGGGCCAGACCGACGAGCACGGCGGAACCGCATGCTCAGCAGCACCATTTCAGGCCGAGCTGAGCCCGACTGAAGGTTATGGACTTGGTTCAGGTTCGGGGTGAAGGAACATCCATGATGAAGATGGGCCAGACGACAGCCAGCTAAACATCATGAGTGTCTGCGCATAGTGGCTAAGCTGGGCGCAGCATACTTCAAGCTGTCCGATGGCTTGGCGAGATGCGCCAGTCAGCTTCGGTGTGTCCGGGAAAAGGCTTCAGGTGATGGGGCTGGAAGAGAGCGAGGGTCGGTGGTGAAGGAGAGGCGCTTTCGTCTGGAAGATCAGCCATCGTCCTGAGGGCCTGCTGCTTCCAGGGGCACGCTTGCTGAGGAGCTGCCCTGGGGCCCCCCATGCCGGTTCTACTCCTCCTGCCCAAGGAACAGTGCTGTAAATATGTGTGTTGATAGTTCTGATGTTCTAATGTATGTATGTTGTAAAATTGGATTATTTTGTGTATTTTGCTTAGTTCAGGAGCACGGCGTGTAATTTTAGTTTATGTTTGGACTCTTTCTCTTTAGTTTATTGGGTGGTAGAATAATCCACCCCACCATGCGAGCTGTTCGGTAGTCCCCCTGTCAGCCCTATATTAAGTTATGTTGTGTGAATGTGTTAGGCCATTTTAGTACATTGGTTTTCGTTATGTTAGTGCATGATTTGGGTCCCAAATTGGGGAGGGTCTTAATTGTGTGTGTGGTTTTGGACTTTTCTAAGTGGGGGAGGAAATGTGATGTTGGGTTCCAGCACCTTATTGTGAAGTGCAGTGTAGTGACGTGCACTTCCTGTCACGTCACTGCACCACCCTATACAGTGGGGTAAAAAAGTATTTAGTCAGCCACCAATTGTGCAAGTTCTCCCACATAAAAGATGAGAGAGGTCTCCAATTTTCATCATAGGTATACCTCAACTATGAGAGACAAAATGAGAAAAAAAATATCCAGAAAATCACATTGAAGGATTTTTAATGGATTAATTGGTAAATTCCTCGGTAAAATAAGTATTGCAGGTCATTCGCTAGGTCCCCCCCATGTGGTTCTGGGATTTTTGCTCACCGTTCTCGTGATAATTTTGACCCCACCGGGTGAGATCTTGCGTGGAGCCCCAGATCGAGGGAGATTATCAGTGGTCTTGTATGTCTTCCATTTTCTAATAATTGCTCCCACAGTTGATTTCTTCACACCAAGCTGCTTACCTATTGCAGATTCAGTCTTCCCAGTCTGGTGCAGGTCTACAATTTTGTTTCTGGTGTCCTTTGACAGCTCTTTGGTCTTGGCCATAGTGGAGTTTGGAGTCTGACTGTTTGAGGTTGTGGACAGGTGTCTTTTATACTGATAACGAGTTCAAACAGGTGCCATTAATACAGGTAACGAGTGGAGGACAGAGGAACCTCTTAAAGAAGAAGTTACAGATCTGTGAGAGCCAGAAATCTTGCTTGTTTGTAGGTGACCAAATACTTATTTTACTGAGGAATTTACCAATTAATTCATTAAAAATCCTTCAATGTGATTTTCTGGATTTTTTTTTCTCATTTTGTCTCTCATAGTTGAGGTATACTTATGATGAAAATTGGAGACCTCTCTCATCTTTTAGGTGGGAGAACTTGCACAATTGATGGCTGATTAAATACTTTTTTGCCCCACTGTAAATACCAGAGGGCATCCATTTCACGGCCTCTTTAGACTGGTGCCCTCTGCCAGGTGCCTACCGTGTAACCGCTGTTCTACACCTTTAATAAAGCTGTGTTCGTCCAGTCATCTTGCCTCATCCTTCACCTAAGGTATTTTACCATACATAATAAACATCTTGTGTGGTACCTGTACCAAAAACTTCCCACCCCAAAGACCTGAACAGCTACAGACCGGTGGCCTTGACGTCCCACTTGATGAAGACCCTGGAGAGACTGCTCCTTGCTCACCTCCGCCCCCTGGTGGAACCAGCGATGGATCCACTCCAGTTCGCCTACCAGCATGGCATTGGGGTGGAGGATGTGGTGATCTTCCTCCTTCACCGTTCTCTGTCCCACCTGGAGAAGCCCGGGAATATGGTGAGGATCATGTTCTTTGACTTCTCCAGTGCTTTCAACACCATCCAACCGATGATCCTGAAGGACAAGCTGCTGCGCGCAGGGGTGGACCAGCACCTGTCATCATGGATCCTGGACTACCTCACGAACTGGCCTCAGTTTGTGAGAACCCGGGACTGTGTGTCCGACACGATCATCGGTAGCACGGGGGCCCCCCAGGGAACGGTGCTGGCTCCCTTCCTGTTCACTCTTTATACTGCGGACTTCTCACACAACACAACACACTGCCATCTACAGAAGTTCTCTGATGACTCTGCGATCGTTGGCCTCATCTCCAATGGAGATGAAGCTGAGTACAGAGGGCTTATCCAGGACTTCGTGGACTGATGCCATCGGAACTGCCTCCAGATCAACGCGAGGAAAACTAAGAAGCTGGTGGTGGACTGCCGCAGGCATGGGCAGCCCCTCACAGCACCAGTAAATATACAGGGAACAGACATCGAGATGGTGACATCCTATAAGTACCTGGGTGTTCATCTGAACAATAAACTAGACTGGTCACACAATACTGACGCACTCTACAAGAAGGGACAGCGCAGGCTGTTCCTGCTGAGGAGACTCAGGTCTTTTGGTGTACAAGGGGCGCTGCTGAAGACATTCTATGACACGGTGGTGGCATCAGCCATCACTTTTGGAGTGGTCTGCTGGGGCAGTGGCATTACTGCAGCCGATAGGAAGAGACTGAACAAACTGATTAAGAAAGCTAGCTCTGTCCTGGGGCAGCGCCTTGATCCGGTGGAGGAGATAGGAGAGAGAAGGACGGTGGCTAAACTGTCATCTCTGCTGGAGTCCGAGTTCCACCCTATGCAGGACATACTGAATGCACTGAGGAGCTCATTTAGCAGCAGACTACATCATCCCAGGTGCACAACCGAGAGGTTTCGTAGGTCCTTCCTACCAACGGCTGTCAGACTGTACAACCTAAGCAGGGCTGCTTGCAGAGATAGCAAAAAGACGTAACAAACTAATAGTTTTTTGAATGCAAAAGATGCAATAGACTTACACAATGGTCCCCTCCGGCATACAACTAGGAAAATACCGGTCACTATGGAGGGTGAGAATATGTATGGCACATAATCATACCATGTAGGATAACTAAGTAGACGGTTATGCTGTTTCATCCCATCTAGCAACAATGCTCTGCACTGTGTGTGTTTATATATTTACATATTTATTCCATCTAGCTTCAATGCTCCGCACTGGGTGTGTTTATATTTATATATCTATATATTTATTCCATCTAGCTACAATGCTCCGCACTGTGTTTTTTATAGATCTACATATTATTCCATCTAGCTACATTGCTCTGCACTGTGTGTGTTTATATACTTACATATTTATTCCACCTAGCTGCAATGTTCCGCACTGTGTGTTTATATATTCATATATTTATTCCATCCAGCTACAATGCTCTGCACTGTGTGTCTGTGTGTGTGTATATACTGTATATATTTTATAGTAATATGTACATATGTATATTAGCTGCTCTTGCTTGCTTGTTTTTTTTTCTTGCCTTCTGATTGTTGCTCTGAGTGTTGCTATCCCTGTGCTGTTGCAATCCTGGAATTTCCCCATTGTGGGACTAATAAAGGCTTGTCTTATCTTATCTTATCTTATAACACTTACAGTGGGGCAAAAAAGTATTTCGTCAGCCACCAATTGTGCAAGTTCTCCCACTTAAAAGATGAGAGAGGTCCCCAATTTTCATCATAGGTATACCTCAACTATGAGAGACAAAATGAGAAAAAAAAAATCCAGAAAATCACATTGAAGGATTTTTAATGAATTAATTGGTAAATTCCTCGGTAAAATAAGTATTTGGTCACCTACAAACAAGCAAGATTTCTGGCTCTCACAGATCTGTAACTTCTTCTTTAAGAGGCTCCTCTGTCCTCCACTCGTTACCTGTATTAATGGCACCTGTTTGAACTCGTTATCAGTATAAAAGACACCTGTCCACAACCTCAAACAGTCAGACTCCAAACTCCACTATGGCCAAGACCAAAGAGCTGTCAAAGGACACCAGAAACAAAATTGTAGACCTGCACCAGACTGGGAAGACTGAATCTGCAATAGGTAGAGCAGCTGGGTGTGAAGAAATCAACTGTGGGAGTAATTATTAGAAAATGGAAGACATACAAGACCACTGATAATCTCCCTCGATCTGGGGCCCCACGCAAGATCTCACCTCGTGAGGTCAAAATTATCACGAGAACGGTGAGCAAAAATCCCAGAACCACATGGGGGGACCTAGTGAATGACCTGCAGAGAGCTGGGACCAAAGTAACAAAGGCTACATCAGAAACACACTACGCCGCCAGGGACTCAAATCCTGCAGTGCCAGACGTGTCCCCCTGCTTAAGCCAGTACATGTCCAGGCCCGTCTGAAGTTTGCTAGAAAGCATTTGGATGATCCAGAAAAGGATTGGGAGAATGTCATATGGTCAGATGAAACCAAAATAGAACTTTTTGATGAAAACTCAACTTGTCGTGTTTGGAGGAGAAAGAACACCATACCTACTGTGACGCATGGGGGTGGAAACATCATACTTTGGGGCTGTTTTTCTGCAAAGGGACCAGGATGACTGATCCGTGTAAAGGAAAGAATGAATGGGGCCATGTATCGTGAGATTTTGAGTGAAAACCTCCTTCCACCAGCAAGGGCATTGAAGATGAAACGTGGCTGGGTCTTTCAGCATGACAATGATCCCAAACACACCACCCAGGCAACGAAGGAGTGGCTTCGTAAGAAGCGTTTCAAGGTCCTGGAGTAGCCTAGCCAGTCTCCAGATCTCAACCCCATAGAAAATCTTTGGAGGGAGTTGAAAGTCCGTGTTGCCCAGCGACAGCCCCAAAACATCACTGCTCTAGAGGAGATCTGCATGGAGGAATGGGCCAAAATACCAGCAACAGTGTGTGAAAACCTTGTGAAAACTTACAGAAAACGTTTGACCTCTGTCATTGCCAACAAAGGGTATATAACGAAGTATTGAGATGAACTTTTGTTATTGACCAAATACTTATTTTACCGAGGAATTTACCAATTAATTCATTAAAAATCCTTCAATGTGATTTTCTGGATTTTTTTTTCTTATTTTGTCTCTCATAGTTGAGGTATACCTATGATGAAAATTGGAGACCTCTCTCATCTTTTAAGTGGGAGAACTTGCACAATTGGTGGCTGACTAAATACTTTTTTACCCCACTGTACCTATCTGGATGATTGAGAATCTTCATCAAAGTTAATAGTGTTCATCAAATGTATGTTCTATATAATGCAAACAATGTTTAATATTCATTGTTCAGAAACAATGAAATGTCAGAAATCTCCGTCTTGGTAAACACTGAGATTGAAAAAAATTCTGAAGATCTTTGAATTACAGTTTCCAGGTGTTCAGCATGACATTTGAATTACCACAACAACAGTATATTTTGCTGTTAATTAGAACATTCATTGATTTTGCAACCCCTAATTATTGACTGACTGACATTTTCCCAGCAAATTCGCATGCATAAACATCCTTGTATAACTGCCAAGTGTGGTGGCAGAATGTTGACATTACAGCTGATGCTCCTGTGTGTAAATTTGGAGGCTAAATGAACTTTTTTTCAGAATATAAAAACCTGGCACTCATCACTTACCTGGTATTTGACCTGACACTTCATGGGTAATTTTCACAACATTTATGTTAGTATGTGTTTTGATTAGGTTGCATTTGAGCAAAATGTCAGATAAATGGGGTGCTTTATTTTTCCAGCTGAAAACATCATTGGCTTCATTTTACCACTTATGCATAGATGGCTGTCTTTCACACAGGGGAGTGGAGGAACAACAGTGTTGACTGCATGATTTCTTTTGTTTTCCTTCATAAGAAATTCTAGTTATGTAAAAGGAAGTCATTGAGGTTAGAGGAACTGACAGTCCCCATGGGCTTGGCCAGTTAGTTTTGTTATTAAACCACTCTTTACTGGTCAGTCCAGAGGTCTCTAGGCAAAAACGTTTTGTTTGTAATGCAACCTTGTATAATGGCCTCCCTGACAGAATGTAATTAGAGCGAGCAGTGCTTTTCTTGGATATGCCTGTTAGTTCCACAGCCAGATCCATAGCCAGATCCCCCCAGTCCTACTCGCTAATGAATCCGCTCCTGCTGGGGCTATTGATGGCCACCGCTCTTCTGGAAGATCATTATTAGAGAATTCCACAGGACAGCTGAAATACATTATGTATGAACTTATTGCTTAGTATCATCTGTTTTCAGCGCCTGAAAACAACTGCATAAAGTACTGGATTATGTGTAATGACTGAATGGAGTTAATTTACCCATTCGCATGACAGGGTAACATTTCATATGGTATTATGATTAAATATGGTTTTAATTAAGTGGTTTAATATGTGCTAAACATAATTTTAATGTGTGACATAATGTGCACATCAGTGTGACAATGTTATACTTTGATGTTGATTCATTGATAAACTGTAAATCAGCACATTAGAAGTCATCTCGATTATATAGATGGGCTTGTCCAAATTCCAGTTTTGGGGCTTTGAATATTAGGGAGTGATTCAGAGTGTGTAGAATATCCAAATATTCATTAGTCTTTTTTTCTCCCTCTGTAAACTGAATCAACATAAATGTTTTTCAGAAATATTGCTCTTCTCATAACTTTGTAACCTGTACATGTAAATTTGCCACTTTTTTCTTAATTTTGCAGATTTTCTTTTAAATTTGAGACCTTTTTCTTTCAAGAATGTATTTTTTTTTTCAAATTTTACTACAACTATTTATGTTTGATTATAATGATGCATTTATTTATTTTTTCCCTTAATTTTTCAGTTTTTCTTGTAATTTTTGTGACTGTTTTTTCATAAATTTGCTGTTTTTGTGATGTAATTTTATTCTCATGTACTTGTAAATTTATTCATGTAAGTCTGTGACCTTTTTGGTAAATTTGTGGCTTTATCATGAAGTTGTTACTTTTTTGTGTAAATTTGTGAAGTTTTTCTCATAAATTTTAGGGGGGCTTGGTAAATTTGTTGAAGGAGAATTTACCTTTACTAAAATCAACAGTTTGTGAGAAAAAGCAAATCCCTAAATACCAAATCTAAAAAACAAATGCTAGTGTGACAAAAAATATCATGATAATGGAATACATGGGTACAGTTTTGCTATAAATCTCTTTCTACCTAGTGTTAACATATATTTTTATAATTTTCTTTTAGACTTTCTTCTTCTGCCATTAAGTCAGTGGTGTCAAAGTCATTTCAGTTATTTCGGCCATATGTAATCTTTCTACTCTATTTATTCACAATATGTGAGCATCCATTTACTGAGCAGAGGAGAAACAGCTTGAGAAATCTTAAGAATAAAAGCCATTATGTCAGTACAGCTATTTTTGTCTTTTTTTCATCACTTGCCATAGAAAGTGTACTTGTCTGATGACGACTAAAACCTCTGACTCTTATATCCTGACTCATTCTAGCAACTGGCGTCTCACACTTTAGGGCATCTATAGAACGAATGAATGAATCTGTTCATATAGTGCTTTTATTAGCCTTTACTGATTCCTTAATTCACAACACCAGGTAAATCTGTCATGTCTTTATAGATTTCAAGAAGGCTTTTGATAGAGTGTGGCTTCGATGCTTTGTAGGCAACAATGAAGAAATACAACATGGGCCAAAAATTGATCCATACCATACAGCAGCTTTACACCAAGTGGGGGAGTGGTTCCACATGTCCGTCAGTGTTCGTAAAGGTTGTCTACTGTCGCCAGCACGCTTCAACATCTTTCTGGAGCGCATCATGAGTGACGCCCTTGAGGGTCACCAAGGCACAGTCAGCATTGGAGGACGGAACATCACTAACCGTTTTGCAGATGACATTGATGCGGTAGCCGGTACAGGAGAAGAACTTGCAAACATTGTGAAGAAATTAGACAATTCGTCATGCAACTATGGAATGGAGATCAGTGCAGATAAAACAAAACTGATGACAAACAGTAAGAAGAAGATTGAAACCAAAATTGAAGTCAGTGGTCAAAAACTTGAAACTGTAAGCCAGTTCAAATATCTGGGCTATCATGAAGTTGAGAACAATATGGAAAGACAAAAACATCTGCCTAACATCCAAGAATAGACTGTTGCCAGCACTGGCTCTCTCAGTCTTCCTGTATGCATACGAATCCTGGACACTGATAGCAGAGCTGCATCACAGAGTCCAGGCATTGGAAATGAGATGCTACAGAATCATTCTTGGTATTTCTTACCTGGACCGCATCACAAAGGACACTATTTGCAATAACATCAGAACATACAGTGCATCTGGAAAATATTCACAGCACTTCACTTTTTCCACATTTTGTTATGTTACAGCCTTATTCCAAAAGGGATTAAATGCATTTTTCCCATCAAAATTCTACACACAATACCCCATAATGACAACGTGAAATTTTTTTTTGAGATTTTTGCAAATTTATTAAAAATAAAAAAGTAAGAAATCACATGTACATAAGTATTCACAGCCTTTGCCATGAAGCTCGGAATTGAGCTCAGGTGCATCCTGTTTCCACTGATCATCCTTGAGATGTTTGTACAGCTTAATTGGAGTCCACCTGTGGTAAATTCAGTTGATTGGACATGATTTGGAAAGGCACACACCTGTCTATATAAGGTCCCACAGTTGACAGTGCATGTCAGAGCACAAACCAAGCATGAAGTTAAAGGAATTGTCTGTACACCTCCGAGACAGGATTGTCTCAAGGCACAAATCTGGGGAAGGGTACAGAAAAATTTCTGCTGCTTTGAAGCTCCCAAAGAGTACAGTGGCCTCCATCATCCTTAAAAGGAAGAAGTTCGGAACCACCAGAACTCTTCTTAGAGTTGCCCGCCTGTCTAAACTGAGCGATCGGGGGAGAAGAGCCTTAGTCAGGGAGGTGACCAAGAACCCGATGATCACTCTGTCAGAGCTCCAGTGTTCCTATGTGGAGAAAGGAAAACCTTCCAGAACGACAACTGTCTACAGCAATCCATCAATCAGGCCTGTATGGTAGAGTGGTCAGATGGAAGCCACTTCTTAGTAAAAGGCGCATGGCAGCCCACCTGGAGTTTGTCAAAAGGCACCTGAAGGACTCTCAGACCATGAGTAACAAAATTCTCTGGTCTGATGAGACAAAGATTGAACTCTTTGGCGTGAATACCAGGCATCATGTTTGGAGGAAACCAGGCACTGCTCATAACCATGCCAATGGTGGTGACAGCATCATGCTGTGGGGATGTTTTTCAGCGGCAGGAACTAGGAGACTAGTCAGGATAGAGGGAAAGATGAATGCAGTAATGTACAGAGACATCCTGGATGAAAACCTGCTCCAGAGCGCTCTTGACCGCAGACCGGGGTGACGGTTCATCTTTCAGCAGGACAGTGACCCTAAGCACACAGCCAAGATATCAAAGGAGTGGCTTCAGGACAACTCTGTGAATATCTTTGAGTGGCCCAGCCAGAGCCCAGACTTGAATCCAATTGAACATCTCTTGAGAGATCTGAAAATGGCAGTGCACCGACGCTTCCCATCCAACCTGATGGAGCTTGAGAGGTGCTGCAAAGAGGAATGGGCCAAACTGTCCAAAGATAGGTGTGCCAAGCTTGTGGCATCATATTCAAAAAAACTTGAGGCTATAATTGCTGCCAAAGGTGCATCAACAAAGTATTGAGCAAAGGCTGTGAATACTTATGTACATGTGATTTCTTAGTTTTTATATTTTTAATAAATTTGCAAAAATCTAAAAAAAATAAAATAAAAAAAATTTCACATTGTTATTATGGGGTATTGTGTGTAGAATTTTGAGGGAAAAAATGAATTTAATCCCTTTTGGAATAAGGCTGTAACATAACAAAATGTGGAAAAAGTGAAGCTCTGTGAGTACTTTCCGGATGCACTGTAAATAGGCCCCTTTGATGACCTCCTGGCATTGGTCAAGAAACATAAACTTAAGTGGTATGGCCACATCACAAGACCCAACAACCTCACCACTACTACCCTACAAGGTACAACTCCTGGCAGCAGAAGAAGAGGTAGGCAGAGAAAGAAGTAGGCTGATAACATCACAAAATGGACTGGAAAATCTTTTGCAGCGATTCAGACACTGGGGCACGACAGGAATGCTTGGCGACAGGTAGTTTGTTGCTCAGCAGCAAAGCGACTCTACGACCATACCTGGTCAAGGGACCACGAAGCAGTAAACTGATCATGTATAGGACTTCTAACTAACTACATTCACTTTCTATTGGTTCACTGCTTTGAGTTATGCAATAGAAGGTAAATATGAAGAAGTGATTTTTTGGTACTTGTTTGACATGATTTGGAAAAACAAAAACATGAGTTGAGTACCAGGGCTTGCTCCGAATTTGTATTTCCCAAATTGCCAACCAAAGTTGTACCTGGAAGGCCCCCAGAGATGTTTCTCCAACTGGTAAAGTCATTCATCCTTTACTGTACCCTACTACACTATCCAAGATGGTAGCGTCCATGCACTGCATATAAACAAGCAGGACAAAATATATAATTTATTAACTCTTCTGGCAAAGCAGAAAGGAGCTAATGCAGTGGTGTGGCATTTGTCGTCCATCCATCTGTCGGTCCACATTTCATGGGAATTGCTACTCCTCCTAGGCATTTTCCCCAGTGGTCACCAAACTCACTCAAAATGATCCTCAGATAGGTCTGCATCCAGGTTGTGCTCAAGATCAAGGTCAAAGGTCAGGAAATCTAGACACATGTGATTTCAGAAAAAAGCAATACTCCTCCTCGGCAATTGCCCTAATTCTCAGCAAACTCGCAGACAATGACCCTCAGGTTTATCTGCATCCAGGTTAAGCTCAAGGTCAATGTCAGTGTCAGAGATCTGGGCATTTATGATTTTGTGAAAATTGCTACTCCTCCTGGGCTGCCCAACATGCTATGATGTTTTTATGCTCAAATTACCACCTGTTGTGTTGTTTTCCAACAGAATTGCTAACACTACTAACAAGAGAATTGGGGTTTTCTGACTTGCTTTGCTGGAATATGGTCAAAGCTGAAATTCTAAGCCTTTGAATTTTAATTTTGGCATACATGGACTGCGCTATAAAAAGCTCATTGTCAAATGTCCATGTTAAAATAAATCCTTAAAGGGCCTATATCATGCAAAATCGACTTTTTTGAGCTTTTAAGCATGTTATAATGTTAATTCCTCACCAAAAACACTCCCAAAGTGGTATTTTGCTCCATTCACGCATCTCTGAGTATTCCTCCTCAACCCTGCTCTCTGAGCTGCTGCTCCGCCCTGTCCCTGATAATGACTGGGTCCCCACGTTCATACGTATGAACGTGGGTGAGCCGCCCACTCCAGGAAGTGCCTGTGCTGCTAGCACCGCCCCCAGGCTAACGCACACACTCACTTTCTCCACGCAGCTAACGGAGCGGTGATCGGCAAAACTCTTTCACTTTAGCAAGGATGCTGTGAAGAAGTAGTTCCTCTCGCACCTAATCTGCTCAGTGACAACAACTGTTTGCTTTTTTATGTAAGACAATGTCTTCTAAGTTTTCGTGGGTGGAACCCAGCGACACACTGCAGCAGCTGGCTCAGGGGTTATGTCATGAAATGGGCGGCAGCCACAAGAAGGAGAGGCGGAGCCTCAGAGATCGAGGCATCTTACTTCCGGGTTGGAAAAGTAGCTCGCGAAAATAACTCATATTTCATAAGAAATTTATTCTCCAGTGTACCAAAGGTAATATACTATCACATACAATATACCTACGGGTACAAATAAAGTAACCTGAACCTGAACCATACATGCATATAGTTTACTCTGAAAGGCTTAAAATAGCATGATATAGGCCCTTTAATGTACACTAATTCTAAGGATAATTTAGAATCCTTAGTTAAACCAATATGCGTGTCTTTGGACTGTGGGAAGAAACCAAAGTGAACCCACATAGGCATGAGGAAAAAACATGCAAACTCCAGACAAAATTGATCCCACTTTTGTCATCCATCCATCCATCCATCCATCCATCCATCCATCCATCCATCGTCAGTTTTATTTATATAGTCCCTAATCACACCCAAAGTTTCCTTAAGGTGCTGAATTCATAAAAGGCATCAGACACACAATAAGTGCTATAGAGAAACCCCAACCATTAGGTGTGGGAGTGTTGGGAGGGGACTACCTTTTGAGAGCAGGAAACTTCAGAACCAGTCTTGGGGTGAAGAAGATTTAGCACTTTGCCATTCGAGCAAAAGAAGAGAAGAAGAGATAAGCAGTCCGTATTCTTTACCACTTATCCTGTTCAGGATTGTGGAGGTGCTGGAGCCTGTCCCAGCACTCCTCAGTGGCAAGAGGCAGGTAACCCTAGACATATTGCCAGCACAGAGAGACAGACAACACACACACCCACATTCACACCAACAGGCAATTTTAGAAAGGTTTGGGCAACATTTTTAGCATTTGCCAGTTTGTGATGTTAACCATTATCAATTATAAAAGTTTAAAGATGTTTCAAAAGTAGTGCACATAAATTATTCATTTGAATAGTATTCAGTTAATTATTTTTAGTAATATATTGTATTTTCTTCTATTTGAATGCATGCCAGACAAATACCAATAAAAAGCTGTATTGGCTTTGTATTTTCCTTCTGCTGCATATAACACAACTCAAAGCAGTAAACCAGAGGTTTTACCTAAAGCAATATCTTGAAGTGGGTCACACAGGTGAGTTAGTTTTCCACATGATGCTACAACATTGTGTTCTTCACATGCTCATTTGTGGCTGATGAGTGACTGAAAGGTGAAAATGATGTCATTGTATAGCAGTTGCTCCAACTTCCCATTCATGCATTGTTGTGTCGCAACCCTCAGGCCAGGCTGAAGGCTGGTAAATATTGGTGGGTTTGTTGCACTGATTGGGTTGTTTACACAGCAGCCAGATGCCAAAGATGGATAACTACACGAAGCGGCAGCAGAAGGAAGCACACAGCTTAAATTCTATTGATTTAACGTTATGGAGGCTGAGTGTCCCTCAGATAACATTGTGGGGTAATTGTGGTCATATAGATCCCAAAGCTGCACAGTTGTCTCACTACAGCAGGCAGTTGCAGCAGTCGTATTGTGTAAACATATGTAATTAAATTTGTCTACTGTTTTTATCTATGTAAAGCATTTTCCACAGCATTCAGTGTTTGAAAAGTGCTATACAAATGAAGTTTGATTGATTGATTGAGTTGCAGCATCTGTAGAGAGCGCTTGCATGTTGATATTCATTATGAATCAAAAGAGGTGTGCAAGAGAGAAATGTAGTTCGATTGTGAACTAGAAAGATGTTGAGTCAATTTCAGAATACACATTAGCAGTAGTCATTAGGCCACATCAAGTGATTACATTATTTATGTGAAGAAAATATGAGTGAAATAAGGAATTTATGTTGTCAGCCTAAGGCACAGTAAGTCAGACTGTTCAGTCAAATGGTAAAATGTCAGTTGAATTGATTTATTTGTCCCAGCAAGTAATAACACCAATGAAAGGCCATTTCTTATTTGTTCCAAATCAGGAGATAAGTTTTTCTTGGATGAAAATATCACTCAAAAAAAACTTTTTGTATTGTATTGAATGAAATTATATATATGTCCTACTTGATTCATAATTTCAGAAAACATTTTCTTTTTGAGTTTATGATCACAGTTGTTGGTTACAAGTCTGTGCCATAAATCTTGCTTAGATATGGACATACAGTGTCACCAGCTTGTTAGGTCTCCTCATAGTATAGTTTAAAGGAAAGGGTGTTATTCCACCAAAAAGCACTGGACTTTTCTTGAGGGGACTGTTGGCTGTTAACATCTTACAGTAACTACCATGGCGTTCCATAAGTTATACGCTTGGAGGTTTTCTTAGCATTCTCATTCAGAAGAAGAGCTACTGTAATGATGTGTCTTATCGTAGTGTGTGTGACATGCAGGGAAAAGCTTAAAAGTTTTCTGTAAAAGGGATTTTGAAATGGCCCCTGCTATTCCCAGTCCTTTTATGATGTGGAATAGGGAGCTGGCATGGAAGACCCAAGATGCAGGCAATTTCCAGTTCACAAAGATTTATTTATACTAGGAAAACAAAGCACAGCACAGGGGCTGAAAACAACCTAACCTGAACTTAAAGCACAAAAGAAATAAAATGGGAAACAAAATGTAAACAATCCTGGGACTACAAGGAGCACACCATAATGTCAGTAATGAGGTACATGCAATGTTGCCACAAGGCTGGGAAAGACCAGACTGAATTTATAGCGAAGCAAAGAATCATCTTAATGACTCACAGGTGAGGACACAGGTGCAGGGAAAAATGCTGATGAGGGGATTGGCCAAAAGATAATCTGAGATCATAACCAAGGACTAACAGGAAGTACATTTCAAAATATGACAGGAAGTCAAGTAACAAACTAAACTAGAACATAGGAAACACTTTCAAAATAAATTAAGAATAAGGGAGACTAGAAAAGGAGCAACACAAGACATACTCTCAACATACAGTGGTGTGAAAAAGTGTTTGCCCCCTTCCTGGTTTCTCTTTTTTTTTGTATGTTTGTCACACTTAAATGTTTCAAATCATCAAACAAATTTAAATAATAGACAAAAATAACAGAAGTAAACACAAAATGCAGTTTTTAAATTAAGGTGTTTATTATTAAGGATAAAAAAAATCCCAAACTACATGGCTTGTGTGAAAAAGTGATTCCCCCCACCCCTCCATTAAAACAAATTAACTGTGGTTTATCACATCTTTGGAAAGCTGAGTTCAATTTCTCTAGCCACACCCAGGCCTGATTACTGCCACACCTGCTCTCAATCAAGAAATCGCTTAAATAGGACCTGACTGACAAAGTGAAGTAGACCAAAAGATCCTCAAAAGCTAGACATCATGCTGCAATCCAAAGAAATTCAGGAACAAATGAGAAACAAAGTAATTGAGATCTATCAGTCTGGAAAAGGTTATGATGCCATTTCTAAAGCTTTGGTACTCCAGCGAATCACAGTGAGAACCATTATCCACAATTGGCAAAAACATACAACAGTGGTGAACCTTCCCAAGAGTAACCGGCCGACCAAAATTGCCCCAAGAGGACAGTGACAAGTCATCCAAGAGGTCACAAAAGATCCCAAAATAACATCCAAACAACTGCAGGTCTCACTTTCCTCAGTTAAGGTCAGTGTTCATGATTCCACCATAAGAAAGTGACTGGGCAAAAATGGCCTGCATGGCAGAGTTCCAAGACGAAAACCACTGCTGAGCAAAAAGAAGATAAAGGCTCATCTCAGTTTTTCCAGAAAACATCTTGATGATCCCCAAGACTTTTGGGAAAATACTGTCTGGACTGACGAGACAAAAGTTGAACTTTTTGGAAGGTGTGTGTCCCATTATATCTGGCATAAAAGTAACACAGCATTTCAGAAAAGGAACATCATGCCAGCAGTAAAATATGGTGGTGGTAGTGTCATGGTCAGGGGCTGTTTTGCTGCTTCAGGACCTGGAAGACTTGCTGTGGTAAGTGGAACCATGAATTTTGCTGTCTACCAATAAATTCTGAAGGAGAATGTCTGGCCATCTGTTTATGACCTCAAGCTGAAGCACACTTGGGTTCTGCAGCAGGACCTAAATAGGACCTGCCTGACAAAGTGAAGTAGACCAAAAGATCCTCAAAAGCTAGACTTCAAGCTGCAATCCAAAGAAATTCAGGAACAAATTAGAAGCAAAGTAATTGAGCTCTATCAGTCTGGAAAAGGTTATAAAGCCATTTCTAAAGCTTTGGGACTCCAGCGAACCACAGTGAGAGTCATTATCCACAAATGGCGAAAACATGGAACAGTGGTGAACCTTCCCAGTAGCGACTGGCCAACCAAAATTACCCCAAGAGCGCAGCGATGACTCATCCAAGAGGTCACAAAAGATCCCACAACAACATCAAAGTCAAAGTGTCAAAGTCAAAGGGCCTTTATTGTCATTCCATTGCTAATAAACAATGCAACAAAATTGAGATACTACTCCCTAAAAACAAACTATCACACTCACAGTTCACTCATGCATTTAACATTACAAAAAAAATTACAACAATAAATAATGCTTGAAACAATATTACGGATATCACGGACTACATCAGCTTCTGTGTGGACAACACCGTACCCACCAAGACCATACGGTGTTGCTTGAACAACAAACCCTGGATCAACCCTGAGATAAAAACACTTCTGAGAGAGAAGAAGAGGATCTTCAGGTCGGGGAACAGGGAGATGCTGAAGTCCGTACAGAGGGAGCTGAGGAGGAAGATCAGAGAAGGCAAGGACAGCTTCAGGAAGAAGATGGAGGACAAGCTGCAACAGAGCGACGTTGGTGGGGTCTGGAGAAACCTTAAAACCATCTATGGGCTCCAGAATACCCCCCCCCCCCCAGGCATGGGGGGCAGGGAGTGGGCGAACAATCTGAACCTGTTTTTTAATAGGTTTGACCAACCGCCCTCCCCCGCGACTGCACAACAACCACTGCTGCCTCGAAAGACATCGAGTCCTGCTGCCCACACCCCACTCCCAACACACAGCCCCCCAACATGACCCTCACTAAGACCCATGTGAGGACGGAGCTGAGGAAGATCAAGGCGAGGAAGGTGTCAGGACCGGACGGCATCAGCGCAAAGCTCCTTAAGTCCTGTGCAGACCAGCTGTGTGGGATTGTGGAGCTCATCTTCAACCTGAGTCTGAAGCTGGGGAGGGTACCACAGTTGTGGAAAACATCTTGTGTGGTACCTGTACCAAAGACTTCCCACCCCAAAGACCTGAACAGCTACAGACCAGTGGCCCTGATGTCCCACATGATGAAGACCCTGGAGAGACTGTTCCTTGCTCACCTCCGCCCCCTGGTGGGACCAGCGATGGATCCACTCCAGTTTGCCTACCAGCATGGCATTGGGGTGGAGGATGCAGTGATCATCCTTCTTCACCGTTCTCTGTCCCACCTGGAGAAGCCCGGGAATGCGGTGAGGATCATGTTCTTTGACTTCTCCAGTGCTTTCAACACCATCCAACCAATGATCCTGAAGGACAAGCTGCTGTGCGCAGGGGTGGACCAGCACCTGTCATCATGGATCCTGGACTAGCTCACTAACCGGTCACAGTTTGTGAGAACCCGGGACTGTGTGTCCAACACGATCATCAGTAGCACGGGGGCCCCCCAGGGAATGGTTTTGGCTCCCTTCCTGTTCACCCTTTATACTGCGGACTTCTCACACAACACAACACACTGCCATCTACAGAAGTTCTCTGACGACTCTGCAATCGTCGGCCTCATCTCCAACGGAGATGAAGCTGAATACAGAGGACTTATCCAGGACTTCGTGGACTGGTGCCATCGGAACTGCCTCCAGATCAACACGAGGAAAACTAAGGAGCTGGTGGTGGACTGCCACAGGCAAGGACAACCCCTCACAGCACCAGTAAACATACAGGGAATAGACATTGAGATGGTGACATCCTACAAGTACCTGAGTGTTCATCTGAACAATAAACTAGACTGGTCACACAATACCGACGCACTCTACAAGAAGGGACAGCGCAGGCTGTTCCTACTGAGGAGACTCAGGTCTTTTGGTGTACAAGGGGCGCTGCTGAAGACATTCTACGACACGGTGGTGGCATCAGCCATCACTTTTTGAGTGGTCTGCTGGGGCAGTGGCATTACAGCAGCCGATAGGAAGAGACTGAACAAACTGATCAAGAAAGCTAGCTCTGTCCTGGGGCAGCGCCTTGACCCGGTGGAGGAGATAGGAGAGAGAAGGATGGTGGCTAAACTGTCATCTCTGCTGGAGTCCGAGTCCCACCCTATGCAGGACATACTGAACGCACTGAGGAGCTCATTTAGCAGCAGACTACATCATCCTAGGTGCGCAACTGAGAGGTTTCGCAGGTCCTTCCTACCTACAGCTGTCAGACTGTATAACCTAAGCAGGGCTGCTCGCAGAGACAGCAAAAAAACGTGATGACCTAATAGTACTGAATGCAAAAGACGCAATAGACTTACACAATGGTTCCCTCCAGTATACAACTAGGACAATAGCGGTCGCTACGGAGGGTGACAATATGTATGGGTACATATTCATACTATGTAGGATAACTAAGCAGACGATTATGCTGTTTATTCCATCTAGCTACAATGCTCCGCACTGTGTGTATATATATTTATATATTTATCCCATCTAGCTACAATGCTCCGCACTGTGTTTATATATTTACTGTATATATTTATATGTACATATGTATATTCGCTGCTATTTTTTAAAATTTTTATTTTATTTGTTTATTTGTCAGGGACAGTGCAATAAACATAGACAAAAAAGAAAATCTGATGTGTTGCACAGAGAGTGTATAGCATTAAGCTAGTTTGCAACTCTTGTCCCTGGATGGGCTTTAGAGAAAAGAAACAGAGAAAAAGATGAAGAAAAAACAAAATAAAAACAGTATAAACATTATCCACATACATCAATGCAAACAAAACTATAAATACACAATATAAAAACCTGATTCACATTTGCCTGTTACAGTAAAATGCCTGTTACACATTTGCCTTCCCTTCTTCACTCACACCCTGCAGACAATCATTTCATACATGGGTACATTCTTGTTTACTTTTCAGCCAGTTTTTAACCTTTGTAGTAAATGTTTTAAAATCCGTTATTTTTTTTTTCCACAATATCTTTATTGAACCTTTTTTTTTTTTTAACAAACATGATACAAACAATCAAACACTAACACTAAAGTACTACAAAAAAAAAAAATGCACTAAAAACACCAACAACCACCAACAAAATCAAATCTTCAACAATGCTCCTCTGTTTAGTCTAGACAATCCAATACATAAGTATACATATTATGTTCACCAGTTTGGAATTTACAAGGTCCACACACATCATTCACCTTCTTCTTCAAGAGTTATGTTTAAATTTTTTACATAATCAATAAAAGGTCTCCATATATTCTCAAACACAATTTCCTTTGATTTTAGTATATATGTTATTCTTTCTAATGGAAGGTTTGTTAACATCTGTCTTAACCACTGAGTCACATCTGGTCTATGAGTCTTTTTCCATAATAGTGCAATACATTTTTTGGCATTAAGCAAACTGAGGTCTATGAATGTTCTTTCACTTTTATTAAAATTATGCTTTTCTGGGTACAGACCCAACAAAAACAGTTTAGGATTCAATATGATTTGTTTTGAGATTATTTTTTCAATTGTTACCCTCACCTCTTCCCAAAACATTCTTATTAATCTACATTCCCATAAACAATGAAATAGGGTTCCTTTACTTTCCATGCATTTTGTGCATGTATCTGGTATATTTTTGTTATATCTATTTAACTCCTCCGGTGTAACATACATCCGCATTAACCATTTGAAATGTATCAATTTAAGGCGTGCATTTATTGATTTGGTTTGAGCTTCTGTACAAGCCAATTCCCATTGTTCCTCTGAAATTTCAATTTGCAGATCTTCTTTCCAGTAGTTTAATCTTTTCAGTGAATTTTCACTTGAAGATAGTGTCAATGAGTTATAAAACTCTGAAATAATACCCTTTCTTTTACTATCTTTCATCATCATTTTTTCCAAGGATGAATAAATAGGTCGAGTGAGAGCTTTATTTTGATTTGATCGAATAAAGTTTCTAAGTTGAAGATATTTAAAAAAATGTGTTCTATTGAGATTAAATTTGATCCTCAGCTCTTCAAAAGACATTATGTTGTCTGCACATGGCAAATATAAATCCTGAATCTTTTGTATCCCTTTTAAATTCCATACTTTAAATACAGCGTCCGCTCTCCCTGGTTTAAAATATTGATTACCCCATATTGGACTAAATTGTGACAATAACTGTGGTTCTTTTAAATAGTTTTTAGCTTCACACCATATTTTGATCATATGCTTTACAAATGGATTTTTAACTTGTTTTTGTAATTTTTTTGCCGAATCTGAGTATATGAATATGGGAAGAGGTAAAGGTAAATTGTATGATTCCATTTCAGTCCAGTGAGGGAGATCATTTGATGAAAAATAATATGTCATAGACCTCAGTTGTGCCGACCAATAATACAACATAAAATTTGGACATTTCAGACCTCCACGATCAAATGGTAAATATAATAAAGACAAACGTAATCTAGCCCTCCTGTTGTTCCATATAAATTCCACTAACTTTTTTTTTATTCTTGAGAATAGATCTAAAGGTGGTGATAAGGGAATGTATTGAAATAAATAAAGTATTTTAGGTAAAATATTACTTTTAAGTATATTGATTCTCCCGATCATCGACATTGGTAGTGACATCCATCTCTGAGTTAACTCACTGATATCTGACATTAAGGCTTCATAGTTGACACTGGCGACTGATTCTAGCTTAGGCATAATTTGGATTCCTAAATATTTAAACTGATTTACAACATTGAATTGATTTACCTCAGGGGCTGGGTAATTTCTCTGGGTCTCATTTAGCATTAATATTGAAGATTTAGTTTTATTTATTTTATATCCTGATATTTCCCCAAAATTCTTTATTAAATTCAACAAGGTTGGAATTGATTTTTTTAGATTCGACATAAACAAAATTATATCATCGGCGTACAGGGAGATTTTATGTTCTGTTGGTCCAACTTTAATTCCATATATTTGTGAATGTAAACGTATCGCTATCGCTAAAGGTTCAATTGCCATAGTAAACAGTAAAGGTGAAAGTGGACAGCCTTGTCGACATCCTCTATTGATTTTTATTGGTTTTGAAATATTGTTATTTGTTAGGATTTCTGCTGTAGCATTATTGTATATTATTTGAACCCATTTTATGAAATTATTTCCAAGTCCAAACCTTTGTAGGACTTCAAAAAGAAAGGGCCATTCAACTCTATCAAAGGCCTTTTCGGCGTCCAATGATAGGAGAGCTGTATCCGGTGTTTCTTTATTAAAATAAATAATATTAAATAGTCTTCTTACATTATGGAAGCCTTGTCTACCCTTTATAAAGCCATTCTGATCTCGATTAATAATATTTGGTAAAATTTCTTGTATTCGTCTTGCTAAAATTTTACAGATTATCTTAAGGTCGGCGTTTAATAGGCTTATTGGTCTCATATTTTCACATTTATTAGAGGGCTTACCTGGTTTTGGCAGCAGTATAATTAAGGCATTATTTATGTATGATGGTAAATTATTATTTTGAAATGCTTCTAAAACCATTTCCAAAAAAGGTTTTATTAATTTATTCTTAAATTTTTTATAAAGGTCAACTGGAAGACCATCTGGTCCTGCACTTTTTCCTGATTTCATATTATCAATGGCTAGCCCAACTTCTTCTTGACTAATTTTAGACTCCAATATCTCCCTGTTTTCATTTGGAATACACGGTATAGATAGTTCGTTCAAAAACCCATTTAGTTTTGTTAAATCAGGTTCATTTTTGGTATCATATAATTTTTCATAGTAATCTCTAAAGGCTCTATTAATTTCTAAAGGATCTATAACTACCTGTCCCTTACTTATAATACTGGTAATTGGTGTTTTAATTTCCAATTGTTTAATCTGCCATGCTAATAATTTTCCTGATTTTTCACCTTGTTCATAAAAAGATTGTTTCAATCTTAGAAGACTCGAGGCAGCTCTATTCGCTGATTTTTTGTCGTATTCAGCTCTCAAAATCAGTAATTCATTCTCCAACCTTGGGTCACTTCCTGCATACACTTTTTCCTGAAGATTTTTTATTTTATGTTCCAATTTAGCTCTCTCCTCTCGAGTCTTCTTAGATTTTGATCCTGTATAACTAATAATATGTCCCCTAATAAAAGCTTTGAAAGCCTCCCACTTTACACATGCTGATGTTTGTGTAGTATTGATGTCAAAGAACTCGTCTATCTGTTTTTCTATATACTTGACAAATTCAAATCCGTTATTATTTTGATTTCATTTGGCATTGTGTTCCAGATATGACTGCCCTTTATAGAGAAAGCTGTTTGTCCAAATGTGGTTCTGCGGTGGAATATTTTACAGTTATTGTTAACAGAACTCCTGGTGGCTCTGCTGCTGTCCTGTCTTTGGATGAATCCGACAAGTGGCTCTGACGCTGATTTATGGAAACATTTGAAAATTAATATCAGAAAACAAAGGTCAATGAAACTCTCAAAACTCAGTAGATTATATTTTCTTTAGAATATAACAATGATGCCACCTAATGGGCTTTTTATCCAGAATTTTTAGAGTTTGATTATATAATGAACCTATATGTTTTATTGTAGAAGGAGCTGCTTGAGCCCAAACTGTCAGACAGTATGATATATGCGAAAAAACCATAGAATGCATATACAGTACGGCTGCTTGGTGTGGTATGTAATGTCTAATTAATTTAAAGCAATTCACTTTTTTTTTACTGTTTTAGAAATCTTCTTTATGTGAAGATTAAATTTGAGTTGAGGATCTAGTACAATGCCAAGGTATTTGAATTCTGTAACTGAACTAATATCTTGATCATGTATATTAACTTTAAAATGTTGCAAGTTACATTTTTTGATTGAAAAGCACATTGAAACTGTTTTCTGAAGGTTCAGCAGTAGATGGTTCTGAATGAGCCACTCTTGGACAGCAACCATGCTTGAAGACAGGACGTCTGCTGCCTGAGCTGGAGTCTTAGCAGCTGTGTAAATAACTGCATCATTTCCATAAAGTTGACATGTTGCAGCTGAGCAACATGCTTGAGCTTGTTTTTCTTGTCTTCTTGATTGTTGCTCTGAGTGTTGCTATCCCTGTGCTGTTGCAATCCTGGAATTTCCCCATTGTGGGACTAATAAAGGCTTATCTTATCTTATCTTATCTTATCTTATTACCTAAAAGTTGAATACAATATGTACATAGCAATAATGAAAACATACTGAGTGATAAATATATAAGACCTGCTTATACACACAGGGTTATTGCCACACAATAACCTAAAATAACATAAAATAATATCAGCAGTCCGTATATGTTACATAAATCCGTTCAAAATACGTACTGCTGCTGGGAAAAAACTATGGTTAAACCTGGTAGTCCGGGTTTTATGGGATCTGTACCGCTTTCCCGAGGGGAGCAAGTGAAAGAAATCATGGCCTGGATGAGTGCAGTCTTTAATGATGGCAGTAGCTCTGTTGAGGTACCGAGACCTGGAAATCTCTTCCAGAGAAGGGAGAGAACAGCCAGTGATTTTTTGCGCAGTCTCGATCACTCTCTGGAAGGCTTTGCGGTCTGCGGCTGAACAGCCCTCATACCAAACCGTGATGCCATATGACAGAATGCTCTCAATAGCAGAGCGATAAAATAAGACCAGCAACTGTGCATTCAGGTCATTCTTCTTGAGGAGCCTCAGAAAGTGTAGACGTTGTTGAGCCTTTTTTATCGTAGCTATGGTATTAACTGCCCAGGTAAGGTTGTGAGAAATATGAACACCCAGAAACTTAAAAGCCTCCACCCTCTCCACACACTCCTTACCTATATATAGAGGAGGTGGCTCACTGCTATGCTTCCTAAAATCAATAATGAGTTCTTTTGTTTTTTTTGTATTCAATAGCAGATTATTATCTGAGCACCATCTCACCAGTTTCTGGACCTCATCTCTGTATGCGGACTCATCTCCTCCTGATATGAGCCCCACTACTGTTGTGTCATCTGCAAACTTCACTATAATGTTTGTGGGATGAACAGGTATGCAGTCATATGTGTACAATGAATACAAAGTGGGGCTCAACACACAGCCCTGTGGCGAGCCTGTGTTAAGCATGACTGTAGAGGAGGAATGGGGTCCGAGTCTAACAGTCTGTGTTCTGTTTGTTAGGAAGGCCTTAATCCAGCTGCAAGTGTGAGTAGGCAGACCAAGCTGAAGCAATTTGGTGATGAGAATGTTGGGAATAATTGTTGCTCCGCACTGTGTGTTTATATATTTATATGTACATATGTACGGCTGCATATATATATATATATATATATATATATATATATATATATATATATATATATATATATATATATATAGTATATATACATATATATAGTATATATACATATATATATACATATGGCTGCACGGTGGCGCAGTGGTTTAGCACTGTGGCAGCACAGTTTTACCCTCGGCCGGGGGATCGCGGGGATCATGAGATCGTGGGTTCGATCCCAGCCCCCGACCAACAGTGAGCTGTGTGGAGTTTGCATGTTCTCCCCGTGTTGCGCGGGTTTACTCCGGGATTTCTCCGGTTTCCTCCCGCACACCAAAAACATGTAGGTTTAGGGCGCTCGCGCACGCAGCGACCAGCAGCCGGTGGCTTGTCACCAGACTGCAAACCAAGTCTACCTACGGGTACAAATAAGTAACAAAAAAAAAAAAAAAAAAAAAAAAAAAAATATGTATATTCGCTGCTCTTGTTTTTTCTTGTCTTCTGATTGTTGCTCTGAGTGTTGCTATCCCTGTGCTGTTGCAATCCTGGAATTTCCCCATTGTGGGACTAATGAAAGGCTTATCTTATCTTATCTTATCTTATCTTATTAAATGCAGAGCTATAGTCCACAAACAACATTCTTACATAGCTCCCCTTGTCTTCTAAATGGCTGAATGCTGAGTGGAGAGCTATAGCAATAGCATCTTCAGTGGATCTGCTCCGCCTGTAGGCGAACTGGTACCGGTCAAAGTCTGGGGGGAGACTAGGCAAAAGATGTTTCAATACCATTTTCTCAAAGCACTTCATAACAATGGGTGTTAATGCTACTGGTCGATAGTCATTCAGACTGCTAATAATATGTTTTTTAGGCACAGGAATAATGACTGAAGCACAGGAATAATGACTGCATTACAGCATACTAACATCCAAAGAACTGCAGGGCTCACTTGCCTTAGTTATGGTCAGTGTTCATGACTCCACCATAAGAAAGAGACTGGGCAAAAATGACCTGCATTGCAGTGTTCCAAGACGAAAACCACTGCTGAGCAAAAAGAACATAAAGGCTCATCTCATCTTGATGAGCCCCAACACTTTTGGGAAAATACTCTCTGGACTGATGAGACAAAAGTTAAACTTTTTGGAAGGTGTGTGTCCCATTACATTGAGCGTAAAAGAAATACAGCATTTCAGAAAAGGAACATCATACCAACAGTAAAATATGGTGGTGGTAGTGTCATGGTCCGGGGCTGTTTTGCTGCTTCAGGACCTGGAAGACTTGCTGTGGTAAATAGAACCATGAATTCTGCTGTCTACCAAAAAAATCCTGAAGGAGAATGTCTGGCCATCTGTTGGTGACCTCAAGCTGAAGCGCACTTGGATTCTGCAGCAGGACAATGATCCAAAACACACCAGCAAGTCCACCTCTGAATGGCTTAAGAAAAGCAAAATGAAGACTTTGGAGTGGCCTAGTCAAAGTCCTGACCTGAATCTGACTGAGATGCTGTGGCATGACCTTAAAAAGGCGGTTTATGCTCAAAAAAACCTCCAATGTGGCTGAATTACAATTCTGCAAAGATGAGTGGGCCAAAATTCCTCCACAGCGCTGTGAAAGACTCATTTCCAGTTATCGCAAATGCTTGATTGCAGTTGTTGCCTCTAAGGGTGGCCCAACCAGTTCTTAGGTTTAGGGGGCAATCACTTTTTCATACAGGGCCATGTAGGTTTGGATTTTTTTTCCCCTTAATAATGAATACCTTCATTTGAAAAACTGCATTTTGTGTTTACTTGTGTTATCTTTGTTTAATATTCCAATTTGTTTGATGATCTGAAACATTTAAGTGTGACAAACATAGAAAAAAAAGAGAAATCAGGAATGGGGCAAACACTTTTTTTTACACCACTGTAGTTAACATGTTCCCTGTAAATTTCCAAACTTTTTCTTGTAACTTAGATTTTCTGTCATGATTTCTCATGTGCCATTATGCGGTGCACGAGGGAAGGAATGAAAAACTCAATTGCTGGAGTAGAACGTGCCATTTATTAACATAAACTACGACAAAATAACAAGTCCAGTTGACCACAAAAATACAGAGAGTTGCAAATGAAGAGATTAAGGCCACCAGACATACAGGGTGCCTGCCAGATGCTCTACAGCCCGGCAAAGGGAATGCCTAGTGCCGCAGAACTACTGTCGGCACAGGGAGAAAGGCAAACATGAAACTTACGGTGCTGGAGTGATCCGGGGCTGTCCGTGCAGTCTGATGGATGAGGGAGAACAGCAGGGTCAGCCGCAAACATCGAGGGATCAACCAAACTTGAACTGACAGGCTGAATAAACACGTAGGTAGTGAAAAACCATACGTGGAGGAACTAGCTGCCATGTATGAAGGTGAATGCTCCAACAATCTCTTCCTGCAAATGCAGCGTATTTGTAATCATGATGCAAACAAGGGAAGAGATTGCTGGTGTGAGGAAGCGTGGGCTGAACATAATTAAACCCCGGTGTGCATGAGTGAGGGTATGAGCGTGTGAATGGGAATGAATGGAATGTGTGTGTATGTGTGTGGAAACACCCGTAATGTGAAACAGCTGATGGCACTGACAAGAGGAGGAGGGGTGTCCAAGCTGTCAGGGAGAGAAGGACCCAAAGAGCTCCCTGATGAGCCTGAGGGAAAATAGGGCAACCGCACCAAAAGTCAGAACTGGGTTTGGAACCACCAAACCCAGGTTCATGACAGCCCCCCCCCCCCCCCAGGGGTGGATTCCAGAAACCCCAGTACCATCAGCAGGAAAAAAAAAACCACACACCTCAAGGGAACCCCCCCAGCAACACACCATACCCAGGGTGGGAGGTGGGGGAAAACTGGTTAGGAGGGAAGCAACCAGTGAAACAATACAACAAATAATAAGCAAATAAAGAGCAGTAACCCTCCTAACAGCACCCCACCCAGGACACTAATCCCCCCTCACCAGAAGTCCAAAGTTCAGGGGGTTGACCAGAGTCCCAGGCCCCCAGCATGGCAAGGGGTGGCTGATCAGGTGGCCTACCCAAGTCCCATGTCCAGCAGGTGGCACACAGAATAGTGTCCGGCGGCCTGCCCGGGCCGATGGGCCACCCGCCCCGAAGACCAAGTCCTTTAGGTGGCCGACCAGCGTGGTGGAGCCATCAGAACCAGAGAGGGAGGCGGAGAGGCAGCCTACCCATCCGGGAGCCTTGGGGGCCAAACCAAGGGACAGGAGCCCCCTTGCCATCGGAAGCTTGGACCAGGGGGACCATAGCACCTGCGACGGTCCTGGTCTGGGACGTGGCTGCACCCGTGATGGTCCTGGTCTGGGACCTGGCTGCACCTGGGATGGTACCAGTCTGGGACATGGCTGCACCTACAGTGGACCCCGGCTGGAGCTCTGCTGCATCAATGGTGGACCCCGGCTGGAGCTCTGCTGCGCCAATGGTGGACCCCGGCTGGAGCTATGCTGCGCCGATGGTGGACCCTGGCTGGAGCTCTGCTGCACCGGCGGTAGACCCCGGCTGGAGCTGTGCTGCACCTGCGGTGGGCCCCAGCTGAACCTCTGCTGCACCTGCGGTGGACCCCGGCTGGAGCTGTGCTGCACCTGCGGTGGACCCCGGCTGGCTGGAGCTCTGCTGCACCTGCGGTGGACCCCGGCTGGCTGGAGCTCTGCTGCACCGGCTGTAGACCCCGGCTGGAGCTCTGCTGCATCCGCAGTGGGCCCCAGCTGGAGCTCTGCTGCACCTGTGGTGGACCCCGGCTGGAGCTCTGCTGCACCTGTGGTGGACCCCGGCTGGAGCTCTGCTGCACCCGCGGTGGACTCCGGCTGGAGCTCTGCTGCACCTGTGGTGGGCTCCGGCTGGAGCACCATTGCAACTGCGGTGATCCCCATTGGGGGCCTCATTGCTCCCGCGGTGGCCTCCCCAGTGAGGGAGGTATGGCTCCTCGTGACCCCTGGTGCTGGACCCCGATCCTCACCAGCCTCCAGTGGGATCAGCTGTTCTCTGCCAACCCTGGCAGGGGGCTCCGAACCCGGAGGGAGAGTAAGAGAGACAGGGTCAGGGTCGCTGGCAGCGACAGAGCCTGGTGAGGCGGCCCCGAGGGCTACTACGAGCTGCCTCAGACCCTCCTCACCATGAGTCAGGTAGTGTGACATCAACATTAACATAACTGACATGATGGAGCACACTTGCCTGAACTCAAGCTCCACCGCCATCCAGGACTCCGGCGATTTAGGGTGCATGAGTTCCACCAATCCGTCAGGTACTGCACCCCCGTTGACCTCCTCTTTGACAATCGGACCCGCGTCGTCATCCGTGGGCAACCCAGGTTGCGGCAGCTCCTCTCCGGCGACCCTAGGATGGAGCTCAAGGGAGACGGGAGAGAATAAACGGTTAAGGTCGCTGGTAGCGGCAGAGCCCAGCGAGAAGAGTCCAGATGCGGCTAGGAGCTGCAACCCACTCTCCCCCCCAAGAGCCAGACAAGATCTCTCAACAATTGGCAACTGAACTACAGGAGAGATTACTTGTCTGTGCTCAAGCTCTACTGCCGTCCAGGACTCCGGCGATGCTGACGATGATGGTCGGGATCCCATTGGCTGGAGGTCTGGTCCGGGGGACAACTTTGCTGTGGCGGCCCCCACAACAGGCATGATGGTGGTCGCAGTCTGAGTGCTCCCGTGCACCGTCTTCCATGCCACCGGTTCCTCTGGCGTGACGGCCAAGAACGACCTCTCCGCTGACCCATGGGCTGGACCCTCCTGGGCCTCTGATTCCTCTCCCCTCGAGCGACCTGGATCCAGAGCTGGCGAGCTCGTAGAGGCACACGGAAAGAGTTTGGTGAGGTCGAGTAGGGAAACACAATATGCCGCTGGGGTGGAACACTCAGGGGACTGCACACCCAGAGTCTTCTTGCCAGGAAGCAGGCAAAATTGTTCATCAAATGTGAAAGTTAAATGAGAAAAATCTTGCCTGTTCTCCTGGCACTGGATGCCCCCAGCGGCCTCCGAAATGTCTTCTCTCCTCTCCTGGTGTTCCTCATCGAGCTGCGGCTCCCCCTCCCTCAGGGAAAGTTCCTTTAATCTCCCGGCCATCTCTGGGAGACGCCACGGCTTCACCTCCAGGATAAGGTCCGTCTCTGCCAGAAGAGCCCGCCTACGTTCCTCCAGTTCCTCCAGTAACGGAGCAGAGTATGGCTCGGAGTGGGGAGGCAGGGCTGTCATTGGCGGGGCTGGATGCTTCTTTTGGCAGGGATTCCTCCTCTTCCTCCTCACGGGCGGCTCGGGAACCAGATAATCTGGGATGCAGAGCATCACGCTGGGCAGCGAGTCACCCATGCTGAGAAGTGAGCGGAGTGGCCGCGAGGAGCTCGAGGACTGGGAGATCCTCAGCCAATTCCTTACATGGCATGGCGAAGATGTCCTGGAGGATCTCCATTGCCTCCGGATGATCCCAGAGGCTGCCTCACTCCATTACCCTCCTCGCTGTGTCCCGAGCCTGTCAAACAGCCAGGGAGGAACAGGGCTTCTGTGTCCATGAGAAAACTTGGCTGAACATAATTAAACCCCGATGTGCATGAGTGAGTGTATGTGCGTGTGAATGGGAATGAATGGAGTGTGTGTGTATGTGTGTGGAAACACCCGTAATGTGAAACAGCTGATGGCACTGACAAGAGGAGGAGGCGTGCCCAAGCTGTCAGGGAGCGAAGGACCCAAAGAGCTCCCTGACGCCCCTCAAGGAAAATAGGCCAACCGCACCAAAAGTCAGAACTGGGTTTGGAACCGCCAAACCCAGGTTCATGACATTTTCTTTTCTTTTTTGAATTTGTCATTTTGATTGTCTGACCTTGAAAATAACCTCTTTTTTGTCATTTTCACGAGGGAATTTGACTTTGAAACTGGAGACTTGATTCATTTCTACATTAAGCCATCATATGTCCAATATGTCCACAGGTGCTGCAGATGTACCTGCCCTTCTGTGGTATTGCAATTTCCAATGCCCAGCTCTTTGCTGCCTCGAGGAAGGAGTATGACAGGAGTCGGGTAAGAGCCACAGGTCCAACCAATAACCCTCATTCCCCCCATTTACCCCCCAGCCTCACCACTAGGATCAGCATTACTTTCCCCCAGATGCTGACATTGAGGCTGAGTATTGATCAGCAGCAGCCCACTTGCTGCCACTGCAGTGGGAATCTCAGAGCAGCATGCAGCCCTGCTTGGACATTTTCTTTGGATCTGTAGGGGGGTGGGGCCCCTTATATGGATGAGGAGCATGGCCCATGATCTAAATCTCTTCGAGGCTATTAAGAGATGCACTAATTCATGTCACACATTGATCTCTCATGGAAGAGAGCATAACGAGTATGCAGTTGAGTGAGTAGATGGAAAAAATGAGGAGAACTCCCTTTACACCACATGATTTTTATGTGCTTGCGTATTAAATTCGATTGGTGCTGGCTAAGATAAAGGGCCTAATTTTCTTTTACTGGGGAAAGTAATCGTGGTATATCATCCTGGTGGTTTATGCTTTAAGGATAACAATAATAATCAGGTTCCAGCAGCTGATTGAAGCAAAACATTATTTAAAGAGTCATACTTGCTGTCAGATTTGTTTTTAATTCATTTTGTAGGATGAGGTGTGGGTTGTTGTGAACACTGTCAGTGATGTCCCTTTTTTGTCACTGGCATTCAGGCACTCTTGGAGGTCGTCAATGACCTGTTTGAAGAACAAACGGACCTGGAGAAGATTGTTAGGAAGATCATGCATCGTGCCCAAACTCTGCTTAAGTGTGAGCGCTGTTCTGTTCAGTTATTGGAGGACATTGAGTCACCAGTAAGTTTTTTTTCTTTCTGCTTTTTTGGTGTGTGTGTCTGTCTACATATTTGTTGTATGCAAGAGTGTTCTGTCCTCCCTTCGCACCCTTTTTTTGTAAACCAACACTTTTAAAAGGTGAAATATTATGCACATTTTCCACATGCTTTGCTCAAAATAGCATCTCTTTTCAACCTAGAACAACTCATATCAGTGCATGTTTCTTTAAAGCCCCTGCAAAGTGAAATAAGTAAATGTATTTTGAGTAGTGGTGTTAGACGATTAAAATTTTTAATTGTGATTAATCTTTTGGAATGTTGAGTTAATCACAATTAATAACACGTTAATCGCGTGTTTTCCATACAGATACAGTGTACCTTAAGTTGGTAATTTTTCAAGTTTGTCATACTGTTATGAACATGGGAGTGGACAAATATACTTGCTGTCTTCACCTGCAGGTTTATTAAAGCTCTCAACATATCCAAAATGACAAAAACTATCCAGATTATTCTCCAGAAAATTCTCAGAAGTATTACTGCATGTGCAAACAACAGAATGCCAGGGCTCAATAACATCACTGAATAACAACCAGCCAGCAGCCACAAAAGGAGCTTGCTCTTTCTCCCATAGCAAACATCCACCTTAAGCAGATCAACACAAAACCTCGTATGTCACAACAGACACAATTTCCCTTTTAGCAGAAAAATTGCGAACATAAACAAACAACTATCTCGCTCGTGATGATACCCCACCGTGCTGCAAAAACGCCGGGGGAGTGAATGGACATTACGAACACAGCTTGAGAATTTTTTGTAAAACTGGTGCTCACCAACAGTTGGACCCAAAACTATGAGGATGAAAACAGGTGAATTTCTGTCCGTGTCAGCTGCTGGAGGTCAGCTATATCCTAGCATGTAGCTACTAGCCAGCTAGCTAGCTTCCACAGAAGAAGAACAACCCAACATCCAGGCAAAGTTTTGGAGGAGGCTGTAACAATTATCCAGGTGAAAGCTCCGACAGATAACGTTGTAAACTTAAACATGACAGCACTTTGGGGATATCCATGGCTGTAATTCAGCTTGTTTGACTTCACAATGTCTGCATGGCGCGCACAGTCTCTGTGGCCAGAATGGCTTTGGTATGGAGAGCTGCTAGGCCAAAAAGTACTGTTTGCGCTTTCTGCCATTAACCGCAATCACAAAATTTGTTGCCATTAATGGGAGCAAAGCGTTAATGGGCGGTTAATGCGATAGCGCCACCACCACTAATTGTATTATATATAATTGAGTATCAATTGATAAGACAGCTGGGAACATGGATGTCTAGTTGAGTGAGTAAAACATATATAGAATAGCTATAAAATCTGTGGTCATTCCACTAAGCCAACTTGCTAATAGCACTGTAGATGTGTGGGCTTCTGAGAAACATCATCAAAAGGGGTTGAGATAAAACTGAGAGGGTCATATCATTTCAATGAGCTCTGGTTCTCACTTCACAGCAGCAGGCAAATCAGAATGGCTCAGTGAATGAGAGCTAGTGACACCAAAGTGGACCCTGAAAAAGTGACAGGGTGTCTTTTTTTCTAAAATTTTCCTTTGATAGCCACTACAGATACCTAAACTGATCCACAAAACCACTGAAAAAGTGAAAATTTCACACATCCCCTGTAAACGCTTTGATATTTAATGTTTTAAATCTTACAGGTTGTGAAGTTCACCAAGTCCTTTGAGCTATTGTCCCCTAAGTGTAGTGCTGACACTGAAGGCAGGTATGTATTAAAGGTAAAGGTAAAGCCAACTTTATTGTCATTCAGTCCATACAGCCAAAGTGCTACAATGTCCTGCCTCAATAATATCTGACTTTCTATTCTCTCCTTTGTCACGCCAGTAACCCTCCCACACTATAGTCACCATGGCATCTGTAGATTATGCATAAAGCCTTTTTTAAATGTGTAGTTCCCATCAAGCACAAAAATATGTATAGAATGGGCTATTCTGTAGTGGTCTGGGAGTGATTGGCTGATTCTAAAAAGAAGGCCTATGCTGTAACAGGAGCACTGCTTAATTGGATTTTGCTGCTTCTTTCTATGGCTATGGCATAGGTGAATGGGGAAAGAGAATCTAGAGTAGGATATTTATTGATTAAAAAATGGAAATATAGAGGAAGCCCTGCATTTGGCATAATTGATAAGGTCTTTTCAAGCAAGTAGTGATAATGTGCTATAATTGGAAAATATCACAACACAAGAAATATTAATATTTTAAAATTAGCTCAAATAAAACTGGCCAAATTTAGTCTTTCTTTCCACACAAACACTTTTCTGATGTTTGTTTCTGCTGCCATATGCATATAAAAACCCACTTCACTCAACTAATAAAACCAATATATGTCAGTTCATGCCAGAGCCTCTTTTCTTAAAAGCTCACATGTGAATAAGAAGAGCATCTCAACAATTTACATGTGTAGTCAGATAAATGCATTTGAATGAGCAAAGTGTAAGATTTCCAACATGCCTCCAATCCCCAGACAGTCTCACAGGGAGGGTAATTTTGCTAAATGACCAGCCTGTGTAAAGGATTATTTGAATTTTTTCTTTTTAACTGAAGACAATAAAAACAAGAACAGGCAGAAACTGCACGCCTTTAAAGCCTCAAGAGGATCTTAAAATGAATGCTT
The DNA here is from genome assembly GCA_020510985.1 of Pholidichthys leucotaenia. NCBI lineage: Eukaryota > Metazoa > Chordata > Actinopteri > Cichliformes > Pholidichthyidae > Pholidichthys > Pholidichthys leucotaenia. The sequence continues at coordinate 58,025,480 of CM035843.1, read as the reverse complement.
GTGGCAGTGCTTTGGCGTGTGGTGTCCTGTTGTACCAGCAAATTGAGACAATGCTGACATTTGAACAAGATACAGACAAGGCTGTAATTTTTTCCAAACTTTTTGTAAAATTTACATATAAATCCATCCACTTAGTTTTTGTGTGATCCAGATCAAGTTATTAACTCGTCAAATGTATAAGAAAAATATATATTTAACAACTTTTGATAACGTGAAAGTGAACGTTTGTTGAAACACCATTCCTCCCTTGTGTTTCCCTACTCATTTTCCTCACCTTTTTTTTCTAGCGGTAGCTTCAAAGACAGTATGGAGAAATCATCTTACTCTGACTGGCTCATCAATAACAGCATTGCTGAGCTGGTGGCTTCCACAGGACTTCCTGTGAACATCAGTGATGCCTATCAGGATCCTCGATTTGATGCCGAGGTAACAACACAGTGTTATCCCATTCAAAATGTCACATCATATTCTGACAGAAATTGGATCAATGTGTGAACTGTAGTTGCAGTAATTCTCAGCTATTCCAGTATTATAAATGAAGAACAGAAAAATGTAACTATCCAGATAAAATAATAATGAAAAGGTTATCATACATGAGAGTTTGGTGATTTGACTGCAAAGCAACATTCTGATTTATTGAACAGTTTACTTTAGTTTCAAATTAATTTTTTATTTTGGGATTATACAAAGGTATGGTCTGTAAATCACCTCATTTATCAGTAGATTATTGAAATTATTCATGAATTATTCTTATTACTTCAGTTTTACTTTTTGTTTTTCATACATCAGAGAGAAAGAGACTAAAATTTATTATTGAAAATCTGGCTTTTACTGTGAAAGCACAGCTTTTATTTTGAAAATTTCTGTCTCTGGCTGCAGTCAGCAGAGCAACATTTAGCTTCATTTTTAAACTGTGGCATTCAGTTTGAAATATTTAACTTCACAAAGGGAAGCTGAAGCAGCGATTTCTAACACTAAAATGGGTCTACATCGCTGCAAATGATTTTCTGCTAGTCTAGCATTAGCATTTGTTTTTAGCAGAATAAATCCAAGTTGAACAGGAGCTGCTGCTGCTACACAGAGAGAATCATTAAATACATTAAATATCAGCTCGTTGCAGCTTTATCTGCTGTCACAAAACACTGTTATTTCATATTGAATGTAATAAAGCTTTTTTAATGGTCCATATAGTAAATATAAGGGGACAGTGCACGCACACACACACACACACACACGCATGCATGCATGCACGTGCGCTCACACACACAGAGTGGGAAAGTATTAACAGAGGGGGAAAACCAAAATAACCAACATGGGCAAGATTATGTCAGGTTGAGGGTCTGAATGACAGTTTTGGTTAAATGCAATGTCTTTAAGATTGTTGAAATGCAGATTTTTTTTAAAAAATATCCTCATAAAATGGCCTGGTTAGTACTCTAGATGTCTTTTCTATTAGAACACTTTAAAAAAAACACAAAGATTAATTTTCTTAAAAGGGCAGGTTTTTGAGAAATGTTCGACCAGTCTCCGAGATATTTGTCAAACAATCAATAGACGAGCCTGTTTACATACATAGGATGCACATACACATTATTTCCTGTTCATTTATCCTTCATGAGTTGCTATGGGTGGGAATCATGAAGGACCTCACGTTGTGATACTGCCCTGACACTTGGGTCACAATGCAGTGCTATTATGAAACTACGATTCCTTAAGTGTTGCGATATCATGATGGATTGAGTATTGCAGTACCATACCGTGTTGTGAAAAAGTATTTGCTCCCTTCCTGATTTCTTAATATTTGTCACACTTAAATGTTTCAGATTGTCAAACAAATTTTAATATAAGACACAAATAACCCGAGTACATACAAAATGCAGTTTTTAAATGATGATTTTATTTATTAAGAGAAGAAAGCTATCCAAACCTACCTGGCCCTATGTGAAAAGGTAATCTTCCCCTAAACCTAATAACTGGTTGTGCCACCCTTGGCAGCAGCAACTACAATCAACTGTTTGTGATAACTGACAATGAGTTACATCACTGTTGAGGAATTTTGTCCACATGATTCACAGGAGTTGCTACTCCTCCTCTGCATTTGCCCCGATGCTCACCAAACTCACTCACAATGACCCTCAGTTAGGCTTACATCCAGGCTGAGATCAAAGTCATTGTCAAAAATCAGGAGATTGGACATTTATGATTTCACGAAAAACATTATTCCTCCTGGGCTACTGACCTTGACCTTAAGCGCATCCTAGATGGGTCTGTATCTACGCTGTGCTTAAGGTCATAGTCAGGAGATATGATCACTCCTGAGGTGATTTTGTCAGGCTGGAATGAGCTACTCTGTCATTGATGGTCTGGTTAATATGTTTGAGAAATACAGGTGCCACATGTATAAACTGAGGTGTGTAGTAAAATATGATGAATAAAGAAAATTGTTTTTAGCTTATTCCGACTAAGCCGTAAAGCGCTAATGTGATGACATGGCGTCCATCCACATTTCACAGGAATCGCTACTTCTCCAAGGCATTTACCCCAGTGCTCACCAAACACACTCACAGTGATCTTCAAGAAGGTCTGCATTCAAGTTGTGCTCAAGGTCAAGAGACCTAGGATAAGGGATAAGGACCTGCACTTATATAGCACTTTTTCTAGTCTCAAAGACCACTCAGAGCACTTCACTAGTACTAACCCTCTATTCTAAGGGCCTATAGGAGACAGATATCTAGGGACAATTTAGAACAACCAATTAACCTAACATACATGTAGGCACTTACATGATCTCAGAAAAATTGCTGCTCCTTCTAGGTGTCACGTCCGCTGCGTATCTTGCAGCGAACATATGAAATAGATGCAAGCCCAATGTGTAGTAATGTAACGTGTTTATTTACAAAAGAGAAAATATACAAAATGTCCAAATAAAGCCATTGTTGAGAGGGGATGAGACAACTGGCTACAAACTCCGTTGGCTAGGATTAAATGCCATATGCGCTCCAGGCAGGGTAGGAGCAAAGAGGAAAGGCATAAATGAGGGAAGACTTACATATATGTTGGAGCAGAAAGGCTCTGAGGAACAACACAGTTCAGTCCAGGGAAAAAGCCAACTGTCACTAGCCAGGAAGTCCAATGTTGACTTAAGCTGCAGCACTGACTGATCCCACTGCCTCCCATAAGTATGCAAATCACTAATGAAGGCAAGTGGTCACAGCCGTGCGGCAAACAGGTGAATGACAATAAATTGGAAATGTGTGTGAATGCATGTGTGACTGTGTGTGCGTGCGTGTGTGTGTATGTGTGCATGTGGTGATACCATACAGCCGGTGAATGTCTGGTGAGGAGGAGGCATGGCTGTAGGACTGGCAGAGAGCAAGGCTCAATCTGCCAGCTGGAATTAATAAGCATAATCAGAAACCTACAGCTACAGGTCATGGACGGGGTTGAAAACAACCCCGAACATGACACTAGGAAGTTGCCTCAGTTCTCACAAAAGTCATTCACAATGACCCCTCAGGTTGGTGTGCATCCAGGATGTACTCAAAGTCAATGTAAATATCAAAGAATAAAATAGAATAGGCTTTATTGTCATTGTGCAGTTGTACAGCACAACGAAGTTGTGGGTGCTCCACCAGGCTACTGCGCAGTAAAGTAAGAGAGAAGGATTAGATAAAACATGGTTACAGAATACACAATTAAACACATGACTGAAATAAAAATAACCCACAATTATGAAAATATACACAGGCATGGTAGTGGAATGGAACTATGTACATAAGAGTGCGGAGTGCAGAACACGCAATTGAACACACAGTTGAGTAAAATGGACCAAGGATTATGGAAAATATACATAGTAGTGGTTTCACGGACGGGCCAATATACATGAAAGTGCGGAGTGCAAAGACAGGTGTGTTATTGTGATAATTAAAAAGGTTGTTCAGAGGGAGGGGGGTGGGGCCTCTGACTGTTTGCAGTTCGGATGGCCCAGGGGAAGAAACTGTTTGTCAGTCTGGAGGTGTGGGACCTGACTGATCTGAACCGTCGTCCAGAGGGAAGCAGGTCAAACGGGTGGTGGGCAGGATGTGAGGGGTCTCCTGTGATGGCCTTGCTCTTTCTGAGACAGGAGGATCTGGAGATATCCTCCAGGGAGGGCAGAGGTTCCAATGATTTTTTGGATGGTGTTCAGGGTTTCCTTTGGTAATATTTCCCGGTGGCGGCCCGCCACGGCAGAAAAATTTCCACCGCTTTATCAGGACGTATAAATTTAAGAAAAATTTATGAAGGAATGACAATCCGCAAGCGCGCACACAAACAACACGCATGACCGTCATCCGCGCGGAGAATCAGAAGTGCCTCGTCCGCGTGTTCTAGTCGCCAGCCAGGCGGAGTGTCTTGCTACTAGCGTTAATGTCCGAGAGAAACACGAGCTTATTAAAGTACTTTAAACGTGGAAAAAATCAGAAGAGGTATGTAAACACTGGAGGCATTTATCATGGTTTTAACCCGCTGGTAACGGGAGCAATAATGGAAGAGTCGCTTTAGCTAACAGGTGTGGTTAAGAGCTCGAGTTGGTTCATTTTGTTTAATTATTGTTTTTTTGTTTTTCTTATTTCAGACAAGAATGAAAAGGGGCTGTTTTTAACCTTTACCTTAGTTAATATTAACTAATTTATATTCACTATTACAGTATGTGCCTGGAAAGTTAAGATGACCGAAATTCACGAAGTCAGTAACTTTAATCTGTCAGCAGCCTTCAGACAAACTAAATGTGCCAACATTTGGATTTCAAAATAAGGGAAGTTTTTCCTGTTGTCTGGGTGGTGAGGAGATTTCTAAAATGCTAAAAATAGATAGAAATATTATAACAGCAATAACTACATCTTTGGTCATTAAAGTTAATTTATTTCATTAAATACAATTATTGATATTTTTTCTTTGAAATCAGAGTTAAATTATTGCTCTGTTCTGGCTCTGCAAAATTATGGTCAAAAATGTCAATTGTTATAAGGAAAAAGTAAAAAAATTACCACAGTCTGTTTCAAATTTATTTAAAAAACAGTTAATTTTATTTTTAAAAATAGACAAAAATTGGCCATAAAACAATCCCCAAATTTATAATAAAGTCTCAAATATACAAGAAAAGTCCATTTTGCTAGAGGAAATTACACATTTGAAGAAAATGGTTTCAAATTTAATAATAATGCATCGGTTTTATATAGCGCTTTATCATATATACTCATAGACGCTTTACAAATAGGTACATTATTCATTCACTCCAGACAAACAATGGTAGTGGCAAGCTACTTCTGCAGCCACAGCTGCCCTGGGGCAGGCTGACGGAAACGTGGCAGCCAATCTGCGCCAACGGCCTTTCCGGCCACCACCGAACATTTTATACATTTATACACATTCATACCCAGTGTTATGGGCACTGGAGGCAATGCGGGTGAAGTGTCTTGCCCAGGGACACAACGGCAGGATATCTGGGGAGAGTGGGATTCGAACCGCCAACCATCGGGTTATTAGACGACCTGCTGTACCTCCTGAGCCACTGCTTTAGATAAATTTACAGAAAAAAAGTAGAAAACTATAAGAAAATTGTTCTAAATTTTTGAGAAAAACCTCAGACCTTCAAAACTGAAGTCATTACTCAAGTTTTTAAGTGGGTGCTCTTTGTACACTTAACTCTACGAGAAATTTTTGGTTGTCTACTTTTAATTATTAATTTCAAAGCGCTGCTTTTATATGAGTAGAATTTCTGATTACTATACCCACCTGATCATATAATTTAAGTATGCATGAGTAAATTACTATTATGAATGTTTTTTTTTTCCCTTCCCTACCCTCTCAGTGGAAAAAAAAGAAACACTAGAATAAAAATACAAAAAAAATACACATTTTTTTGTCATTTATGTAAACCATGACAAAAAAATCCTGCAGGACAAAACATGACATTGATATTTTCTAACCTGTTTGTATACCACCATAGACAGAGAGAGAACCTGAATTAGACAGAGCTCAGAGAGGGCAAGATGAGACAGAAGAGAGGAGCCAAGGAGAGGAAAGTGTTCTGGCAGAGGGTCCAGGAGAGGTGAGAGCAGCAGAAGGAGAGAAGGATAATATCATGAAAAAGTGTAAACACAGGACGTCTGGGTGGGACCCCAGCTGGCCCAATATTCCAGTATTCAAGCCTCGGTTGTACAGTACTTCATATGGTAAGTTCCATATGCAAAGTTACTGTGCAAAATGTAAAAAAAGAAAAAAAAGAAAGAAATAGTATAAAATTAACATTTTTTTTTTGATTTTGTATACTTTATTGATCCCCAGAGGGGAAATTGAGGGCATCCACCTGGATGGATGAAGCAGCCACGGTACGGCGCTATCCCTTTACCATTCACACACACATTCACACCTAGGGCCACTTTTAGAGTCTCCAATTAACCTAACCTGCATGTTTTTGGCCTGTGGAAGGAAACCGGAGAAATCCCGGAGTAAACCCACGGAGATACGGGGAGAACATGCAAACTCCACACAGACCACTGTTGGTCAGGGGCTGGGATCGAACCAGGGATCCCATGGCCAAGGGTGAGTTGTTGTGCTGGTGCAGTGCTAACCACTGCGCCACCGCACTCCGGTAACAATAATGTCATATGTTTACTGCCACCCCCCCCCCCCCGAAAAATATGTTGCCACCTTGCCAAGGTCTTTAAGCCAGAGGAAACACTGGTGTTGATGACCCTTTGTGCAGCCTTCCTGTTCTCGGCCGTGGAGCCGAGAAAGGTCAGGAGATTTGGGCACTTATGATAATTTTGGAAAAAATGCTACTCCTACAAAATTACCTCAATTCTCACCAAGCTCACAATGACCCTCAGGTAGGTCTGCATCCAGGTTGACATCACGTTCATTGTCAAAGGTCAGAAGATCTGGGCATTTTTGATTTCACAAAAAACGTTACACCTCCTGGGCTACTGACCTTGACTTTCAGCACATCCTAGATGGGTCTGTATCTAGGCTGTGCTTAAGGTCAAGGTCAACAGTCAGGATATATGAACACTCTCGGGGTGATTTCGTCAGGCCAGAATGAGCTACTCTGTCACTGACAATCTGGTTTTGTGATTTACTGAAAATATAAAAATATTTTTAGAGAAAGTACAGGAGAGAAAGTAAGAGAAAAGGGAAAGCTGAAAATTGCCCACAACAGTGTTGTATCTTCAGTTGGTTATGCTTATTAAGTGTGATACTGTAATGTGTTATTCTATCATAAATTTATCATAATTTCTAAGAATGTAAGAGATTATTTCAGAGATAAGTTACAGCCATAGACTGCACATTTTTTTTAAAATCAGACCTCTGTGAAGGGGTCGGGGGGGAATAAACATAGAAACAATCTGGGTAAATGCACAAAATGATGCACAAAATGCAAGGTACAGCTATAGAGAAGAACACTTCTACAATGCATGGTAGGTCGGAGGAATGCATATGACGTGATGAATCGTCTGTCATTGTGTAGCAATTGAAAAAGTCCTGGAAAATAATTTCAAGAAAACAGTGGGAACCCTGTGATGGCTGAACATTTTCTTTCAGGATTTTCTGGTAGAGACCAGAATTCATGGTTCCATCAATTACAGCAAGTGGTCGAGGTCCTGAAGCAGCAAAGCAGCCCCAGACCATCACACTACCACCACCATGTTTGACTGTTGTTGTGATGTTCGTTTACTGCTGTGTTAGTTTTACTCCAGATGTAGTTTTTTTTTAATTTGATTTTGTGTACTTTATTGATCCCCAGAGGGGAAATTCAGGGCATCCACCTGGATGGATGAAGCAGCCACGGTACGGCGCTATCCCATCACCATTCACACACACATTCACACCTAGGGCCACTTTAGAGTCACATGCCATCCAAAATGTTCAACTTTTGTCTTGTCAGTTCACAGAATATTTCCCAAAAGTCTTGGGGATCATCAAGATGTTTTTTGGCTAATGTGAGATGAGCTATTGTGTTCTTTTTGGTCAGCAGTGGTTTTTGTCTTGGAACTTTCTCATGGATGCCATTTTCCCCCAGTTTCTTTCTTATTGTTGAATCATGGACCAGTGTCCAAACTGAGGGAAGTGAGGCCTGCAGTTCTTCAGATGTTCTGGGTTTTTGTTTCCTCATCTGTTCTTGAATCTCTTTAGATCACAGCACAATGTGTTACTTTTTGGGGTCTTTTAGTCTACTTCTCTTTGTCAGACAGGTTCTATTTAAGTGATTTCTTAATTCAACAGGTCTGGCAGTAATCAGGTCTGGGTGTGGCTAGTGAAATTTAACTCAGCTTTTCAAAAAATGGGGTAAAACCACAGTTAATTCATGATGTAACAAGGGGAGCCAATTACTTTTTCACATAGGATCAGATAGGTTTGGATAGCTTTTTTTCCCTTAATGAATAAACTCATCATTTAAAAACAGAATTTTTTATTTATTTTTTATATTTGGTTATCTTTGTCAAATATTGAAATTTGTTTGATGAGCTGAAAAATGTGTGAACAATATGCAAAAATATATGAAATCAGGAATGGGGCAAATACTTTTTCATAGTCCTGTATAACTTTCCACCATGGTCGCTTTTGTTTCGGTGGCTGGAGACTCTCAGTCCTACTTGAGATGGTGTGCTGTTGTACTGTCCTTTCTGCTGCACTGGAGGATTCCTTGGCTTTGGGCTTCACTTTTTGGTGGAGTTTTGGGACCACGATGGCAGTAGGATGGGGTCACATGCCTGGGCTACAGCATCTTAATCATGTTATAAGACACTTTGTTTTCTGCAGTGATACAGGTCTTTCCACGTGGGATACACGGTGTTGTCTTCTTGGCTCGCTTTGAATTTGGAGGTGGCTTTGTCCGGCTGAGTGTTAATCGAGTAGTTTTGGCTTGACTAACTAATGCTGCTGCCACTGGATGGTGTAGATTGGGGTGGGTGGCATCGCTCATGCTTGTAGTGTTCCCCAAGTGTTTTACCTTGGCTGTTGCTGGACGTTGCTGAGGTGTGGGTGGCGGCCCTTGTGTTCCTTGAGTGTTTTTTCCCCCTTGTGGTGCTTTGTGAGTTCAGTGTGTCATATCGGGAGGCCGAAGACCACCTCGACACCATCATTCTCGGGTGATCATCGGCTCCGGCTACTGACTCGCAGCTGGCAGAGATGGCTACTTACTTGGGTGAGCTCAGCGCTTCTCCATCTACCTCTACTCCTGCTCCAGCCTCTGCAGACGTCCATGACCACAGCAACAAACACTGGTTTCATCTCGGGGCTAAACCCAAAGCTTCGGTTGGTCCCTCTCATCCTCCATGCGCGTCCTGGACCTTGGTTCGACCAGCTAACAACCATCGTCGATCGACCAGAATGGGCCGCGCCTCTTCTCTTCCCGTGTCCTTGGAAAACAGATTTAATATCCTTTAACTGGAGGATTTTCCCCACCTGGACGCTGGCCGTCCGCCCGTGGATGCCCCTCGTCCTCCCTCCTCTTCTTCAGCGATGGCTCATGTCCGCAAACCCCGGATAAAGACCACCCTGGGTGTGTCAAATTACACACCAGCTCCAGATAGAAGAGAGCGCATCACCCCTCCTTCGCAACAATAACATCACCCTCTGAAAAATTACTCTCCTCGTCAGAATCCACCAACAAAATCCCCCCAGACAACGCTGGTAATTGGTGACTCGATCATGAGGAACGTCAGAAGCAGGTACTGCATCACTCAATTTTTTCCCGGGGCTAGAATCTCTGACATTGAGGCTCTTATCCCTGACTTGCTAAATGAATTCCCCCACGTACAAACTGTCGTTGTGCATGTGGGATGCAATAACATCCCAGATGAAGCGTCTGAGATTTTAAAAAGTGACTTCAGGAGCCTTCTGTCTACTCTTATTAACTGTGGCAGACATGCGCTCATCTCTGGGCCTTTGGCACCTCTCAGACGAAGCTGCAGTCGTTTTAGCAGAACTCTCAGTCTTAATTCTTGGCTGTGTTTTACTTGTCCTATTTTTAACATTGGTTTTGTTGACAATTTTAACTTATTTTGGAACTGCCCATCACTTATGAGGCCTGATGGCGTCCACTAACTAACTAACTAACTAACCTGCACTTATATAGCGCTTTTCTAGTCACAAAGACCACTCAAAGCGCTTTCATTAATACTAACCCTCTATTCTAAGGGCCTATAGGAAACAGATATCTAGGGACAATTTAGAACAGCCAATTAACCTAACATGCATGTTTTTGGCATGTGGGAGGAAACCGGAGAAATCCCGGAGTAAACCCACGCAACACGGGGAGAACATGCAAACTCCACACAGATCACTGTTGGTCGGGGGCTGGGATCGAACCCACGATCCCACGATCCCCACAATCCCCCGGCCAAGGGTAAACTGTGCTGCCGCAGTGCTAACCACTGCGCCACCGTCCACCCAAATAGACTTGGTGCACATGTTTTAAGAGACAATCTATTCTATTCCATTCGGTGTTTTTTGGTGCAGTGACTGGGACTTGGTGTGTTTACTCGCTCTGAAGCGTCTGGGTTTGCCAAACTGCCCTTTTTTGGTTCTGTTCCCTCTTCTTGTATCAATCCCATTAATTCAGGTGGTCTTTACCGTTTGGATCAGCCTTTGATTTATAATCCTACAGAGACTGTGTCTGTCTCCCATTGCCCTAAATATTGTAACCCTGGACAAATACAACACAACTTGAAAAATACACGCACTTCTGCAGCTCCTCCTCATCCACCACCTTTCAACTTTGCCCGTCTCCTTCCTCAGAGAAACTTTTTCTGCTCCCTCTAAAGTTAATAAAAAAAGTTAATAAAAATAGAATGCATAAACATCCCAAATTGCTTAAACAAAATGTTTGTAAAATTCAAATCCAGCCTCAAGTCCCTAAAATTAATAAATTGGCCTCTGTTCCTCCCCAAAATTTAAAAATTAAATGTGGTCTATTAAACATTAGGTCTCTAACTTCTAAGTCTCTTCTGGTTCATGATCTATTAATCGATCATCAGATCGATCTACTATCCCTCACAGAGACCTGGCTCGGGCAAGATGATTATGTTGGTCTGAATGAATCAACTCCCTCTGGGTATTTAAACTGTCATAACCCCAGAGGTTCTGGTCGTGGTGGTGGAGTGGCGGCAATTTTCCATTCTAAATTACTAGTTAATGTTAAGCGGAAATTGTGTTTTAATTCCTTTGAAGGTTTGGTCCTCAGTGTGGGGCTTGTTGACAATCTTGGCTTGAACCCAATTCTCTTTGCCATAGTTTATCGTCCTCCCTCGGCCTATTCAGAGTTTCTATTGGAATTTGCCGAATTTTTAGCTGATTTAGTGCTGAAATCCGATAGAATAATTATTGTAGGAGACTTTAATATACATGCTGATGTAGAGAGTGACTGTCTTAATAAGGCATTCAATTCAATTTTAGACTCAATGGGGTTTTCCCAGAAAGTAAAAAATTGTACCCATCATTTCCACCATACATTGGACCTTGTTTTGACTTATGGTATAGATATCAAAAATCTGGCAGTGTCTCCTCATAATCCCGTACTGTCTGACCATTGTCTGTTAATTTTTGATTTCATTATCTCTGATCACTTGTTTCCTAAAGAAAAATACTACTACAGCAGATGTCTTTCTGATGACGTTGTTGCCAAATTTTTGCAGATTGTCTCCTCTATGCCATGGGTCAACACAACAGAAACAACAGAAATAAATGACAGAGAGTCTGCTCCATTCATGATTGATAGCATGGTTGATGGTGTTACTGCCTCTCTGCATCGGACTCTAGATTTGGTAGCCCCTTTAAAAAAGAAAAAATCTAACCAGAGATTTCTAACCCCTTGGTTTAACTCAGAAACTTGTGGCTTAAAACAGAAAACTCGTCAACTGGAAAGGAAATGGTATTCAACTAAGTCAGATGAATTCTACTTAGCGTGGAGAAATCATTTCTTAATCTATAAAAAACCTCTTAGAAAAGCTAGATCAAGCTATTATTCTGCATTAATAGAAGCAAACAAGAATAACCCCAGGTTTCTCTTCAACAGGCTTACAAAGAGCCAGGACTCGGTCAAGCCTCGCATCCCCCCTGAGCTTTCTAGTCCAGGACTTTCTGAACTTTTTCAATCTTAAAATTTTATCTATTAGAGATGAAATCAGTCAGATTCTTCCTACCGTAAACTCAAGTACATTAACTACTACAACTCCTTCAATTGATATCTGCTTAGATAAGTTTACTCCAATCGTGTCACGGTGGCCCTCGCGAGCCACCATAAGATGCCAACAAGTCACCGGTGAGTTTGCAATGATGTTTTATTAAAGGACAAAGGAACAGAGGATAACACAAAGTAATGGAAAGGAACGAGCCTCAATGGGCTAAAACACACTATGACGAAAACAGGATCACAACAAAGTAACTTACAATAGTAGACGATGAAAAGACCACATCTGAGCTGGGGGATGCCCAATGCATCAGACCAAGAGGAATCTTGACGGGAGTTTAACAGAGACTGCTGCATCGGGCTGCATTCAGCGTCCGCCTTTTATGCCGGACGCTAATGGGCCCTGAATGCAGCACAGCTGTTCGGCTTTGACAGCAGGAAGCTTCCCCGAGCGCTGTCACAATAAGAGCCCGGGGAGCCAGAGGGGAAACACTGCTGTCAAAGCCTGAAGGGGATGACGTATGACCCGAGCGTGGACGAGATCGGCGCTCGGATCATAACAAATCGACCTCTTAGAGTTGGATAAAATAATTTTCTCATCTAAGTCTTCATCTTGCCTTTTGGACCCTATTCCTTCCAGGTTATTTAAAATTATCTTCCCAATTATTGGTAGCCATATTCTCCTTATAATTAATTCTTCTTTAACTCTGGGTTATGTACCACTGGCTTTTAAAACTACTGTAATTAAACCCTTACTCAAAAAACCGACGCTCGATCCAGGGGTTTTGGCCAATTATTGACCAATCTCTAATTTGCCTTTCATTTCCAAAATCTTGGAAAGAGTTGTTGCTGCGCAATTATCTGATCATTTGCAGGGAGTTGGTTTGTTTGAGGTGTTTCAATCTGGGTTCAGAGCTCATCACAGCACTGAAACTGTCTTAGTGAAGGTCACTAATGACCTCCTGATTGCATCTGATAATGGACTTGTCTCTGTTCTTGTTTTTTTAGATCTCAGTGCAGCCTTTGACACTATCGATCATGCCATTCTACTTGATAGATTAGAACACTTTGTTGGACTGAGTGGAACTCCGTTGCAGTGGTTTAGATCTTATTTGTCCGATAGATTTCAGTTTGTTCACATCAATGATGAATTTTCTTCCAACTCTAAGCTCAGTCACGGAGTTCCACAGGGATCTGTGTTGGGCCCTACTCTTTTTAGTTTATCTATGCTCCCGTTAGGCAATATCATCAGAAAGCACTGTATACATTTTCACTGTTACGCAGACGACACACAACTATACCTGTCAATGAAGCCCGATGATTTTAATCAATTAGCCAAGCTGATTCTGATTCTGATTCTGATTCTGAAGTTAGATGCCTGTCTTAAGGACATCAAATCTTGGATGACTTGTAATTTTCTACTATTAAACTCTGATAAGACTGAAGTCATTCTTGTTGGCCCAAAACATCTTAGAAATTCCTTTTCAAATTATGCCCTTAACTTAGATACCGCCACTGTCACTCTGAACAGTTCTGTGAGGAACCTTGGAGTTATTTTTGATCAAGATTTGTCCTTTAATTCACATATTAAAACTGTTTCTAAGACTGCCTTCTATCATCTGCGCAATATTGCCATGATCAGGAGCATCTTGTCTCTGAATGATGCCTTTGTCAGCTCTCGATTAGATTATTGTAATTCGTTATTATCTGGTTGTCCTAAAGTATCCTTAAAAAATCGTCAGTTGATTCAAAATGCTGCTGCTAGAGTTTTAACTGGTTCTAGAAAAAGAGATCATATCTCCCCGGTTCTGTCCTCCCTTCATTGGCTTCCCATAGAATTTAGAATCAGGTTTAAAATCCTTCTTCTTACTTTCAAAGCTCTTAACAATCTGGCCCCCAATATATAAAAGATCTGATATTACCTTACCATCCTAATAGAGCATTACGCTCCCAAAATGCTGGCTTACTTGTGGTGCCCAGAATCTCCAAAAGTACATTGGGAGGCAGAGCCTTCTGCTACCAAGCTCCTTCTCTCTGGAACCAGTTACCACTCTGGGTCTGGGAGTCAGACTCGGTCTCTGTTTTTAAGAACAGGGTAAAATCCTTCCTTTTTAATATAGCTTACGTTTAAGGAGGGATTTTGTGTCTCTTAACCCCACTTTTGCTCTGTTGTTATTTGATCCATATGTCGTGGTTCGAGCGCTGATCTCGCCCGCGCTCGGGCCATGCAGTATTTTCCTCCCAGCTGATGTGTGTGTTTCCTATGGCTCTCCGAGCTTTTATTGTGACAGCACTCGGAGGGTCTTCCGGCTGTCAGAGCTGAGGCCCTGACAGCTGAGCTGCATTTCGCCTCATCAGCTGTTCCACCTTGAGCCCTACTTAAGAGGGCAGCTGAGGGCGAAACGTGCGGCAGTCTCGTCGGAAATTCCTGGTTTGACACCGTCAAACTATCCCTCATCTGACATCGTCGAGCATCCCTCGCCGAGCTTCCTGGTCAGACGTCATCTACCTTTCGTCCTCGTCCTTTATTGTAAGTGTGTTTCATTATGTATCTGTTCCTCCGTGTCATAGACTGAGTATTAGTTATAGTGTGTTTTAGCCCCCCGTGGCTCGTTATTTTGTCATCTTTCTTTTCCTTTAATAAACTGTGCAAACTCACCGGTCGATATATAGCGTCTTATTGATGGCTTGTGAGGGCTATCCATGACAATAGACTGCCGCCAGACGGAGATGCCTGCCGCCGTGAGTTTTGCCTCAATTGGGCTTGTTTTTCCCTGTCTGGGTACCCGTGTGCTGGGAGGATTATGTCGTCACTCAGGGGCCGTGCTCGGAGCCTGGGCTCCGAGCTGGTGGAGGCCCTGGACTACGTTGATGGAACCCTCTTCACTGCTGGCCTCTACGACACTCCCAGCGATGTACGCCGGCACCTGGACCTCGCTGAGGCAATTATTAACCGCCTTCCTCGCTACTCCCATTACCCTGAAGTCATGGCAAGGAGGGCAGACATCTTTACGCACCGGGAGAGACTCCGTGGGCTTGAGGGAAACTCTGGCAGGGAGTCGAAGAGAAGGCACCCTCGCTCCTCGCTTCGGGATCCCGTTCCTGCCCCCACTCCAGTCCAGGAGTTCGCACCGCCCAGGGGTGATTCTCCACGGAGTGAAACGTCAGTCGGGATTCCCCCGGAGAAGTTACGGCTGTCAGCTGCTTCCATCCGGGACCGAGTGACTGCAGCTCGCTCCGCCGCTCACCCTACGCTGATCATTAAACATGTGGCAGCGGCGGTCAGGCTGGTGGAGAGGAATCCTGAGCTGTGCGATTATCCAGAGTTCGCTGACCTGCTCGCCTCTGTATCTGCACAGGAGCGGCGTTTCTCTAACCTCTCCTTCGCCTCGCCCTCAGCCGGTAAGCCTCAGCGAGAACCCCGTCCGGATCCTGTTCCGGGTCGCCGGCGGAACTCCACCTCCCAGTCAGCTGTTTCTTCTGCGTCTTGTCAGGAGGGAATCCCAGCAGCCGCTCCCCCCGGGTCATCTTTCCCCGCTGTCCCGTCAGCTCCTCGTGCCCGGATCGCCTTGGGTGTCGTCCGCTTCTCCTCGACGTCTTCTCCGGCTTCTGTGAGCGCCATGAGTCCTGCTTCGGCAAGGCCCGTCTGCAATCCACCACGAGCGGCTCCTCCTCGTCTTCCCGAGGGGCCTGCCATCACCATCCGGAGGGGAAAGGGAAGAACTCCACCCGCTACAGCAGGCACCTTCGGTCCTCCAGGGAACAGGCAAGTGCAATTTCATTCTTCTCCTCGTTGTTGTGATTTGCCTTGTCTGACCCCTGGGGGTGAAGTTTGGGGTTTGCAGTCCCCCGAGCTCCCACCACCTGCTGTAGCCTCTGATATTGAACCTGCTGCCTCTGTGTCTCCCTCCGCTGAGCGGTCCACGATGCCAGGCCTATGTCGCCGGACGGGGAGGGGTCCTGTGGTCCTGGAGAGCCTGGTTCCAGCCCCGCAGCCACGTCACGGGCAGAGGAGGAGAGCGGACTGCAGTGTGGAGCCTGCACCGACGACGAAACGTCCCCGGGTCTCCATCAATGAGCGGTTCGATCCAGCGGGTCAAGGATCCCCTGCCACCACGCCGTGCAGGTCGTCGGCGTGGACGTCAGCGTTGGAGGGTCCCCAGACTGCGGAAAACATCATGCCGGCTGCGGAGCCCGCCGTAGCCGAGTGGGAGCCAGAAGACGTCCTTCTTCATCCTGAGCCCGGATTGTCGAAGTCCTGGACGGCGACAGAGCTCGAGTGCAGGCAAGTGCTCTATTTTTCCTTCCTACTATCTGTTCTAGAGCATTTTTGCCTGTCTCTCGGGGAGACGAGCCAGAGGCAGCCGTCCGCTGCATCCGAGCTCGTCTTGCTGGGCTTTGTCGCTACCGGTGATCCTGATCCCGGTTCTTCTTTTTCTCCTGAGCCTTCTCCCAGGGTCACTGGTGCGGAGTCAACCCCGGTCGCCGTGCTGGAGGTTCCGGGTTCGGGGTTGGAGGCCGTCTATGGAGCTGTTCCGACCCAGTCGGGGTCCGACGTGGGTGCAGCCAAGACCCAATCGGGGTCTGACGTGGGTGCAGCCGCGATCCGATTGGGGTCTATCGCGGGTGCAGTGCGGGCTCACTCTGGGTCCAACAGGAGGACAGCGCCTATTCTGGTAACGTTCGGAGGTGGAGCTGCAGATCCGCCGCTGAGCGACGCCGGACTGGTCCCTCATCTTCCCTCCAAGCCCCCTCCACCGGGTGCCATTGGGGTTCCTCATATTCGGCCCGGCTCTCCCTCACTATCCCCCTCCACAGGGAAGCCATTGCCGTTCTCTCCCCTGCGGTCCTGGTGGCTGAGCTATGCGGGTCGGCCGCCTAAAGGACTGCCTCGCCCGTTTGGCGTTCTGGGTCAGCCGCCCGACCAACTGGACTGTCTGCTTGGCGACCTGGTCCGGCCGCCAGAGATCCTGTTTTTCCGGGCCTGGGACTGGGGTAGGCCGCCCGAACGCTCCCTTTTTCCCCATCAGCCTTTTGGACATTGGACGCAGGGAGACCACCAGAACTGTGTGTATCAGTGGACTCTGCCTGCCGTCATCCCCGTATGTTTCGTATTTCCTCCAGATATTAAGGTCACTTTTGGTGTGTTGTCATGTGCCTTATTTTGATCTGTGTATTACAGCTGTTTAGCGAGTTTTTTTTCTCCCCTCCCCTGTCTGAGGGATGATTTGTATCTGCCACATCATGTCTTATAGGCCTGTGTGTTTTAGTTATAGGTCTCCTTCTGTTATTTGCATTTTTGTCCTGTCTATGTATCATCCGCGCTTTATGGAGTATTGTGGGGGGGGGGGGGTTCCCACCATACTCTGTAATTGCTTCGTTTGTTCCCTGTGTTTCCCGTGTCATCGTCTTGGTGTTTTTTGCCTTTTCTGGTTCTCACCCTCCAGGCCTTTCCCCCATCCTCCCACCCTGGGTGGGGTGGGGGCTTGGGTGTCATACGGCGCCCGGAGTTTGCCGCCTTGGGGGGAGGTACTGTCGTGGTTCGAGCGCCGATCTCGTCCGCGCTTGGGCCATGCAGTATTTCCTTCCCAGCTGATGTGTGTGTTTCCTATGGCTCTCTGAGCTTTTATTGTGACAGCACTCAGAGGGGCTTCCGGCTGTCAGAGCTGAGGCCCTGACAGCTGAGCTGCATTTCGCCTCATCAGCTGTTCCACCTTGAGCCCTACTTAAGAGGGCAGCTGAAGGCGAAATGTGCGGCAGTCTCGTCGGAAATTCCTGGTTTGACACCGTCAAACTATCCCTCATCTGACATCGTCGAGCATCCCTCGCCGAGCTTCCTGGTCAGACGTCATCTACCTTTCGTCCTCGTCCTTTATTGTAAGTGTGTTTCATTATGTATCTGTTCCTCCGTGTCATAGACTGAGTATTAGTTATAGTGTGTTTTAGCCCCCCGTGGCTCGTTGTTTTGTCATCTTTCCTTTCCTTTAATAAACTGTGCAAACTCACTGGTCGATATATAGCGTCTTATTGATGGCTCGTGAGGGCCATCCATGACACCATACTGCTGGTTGACCTCCAATAATGTACTTGGCATCTTACTGTTATGTTCTTTATGTCTGTCCTCTCCATCCTCCCTATCCCCTCACCCCCAGCCAGTTGCAGCAGATGACTGCCCCTCCCTGAGCCTGGTTCTGCTAGAGGTTTCTTCCTGCCAAATGGGAGTTTTTCCTCTCCACTGTCGCTTAGTGCTTGCTCATAGGGGATCGTCTGATTGCTGGGTTTTTCTGAGACTGTGTTTTTTTCTGCACTGTGGCGCCATGAGACAGCTTCTGTTGTGATGTGGCGCAGTATAAATAAAGCTGAATTGAATTGAATTGAATATCAAGGTCTTTCATTCCATCTTTGTTATAAAATCCGAAACAAGTTCCACCATTTGAGTTAACTTTTCGGTGCATTTATCAGTTCTTCTTCTTCTGATGTTGTTTCTCCAACCACTTCTTAATTTGTACACCTGGCTGCAAATCTCACAAGACAAGCTATGACTTCACCTGCCAATGCGTGCTTACTTTGCACTGTGTAAAGGACTGAAAACTCAATCAGTCAATTAACGAACTCTGTCACTGTTGGGAGACACTGCTCAGCTAACCTGGAGTTTCTCATGGTTAAATGTAGACCTTTCTATCTGCCACGGGAGTTCACTTGTACCATCATAACAGCTGCTTATATCTCTCCGGATGCTAATGCTAAGCTTGCTATGAAAGAACTGCATGCAGCTATTAGCAAACAACAAACTGCACACCCAGAGGCAGCATTTATTGTGGCGGGTGATTTTAACCACTCTAACCTCAAGACAGTGCTTCCTAAATTCTACCAGCATGTCTCCTGTCACACAAGAGGGGACAAAACACTGGACCACGTTTACACCAACATTGTGGGAGCCTATACAGCAACTGCCCTCCCCCACCTAGGTCAGTCTGATCATCTATCTTTGTTCCTCACCCCCAAGTATGTACCGCTCATCAACCGGGTGAAGCCATCAGTGAGGACCATCAAAGTGTGGCCAGAGGGGGTTGACTCTGTACTCCAGGAAAAGTTCAGGAACATAGACTGGAGTATGTTCACCTCTCAGGCTACTTGTGGTTCCCATACAAACATCGATTCTTACACCCACTCAGTCCTGGACCATATCAACACCACTATTGACAGTGTCACCATGGAAAGACAGATCACCACGTACCCAAATCAGAAGCCGTGGATGAACAGAGAAGTGCGGCTTCTGCTAAAAGCACGTAACAATGCCTTCAGATCTGGTGACACACAGGCCTACAGTTCATCCAGGGCAGATCTGAAGAGGGGCATCAAGAAGGCCAAGCACAGCTACAAGCTGAAGGTGGAGGAACACTTTGTGGACTCTGACCCCCGACGCATGTGGCAGGGTATTCAAGCTATCTCTGATTATAAGCCCAGCAACTCTACACCTGCAGCCATGACTGTGTCCTTTCTCAGTGAGCTAAATGACTTCTATGCTCGTTTTGACAAGGACAATAATGAAAAGAATATCAATTCCCCACCCTTTGACGACCTCCACTACCTCACACTCACCCATACCGACGTCCGTAGCGCACTGAGTCATATCAACGTGTGTAAGGCTGCTGGCCCTGACGGCATTCCTGGGCGTGTGCTAAGGGCATGTGCTGAGCAGCTGGCAGGGGTCTTTACGGACATCTTCAACCTGTCCCTGGCCCAGGCGGTGTTACCAGCGTGCTTCAAAGACCACCTCTATAGTACCAGTGCCGAAACACTCAACACCATCGTGCCTAAATGACTATTGCCCTGTGGCACTGACGCCCATAGTCATGAAGTGCTTTGAGCGACTGGTCTTGGCACAGCTCAAAAAATGTCTGCCCCCCACACTGGATCCTCACCAATTTGCCTACCGGAGCAATAGGAGTACAGAGGATACGGTTTCCACAGCGCTGCACTGTGTACTCTCACATCTGAATGATAAGAACACCTACGCAAGAATGCTGTTTGTTGACTTCAGCTCAGCATTCAACACAGTCATTCCCTCCAAGTTGATCACTAAACTTGGGGACTTGGGAATCAGTTCCTCCACCTGCAACTGGTTCATGGATTTTCTGACCAACAGACCCCAGCATGTTAGGTCAGGCCCCAACTGCTCTTTCACCATCACACTCAACACTGGTGTACCACGGGGCTGTGTGCTCAGCCCATTCCTCTACTCCCTCTTCACCCATGACTGCAGGCCTATGTATGGATCCAATTCCATCATAAAGTTTGCAGATGACACCACGGTGATTGGACTCATCAGAGTCCTGTGAGACTGAAGCTCACAAAACCTGTTGTGAGCACTACGAGGAAATGGACCAGTGAAGCTGGGGAGGAGCTGAGCACGTGCTTGGAAACAACTGACTGGGGCATGTTTAAAGGAGCCACGCATGATCTGGATGAGTACACGAACACTGTGACCTCATATATCCACTTTTGTGAGGAGAGCATTCTTCCATCGCGCACCAGGGTGAGTTACTCTAACGACAAGCCCTGGTTCACAGCTAAGCTTAGACAGATCAGGAAGAAGAAGGAAGCAGCGTTGAAAAGTGGAGACAGGGACTGCTACAGGGAGGTCAAATACCGGTTTAGCAGAGAGCTGAGGAGAGCTAAATCTGTGTATTCTGAGAGACTCCAGCAACAGTTCACTGCTAACGACTCTGCTTCTGTGTGGAGAGGACTGAGGCAAATCACCAACTATCGGCCTCAGGCTTCTAAGGGACAGGATGACAAAGCCCTTTGTCAAAGACTGTCCCAACACTATGCCCGTTTTGACACCTCGTCAGCTGTGTCCAACTCCCCCCCTCCCCCCAGCGCCACTGCCTCCATGGTCCCCACTTCATCAAAGGCGGCCCCCCCTCCTCCCCCCTGCCCTTGCCATCAGTGAGCAGGACGTGCACAGACAGTTCTCCAGACTGAACCCGCGCAAGGCCCCCGGTCCTGACGGCGTGTCTCCCTCCACCCTGAGACACTGTGCGGAGGAGCTGACTCCTGTCTTCACAGACATTTTTAACACCTCCCTGAAGTCATGCCACGTGCCGGCCTGCCTCAAAACCTCTACCATCGTCCCTGTCCCCAAGAAGCCACGGATCACTGGACTTAACGACTACAGACCTGTAGCGCTCACCTCTGTAGTCATGAAGTCCTTTGAGTGCCTGGTCCTGCCCCACCTCAAAACCATCACCACTCCCCTCCTGGACCCGCTGCAGTTTGCCTACAGAGCCAACAGGTATGTGGACGACGCAGTCAACCCGGCCCTCCACTCCATCCTGCAGCACCTGGACTCCCCGGGAACCTACGCTAGGATCCTGTTTGTGAACTTCAGCTCTGCATTCAATACCATCCGCCCCGCTCTGCTCCAGGACAAGCTGTCCCTGCTCAACGTGCCTGACTCCCTCTGCAGGTGGATCACCGACTTCCTGACGGACCGGAGGCAGCATGTGCGGCTGGGAAAGACTGTCTCTGACTCTGTTAGCATCAGCACCGGATCACCCCAGGGCTGTGTACTTTCCCCCCTGCTCTTCTCCCTGTACACCAACTCCTGCACCTCCAGCCACCAGTCTGTCAAGCTGATCAAGTTTGCGGACGACACCACCCTCATCGGGCTCATCTCTCAACGGCGACAAGTCCGTCTACAGGAGAGAGGTGGCCCAGCTGGCGTCCTGGTGCAGCCACAACAACCTGCAGCTGAACGCTCTGAAGACAGTGGAGACGATCGTGGACTTCAGAAAAGTCACAGCCCCTCTGCCCCCCCTTACCCTCACAGACTCTCCCATCACCACTGTGGACTCCTTCCGCTTCCTGGGCACCACCATCACCCGGGACCTCAAGTGGGAGCCGACCATCAGCTCCCTCATCAAAAAGGCCCAGCAGAGGATGTTCTTCCTGCGGCAGCTGAGGAAGCTCAAGCTACCCACCAAGATGTTGGTGCAGTTCTACACGGCCATCATCGAGTCCATCCTCACCACCTCCATCACCGTGTGGTATGCAGGAGCCACCGCCAGGGACAGACTAAGACTGCAGCGCGTTGTGCGCGCTGCTGAGAAGGTGATCGGCTGCAAGCTCCCATCCCTCCAGGACCTGTACATCTCCAGGACCCGGAGGCGTGCAGGTCGGATCACAGCCGACCCTTCACACCCTGGACACGGACTGTTTGCCCCCCTCCCCTCAGGCAGAAGACTTCGGTCCATTCAGACTAAAACCTCCCGCTACATGAATAGCTTCTTCCCCTCTGCCATTAGACTGCTGAACACTAAGTGACTTATTAGACTCTCATGCACTACGTGCAGCAGCTCAACCGGACTCATGATAATTATCACTGTTTTCTTTTGCACTACCGACTGCACTATGTGGAACTCCACAATATCTGCTGCTTGTTAATATATTTAAAAATTGCATAGATTAGTATTACTCATTCATATTCTACATCTTATTGCATGCATAGTTTTTTTCCATGTTTAATGTTGCAGCATTGCACCGAGACAAATTCCTAGTTTGTGTACTACATGAACAATGGCAATAAATCTCATTCTGATTCTGATTCTGATTCTGAGAGACCACGATGAGTCAGACTACAGGGCAGAGGTTGAGCACTTGGCTACTTGGTGCGCTGACAATAACCTGCTCCTTAACACCAGCAAAACTAAGGAGCTCATTGTGGACTACAGGAAGGAGAGGGGAGAGACACATGACTCCATCCATATCAACGGCATGGCTGTTGAACATGTCTCCTGCTTCAAATTCCTGGGGACTCACATCTCGGAGGACCTGTCCTGGTCAGGTAACACAACCAGTCTGATCAAGAAGGCCCATCAGCATCTCTTCTTCTTGAGGACATTGAAGAAGAACCACCTGTCAGCTGACATCTTGGGCAACTTCTACCGCTGCATGATAGAGAGCATCCTGACCAACTGTGTCACAGTCTGGTATGGGAGCTGCTCTGTCGCTGACCATAAGGCGCTGCAGCGGGTGGTGAAAACCGCCCAACGCATCACAGGGGCTCCACTTCCAGCTATAGAGGACGTCTACAGGAAAAGATGTCTGTGCCGGACACGCAGCATTCTTAGGGACTCCACCCATCCTGCCCATGGACTGTTCCAGCTCCTCCCCTCCAGAAGGCATTTCAGAAGCCTTCGGACTAGAACCAGCAGGTTTAGGAACAGCTTCTTCCCAATAGCTGTCATGCTATTGAACTCAGTTCCCTGCTGAACCTCCACTTTTCTCCCCTTTGAACCCCCCCCCCCCCCCCCCCCCGTGCCTCGCCCATGGATATACCACCCAGATCACTCTCCTGTATATATATTGTCATGGTCTTCTTATAGTCAGTTACAGCCTTCCTGAATTACTGTACATACAGTGTTATAGTGTTCTTATAGTTTGTTCAGCTTTTTACATTACTGTATATACATTATTATATTCTTCTTATAGCCTGTTCACAGCTCTTTATATTACTGTATATATATATTGTGGTAGTCTTCTTATAGTCTGTTCACAGCTCTTCTACATTATTGTACATACACCGTTATATTCTTCTTATAGTTTTTAACTTCTTATAGTTTATTACAGCGCTTCCTCAAACTGTATATACTGTACATATATATCACACTTGCATATTGTCATTATATATTGATACATACTGCTCTTCTGTATATTATCATCACATATTTAACTACATACTGTTCTGTATATTGTCAATACATATCTATCTACATACTGCTCTTCTGTATATTGTCAATACATATTTATCTACATACTGTTCTCCTGTATTTTGCCACTCTGTATAGTTAGATAGTCTGCTACTTACCTCACTTCACCTGTACTTTGTTCTTCTGTAATTTATGCTAACTTATTCTCACCTCTTACCACCCTTACCTGTACATAACTGCCCACCTAACTTATTTGTACATTATTGCATATAACTGTACTCCAACCTTCTACACTGACCTATCTGTACATATCTGCTTAAATTGTACATACTGTCAATTATTGTATATACTGCACTGCTGTTTTTTTTGTTTTTTTTTTGCACTTCTGATTGGATGCTAAACTGTATTTCGTTACTTTGTATTCATACATGTGTAATGACAATAAAGTTGAATCTAATCTAATCTAATCTAATCTAATCTAATCTAATACCCAAGACTGTGCAATATTTACTTACATATAATTAATAAAAGATTGATACGTACATGTAGGGATTGATGCATCATCGTGAGTGCCTTGTATTGATATATTACACAGAATCCATCTTTTTCCCCACCGCTATGAGTTGTCAATGTAGATTGAGCTGTGTCTGTGTTTACCAGTGGTTTCCAGACTTTATGTATTAAGTGAAACCATGAACCATAGTCATTTTTCATTTTTTCCCCTGATGGAGTCTCCTCGTCTCATGTTTCATAGGTATGAATTTTAAAAATTTCATGTGAATTTTCCTAACTAATCTTAGCAAAAATAACTCATAACACTTGTTTTGTCTTGAGTTCATTTGAAAACTCCTGTTTCCAGTGTATGAAGTGCACATGTTCATGTATCATGCTCATGAGGGGAGGGAGCTGTGAGGGCTCCGAGATTTGAAAAGAGAACCCGCTTCTCCTCTCTGGAGCAAAGTTAATTACCCAGCCATGTTATTGCCTTTAAAGTTGCCTTCCTGTGCAGTTCTTTACTACTCCTAGTGCTCCTTCTACAACTTTGGAGTATACCAAATTTCACTCTTGACCCAGTGGTATTATGGTTCCTGTCTGTACTCTGTATTCCTGCATCGCTCTCTCCCTCTGATTAGCCTCACTTCCTGGGGCTTTGTTCTCCACCTGCTGCTAATTAGAGGAGTTCTTTATATATAGTAGGACACTGCTTTCACTCTGCCTGGCCGTGTCATTGTTGTCATCAGCCTGTATCCTGCCTGTGCCTTGTACTTATGATCTTTGTCTTGCCTTGCCATGCCTTTGACCCTTTTTCTTGCTCTGGACCCTGAATCTGCCTGACTTCTTGGAACCTGTCTGCCCAAATTGTGCTGCCTGCCATGCATTGACCCTCTGCCTGCCCTGGACTCACAAGCTCGCCCCACGAATTGGATTTGGAGATTTCCGGATCGTGCGCACCAACCCCCTCCCCAAGTAAGTTGACTTACCATGGTTTTTCCTCACTGCAACCTCCACCTTCTCCCCACCACACAGGCCTGGCCAGCCTGCCCCCAGCCTCTCCTCCTGCAGCCCCCGCAGCTCTCCAGCACTGGTATCTACTCTCACCGTCACCACTTCCCCAGCAAAGCAGGATCTGTACCTGATTCCAGCAACTCACCCACTGAAGATCCTGTAAGCATAAAAAGCACAATTAAGTCATCATCATCTTATATTCCATTACACTTACTTGTGTCTGCTCTATCCTTGCAGGGTTGTTAGCTATTCACTGGAGATTATTATTTGCACATTTTGCACGTTATTGTAAATAAAGATCATTGTTCCACTTTATTCCTTGTTTCCATCCGTGTCTACTTTTGGGTCTATATCCTCAAACCCTGACAGTGGTGGCCAGCAAACTGACCCAGTGGCAAGATGGAAACAATTAAGGACCAGCTTGGTGCACTTGAGCAGCGTTTCAGTCAATCTGCTTATCAAAATCAGGTTATTTTGAATCAACTGGTTAAACTGTCTGAACACCTCACCCTGTTAGAACTCACATTACAGGGGCTCGTAGCAGCCCCTCTCCCCGTTTCTCAAGCAATTGGTTCTAGCCCCTCAGGCCAACCGGGTCATTCTCTTCTGGTCTCCACTCCTCCCCACTATAATGGTAAGTTAGGGGAGGCCAGCGGATTTTTATTACAATGCCAGCTCGTATTTGACTGTGTCCCGGATGATTTTCCCTCTGACCACAGTCGGATTAGCTTTTTGACAGGGCTTCTCAATGAGCGCGCTCTTTCTTGGGCTCAGGCCATTATTTACAGGCCGAGCTATCACACATACACCTACACCTGCTTCACGGAAGAATTCTCCTGCGTCTTCGACCATTTTGAACGGGAAGGAGCCGCATCCACCCGGCTCCTGAATATCTGCCAAGGGTCTAGAACCGCGGCCTAGCACGCCACAGACTTCTGGGTTCTTGTAGCCATAGCGGGGTGGGGGAACTTCGAGTTACGCTCAGTTTTTACCACAGCGTAAACTCCAACCTCCGTGATGAACTTGCACATCTCCGGGATGAACCCGAGTCACTTGACGCGCTAATTTCTCTGGTCATCAAGCTTGACAACAGGCTTTGCGAATGCTCTAGGGAATGGCAATGGGGCTCTCGGACCTCGACTCATTCTTCACCACCTCGGTCGCAGCTCCTGGCTCTCCCGTCTTCCGATTCACCCAAACCCATGGCCATAGGTCATTCCAAGCTTGCTTCGTCTGAGCGGCAGTGGGGTCTTGATGGGGGTCTGTGTTTATATTTTATTTGCCACGCAATGTTCTGCAAAGCCAAACGACGTAGCCCATCAGTCACAGTAGGGGAACTAGCGGGTGGTATATCTGGATCCCTGCAAACGTCTTTCTCACTAACCGTTTGGTTAATGCTCAAATCCACTGAGCACGTTTGATCAGCTATGATTGATTCCAGAGCTGAGCAAAACTTCATTTCAGAGAGTCTGGCAGCCCGTTTAAAAATTTCCTGCAAGGAGTTACAGCTGCCATTAAAATTGATAGCTCTGTCAGGTCAACTCCTGTGCTTAGTTTCCAAACAAACCGTCCCCCTAGCCATGTTAGCTTCAGGAAGCCACCGTGAACATCTAGACTTTGTTGTCCTCCCTGCCTCCACATCACCCATTGTATTAGTTCATCCCTGGTTAAGGCTCCACAACCCAATCATAGACTGGGTGCAAGGGGACTATTGGGTCCTGGAGCTCCTTTTGCATTTCAGCCTGTCTACAGTCAGCTGCCAGCTCCCCTCACATCTCCATTCTATCTCCCACTACTAACACCCACAATTTAGCCAATGTACCTTCTATTTATCATGACCTAGCCCCCGTGTTTAACAAAATCAAAGCTCTGTCTCTTCCCCCACACCATCCTTATGACTGTGCCATTGAGCTCCAGCAGCGGGCTGGACCTATACAATTTATCGCCCCCTGAGAAGGAGGCCATGGATAAATATATTAAGGAATCCCTGAGTGCTGGTATTATTCGGCCCTCATCATCTGCGGTAGGAGCAGGGTTCTTCTTCTTGGGCAAGAAGGATGGCACCCTCCATCCATGCATTGATTTTTGGGAACTCAATAATATCACGATCAAGGACAAATATGCACTGGCTCTAATTAATTCTGCTTTTGATCAGCTTCAGGGCTCCACCATCTACACGAAACTGGACCTCAGGAATGTATACCACCTAGTTTGAATCCATGAAGGAGATGAATGGGAGATGGGGTTCCATACCCCTACCGGCCATTTTGAGTATTTGGTCATGCCCTTCGGCCTCACCAACGTCCCAGCGGTATTTCAACAACTCATTAATGATGTCCTACGGGACTTTCTGGGAACCTTTGTATTTGTGTATTTGGATGACATTCTGATGTTTTCTCACACCCTAGCGGAACACAAGATCCATGTGCAGAGGGTACTTCAATGGCTCCTTGAGAACCAGCTGTTTGTGAAAGCCAAGAAATGTGAGTTCCACACCACTACAGCCTCATTTCTGGGCTTCATAATTTCTGATGGCAGGTTAGAACCAGACCGCAAAAAGATTCAGGCAGTCACCAGTTGGTCCACACCATCCACCAGAAAACAACTCCAGCAGTTTTTAGGGTTTACCAACTTGTACCATAGGTTCATCAGAAACTATAGTGCAGTTGTCTCCCCCCTTACCCGCCTCACATCTACCAAAGTTCCTTTTGTTTGGTCGATTGAAGCTAACACACTGTTTTCCCTACTGAAGACCAAATTCATTGAAACACCCATTCTTACCCAGCCTGACCCTGAATGACAGTTTATAGTGGAGGTGGACACTTCTGACATTGGGGTGGGGGCAGTTCTCTCCCAGTAATTGGCCACCGACAATAAGATTCACCCTTGTGCCTTTTTCTCCTGGTGACTCTCCCCCGCTGAGAGAAATTATGACATCTGTGACCGAGAGCTGTTGGCAGTCAAACTGGCACTGGAGGAGTGGCACCAATGAATGGAGGGTTCTGCTCAGCTGTTACTGGTGTGGACTGATCACAAAAACTTGGAATACATCAGGATGGCCAAGTGACTCAGATCATGCCAGGCCAGGTGGGTGCCATTTTTTGGTTGGTTTCGCCTCACTCTGACCTACAGGCCTGGCTCCAAGAACATCAAGCCCGACACCCTCTCCAGACAATTTTCACCTGACACAGTATCACCTGGCGAGGAGACAATACATCTACCCTCACCTGGGACATTGAACAAAAGGTGAGAGAGGCTGAGGTCACTAACCCAGACCCTGGGGGTGGGCCATCTGGTTGCTTGTTCATGCCGGCTGCTGTCAAGGGGGAGGTCATTCATTGGGTTCATGCGGAAAAGTTCTCTTGGCACCCGGTGGTCGCCAAGGCCCTTTCCTCCCTTCATCGCATGTTCTGGTGGCCGACCGTGGACCGGGATGTATGGGAGTATATCAAGGCTTGCCCACAGTGCTCCGCAGGCAAGTCTTCAACGACAATCCCCCCCCCTCCCCGCCCGGTCTCCTTCAACCTCTCCCAATTCCTAGTCACCCCTGGGCCAATAGCGCACTAGACTTTGTCACCGGACTACCACCTTCAAATGGCTACACTGTCATCCTGACGATTGTGGACAGGTTTTCCAAGGCTGGTCACTTTGTCCCCCTGCACAAGCTTTGGAGACAGCTAACCTGCTCGCCAACCACGTCATCAGGATACACAAGATCCCTAGTGACACTGTCTCGAACCATGGGCCTCAGTTTGTATCACAGGTGTGGTGTGCGTTCTGCAAGACCTTTGGGGCCACGGTCAGTTTGTCTTCTGGTTACCACCCACAATCCAACGGGCAGTGCGAGCGGGCCAACCAGGAGCTGGAGGCATTCCTACGGTGCGTCACAACATCCAACCCTGCGTCATAGAGTACCTGCCTGCCCTGGGTAGAGTACACCCACAACACTGCCACATCTGCTACCACTGGTGTCTCCCCATTTGAGGCATCACTGGGGTATAACTCCCCCTCCTGTCCATCATGGAGGAAGAAATCGCCATCCCCAGTGTCGCCTACCACATGGCCAGATGTCGCCACTTCTGGCGAGACACCAAGGCAGCACTGCTCCGATCGAAGGAGGAGAATATCAAATGGGCCAACCGGAGAAGTACTTCTGCCCCTGCCTATTCAGTTGGTGACAAGGTATGGGTGTCTACAAAAAACTTTCCTCTGAAATCTGACTGCAAGAAGTTGTCTCCTCATTTTGTTGGCCCATTCACCATCTCTGCTATTGTAAATCCTGTTTCGGTTCGGCTCAGCCGTCCTCCCTCTCTCCATATCAACCCTGTTTTCCACAATTCTCAGGTCAAGCCGATGTTTG
Organism: Pholidichthys leucotaenia; assembly: GCA_020510985.1. Classification (NCBI taxonomy): domain Eukaryota; kingdom Metazoa; phylum Chordata; class Actinopteri; order Cichliformes; family Pholidichthyidae; genus Pholidichthys; species Pholidichthys leucotaenia. Next base: position 57,995,728 of record CM035843.1, on the reverse strand, counting down.
CCAGCTCCCTCTGCCTACCATCCAAACCCCCGCCACCACCCAAGATGGTCGATGGAGGCCTCGTTTACACCGTCAACCAAATCATTGATGCTTGTCGCCGGGGTCATGGCATACCAGAGTGGTGGCCCTGTGGTAGAGCACCCTCCCCTCAACCGGGAGGTCATGAGTTCAAGCCCTGGCTGGGTCATACCAAAGACCATATAAAAATGGTACGCCCCGCCCTCTAGCTTGGTGCTCAGCATAATAGAATGGGGGAAGGAAAAATTGTAACCCACAGACAACAGATGGAAATTAGTCACTGGCTACAATCTGGCAAGTTTACATTGATTAATGTCAGTGTTCATCAACTTGCACTGTCCTTAAAGGAGTCATTGATTTCATTTTTTTCCACATTTTAGTAGCTCACACGTCTTAATGAAATGTTTGTGACATATTTTGTTCACATTTTCTGTAATCTTTTTAATTATTGAAACAAATTTTTTTTATTGTTCCTGGCTTTTTATAAATGCTCTGATTTAAGGCCTGTCACTTTAAGAGCCACCCTTCACCATTTCAACTACGCCGTCCCGCTTACGTCAGTTAGCCATTATAGCTGACTAGCGTCTAGCCTTCCAGCTTGATTGAGCAGCGCTCTGGTTCACTGATCCACAGTCAATGGTATATCTCACGTCAGTGGTGGCTATTAGGGTGACTAAGATCTGAAGAAAATAACAATATAAGCCGTGCTTACAGCAGGTGTCCTGATAACAGTGTTAACTCGTGGCCTAATAGGCTACCTTTAGCCACCACTTCGATCTACATGACGGACAGCTAGGTGAACCAATAACACTGGTCAACACCAAATTTATTGTCTAAGTTTTTTTTAGCTGATTTAGGACAATTTTGATGTACTGAATCCAAAAATCACATTGGTTTTGCTCAATCAGGTCAACTTTTTGAATTATGGCCACATGTTGTTTTACATATATGTTTTTTTACATGTACAGGTATTTTCGCTTTATATGATGCAAAATTCTTTTTTATGTCTTGAAATTCTCTAAATTTTGAACAATGATGATGTAACATTCAATTTCCATGTACTTACCTTTATGTACAGGTAAGTACATGCACAGTACTAAGTAAGTACTAAGTAAGTACAGGTTTTTACTTAGCACCTGATCGAGAGAAATGGATGTCATTTTTGGATTCAGCGGTGCAAAATTGTCTTAAATCAGTTGAAAAACACAGACAACTTACAAAAAAATTATTTTTGTTACCCTGTGTAATAGAGCAGTGGGCAAGTCTCAAGGACGGCAGTGGGTTGGCTTTTTCAAAACTTGATGTATACGATTTACCCAGAAGAGTCAAAAAACGTTTGAGGGAGTTCCTCTGAGAGAAAAACAAAATAAAGGCAGTGTGCTTTTTTCAGATAGTTGACTTTTTGGAAAATTTGGGGCTATTTACATGACCAGTTGAAACATTTGAAACAGTTAAAACCTACAAACACATCATTTTTCAATCAATGACCCCTTTAAAAAAACAGCAATTTGCATACAGTACCTGGTGGACGGGAAGGGTTATGGACCTGGGGAAAGAGCGTGGATCCCCAGGTCCTTCATTATGGACAATTCCCTGATTAACACCTTTTACCAGCAACATCCAGACAAGTGCAGTGTGACGCCAGGAGGTGTCTGTTGAGGGGAGAGTACTGTTCTGGTTCCTGTCAGTACTCTGTATCCCTGCATCGCTCTCTCCCTCTGATTCGGCTCACTCCCTGCAGCTGTGCTGTCCACCTGCTGCTAATTAGAGGCACTCTTCATATTGGACATTCTCCTTTCACTCTGCCTGGCTGCGTCAATGTTGTCATCAGCCTGTATCCTGCCTGCGCCTTGTACTTATGATTTCTGTCTTGCTTTGCCGGGCCTTTGACCCTTTTGCCTGCTCTAGACCCTGAATCTGCCTGACTTCTTGGAATCTGTCTGCCCAAATTGTTCTGCCTGCCGTGCATTGACCCTCTGCCTGCCCTGGACTCACGAGGTCACCCCACGAGTTGGATTTGGAAATTCCCGGATTGTGCGTACCAACCCCCTCCCTAAGTAAGTCGACTTACCATCGTTTTTCCTCACTACAACCTCCACCTTCTCCCCACCACGCAGGCCTGGCCACTCTGCCGCCAGCCTCTCCTTCTGCAGCCCACGCAACTTTCCAGCACTGGTATCCACTCTCACTGTCACCATTTACCCAGCGAAGCAGGATCTGTACCTGATTCCAGCAGCTCACCCACTGAAGATCCTGTAAGCATAAAAAGCACAGTTAAATCACCATCATCTTATATTCCATTATACTTACCTGCAGTGTTGAGCAAGTTACTAAAAAATAGTAACTAATTACAGTTACTAACTACTTCTTTTCAAAAGGCTGAAAACAGACTGTTTCAGACAGAACTTCAGAGACAGTTTTTTTTATTTATAAAAGAATACGAACAGAAGATACAATCAATGCTTTAAAAGATGGCTTAATGTTACAGAATTGGAATGTTGTCTATAGAGAAAAACAAGTGGACTTGGCATATGATAAATTTATTGATATATTTAAATCATTATATGATAAAAACTGTCCAGTTAAAGAAATTAATAAAAAATATAGATACAAAAATTGCCCGTGGTTAACCAGGGGGTTACAAAATGCTTGTAAAAAGAAAAATTATCTCTATAAAAATTTTATTAAATTGAGAACTAAAGAATCTGAAAAAAAGATATAAAACCTATAAAAATAAATTAACTGAAATAATATGAACTAGTAAAAAATTATACTATAGGAAAATGTTAAATGAAAATAAGAATAATATAAAAAGAGTCTGGAACATATTAAATAAATTCAATCAATCAATCAAACTTTATTTGTATAGCCCTTTTAAAACATTAGATGCTGTGCAAAGTGCTTTACATAGATAAAAACAATAGACACATTTAATTACATATTTTACATGATACATCCCCACCCCTTCCAACCCTCCCATAAACATACCCACAGTCACAACACACACAGGCACATACATCACCCCCTACTTCTAAATTAAGGGAAAATAGAACTAAGAAAACAATATATCCAGAGTATTTTACTGATAATTGTGGTGATAGTTATGATAAGAACATGGTAGTAAATAGAATGAATAAAGTTTTTGTAAATCTTGGACCAGAGTTGGCAGCAAAAATTACAAACCAAGGAAGAGACACTGTGAGTGAAACACTGATTGGTAATAACCCTCAGTCAATCTTTCTCTCAGCGGTGGATGAACTAGAGGTGAAATCTGTTGTTGAAAAGTGTAAAAATAAATTATCTATTGATTGTGATGGTACTGATATGGCACTAGTAAAAAGAACTGTTGATGGCATATTAAAACCATTTACATATATTTGATCTATCATTTCAAACTGGCTCATTCCCGCAGAAAATGAAAATAGCAAAAGTAATACCATTATTCAAGCAAGGAAATAAACACCACTACACAAACTACAGACCAGTATCGCTCCTCCCACAATTTTCAAAGATTCTGGAAAAACTTTTCAACAACAGATTAGAAAACTTTTTAAATAAGCATGATCTGCTTAATCAGAATCAATATGGATTTAGGGCAAAGAGTACAACATCATTAGCAATAATGGAAGCAACAGAGGAAATAATAAATGCATTAGATCAAGGAAAATATGCAATTGGTGTATTTATAGATTTTAGAAAAGCATTTGATGCAATAAATCATTCAATACTTCTTGATAAATTGCAATTGTATGGTATTAGGGGAGTGGCACTGAATTGGGTTACAAGTTATCTGAGAGACAACAGTTTGTGAAGATGGGAGAATATTTGTCTGGATGTATGGGAATTGCCTGTGGGGTCCCCCAGGGGTCAGTATTGGGCCCCAGATTATTTAACATATATATAAATGATATATTCCAAGTTTCTAAATTATTAAAAATAATATTATTTTCTGATGATACTAATATATTTTCAGAATCAGAATCAGAATCAGAATAAACTTTATTGCCAAGCATGTAAAAAACACACGAGGAACTTGACTTGACATTGGTGCGCATGCGCGCGACACAACGACACGGCAGCCATAATAGGCGCCTCATCAAACAGAGATAGATAAGAAAGGGAGGGGAAGGGAGGGAACGACACAAGGGGGGAGGAGAAAAAAAACTTCGTTATCATAATACAGCTTATTTTTAAGCAGATTATGATTACAATGAAAAAAAATCTCTCAATAGCACAGAGCAACACTCAGAATTTCACAAGACACAAGAGAGCAGTGTACAGTATATCTTTAATCAGTTCATGAATCAATGTGTGTGCGGTGTTGAGCAGTGTTGATGATAATAAGAGAGACCCAAGGACCCTTGGCAGAAGATGTTTTGTCTGTCTGGCGCCCAGTCTTATCTGGCGCTGCAGCTGGCTGTCCAAGGCCTTGTGCTCACGATTTTGAAAAAACACAGTCTGCAGACAGCCAGGAGGAATTTTCATGGGGAATAATAATGCCAAATAGGACTGATCACAGAGGAGACTTGTATTTCTTCTGTAGATTCAGTACATTAATCCTTCGTTGCGCAGCTTTGAATTCGTCGTGGAAAGACCTAAGCGAACCCATGATGTAATCCACCTTACGAGACAGTTCTCCAGTAGTCGCTATCAGGGTCTTCTCCAGTTTCTCAATTTGTTGGATGCACCTCGCCTGGCCAGCATTTTGATAGGTTGAATCCATCTTCAGCAATTTACGGTAAACCAAGACAATTCCCGTCCCAATCAGAATTATCCCAATCACCAAGATTACGAAGATAAACAAATCTTCAATATCTTCGATAGAGAGATTAGAGAGACACAGCATTTTCCAATTACCTGTGTCACATAGATAGCCCACTGGAGCCGTTCCAGCGGGGCAGACAGCTTCCCCCGGAGCACTTTTCCTTGTTGAAAAAATAGTGTCAATTGTGTTCAAAGCCCAGCTTATTAACTCCATAATTTCTTTTCGGCGGTCGCAGTTAGACGCAGACAGACAACAGCAAGCTGGGATCCAGTAGTAGGAGGGGAGGAAAAAGTCAGCAGGAGAGAAGAAAAAAGCGTCTGCTCTCTTGGGAGGGCGGAAGTGAAGTATTTTATTCTGGAAATAATTATAAGGAACTAATCCATACCCTAAATAATGAATTAAATACAGCCGTGGACAGAATTGTTGGTACCCCTCTGTTAATGAAAGAAAAACCCACAATGGTCACAGAAATAACTTGAATCTGACAAAAGTGGTAATAAATAAAAATTCTATGAAAATTAACCAATAAAATTCAGACAATGCTTTTGAATTGTGGTTCAGCAGAATTACTTTAAAAAACAAACTCATGAAACAGGCCTGGACAAAAATCATGGTACCCCTAGAAAAGATTGAAAATAATGTGACCATAGGGACATGTTCAACCAAGATGTGTCCTCCAATTAACATCACAGGTGTCTACAAACTTGTAATCAGTCAGTCGGTCTATTTAAAGGGTGACAAGTAGTCACTGTGCTGTTTGGTGACATGGTGTGTACCACACTAAACATGGACCAGAGGAAGCAAAGGAGAGTGTTGTCTCGGGAGATTAGAAAGAAAATTATAGACAAGTATGTTAAAGGTAAAGGCTATAAGACCATCTCCAAGCAGCTTGATGTTCCTGTGACTACAGTTGCACATATTATTCAGAAATTTAAGATCCACGGGACTGTAGCCAACCTCCCTGGACGTGGTCGCAGGAGGAGACAGATAATACGAATGGTAACAAAAGAGCCCAGAACAACCTCTAAACACATTCATGGGGAACTCCAAGGTCAAGGTACATCAGTGTCAGATCGCACCATCTGTCGTTGTTTGAGCCAAAGTGGACTTCATGGGAGACGACCAAGGAGGACACCACTGGTGAAAACAAATCATAAAAAAGCCAGACTGGAATTTCCCAAACTGCATGTTGACAAGCCACAAAGCTTTTGGGAGAATGTCCTATGGACAGACGAGACAAAACTGCAACTTTTTGGCAAGGCACATGAGCTCTATGTTCACAGACGCAAAAATGAAGCATACCAAGAAAAGAACACTGTCCCTACTGTGAAACATGGAGGAGGTTCTGTTATGTTGTGGGGCTGCTTTGCTGCATCTGGCACAGGGTGTCTTGAATCTGTGCAGGGTACAATGAAATCTCAAGACTATCAAGGTATTCTAGAGAGAAATGTGCTGCCCAGTGTCAGACAGCTTGGTCTCAGTCGCAGGTCATGGGTCTTGCAACAGGATAATGACCCAAAACACACAGCTAAAAACACCCAAGAATGGCTAAGAGCGAAACATTGGACTATTCTAAAGTGGCCTTCTATGAGCCCTGATCTAAATCCTATTGAACATCTGTGGAAGGAGCTGAAACATGCTGTCTGGAGAAGGCACCCTTCAAACCTGAGACAACTGGAGCAGTTTGCTCATGAGGAGTGGGCCAAAATACCTGCTGAGAGGTGCAAAAGTCTCATTGACAGTTACAGAAATTGTTTGATTGCAGTGACTGCCTCAAAAGATTGTGCAACAAAATATAAGATAAGATAAGATAAGCCTTTATTAGTCCCACAATGGGGAAATTCCAGGATTGCAACAGCACAGGGATAGCAACACTCAGAGCAACAATCAGAAGGCAAGAAAAAAAACAAGCAAGCAAGAGCAGCTAATATACATATGTACATATTACTATAAAATATATACAGTATATACACACACACACAGACACACAGTGCAGAGCATTGTAGCTAGATGGAATAAATATGTAAATATATAAACACCCACAGTACGGAGCATTGCAGCTATTAAGTTATATTAAGTTAAGGGTACCATCATTTTTGTCCAGGCCTGTTTCATGAGTTTGTTTTTTAAAATAATTCTGTTGAACCACAATTCAAAAGCATTGTCTGATTTTCATTGGTTAATTTTCATAGAATTTTTATTTATTACCACTTTTGTCAGATTTAAGTTATTTCTGTGACCATTGTGGGTTTTTCTTTCATTAACAGAGGGGTACCAACAATTTTGTCCACGTGTGTAAGCTTAAAAAATGGATGGATAGTAAAAAATTATCACTAAATATAGATAAAACTAAGGTAATGATATTTAGTAATTGTAAAAATAAAGAAGATATACATATTCATATAGATAATGTAATTATTGAAAATGTTAAGGAGATCAAATTTTTGGGTGTAGTACTAGGTGATAAAATTAGTTGGAAACCACACATCAGTTACAGACAAAACAAAGTTGCAAAAAATATAGCAATTATAAATAAAACTAGAAAAGCACTCGGAGAGCGCAGACCTCCGCCAAGCGCCACAGTTTCCCCCATACAGTCTTCAGATTCCTTGACCATGAAAACATATGACAAGCAGTGGTTCAGTAGTTATTCACGAAAATGGCATTTTCCGTAATGGCGGCCACAGTTCCCCCCATACAGTGTTTGTGTGTACGTTTTCAGATTCCTTGACCATGAAAACATATGACAAGCAACCTCCCGTCACATGAACAGCTTCTTCCCCTCTGCCATCAGACTGCTGAACACTAAGTGACTTATTAGACTCTCGTGCACTATGTACAGCAGCTCAACCAGACTCATGTCAATCATCACTGTTTTCTTTTTGTATTACCGACTGCACTATGGGGTACTCCACAATATCTGCTGCTCGCTAATATATTTAAAAATTGCTTTGTCTAGTATTACTCATTCATATTCTACATTTTATTGCATGTATAGTTTTTTATTTCTATCTTTTATTTTTATCATGTTTAATGTTGCAGCATTGCACCGAGACAAATTCCTAGTTTGTGTACTACATGAACAATGGCAATAAATCTGATTCTGATTCTGATTCTGATTGACAATGATAGGATTAGTGGTTCAGTAGTTATTGACGAAAATGGCATTTTCCGTAATGGCGGTTTAGCGCCACAGTTCCCCCCATACAGTGTTTGTGTGTACGTTTTCAGATTCCTTGACCATGAAAACATATGACTAGCATTTGGATTGACAATGATAGGATTAGTGGTTCAGTAGTTATTCACGAAAATGGCATTTTCCGTAATGGCGGCCACAGTTCCCCCCATACAGTGTTTGTGTGTACGTTTTCAGATTCCTTGACCATGAAAACATATGACAAGCAATTGGATTGACAATGATAGGATTAGTGGTTCAGTAGTTATTGACGAAAATGGCATTTTCCATAATGGCAGCCACAGTTCCCCCCATACAGTGTTTGTGTGCACGTTTTCAGATTCCTTGACCATGAAAACATATGACTAGCAATTGGATTGACAATGATAGGATTAGTGGTTCAGTAGTTATTCACGAAAATGGCATTTTGCGTAATGGCGGTTTTCTTGTGGACAGTGATCCGGATCACCACCAAAATCTAATCATCTGTAGGATACCCCATTTCTGACAATCTGTGAAAATTTCATGAAAATCCGTCCATAACTTTTTGAGTTATCTTGCTAACAAACAGACAAACAAACAGACAAACAGACAAACCAACGCCAATGAGTACATAACCTCCCCCTTTGGCTGAGGTAATTAAGCAAGTCCTAGATTACAAATCACTTCATATCTTGTAGTGCTCATTAGTACTTCCATACTTGACCTATTGTATAGAGGTCTGGGGTAACGATTATAAAAGTGTCATGAATCTGGGTTTGGTGATTCCAAACCCAGTTCTGACACCGTGGCTATTTTGGCCCGTTCTCTGTTTATTTTCCTTCAGGCGCTTCAGGGAGCCCTTTGGGTCCTTCGCTCCCTGACAACTCGGGCACGCCCCCTCCTCCTGTCAGTGCCATCAGCTGTGTCTCATTATTGGTGTTCACACATGTACACACACACATCTCATTCACTTCTCTTCACATGCTCAGACACTCACTCATGCACACATGTTTTCAGTTTGTCCAGCCCACGCGCATTCACACCGGCGGTCTCTTCCCTCATTAGTATTGTGATTACTTAAACGCTGTGAGAGTAAGTAGAGCTCGCCGGAGCACTGAGCTTCATACATGGCAGCGTGTACCTCCGTGTATGTAAGTCGTCACTACCTACGTTACTCTGTCTGCCTGCCTCATCCTCATCCACCGGACTGCACGGACTGCCCCGGATCGCTCCAGCACCATAGGTTTATGTTTGCCTTTCACCCCGTGCTGACAGCAGCTCTGTGGCACTAGGCATTCCCCTCCCCGGGCTGTAGAGCATCCAGGTGGCGTCCCTGTATGTCGGGTGGCCTTTAGCTCCATCATTTCAACCCTCTGTTTATTAGTGTGACTGTTTTGCTGGACTTATTATTTGGGGTTAGTTTAATAAAGTGCATGGAATCTACTCCTGCGCGAGGGTTTTCATTCTGCCCCCTGTGTGCCGCGTAATGGCACACAAGGGATCATAACAGAAAAGTACACTTAATTCATTGCTAATATTACAAAAAAAGGCAGTCCGTGTTATACACAAAGTCGGGTATCTTGAACATACTAATTTATTGTTTTTACTTTCAAAGTTATTGAAATTACAGGATTTGGTTGATTATTATACAGCACAGTTAATGTTTAAAGTCAGTAAAAACTTTTTGCCATACAATATACAAAATTTTTTTAGTTAGAGAGAAGGGAAATACAATTTACAGGGGAATATAAAATTTAAAATGCACCTAGTAAGATCTACTAGGAAAAGTTTTTGTGTGTCTGTGTGGGGTAAAATTGTGGAATGGGTTGGGGGAGAAACACAGGCAATGTCCAAACATCCATATCTTTAAATCAACATATAAAGAAATGATTTTTGAACAATATAAAAATGAAGGACAGTAATATTATAATGTGTCTTCAATGAAGAAAGGTTGTTATTGCTGAATATATGTATATATGCTGAGTTATTGTTGCATATATATGCTGAGTACTTTTATTATTGATATTGTGGAGAAAGGAGGCAGGCAAGGCAACGAGCTGGATGACACAGAAACTTTATTCCATCTCCAACATGAAGTACTGCAAACAGTAATCCCGGGTCTCTGTGCATTCCACTTTTATATCTTTATTTGAATGAATGAATGAATGAATGAATGAATGAATTTATTTATTTCGGATAGTACATTACAGGTTAAAAGAAACTGTATAATATAACAACAAGGTCAAATTAGACAAAGACTCCTACTATACAATTCCACGTGAGTTATCCGAAATGGGTGATGGCTGAAGCCGCAGCTTATATTGCCCACCCATATTCCATCCAAGAATTCAAAGGAGAAAAAAGAGAAAACAAGACAAGAGCGATTACAATTTAAAACAAGGCTAAGACAAAATATGACTGAGAGAAAAAGAAAACTGAGCTAGTCTAAGTTAAGCGGTTACTATTCAAAAACAAATCTAAGACATAGTGTCACAGAGAAAAAAGAAAAACTAAGCTATAACACAACACAGGCTGGAAATGTCAATCCTTATGTGAGTTTACATGTCGTCTTGTAAATATGTTTGGAGTATTTCTTCCTTTAGTTTTTGTTTAAATTGTCCAAGCTTTGTACATGATTTCCATGCATCGAGACCCAGAATTTCCGACCGTAACACAAAGAAATGTGTGGCACATTAACATGACATTACGCCGGGGCCGCTCCCACACCCTTCGTCTCTCAGCGGCTCCAGCAGCTCTCACTCTCCCTGGGGGGCACATAGACCCAACAGTCCCGTCTGATAATCCCAGTGACACCTCCTCCTTTGGTCCATTGTTCCCCCTTCCCCCTGCCCTCTCTGGGTGGAGAAACCCCCACACCATGCCCCCATACAGCCCCCCCCCAAACACCCAGAAGGGGCACTAACCCCCCCTCCCCCCCGTCCTTTGGGCTTGAGCTGGCACCCATAGCGGCTGTAGTGGGGGGTCGCCGGTCCAGTCGAACCACCCTGTTGGCGAGGTGTACAGAAGTCTGTTGTGGGAAAAAGGGAGGGGGGGGGGACACATAATCTTCGTGAGCGCAGGTCCCTGCTGAGGGATCACCAATCTGCGGAGCCACCAACGGTGGGCATCCATGCCAGGGAGCTTGGGCCAACACCACCTGCTTGTCTGCCAACACAAAAGCGGGCTTCAGCCTGTCGATGCAGACGGTCTCCCTACGTCCCCCCAAGTCTAACACAAAATGCTTTCCCCCAGGTTCCAACACCCTGAACGGTCTGTCGTACGGTGGGCGCAGTGGGGTCCGGTGCACATCATGCCTGACAAAAACAAAACCGGAGTTCTGCAAGCTTTTTGGGATGAACGTGCATGGAAAGCAATGATGGGCCGGGCTCGGTCTGTTAAAATGCATTGGCGGATCAGCCTCTGGTGCGGGGTTTTCCAGTAAAAACTCTCCAGGGATCCGCAGCGGCTGAGAAAAAACAAGTTCTGCCAGGGAGGCTGCCAAATCCTCCTTAGGTGCGGAGCGCAACCCTGAAAGAACCCAGGGAAGGCGGTTGACCCAATTTGTGTCCGTGAGCAAAGCTCTGAGTGCTGCTTTCCCTGCATTTGGTAGTGCTATGAGATGACTTTTGTTGTGATATGGTGCTATATAAATAAAGCTGAATTGAATTGAATTGCTTTCAGTGACCTATAAAAATGCTTGCATAACCTGTTAGACTGGGGGCTGTACGTGGTAGTGCGGTGAATTTTGACCCCCCCAAGCTCTGGGTCATCGCGGACCAGAGTTCTGAAACGAATTGTGGACCCCTGTCAGATGTGATGTTCGATGGAGAACTGAATTGCGCAACCCAAACCAACAAAAAAGTGCGAGCCATTTCCGTGAACGTGGTAGAAGCCAGCGGGACCACTTCAGGTTAGCGCGTGGTGCGATCCATGACTGTCAAAAGGTGCGTGAAACCTTGTGATGGCGGGAGGGGTCCCACCAAATCCACATGGACGTCGTCGAACCTCCTAGCCAGGATTTGGAATGGCTCAAGAGGGGCTCTGGTGTGCTTGTGTACTTTGGCCCGCTGGCACGCGACGCAAGCTGCAGCCCACTCTTTCACGTCCTTGCACAAGCGTGGCCAGATGAATTTCGCCCCCACTAGCTTCACCGAAGCGCGCACTCCCAGGTGCGAAAGGGAGTGGACCCACTCAAAAACACGACGGCACCAAGAGCTCGGAACCACCGGGCGCGGGGGGCTGGTGGAGACATCACAGAGCAAGGGAGGGCACCCTTCTTGCACCACTCTGTTCTCCAGCCTTAACCCAGTTGGCGCAGACTGGAGTGTGCAAATGCCCGCGTCCCCACCTTGTTCCGCGGCCATGGCAGGGAAATCAATTCCCATATAGACCGGGGTGATTAACGCGCATGACAGGCAATCGGCCACGACGTTGAACTTACCGGCAACATGTTGAATGTCGATAGTAAACTCCAAAATTGCGGCTAAATGCCGTTGCTGCCGGGCCGACCACGGTTCCGAGACCTTGGCCATCACGTACATCAGTGGCTTATGGTCCACGAACGCGGTGAACTCGCGCCCCCCCAGCCAAAACTGGAAATGGCGTGTCGCCAGGTGAAGAGCCAGCAATTCTCTATCGAACGTGCTGTATTTGCGTTCGTTTTCGCGCAAGGTTCGGCTAAAAAATGCTAGCAGCTGCCACAAACCTGAGACGCACTGCTCCACCACTGCCCCTATGGCAACATCAGACACACCCATAGTGAGCCTTTTGCTCACTACGACTCCCAAAAGGCCAAAATGCCAGAAGGCTTTTTGGTGTTTGCAAAATCCTGGTCTTGCTCAGGAGTCCAGTTTATGTTTTCCGCAGGCTTCTTTTTTTTAAGCGCGGCATACAACGGCTGCATCAGCTGGGCTGCTCAAGGAAGGAAACGGTTATAAAAATTAACCATTCCCAAAAACTACTGTAGTGCTCTCACGGTCTGTGGACGTGGAAAATCCGACACTGTGCGCACCTTTTCCGGTAACGGGATTGCACCCGCCGGCGTAATGCGGTGGCCCAAAAAATCAATCACTGGCACACCGAACTGGCTCTTCGCTGGATTGACTATCAGCCCATGCGCTTCCAACCTCTGGAAAACTGTCGAGATGGGCGATGTGCTGGTTCTCGGACGTGCTGGCTACCAGAATGTCGTCTAAGTAGATGAAGGTGAAGGACAAGTTGCGCAGCACTGCATCCATCATCCTTTGGAAGGTCTGCGCCGCGCCTTTTAATCCAAATGGCATGCATAAAAACTCGAAAAGGCCGAAAGGAGTTATTACCGCCGTTTTTGGAACGTCTTCCGCATGCACCAGGAACTGGTGGTAACCACGGATCAGATCCACTTTGGAAAAAACACACGCCCCAGCCAGGTGCACAGAAAAATCTTGGATGTGTGGAATAGGATAGCGATCGTGTTCCGTGGCGTTGTTCAAGCGCTGGAAATTGCCGCACGGTCGCCACGACCCGTTGGCTTTAGACACCATGTGTAGCGGGGATGCCCACGGGCTGTTGGAGCACCTGACGATGCTCAACTGCTCTAAGTTGGTGAACTCCTCGCGCACGCTGGCCAGTTTAACTGCATCCAGGCACTGAGGGCACGCAAATACCGGCGGCCCTCTCATAGTTATGAAATGTTCGACCCCGTGTTTCGTTATCATAGCCAAAAGCGTCGGGACCGTGAGTACTCGGAACTGTGTGAGTAACTGCTGGTACTTACCCCCTGGAGCTATAACGTTAGCCAGTGTTGTCGACCCAGCTTCCCAGGCTGTACAGGGCAGAGAGGCAGAAGAGACAGCATCCACTAATCTCCTATTAGCAACATCAACTAACAACCCATAAGCACATAAACAATCTGCACCCAAAATGGCGGCAGAATATGCAGCTACCACAAAGTTCCACTGAAAGTTGCGTCTATGTAAGCATATCGTCAGTGTCCGCTCGCCAAATGTCCTGATGGTGGATCCACTAGCAGCCGTAAGCTCTAGTCTGCTGCCTCCTGCCACCCTGTCTCCATTGCCCGGTAGGATGAGGCTCTTCTGGGAGCCAGAGTCCACCAAAAACCGTCTCCCCGAACATGTGTCTGTGACATAAAGCAGTCTGTTCCTGTCGCCATCGGTCGCAGCTGCAACCAAATTCCAAACTTGCTGTCTTCCCGGCTCCTTGAATTGGCATGGTGACAGGCAACGTTGGGTATCTGAGCAGAAACGGCGATGATAAAAACAGATCGCCCCATTCCTTCGACTCCTGGTCTCTGTCCCGGCTACCACCCATGGCTCCTCGACCTCGCTGGAGTCCCTCATGGATGCTGGTGCCACTGCCTGCACACTGAGAGTTCTGGTCGCCAAAATGATGCGGTCCGCTTCCTGCCCCAGGGCACTGTAGTCCTTACCAACCAGCTGCAGCAAGTTGGCTAGGATCGCCCTCGCTGTAGCCGGCAGGTTCCTGAGGAACAAGGGGGCGAACAGGAAAGATTCATCATCCTTCCCCCTCAACGCCAGTATGCTCTCCATGAGCTCCCTGGCTGATTTGTCCCCTAACTCCGAATGCGTTAGGAGTTTTTTTTTTTGCCCTCTCACTGTCTGAAAGGGTGTAACGCTGGAGAAGCATCCTCTTGAGCGCTTCATATTTCCCTTGGGCCGGCGGCTTCTGGAGCAGGACTTGTCACCTGCTGCGTGGCACGTGCATCCAGTGCAGTGACCACGCAGTAATATCTTGTGTCGTCCGTTGTTATCCCATGGAGTGCGAACTGGGCTTCTATGTGCAGGAACCACGCAGTCAGGTTGTGAAGCCAGAAGCCTGGGAGCTTGACTGAGACAGCACACGCGGCACCGGTGCTCTCCCTCCAGGTAGTCTCTGGGGCGACACTCAGCTCGCTTCCCATGGCATGTCTTAGGGTCACTAATGTGGAGAAAGGAGGCAGGCGAGGCAACAAGCTGAACAACTCTGAAACTTTATTCCATTTCCAACATGAAGTACAGCAAACAGTGATCCCGGGTCTCTGTGCATTCCACTTTTATATCTTTACTTCCATGCATCGAGACCTGGAACTTCCGACCGTAACGCAAAGAAATGTGTGGCACATTAACATGACATTACGCCGGGGCCGCTCCCACACCCTTCTTCTCTCAGCGGCTCCGGCAGCTCTCACTCTCCTTGGGGGGCACATTGACCCAACAGTCCCGTCTGATACCCCCAGTGACTCCTCCTCCTTTGGTCCATTGTTCCCCCTTCCCCCTTTCCCTCTCTGGGTGGAGAAACCCCCACACCATGCCCCCACAATATCATTATTACTAGAATATTATAACGGTATTATAGTAGTATGATTGTTGTTTAGGATGGAATTATTTAAAGCATTATATAGACCAGGTGGTATTATTGTTATTATTATTATTATTATTGTTGTTATTGTAACTGCTATATGGCTACCTATTATTATGGTTATTATTATATGGTTACTTATTGCACCTAGGTATTGTAAGCCATGTGGGGGTATATGGTGGTATATGTGGTGATTATGATGATGATAATATAATCTATAATTTTATTAAACATATCAGAAGTATTTACTTATTATTATTACAATTATTATTAGATGTTGGTATTATTGTCACTATAAACTATCATTGTTGTATTATTTCTATTGCATAATTTAATTATAAGATGCATTATATATTATGGTATTGTATAATGAATGTAATTATGGGATGGATAATGACTAGAATGATATTATAATTTATTGGGTATGGAGAAGGGGTGGGACTATATAAGCGTTGGCTTCTTCCCACTCCTTTTGAGCAAGGCATTTTTTTGTTATATTTATTTTTTTGGTTTTGATTCCTTGTTTTTAATTTTTTTTTGTCTTGATGTTCAAATCAATCAATCAATCAATCAATCAATCAATTAATAATGCTGGTGTTGCTGCACATGTGTCAGTGTGGGACATGAAAGCTGTCCATATTTATCTTACCTTTATGTTATGGACTCATCCGATGTGCAGTGATCCAAAGAAAATGTCAGTTTTCCACAGTCCAAACATCTGCTGTGACAGGTACATGGTCCAGTCTCTCAAATGTGTTTTGGAGATCAAAATCCATTTTTGAATAATCTTTATCCAGGTAGCAAGTAAATGTGTTTTCACGTCAGTGGATCACAGTCCAGCTGTCTGATGGAACATGACTGTTACCATGTCTTCATTCTGTAACAACGTATCTTGTAATCATTCGGTTTAGTTCTTGCTGGGTCACAAACTGTCCAAATGCATACCTGTGATTGAAATCCAGCCGTGGGTGTTGAGAAAAGAGTATTTCCACTTTACATCCTGCTGTGAGATCCACTTCATGGTGTTAGTTGTTAGCATAGCTAGCAGTTACTTAGCACTAGCTTTGTGGGAGCTTGTTGCTGTTTTTGGGCACTTCTGAAGATGCACTTAGTTTGCAACCTGCCAATATGCTTTTGTCCTTTATTGTGACAAAGGAAAAATAATCTGTGTATGTCCACAAAAACAAAGCAGCTTCATCTCTTCCTTTGCTCAGTAATGACGACTCGGTGCTTTGCAACAGGTCACGTCGACTGACGGCTAGTCTCAGCTACGGTAGGGTCAGTTTGTATATTCATTTATTTGCACTAAAAATATCTATCCATATTAATAAAACTTGTAACCAGTAACGCATTTGATCAAATTTTAGTAACTGTAATGCATTACTGAATTTTTAAACAGTAATTTTGTTACACAACACGTTACTGCAAAAGTAGCGGCGTTAGAAAGTAACTCCTGTGGCGACATGGAATAATAAGCGGCGAGCTGAGGAGTTTAAAGTGCCTTTATTAAATCACATCGCCAACACGAGCTCACTCTGGTGCTGTGCAGAGCGGCCCAGAGCAAGCCCTGAGGGCTCTCAGTAGTGTGGAGACAAATGCAGTCAGTTGAGCAGTAGCAGAGAGAGAATGAGCTACAGGATATGTGCGGTATTTATACCAGTTACAGACAATACATGAAAGAGCATGGGCATTTGCATATGAGAGAGACATACATATCAAATAGGCAGATTGCCAGCCCCTGCTCCAGCTTGCAGGACAAAGAGGTGACAAGTCACATCTACATATTGATCTGTCTCTAGGTCACAGTGAGGACAGGACGTGTGAACACAAAGCATGAATGGCACATTAACATCACACTAGTGCTGCGGAAAATAACCAGGAGTAGCGAGCTGTCTGTCCTTAGTCTGTGGGGGTTGTCCCACACTGCTCCCCCCCAGAGGGCTCGGCTGGGGGCCGAGACCTCGATAGTGCAGCATGGCAGCGAGCAGGGAAGGCTCTGTGCCGGTGAAGGTGGAGGGGGGTGGGGGTTGCCGGGGACGGTGAAATCGTCCAGGCCGCACAAAAATTGCTTGTTGATCCGCGATGTCGAGGGGCTGTCCCGTTGAGCGTGCGGAGATAACAAGAAGAAAAATTAGTCTCTGGCTCCTCTCGTGGCCATGAAGAAAAGCAGGGGCAGCTGTGAGGGAAAAAACAAAAACAGAGGGACGTGGCATGTCTCCTTAGGTGCGGGCGCAGCCCTAAAGTCCTCGGGAATCACAAAACAGCTGAATTCCCTATGTGTGCCGTGGCTGAGACCATTAACAAATCCTTCGAGCATGCTGCATGCGTGCCTCAGGTGAGCGAGAAACCCTGAAGGGCAGCGGCGAAGGAGGAAGGCAGTCTGTGGAGCCATATGTGTCCCGTGCGTGGTGCGCCGTCCCCGTGACTCCCCGGTGCGTGTGCCGGGGTCCCGTGCGTGGGTGGGCCGCTGGAGAGGAGAACCAGGGTCAGGGAGCTTGCTGGAGATCATCCCTGTTGTCTGTTGCGTTGTTCGGTCGTGGTGCATTGGAGCGGTGCGAGGAAGTAGACGATCTCTGTCCCTCGGGCTTGTGGAGATGCATTGG
The DNA here is from genome assembly GCA_020510985.1 of Pholidichthys leucotaenia. Lineage (NCBI taxonomy): Eukaryota > Metazoa > Chordata > Actinopteri > Cichliformes > Pholidichthyidae > Pholidichthys > Pholidichthys leucotaenia. Next base: position 57,977,829 of record CM035843.1, on the reverse strand, counting down.
AGCGGTGCGAGGCAGTAGACGATCTTTGTGCCTCGGGCTCGTGGAGATGCGTTGGAGCGGTGAGAGGGAGGAGACGATCGTTGTCGCTCGTGCGGCCATGGTGCGTTCAGGTCCACGCGCTGCGCTCTCCGTCGGCCCTGGAGGTTGCCGTCGTGGAGAGAGGACGAGGTGCGTGCGCTCTCGTGTGGAGGAGCTGTGAGAGCGGCCGGTCCAGCGTGGGTGTGCAGATCTCAGGCGTGCAGATCTCACCGTGAAGCGTGAAGCGGTCACCAGTGTCGCGGTCCAGACCAGAAGGTTGCTTTGCACAAAACGTGTGCATGTTCGGGGTCACCAGTGTGGCGACATGGTATAATAAGCGGCGAGCTGAGGAGTTTAAGGTGCCTTTATTAAATCACATCGCCAACACGAGCTCACTCTGGTGCTGTGCAGAGCGGCCCAGAGCGAGCCCTGAGGGCTCTCAGTAGTGTGGAGACAAATGCAGTCAGTTGGGCAGTAGCAGAGAGAATAAGTTACAGGATATGTGCGGTATTTATACCAGTTACAGACAATGCATGAAAGAGCATGGGCATTTGCATATGAGAGAGGCATACATATCAAATAGGCAGATTGCCAGCCCCTGCTCCAGCTTGCAGGACAAAGAGATGACAAGTCACATCTACATATTGATCTGTCTCTAGGTCACAGTGAGGACAGGACGTGTGAACACAAAGCATGAATGGCACATTAACATCACACTAGTGCTGCGGAAAATAACCAGGAGTAGCGAGCTGTCTGTCTTTAGTCTGTGGGGGTTGTCCCACTTAACGATGTATCTTGTAATCATTCGGTTTAGTTCTTGCTGGGTCACAAACTGTCCAAATGCATACCTGTGATTGAAATCCAGCCGTGGGTGTTGAGAAAAGAGTATTTCCACTTTACATCCTGCTGTGAGATCCACTTCATGGTGTTAGTTGTTAGCATAGCTAGCAGTTACTTAGCACTAGCTTTGTGGGAGCTTGTTGCTGTTTTTGGGCACTTCTGAAGAGGCACTTAATTTGCAACCTGCCAATATGCTTTTGTCCTTTATTGTGACAAAGGAAAAATAATCTGTGTATGTCCACAAAAACAAAGCAGCTTCATCTCTTCCTTTGCTCAGTAATGACGACTCGGTGCTTTGCAACAAGTCACGTCGACTGACGGCTAGTCTCAGCTACGGTAGGGTCAGTTTGTATATTCATTTATTTGCACTAAAAATATCTATCCATATTAATAAAACTTGTAACCAGTAACGCATTTGATCAAATTTTAGTAACTGTAATGCATTACTGAATTTTTAAACAGTAATGTTGTTACACAACACGTTACTGCAAAAGTAGCGGCGTTAGAAAGTAACTCCCAACATTACTCCCAACAGTGCTTACCTGTGTCTGCTCTATCCTTGCAGTGTTGCCAGATCCTGAGATTATTATTTGCACATTTTGCAAGTTATTGTAAATAAAGATCATTGTTCCACTCAATTCCTTGTTTCCATCCGTGTCTGCTTTTGTGTCTATATCCTCAAACCCTGACAAGTGGCAGTTCAGACAGGATGAAGTCTCCTGTGACCATGGGCAGGATAAGCAGTTAAGACTAGAGGCATTTTTATGATATCACACAAGTTCCCAGATATCTCAACTTTGATCTTTACCTTGAGCAACACTTGGCCGAGACCCACCTGAGGATCATTATGTGTGATTTTTTTTTTTTTCCCCCTTGTCCTGTCAGGCAGCTAGGCAAACAGAACAGGGATCTGTCACCCTATATATTGTTGTAAACTCCTCCTGTAATAACTTTTAATACTTTATTTTAATTGTTTTACCCATGGAAGACCCAACAGGTTGGGGAAGAGGGAAAGGAAGTGTGTGAAGGGGGAAAAGAAAAGGGAGGGGAACAGACAAAAAAAAAAAAAAAAACGACAACTAAAACAAACAAAAGACAAACTGCTTCTTCCACCGGAGAAGGAGAGACACTTGTGCATGTATGTCTGTGTGCATATACACTACTGTTCAAAAGTTTGGGGTCACCCAGACAATTATTTTGTGTTTTCCATGAAAAGTCACACTTATTTACCACCATGAGTTGTAAAATGAATAGAAAATATAGTCAAGACATTGACAAGGTTAGAAATAATGATTTGTATTTGAAATAATAATTTTTTCCATCAAACTTTGCTTTCGTCAAAGAATCCTCCATTTGCAGCGATTACAGCATTGCAAACCTAACATGATTGCACAAGGGTTTTCTAATCATCCATTAGCCTTCTGACACAATGAGCAAACACACTGTACCATTAGAACACTGGAGTGATAGTTGCTGGAAATGGGCCTCTATACACCTATCTAGATATTGCACCAAAAACCAGACATTTGCAGCTAGAATAGTCATTTACCACATTAGCAATGTATAGAGTGTATTTCTGGTTAGTTTAAAGTTATCTTCATTGAAAAAAAGTGCTTTTCTTTCAAAAATAAGGAAATTTCTAAGTGAACCCAAACTTTTGAACGGTAGTGTATATATGAGAACGCGCGCAAAATAAGTGTGTGCATGTGAGTGGTTTGTCAGGAAACATACGAGCGGAGGGCCGGTCTCAGCAGCTCTCCCCCCGAGGACCCCGAGCAGGCAAGGCAGCGCTACCAACCCCCAGCCCCGAGGTCAGCAAGCTCCAGGAAAGCCAAGCATCCACCCCTGGAGGGACGGTCAAGGGAGGGCAGGCCGCGCGGTGAGCCCACACCCCCGGACCCGCTCGACTCCCACCCCCCCAGCGGGGCCAACATCCGTCCCCGGGCCCCAGGCACCAGGAGGCCAGCGACCCCACCCCCCAGGACAGAGACCAGCCAGCGCCCCCCGGCATGAGCCCCCCCCAGGCACCCCCACAGCGGCCCCGCCCCAGCGCCTCTGCCACACACCCCGGGGACCCCCACGTCCAAAGAAGTCCCCTCGCCCAGGTGAGCCCACGTTGCCGAGAGGCACTACCCCCCTTAATCCAGCACCTCCTGACTCGCAGGCACACCCCTCCCCATACCTTCACACCCACATGTTCCCATGCACACCCCTCTCACTCACCCAGACCGACCCACTCTCTCTCACTCCAGTACCCACTCAAATTCACTCCTCATTCACCTTTATTTTATAAGGCGGCTGCGAAGCAGATTCAGCGAGCCTGAACATGCACCAGTGCCCGGCAGTGACCAGGGAGGCCACCGGCGCAGGCCACAGAAGCAGACCCCCACCCCCCGGCGCCCATCTGAGCGAACAATCAGCAGACCACCGCAGGCACCCCAAGATGCCACCCGGCATGCAAAGCGCCGCACAAAACCGACCCATCATCACCACCTCCATTCATCACCCCCTCACTCACACTTAGACTCATATTCAGCCCCCCGTCACTTCCTTGGTTGTATCTATATATTTAGTAGCATCCAGGGATTTTGACAACATGATAGGTCCCAGGCTCCCCACCAGGCTCCCACGCCCCCAGCAAGCGCAGGGCAACAGGGGTGGGGGAAGACCCCCACCTCCTCCCCCCGCACAGAACATGGTGGGTGTGTGTCGGTTATATGATATAATTGTGTATAAATGTGTGGAGTACTAAAGTGCAATTAAAATTGGGGGGATAGTGATTGAAGCATCATTAGCCACTGTGATGGGCAGCAGAGCCCCCATCCCCCCAAGCCCTCAGTGTCTAAAATGCAATTAAAATTGAGGTGACTGCAGCCCCACCACGCAGCAAAGGTATCCCCTTCACCGACACAGTGCGGCACACCCCCACCCCAAAGCCCTAAATGTAACAAAAAAGATCAGGGGGAGGGGGAGGGCGGGAAATAAGACTGGGAGGTAGGCGGTCTAAAAGCAAGGCCGTCCCCCCCCAGAAGCCAGCTTGCAGACTGGTTTATGAGGCCACCCACTGCCCCCAAATCCCAACCCAGGGCGAGGGTCGCCAGTGGAAACAGCCCAGGACCCACCAGCATCACGCCCCGGCGCTCCAGCACCACTAACATGACGGGGCAGCCAAACATACTTCCACTCATCTGACACACACGAACATGGACAACAACAGTCACAATAGTGAACAATGGGCCGGACCCACACAGTGCCCAACACGCCAGGCGACATCCGAGCACCCACGCAGGCCCACGACCACCCACCCCAGACACACACCGACAGCTGCAGGCCGCCCTGCAACCACAGCCACCCCGGAACAACCCAATGGAAACACGGCCATCAACCCGCGCCAATGACCCCCCAGCCACCCCCAAGCACCAACACACACCCGCTGCCAATGACACCAGGGGCGATGTAGCAAAGTGCCTCACCCCCCAACACAACAGCAGGGCGGCCGGGACAAGCAAGCCCCGAAACGCCAGCCCCCATGCCACTAGATGGACTGTCCAACCCCTTCCACCCAACAAAGCTCTCCTACCCATACACACATCCTCCGCCCCCTAGACATCTACCCACAAGTAACCGCTTCCATACACACACATAACTCCACCCACCATCACACATACCCACCTACACAAACACACAACCCCACCTGCCCACTCAACACACACACACTTCCACATCCGCTCATACACAAGCCCACACTCACACCCACACACACCCCCACCTGCAGACCCCAGTGAACGGGGAGGGCGACCCAGGATGCGGGCACCAGCCCCAGGGCGGCACCAGGGCCCCAGGAAACACACAACCCCACCGCGCAACCCCCACTGCCGGCGCACACCCGACCCCGACCCGGGGCGGGGGAACGCCCCCCCCCCCCCAGCACCAGGGGCCCAGGGCCAGACCCAGACCCCCCCTCCCCCCGAAGGGCGAGGCCAGCCGGCCAGGGGCCACAGCCCAACCCCCCCGGCCCACCCCACAGCCCCCCCCCCACCAACCCCCCCCCCCCCCCCAGGGCCAGACAGACGGCCACCCCGGAACAGGCCCCCCGGACACCTGCGGTCGGGGCGCAGCCAGCCGCCAGAGGTGCCAAGGAGAGTGAGTCACCGCCTGCCACCCCTCAGATTATAGAATTAACAAGCGGGGACCAGAGAGAATTGAATTCCGCCAATTGATTATTTGAGGAGGCTGACATTCTTTCCAGGCTAATATAATCCAATAGTAAGTTATTATAGTAAGTCGTGCATAAGTTATTTCTTGTTTTCCAGTTCATGAGGATAGCTTTCTTTGCGATGCATAAGGCAGTGAGAACCATGTGTGACATCCTTGCATCTATATTTATTTCACTTAAATCACCTAATATGCAAAGTGTGGGTGAGGGTGGGACACTATACCCAAGCCATGCCGACAGGTCTTCACATGTCTTCTGCCAGAACTTTTGAACCGGTGCACAGGACCACATAGCATGCATATAGCTATCCAGGACATTGCTAGTACAGTGAGAGCAGATATTTGTGTGACTCAGGCCCATTTTGAACATCCTTTGTCCTGTATAATGAATTCTATGTAGAACTTTATACTGTATAAGTTGTCAGTTAGAGTTTTTAGTCATCTTAAAAGTGTTTAAACATATTTGTGTCCAGAAACTTTCCTCCTTATTAATTGATAAGTCTGTCTCCCATTTTGATATTGGAAGAGATATGGACTCATCCAACTTTGATAATAGTCCATATATTTTCGATATCAATTTTGGGGAACGGAGATTTAGAAACCCTGCCACCTTAACTGGTACTTCTAAATCTGTCTGATTAAGATTAAATCTTGCTTTTATTATGGATTTAAGCTGTTGATATTCAAAATACTTTTTATCACTGATTTCGTGTTGTGACACTAAATCCTCAAATTGGATAAAATTTCCACCTTGAATAAGATGTTCTAAGTTGTTTATTTCCTTCTCTTGCCATAGTGGACATTTTAATGTCCTCTTTTGTTGCAGGATATCAGGATTATTCCAAATGGGCGTGAGTTTACAGGGGACAAGTGAAGACCCTGTTATTTTTAAAAATTTCCACCAAGCCGTCAGAGAGGAACTGATATTAATACTTTTAAAACACTCATGGCGTTTAATAGAGGGACTTATAAAAGGTAAGTCAGAGATATTTAGCGACCCACAGAGAGCCTGTTCAGCATCTAACCATGGGTTCCCTAGTGGGGTTGATTTTGTCCATTTTGAAACAAATTGCAATCTATTGGCTAAAAAGTAATTAAAAAAATTTGGTAAATCTAAGCCTCCGCACTCTTTCGCTTTTTGGAGGGTTTTTAAACTAATCCATGATGCTTTATCCTTCCATAAAAATTTACTTATATTTGAGTCTAGAGACTTAAACCAGGCCATTGATGGTTGGGTAGGGATCATTGAGAACAAATAATTAATTTTAGGAAGGACCATCATTTTAATGGTTGCAACTCTTCCCATTAATGATAAAGGTAGTGTCCTCCAGCGCGTAAGATCGTCTTGTATCTTTTTTAAAAGGGGGATATGATTTAGTCGCAATAACTCTGAGAGCCTGGGGGAAAATATCTGTTCTTAAATATTTAACATTCCCTGATTGTATTGGAATAGTAGATGTATTTGGGAAATTGCAATTTATGGGTAAAGCTATTGATTTTACCCAGTTAATAGAGTAGTCTGATAATGATGAAAATTTATCAATGAGCGCCACTGTCTGAAGAAGAGATCTTTGTGAGTTTTCAAGGAAAATCAATACATCATCAGCATAAAGACTTATCTTATGTTCCTTTTCTCCAGTTTGAATACCTCTGATATCAACATTTTGTCGTATGGCTGCTGCTAATGGTTCAATAAAGATGGTAAAAAGTGAGGGAGAGAGTGGACACCCCTGCCTAGTGCCTCTCTGGAGATTAAAGCTTCGGGAAGTCTGATCATTTGTTCGGACAGATGCAACTGGACACCTATATAGTGTTTTAACCCAGTTTATGAAAGATGAACCAAACCCAAACTTGTTTAACACCATAAAAAGAAATTTCCAGTTAATACGGTCAAAGTCTTTCTCTGCATCCAGGGACAAGATTGTAGTTTCTACATTATTGATCTTGCAGTAGTCTATTAAATTAAATAGCCTGCGTGTCTTATCAGCCGAGTGCCTACCCTTAATAAAACCTGTTTGATCTGGGTGTATAATAAACGGGATTATCCTTTCCAGTCTTTTGGCGAGAGCTTTGCAAATTATTTTGAGATCGACATTCATAAGCGAGATGGGACGGTAGCTGGATGGAAGCGTAGGTTCTTTTTCCAGGTTTAAGGAGCAGGATAATACTAGCCAAATTCATATTCAGAGGAATTACATTATCTTCTTTGATTTGGTTCACCATTTAAAAAAAAGTAGGTGCCATCACGGGCCAAAATTCCTTATAAAATTCTACTGGAAAACCATCTGGTCCCGGGGCTTTGTTGTTTGGGATGTGCTTAAGTGCCTCCTGGAGTTCAAACACCTGAAGAGGTGCATCCAGAGCCGCAATCTGTTCATTATTTAATTGTGGTAAATTAATATTGTCCAAAAATGTATTTATCACTGAGTCTGATGGGTTAACCTGTGATGAGTAGAGATTTTCATAAAACTTTCTGAAGGAGTTATTTATTTCTTCAGGCACATGGGTAATATTTCCAGTCATATCCTTGATAGAATGGATAGTTGTTTTTTCTTTATTCAATCTAAGCTGGTTCACAAGATATCGCCCCGATTTATTACTGTGTTCAAAGTTCTCAAGACGCAGTCTTTGTATTAAAAACTGTGCTCTTTTGTTTGTAATTTCTTTTAATTCCAGCTTTAATGTTCTCAAATCGTTAAGTGCCTGTTCCTGTGGGGAAATGGCACAGGTTGTCTCCAGTGATTTAATCTTCTGTTCTAAGTCCAGTATCAGTGCTTTTTCTTTTTTATTCTTATATGAACAGTAAGAGATTATTTTACCTCGCATGACCACTTTTGCTGCTTCCCAAAGAACACCTGGGGATATTCCTGGCACATCATTATATTCCAGATATGATTCCCACTCTTTATTAAAATAGTTAATAAAGTCTTCATCTTTCAGTAGTGATATATTAAATTTCCAGCTCCTAGTTTCCCTTGTAGCTTCCCTATTTACTAGTGTAAGAGAAACTGGATGGTGATCGCTAATAGCTTGATTTGAACATATTTCAGTGTCTGTGATGTCCCTCACAATAAAGTTACTGGCTAAGAAGAAATCTAGACGCGAATGTGAACTATGAACTGATGAAAAAAAAGTGTATTCCCGAAGAGTTGGGTGAAGAGATCGCCATTCATCGCAAAGACCAAAATCATTCATGTACTGTTTGAGAGTGTCAGTAGCCAGCCATTTTCGGTAAATCCCCGATGTACTGAGCCTGTCGATTGCAGGGTTTAATACCAAGTTGAAGTCCCCTCCTATTATAAGTGTGGTGTCCAAGTGCTCAGAAAGAGAAGTGAAAAAAGTGTGAAAAAAGGATGGGTCGTCAACATTTGGGTCATAAACGCTTGCAATACATAGATCCAAATTTTGGACTGAAATTTTTAGTATTATAAATCTACCTTCTGGATCTATTATGGTGTTATTCATAACAAAGTGTATTCTTCTATTTACCAGTATAGCTACCCCCCTTTGCTTAGAATTAAAGCCGGCTGAGTACATATGGGGGAATTCCGGGGAGGTGAGCGCATCTACAGACGACTTAGAGACATGTGTTTCCTGCAATAAAACAAAGTCTGCCTGTAGATCGTTCATTCGATTAAAAACTTTTAGCCTCCGTTTCCAATTCCACGTATGTTCCACGTGACAAACTTAAATGTAGACATGTTTTCACTAACTGGTTGTGTACTAAAGACTAACTAAATGTGTAAACTAGATGTGCCTATGTGATATGTCTGTAATGTATGCATATATGTGTATATATATGTTGTGTGTATATACCTATGCATATATAATTGGGTGTGCGCGCATGATGTCTCTGTGCCATTTGCCTGCAATTGCAAGCAAATGGGGTACATGTATTTCAAGTTATTTCCTATAAACCAGAAGTATGAGAAAAAACAGACATAAAGGTTAGTAAGTGGTGGAAAAATGCAGACAACATACAACAATGACCTAAAAACTTCAAAAAAAAAAAAAACCTACAACAGACAAACAAACAACAACCTCAACAACAAAGAAATAAACTTTTTGACAAATGTTAACAAATTAAACTGAAATCGAGTAAGAGACCTGCGCACAATCCCACTCTTTTTTCCACCTGTAGCTAAAAGAAAAAGAAATATATAAAATAGTAAAAAAAATAACAAAAGAAAAAAAAATGGGCTCTAGAATAACCAGGGAGTTATAGTTTCATCCATAAACAGCTTGCCATCTATATACAGTCTATCCACAGAAACAATAGCTCGTTTACCTTCTTGGATGTTTTGTTTCCTAATGGGAAAAAGCTTCCTTCTCCTTTCCAAGATTTCCTGTGGAAATTGATCATTTAGACCATAATTGGTGTTTTTAAGCTGCTTGCCCTGCCTCTGTACCAAAATTTTTTGCTTAAAATGTTCAAATTTGGCAACAATAGGTCTGGGACGTTTATTCTGGGAATTCTTTTGCCCTATTCGGTGGACTCGGTGGAAGGTAATTGAGTTTGTGACTTCGGGGGATAGTTTTAGTTGTGATGACATAAATTCTTGGACCAGCTGTTCTGGATTTTCATTATTTTTTTCAATAATTCCAGAAAAAACGAGGTTATCTCTCATGCTGCGTGACTGCAAACTGAGAACTGTCTCCTTCATTTTCCGATTTTCTCCCTCAACAACGCCAAGCCGCGTGGTTAGTGTGGTGACTGACTTTTTCAGGCTGTTATTTTCCTCCACGAGAGAGACGAGCTGCGCTTGACTAAACTCAAGGCTCTCCTGCAAATTTTGGAATTTTTTATGAAGAAGCTCAACCAGCACCAGTCTACCATCCATGCTGGTAAGTTTATTCTCAATAGAGAAAAGGATATCACTAACCTCGGTGCCCTGCTGTGATTTCTCGGGCGTTATTTTTGGTGAATCTGCGGGTCTCGGTTGCTTAGACTGAGAAGCAGCGGCAGAGGCAGCAGCAGAACACACACTCGCCTGCTCCATGACACAAAAACGGTCGTAAAATGCGTCGATATAGCTCTCTAATTCCTCCAGGTCCGTAAAAAAAAAAAAAGAAAGAAAGACACAAACAATTAATTAATGAATTAATTACAAAAAAAAAAAAAAACTACCTGTGGAGAAATTTGTTTAAATCTTGGTCGACAGCAGTCGCCGTTCAAATTATTGCACAATTGTCTCTAGACGTCTCGTGATTACAGCATCAACTTCCGGATCCTTCCACTCAATTCCTTGTTTCCATCCGTGTCTGCTTTTGTGTCTATATCCTCAAACCCTGACAAGTGGCAGTTCAGACAGGATGAAGTCTCCTGTGACCATGGGCAGGATAAGCAGTTAAGACCAGAGGCATTTTTGTGATATCACACAAGTTCCCAGATATCTCAACTTTGATCTTTACCTTGAGCAACACTTGGCCGAGACCCACCTGAGGATCATTATGTGTGATTTTGGTGATCATCCAGGCAACCGCCTAGGAAGGGTAGCAGTTCTTACAAAACTGCGGACTGACAAATGATAGATACAGCGCCATAGCATTAGTTTGAGATAGACTAGATTTTCCCCCAGTAAACAATAACCTTTTAACTTGAGTTTTGTTTTATGGATAAGAACAGAGGAAGCCTGTGGCTGATAGGACTAGTGGTGTGTGACACCTGTGTTGGTATGGCCAAAACATAAAACTCACAATCAAGCGTGTTCACTGCAATGTGATCAAGTGCATGATGGCATAGAGCAGTAGCTCTGAATCTTTGTTTTAAACCCCTCATTCTTGTACCTGCAAAAAACTGAACTATAACTGCACACACATTTACAGCAGGCCGCTGTACTCATATGAACTGATAAAAAAAAAGGGGGGCATAGACCATAGTTTAGGTCAGGGGTGGGCAACTTTGGTGGTAGTGAGGGCCACAAAATTTTTTCCTCACTTCCCGAGGGCCAGATATACATGTAAACCTTCCAGAGGGGACAGTGTTATTTCCTGCAAAGTCAAAAGTTTCACGATTGAAACTGAAAATGCAAATGAAAATAAAAGCTACTAATATAACTTTATTAGTATTTTTAATTCTAATATGATAAAACACTATCTGCCCTGCAATGAACTGGCGATCTGTCCAGTGTGTACCCTACCTCTCGCCCAAAGATGCTGGAACAGGCTCCAGTACCCCCCACCCCCCCAAAAAAAAGGACAGCAGAAGATGGATGACTGGATGGATGGATGGATGGATGGATGGATGGATGGATGGATAATATTATATCATGACCTAATTTTTAAAACTCTCTCCATCAAAATGATGACCAAAGAGAAATTCCGGACGAAATAACAAAAAAAGCCAAGAAGAAAAGGAAATATAGTATTGTGGGTGTGGAGGGGCAGAGAAATAGCTGTGGGTAGGTGGGCTTGTTAATAGTTCCCCAAAATGGGGAATAAAAAAAGTTTAAGAGCCACTGGTATAAATGAACAAAAAAAAATCCAGCAAGTTACAATGACCACAGTCTCTAAACTTTTACTGCTGACATGGATTTGAAACTGCCAGTGCTTCAGTCACGCTCTTTAGAAAGAAACCTCAAAGCTTTGAATATTTTTCTGCACAATTAGAAGAAAAGCCTCCGAGCTCCATGAGGCTTCACCTGCCAAACAAGAATACAGTAAATGCTACAGCTCCTTAGCAGTATTTATTCTTGTTTAAAGGTGAACTGAACCCACCTTTTTGCCGAAAAAGTAGAATAGCAGATTAATTCCTTATTACCTATTGTATTTTTCAACACATAAAAGAAATTTTTAGGCCGTGCGATGGCCAAGCTATAAGCCGATAAACTTTTGCGTCTGGCTGGCAGTGCCAAACAAACCGCAAGTAGTGCAGACGACGCTGCGTGACGTCACGAGTGTGGCCCTTATCAAAACAACAATGGCAGATGATAGCAGTTCCAGCAGTCAAGAACACCAGAGTTTTCAGAGTGAAGAGGCATTCAGGATCGGTGACGAGACAGAGGAGGATGCAGGAGTGTCAAGTGAACAGGAAGAGAGCGAGGGAGGCATCGAACCGTACAGATTAGAGCCAGAATTTTCGGGGGATTCCGGCACCGACTCAGACCGCAGCAGTGATGGGGAGGAGAGTCGCTTATTGAATATAGAATGGTGAGTCTTTACTTTGGCATGTTTGGGGTGTCAGGATAAGGAAAATTATCAATAAAAAAAGAAAGGAAAAAAAAACCCATCAGCATTTTTCCAACTTATTACAGTGATCCCTCACTTATCGCGTTTAATGGGGACCAGAAGCGACCGCGAAAAGTGAAAAACCGTGAAGTAGCGTCACCCCCCCCAAGGGCGTCACAAGCACTATTTTGCACAAAAAGGCACAAGAGAACAGCGAAAAGTGCCACTAAGCAACACGAGCGATAAAGAACAATGAATGCGGTCTTCCTTCGCTGGGTATGGACGCTCGGCAGGGAGAGAAGCTGGGTAAAACGTCTCGGCCAGTCAGCTTGCGAGGTAAAATGTCTCGGTCAATCAGCTTGAGAGATTCCCGAGCGGTGAAGAGGTGGGCGGAGAGGAGTGGAGCGGTGGTCAGAGAGGTGGATTTTGAGTTGTGCGGGCTCTCCGTGTTGATACCTGATGTTCTAATGTAGAAGGCGAAGGGAGACTACATTAGAACATCAGGTATCAACACGGAGAGCCCGCACAACTCAAAATCCACCTCTCTGACCACCGCTCCACTCCTCTCCGCCCACCTCTTCACCGCTCGGGAATCTCTCAAGCTGATTGGCCGAGACGTTTTACCTCGCAAGCTGATTGGCCGAGACGTTTTACCCAGCTTCTCTCCCTGCCGAGCGCCCATACCCAGCGAAGGAAGACCGCATTCATTGTTCTTTATCGCTCGTGTTGCTTGGTGGCACTTTTCGCTGTTCTCTTGTGCCTTTTTGTGCAAAATAGTGCTTGTGACGCCCTTGGGGGGGGGGGGGGTGACGCTACTTCGCGGTTTTTCACTTTTCGCGGTCGGTTCTGGTCCCCATTAAACGCAATAAGTGAGGGATCACTGTATACCTAGAAACGCATCGCTTCCCGGTCGCTTTTCCTCCCCCTTTCTTTTCTTTCGTCGCCATGACAGCTTTCCTTGGCCACTGAACAGATCTTCCCAGGTGTTGGAAGTGTTTTGTAGTTGACTATCACGACAAAATGCACCAAAAACAACCAGTGTCGACGTGCTCGCAATGGTAAACATGAGGACTGGGTCACACTCGTGACGTCACGCGGAACTCCGGCTGCACTTCTGGTTAATCGGCGGATTCGTCTGATTTTTCAGGGCGGGAAATTCAAAATCGCGATTTTCTCCAAGATTCCGGGATTTGTGGAGGGGGTGCCAATGATAAATTATCTTTATAATTGTATGTACTATCACCCAGTGCCGTTCAATGCCGTTCAGTTCAGTTCACCTTTAAAAGCAGCCCACTTTGTACATTTATTGCCGTTTACAGCCTATTAATGCAGTCTTAGCAGGCAACATACCTTAAAAACGTGTTCTCTGCCAGTGCACTTTTCCCTCTGGCTCCCTCACTCTCGCTGTCTCCTTTTACCACTTGCACACAGAGCTATACCTAGGTTTCAAATAGTGCTCCCTCTGCTGGCGGAGTCTATAATTGCAAGAACCACATTTTAAGAATGTGGTTCCAAATAGGCAAATGTGTTATAAATAAATAATTGATTTTTGGAAATGGACTTGCAGGCTGCAGTGGATGCGGGCCCATCCCTGGTTTAAACCAATGTCACTGGAGCGCATTGATGTTTGACTCATGCCATGTGGTCAATATAAAGACATTGTTGAAGGGGAAATTATTTTATTTCAAAGGATGTAAGGATTTTTCCCTTTTAACAGGTGCACTCTTAAAATATGTCTACCTTTATAAGTATAAAAAATAAGGATTTAGTGCTTAGTGCAAAGAAATTGCAGTGCTCATGTTGGTGGTACCTACCATCCCTACAGCTGCCGCCGTGTCTCATTCACTGCCTCAGTGTCACACAGAGGTCATTAAAGCTTCATTAACAACTTGAGAGGGGATGTCAGGATGGCATTATACACACTTTAATAAGATAGATTGTGTTTAAAGCAGAATTTAATAGAATGGGATCATCAGTGTCAAACTGTAATCCATCACTGAGCTGTTTATCAGGTGATGTTGCATCTTCACATTCCGTATCATTTTATATCTATTTACACCTGAAGTATTTGACCTAATGACTGACATATGATCTTATACACTCACTGAGGTGTGAGGTGCAATGTTTTCTCTTTAAAAATTGTCTTTTTTTTTTTTTATAGGCAGACCAATTCTCTGATTTCCATATCCGTTCTGTGCTCTGTGTCCCTATATGGAATAGCAGCCACCAAATCATTGGTAAGTTCACATATTGAGCCCATTTTTGTTTATTCTATGTTGTCTTCTTTTCCAGTAGGTACTTAAAGTTTTATTTCACATTACTAATAAATAGTGTTTTTAGGAATGAAAGCCAGCAGAAGCAAGATAGAATATATTTGTGTAAATGAGAGGGAGGCAGGTGTAACGGTGAAGATGCAAGGAGTAGAGGTAGTGAAGGTGGATGACTTTAAATACCTGGGGTCAGCCATCCAAAACAATGGACAGTGCACAAGAGAGGTGAAGAAGAGAGTGCAGGCAGGTTTGAATGGGTGGAGATGAGTGTCAGGGGTGATTTGTGACAGAAGGACAGTAGCTAGAGTGAAAGGGAAGATTTATAAGACAATAGTGAAACCTGCTATGCAAAGACACAGCACAACACATACAGCAGGGAAGATAAGTATTGAACACCTCAACATTTTTCTCATTAAACATATTTCTGATGGAGCCATTGACCTGAGATTTTCACCAGATATCAGTAACAACCCAAGTAATCCATACATACAAAGAAATCAAGGCAACTGTGTTCACAAAACAAGTTACCGTATGTTTAATAAAGTGGAATGACACAGGGAATAAGTATTGAACACATGAAGAAAAAGAGGTGCAAAACATAGAAAGCCAAGAAACCAGCTGAAATCCATCAGAATTTAGGAAGCCATCCCATCCCCCATCAGTGCAAATTAATTTTAGCTGGTTAAGTCCTGGCTAATAGCCTTTAAAAAGGTCTGTGAATATCAGATTGTCACAACACAAAGAACTCATGATACGTAGAAGCATAGAGCTCTCTCTAGACCAGGGGTCACCAACTAAAACTGCAAGAGGTCCAATAAGTTGGTCCTACTCCCCAGCCAAGGTCCAAACTAGGTGTGGGAATCTTTAGGCACCTCATGATTTGATTATGATTCAGAACTCCGATTTGATTCTGAAACCATTCTTGATGCAGCTACATTTTTTTTTCTTCAATTCAGGATTTTTTCCTTCCCACTGTGTGACAACTTGGTCCTTTTAAAGAAAAGTATTCACAATGACCTATGAATTTACTTCCAACATCTTTTATTAAAACAAATGGAAGAGAAATCTGACACATGGACAATTTCGTTGTACTGTACAACTGTACAATGACAGTAAACCCTATTCTATTCTATTCAAAAACTGCCATCATTTCATTGACATTCTTTCAGAAGACCACAGCTGTCTACAGACAGGCCAGTATCATTTAACTTGCTTTCACATATTATTTTATTAAGCTCACATTTTAGCTGCTTTTAGCTCTATATTAATTTTTAATCAAAAAAAATTAAAATTAATTCTTTGTTCAATTTCAAACAAAATATGTAATTTAAAAATTTATAATGCAGGAGAACACTAAATGTGTTTGTTATCTCCAAATAAATAGGTCTAAAATTCTAAAATCATTCATTCATCTTCTTCCGCTTAATCCTTTTAGGGTCACGGGGGCGCTGGAGCCTATCCCAGCATCTTAGGGCGAGAGGCAGGGTACACCCTGGACAGATCGCCAGTCCATCGCAGGGCCAACACAGAGAGACAGACAACCATTCACTCTCACAGTCATACCTAAGGACAATTTAGAATCCCCAGTTTTGATGCCAATTAACCTGTTTCCTCCCACATGCCAAAAATTCTAAAATCCTAAAAATGTTTTCCAGGAGAACACAAACTAAATTGTATTGCATTTAAAAGATTAATATCTAAAAAACTAAATTTCACAAAAAGTCCACCTCTATCCAATGTTTTCTGTGCAAAAAAAAAGAGTTTAAAACTGTAAGACAAAAAAAAAAAGCAACACATAATATAATTCCATACTACAGAATTCCTCCAATGTTTCTTTTTTATCTAAACAGTACACTCTGTTACTGCATGGATGAAGCTGTAACTCCATGATTATAGGCAAAGGGGAGGTGGAACTTTTCGTGTTCAGTAACACACAGAGCTTTTATTGAGTTTTTACGTGATATCGGAGTCTACAAAAAGGGTCTCCATCACCAGTGACCTCACCTCTGCATCCCAGCATAGACTACGCTGGGCAAAATAGAGGAAGAAGTACCCTGGTAAATACACTCAATTTCACAACAGTGCTTCATTTCGTGGCTACAGACCTGAAACGAAGCATGTCTGTCCAGGGTGGATGTCCTGGCTGTTGGCCTTGTGTCCCTGGGGGTTGGAGCGGTTGGAGCCACAGAGTGCGAGCGACGTTCATGGGACAACGAAGAGGGTTGGAGCAGTTGGAGCTGCAGAGTGAGAGCGGGGTTCATGGGACCATGAAGAGGGGAGTCAATCTGCAGCAGGAGAGCGCCCAAGGGCTCGTGCCATAATCTGTCTGAGCGGTCGCCAATACAGCAGTTCAGGTCTGCTTTTTTTCTGCTTTTTTTCCCATGAAAAAACAGAACAGTCTCCCTTGTCCCCAAATTGTATTAAAAGGTTTTGGGGTCCGGACAGAGGTCTCTCAGGGTCCGGATCTGGACCAGAGTCCGCCAGTTGGTGACCCCTGCTCTAGACATTCACAACCTTATTGTTGCAAAACATAATGATGGCATTAGTTACAGGTGCATTTCTAAACTGCTGAATGTTCCAGTGAGCACTGTTGGAACCATCATTCAGAAGAGGAAAGAACATCATTGTACCATAAACCAGCCATGACCAGGAGCTCCTTGCAAGATTTCTCACAGAATTAAAAGAAAAAAATTATCAGAAGAGTTATCCTAGAGCAAAAGACCAGTCGTGGAGAGCTCCAGAAAGACCTGGAGTTAGCAGGTACTGCTGTTTGAAAGAAAACAATAAGTAATGCACTCAACCGACATGGACTCTGTGCCCGCTTACCTCGCAAAACTCCATTGCTGATGAAAAAGCATTTTGAAGCTTGTTTAAAGTTTGCTGCACAACATTTGGGCAAGCCAGTAAAATACTGGGAGAATATAGTCTGGTCAGATGAGACCAAAATTGCGTCTCTTGTTCCTGTCTGAAATAAGAAAAACAAAAAACTACTAACTGTTGCTATCTGCCAAGATGCTGAAGATGAAACGAGGGTGGACATTTCAGCAAGACAATGATCCCAAACACACAGCAAAGGAAACTCTTAACTGGCTCCAGAGAAGGAAAATAAAGCTGCTAGAATGGCCCAGTCAGTCACCTGACTTGAATCCAATTGAAAATCTATGGAATGAACTGAAGATCAGAGTTCATAGAAGACACCCATAGAACCTTCAACATTTGAACAGTGTAGGGCTATGCGATATGATAAAAATTTCATATCACGATGTAAGTCATCTTATATCACGATAATGGTATATATCACAATATACATTTTCTGTAAATTCTACAGTTTAGATAATCACAAAAAGGACCATCTTTTTTTAAAAAAGAAACTTTTAACATGCACCTTTTCCCTCATAATTTTGCGGTGTTATGAAATAGTCTTTTAATGTGCATTTAAGACTTGATTCTCATAAATTTCAGGTTTTTCTTCTAAATCATATCATATGAATAAAAAGTAAACATCAATAAGTTAAATATTTCCTGAGCCAGAGGAGAATAGCACCTCCCCCCCAAAAAAACACATAAAAAAAATCTGAAAATGAGAAAATTACCCATCGCTGCCATCTACAGAAATAAGTTAGCTGTTAGTTTAAATCAATGAAAATTTAAGTGTGGAGCTAGAGCGTGCAGCCTGCCATTCTGGCCTGATTTAACCTGTTTGCTTCTTAGTAAAAATATTTTAGATTGGGCATGATCTGAAAATCAAAGACACAAAAGGTACTACAATAAAATACATCTGATGACTTTATTCATTATTGCTACTTGACTAATTAAAATTATTAGAAATCAAATAAATTACATTAAGAACCTACTTGCTCCTTCAACCCATTTTAATTAATTAATTTATTTTGCATGCATGTTCCACCATCATGCGCTTTTGCAGCTTTAATATTTTTTTTTTTCAGACAAAACTAAAGGCTCTGTCACACCTAGACAATTTAGGCAGCATTTGCCAAACATATGAAAAATTTGGAGAACGCTGGAAGAATGCTGAAGTATGTCAGATCAGTTATGGGTAAGTTTTGTATAAGTTAAGAGCACGCAGAAGAGTGCTGAAGCACGCTGGTATAAGGCGCTGTACAGCGAGCTCCTCTGAAAATTTCCAGCATGCTGAAAATTTTCCAAGGTATCCAGCGTATGGCTAAAATGCCCCGCATAAGCGGGGCATAAGTTGTAGGGAAGTTATGCATTCGTTTACACGTTACTTGTAAGCGACTCACAAGTTACTCATAAATCAAAATACGTTGAGATAAATGTCTAGCATACCCAAAACTTATTTCCAACATATGAGTAACACTCGTTGAACCTATGTGTAACTTACTGAATGGGTTTCTAACTTACAGCTACCCTATAATGGCGTATTTGCAGCATTGGTTCACAGGAAAAACCCGTACAGAATTGCTGCTGCCTACAGCGCATACACACACAGAGCTAAACACACTTACCTTTTCGTATAACGGGACCTGTCAGGGATGTGTCTGAGCACTTTCAAGCTACAGGATAAAGATCCAAATCGCTGTTTATCCCTCCCTCATGTTTTTTATTTACCTTTGACTGCAGTCTGTACCATCAGCTGTCCAGTGTTGTTCTGATAGATGTGCCAAAATGTCAGAACATCGGAGGAGGTGGAGCCAATCAGCTGATTGCCTGAAGCGCAGAGCTCAGCTGTTTTCCATGATAAATCACACTTTGCTGTTGGCTCCACCTCCCAGCAAATGCACACTCCATGCATTATCTTGTTTTTTTCACTTTATTGATTGATTGATTTTATTTGTACATTCAGACAAAAAGAAAGAATTTAAAACAAAATTCAAAACCAAAAAAAATAAAATGTTCAAAAGGAGTGGGAAGAAGCCAATGCTTATGTAGTCCCACCCCTTTTCCATACCCAACAAATTACAACATCACTCTAGTCATCAGTCATCCCACATTCACCATACAACACCATAATACATAATACACCCCATAATCAAATTATGCAACAGAAATGATACAACAATGACAGTCCATATTGACAACAATACCAACATCCAACAATAACAATAAATACTTCTGGTATGTTTAATATAATTATAGACAATATTATCATCACAATCACCATATATACCACCATATACCCCCCACATGGCTTACAATGCCTAGGCGCAATAAGTAGCCATATAATAATAACCATAATAATAGGTAGCCATATGGTAGTTACAATAATAATAAAAGTACCACCTGGCCTATTCAATACCCCAAACAACTCCATCCCAACAACAATCCTAACACTATAATTCTAGTAATGATATCAATAATAACAGTACTCAGCATATACAGTATATTCACAATAACAACCTTTCATTGAAGACATATTGCAGTGTTACTGTCCTTTATTTTTATATTGCTCAAAAATCATTTCTTTATATGTTGATTTAAATATATGGATGTTTGGACACTGCCTGTGTTTCTTCCCCAATTTTACCCCACACACAGACACACAAAAACCCTTCCTAGTAGATCTTACTAGGTGCATTTTAAATTTTGTTTTCCCCCATAAATTATATTTCCCTTCTCTCACTGAAAAGATTTTGTATATTGTATGGCAAAAGGTTTTTACTGACTTTAAACATTAATTGTGCTGTATAATAATCAACCAGATCCTGTAATTTCAATAGCTTTGAATGTAAAAACAATAAATTGATATGTTCAAGATACCCGACTTTGTGTATAACATGGACTGCCCTTTTGTGTAATATTAATAAAGAATTAAGTGTACTTTTATAATTGTTACCCCAGACCTCTATACAATAGGTCAAGTATGGAAGTACTAATGAGCAATACAAGATATGAAGCGATTTGTAATCTAGGACTTGCTTAATTTTTTTTCCACAATATCTTTATTGAACCTTTTTTTTTTTTTAACAAACATGATACAAACAAACAAACACTAACGCTAAAGTACTACAAAAAAAAAATGCACTAAAAACACCAACAAAATCAAGTCTTCAACAATGCTCCTCTGTTTAGTCTAGACAATCCAATACATAAGTATGTCATATCCGGCTCTAGGGAGCCGGGCAATCAGAGCCAGGGACAAGCCAGTGAGTCGTGATGTTTTATTCTGGGTAAGGGATGAGGAGAGCACAGACACTCATACAGACGTACATTCTCAGGCTGCACAGCGCAGGGGTAGGTAGCTTGTACCGGACGTGGGGGTAACAAGACGTGCATACTCACAGCGGGATACAAACACCGGAATGCTGCAAGGGGAGTTGAGGCTGACACCAGACGAAGGGGCTTCAGCCTAGCAGTGCTTATGTCGCAGCCCCGAATGATCGAAGCTGCTCCTCTTTATACTCATTAACAGCGCCCCAGCTGATGAGGATTAATTGGCCCCAGCTGTCCCGTGACACTGACAGCTGGGAACCAGCTGAGGCACTGCCCAATGAGAGGCAGGGATAAAAGGAGCATGGGCTGAGCGCCGAGCCGGCGTCTCACCCCATGGTGACAGAGCCTCCCCCTCACGGTCGGGCTCCCGAACGACCAGGAACATCCCAGCCCCCCCCCCCCCTCCCCACCTAGGGTGGGCGGAAGGGAGGCAGGACCGGAGGGGAAGATGCAAAGGGAAGGACAAAAAAAAAAAAAAACAATAGACCAATGTAGGGCAGAGAAAAAAAAACCCAAATACAATACCCTACAACACAGGGAAAAGGATTAACCCAGAGCACAGTTAGGGAGAAAACTGAGTTAGGACACAGGTAGGGAAAATACCAAACATGACTACAGACAGCATACAAATAACGTATAGATCGGGGCAAAAAAAGAAAACCAAAAACCCACCAAAAAGGTGGCAGGAATGAATAAAGCAATCAGAGTATAGTTAAGGGGAACAAAACACACTACTCCATAATGCACCAACAAGGCAAAGGTCAGGACAAAAAATGATGAAAAACGCTGTGCATGGATACTAAAGAAAACAAAACACACAGCACTGAATATATAAAAGATCACCTAAAGAAACAGAGGTGACAAGGACAAATGGGTAATAATGAAGTAAGGTTAAGTGGGAATGAAACACATTACTTCAAACAATAACAAACAGTCAATGTTAAAGTCGGGGCTAGGGAAGGCCCCCCACGAGGATAATAAGACAGAATGGGGTGATCACAGAGTATGGTTGAACAGGAAACCACACGCATACTCCATGATGCACCGACGAGGCCAAGGTAAGGATGAATGAAAACGCTGAGTAAAGATAAGAAAATGCAATACACAGCGCGATACATAAGGTGAGTCACCAAGAGGAAAAAAAAGGTGACAGGGTAACAGGATAACAATACGATAAAAATGCTGAGTATGGTTAAAAAAAAACAACACAGCACAAAAACATATATTCCCCTAATGGACAAAGAAACTACACCCGAGTGACTTCAATAATAATAAAAGTAAAGGACACCCGAGGAGACGGCAGGCAGAGTCCAAAACGGCCGGAATTGTTCTGGTAATCTCCCCGCCCATTGTCCAGTTGGCAACCCGGGGAAGAGAAATGTTCGGACGGCGAACTCTGGGCCCAGATCCCAGGAATCCAGTCCAACGGCTGCCGAACCAGGCCGCCCAAAGGCAAACACAGACCAGTGGGGGGAAACCAGATCGCCGAACCGAAAGTTTTGCGGGTCGGGTCGTCGACCCGCATCACTCAACCACCAGGACCGTTGAGACGGACGAAGGGTCAGAGCGGATCCCGGTGGAAGAGGCTCAGGGGAGAGCCGATGACGAGGGCGGCGGGCCTCAGGGAAACGGCCACCTCCTCACCGGACCTGGACAACACTGGGGCAGCACCCACGTCGGACCCCGATCGGGCCTCAGGCGAACCCACGTTGGACCCCGATTGGGTCTCGGGCGAACCCACGTTGGGCACTGCACCAGAACCGACCTTCAACGTTGAACCCGGACCCTCCAGCACCACGAGGAACAGCAACTCTTCGCCGGTGACCCTGGAAGAAGGCTCAGAAGAGAAAACAGAACCGGGATCAGGATCACCGGCAGCGCCAGAACCCGGCGAGACGAGCTCAGACACAGCGGGCGGCTGCACCCTGCTCGTCTCCCCTGGAGATAGGCTGAAGTGCTCAAAGATAAAAAGAGAGAAAAGAAAGGAGAGCACTCGCCTGATCTCGGGTTCTGACGCCGTCCAGGACTGCGAAGATCCAGGATCCGTCGTCAGGAGGTCGTTGTCAGGCTCCCATCTAGCCGCGTCGGGCCCCGCAGCCAGTACGATGGTCAGCGCAGCTTGAGATCCCTCCAGCTCAGGTAACCCCGCCGACGATCCACTCGGCGTGAAGCCAGAAGAATCTCGTCCCGCTGGACCGAACCGCTCCTCCGTGGAGACCCGGGGACGCTCAGTCGTCGGCGTAGACTCCACGCAGCAGTCAGTCCCCCTCCTCCGTCCGCAATGTAGCTGCGGAACCACAGGCCCTCTCCATATCCCACCACGTTGACCCGGAGCCGGGGACCGCTCGGCGGAGAGAGACACAGAGGATGCGGGATTAGGCATACAGGTTACAGCAGGTGGGGAGAGTTCAGGGAGCTGCGAACCCTGAACTTCTCCTCCAGGGATGTGACAGAGCAAATCATTAAGCAGGTGTGAAAAAACAATGACTTGCCTGCCCCCTGGAGGTTGAGTATCGCCTGCTGTAGTGGAATCTGCTTCTTCCTCTCCCCGCCCGGCGATAACGGAGGACCCCCCGGGAATTCGTCTGAGGATCGCTCGCGTTGTCTCCAGCAGAGAGCTCACCAGGCCGGGATTCCAGGCACACACAGCGGTCAGGAGGCGCGTCGAGGAGGAGGGGGAAACAGCCGGGGTGAGCCAGCCCGAATGTCCAGGAATGACAGCGGGGGAACGAGGCTCAGGGGACGAGGCTGTAGAATCTCCACACTGACGAGGCGAAGGGATGACAGCTGCGTGGGAGGAACGGTCCTGACGATGACCCAGAGCTGGATCCGGACGAGGTTCGTGCAGAGGTGACTCGGCGATGTGATGACGACCACTCCCAGGGGACGAAGCGAGGGGGAAACCCAGGATTCGCCGCTCCAGATCGGAGATCGAGACGAGGAAGGCGTCGAGCACGGGAAAGCTTCGTAGCCCTAAAGTCCTCACCATCAATCTCACTGCCGCCGCCACATGCCTGAAGGTGGTGACAGGGAACACAGTAGAGCTCGCGACACCCACTCGACCCCGGACATAACTGCTGTCAGCTGCGGCTCCTTGAAGGGAATCCCGAGTGACGTGGCGCAGGTCGGGGGAAGTCCTCTGGTTGGCGCGACCTCCCGGACTGGAATAGCGGCAGGAACGGGACTCCGAAGCGGGGAAAGACGTCGCCCACTTCGACTCCCTGCCGGGATTTCCATCCACCCCGTGGAGCTTCTCTCGCTGTGTACCTGCAGCGTCTATCCTGGCACTGTCCTCCAGATGGTACAGAGAGTGAGGGTGACAGTCCAGGAGTTCCTCAGCACGGCCCGGATGCCAGCGTCTCGCGTTGGAGGCGTCGTGCAGGGTGAAGAACGTCCCGTCGACAGCCTCCGAGATGGACCTCAGCTCGTCGCCCTGGCGCCGGAAGTGACTCCTGGGAAACGGCATGCTAGCAGCGCTGACACCCGGACAGAAAGGTACATTTCCACGGCGACTCACGGCCGCCGGCAACTCTTCTGGCTGCGACATACTGTCATATCCGGCTCTAGGGAGCCGGGCAATCAGAGCCAGGGACAAGCCAGTGAGTCGTGATGTTTTATTCTGGGTAAGGGATAAGGGATGAGGAGAGCACAGACACTCATACAGACGTACATTCTCAGGCTGCACAGCGCAGGGGTAGGTAGCTTGTACCGGACGTGGGGGTAACAAGACGTGCATACTCACAGCGGGATACAAACACCGGAATGCTGCAAGGGGAGTTGAGGCTGACACCAGACGAAGGGGCTTCAGCCTAGCAGTGCTTATGTCGCAGCCCCGAATGATCGAAGCTGCTCCTCTTTATACTCATTAACAGCGCCCCAGCTGATGAGGATTAATTGGCCCCAGCTGTCCCGTGACACTGACAGCTGGGAACCAGCTGAGGCACTGCCCAATGAGAGGCAGGGATAAAAGGAGCATGGGCTGAGCGCCGAGCCGGCGTCTCACCCCATGGTGACAAAGTATACATATTATGTTCACCAGTTTGGAATTTACAAGGTCCACACACATCATTCACCTTCTTCTTCAAGAGTTATGTTTAAATTTTTTACATAATCAATAAAAGGTCTCCATATATTCTCAAACACAATTTCCTTTGATTTCAGTATATATGTTATTCTTTCTAATGGAAGGTTTGTTAACATCTGTCTTAACCACTGAGTCACATCTGGTCTATGAGTCTTTTTCCATAATAGTGCAATACATTTTTTGGCATTAAGCAAACTGAGGTCTATGAATGTTCTTTCACTTTTATTAAAATTATGCTTTTCTGGGTACAGACCCAACAAAAACAGTTTAGGATTCAGTATGATTTGTTTTGAGATTATTTTTTCAATTGTTACCCTCACCTCTTCCCAAAACATTCTTATTAATCTACATTCCCATAAACAATGAAATAGGGTTCCTTTACTTTCCATGCATTTTGTGCATGTATCTGGTATATTTTTGTTATATCTATTTAACTCCTCCGGTGTAACATACATCCGCATTAACCATTTGAAATGTATCAATTTAAGGCGTGCATTTATTGATTTGGTTTGAGCTTCTGTACAAGCCAATTCCCATTGTTCCTCCGAAATTTCAATTTGCAGATCTTCTTTCCAGTAGTTTAATCTTTTCAGTGAATTTTCACTTGAAGATAGTGTCAATGAGTTATAAAACTCTGAAATAATACCCTTTCTTTTACTATCTTTCATCATCATTTTTTCCAAGGATGAATAAATAGGTCGAGTGAGAGCTTTATTTTGATTTGATCGAATAAAGTTTCTAAGTTGAAGATATTTAAAAAAATGTGTTCTATTGAGATTAAATTTGATCCTCAGCTCTTCAAAAGACATTATGTTGTCTGCACATGGCAAATATAAATCCTGAATCTTTTGTATCCCTTTTAAATTCCATACTTTAAATACAGCGTCCGCTCTCCCTGGTTTAAAATATTGATTACCCCATATTGGACTAAATTGTGACAATAACTGTGGTTCTTTTAAATAGTTTTTAGCTTTACACCATATTTTGATCATATGCTTTACAAATGGATTTTTAACTTGTTTTTGTAATTTTTTTGCCGAATCTGAGTATATGAATATGGGAAGAGGTAAAGGTAAATTGTATGATTCCATTTCAGTCCAGTGAGGGAGATCATTTGATGAAAAATAATATGTCATAGACCTCAGTTGTGCCGACCAATAATACAACATAAAATTTGGACATTTCAGACCTCCACGATCAAATGGTAAATATAATAAAGACAGACGTAATCTAGCCCTCCTGTTGTTCCATATAAATTCCACTAACTTTTTTTTTATTCTTGAGAATAGATCTAAAGGTGGTGATAAGGGAATGTATTGAAATAAATAAAGTATTTTAGGTAAAATATTACTTTTAAGTATATTGATTCTCCCAATCATTGACATTGGTAGTGACATCCATCTCTGAGTTAACTCATTGATATCTGACATTAAGGCTTCATAGTTGACGCTGGCGACTGATTCTAGCTTAGGCATAATTTGGATTCCTAAATATTTAAACTGATTTACAACATTGAATTGATTTGCCTCAGGGGCTGGGTAATTTCTCTGGGTCTCATTTAGCATTAATATTGAAGATTTAGTTTTATTTATTTTATATCCTGATATTTCCCCAAAATTCTTTATTAAATTCAACAAGGTTGGAATTGATTTTTTTAGATTCGACATAAACAAAATTATATCATCGGCGTACAGGGAGATTTTATGTTCTGTTGGTCCAACTTTAATTCCATATATTTGTGAATGTAAACGTATCGCTATCGCTAAAGGTTCAATTGCCATAGTAAACAGTAAAGGTGAAAGTGGACAGCCTTGTCGACATCCTCTATTGATTTTTATTGGTTTTGAAATATTGTTATTTGTTAGGATTTCTGCTGTAGCATTATTGTATATTATTTGAACCCATTTTATGAAATTATTTCCAAGTCCAAACCTTTGTAGGACTTCAAAAAGAAAGGGCCATTCAACTCTATCAAAGGCCTTTTCGGCGTCCAATGATAGGAGAGCTGTATCCGGTGCTTCTTTATTAAAATAAATAATATTAAATAGTCTTCTTACATTATGGAAGCCTTGTCTACCCTTTATAAAGCCATTCTGATCTCGATTAATAATATTTGGTAAAATTTCTTGTATTCGTCTTGCTAAAATTTTACAGATTATCTTAAGGTCGGCGTTTAATAGGCTTATTGGTCTCATATTTTCGCATTTATTAGAGGGCTTACCTGGTTTTGGCAGCAGTATAATTAAGGCATTATTTATGTATGATGGTAAATTATTATTTTGAAATGCTTCTAAAACCATTTCCAAAAAAGGTTTTATTAATTTATTCTTAAATTTTTTATAAAGGTCAACTGGAAGACCATCTGGTCCTGCACTTTTTCCTGATTTCATATTATCAATGGCTAGCCCAACTTCTTCTTGACTAATTTTAGACTCCAATATCTCCCTGTTTTCATTTGGAATACACGGTATAGATAGTTCGTTCAAAAACCCATTTAGTTTTGTTAAATCAGGTTCATTTTTGGTATCATATAATTTTTCATAGTAATCTCTAAAGGCTCTATTAATTTCTAAAGGATCTATAACTACCTGTCCATTACTTATAATACTGGTAATTGGTGTTTTAATTTCCAATTGTTTAATCTGCCATGCTAATAATTTTCCTGATTTTTCACCTTGTTCATAAAAAGATTGTTTCAATCTTAGAAGACTCGAGGCAGCTCTATTCGCTGATTTTTTGTCGTATTCAGCTCTCAAAATCAGTAATTCATTCTCCAACCTTGGGTCACTTCCTGCATACACTTTTTCCTGAAGACTTTTTATTTTATGTTCCAATTTAGCTCTCTCCTCTCGAGTCTTCTTAGATTTTGATCCTGTATAACTAATAATATGTCCCCTAATAAAAGCTTTGAAAGCCTCCCACTTTACACATGCTGATGTTTGTGTAGTATTGATGTCAAAGAACTCGTCTATCTGTTTTTCTATATACTTGACAAATTCCTCATCCTGAAGCCATTTATGCTGAAATTGCCATCTACCTGATTCCTTTGTCAATTTTTTATCTACATATATTAGACAACAGGGTGCATGATCAGAGATCACGATGTTATCATAAAAGCAGTTTTGAATCTTGGACCTTAATTCTGTGGAAATCAAAAAATAATCAATACGTGAGAATGTCTTGTAGGTACTGGAATAACAAGAATAGGCTTTAACTTGTGGTTTCATTTCTCTCCATATATCTAACAATCTCAATTCTTTCATAAAATGATTAATAGTCATCCTACATCCAATGTGCGTACAATCCAGTCCTGTTGATCTATCCACACCTGGATTCAATGTACAATTAAAATTCCCTGCTATTATATGTTGCCCTGTAAGTGATGATAAGATGAGAAATAAATTAGCAAAGAACTTCTGATCATCTATATTGGGACCATATAAGTTCACAAGATTTATATTTTCTAATAGCAAAGAACCTTGAATGATTACATATCTTCCAAATTTGTCTCCAATTACATTTTTCACTTGAAAAGGAACTGATTTATGTATGAGAGTCATAACTCCCCTGGCTCGGGATGAAAATGAAGAGGTGAATACACTTCCCTGCCATCTACTCCTAATTCTTTTAACATCCTCCTCTATCAGATGAGTTTCTTGTAAAAACACAATTCTTGAACCCATGTCCTTTATTTTATTCATAACTTGTTTAAGTTTTTTTAAATTTTGTAGACCTCTGCAATTCCATGAAGTTAAATTAAGATTAACACTTTGGTCCATGATCAATAGAGAGTTTGGGATTACCTTGCAGTGTAAACATGCTCATACAGAGAAGCAAAAACATGAGTGGTTGAACATTCATCCTACAAACTACACACAAACAAATTTCCCCTTCCCACACTTGTGGCAAACCCCCCAAAATCAAAAGAAAAATTCTGTCTCCCGATATAGCCATCGACCGTTCCACACCCACGGGGAACAGCCTAAGCCACTCCTTCTTCATCCTCCCAATCACCCTAACTCTACTGCTTTTAATGACGTAACATTAACTCTCCTCTGTAGTTTTCCAACTTAACTCCAAAATTTTTAACAACTTTGTACATCATAGTTTTTTTTTTTGTTTGTTTTGTTTTTGTTTTGTTTTTTAATATATAATACAATCTATATTTTGTAAACTTACTATTTACTTCAAGTCAGTCAGATGCCTGTGCAAATGCTTAATTATTCTACCTTATATTTTGTTCATGCTTAGCTCCCACCAGTCTCTTCTTCTTCTTTGATCTTCTTGATGAACTCCTGCGCCTCCTCTGGGGTCTTGAAGATGTGGGTTCTGCCCTCATACGTGGTCAGCAGTCTCGCAGGATAGATTACACCATGACGAATCCCAAGGTTGCGCAGCTCCTTACGTACGGGATCAAACTGCTTCCTCAATTGCTGGATTCCTGTGGCCAAATCTGGGTAGAACCGCACCTGCTGGTCCTGGTGTTTAATCTCTCCTTTTTTAGCTCGTGCAGCGTTGAAGATCTTCATCCTGTCTCTGTTGCTAAGAAACTTCATAATTAAGGTCCTCGGCGGTCCCTTATCTCTCCGTGGGCCAATACGATGTGCTTTTTCCAGAACCACTGCTGATTGCAACTCCTCGCTGCCCAGCACCTCCGGAATCCACTTTTCCAGAAAGGAACATACGTCCCGACCTTCTGATTCCTCTGGAAGACCCACCAGCCTCAAATTATTCTGTCTCGACCGAGATTCCAAATCCAAAATATTATCTTCCAGAGATTTATTTTTTTTTCCAAAGT
Organism: Pholidichthys leucotaenia; assembly: GCA_020510985.1. NCBI lineage: Eukaryota > Metazoa > Chordata > Actinopteri > Cichliformes > Pholidichthyidae > Pholidichthys > Pholidichthys leucotaenia. The sequence goes on along the minus strand of CM035843.1, from coordinate 57,948,245 downwards.
GCGCACCTTTAATTGAAGATGGGTGACGTCATCTTCAGCACTAGCGAGACGGAGCTCCATCTGCGCCGTTCATTCTACACAGTCACCCAATTCCTTTCTTATTCCTTCCAACGCTGTCATAATCCCATCAAATCTAGAGGAAAAGTCCGCTCTCATTGAACTCATGGCAGCCATCAGCGCATCTGCGCCATTCCCCGCAGATATTGCAGCGTTGCCAGCCTCCTCCGCCATATATGGAGTTTTGTTTACTGCGTCACAGACCTGAAAGTCCGTTAATTTGGACTGTTTCGGCGGCTCGCTTTTTCCTTTTCCTGGTTTTCCAGCCTTAGGCTTCGCCGACATATCTTCGCCCAAATGCTGGGATACGTTCTGTCCCAAATGAGAGAGTTATTTGCCGATTTTTTTTTTTCCGGGAGCAGAGCAGAGCGAGACACGTCCATCCTACGTGGCAGCCATAACCGGAAGTGGACTTGCTTAATTTTATTTATAATTGCAATATTTTTTGCAACTTTGTTTTGTATGTAACTGACGTGTGGTTTCCAACTAATTTTATCATCTAGTATTACACCCAAAAACGTGATCTCCTTAACATTTTCAATAATTACATTATCTATATGAATATGTATATCTTCTTTATTTTTACAATTACCAAATATCATTACCTTAGTTTTATCTATATTTAGTGATAATCTATTACAATCCATCCATTTTTTTAAGCTTATTTAATTAATTATTTAGAGTATGGATTAGTTGATTGTAATTATTTCCAGAAAAAAAAAAATTGAAATTTTGTCATATATAGTTTTTTTTTAATTTTTTTGTCATATATAGTTTTTTTTAATAAAGGGGGAAGAAAGAAAAAGAAAAGAAAAATAGGCCAGATTGACCAACCTTAACTGAATGAATGTGTTGCCAAAACAGCTTTTGTTCTTTTGAATGACTTTCTATATATTTGTCCAATCTGTCTGTAGTTGTTATTTCCCATTCAGCCACAAGTACACAAGTGAGGGTGATTATTGTCAGTTGAATCAAAAAGTGCTGAATTTTGGTTTAGTGTCCAGTCAAGTTCTGTTACGTAAAAAAATCAAAAGGAAAAACTTAATGATCTAAAATATTATTTTACTGGAAATTAGTATTGGTTTTATTACCCTTAACCGATAACAAAGGGGCTGTTAAATTCTGACAATTGGACTCAAACCAAAAGACTGCGGTCCAAATATACAGTGGTGTGAAAAACGGTTTGCCCTCTTCCTGATTTCTGATTTTTTTGTATGTTTGTCACACTTAAATGTTTCAGATCATGAAGCAAATTGAAATATTAGACAAAGATAACGCAAGTAAACACAAAATGCAGTTTTTAAATGAAGGTATTTATTATTAAGGGTAAAAAAAAAATACAAACCTACATAGCCCTGTGCAGAAAAATTGATTGCCCCCCCCCCCATGTTAAAACATAAATTAGCTGTGGTTTATCACATCTTTGGAAAGCTGAGTTCAATTTCTCTAGCCACACCCAGGCCTGATTACTGCCACACCTGTTCTCAATCAAGAAATCCCTTAAATAGGACCTGCCTGACAAAGTGAAGTAGACTAAAAGATCCTCAAAAGCTAGACATCATGCTGCAATGCAAAGAAATTCAGGAACAAATGAGAAACAAAGTAATTGAGATCTATCAGTCTGGAAAAGGTTATGATGCCATTTCTAAAGCTTTGGGACTCCAGCGAGCCACAGTGAGACCCATTATCCACAAATGGCGAAAGCATGGAACTGTGGTGAACCTTCCCAGGAGTGGCCGGCCGGCCAAAATTATCCCAAGAGCGCAGCGATGACTTACCCAAGAAGTCACAAAAGACCCCGCAACAGCATTCAAAGAACTGCAGGCTTCACTTGCCTCAGTTAAGGTCAGTGTTCATGACTCCACCATAAGAAAGTGATGACTTAAAGCTAAAAATAAATTCTGTTATCCAAAATAACAATACTGAGCTGGCAAAACATTTTAATGATTATTTTATAAACTCTGTGTCACAATTGGCAAAGAGTTTTTCTAAGCCAAACTGCACTCATGAATTCCACTGTGATGCTCATTCTTTTAAATTGAGTAATGTAGATGAAGGGAATATCTCTAAAATCATATCCAATCTTAACAATAGTAAAGCTAAAGACCTATTTGGAATGGATACAGCTTTTCTGAAAGAACACAAAGAAATTTTAACACCAATATTAACAAAAATTATAAATCAATCCATAAATGAGAGTACCTTTCCCACAATTTTGAAAACAGCCATTGTACGGCCAGTGTACAAATCAGGTGATAAGCTCCAGGTCACAAATTACAGACCCATCAGCGTACTCCCAACCATTTCCAAAGGCTTGGAGAAAGAAAACATGTTTTTTTTCTCTCACCTACTGTGTCATATCCATTCTCTTTTTCTTTTTTTCCTTTCTTCTTTATGACTGGCGCCTAGCGGCAGCCCCGGCCTTAGATGCGCTCTGCAGAGCGTGCCCAAATGCCAAGTCACGTTTCGTTACCTTGTATTCATACATGTGTAATGACAATAAAGTTGAATCTCATCTCATCTCATCTCTCGTCTCAAAGCTGTAGCACAACAGCTGGTGGACCACCTTTACTCCATGGCAGCACTTAACCCCTTTCAGTTTGGTTTTAGGAAAGGATATTCCACTGAAACAGCATGCTGCTATCTATTAGAAAACATCAAATCCAGCCTGGATGGGGGAGGGGTAGTGGGGGCTGTTTTTCTTGATTTGCGAAAGGCTTTTGATACAGTTAACCATGAGTTACTTTTAAACAAATTATCACAATTCTCCCTTCATAAAAATACACAAAATTGGATAAGGTCATACCTCAGTGACAGACAGCAGTGTGTAATTGTAAATAATGTTACATCTCCCTTAAAAGCATGCAGTATGGGTGTACCGCAGGGCTCTGTTTTAGGGCCTTTGCTGTTTACATTATATATTAATGATCTCCCGTCTGTGTGTAATGCAAATATAATTATGTATGCTGACGACACTGTGGTATATACTCATGGTAAAACGACGGAAGAGGTGACTGAAAAATTAACACAGGAAATGGAGAAAGTCTCACATTGGTTGAGGAATTCTTGTTTAACCTTAAACGTCGATAAAACTGTGTCAATGTTTTTTACAAATCGCTACAAATCCAAGAAATCTTGTCATATCTTGATAGAAGGACAAAAAATTAAGAATGTGACTGAATTTAAATATTTAGGTGTTACACTTGACTCAAATTTAAGCTTTAAAAAACACATTAAAAAGATGACAAACACGGTCAAATTTAATTGTGATAATTTCAAACATATCAGAAATTCACTGTCTACTGAAGCATCAAGTATGTATCTAAATGCTATGATAATTCCACATTTTCTTTATTGTATGACAAGTTGGTCACAGGCGTGTAAATCTGCCCTGAGGCCTCTGGAATCATTATACAAGTATTCTATCAAGATTCATGACAAGAAAAGACGAACGTTCCATCACTGCCCAATCCTGTCCAAATATAACCTGTTGAGCTTTGAAAATCTAATTATGAATACAAATGTTTGTCTTTTGTTTAAGATAATCCATAACGCTGCTGTTCCTCCCTTAAAAAGGTTTGTTTCATTAAGTTCTGTAAATACATCTTGGACAACTCGATCAACAGCATGCGGCGAGTGCAGGATTCCTAAGCACAAGACAACATTAGCAAATTCAACATTTTCATGTGTGGCTATGCGACAGTAGAACATGTTACCAACGGAGTTACTTGCAGTAACAGACTATCACACATTTTCACGCTTGGTGAAAAAACATTTAATCTCTAAGCAAACCTGTGTCCATAATGTACTGTGATGTAAAGATGTTAGAGTGTGTGATGTTGACAGTGGGACCAATAAGAGTCAGTGGTTTGATGTGAAAAATTGTTTATAAGGATGGAGTTATAAAAATGTATTATTGTATATTTTAGTTCTTATCAATGTTTTGGGTTCTTATCAATGATATTAATGTTTTTTAGTTTTTAGCAATGCTTGGTTTTAGTTTTTTAATCAATGTTTGGTTTTAGTTTTTTATCAATGCTTACTTGTAGTTTTAGCAAATGTCTGCTTTTTAATGCTAACACCAGCCTGCCCAGGGACTACAGGTGGAAATTAGCACTTGTGCTATAACCTGGTACAATGCATCTTTCCTCTTTAAGGTCAATGTATATTGTGCATGTCCCTGCATAAATAAATAAATAAATAAAAAAAGAGACTGGGCAAAAATGGCCTGCATGGCAGAGTTCCAAAACAGAAACCACTGCTGAGTGACATATTGCACGGCTCAGGAGACGCACACACACAGGCTTAGAGTAGTTCAAAGAGTTTATTAACAGCAGGAGTGAATGAGTGCGTGTCTGCGGGATGTAAATGTGTTGGTGATGGCGTCTGCTTCAGGCACAGAGGCAGGTGACCGTACAGCCGAGCAACCCTATGGAGAGAGCACAGGGAGAGGGTGACGGGCATACACCAACACAGGAGGGATTTATGGCGAGAGAAGGACTTACTTGGTTTGTCAGGATAGCTGGCACAACAAGGGGGCGAAGCCCGGAAGACAGCCACCTGGAGAGCTCCGTACAGCAGCGAGGATTGGGCGATGGAGTGGAGATGTCCGCCGCCGGGGAATCCACCTGTGCACAGGGGAGAAGACTGAAGAAGAGAGGTAAGCGATCTTCTTACCAAAATGATGATGCTGAAGAGAAGTATGCTCACAACGGTGAGGGACGGAGTCTGATGGCTTCAGGCCGAGCCTCCGGGCGAGACGGCTTTTATCCCTCGCTGCTGATGAGGATCAGGTGCGTGAGCAGGTGGCACCGCTGATGAATGGCGCGGCGTGACAGTACTCCCCCCTCTAGCAGCGCCTCCTGGCGATGGCTTATCCGGGTGCGCTCGGTGGAAGTCCGCGATGAGCGATGGGTCCAACACAAACGACGGGGGCACCCATTGTCGATGCTCGGGCCCATAGCCCTCCCAGTCCACCAAGTATTGCAACCCACGACCCCGGCGCTGGGAGTCCAGGATGGAGGAGACGGACCAGGCCGGATGGCCACCAATCATCCGGGGCGCGGGTTGCGCTGCAGGAGGAGGGCAAAGGGGGTCAGTGACTGCCAGTTTCACCTTCGATACGTGGAAAGTGGAATGGATGCGGAGGGAGGGGGGAATAGCCACGTGCACAGCCACCGGGTTGATGATCCGGGTGATGGGAAAGGGACCCATGAATCGCTGTGCCAGCTTCCTCCTCTCGCCTTTTAATGTGACGTCCTGGGTAGACACATACACTAGTTGCCCAACTCTGTACGCCGGGGCAGGTCGTCTGTGCCGGTCCGCCACGGTCCTGTTGCGCTCCGCTGTGCGTAAAAGCGCATGACGCGCGGCAGCCCAGGTGGAGCGGAACTGCCTAAGGTGCGCCCTAACAGAGGGGACAGTTACCTCACTCTCCTGCGCTGGAAACAGCGGGGGGTCGTAACCCAGGGACGCCTTGAAGGGGGACATCCCCGTTGCAGAAGAGCGGGCGGTGTTGTGGGCATACTCCACCCAGGCGAGATGGTTGCTCCAGGACGTCGGCTTGGATCTGGTAACACAGCGGAGCGCAGCCTCCAGCTCCTGATTGGTCCTCTCACACTGCCCGTTAGACTGGGGGTGATGGCCGGAGGAGAGGCTCACCTTGGCTCCGATGGCGTTACAAAAAGATTTCCAAACCTCGGATGAAAATTGGGGGCCCCGGTCCGAGACCACGTCTACCGGAATCCCGTGCAGCCTGACCACGTGTTGGACGAGGAGGCCCGGCGTCTCCAGGGCGGTAGGGAGACCTCGCAGGGGGACGAAGTGTGCCGCCTTGGAGAAACGGTCCACGATGGTCAGGACGGTGTCAAAAGAGTTGGAAACGGGGAGTCCGGTGACGAAATCCAGCGCGATGTGCGACCAGGACCTGCCGGGGACGGGCAGAGGCTGGAGCAGACCCGCTGGAGGGGCATTTCCCGACTTGCTGGTGGCACAGATTGGGCAAGCCCGGGCGTAGCGGGCTGCATCCCTCCGCAGGCCTGGCTACCAAAAGGACCGTTGGAGGAGGCTGATCATCCGAGAGGTGCCGGGATGACAGGTGAGCCGGGAGGTGTGGAGCCAGTGGATGACCTCTCCTCGGACCGCAGATGGAACGAACAGTCTTCCCTCCGGTCCGCCGCCAGGATCAGGTTCCACCTCCTGCGCCTTCCGGATCTTGTCTTCAATGTCCCAAGAGACAGCTCCCACGACGCACGACCTGGGCAGGATAGTGTGGGGCGTTTCCTCAGCCTCCACGGGGGTGAACTGTCTAGAGAGGGCGTCAGGCAGGCTGTTCTTGGAGCCTGGCCTGAAGGTGATTGAAAAGCGGAACCTGGCAAAGAACAGAGACCAGCGCACCTGGCGGGCATTCAGGCGCTTGGCAGATCGTAGGTACTCTAGGTTCTTATGGTCCGTCAGGACCACAAACGGCAGGTCCGCCCCCTCTAGCCAGTGGCGCCACTCCTGTAGGGCGAGTTTGATGGCCAGGAGCTCTCTGTCCCCCACATCGTAGTTCCTCTCCGCCGGGGACAGGCGCCGGGAGAAGAAGGCACACGGTCGCTTGGCGCCATCGTCCGGTGATCGTTGGGATAACACTGCTCCCACTCCCGTGTCCGATGCGTCCACCTCCACAATGCACTGCAGCGCGGGGTCGACCTGGCGAAGGACCCAGGAGGAGGAGAACTCCACCTTCAGCGCCTTAAAGGCAGCATCGACCTCTTCGGTCCACCGGAACGGGACCTTCGGGGACGTGAGGCGGGTCAGCGGTCCGACGATCCAGCTGAAATTCGGGACAAAGCGGCGGTAAAAATTGGCGAAGCCAACAAACTGTTGCACCTGCTTCCGGGATGCGGGAGTAGGCCACTCCACCACTGCCTTCACCTTCTCTGGGTCTGGGAGCACCTGGTCTTGGGCGATGATGAATCCCAGGAAGGATGTGGTCCTAGCGTAGAACTCGCATTTCTCAGCCTTCACGTACAGACGATTCTCCAGCAGTCTTTGGAGGACCTGCCTCACATGGACCTGGTGCTCGTCTCTGGACCTGGAGAAGATCAGAATGTCGTCCAGGTAGACGAACACGAAAAGGCCGGTGAAATCCCGGAGGACGTCATTAATGAGGCGCTGAAAGACGGCAGGAGCGTTGGTCAACCCGAGCGGCATGACGAGATACTCAAAGTGGCCGTTCGGGGTACGGAAGGCTGTTTTCCATTCATCTCCCTCCCGGATCCAGACGAGGTGGTAAGCGCTGCGTAGATCCAGCTTGGTAAACCAGGTCGCCCCCTGGAGGGAGTGGAAGGCAGTGTCCATGAGGGGCAGGGTGTAACGGTCCCTCTCAGTGATGTCATTAAGCGCTCGGTAGTCTATGCAGGGACGGAGGGAACCGTCCTTTTTCCCGACAAAGAAAAACCCTGCCCCCACGGGTGACGACGATGGGCGAATAATCCCAGCGCTCAGTGATTCCTTTAGGTACGTATTCATTGTCTCCCTCTCCGGCGCCGACAGGCTGTAGAGCCGACCAGATGGCAGGGGAGCCCCCTGGCGGAGATTAATGGCACAGTCATATGGTCGATGCGGGGGAAGGGACATAGCTTTCGATTTACTGAATACCATACCCAGGTCGTGAAATTCTGGAGGCACCAGCGACAGGTCCGGAGGTGCTGTATCCGCCACAGGAGGAGCCGCGGACGGGGAGCAGGCAGCGGACTGAAGGCAGGTGCCCATGCAGAAGGTACTCCATGCCGACACCCCAGCTGACCTCCAGTCCAGGACAGGGTTGTGGAGGCGTAGCCAGGGGTACCCCAGGATGACGGGCGACACAGAGTTGGGCAGGACGTAGAAAACCATCTCCTCCCGGTGGTTCCCTGAGATGATGACTGGGACAGGAATGGTTTGATTGGTAACTCTCCCAAGGGAGGCACGGGAGAGATGGACCAGGGAGATGGGGTATTTGAGTGCCTGACAGCGGATGCCCAATCGGGTTGCCAGGCCTTGTGAAATGAAGCTGCCTTCTGCGCCCGAATCCACCAGTGCGTGGGTGAGGTGCCCAGTGGGATTGTGGCAGAAACGGATGGGCAGCTTCAATTGGGTAAGTGTGTCTAACCGGTGGAGATCCGCGAGGCCCCCTACAGTGATTCGTGGACCCCGCCGACTGGCTTTCCGTGGGCAACGGTCCACGGTGTGTTGGTCACCTCCGCAATACATGCAGAGGCCCAACTCACGGCGGCGTTGTTTCTCCGCAGGGGAAAGCCTGGTCCAGCCCGTCACCATCGGCTCCGACTCCTCGGGGCACGATGCTGGCGGCGCCGCCAGGGGGCGAGCTTGGAACAGGTGCGGTGAGACGCCACGAAGGCGAGAAGAAGAAGACTTCCGCCCCGCGGAGCGCTCGCGCAGCCTGTTATCCAAACTTACCGCTAAGGATGTCAGCTCCGCTAGCGTCCCAGGGATATCCCGTCCAGCCAGTTCATCCCTCAGATCATCGTTGAGGCTGCGGAGGAACAGGCCGCAGAGGGAGCGTTCCCCCCAGCCCAATTCCTCCGCCGCTACCCGGAAGTCGACCGAGTAGTCCACTGCCGACCGGTCTCCCTGCCGGAGAGCGAGAAGCCGATCGACCTGGACCGTCTCGGTTAGAGAATGGTCAAAGACCTCCAGAAAGCGCCCCACGAATTGGTCATAGGTGAGGGTGGCATAACTGGGCCTCGCCATTACGGCGTAGGTCCAAGTTAACGCACGCCCCTCCAGGAGATTCCCTATGTACCCAATTCGGCTGTGATCCGAGGGAAAATCTCCGGGCACACGGTGGAACACGGACTCACACTGCATAATGAACCCCCGCGCTCCGCCGAGCTTACCGCTAAAGCGGGCGGGGGTCGGAATCGGTGTGAGCCGAACCGGTGCCACTGGAGCCGGCTGGACGGCCGCTGGAACAGCAGGAGCCGCGCCACCCTGACGAGCCGGGGGGAACGGCTGTTGAGGATCCAAGCGGCCCAACCGGTTAGTTAAATTCAATAATTGATTAAAGATCACCTGTTGTTGATAAGCTATTTGATCCACTCTAGCCTCGAGAGTGGTAAGCCGGTGTGCGAGCCCGCCGTCCGCCGAGCCGCTCTGCTGAAGCCGTACTGACATATTGCACGGCTCAGGAGACGCACACACACAGGCTTAGAGTAGTTCAAAGAGTTTATTAACAGCAGGAGTGAATGAGTGTGTGTCTGCGGGATGTAAATGTGTTGGTGATGGCGTCTGCTTCAGGCACAGAGGCAGGTGACCGTACAGCCGAGCAACCCTATGGAGAGAGCACAGGGAGAGGGTGACGGGCATACACCAACACAGGAGGGATTTATGGCGAGAGAAGGACTTGGTTTGTCAGGATAGCTGGCACAACAAGGGGGCGAAGCCCGGAAGACAGCCACCTGGAGAGCTCCGTACAGCAGCGAGGATTGGGCGATGGAGTGGAGATGTCCGCCGCCGGGGAATCCACCTGTGCACAGGGGAGAAGACTGAAGAAGAGAGGTAAGCGATCTTCTTACCAAAATGATGATGCTGAAGAGAAGTATGCTCACAACGGTGAGGGACGAAGTCTGATGGCTTCAGGCCGAGCCTCCGGGCGAGACGGCTTTTATCCCTCGCCGCTGATGAGGATCAGGTGCGTGAGCAGGTGGCGCCGCTGATGAATGGCGCGGCGTGACACTGAGCAAAAATAACATAAAGGCTCATCCCAGTTTTGCCAGAAGACATCTTGATGGTGCCCGAGACTTTTGGGAAAATACTCTGTGGACTGGCAGGACAAAAGTTGAACTTTTTGAAAGGTGTGTGTCCCATTACATCTGGCGTAAAAGTAACACAGCAGCTGACTTCCGGTTATGGCTGCCACGTAGGACGGACGTGTCTCGCTCTGCTCTGCTCCTGGAGAAAAAAAATCAGCAAATAACTCTCTCATTTGGGACAGAACGTATCCCAGCATTTGGGCGAGGATATGTCGGCGAAGCCTAAGGCTGGAAAACCAGGAAAAGGAAAAAGCGAGCCGCCGAAACAGTCCAAATTAACGGACTTTCAGGTCTGTGACGCAGCAAACAAAACTCCATATATGGCGGAGGAGGCTGGCAACGGTGCGATATCTGCGGGGAATGGCGCAGATGCGCTGATGGCTGCCATGAGTTCAATGAGAGCGGACTTTTCCTCTAGATTTGATGGGATTATGACAGCGTTGGAAGGAATAAGAAAGGAATTGGGTGACTGTGTAGAACGAACGGCGCAGATGGAGCTCCGTCTCGCTAGTGCTGAAGATGACGTCACCCGTCTTCAATTAAAGGTGCGCACTTTGGAAAAAAAAAAAAAATCTCTGGAAGATAATATTTTGGATTTGGAATCTCGGTCGAGACAGAATAATTTGAGGCTGGTGGGTCTTCCAGAGGAATCAGAAGGTCGGGACGTATGCTCCTTTCTGGAAAAGTGGATTCCGGAGGTGCTGGGCAGCGAGGAGTTGCAATCAGCAGTGGTTCTGGAAAAAGCACATCGTATTGGCCCACGGAGAGATAAGGGACCGCCGAGGACCTTAATTATGAAGTTTCTTAGCAACAGAGACAGGATGAAGATCTTCAACGCTGCACGTGCTAAAGGAGAGATTAAACACCAGGACCAGCAGGTGCGGTTCTACCCAGATTTGGCCACAGGAATCCAGCAATTGAGGAAGCAGTTTGATCCCGTACGTAAGGAGCTGCGCAACCTTGGGATTCGTCATGGTGTAATCTATCCTGCGAGACTGCTGACCACGTATGAGGGCAGAACCCACATCTTCAAGACCCCAGAGGAGGCGCAGGAGTTCATCAAGAAGATCAAAGAAGAAGAAGAGACTGGTGGGAGCTAAGCATGAACAAAATATAAGGTAGAATAATTAAGCATTTGCACAGGCATCTGACTGACTTGAAGTAAATAGTAAGTTTACAAAATATAGATTGTATTATAAATTAAAAAAAACAAAACAAAAACAAAACAAACAAAAAAAAAAACTATGATGTACAAAGTTGTTAAAAATTTTGGAGTTAAGTTGGAAAACTACAGAGGAGAGTTAATGTTACGTCATTAAAAGCAGTAGAGTTAGGGTGATTGGGAGGATGAAGAAGGAGTGGCTTAGGCTGTTCCCCGTGGGTGTGGAACGGTCGATGGCTATATCGGGAGACAGAATTTTTCTTTTGATTTTGGGGGGTTTGCCACAAGTGTGGGAAGGGGAAATTTGTTTGTGTGTAGTTTGTAGGATGAATGTTCAACCACTCATGTTTTTGCTTCTCTGTATGAGCATGTTTACACTGCAAGGTAATCCCAAACTCTCTATTGATCATGGACCAAAGTGTTAATCTTAATTTAACTTCATGGAATTGCAGAGGTCTACAAAATTTAAAAAAAACTTAAACAAGTTATGAATAAAATAAAGGACATGGGTTCAAGAATTGTGTTTTTACAAGAAACTCATCTGATAGAGGAGGATGTTAAAAGAATTAGGAGTAGATGGCAGGGAAGTGTATTCACCTCTTCATTTTCATCCCGAGCCAGGGGAGTTATGACTCTCATACATAAATCAGTTCCTTTTCAAGTGAAAAATGTAATTGGAGACAAATTTGGAAGATATGTAATCATTCAAGGTTCTTTGCTATTAGAAAATATAAATCTTGTGAACTTATATGGTCCCAATATAGATGATCAGAAGTTCTTTGCTAATTTATTTCTCATCTTATCATCACTTACAGGGCAACATATAATAGCAGGGAATTTTAATTGTACATTGAATCCAGGTGTGGATAGATCAACAGGACTGGATTGTACGCACATTGGATGTAGGATGACTATTAATCATTTTATGAAAGAATTGAGATTGTTAGATATATGGAGAGAAATGAAACCACAAGTTAAAGCCTATTCTTGTTATTCCAGTACCTACAAGACATTCTCACGTATTGATTATTTTTTGATTTCCACAGAATTAAGGTCCAAGATTCAAAACTGCTTTTATGATAACATCGTGATCTCTGATCATGCACCCTGTTGTCTAATATATGTAGATAAAAAATTGACAAAGGAATCAGGTAGATGGCAATTTCAGCATAAATGGCTTCAGGATGAGGAATTTGTCAAGTATATAGAAAAACAGATAGACGAGTTCTTTGACATCAATACTACACAAACATCAGCATGTGTAAAGTGGGAGGCTTTCAAAGCTTTTATTAGGGGACATATTATTAGTTATACAGGATCAAAATCTAAGAAGACTCGAGAGGAGAGAGCTAAATTGGAACATAAAATAAAAAGTCTTCAGGAAAAAGTGTATGCAGGAAGTGACCCAAGGTTGGAGAATGAATTACTGATTTTGAGAGCTGAATACGACAAAAAATCAGCGAATAGAGCTGCCTCGAGTCTTCTAAGATTGAAACAATCTTTTTATGAACAAGGTGAAAAATCAGGAAAATTATTAGCATGGCAGATTAAACAATTGGAAATTAAAACACCAATTACCAGTATTATAAGTAATGGACAGGTAGTTATAGATCCTTTAGAAATTAATAGAGCCTTTAGAGATTACTATGAAAAATTATATGATACCAAAAATGAACCTGATTTAACAAAACTAAATGGGTTTTTGAACGAACTATCTATACCGTGTATTCCAAATGAAAACAGGGAGATATTGGAGTCTAAAATTAGTCAAGAAGAAGTTGGGCTAGCCATTGATAATATGAAATCAGGAAAAAGTGCAGGACCAGATGGTCTTCCAGTTGACCTTTATAAAAAATTTAAGAATAAATTAATAAAACCTTTTTTGGAAATGGTTTTAGAAGCATTTCAAAATAATAATTTACCATCATACATAAATAATGCCTTAATTATACTGCTGCCAAAACCAGGTAAGCCCTCTAATAAATGTGAAAATATGAGACCAATAAGCCTATTAAACGCCGACCTTAAGATAATCTGTAAAATTTTAGCAAGACGAATACAAGAAATTTTACCAAATATTATTAATCGAGATCAGAATGGCTTTATAAAGGGTAGACAAGGCTTCCATAATGTAAGAAGACTATTTAATATTATTTATTTTAATAAAGAAGCACCGGATACAGCTCTCCTATCATTGGACGCCGAAAAGGCCTTTGATAGAGTTGAATGGCCCTTTCTTTTTGAAGTCCTACAAAGGTTCGGACTTGGAAATAATTTCATAAAATGGGTTCAAATAATATACAATAATGCTACAGCAGAAATCCTAACAAATAACAATATTTCAAAACCAATAAAAATCAATAGAGGATGTCGACAAGGCTGTCCACTTTCACCTTTACTGTTTACTATGGCAATTGAACCTTTAGCGATAGCGATACGTTTACATTCACAAATATATGGAATTAAAGTTGGACCAACAGAACATAAAATCTCCCTGTACGCCGATGATATAATTTTGTATATGTCGAATCTAAAAAAATCAATTCCAACCTTGTTGAATTTAATAAAGAATTTTGGGGAAATATCAGGATATAAAATAAATAAAACTAAATCTTCAATATTAATGCTAAATGAGACCCAGAGAAATTACCCAGCCCCTGAGGTAAATCAATTCAATGTTGTAAATCAGTTTAAATATTTAGGAATCCAAATTATGCCTAAGCTAGAATCAGTCGCCAGTGTCAACTATGAAGCCTTAATGTCAGATATCAATGAGTTAACTCAGAGATGGATGTCACTACCAATGTCGATGATCGGGAGAATCAATATACTTAAAAGTAATATTTTACCTAAAATACTTTATTTATTTCAATACATTCCCTTATCACCACCTTTAGATCTATTCTCAAGAATAAAAAAAAAGTTAGTGGAATTTATATGGAACAACAGGAGGGCTAGATTACGTTTGTCTTTATTATATTTACCATTTGATCGTGGAGGTCTGAAATGTCCAAATTTTATGTTGTATTATTGGTCGGCACAACTGAGGTCTATGACATATTATTTTTCATCAAATGATCTCCCTCACTGGACTGAAATGGAATCATACAATTTACCTTTACCTCTTCCCATATTCATATACTCAGATTCGGCAAAAAAATTACAAAAACAAGTTAAAAATCCATTTGTAAAGCATATGATCAAAATATGGTGTAAAGCTAAAAACTATTTAAAAGAACCACAGTTATTGTCACAATTTAGTCCAATATGGGGTAATCAATATTTTAAACCAGGGAGAGCGGACGCTGTATTTAAAGTATGGAATTTAAAAGGGATACAAAAGATTCAGGATTTATATTTGCCATGTGCAGACAACATAATGTCTTTTGAAGAGCTGAGGATCAAATTTAATCTCAATAGAACACATTTTTTTAAATATCTTCAACTTAGAAACTTTATTCGATCAAATCAAAATAAAGCTCTCACTCGACCTATTTATTCATCCTTGGAAAAAATGATGATGAAAGATAGTAAAAGAAAGGGTATTATTTCAGAGTTTTATAACTCATTGACACTATCTTCAAGTGAAAATTCACTGAAAAGATTAAACTACTGGAAAGAAGATCTGCAAATTGAAATTTCAGAGGAACAATGGGAATTGGCTTGTACAGAAGCTCAAACCAAATCAATAAATGCACGCCTTAAATTGATACATTTCAAATGGTTAATGCGGATGTATGTTACACCGGAGGAGTTAAATAGATATAACAAAAATATACCAGATACATGCACAAAATGCATGGAAAGTAAAGGAACCCTATTTCATTGTTTATGGGAATGTAGATTAATAAGAATGTTTTGGGAAGAGGTGAGGGTAACAATTGAAAAAATAATCTCAAAACAAATCATATTGAATCCTAAACTGTTTTTGTTGGGTCTGTACCCAGAAAAGCATAATTTTAATAAAAGTGAAAGAACATTCATAGACCTCAGTTTGCTTAATGCCAAAAAATGTATTGCACTATTATGGAAAAAGACTCATAGACCAGATGTGACTCAGTGGTTAAGACAGATGTTAACAAACCTTCCATTAGAAAGAATAACATATATACTAAAATCAAAGGAAATTGTGTTTGAGAATATATGGAGACCTTTTATTGATTATGTAAAAAATTTAAACATAACTCTTGAAGAAGAAGGTGAATGATGTGTGTGGACCTTGTAAATTCCAAACTGGTGAACATAATATGTATACTTATGTATTGGATTGTCTAGACTAAACAGAGGAGCATTGTTGAAGACTTGATTTTGTTGGTGGTTGTTGGTGTTTTTAGTACATTTTTTTTTTTGTAGTACTTTAGTGTTAGTGTTTGATTGTTTGTATCATGTTTGTTAAAAAAAAAAAAGGTTCAATAAAGATATTGTGGAAGAAAAAAAAAGTAACACAGCATTTCAGAAAAGGAACATCATACCAACAGTAAAATATGGTGGTGGTAGTGTGATGGTCTGGGGCTGTTTTGCTGCTTCAGGGCCTGGAAGAGTTGCTTTGGTAAATGGAACCATGAATTCTGCTGTCTACCAAAAAATCCTGAAGGACACTGGCCATCTGTTTGTGACCTCAGGCTGAAGCGCACTTGGGTTCTGCAGCAGGACAATGATCCAAAGCACACCAGGAAGTCCACCTCTGAATGGCTTAAGAAAAACAAAATGAAGACTTTGGAGTGGCCTAGTCAAAGTCCTGACCTGAATCTGATTAAGATGCTGTGGCATGACCTTAAAAAGGCGGTTCATGCTCGAAAACCCTCCAGTGTGGCTGAATTACAACAATTCTGCAAAGATGAGTGGCCAAAATTCCTCCACAGCGCTATAAAAGACTCATTGCCAGTTATCGCAACTGCTTGATTGCAGTTGTTGCTGCTAAGGGTGGCCCAACCAGTTCTTAGGTTTAGGCGGCAATCACTTTTTCACACAGGGCCATGGAGGTTTGGATTTTTTTTCCCTTAATAATAAACACCTTCATTTAAAATTGCATTTTGTGTTTACTTGTGTTATCTTAGTCTAATATTTCAATTTGTTTGATGATCTGAAACATTTAAGTGTGGCAAATATTAAAAAAAAGAGAGAAATCAGGAATTGAGCAAACATTTTTTCACACCACTATAGTATTTTTAGCCCTTTAACATATAGTTATGTATTTAGCAATTCTGCCACCTAGAACTTGAATGCACCTTTTTTGCTGCATAGAGCAGACAGTATGGAAAATGTGAGCCTGAGGATGTGTTTAGCTGAGGCTGCATGTGTTTCATTAGCTCCACGCTGCACCATCACTGCACACTTGGAGGTGGGGTTCCCTTTTTTCTGGCAATGGCAGTGTGCTTTGTGTTTGTGAATCAGCCCCAAGCTAACACCACGCTGACACTCTGATAAATCATCAGTCTGGTTTTGGTGCTGGATATTGCAGGGAGGAGCTATGGTAGTCCACAGAGATCTGACGCAGGGAACCATTCATTTTATTTGAGTGCAAAGTGATCAGCACATCTGCTGCAGATGGTTGGTTCAGACCGGTGAGCATCGCTCTGCGTAGGTGTAAGTGCATTTCTCAGAGAGGGGAGAGGGAGAAGAAGAGACTGGGTGAAGAAAAAAAATATTCAGCGCGTGGGTGGCACCTGAGGATCTGGAGTGAAAAACCTTTCCACAAGCAAAGCAGTAGGAGATGAAATCCTCCAGTCATGGATTCATTCAGTCAGAAACGTGAATGCCTTTGGGTCACCTGCAAGGTTCCAGTTAGCTCATTGAAAATGTAACCACAAGAAATGCTGTTGAAGCTTCAATAGCAATTATATGGTTTAATGACAAAGACTAGACGTGAGGGACAGCAATGTAAATGACAGTTTTATGGAACTGAATGTTGCATAGAAAATCAGTTTTATTGACATTTTAAATTTAATGAGCATCTCCTCAGACAGATAATGAAACTCAGAGCTGGGTAATAACTAGTTATATTTACTCAAAACATACACTTCAGTAATTTTTTTGGAAAATTACTTTACTACAAGACACTCTGTGAGTTGTACTGAGTTACTTTTGATTTCATTGATTTGGAAACTGCTTAGAATTTCTTGTTTTCACCAGAAATTATGGCATCTTTAGTCGGAAATTTATATTTTTATTGAAATCAGTTATTTTTTAAATATTTTTTATGTATTCTGGCTCAGACTAAATATCCTAAATAAAATAATCTTAATGGAGCTATTAGTAAATATTGCATCAATATACAGCTGTGTGAAAAAGTGTTTGCCCCCTTCCTGATTTCTCATTTTTTTGTATGTTTGTCACACTTAAATGTTTCAGATCATCAAACAAATTTAAATATTAGACAAAGATAACACAAGTAAACACAAAATGCAGTTTTTAAATGAAGGTGTTTATTATCAAGTGTAAAAAAAAATCCAAACCTACATGGCCCTGTGCGAAAAAGTGATTGTCCCCCTCTGTTAAAACATAAATTAACTGTGGTTTATTACATCTTTGGAAAGCTGAGTTCAAAGCTGTTTTGCTGCTTCAGGACCTGGAAGACTTGCTGTGGTAAATGGAACCATGAATTCTGCTGTCTACCAAAAAATCCTGAAGGAGAATATCTGGCCATCTGTTTGTGACCTCAAGCTGAAGCGCACTTGGGTTCTGCAGCAGGACAGTGATCCAAAACACACCAGGAAGTCCACCTCTGAATGGCTTAAGAAAAACAAAATGAAGACTTTGGAGTGGCCTAGTCAAAATCCTGACCTGAATCCGACTGAGATGCTGTGGCATGACCTTAAAAAGGTGGTTCATATTTGAAAACTCTCCAATGTGGCAGAATTACAACAATTCTGCAAAGATGAGTGGCCAAAATTCCTCCACAGCGCTGTAAAAACTCATTGCCAGTTATGGCAAACGCTTGATTGCAGTTGTTGCTGCTAAGGGTGGCCCAACCAGTTATTAGGTTTAGGGGCAATCACTTTTTCACACATGGCCATGTAGGTTTGGATTTTTTTTTCCCTTAATAATAAACACCTTCATTTAAAAACTGCATTTTGTGTTAACTTGTGTTATCTTTGTCTAATATTTAAATTTGTTTGATGATCTGAAACATTTAAATGTGACAGACATACAAAAAAATGAGAAATCAGGAATGGGGCAAACACTTTTTCACACCACTGTATATAAAACACAAAACTGATTTCATAACTATTCATTCCTGTTTTGGTAGATTCTCTCTGGCAGTAGCTACAAATGTTCTGAAGCTTTGCACACTTTTTTTCCCCCTTGTCCTGTCAGGCAGCTAGGCAAGCAGAACAGGGATCTGTCACCCTTATTGTGCCAAAACAGATTTACTTTGCCAAGAGGAGCTTATACAGTACCTAACTGTGTATTGTATATTGTTGTAAACTCCTCCTGTAATAACTTTTAATACTTTATTTTAATTATTTTATGAATGAATGAATGAATGAATGAATTTGAATGAATTTATTTATTTCGGATAGTACATTACAGGTTAAAAGAAACTGTATAATATAACAACAAGGTCAAATTAGACAAAGACTCCTTCTACTATACAATTCCACGTGAGTTATCCGAAATGGGTGATGGCTGAAGCCGCAGCTTATTTTACCCATGGAAGACTTGACAGGATGGGGAAGAGGGAAAGGAAGTATGTGGAGGGGGAAAGAAAAATGAGGGGAACAGACAAAAAACAAACAAACCAACAACTAAAACAAACAAAAGACAAACTGCTTCTTCCACCGAAGATGTCTCAACACGAGTCTGGTTTCCGCACCTGTTAAAGGAGAGACACTTGTGCATGTACACTACCGTTCAAAAGTTTGGGGTCACTTAGAAATTTCCTTATTTTTGAAAGAAAAGCACTGTTTTTTTCAATGAAGATAACTTTAATCTAATCAGAAATACACTCTAATATCTAATATACATTGCTAATGTGGTAAATGACTATTCTAGCTGCAAATGTCTGGTTTTTGGTGCAATATCTACTTAGGTGTATAGAGGCCCATTTCCAGCAACTATCACTCCAGTGTTCTAATGGTACAATGTGTTTGCTCATTGCATCAGAAGGCTAATGGATGATTAGAAAACCCTTGTGCAATCATGTTAGCACAGCTGAAAACAGTTTAGCTGGTTAGAGAAGCTATAAAACTGACCTTCCTTTGAGCAGGTTGAGTATCTGGAAAAAAATATTATTTCAATTACAAATCATTTTTTCTAACCTTGTCAATGTCTTGACTATATTTTCTATTCATTTTACAACTCATGGTGGTAAATAAGTGTGACTTTTCATGGAAAACACAAAATAATTGTCTGGGTAACCCCAAACTTTTGAATGGTAGTGTACGTCTGCGTGCATATATATGAGAACGCACACAGAATAAATGTGTGCATGTGAGTGGTTTGTCAGGAAACATACGAAGCGGGGGGCCGGTCGCAGCAGCTCTTCCCCCCCCCCTTCCCCCGGGAACCCCGAGCAGGCAAGGCAGCGCCACCAACCCCCACGGGGCACAAACGTCCGAGGCTAGCAAGCCCCAGGAAAGCCAGGTATCTGCCCAAGGAGGGACGATCGAAGGAGGCCAGGTCACTTGGCAGCCAACGCGGCGAGCCCACACCCCCAGACCCGCCTGCCCCCTACCCCCCCAGCGGGGCCAACGCCCGCCCCCGGGCCCCAGGCGCCAGGAGGCCAGTGATCCCACCCCCCGAGGCCGGAGACCGGCCCGCGCCCCCCAGCGCAAGCCTCCCCAGGCACCCCAACAGCGGGTCCACCCCAGCGCCACACCCTGGGGACCCCCATGCCCAAAGAAGTCCCCCTGCCCAGGGGAGCCCACATTGCCGAGAGGCACTGCCCCCCTTAATCCAGCACCTCCAGACTCGCAGACACACCCCTCCCCACACCTTCACACCCACATGCTCCCATGTGCACCCAGATGCACTAATTCACTCTGACTTAAGATAAGATAAGATAAGCCTTTATTAGTCCCACAACGGGGAAATTCCAGGATTGCAACAGCACAGGGATAGCAACACTCAGAGCAACAATCAGAAGGCAAGAAAAAAAAAAACAAGCAAGCAAGAGCAGCTAATATACATATGTACATATTACTATAAAATATACAGTATATATACACACACAGACACACAGTGCAGAGCATTGTAGCTGGATGGAATAAATATATGAATATATGAACACACAGTGCAGAGCATTGTAGCTAGATGGAATAAATATGTAAATATATAAACACCCACAGTACGGAGCATTGCAGCTAGGTGGAATAAATATGCAAGTATATAAACACACACAGTGCGGAGCAATGTAGCTAGATGGAATAATATGTAGATATATAAAAACACAGTGCAGAGCATTGTAGCTAGATGGAATAAATATGTAAATATATAAACACACACAGTGCAGAGCATTGTTGCTAGGTGGGATGAAACAGCATAACCGTCTATTTAGTTATCCTACATGGTATGATTATGTGCCCATACATATTCTCACCCTCCATAGCGACCGGTATGTTCCTAGTTGTATGCCGGAGGGGACCATTGTGTAAGTCTATTGCATCTTTTGCATTCAAAAAAAACTATTAGTTTGTTACGTCTTTTTGCTATCTCTGCGAGCAGCCCTGCTTAGGTTGTACAGTCTGACAGCCGTTGGTAGGAAGGACCTACGAAACCTCTCGGTTGTGCACCTGGGATGATGTAGTCTGCTGCTAAATGAGCTCCTCAGTGCATCCAGTATGTCCTGCATAGGGTGGAACTCGGACTCCAGCAGAGATGACAGTTTAGCCACCGTCCTTCTCTCTCCTATCTCCTCCACCGGATCAAGGCGCTGCCCCAGGACAGAGCTAGCTTTCTTAATCAGTTTGTTCAGTCTCTTCCTATCGGCTGCAGTAATGCCACTGCCCCAGCAGACCACTCCAAAAGTGATGGCTGATGCCACCACCGTGTCATATTCAGTCCTGCTGTCACTCCCTTGGTTGTATCTATACATTCAGTAGCACCCAGGGATATTGACAACATGATGGGTCCCAGGCATCCCACCAGACCCCCACGCCCCCAGCAGGAGGAGGACAAAAGGGGTGGGATAAGACCCCCCTCGCACAAAACATGGTGGGTGTATGTTGGTTATATGATGTAATTGTGTGTAAATGTGTGGACTATCAAAGTGCAATTAAAATTGGGGGGACAGTGATTGGAGCACCGCTAGCCACTGTGATGGGCAGTGGGGCCCCCATCCCCCCAAGCCCTCAGTGTCTAAAATGCAATTAAAATTGAGGTGAGTGCAGCCCCACCGTGCAGCAAAGGTATCTCCTTCACCGACACAGTGCGGCACACCCTCACCCCAAAGCCCTAAATGTATCCAAGAAGATGTATATTCCACCCAGAGTCAGGGGGAAGGTGGGAAATAAGACTGGGAGGTAGGCGGTCTAAAAGCAAGATCGTCCCCCTCTCCCAGAAGCCAGCTTGCAAACTGATTGCAAACAATGGGCCAGACCCACATGGTGCCCCACATGCCAAGCAACACCCCCGAGCGCCCATGCAAGCCCACCAACCACCCACCCCAGACACACACCGACAGCGGCAGGCCGCCCTGCAGCCACAGCCACCCCGGAGCAACCCGACAGAAACACGGCCACCAACCCTCGCCGAGGGCCCCCCCAACCACCCTCAAGCACCAACACACACCCGCCGCCAATGACACCAGGGCAGCCAGGATGAGCAGGTCCCGAAACACCAACCTCTATGCCACTAGATGGACTGCCCCACCCCTGCCACCCAACAAAGTTCTTCTACCCATACACACATCCTCCACCCCCAGGTAGCTGCACCCATACACACACATACCCCCACCCACCATCACACATGCCCACCTACACCCACACACAGCCCCACCTGCCCACTCACAACACACACACCCACTTCCGCACCCGCTCATATACAAGCCCCCACTCACACCCATTCTCACACACATACACACATGCACACCCACATCCACAGACCCCAGTGGAGGGCGACCCAGGATGCAGGCATCTGCCGCAGGGTGCCACCAGGGCCCCAGGGAGAACATGACCCCGCCGCGCAAGGACGCACCGGGGCCAACCCGCACCACCGGCGCACACCCGACCCCGGCCCAGGGGGGGAAGGCCCCCCCCCCAGCACCAGGGGCCCAGGGCCAGACCCAGACCCCCTGGGAGGTGAAGCCAGCCAGCCGGGGACCACAGCCCCCCCCGGCCTACCCTGCAGCCTCCCCCGACCAACCCCCCCCCCCACCCCCCCCCCGGCCAGACAAACGGCCACCCTGGAACAGGCCCCCCGGACACTCGCGGTTGGAGCACAGCCAGCTGCCACAGGCGCCAAGGAGAGTGAACCACCGCCCGCCACCCCTCAGGTTATAGAATTAATAAGCGGGGACCAGAGAGAATTGAATTCTGCCAATTGATTATTTGAGGAGGCTGACAATCTCGCCAGGCTAATATAATGTAACAGTAAGTTATTATAATAAGTCATGCATAAGTTATTTCTTAATTTCTAATTCCTGAGGATAGTTTTCTTTTCGATGCATAAGGCGGTGAGAACCATGTGTGACATCCTTGCATCTATATTTATTTCACTTAAATCACCTAATATGCAAAGTGTGGGTGAGGATGGGACACTGTACCCAAGCCATGCCGACAAGTCCTCACATGTCTTCTGCCAGAACTTTTGAACTGGTGCACAGGACCACATAGCATGCATATACTGTAGCTATCCAGGACGTTGCTGGTGTAGTGAGAGCAGATATTTGTGTGACTCAGGCCCATTTTGAACATCCTTTGTCCTGTGTAATGAATTCTATGTAGAACTTTATACTGTATAAGTTGTAAGTTAGAGTTTTTAGTCATCTTAAAAGTGTTTAAACATATTTGTGTCCAGAAACTTTCCTCCTTATTGATCGATAGGTCTGTCTCCCATTTTGATATTGGAAGAGATACGGACTCATCCAGTTTTGATAATAGTCCATGTATTTTCGATATCAATTTAGGGGAATGGAGATTTAGAAACTCTGCCACCTTAAATGGTACCTCTAAATCTGTCTGATTAAGATTAAATCTTGCTTTTATTATGGATTTAAGCTATTGGTGTTCTAAATACTTTTTATCACTGATGTCGTACTGTGACACTAGTTCCTGAAATTGGATAAAATTTCCACCTTGAATAAGATGTTCTAGGTTATTTATTCCATTCTCTTGCCATAGTGGAAATTTTAATGTCCTCTTTTGTTGCAAGATATCAGGATTATTCCAAATGGGCGTGAGTTTACAAGGGACAAGTGAAGACCCCGTTATTTTTAAAAATTTCCACCAAGCCGTCAGAGAGGAGCTGATATTAATGCTTTTAAAACAGTCATGGTGTTTAATACAGGGACTTATAAAAGGTCAAGTCGGCCTCCGTCGGTCTGTGATGACCATGGAAGAGAATCCTAGATGTCTACTCTGCTGGAGCAGCACCACCTGTGGCTGAACAGGCCAATGCGCAAATGGCAGTCTCTGTCATACAGGTCGCACTTGTGGATGGTCTCCGTGCTGCTGGGTCTGTGGCGGTTCTTCCTGCGGGTCCTTTTTTCATCTGCTGCAGCAGTCAGTTTCTCTTCACCCGCCTTGAGCTGTCTGGTCAGGGTGCCTCTCCATTTGGAGTGGTCCGTTGCGAGATCCTCCCAGCGCTCTGTGTTGATCTCCAGGGCCTTCATATCTCTCTTGCAGACGTCTCTGAAGTGCAGCTGTGGGCGGCCAGCGTCTCTCCTGCCAGTCGCCAGTTCTCTGTAGAGGACGTCTTTGGGGATTCTGCCATCCTCCATACGGTGAACATGGTCTAGCCAGTGGAGCCTGCACTGCCTGAGTAGAGTGAGCATGGAGGGAAGGCTGGCGCGAGACAGGACTTCTGTGTTGGGCACTTCGTCCTGCCAAGATATGTCCAGGATGCGGCAAATGCAGCGCAAGTGGAAAGAATTCAGTCTCTTTTCCTGCCGGGCATATGTTGTCCACGTCTCACTCCCATAGAGCAATGTGCTGATGACACAGGCATTGTACACTGCCGTCTTCGTCTTGACAGAGAGTTTGGGATTCTCCCACACTCGTGTGGTGAGGCGAACGAGTGTGGAGGCTGATTTTCCAGTCCTCTTGTCGATCTCTGTATCAAGGGAGAGGTTGCTGCTGATCGTGGACCCCAGGTACGTGAACTGATTCACGACCTCCAGCTCGTAGTCGTCGATGGTGATGGTTGGTGGTGCTTCCGTGCCTTGCGCCAAGACGTTAGTCTTCTTCAGGCTGATGGTAAGCCCGAAGTCCATGCATGCCTGGGAGAAGCGGTCCATCAGGGTCTGAAGCTCCTGCTGTGTGTGGGTCGCGACTGCAGCGTCATCTGCAAACAGCATATCTCTGATTAGAGCCTCACGTACGTTGGTTCTGGCTTTCAGGTGGGCGAGGTTGAAAAGCCTGCCGTCAGATCTTGTGTGCAGGTAGATTCCCTCTGTTGCTGTGCTGAAGGCATGCCTCAGGAGCAGAGCAAAGAAAATCCCAAAGAGGGTTGGCGCAAGTACACAGCCCTGTTTCACTCCACTATCTATACTGAATGGCTCTGAGACGTTGCCGTCGTACTGCACCATTCCTTACATGTTGGTGTGAAATGATTCGATGAGGCTTTGCAACTTTGGTGGGCATCCTATCTTTGGCAGGATTTTGAAAAGGCCCTCTCTACTGACCAGATCGAATGCTTTGGCGAGGTTGATGAAGGCGACGTACAGGGGCATGTTCTGTTCTCTGCACTTCTCCTGGAGTTGGCAGATGGAGAATATCATGTCCACCATCGATCACCCAGCGCGGAAGCCACAGTGAGACTCGGGGTAGGCACGTTCGGCAAGCTTCTGTAGACGAACAAGGACAACTCGTGCGTAGACTTTGCCAACAATGCTGAGGAGGAAGATGCCCGTGTAGTTGTTGCAGTTGCTTCTCTCCTCTTTATTTTTGTAGAGGGTGATGATCTTGGCGCCCCTCATGTCCTGTGGTACGGCACCTTTCTTCCAGCACTGTCAGAGGACGTCATGCAATGGCAGCAATAGGGCAGTCTTGCAGTGCTTGATCAGGTCGGGGGGTATGCCGTCGTTGCCAGGTGCCTTGTCAGCGGCCAAGCTATCAATGGCCTTGCTGAGTTCGTCGATGGTTGGCTTGGCGTCAAGTTCATCCATGGATGGCAGGCAGTCGATGGCATCGAGGGCTGATGGTGTCACGGTGTTCTGTCTGGGGTAGAGGTCAGAGTAGTGCTCCACCCATCTCTCCATCTGCTTGTTTTTTTCTGTGATCATCTCCCCAGTGGAGGATTTGAGGGGTCCGTCTTGCTCTGAGCCGGACCAAGTGCTTTCTTGATGCCATCGTACATACCACGGATGTTCCCTGTTATGGCAGCGGTTTGAATGTCTTGGCTGAGCTGAGTCCAGTACTCGTTGGGGCAGCGCCGAGCAGTCTGCTGAACTCTGCTTCTCACAGCCCTGAGGATCTGGAGATTCTTCTCGTTTGGGTACTTCTTGTACTCAGCAAGTGCTGAGTGCTTGGCGTCAATGACGGGGGTCATCACGGACGACTTGGCATCAAACCAGTCCTGTGACTTCGAGGTCTTCCTCCAAAAAATAGCCAAGGCTGTGCGGTGGATGATGTTTCGCAGCTCTTCCCATTTCTGCTTTGAGGACTCTCCTTCTTGTGGTTCACCAAGTTCCTTCACAAAGGTGGAGGCAAACTGCTCGACAAGTTCTGGTTGGGCCATCTTGCTGGTGTCAATCCGTGCCTTTCCAGTCTGTCTGGCGTGGTGGAATTTCTTCAGCTGCAGCTTGACCTTGCAACACACCAATGAATGGTCTGTGTCACAATCTGCACTCTGGAATGAGCGGGTGATTAGCACATTCTTCAGTGAGGTGCGCCTGGTCAGGATCAAGTCCAGCTGGTGCCAGTGCTTTGAGCGCGGATGTCGCCAGGAAACCTTGTGTTGGGGTTTGGTCTTGAAGAACGAGTTTGTGATGCACAGATCATGATGTGTGCAGAACTCGAGCAGCCGCTGTCCGTTGTCATTCATTCTGCCCACGCCGGATGGTCCAAGACAGGAGGGCCAGGAGTCGTGGTCAGCACCCACTCTGGCATTGAAATCTTCAAGGAGAATGAGTTGTTCAGAGTTGGGGATGATCCTGACAGTTGTTGCGAGATTCTCGTAGAACTCGTCTTTTGCCTCTGGCATGGCTGTCAGTGTTGGGGCATACACACTGACGAGGGTGACTGGGCCTTGAGTGGTGTTGAGGCGGAGGGTGAGGAGTTGTGCAGAGCCATTGCTGCCCAGTTCCACCATCTTCAGCAAGGAGTTCTTCACTGCGAAGCCCACTCCGTGTTCCCTGAGTTTGTCGCTGCCCTTTCCCTGCCAGTAGAACATGTAGCCCTTCTCTCTCAGTGTGCCTGCGTCAGCCAACCGTGTTTCCTGGAGAGTGGCGATATCCACTTCCAGTCTGTTCAGCTCATTATTGATGACGGCAGTCTTCCTGGTGTCGCTGATGTCCTTGAAGTTAGCAGCGAGTCCTGTCATCATAGTGCAGACGTTCCAAGTTCCCAGTTTTAGAGTTGGTCTCTTTTGTTTTGTTGTCTTGCCTGGTGCGAAGGTTCTCAGCCTGCTGTTCGGACTTCACCTCATCCCCATGCACCCAATGAGGAAAGCAGGCTGTGGCGGGACAACACCTTATTGGCTGGGGGCTGCCCAGCTTGAGGCGGGGCGGTAGCTGTCCAGTGAGATCCGCTGATCCCTCCCACTGTCGGGAACAACCCCTGGCGCCACGCTCTACGCCAGTTGAGTGGTGGCTTATAACCAGTAACTGTCATTCCCCATGTTTTGTCTACACCGTAGGCGAAGCTGGAGTGTCCTCTCCAGTGATCCGGTGTTCTACCTTCCAGCGTTGGGCGTTGGTAGGATTCAAGCCTGGGCAGGAAGATATGGAAGACAAGATGTTGCCCATACAGCATGTCCCCCCTTTCCACGTCACTGATGAATCCAAAGGAACAGCAGAGCTGCTACAGTTTGGCACCAGCGACGTCGCAGGAGCTGCCAGAACGATGTTGAGCACAACAGAGAACTGCCTTAGGGACTCCGACTCCAGATTTTTCCTCAGGGTTGACTCCCGAATCCTTTCCCATGACCAGGTATGCCGCAAGGCAGCGGAGGTTTGAAATCAGGGTTTACCTTCCCCTAGATGGGCTACCTTCCCAGGTTAACGGGCCACCATCTAACTAACTAACTAACTAACCTGCACTTATATAGCGCTTTTCTAGTCACAAAGACCACTCAAAGCGCTTTCTTTAATACTAACCCTCTATTCTAAGGGCCTATAGGAAACAGATATCTAGGGACAATTTAGAACAGCCAGTTAACCTAACATGCATGTTTTTGGCATGTGGGAGGAAACCGGAGAAATCCCGGAGTAAACCCACGCAACACGGGGAGAACATGCAAACTCCACACAGATCACTGTTGGTCGGGGGCTGGGATCGAACCCACGATCCCACGATCCCCACAATCCCCCGGCCAAGGGTAAACTGTGCTGCCGCAGTGCTAACCACTGCGCCACCGTGCAGCCAAAGCACGGTGGGTAGCCAAAGCTACCGGTGCTTTGGGTAGCCAAAGCTACCCAAAGCATCTGGTTTTAAGGCACCAGAAATCCGCCCTTGCCCCTTCTCCTATTAGTAAAAGCAGTTCCGCCAGGCTTAGAAACTAAACCACACAGGCAGGCTAGGAGTTGGACTTAGTTGTCAGAGGCTTTTTGAGACGCACGCCATAAGGAGCATTTTATAAGCACTGGGAGCTTAACCCCAGTGCCGCTCCTGGCTATGACAACCTTGGAACCTTATAAAAGGTAAGTCAGAGATATTTAGCGACCCACAGAGAGCCTGTTCAGCATCTAACCATGGGCTTCCTAGTGGGGTTGATTTTGTCCATTTTGAAACAAACTGCAGTCTATTGGCTAAAAAAGTAATTAAAAAATTTGGTTGATCTAAGCCTCTCCACTCTTTCGCTTTTTGAAGGGTTTTTAAACTAATCCGTGATGGTTTATCCTTCCATAAAAATTTACTTATATTTGAGTCTAGAGACTTAAACCAGGCCATTGATGGTTGGGTAGGAATCATTGAGAACAAATAGTTGATTTTAGGAAGGACCATCATTTTAATGGTTGCGACTCTTCCCATTAGTGATATAGGTAGTGTCCTCCAGCGCGTAAGGTCGTCTTGTATTGTTTTTAAAAGGGGAATGTGATTTAGTTGCAATAACTCTGAAAGCCTGAGGGAAATAGCTAGTCCTAAATATTTAATATTACCTGATTGTATTGGAATAGTAGATGTATTTGAGAAATTACAATTTATAGGTAGAACTATTGATTTACCCTAGTTAATAGAGTATTCTGATAATGATGAAAATTTATCAATGAGCGCCACTGTCTCAAGAAGAGATCTTTGTGAGTTTTCAAGGAAAATCAATACATCATCAGCATAAAGACTTATCTTGTGTTCTTTTTCTCCAGTTTGGATATCTCTGATATCAACATTTTGTCGTATGGCTGCTGATAATGGTTCAATAAAGATGGTAAAAAGTGAGGGAGAGAGTGGACACCCCTGCCTAGTACCTCTCTGGAGATTAAAGCTTCAGGAAGTCTGATCATTTGTTCGGACAGACGCAGCTGGACAGCTATATAGTGTTTTAATCCAGTTTATGAAAGTTGAACCAAATCGAACTTGTTTAACACCATAAAAAGAAATTTCCAGTTAACACCATCAAATGCTTTCTCTGCATCCAGGGACAAGATTGTAGTTTCTAAGTTATTGATCTTGCAGTAGTCTATTAAATTAAATAGCCTGTGTGTATTATTAGCCGAGTGCCTACCCTTGATGAAACCTGTTTGATCTGGGTGTATAATAAATGGAATTATCCTTTCCAGTCTTTTGGCGAGAGCTTTGCAAATTATTTTAAGATCGACATTCATAAGTGAGATGGGACGGTAGCTGGATGGAAGCGTAGGTTCTTTTCCAGGTTTAAGGAGCAGGATAATACTAGCCAAATTCATATTTGGAGGGATTACATTATTTAATTTGGTTCACCATTTTAAAGAAAGTAAGTGCCATCACAGGCCAAAATTCTTTATAAAATTCTACAGGAAAACCATCTGGTCCCGGAGCTTTGTTGTTTGGGATGTGCTTAAGTGCCTCCTGGAGTTCAGACACCTGAAGAGGTGCATCCAGAGCTGCAATCTGTTCATTATTTAATTGTGGTAAGTTAATATCGTCCAAAAATGTATTTATCTCTGAGTCAGATGGGTTAATTTGAGATAAGCAGAGGTTTTCATAAAACTTTCTGAAGGAGTTATTTATTTCTTCAGGCTCATGGGTAATATTTCCAGTCATATCCTTAATGGAGTGGATAGTTGTTTTTTCTTTATTCAATCTAAGCTGATTCGCAAGATATCGCCCAGATTTAAGATAAGATAAGATAAGATAAGCCTTTATTAGTCCCACAATGGGGAAATTCCAGGATTGCAACAGCACAGGGATAGCAACACTCAGAGCAACAATCAGAAGGCAAGAAAAAACAAGAACAGCTAGTATACATATGTACATATTACTATAAATATATATATACGTATATATATATATATATATATAGAGAGAGAGAGAGAGACACAGTGCGGAGCATTGTGGTTGGTGAATGTGCAGCAGAAAGTCTAAGCTCTCTCTCCACGGATGCGGCGGGCCAGCTGGATGTCTTTGGGCATGATGGTGACCCTCTTGGCGTGGATGGCGCACAGGTTGGTGTCCACGAAGAGACCCACCAGGTAGGCCTCGCTGGCCTCCTGCAGAGCCATGACGGCGGAGCTCTAGAAGCGCAGGTCGGTCCGAAGTCCCGAGCGATTTCCCTCACCAGGCACTGGAAGGGCAGCTTACGGATGAGCAGCTCCGTGGATTTCTGGTAGCGACAGATCTCTCTCAGAGCCACGGTACCAGGCCTGTAACGGTGAGGCTTCTTCACTCCGCCGGTTGCCGGAGCGCTTTTTCCGAGCAGCCTTGGTGGCTAGCTGCTTCCTGGGGGTCTTTTTCCTCCAGTAGATTTACGGGCGGTCTGATTGGTTCTTGCCATCGCTCTTTATTATTCTGTCTTATATTTCTTGCACGCCGCCTAAACTCCAGCCCGGCACCCACGTCGTTTTCACTACAGTTCCTCGGTATGTCGAGTTTCTCCGTTAGCACCGGGTGGCGGTCGAGTGCTAGCTAGCTCCTCCCTGCTGTATCGTCTCCTGCTGTAAACAGAGGCTCCGTCCGCCGACTCGGGAGACCTTTGGGGCGATCTGTGTGTCCGTGATATATATATAGAGTGAAAGGTGTAGAAAGAAGAAGGAAGATAAAAAAAAAAGGCAGTTGCAAAAGGCAGCCAACTCGTGTGGCGCTGCCGGTCCGGCGGATTTATTACTGTGTTCAAACTTCTCAAGACACAGTCTTTGTATTGAGAACTGTGCTCTTTTGTTTGCAGTTTCTTTTAATTCCAGCTTTAATTTTATCAGATCGTTAAGTGTCTTTTCCTGTGGGGAAATGGCACAGGTTGTCTCCAGTGATTTAATTTTCTGTTCTAACTCCAGTACCAGTGCTTTTTCTTTTTTATTCTTATATGAACAGTAAGAGATTATTTTACCTTGCTTGACCACTTTTGCTGCTTCCCAGAGAACACAAGGGGATATTCCTGGCACATCATTATATTCCAGATATGATTCCCACTCTTTATTAAAGAAGTTAATAAAGTCTTTGTCTTTCAGTAGTGATACAGTGGGGGAAAAAAGTATTTAGTCAGCCACCAATTGTGCAAGTTCTCCCACTTAAAAGATGAGAGAGGTCTCCAATTTTCATCATAGGTATACTTCAACTATGAGAGACAAAATGAGAAAAAAAAAATCCAGAAAATTACATTGAAGGATTTTTAATGAATTAATTGGTAAATTCCTCGGTAAAATAAGTATTTGGTCAATAACAAAAGTTCATCTCAATACTTTGTTATATACCCTTTGTTGGCAATGACAGAGGTCAAACGTTTTCTGTAAGTCTTCACAAGGTTTTCACACACTGTTGCTGGTATTTTGGCCCATTCCTCCATGCAGATCTCCTCTAGAGCAGTGATGTTTTGGGGCTGTCGCTGGGCAACACGGACTTTCAACTCCCTCCAAAGATTTTCTGTGGGGTTGAGATCTGGAGACTGGCTAGGCCACTCCAGGACCTTGAAATGCTTCTTATGAAGCCACTCCTTCGTTGCCCAGGCGGTGTGTTTGGGATCATTGTCATGTTGAAAGACCCAGCCACGTTTCATCTTCAATGCCCTTGCTGATGGAAGGAGGTTTTCACTCAAAATCTCACGATACATGGCCCCATTCATTCTTTCCTTTACACGGATCAGTCGTTATGGTCCCTTTGCAGAAAAACAGCCCCAAAGTATGATGTTTTCACCCCCATGCTTCACAGTAGGTATGGTGTTCTTTCTCCTCCAAACACGACAAGTTGAGTTTTTACCAAAAAGTTCTATTTTGGTTTCATCTGACCATATGACATTCTCCCAATTCTCTTCTGGATCATCCAAATGCTCTCTAGCAAACTTCAGACGGGCCTGGACATGTACTGGCTTAAGCAGGGGGACACGTCAGGCACTGCAGGATTTGAGTCCCTGGCGGCGTAGTGTGTTACTGATGTAGCCTTTGTTACTTTGGTCCCAGCTGTCTGCAGGTCATTCACTAGGTCCCCCAGTGTGGTTCTGGGATTTTTGCTCACCGTTCTCGTGATCATTTTGACCCCACGGGGTGAGATCTTGCGTGGATCCCTAGATGGAGGGAGATTATCAGTGGTCTTGTATGTCTTCCATTTTCTAATAATTGCTCCCACAGTTGATTTCTTCACACCAAGCTGCTTACCTATTGCAGATTCAGTCTTCCCAGCCTGGTGCAGGTCTACAATTTTGTTTCTGGTGTCTTTTGACAGCTCTTTGGTCTTGGCCATAGTGGAGTTTGGAGTCTGACTGTTTGAGGTTGTGGACAGGTGTCTTTTATACTGATAACGAGTTCAAACAGGTGCCATTAATACAGGTAACGAGTGGAGGACAGAGGAGCCCCTTAAAGAAGAAGTTACAGGTCTGTGAGAGCCAAAAATCTTGCTTGTTTGTAGGAGACCAAATGCTTATTTTACCAAGGAATTTACCAATTAATTCATTAAAAATCCTTCACTGTGATTTTCTGGATTTTTTTTTTCTCATTTTGTCTCTCATAGTTGAGGTATACCTGTGATGAAAATTGGAGACCTCTCTCATCTTTTAAGTGGGAGAACTTGCACAATTGGTGGCTGACTAAATACTTTTTTGCCCCACTGTATATTAAATTTCCAGCTCCTAGTTTCCCTTGTAGCTTTCCTATTTACTAGTGTAAGAGATACTGGATGTGTGATCACTAATAGCTTGATTTGAACATATTTCAGTGTCTGTGATGTCCCTCACAATAGAGTTACTGGCTAAAAAGAAATCTAGACTTGAATGTGAGCTATGAACTGATGAAAAAAGGTGTATTCCCGAAGAGTTGGGTGAAGAGAATGCCATTCATCGCAAAGACCAAAATCATTCATATATTGTTTGAGAGTGTCAGTAGCCTGCCATTTTCGGTAATTCCCCGATGCACTGAGCCTGTCGATTGCAAGGTTTAATACCAGGTTGAAGTCTCCTCCTATTATGAGGGTAGTGTCCCAAGTGCTTAGAAAGAGAAGTGAAAAAAGTGTGAAAATAGGAAGGGTCGTCAACATTTGGGCCATAAACGCTTGCAATACATAGATCCAAATTTTGAACTGAGATTTTTAGTATTATAAATCTACCTTCCGGATCTGTTATGGTATTATTTACAACAAAGCGTATTCTTATGTTTACCAGTATAGCTACCCCCATTTGTTTAGAATTAAAGCCAGCTGAGTACATGTGGGGGAATTCCAGGGAGGTGAGCGCATCTACAGACGACTTAGAGACATGTGTCTCCTGCAATAAGACAAAGTTTGCCTGTAGATCCTTCAGTCGATTAAAAACTTTTAGCTTCTTCTCCCTGGTACCAATTCCACATATGTTCCACATGACAAACTTAAATGTGGACATGTTTTCACTAACTGGTTATGTACTAAAGGCTAATTAAATGTGCCTATGTGATTATATGTCCATAATGTATGCATATGTGTGTGTGTGTATATATATATATATATATATATATATATATATATGTATATATACTGTATACAGTACACACTACCGTTCAAAAGTTTGGGGTCACTTAGAAATTTCCTTATTTTTGAAAGAAAAGCACTTTTTTTCAATGAAGATAACTTTAAACTAATCAGAAATACACTCTATACATTGCTAATGTGGTAAATGACTATTCTAGCTGCAAATGTCTGGTTTTTGGTGCAATATCTACATAGGTGTATAGAGACCCATTTCCAGCAACTATCACTCCAGTGTTCTAATGGTACAATGTGTTTGCTCATTGCATCAGAAGGCTAATGGATGATTAGAAAACCCTTGTGCAATCATGTTAGGTCTGCAATGGTGTAATTGCTGCAAATGGAGGATTCTTTGACGAAAGCAAAGTTTGAAGGAAAAAATTATTATTTCAAATACAAATCATTATTTCTAACCTTGTCAATGTCTTGACTATATTTTCTATTCATTTTACAACTCATGGTGGTAAATAAGTGTGCCTTTTCATGGAAAACACAAAATAATTGTCTGGGTGACCCCAAACTTTTGAACGGTAGTGTATGTTGTGTGTAAAATATACACCTACACATATATGATTGGGTGTGGGCACATAATGCCTCTGTTCCATTTGCTTGCAATTGCAAGCAAATGGGGTGCATGTACTTAAAGTTATTTCCTATAAACCAGAAGTATGAGAGAAAACAGACATAAAGGTTAGTAAATGGTGAAAAAATGCAGATAACATACAACAAAGACCTAAAAACTTAAAAAAAAAATTAAGTACAACAGACAAACAACAACCTCTGCAACAAAGAAAAAGAACATTTTGACAAATGTTAACAAATTAAACTGAGATCAATTAAGAGACCCACACACAATCGCACTCTTTTTCCACCTGTAGCTAAAAAAAAAATAGGCTCTAGAATAACTAGGGCATTATAGTTTCATCCATAACAGCTTGCCATTTATATACAGTCTATCCACAGAAACAATAGCTCGTTTACCTTCTTGGATGTTTTGTTTCCTAATGGGAAAAAGCTTCCTTCTCCTTTCCAAGATTTCCTGTGGAAATTGATCATTTAGACCATAATTGGTGTTTTTAAGCTGCCTGCCCTGCCTCTGTACCAAAATTTTTTGCTTGAAATGCTCAAATTTGGCAACAATAGGTCTGGGACATTTATTCTGGGAATTTTTTTTGCCCAATTCGATGGACTCGGTGGAAGGTAATTGAATTTGTGACTTCGGGGGACAGTTTCAGTTGTGTTGACATAAATTCACGGACCAGCTGTTCTGGATTTTCATTATTTTTTCAACGATTCCAGAAAAAACAAGGTTATCTCTCATGCTGCGTGACTGCAAATTGAGAACTGTTTCCTTCATTTTTCGGTTTTCTCTCTCAACAACGCCAAGCTGCATGGTTAGTGTGTTTACTGACTTTTTTAGGCTATTATTCTCCTCTACGAGAGAGACGAGCTGTGTTTGACTGAACTCTAAACTCTCATGCAAGCCCTGGAATTCTTTATGAAGCAGCTAGACCAGCACTAGTCTACCATCCATGCTGGTAAGTTTATTCTCAATAGAGAAAAGGATGTCACTAACCTTGGTGCCCTCCCGTGATTTCTCGGGTGTTATTTTTGGCAAGTCTGGGGGTCTCGGTCATTTAGACTGAGAAGCAGGAACGGGACATAGCCTCACCTGCTCCATGACGCAGCAACGATAATAAAACTCGTCGATATAGTTCTCTATTTCTCCAGCTCCGTACGAAGAAAGAAAGATAAACACAGACAGTCAGTTAATGAATTAATTACAAAAAGAAAAAAAAACTACCTGTGGAAAAGTTTGCTTAAGCTCGGTCGACGGGAGTCGCCATTTTGGATTATTGCGCAATAGTCTCGAAACATCTCGCGATCACAGCATCGGCCCCCTCCTCCTCAAAACTAACTGCTGCTTTGCACACTTTAAGATTCACCACAGCAGGAATGCTTCTCCCTGTTAAGCTGCACTTGGATTTTGATTAGATTAAAGCTAGCTGAATTCATCTTTCCCTTAGCATATACATTTGATGATTCCTGAAAGTATCATGGGTTTGGGACACCTGCTGTACTATTACAATGATCTAGTCAACAATCTATTGTCTGTGATGCATAGCATACTTATGGGCATGTCCAAGTCCATTTCGCTGTTGCAGCAGTGCAAAAACTAATTTTTGGAACACACAAACAGGCTGTCCTGTTGCTCTTAATTACTCCAAGGTGTGTTTGGGGCATAATGTGAAATGAACCAGTCACTGTCTTTGCTCTCCTTCCTTTTAATAAATGAGGGCATAAGATCCAAGGTGTAATCCTGACATGACAGCATTTAAATGGAAGGAAAAATCAGTTTTGCGCTGGGGACAATGTGGGCTTGTTCACAAAGTGAAAATGCATTTGAGCTATCCACAGCAAGAAGCTTAAAAGTTTTTTTAATCTCCTTGTTCACAGCCCTGCTCGCACTGGGACATAATCATTATTACACACGGATGAGAGGTATACGATTTAGAGGTTATGCCAGTTTTTCTCTTTGTCCATGATTTTAACAGAGTTGTAAAAAGGCCTTCACTTATATTATCAAGGGACACAGGAAACCCAGCATCCCCATGGTGCTGTCATCCATACTCCTTCATGAAACCGCAGAGGAGTGAACTGTTCCTCCAGTAGATCTCAGCCTGAGGTCCATTAATGCTCCCTCTGCTGAATACAAAGTTGTTATATTTTAACAAAAAAAAAAAAATAACTGTTGGGATATCCCTTGACATGGTCAAATAAAGCCTGCTTCTGCTTTCATTTTGAATTCATCCATCCATCCTCTACCGCTTATGTGTGGATCCACTTCTTGGGGACAGCAGTCTAATCAAGAAGCCCAGACTTCCCTCTCCCAGCCTAATCATTTTGAATCATTCTGTTAAAAGAATGATGATGAATGAGGAGAAAAAATTTTAAAATTTCATAAATTAGATCATGATGGATGTTGGCATTATGCTCTTTGATGTTCTGTTAGAACTTCGGCCTTCTCTCCTCTGACTGCAGGTGACAACTCTTTTCCCGGTGTAAGGCACACTGAAGCACAGAAAGCTGTGGTTAAATGTAAAAAAAAGAGTGACCCTCATTATGTTCACTTAAGAAGAGGATAAATAAATAAATATATAATTCAATTCAATTCATTCATTCATTCATTCATCTTCTTCCGCTTAATCCTTTTCGAGTCGTGGGGGGGCTGGAGCCTATCCCAGCATCTTTGGGCAAGAGGCAGGGTACACCCTGGACAGATCGCCAGTCCATCGTAGGGCCACCACAGAGAGACAGACAACCATTCACTCTCACAGTCATACCTAAGGACAATTTAGAATCCCCAGTTTTGATGCCAGTTAACCTAGCTTGCATGTTTTTTGGCATGTGGGAGGAAACCGGAGAAATCCCGGAGTAAACCCACGCATACACGTGGAGAACATGCAAACTCCACACAGATCACTGTTGGTTGGGGGCTGGGATCGAACTCAGGATCCCCAGGCTAAGGGTGAGTTGCTGTGCTGCCGCATTGCTAACCACTCTGCCACCGCGCCGCCCTCAATTCAATTCAATTCAATTCAACTTTATTTATATAGCGCCATTTCACAACAACAGTCATCTCATAGCACTTTCAACTGTAGGGGGGACCCCCACAGTTGCAGAAAGACCCCAGCAATCAGGCGATCCCCTGTGAGCAAGCACTTGGCGACAGTGGAGAGGAAAAACTCCCTTTTAACAGGAAGAAACCTCCAGCAGAACCGGGCTCAGGGAGGGGCAGTCATCTGCTGCAACTGGCTGGGGGGGTGAGGGGACAGAGAAGATGAAAAGAACAGACATGTAGAGAGCAAACAGCACGATGGGGACTCGATCTATGGGAGAGAACAAACAGATGTTAATGACCAGCAAAAAAAAAAATATTTCATTGAGAGTGAAGAAAGGAGTGAAGCCCAGTGCATTATTGGAGGTCCCCCGGCTGACTAAACCTATTAGCAGCATAACTAAGGGAGGGTTCAGAAACACATGATCCCTCCCTAATTGTAGGCTATATCAAAAAGATAGGTTTTATAAATCACCCTTTATTGTCATTCAACTGTACAACCAGTCGTGTACAGTAGAATGAGATTGTGTTTTACCTATCTACTGTGTTAATCACACACACCCCAAGTGTAGAATCAGAGGGCCGCTGCCATGCAAGGCGCCGCCACAAATTTCCCTCCTCCATTCCATTATTGCTGAGCACCAAGCTGGACGGCAGGAAGTTCCACTTTTTAATGGTCTTCGGCATGACCCGGCTGGGATTTGAACCCCTGCCTCCCAGGTGTGGGGCGGATACTCTACCAACTGAGCCACCACTCCGGTGGTGGCTATTTTAACCCTATTCTTAAAAACAGAGATCGAGTCTGACTCCCGAATCCAGATTATATTATATATATAAATGAATGCTTAATCTGTGTACTTGTCTATAAATTTACATGTCATTCATTTATTCATTCATTCATTCATCTTCTTAACTGCTTAGTCTTTTGCGTGTCGTGGAGGTTCTGAAACCTATCCTGGCATCTTTGGCCGAGAGGCGGGATACAATGAATGAATGTATGAAACATCAGGTAAGGGATTATGATAAATTTTTACAAAATTAGATAACGGACAGTGAGAAATTCTGCCCCCTGGTGTAGTAATAGGCATATACTGTATGTGTGTGTGTTCATGCCTTTTAAACGAACTGCTGAAATAGTGGTTGATAATGTACTGCTGACTTCAAATCTGCTTTTTGAAATCAAAAGCACATTGGAAGAAAATGTACCATAATATCAATGTGCCAAACTTTGCCCTGAGTCTCACCCACCAGAGTAGTGGCCTAGTTGGTAGAGCATCCGCCCAACAACAGGGACATTATGGGTTCAAATCCTGGCCGGGTCATACCAAAGACCATATAAAAATGGTACTTTCCACCTTCTAGCTTGGTGCTCGGCATAATAGAATGGGGAAAGGAAAGTTAATGCACAGAGCTACCAGAGGATTGACCACCCACTGTAGTATTCACTACTCACAGTAGCTGTGTGGCCTAGGGTCAGTGAAATGGAGATAGGTGCCACCCCATACACCACATGGTGTCCCACATGCTGTGGAAGGGATTTTTTTTTTTTTTTTTTTTTTTTTTGTTACTTATTTGTACCCGTAGGTAGATTTGGTTTGCAGTCTGGTGACAAGCCACCGGCTGCCGGTCGCTGCGTGCGCGAGCGCCCTAAACCTACATGTTTTTGGTATGCGGGAGGAAACCGGAGAAATCCCGGAGTAAACCCACGCAACACGAGGAGAACATGCAAACTCCACACAGCTCACTGTTGGTCGGGGGCTGGGATCGAACCCACGATCTCATGATCCCCGCGATCCCCCGGCCGAGGGTAAAACTGTGCTGCCACAGTGCTTAACAACTGCACCACCATGCAGCCCGGGATTACCTCACCCGCTTTAAATCAGCCCTCCTACCAATGCAGGTCTTGCCTACAGTCATTTCCTGATGACTGGCCACACAGTGGAAAACCAAAAAAATGGGCTGATATAAACTAAAGAAAGCACCAGTGCAAGGTGCAAAGCCTGGCACAAACGCCCACATAAGACCGTCATAATAGGGCCCCTGGCATTTGTTCATTCATCTTCTACCGCTTAATCCTTTTCGGGTCGCGGGGGGCTGGATCCTATCCCAGCATCTTTGGGCAAGAGGCAGGGTACAATCTGGACAGATCGCCAGTCCATCGCAGGGCCAACACAGAGAGACAGACAACCATTCACTCTCACAGTCATACCTAAGGACAATTTAGAATCCCCAGTTTTGATGCCATTTAACCTAGCTTGCATGTTTTTGGCATGTGGGAGGAAACCGGAGAAATCCCGGAGTAAACCCATGCAGACACGGGGAGAACATGCAAACTCCACACAGATCACTGTTGGTCGGGGGCTGGGATCGAACCCAGGATCCCCTGGCCAAGGTTGAGTTGCTGTGCTGCCACAGTGCTAACCACTCTGCCACCGCACTGCCCCCCCCCCCCCCGGCATGTGTCAGCAGTAGTATTTGACACCCTGCTGGGTCAATCAGATTTAAAGGGAAACACAGTAAAGATCAAATCATTAAGCCACATCCTATTGAAAAGTTTACTCTATTGAAACAAAGAGTAACTCTGGATTTATTAAACAAACATTTCTCATTAAATAAATTGAAATCCATGCCAAATCTGGTCTACCAGATATTTGGAAAAACAGAGCAATAACTGCCTATTAATTTATTATAATAGTAATTTTAGCTCTTAATATGTTTGATATTAGCTTTCATCAGTACATGGAAACAAAAGAATTGTGCTATAATATTAAACTGTGGAAGCAGTGTAATTTCTTTATTGAGTCATCATTACTGCTGCACTTTTTTTCCAAGCAGCCAAATACCTTAGTAATGTGATCATTTCTGGCATTATAGCTTGTTTTTTCTTTATTTTTTCAGGGGGTGGGTGGTGGGGCAGGGGGACATGTGAGCACATCTCTAATTAGATCAACACTTCTAATCATCTAATCTGCAGTGTTTCATTAAATCTCTGTCAGTCAGAGTTTGGAGACTATCTCTCCAAAGTTTTTGTCTTTCTGAGAGGCTCATCACTTCAGTAAAAAAACAAAAGACAGAACAAAACCTCTTCAGCTCCTTAAAGGATTTCCTTAATCTCAACAGTTTTTCAACTTGGGAGTTTACGTTAAGGCTAAAATATCTTTTACACATCTTAGCCAAAAAGAGGGAGTAGAATCATGTTTTCTTAGAATTTAACCGAGTGTACAGGGTGCATCTAAAAAAAAGAAGACCATGATTTGTAACTTAATTAAAAAAAATCTAAAATCATCAAATTTTAAACATAAAAGTCTTGAAATATCAAGAATGTTACAATATCTGTTGATAATAACCTCCATTTTGAATCCCACAATAATTGATTCCTTGCCAGTGTTACATATCAGTGTATTGTGTGTCAGTTACTGTATCTGGTTGCCTTTTTACAATCTAATAAGTGTGACTGCTGTTTTTATATACCTTGTATTGTTGTAGTACACCCCCACACACACACACACACACACATCTGCACACACATATGAATTTAAAGATCAGACTGAGTGGTTATTAGTTTCTTCCCAAAATTTTCTATAGTCATCACAGTAATATACCAAAAATTCTCTGGCTACATTAACCCTGACAGCCCTACTTTCAGTTTGTGTAATGAACCTTTTTTGAATTAAATGATCAAAAAAACAAAACCTTTTTCATGATATTCTATTTTCTCGACTTAAAGGGGTTATTGACTGAAAAATTATGTTTTTGTAGGTTTTAACCTAAAATGGGTCACGCGATTATGGAAAAAAATGTGAAAACACACTTTTCTTAAAAACGCACAGCCTTTATATTGTTTTTGTCTCTAAGAAGCCATTTTAACTCTTCTGGGTACATTAAGAAATGGGAAGCATTTTATCTAAAAGATAAATGTCACTAGCCTTGATCCCTGTCCGATGTTATGTTAATAGCCAGCTTAGTGCTCTGTCATCTAGATGGGCTGGGAGCCAAATGTGTTAGCTTTAGTACGAATAGTGGTACTAGGAAAGGCTCATTTATACTATTTTCTTTAGATTTCAGTCTCCCTAATAGACACCATTGTTTCCACCTGGTTCACTAATCCACTGTTGATAATTTATCTTGTGTCATTCTGGTTTATTTTGCTATATTTTTGCCATGATGCTACATCGTTAGCACCACCAAGGTGGCTAGCTGAAGCTAGCAGTTTAGCCACTAGTCTTACGTCATTCATGAACGTTTCTGTGCTTATTATACTCCAGGGACTGGTCATATCCTATCGACCACTGAAATCACACACCCCTGTCCACCAATGATGCATTATTTCATTCATTTTTTAAGACATATTTACATTAGTTGGCTCTGACCTAAGAGCTAGGATCTAGCCAGCTAAGATTAGCAGTGGCAATGTACTGTAAGAGGGAGGGCGGAGTTAAATGCGGCCTTCGTGATTTAAAGAGGCATGCACTGAAACCACATGTTTGCAGAAAGGCTGCAAAAGATAATAAACAATTTTGTTGTCATAATTAACTGGTTAAAGACAATTTGATCAAAATATGTCACAAACATTTCATTAAGACGTGAGCTGTTAAAATGTCAAAAAAATGCAGTCAATGACTTGCTTAATGTGTAAAATTTGGAATTAATTTGACTGTTGTTATTTCACAAAATCTTAGCAGTTGTTTGCTGTGATTCTCAGTAAATGGTAAATGGCATTCACTTATATAGTGCTTTTTATTCTCATCTCTTGATGACCAAAGCGCTTTACAGATCCTGCTATCCACCCATTCACACACACATTCACACACTGATGGCGGCAGTAGGTTCATCTTCTTTCTTGGATGTACTGTAATTCATGGTGGATTCATGTAGTGCTGAACTGGTTGTAGCTCAGCTCTGGCCCAAGGCTTCATGCTCTAAGCAAAATTTGACACCAGCTTCACTGATGGCCTCTAGTGAATAAACAGTGAATGTTTTTTACAGTCAGCACCAAAGGTCATCTAGGCAAAAAAGTTGTAGAGTAGCTATAATGTATGTAAATTAAATTATGCATTTGATATTCTTTTCTAATGATTTTGAAAACATTTGGGCTTTTAAATGTGGTGTAGTTAAAGATGATGTGGTGGCCACAGAGCTCTACGCATTCATTTAGTTCAGTTGTGCCCGGGGCAGCTTTGCACATATTACAGGCTCATTATTTCGGGAGCAATAGCAGATCTGAGAAGAGATCAGAAATCCAGACTGAATTTTGCAGCAAGGTACATTATGAATACATTTTCAAATATCTTTTGGAATTTTAATGCCATATTGTTGGGATTATTTCATCTTCTAAACATAAACTGATGAAAAATAATTATTACTTTTCAAAACAATTCCTCCCCCACAATAAAAATCACTTTCTGCCAATAAATATTTACACGTGACCATCGAAACCATTTATAGTTCAGATGAACAAAGTCATTTAAAGAGGGAGGCCTGATACCAAATGAGAAAAGTTTACTCCCATTGCAACATTTGGGACAGTAACTGGATTGGCTGCATTCAAAAAATCATTTGATTATTTATTTGCATCAATTTAATTTTATTTGAATTGTTTAGAATTGGGGATAAATATATTACTTGTCAAACCAATTTAATTTAATCAGCTAAAAATTATTCAGTATTTTTAAATACTAGAAGGCATTTGGAGGAGAGTCCATACCTCCTTTAAGACAGTTTGTC
This sequence comes from Pholidichthys leucotaenia, assembly GCA_020510985.1. Lineage (NCBI taxonomy): Eukaryota > Metazoa > Chordata > Actinopteri > Cichliformes > Pholidichthyidae > Pholidichthys > Pholidichthys leucotaenia. The sequence continues at coordinate 57,905,507 of CM035843.1, read as the reverse complement.
CACCTATTAAAAGGTTATTAAAATATGTCAAGTGCCTGTGTATTTTTTATTATATACCCAGAAATCTATTTAAAAATGTTTTTTTTAAAAAAAAAAAAAAAAGGTAAACTGATTGTTATTTGTCAAAAGTAAGAATATTAGTGTCACGAGCTGAGCACTGGAGGTTCTGCCAGGCTCAGTTTCGTGGCTTTTTCTCTGTATTTATATATTTGTTGTATTTTGTGCCTTTTGGTTTTTGTTATCCCTGCATGTTTTTTATTTTCCTGTTTATGTCCTAGTTTTACTATGTTCTGATTATGCATCAATTAGTATCTATTTCTCAATTTGTACTTATTTATATTTTGTTCTTCCATTCTTTATTATTTTGGTTGACAGCTGTCAGGGCTTTTCCTGGTTGGTTCTCCATGTGGGCATAGCCCTGTCAGCTGCCAGCTGGGCGCACTCCTCTCATTATTTCGCAGCTGATCCCACTCATTAATCATTGTTACCTTTTTGTCCGCTCATGTGACCCCACACCTGTCATCACTTGTGCTATTTGTTTTGACCCTATTTAAGGACTGCATTTTCATTTCATTTTTGCGGCAGTCTTAATGATCCTTTCTCCTCGTTACCAGAACCCCATCCCCGTTCTGGCGAGCTCTTTCTGATACTCCATTTGTAAGTGACCTGTTTGAATTTTTGCGTTTATGCACTTTGGAACTTTGTGTTTTGTTATTAAATGCCACAAACTGCAGTCGGCATCTGGGTCTGTCTCTCTGCCCTGAGGGGCAAATCATGACAGAAGACTGCCACCAGTAAAAGGCCCTGCCGCTGCAGCTTGTGGATTTTGCCTTTTTTTTTTGTTTCACTCACTTGTTCCCTGGAGTGTATGATGTCGGGCTCTGCAGGTGGGCGCAGTTACCCAATGAGGCTGGGGTGGGAGTGTTGCAAAGCCCTCATGGAGATCGATGGGCTAATCTCTGCAGTGTGCACCAGTTTTGCCCCGAAGGATGCATTATGGCACCTGGGTCTTGCGGAGGCAGCTGTTCACCGGTGCCCCCAGCTTCTGGAGCATGCTGAAGGGGTGAAGAGGATTTCTCTGGTGGCGGCGCTGCAATGAGAGAACAGAGAGATGGTGAGGAACTTCACAAGGAAACCTGGGGCCGCGCTGAAGGGGAGGCGTTCCTGGGCCTCTGAAGTATCGGTGCCTCACCAGTCTCTGGCACCCGTTCCCGCTCCCATTCCAGCACCCGCTTCACCTGCTCCAGAACGCCGCCATCCAGGGAAATCCCACGAGTGGAACACCTCCACCTTTCAGGCAGCAGTTTCTCATTTGCCGAGGCAGAAGACTCCCGCAGCAGTGCGCGCTCTATGCCTTTTTTCTCCGGCTGAATCGTCAGTTTCCTCCCTCTGCGCAGCTGCTGTTCCCTGCTTCCCCTCGGCGATTCCTCCCGCTGCTGAGAGGCCTGCTACATCCTTCTCTGCTCCGCCCGCTTCCGTGTCGACAGGGGCGGCTCCTCCACGATCTGTTGAGGGGTCCATGTCCACCGTAGCCACGGAGAGGGATGACCTCAGACCGTCTCCAGCAAGAAACATCGTACTCCGGGAAAACAAGCAAGTGTCTTTTCATTCTTCAACATCTTAGGTGGCTGAAAAACTCTGGTCGACCACCTGACAGACTGAGCCATAGGGTTGGGTGGCCCATATTCTCTGGCAGGCTACCCGACTCGTACCACCTCGCTGTCTGTCAGGCCTGGGACTTTGGCTGCCCGCCTGAACTGTTTAGTTCTTTGGCCTAGCGGGCCTGGTTTTGCCTGGTGTGGATCCTGGGCAGGGTGGTTTCGTTCCCTCCTAGCCTGTTCCCCCAACCATCCACCCTGGGTGGGTTGTTGTTGTGCTCCTGTTGGGTGGGGGTCTTTCTTTTTCTTTTGGTGTTACCCTGGGCTGTCTGGGGTCCACCCCTTGAGAGGGAGGCTCTGTCACAAGCTCAGCACTGGAGGTTCTGCCAGGCTCAGTCTCGTGGCCTTTTCTCTGTATTTATATATTTGTTGTATTTTTGTGTCTTTTGGTTTTTGTTATCCTTGCATGTTTTTTATTTTTCTGTTTATGTACTAGTTTTACTATGTTCTGATTATGCATCAGTTGGTATCTGTTTCTCAGTTTGTACTTGTTTATATTTTATTCTTCCATTCTTTATTATTGTGGTTGACAGCTGTAAGGGCTTTTCCTGGTTGGTGCGCCGTGTGGGCGTAGCCCTGTCAGCTGTCAGCCGGGCGCACTCCTCTCATTACTTCGCAGCTGATCCCAATCATTAATCATTGTTTCCTTTTTGCCCGCTCATGTGACCCCACACCTGTCATCACTTGTGCTATTTGTTTTGACCCTATTTAAGGACTGCATTTTCATTTCATTTTTGTGGCACTCTTAATGATCCTTTCTCCTCATTACCAGAACCCCATCCCCATTCTGGTGAGCTCTTTCTGATACTCCATTTTTTAAGTGACCTTGTTATCTGTTTGAATTTTTGCATTTATGCACTTTGGAACTTTGTGTTTTGTTATTAAATGCCACAAACTGCAGTCGGCATCTGGGTCTGTCTCTCTGCCCTGAGGGGCAAATCATGACAATTAGACAGTTAAATAACATACTCAACAAAAATGTATACACGTCTGTAGTTGCTCCAACATTGAATTGATAGCTCTATGATACTTTCTGTGCACACAAAGTGCCAATTTCCAAAAAATGCTGAGCAAATTTGTTTTAAAATACTGTTTGTGTTAGTGAATGCTTCTAGAAAAAGTGTAAAAAAAATAGTGAAAAGATACATGTCACCTTTATTTAATGCAAACAGTACATCTCATGATTCACTTGGACACATCATCAAGGATAGTATCAGGGATCCTTGGGGGGTTTGGGTCTTTCAGCATCAGACCCCCTAACCCTGGCAACCCAGCCGGGAGTAATCAAGTTTGGTTTGACTCTTACATGCTCCTGTGATGCCTGGGTGTCTATAGGTTCCACACAGAAACTTCCCTGCAGAGCCCCTTCCCCATACCTCAATGGACAAACACCAGGCATGCCACCTCTGTGTACAGCATTCTTCCACCAGCTCAGTGTATTTGTCCTTCTTTCATTCTCTGGCCTCCTCTATCAGCTTCTCTCAAGGAGCCGTGAGTTCCAGCATTGCTTGCTTTGTTACTGAGTAAAGCACTATGTCACTTCTGAGATTGGTCTCCATGATGACTTTGAGAAACCTGAGCTGTTTCCAAAGGTCCACCCTCTTCTGCCAGTCATGCCAAGAGACTTGCCTGGGCTTTTGACATGGGGTTCTGGTGTTCTTCTGCTCTAGTAAAGGCAATCTGTCCTTTGGGCAGGACACCACAGACTGACTGTATAAGGAACTTGATAAGGAAAAGCTCCACCTTCCACAACTCAAATCATTCTTGGTTTAATGCTTGTTCCCATCTGGTCCATGCACCCTGTTGCTGTGGCCCCACCCCTCCACTTTTTTCCTGGTCCAAGTCCCATCTGTCTTTCCCCTTGGTGTTCTCATAGTGGGTCAATGCAAAGTTGCCTAATCCTGTCCGGGTAACTGCCACTGTCCCATCCAACACGCTGTGCCTCAACCCTTATTCTGCTCGATTGACTGCTTCCTGTGCTCTCCAGTTCCTCCCATGCATCACCTCAATGCCAGCTTACAAGCCACAGACTATTTTGCTCATGAAGACGAGCAAAATAGTCTGTGCACTTGTCTTGAAGTGACGGGTGTTTCATTTGAAGTTATGTTTAAGCTTGCATGGGACCATTCCATTGTTGGATGTTTTTTTTCCAGACACACCAAGCATAATGGACTTGGAGCGTTGGGATCCTTTACCATCTTAGCTTTCTTTTGGCAACCACTCAGACCTTCACCTGAGTCAGAATTCTGTCCAGGGCCCAGTTCAGAGTCTGAATCTTTGCTTTTCAAATATTTATCTATTGCTGTATTTCACCTAGTCACTGTAATCTCTAGCACATCGTAACAAGGTCATTAACCTCCATAGAACAGCTACTGCCACCTACTGACATGGAAGAGCCACTACAGGTGTCCGTGCACAACAACAGCAAATTATTCACGATTTTTGGACCAATTAAAAAGTGAAATTAGACAATTTCCCAAGGACCCCTGAAGTTCTCTCAGGGACCCCTGGTTGAAAAACAATGCTTTACATTGTTGAGTGTAGCTCATATGCAAATGATATCATTATGTAACATCAAACAATGGTGCAGTAGTATTCAAAATCTAGTTTGACACCACTGGTGCAGCAATGAACTTTTTCAATATAATACATTTATGGAAGAACATAGCTGCATTTAATTTTCATTTATAAGCATATGAATTTGGTTTAATCCTTTCTAAGTTGCTCCTATTCTCCTTAAAGAATTGTTTTTGTATTTTTAAATCAAACTGTAAACTGAATTTGTAACAGGTGTCGCCCAGGTACTGAATAGGCTGGATGGAAAGCCCTTTGATGATGCAGACCAACGTCTCTTTGAGGTAATACATTTTAAATCATTTTCTCCAATAATTCTTATCAATGTATTTTGGAAAATGGAGTTGATATATGTATCTGCATTTGATTTTTTTTAAGGCATTTGTGATATTTTGTGGACTGGGGATTAACAACACCATCATGTATGACCAGGTGAAGAAGTCCTGGGCCAAGCAGTCAGTGGCTTTGGATGTAAGACCACAACATCTCGCCCTACAATCTTATGTTAAGAGTGAAAGTAGACATTGTGGTTATTCACATAAAGACAGAAGCTCCTTCAGAATGTAGAATCTGTGCTTCTTTTTGCTCATTGTGTTGATATAATCTTTACGACTCTCTCTTGGATAATTTGGACCTGCGCATCCGATCCTGTTTATTTTTCTGTTATATTCACTGCTATGGCATATTTCCTTTCTAATTCAATCAGTATATGCTCAGGAGTAAAACACATTTACCCAGAAGTCACCAGAAACAATAGTTGCTACATGGAAAATGTAAAGCCTCATCCCACGTATTCTCTCTCAGAGGTTTTTGTTCTTGGCTCCTCTTTTTGGTCTCATATTTCCACAAGAATGTACGCGTGAAAAAAGTGCTGATCTCTCTTTGTGGATAACCTTCTCACAAAGGTTTTATTGAAAATTAATGAGAGGCAGTGAAAAGCAATCCCTCATCTGCCCTGCAGTATGAAGCCATTCAGCACTATTCAGCCTTTACAGTATGTCCTTAGATTACAATAGGGAGCTTTCAGGTGCATTATAGTAGTTAGCACAACTGTTTCGGGGTAGAACGAGTAAAGAACAGAGAGAGCATTTAAACGAGGCACACAGAATGAAGTAGCATGGATGTGCTGCTTCTGGCTGCACTGAATAAACATGAGCGTTTGTGATCAAATAAGCAGCTGCAGGTCTGTGCAAGGTATTCCTCTATGGGAATGAGAGAAACAATGAGATGGAATCGGGCTGACACTGCTGCTGACATCAGCTGCTCCATATGTGGTTGTTACGTCCTCATCTGGAAAATCCTCAAATTAACCCTGATATTAACATGTAGTAGTTTTAGCTCTTGTTAAAGTTGAGCTCCTCTTAGGAACTTTGTGATTACCATTTGATGGGATTCCTGTGTCATTATAGGTAATGTAAAAATATAAAGAATTATTTTGTGTCGTTATGTTGTAGGTTCTGTCTTACCACGCTACTTGCTCCAAGACTGAAGTTGACAAATTCAAGGTAACTGATATTCCCAGTTGTATTCATCACTTTTGTCCACAAAATCCTATTCTTTTCTTCAGTAGTTATAGTTAAAGGTAAATTTGGGTTTTACTGACAGCTTGTGGTCACTAGGTGAATTGCAACTCCCATTCACTACATTTCAACAAGTCCTCCAGCTAATATGTAAAACTATGCTGTGTGTTCCCAGCCTTCAAATGCAATTATATGTGCTGCAGGTGTCACCACAGTTCATGTTTTTTCCCCATTTCAAAAGAGACTTAGGTCCTCGTTAGAAGGTGGGTGGGTGGATAGAAGAAGAAGCCATCTCTGTTGTCATTCAGTCCATACAGCCAATCATGTACATCCATCCATCCATCCATCTTCTTCCGCTTAATCCTTTTCAGGTCATGGGGGGCTGGAGCCTATCCCAGCATCTTTGGACGAGAGGCAGGGTACACCCTGGACAGATCGCCAGTCCATCGCAGGGCCAACACAGAGAGACAGACAACCATTCACTCTCACAGTCATACCTAAGGACAATTTAGAATCCCCAGTTTTGATGCCAGTTAACCTAACTTGCATGTTTTTTGGCATGTGGGAGGAAACCGAAGAAATCTTGGAGTAAACCCATGCAGACACGGGGAGAACATGCAAACTCCACACAGATCACTGTTGGTCGGGTGCTGGGATTGAACCCAGGATTCCCCGGCCAAGGGTGAGTTACTGTGCTGCCACAGTGCTAACTACCCCGAAATTACGTTTCTCCTATCTACAATGTTAATTACATGTAGAATCAGAGGGGTTGCTGCTATGCAAGGCGCCGCCACAAGCATCCGCCTCACAACCTCCCGGTTGTGAGGTGGATGCTCTACCAACTAGGCCACCACTGTTAAGGATTAAAAGTAGCATTCACAGGCTGGACTCCTGTGTTCACATCCCTGTCTTGCTATTTTTGTCACTGCCATCTGTGTTTACATTTACTTCCTCATTTGTGATTCACATCCAGTTTTGCAATTAATTTCCTTTACACACCAAGTACAAAATTTTTATGTTGTTAAGGTTAGGTTAGGAAAAGGTCAAGGTCTACTTTACACATGCTACCACTGTAACCCAACGTTATGTCACTTCATCACTTCAGTATCTACATGACCACAGGAGAAGTTTGATGTGATGAAAGAGACTTATTGGGAAGATGCCCCATCGTATAATGTAGTCAAGCACTGGCATCAACAGTTCAAGTGTGGTCAGACATCAGTGGAAACAGCATCCATTCTCAGGCAACCACAGTGTGCCATTGATGAAGACACCATCCGGCAAGTGGAGGCCAGCATTTTGGAAGATCACCGCATAACTGTTTGCTAACTAGCCCAAGATGTTAAGCTCAGTGTGAGGTCTGTGGAAGCAAACATCTATGACCATTTGCACATGCGGAAGTTGCCTGCATGATGGATTCCCTGATTGCTCACACCCTTCCAGAACAACAAATCTACCTACGGGTACAAATAAAGTAACCTGAACCAGAAGCAGGAACTAGTGACATGATCACAGGCTCTTTTAGCCATTTGATAAGAAAACCTGGAGGACTTCTTCAATAGACTAATCACGCAGGACAAAACATGGGTCTATCACTATAGCTGCTTTTGGACAGAGAAGTTCTGAGGACACAGTTCTAAACAGTCCACCTCAAATTTCGTTCTAGGAACCACCCTCCCCCAGGGGAACTTTTTCATTTTGCATTTGCACAGTCAGTAAGGGACCATGGTAGGGACTGATGTGACACAAGTGTCTGCGACAGTGACGTGTAACTTAAATGCCACACTCAACAACAACAACAACAACAAAACGAAGCTAGCATGGCGAGCGAGGAGGCTACAGCGTTTATGTTCTGCATCACAGGAATCTTAATCATGGACTGTTGTCTGCATTTCTGTCCATGTTCATGTCCATGTTCATATTAAAACTTCTTTGCCTGAAAGCGATTACAGGAAAAACAGTGCACCACAGTTGCTTTTTAAAAATGGTACATCAATAAGAAGCAGAAATCTGGCAATAGGTATATCTTATGAAGTCTACCAATCACCAAACACCTATGTCATATCTGTCATATCTCTGATGATCTGTTAATTGATCATCAGATTGATTTAATTTCCCTTACAGAGACTTGGTTAGGGCAAGAGGATTATGTTGGTTTAAATGAATCAACTCCCTCTGGTTATTTAAACTGTCAAAATCCCAGAAGTTCTGGTCGTGGAGGAGGAGTAGCAACAATTTACCATTCCAAATTACTAGTTAATGTAAAGCAAAAAACATGTTATAATTCCTTTGAGGGCCTGGTCCTCAGTATTGGGCACTTTAGCAATTTTAGGTTAAACCCAATTTTATTTGCCATAGTTTATCGTCCCCCATCAACCTACTCAGAATTTTTATCCGAATTTGCTGATTTCTTAGCTGATTTAGTGCTGAAATCTGATAGAATAATTATAGTAGGGGACTTTAATATACATGTGGATGTAGATAATGACTGCCTTAATGTGGCATTTAATTCAATATTAGACTCGATTGGGTTTTCTCAGAAAGTAGGAAATTCTACTCATTACCTCCACCATACATTGGACCTTGTTCTGACATATGGCATAGAAATAGAAAATCTTGTAGTGTCTCCTCATAACCCTGTACTGTCAGACCATTGTCTGTTAACCTTTGATTTTACTATTTCTAACTATTTGGCTCCTAAAGAAAAATATTATTACAGTAGATGCCTCTCAGATGATGCTGTTACCAAATTTATGCAGATTGTTTCCTCTATGCCATGTGTCAACACAACGGAAATAAGCTATGGACAGCTTGCTCCTTCTGTAATTGATAACATGGTGGATAGTGTTTCAGCTTCTCTGCATCAGACTCTAGACTTGGTGGCCCCCTTAAAAAAGAAAAAGTCTAATCAGAGATTTCTAACTCCTTGGTTCAACACAGAAACTCGTAGCTTAAAACAAAAGACTCGTCAATTAGAAAGAAAATGGCGCTCCACTAATTTAGATGAAATCTATTTAGCTTGGAGAAATCATCTTTTAATTTATAAAAAATCTCTTAGAAAAGCTAGAAAGAGTTATTACTCTGCATTAATAGAAGAGAACAAGAATAATCCCAGGTTTCTTTTCAGTACTGTAGCCAGGTTGACAAAGAGTCAGGACTCTGTCAATCCTAGCATTCCCTTAGAGCTTACTAGTCAGGACTTTATGAACTTTTTCAATAATAAAATTTCATCCATCAGAGATAAAATCAATCAGATTCTTCCCACAGTTAACTTAAATACTGTAACTACTACAACTCCTTCTATTGATGTCTGTCTTGATGAGTTTACTCCAATCGACCTTTGTGAGTTAGACAAAATAGTTTCCTCATCCAAACCTTCAACTTGTCTTTTAGACCCTATTCCTACCAGGTTATTTAAAGAAGTCTTCCCACTTATTGGTAGCCTTATTCTTCATATAATCAATTCTTCATTAACTTTAGGCCATGTACCGCAGGCTTTTAAAACGGCTGTAATTAAACCCTTACTCAAAAAGCCAACGCTAGATCCAGGAGCTTTAGCTAACTATAGACCAATCTCTAATCTCTAACCCTTTCATTTCAAAAATCTTAGAAAGAGTTGTTGCTACGCAATTATTTGACCACCTGCAGGGAAATGGTTTACTTGAAGAGTTTCAGTCTGGGTTTAGAATCCATCATAGTACTGAAACAGCCATAGCGAAGGTCACTAACGACCTCCTCATTGCATCTGATAATGGACTAGTTTCTGTACTTGTCCTTTTAGACCTTAGTGCAGCTTTTGATACTATCGATCATAATATTCTACTTGATAGATTAGAACACTATGTTGGACTTAATGGAACTTCGTTGCAGTGGTTTAGATCTTATTTATCTGATAGGTTCCAGTTTGTTCATGTAAATAATGAGTTTTCTTTCAACTCAAAGCTCAGTCATGGAGTTCCACAGGGATCTGTGCTAGGCCCTACTCTTTTTAGTTTATATATACTTCCGTTAGGCAATATTATTAGAAAGCGCTGTATACATTTTCATTGTTATGCTGATGACACACAATTATACCTGTCAATGAAGCCAGATGATAGTAATCAATTAGCCAAGTTAGAAGCCTGTCTTAAGGAAATCAAAGCTTGGATGACTTGTAATTTCCTGCTATTAAATTCAGATAAGACTGAAGTCATTCTTGTTGGTCCAAAAAACCTTAGAAATTCCTTTCCAAATCAAACTTTCAGTTTGGATGCGGTTACTCTTTCTCTTAATAGCTCTGTGAGAAACCTTGGAGTTATTTTTGATCAGGATTTGTCCTTCAATTCACATATTAAATTTGTTTCTAAGACTGCCTTCTATCATTTGCGTAATATTGCCAAGATTAGGAGCATCTTGTCTCAGAGTGATGCTGAGAAACTGATCCACGCTTTTGTTAGCTCGAGATTAGATTATTGTAATTCTTTATTATCAGGCTGTCCTAAAACATCTTTAAAAAGTCTTCAGCTGATCCAAAATGCTGCAGCAAGAGTTTTAACAGGTACTAGAAAGAGAGATCATATCTCTCCGGTTCTGGCCTCCCTTCATTGGCTTCCCATAGAGTTTAGAATTAAGTTTAAAATCCTTCTTCTTACTTACAAAACTCTAAACAATCAGGCTCCTTTTTATTTAAAAGATCTGATACTACCGTATTATCCTAACAGAGCACTACGCTCCCAGAATGCAGGATTACTTGTAATATCTAGAATCTCCAAAAGTACAATGGGAGGCAGAGCCTTTAGTTATCAAGCTCCTCTCCTGTGGAATCAGCTGCCAATCTGGATTCGGGAGTCAGACTCGATCTCTGTTTTTAAGAATAGGGCTAAAACCTACCTTTTTGATATAGCCTACAATTAGGGAGGGATCATGTGTTTCTGAACCCTCCCTTAGTTATGCTGCTAATAGGTTTAGTCAGCCGGGGGACCTCCAGTAATGCACTGGGCCTCACTCCTTTTCTCACTCTCAATTAAATTTTTTTTTTTGCTGGTCATTGACATTTGTTTGTTCTCTCCCATAGATTGAGTCCCCATCGTGCTGTTTGCTCTCTACATGTCTGTTCTTTTCTTCTTCTCTATCCCCTCACCCCCCAGCCAGTCGCAGCAGATGACTGCCCCTCCCTGAGCCTGGTTCTGCTGAAGGTTGCTTCCTGTTAAAAGGGAGTTTTTCCTCTCCACCGTCGCCAAGTGCTTGCTCACAGGGGATCGCCTGATTGCTGGGGTCTTTCTGCAACTGTGGGGGTTCCCCCTACAGTTGATAGTGCTATGAGATGACTGTTGTTGTGAAATGGCGCTATATAAATAAAGTTGAATTGAATTGAATTGAATATGAGTTCCTATGGAACCATCAAAAGACCCTGCCTCGAAGAAGGAGCTAAAATGGTTATAGGAACTGAGGTTTGTCCCTAGTTCCTGTGCTGTCTGAAAGTGTGAAAAACCGCCCTAGTTCCTGAGAACGTTACAGGAACTGCAAAAAGTCCCTACAGTGTAAAAGGAGCTTATGATCCAGGGGCTAAAGCCCAGTAGAAGCAATGGAAGCATTATGACACACCACCCCCGAAGAAGACACATGTCCAACCCTTGGTGAACAATGCTCACGGTCTTTTGGGATCAGCATGGAGAAGTGATAATTGATAATATAAAAAAAGAATATTAAAACATTAAAAAGCATAAAATATTTTAAAAAATAATATTAAAGATAACAATGCTACTGTTATTCTATTTCTTAGTAATGTAATGTGCTTTATTTATATAGCCCTTTAAAACAACCTGTAGGTGATCAAAGTACTTTACAGAAAATTAAACAGCACTAGAAACACGCACAACATTAAAACGAATTACATAAACAAAGAGATAAGCATAAATACCTAAAAATAAAAATAAAAACAAATGTCAAAACAGATGTTGCCACTACTGGGTATTAAAAGCCATACTAAACAAATATGTTTTAAGTTCTGATTTAAAAAGGGCCAGGTCAGAGCTAGCACGCAGGTCAGGGGGGAGATTATTCCAGAGCCTGGGAGCGACAGCAGAAAAGGCTCGGTCACCCCAGTGTTTATACCTCAACCTGGGCACATCCAGCAAAAGCTGATTGGATGACTTGTAGGGGGAAGACTTGGCCCGGGGCTAATGTCTTGCTATTCCTCTTGGTCCAACTAGATTGTAAATGTAAGAAAAGATAATAAAGTCTTAAGAGATGGACAAAAGAACCCTAGTTTTCTGTAGAGAACTATCTCTTTATGCATGACTGTATGCGCGTGAACACACACACACACACACACACACACACACACACACACACACACACACATCCACTTTGGTGTGGATCACAAATTTTTGATTATCATGTCATATAATTCAGCTGTTCTCCTACAGCCGTGGACAAAACTGTTGGTACCCCTCTGTTAATGAAAGAAAAACCCACAATGGTCACAGAAATAACTTGAATCTGACAAAAGTGGTAATAAATAAAAATTCTATGAAAACTAACCATGAAAATCAGACAATGCTTTTGAATTGTGGTTCAACATAATTACTTTAAAAAACAAACTCGTGAAACAGGTCTGGACAAAAATGATGGTACCCCTAGAAAAGATTGAAAATAATGTGACCATAGGGACATGTTCAACCAAGATGTGTCCTCTAATTAACATCACAGGTGTCTAAAAACTTGTAATCAGTCAGTCGGCCTATTTAAAGGGTGACAAGTAGTCACTGTGCTGTTTGGTGACATGGTGTGTACCACACTAAACATGGACCAGAGGAAGCAAAGGAGAGAGTTGTCTCAGGAGATTAGAAAGAAAATTATAGACAAGCATGTTAAAAGTAAAAGCTATAAGACCATCTCCAAGCAGCTTGATGTTCCTGTGACTACAGTTGCACATATTATTCAGAATTTTAAGATCCACGGGACTGTAGCCAACCTCCCTGGACGTGGTCGCAGGAGGAGACAGATAATACGAATGGTAACAAAAGAGCCCAGAACAACCTCTAAACACATTCATGGTGAACTCCAAGGTCAAGGTACATCAGTGTCAGATCGCACCATCTGTCGTTGTTTGAGCCAAAGTGGACTTCATGGGAGACGACCAAGGAGGACACCACTGTTGAAAACAAATCATAAAAAAGCCAGACTGGAATTTCCCAAACTGCATGTTGACAAGCCACAAAGCTTTTGGGAGAATGTACTATGGACAGATGAGACAAAACTGGAATTTTTTGGCATGGCACATCAGCACTATGTTCACAGACGCAAAAGTGAAGCATATCAAGAAAAGAACACTGGCCCTACTGTGAAACATGGAGGAGGTTCTGTTATGTTGTGGGGCTGCTTTGCTACGTCTGGCACAGGGTGTCTTGAATCTGTGCAGGCTACAATGAAATCTCAAGACTATCAAGGTATTCTAGAGAGAAATGTGCTGCCCAGTGTCAGACAGCTTGGTCTCAGTCGCAGGTCATGGGTCTTGCAACAGGATAATGACCCAAAACACACAGCTAAAAACACCCAAGAATGGCTAAGAGCGAAACACTGGACTATTCTAAAGTGGCCTTCTATGAGCCCTGATCTAAATCCTATTGAACATCTGTGGAAGGAGCTGAAACATGGCGTCTGGAGAAGGCACCCTTCAAACCTGAGACAACTGGAGCAGTTTGCTCATGAGGAGTGGGCCAAAATACCTGCTGAGAGGTGCAGAAGTCTCATTGACAGTTACAGAAATCGTTTGATTGCAGTGATTGCCTCAAAAGGTTGTGCAACAAAATATTAAGTTAAGGGTACCATCGTTTTTGTCCAGGCCTGTGTTATGAGTTTGTTTTTTTTAAATAATTCTGTTGAACCACAATTCAAAAGCATTGTCTGATTTTCATTGGTTAATTTTCATAGAATTTTTATTTATTACCACTTTTGTCAGATTCAAGTTATTTCTGTGACCACTGTGGGGTTTTTTTTTTTTCATTAACAGAGGGGTACCAACAATTTTGTCCACGTGTGTACATATAATTGTTATTGTCAGTTCATTTCAATGTGTCCAATTAAGAGATATTAAAGAAAATGGCACCAGTATATACTTTCATAAAAGTGTGATGCAGAACAATGTTTCTTTCACACCTCAAATGTTTTTTACAAGCAGGTGAAATATACAGAGCCTTAAATCTTTAATTAATATGTATATTTCATACATTTCCAATTAGAAACTTCCTATTAACTTTCATGGGAACAAAATCTATGGCAACAAAAGGAAATTATCGGTGACCTGTCTTCTAGGCTTCATTTTTGAAGCTTAAATATGTGGAATCCCCAGTGAAAATAAACTAATTGTAACATTTGAAATGGATTACTTGAATCAGTAGGCATTCATTCACTGTGCATTATTAATAAAGATGAAAATGTCCACATTTGTAATTGGTAGGACATTTCTGAAATATAGATATGACCCATTTTGCAGCACTTCTGTGTGCTGGATTTTTCCCTGTGGAAATGACTTCTTAGTAGGATCCCTTCTCTCTAGTGTGCTTGTGTGATCTTTCAGCCCCCTCATCTTACACTCTGCTCTGCCTTCCACCCGACTTTCTTTCATAACTGCTCTACATATGGAGCCTCGGTGAGCACTCTTGCCAGGGATTCCACTGGCATGCAAAGGGCAGAAGCAAATAAACCTGACCACCATTTTATACAATTGGTGAGTCGCATGTGCAATACCACTCCTTTTGAACAAGGCATTTTTTTAATTTTTTTTTTTTTTTTGGTTTTGATTCCTTGTCTTTAATTTTTTTGTCTTGATGTTCAAATTAATAAATAAATAAATAACCCCAGGCTGTGAATTAAGCTAAGCAAGAATACCTGACCAGAATGGTGATGGTTTGTAGGAGAAACAGGAGGCTGTGGTAGCTGTTAACAGAGACATTTGTAAGATAGCTGTGAAAGGTTGAAATGGTCCTAATAAATGTGACCAGCCATGGACAAACTAGGAACAAGTCTCGCGAAGGGTATTTTGAGCTATTTACAGATTCTATAAGTGTGGACTATAAGCTTTCCAATGATATCTAACACATGGAAATCCCAAAAGATTTGAAGATGCGGCCATTGGAATGTTAGCACCTCTCAAACTACTTCCCTGAGAAAATCAGGTTCAAAATTTCCAAGGATTGTCAACTTCCAGGGGAGCCAGGTGGGGGGCGGAAACTAAACCTGGTCATTTGCATGACTTAGCATGAACCCAACCCCCTTACAGTGCTTATCAAAAGGAGCTCTGGAAACCCAGGAAGTGCAGGAAGACAAGCTGTTTAAGTAGCTATGTGCTTCTACCTGAACGTGCTGCTGATTGGCCGAAATGAATAACAAAGCTGTGTGAATAGCCAAACGAAACCGGATATGTAAATCAGCTGTGGTAGCCATGTCCCCGAAACTAGGAAGCGGTCTCGCTGATATTTCCCTCTAAAACTACTCTATTTCAAATACAAAGTTTACATTTTTAAAATATCCCACACTGTTATTTGAAGCATGGAGTAGCTTCTTCATGATTTCAACTAGCATATTTTGCAGAAGAATGAAAATCATAAATTTAAAAAAAAAAAAAGTATTTCTGTGTTTTTTAGGAATCATGTCAGGCCGACTTGTTGCTGGTTTACTTGTGGTGGGTCACAAATTAGTACAGCAGATCAGTGAGACTGCCCTCCTCCATATATGGTAGGGTATTTCTGTAAAGAGCTTATAATTATAAAATTAAGCAACCTTTAGTGGTCACAAGAATAACAGTTTCTCTCCATCACGTCCACAAGTTCTCTTCCCTTGGATGTCAACCTACAGCGGTTGCAGGTTGTAGGTTAATCACCTGCAACAGCTATCCTCACAAGAGTGAGATCGACTACATAATCACCAGAACAAGTAACAGAACATCAATCAATGACTGCAAAGTTATCCCAGGAGAGTCGGTTGTGAAACAACACAGGCTGCTGGTAGCAGACATCAAGAGAAAACCATCTCAGAAACTGAGGAAGTCCCTGGCAGTGAAGAAAATTTGTACATGGAAGCTGAAAAAATTGAGAAAACTGTTCAACAAACAGTTGAACAGAGAAAAAGACCAGGTTAACAACAATGCATGGGAAGTGTTCAGTAAGATCACAATCAAAACTCTGAAAGAAATGGGTGGTGAGACAAAAGGCAAACATCTAAAGATTAGAGAGACATGGTGGTGGAATTATGAAGTACAAGCAACAGCTAAGAGAAAGAAAGAGGCATTCAGGACCTGGCAGAGAGACAGCAGTGACCAAGGAAAGAGACTCCTCTACAGAAAGGCCTGTAAGCACACCAAGAGAGAAGTAGCCATAGTGAAAACCAAAGCAGAGAACAAGATGTATGAAGAACTGGAGACCAAGGGAGGGCAGGATACGATCTATTACATTTCAGAGGCAAAACAATGGCAGAAGCAAGACAAGCAAGAGAATTCACAAGTATCAAAGACAAAAACAGCAACAGCATTGTGGCAAAAGACCAGAACAGTAAAAGGTGGAAAGAATACCTTAAGGAAATACTTAATGTTGAGAATGAGAGTGACCCACTACCAGCAGCAGACCCAGTTTGAGGACAAGAAAAAGGGATCATTCTGGATGAAGTGGAAGGAGTCCTCAGAAGCATGAAGCCAAAGAAACCAGGTGGACCATCGCAAATCGCAGCAGATGTCATCAAAGTTATCAAAGAAGGCTCAAAATGACTCAGGAAGATCATCAATGACATATGGCAAGAGAAGAGCGTACCCCATGATCTCAAGTCGAATATTATCATCCCAATTTACAGGCAAAAAGGTGATGCACTGGAATGTAAGAACTACAGAGGAATAAAGCTCTTAGAGCATGTTATGGAAATTGTCGAGGGTATCAAGGAAGAGGAAGACCGAAGAAGACATGGCTGGAGGGTGTCCGTATGGACCGGGTCAAGCTACAACTGGCCCAGGTCAAGCTACAACTGGCCTAGGTTGAACCAGTGGACAGGAAACACTGGAGTGGGACTCTGAGAAGTGCAGTCAAGCAGGACTCACCCCAACTGAGGGACTAATTGTGTCCTGTCAAAAATAAATAAAGATGATGATGATGATCATCATCATCATGGACAGAAGATTAAGGCAAGTCATCCAGATTGACAAGATGCAGCACGGGTTCATGCCAGAAAGAGGCACAGTAGACGCCATCTTAATACTGAGACAAGAGCAGGAGAAGAACTTGGAAGGGAACAGGAAACAGTACTGGGCACTTGTTGACCTCAAGAAGGACTTCGATTGTGTGCCACGAGAACTGATTTACTGGAGTCTGAGGAAGAAAGGGGTGACGAAGGAGAACATCCGCATGGTGAGAGACATATATGATGAAACAACCATAGTTGTCAAGAGCAGAGACCAGTTATCAGAGCCATTCAAAGTAAGAGTTGGGGTGCACCAAGGCTCTAGACTGAGTCTCTTACTGTTTATAGAGAATGGGCATTGACGTCATGCCGTGCTGCATTCTGGGCCGTTGTTGCCATCATCATGGTCTGGCTTCTTTGTTTACCTATAGTCTAGGTAACTGCTAACATGAACAGACATACTGTACGTGCAATGGAACGGAGCAAACAGAAAATTCAAATTCTTTATTCAGAGAAGCTGAATAAGGAAGCAAAGGAGCGCTACCTCTAAGAAATTTAAGAAATTTATCTCTACTTCCGGCGCCACACGAGTAGGCTGCCTTTTGCAACAGCGGATCAATTTCTGCCTATTTCTGTTACTATCTGGCTCTCTTGCCAATCTTTATGATCCAGCGTCACCTTTATTCCATCCGAACACGTAGATCACCCAAATGTCTCCTGAGTCAGCGGACGGAGCCACTGTTTCTGGCAGGAGGCAGTATAACAGGGACCAGCTGTTAGCACTCAACCGGCCCATGATGCTAACGAAAAAAACTCGACATACCGGGAGAATTAAGACGAAAACGACGTGGGTGTCGTGCTGGTGTAAGACGGCGGGCAAGGAATATAAGGTACAGACCCACCCTCCCATCTGTCATTATGGGGAATGTACGATCGATACTCGGAAAGACAGATGAACTAGCGGCTATCTCCCGCTACGATAGCATATACCGGGAGTGAAGTCTGATGCTATTCTCAGAGACGTGGCTAACAGGACTAGCAGCAGATGCTAACATTGAACTGGAGGGTTTCCACGCAATACGGGCAGACCGAGCACCAGACAGTGGGAAGGCAAGGGGCGGTGGGGTGATGATGTACGTCAATAACAACTGGTGCAGACCGGGACATATCATGGTTAAGAAACAGCACTGTAGCAAAGACATCGAGTTGCTAGCTGTTAGCATGCGGCCTACCTATCTCCCGAGGGAATACTCACACGTGATCTGCATTGTTATTTATGCAAATCCGACGGCGAATGCTGGGACAGTGCGTGACGTCATCCACTCAGTAACTGGCAGGCTGCAGACAGAACACCCAGATGCGCTTCTCCTCATCTCAGGCGATTTCAACCATATTTCACTGTCTCTCATTATACCCACGTTCACCCAGTATGTCACATGCCACACTAGAGACAATAAAACACTGGACTTATTCTACGCAAACACTAAGGAGGCGTACACCTCATCACCACTCCCCCCACTCAGGAGATCGGATCACAACTTGGTTCATCTCCTGCTGGTGTACAAACCCCTAGTGCACAGACAACCTCCAGTCATGCGCACAGTGAAGTTATGGTCTGAGGAGGCAATGGACGCTCTAAAGGACTGCTTTGAAACCACTGCCTGGGAGCAGCTCTGCGATCCACATGGTGAGGACATCGATGGCCTCACTCACACCATCACAGACTACATCAGCTTCTGTGTGGACAACACCGTACCCACCAAGACCATACGGTGTTGCTCGAACAACAAACCCTGGATCAACCCTGAGATAAAAACACTTCTGAGAGAGAAGAAGAGGATCTTCAGGTCGGGGAACAGGGAGATGCTGAAGTCCGTACAGAGGGAGCTGAGGAGGAAGATCAGAGAAGGCAAGGACAGCTTCAGGAAGAAGATGGAGGACAAGCTGCAACAGAGCGACATCGGTGGGGTCTGGAGAAACCTTAAAACCATCTCTGGGCTCCAGAATACCTCCCCCCAGGCCATGGGGGGCAGGGAGTGGGCGAACAATCTGAACCTGTTTTTTAATAGGTTTGACCAACCCTTCTTCCCTCCGACTGCACAACAACCACTGCTGCCTCTAAAGACATCGAGTCCTGCTGCCCACACCCCACTCCACCAACACCCCTCCACTCCCAACACACAGCCCCCCCAACATGACCCTCACTAAGACCCAGGTGAGGACGGAGCTGAGAACGATCAAGGCGAGGAAGGCGTCGGGACCGGACGGCATCAGCGCAAAGCTCCTCAAGTCCTGTGCAGATCAGCTGTGTGGGATTGTGGAGCTCATCTTCAACCTGAGCCTGAAGCTGGGGAGGGCACCACAGTTGTGGAAAACATCTTGTGTGGTACCTGTACCAAAGACCTCCCGCCCCAAAGACCTGAACAGCTACAGACCAGTGGCCCTGACGTCCCACATGATGAAGACCCTGGAGAGACTGCTCCTTGCTCACCTCCGCCCCCTGGTGGGACCAGCGATGGATCCACTCCAGTTCGCCTACCAGCATGGCATTGGGGTGGAGGATGCAGTGATCTTCCTCCTTCACCGTTCTCTGTCCCACCTGGAGAAGCCCGGGAATGCGGTGAGGATCATGTTCTTTGACTTCTCCAGTGCTTTCGACACCATCCAACCGATGATCCTGAAGGACAAGCTGTTGTGCGCAGGGGTGGACCAGCACCTGTCATCATGGATCCTGGACTACCTCACTAACCGGCCACAGTTGGTGAGAACCTGGGACTGTGTGTCCGACACGATCATCGGTAGCACGGGGGCCCCCCAGGGAACGATTTTGGCTCCCTTCCTGTTCACCGTTTATACTGCGGACTTCTCACACAACACAACACATTGCCATCTACAGAAGTTCTCTGACGACTCTGCGATTGTCGGCCTCATCTCCAACGGAGATGAAGCTGAGTACAGAGGACTTATCCAGGACTTCGTGGACTGGTGCCATAGGAACTGCCTCCAGATCAACGCGAGGAAAACTAAGGAGCTGGTGGTGGAGTACTGCAGGCAAGGACAACCCCTCACAGCACCAGTAAACATACAGGGAACAGACATCGAGATGGTGACTTCCTACAGGTACTTGGGTGTTCATCTGAACAATAAACTAGACTGATCACACAATACCGACGCACTCTACAAGAAGGGACAGCGCAGGCTGTTCCTACTGAGGAGACTCAGGTCTTTTGGTGTACAGGGGGTGCTGCTGAAGATATTCTACGACATGGTGGTGGCATCAACCATCACTTTTGGAGTGGTCTGCTGGGGCAGTGGCATTACAGCAGCCGATAGGAAGAGACTGAACAAACTGATGAAGAAAGCTAGCTCTGTCCTGGGGCAGCGCCCTGACCTAGTGGAGGAGATAGGAGAGAGAAGGATGGTGGCTAAACTGTCATCTCTGCTGGAGTCCAAGTCCCACCCTATGCAGGACATACTGAACGCACTGAGGAGCTCATTTAGCAGCAGACTACATCATCCTAGGTGCGCAACCGAGAGGTTTCGCAGGTCCTTCCTACCTACGGCTGTCAGACTGTATAACCTAAGCAGGGCTGCTCGCAGAGATAGCAAAAAAACGTGACGACCTAATAGTATTGAATGCAAAAGGCGCAATAGACTTACACAATGGTCCCCTCCAGTATATACAACTAGGACACTATCGGTCGCTACGGAGGGTGACAGTATGTATGGGTACATATTCATACTATGTAGGATAACTAAGTAGACAGTTATGCTGTTTATTCCATCTAGCTACAATGCTCCGCACTTTGTATATATATTTATATATTTATGTGTATGTATGTATATCCACTGCTCTTATTTATATCTTCCGTATCTTCTTAATTATTGCTCTGAGTGTTGCTATCCCTGTGCTGTGGCAATCCTGGAATTTCCCCATTGTGGGACTAATAAAGGCTTATCTTATCTTATCTTATCTTATCTTAAATAAATGGGATTGATCTATATGAGTACAAGAAATGGACCACGTATCTTGACCAACTGCCTCGAGTCACGTTGTCGGATGTGCTTGTCTACCTGGTTTGTGGGGTGAGCGCATAAACCCATGAGCAATTTAAAAACTATAAATCATTAGAGGCACATGTTCAATTAACCAATGGATGGGTCCAGCCACCTCAAGTATTCTGGGTGAATGACCAGAAAACCGTCGTTTAACACAAAGGTAAGCAGTCATTGTTTCTACAAAGTCGAAATACGTCGAGATTAATGTCTAGCATACCCAAAAATTATTTCTAACATATGAGTAATGCTCTTTGAACCTACAGTGGGGTAAAAAAGTATTTAGTCAGCCACCAATTGTGCAAGTTCTCCCACTTAAAAGATGAGAGAGGTCTCCAATTTTCATCTTAGGTATAGCTCAACTATGAGAGACAAAACGAGAAAAAAAAATCCAGAAAATCACATTGTCTGATTTTTAAAGAATTTATTTGCAAATTATGGTGGAAAATAAGTATTTGGTCAATAACAAAAGTTCATCTCAACACTTTGTTATATACCCTTTGTTGGCAATGACAGAGGTCAAACGTTTTCTTTAAGTCTTCACAAGGTTTTCACACACTGTTGCTGGTATTTTGGCCCATTCCTCCATGCAGATCTCCTCTAGAGCAGTGATGTTTTGGGGCTGTCGCTGGGCAACACGGATTTTCAACTCCTTCCAAAGATTTTCTATGGGGTTGAGATCTGGAGACTGGCTAGGCCACTCCAGGACCTTGAAATGCTTCTTACGAAGCCACTCCTTCGTTGCCCGGCCGGTGTGTTTGGGATCATTGTCATGCTGAAAGACCCAGCCACGTTTCATCTTCAATGCCCTTGCTGATGGAAGGAGGTTTTCACTCTAAATCTCACGATACATGGCCCCATTCATTCTTTCCTTTACACGGATCAGTCGTCCTGGTCCCTTTGCAGAAAAACAGCCCCAAAGCATGATGTTTCCACCCCCATACTTCACAGTAGGTATGGTGTTCTTTGGATGCAACTCAGCATTCTTTCTCCTCCAAACACGACAAGTTGAGTTTTTACCAAAAAGTTCTATTTTGGTTTCATCTGACCATATGACATTCTCCCAGTGCTCTTCTGGATCATCCAAATGCTCTCTAGCAAACTTCAGATGGGCCTGGACATGTACTGGCTTAAGCAGGGGGACACGTCAGGCACTGCAGGAGTTGAGTCCCTGGCGGCATAGTGTGTTACTGATGGTAGCCTTTGTTACTTTGGTCCCAGCTCCTTGCAGGTCATTCACTAGGTCCCCCCGTGTGGTTCTGGGATTTTTGCTCACCGTTCTCGTGATCATTTTGACCCCACGGGGTGAGATCTTGCATGGAGCCCCAGATCGAGGGAGATTATCAGTGGTCTTGTATGTCTTCCATTTTCTAATAATTGCTCCCACAGTTGATTTCTTCACACCAAGCTGCTTACCTATTGCAGATTCAGTCTTCCCAGCCTGGTGCAGGTCTACAATTTTGTTTCTGGTGTCCTTTGACAGCTCTTTGGTCTTGGCCATAGTGGAGTTTGGAGTCTGATTGTTTGAGGTTGTGGACAGGTGTCTTTTATACTGATAACAAGTTCAAACAGGTGCCATTAATACAGGTAACGAGTGGAGGACAGAGGAGCCTCTTAAAGAAGAAGTTACAGGTCTGTGAGAGCCAGAAATCTTGCTTGTTTTTAGGTGACCAAATACTTACTTTCCACCATAATTTGCAAATAAATTCTTTAAAAATCAGACAATGTGATATTCTGGATTTTTTTTTTCTCATTTTGTCTCTCATAGTTGAGGTATACCTATGATGAAAATTGGAGACCTCTCATCTTTTAAGTGGGAGAACTTGCACAATTGGTGGCTGACTAAATACTTTTTTGCCCCACTGTATATGTAACTTATTGAATGGGTTTCTAACTTACAGCTACCCTATAATGGTGGTTCACAGGAAAAACCCATACAGCGCTCTGCCTGCAGCGCATACACACACAGAGCTAAACACACATACTTGTTCATATAATGGGACCTGTTGGAGATGTGTCTGAGCACTTTCAAGCTACAGGATAAAGATTTTTACCTTTGACTGCAGTCTGTAACATCAGCTGTCCAGTGTTGTTCTGATAAATATGCCAAAATGTCAGAACATTGGAGGAGGTGGATCCAATCAGCTGATTGCCCCAAACTCAGAGCTCAGCTGTTTTCCATGATAAATCACACTTTGCTGTTGGCTGCGCCTCCCGGCAAAAGCACACTCCATTCACTATCTTGTTTTTTTTCCACTTTATTGAAAATAAGCTTTTTTTTATCACCATCAGTTAGCATGCCTAAATCATCAAGGTGTGACAAGGCCTTAAGGGTGCTCTGGTGCACTGAAAAAAATTAAGATAAGATAAGATAAGATAAGCCTTTATTAGTCCCACAACGGGGAAATTCCAGGATTGCAACAGCACAGGGATAGCAACACTCAGAGCAACAATCAGAAGGCAAGAAAAAAAACAAGCAAGCAAGAGCAGCTAATAAACATATGTACGTATTACTATAAAATATATATATATACACACACACACAGACACACAGTGCAGAGCATTGCAGCTGGACGGAATAAATATATGAATATATGAACACACAGTGCAGAGCATTGTAGCTAGATGGAATAAATATGTAAATATATAAACACCCACAGTACGGAGCATTGCAGCTAGGTGGAATAAATATGCAAGTATATAAACACACACAGTGCGGAGCAATGTAGCTAGATGGAATAATATGTAGATATATAAATATATAAACACACCCAGTGCTGAGCATTGTAGCTAGATGGAATAAATATGCAAATATATAAACACACACAGTGCAGAGCATTGTTGCTAGATGGAATGAAACAGCATAACCGTCTACTTAGTTATCCTACATGGTATGATTATGTGCCCATACATATTCTCACCCTCCATAGCGACCGGTATGTTCCTAGTTGTATGCCGGAGGGGACCATTGTGTAAGTCTATTGCATCTTTTGCATTCAAAAAACTATTAGTTTGTTACGTCTTTTTGCTATCTCTGCGAGCAGCCCTGCTTAGGTTGTACAGTCTGACAGCCGTTGGTAGGAAGGACCTACGAAACCTCTCGGTTGTGCACCTGGGATGATGTAGTCTGCTGCTAAATGAGCTCCTCAGTGCATTCAGTATGTCCTGCATAGGGTGGAACTCGGACTCCAGCAGAGATGACAGTTTAGCCACCGTCCTTCTCTCTCCTATCTCCTCCATCGGATCAAGGCGCTGCCCCAGGACAGAGCTAGCTTTCTTAATCAGTTTGTTCAGTCTCTTCCTATCGGCTGCAGTAATGCCACTGCCCCAGCAGACCACTCCAAAAGTGATGGCTGATGCCACCACCGTGTCATAGAATGACTTCAGCAGCGCCCCTTGTACACCAAAAGACCTGAGTCTCCTCAGCAGGAACAGCCTGCGCTGTCCCTTCTTGTAGAGTGCATCAGTATTGTGTGACCAGTCTAGTTTATTGTTCAGATGAATACCCAGGTACTTATAGGATGTCACCATCTCGATGTCTGTTCCCTGTATATTTACTGGTACTGTGAGGGGCTGCCCATGCCTGCGGCAGTCCACCACCAGCTCCTTAGTTTTCCTCGCGTTGATCTGGAGGCAGTTCCGATGGCACCAGTCCACGAAGTCCTGGATAAGCCCTCTGTACTCAGCTTCATCTCCATTGGAGATGAGGCCAACGATCGCAGAGTCATCAGAGAACTTCTGTAGATGGCAGTGTGTTGTGTTGTGTGAGAAGTCCGCAGTATAAAGAGTGAACAGGAAGGGAGCCAGCACCGTTCCCTGGGGGGCCCCCGTGCTACTGATGATCGTGTCGGACACACAGTCCCGGGTTCTCACAAACTGAGGCCGGTTCGTGAGGTAGTCCAGGATCCATGATGACAGGTGCTGGTCCACCCCTGCGCGCAGCAGCTTGTCCTTCAGGATCATCGGTTGGATGGTGTTGAAAGCACTGGAGAAGTCAAAGAACATGATCCTCACCATATTCCCGGGCTTCTCCAGGTGGGACAGAGAACGGTGAAGGAGGAAGATCACCGCATCCTCCACCCCAATGCCATGCTGGTAGGCGAACTGGAGTGGATCCATCGCTGGTTCCACCAGGGGGCGGAGGTGAGCAAGGAGCAGTCTCTCCAGGGTCTTCATCAAGTGGGACGTCAAGGCCACCGGTCTGTAGCTGTTCAGGTCTTTGGGGTGGGAAGTTTTTGGTACAGGTACCACACAAGATGTTTTCCACAGCTGTGGTACCCTCCCCAGTTTCAGGCTCATGTTGAAGATATACGTCACAATCCCACACAGCTGGTCTGCACAGGACTTGAGGAGCTTTGCGCTGATGCCGTCCCGGCGCCTTCCTCGCCTTGATCTTCCTCAGCTCCGTCCTCACCTGGGTCCTGGTCAGGGTCAGGATGGGGGGCTGTGTGTTGGGAGTGGGGGGGTGTTGGTGGAGTGGGGAGTGGGCAGCAGGACTCGATTTCTTTAGAGGCAGCAGTGGTTGTTGTGCAGTCAGGGGGGAGGGCGGTTGGTCAAATCTATTGAAAAACAGATTCAGGTTGTTCGCCCACTCCCTGCCCCCTGTGGCCTGGGGGGAGGTATTCTGGAGCCCCGAGATGGTTTTGAGGTTTCTCCAGACCCCGCTGATGTCGCTCTGTTGCAGCTTGTCCTCCATCTTCTTCCTGAAGCTGTCCTTGCCTTCTCTGATCTTTCTCCTCAGCTCCCTCTGTACGGACTTCAGCATCTCCCTGTTCCCTGACCTGAAGATCCTCTTCTTCTCTCTCAGAAGTGTTTTTATCTCAGGGTTGATCCAGGGTTTGTTGTTTGAGTGACGCCGTATGGTCTTGGTGGGAACGGATTTGACCACACAGAAGCTGAGGTAGCCCGTGAAGGTGTGAATGAGGCCATCGATGTCCTCACCATGTGGATCGCAGAGCTGCTTCCAGGCGGTGGCTTCAAAACAGCCCTTTAGGGTGTCCATTGTCTCCTCAGACCATAACTCCACAGTGTGCATGGCCGGAGGTTGTCTGTGCACTAGGGGTTTGTACACCGGCCGGAGATGAACCAAGTTGTGATCCGATCTCCCGAGTGGGGGGAGTTGTGATGAGGTGTACGCCTCCTTAGTGTTTGCGTAGAATAAATCCAGTGTTTTATTGTCTCTAGTGTGGCATGTGACATACTGGGTGAACGTGGGTAGAATGGGAGACAGTGAAACATGGTTGAAATCGCCTGAGATGAGGAGAAGAGCATCTGGGTGTTCTGTCTGCAGCCTGCTGGTTACTGAATGGATGACGTCACGTGCTGTCCCAGCGTTCGCCGTCGGATTTGCATAAACAACAATGCAGATCACGTGTGAGTGTTCTCTCGGGAGATATGTAGGCCTCATGCTAACAGCTAGCAACTCAATGTCTTTGCTGCAGTGTCGTTGTTTAACAGTGATATGTCCCGGTCTGCACCAGTTGTTGTTAACATACATTATCACTCCACCGCCCCTAGCCTTGCCACTGTCTGGTGTTCGGTCAGCTCGTATCATGTGAAAACCCTCCAGCTCAATGTTAGCATCTGCTGCTAGTTCAGTTAGCCACGTCTCAGTAAACAAAAGGAGAGAGCACTCCCGGTATGTGCTATCATAACGGGAGATAGCCGCTAGCTCATCTAACTTTCCCAGTATCGACCGTACATTTCCCATGACAACAGATGGAAGGGAGGGTCTGTACCTTATATTTTTTGTCCTCCGCCTTACTCCAGCCCGGCAGCCGCGGCGTTTTCGCCTCAGCTACCAATATAATTAGCTGCTTTAAAAACATACTAAATCAGGACAGTGACGTTTTTATAGTCACATGAGACAGGAGAATCTGCTTAGTTTAACAGTACCAAACATTCTATGGATTTCAGTCCACAGCTGATATTAAATCCATGCATAGTGAAAGCAACAAGTAATCACAACTTCAAGAAAAATCAAAGAAAATCAGCAACACCGAAAAGCTCCCATTAAAAAAACAAAACGAATAAAAAAAAACACTGCTCCAGATTAGCAAAAGAAATTCAGAATAGAAGAGATGATGTGGGGAAATGATTTGATTTTGCCCTGTGCGTTTTTACATATTATTGAGAGATGACAGAGAGCCTTGGCTGAGGTGCAGCCAAAGCGCACGGCGCAAAAGACAGCTTCTCTGGAGAGGGGATGTCTTTCTACACTTCTAGATATTTTTTAAATCACAACTTACCTTTGTGAAAATACCGTGAACACAAGACAGTGGAAAAAGTGGAGGGACTGTGTGAGAGAAGATATGAGAAAGAAAGGATTGTGCAAAGCAGATGCACAGAACAGAGAAAAGTGGAGGGCAAAGACTCATGTTGCTGACCCTCTCTGAGGCAATAACAGCAAGTAGAAGAAGGACAACAACAACACCAGCAACATAAAGTGACCAAACAGAGTGTTATAGCTATAGTGTGTTTAAACTAGACCCTCATCTTTTCCTAACTCGACCAAGTAGTCTAACCCTAAATATGTGTTTAATCCCCAATGCCCCAACTCCTCCATACACCTCTTAAAATGGTTCTGCTGCCACACAGTGAAGTGTAGTAAACCTGTTTGGAGTTGGTAGTCATACCATACATCGTTTGAAAGCTTAGAATTTCATCTATTTGGGTATTTGGGTCCGAGTCCCACTCTATGCAGGATATACTGAACGCACTGAGGAGCTCATTTAGCAGTAGACTACATCATCCTAGGTGCGCAACCGAGAGGTTTTGCAGGTCCTTCCTACCTACGGCTGTCAGACTGTATAACCTAAGCAGGGCTGTTCGCAGAGATAGCAAAAAAAGTGACAACCAAATAGTATTGAATGCAAAAGACGCAATAGACTTACATAAATGGTCCCCTCCAGTATACAACTAGGACAATATCAGTTGCTACTGAGGGTGACAATACGTATGTATGGGTACATATTCATACTATGTAGGATAACTAAGTAGACGGTTATGCTGTTTATTCCATCTAGCTACAATGCCCCGCACTGTGTATATATATTTATATGTGCATATGTATATCCACTGCTCTTATTTTTCTTATCTTCTTAACTATTGCTCTGAGTGTTGCTATCCCTGTGCTGTTGCAATCCTGGAATTTCCCCATTGTGGGACTAATAAAGGCTTATCTTATCTTATCTTATCTTATCTTATCTTATTAAAACTGATCTGAGATATAACTGCAGCAGCAGCAGTAAATAATGCACCACATGAAGTTAATCCCTTTCCACAACATGTGGTGTACGGGGCGGCGCATATCTCTGTTTCAAAAGCACAACATGAGCCAGCCCAAAAAAAGCAACACTGCAGTGACTCACCAGGGAAGCTTCCTTGAATTCCTAGAATTAATAATAATCCAACAAATCCTGCCCCATTTCATTACCAAAGGTCCAATAGATCCATTTGAGTAAGATTTATTGTCCATCCACATGATTACAAGGATATCCATAATAAAATATCCATATAATATCCATAAAATCGTTGCATTACTTGAAACGAGTTGGCCGGATTCCGGTATTTCTTTTTGTTTAGGTGCTATAAAAACTACATTTACCATGGAAATAGTGCCAGAAATGAAAACGGAAAAGACAAACCTGACTCTCAGGTTTTGACTGACACCTCATTTGACCTAATCGGAGCTTCCATTATATTTTTACTGCATTCAGTAGTCAATGAGGGCCTACTGCCCACTTACCAGTCCCACTTCTCACGCGTACAAAACAAGCCATTTGCAGTCGAATCTGTTGATGATTGATATGACTGATGTATCGTGTAGCCACTGACTTTCTGAATGTAACAATGTGTCACATGACTGGGTTGGTCACGCGCACACCGTTTAAAGCATGTTTGCCAATTGGGATTTAAAGGGTCGTGATTTAAATGGCTACCATCTTTAACAGTGCCGCATCTTAATTTTTTTTTTTTGCGCAAGAGAATGGTAAAATTTAATCCATAAAACCCTCCAGGGGGCATTCAAAAGTTACAGAAGTTTTTCCATGTAATACAGTTTGGCACAATGTAGAACGCCTGGTTGGACCCTAAGAAAAAAAATTGTTATATGTTCGTCTTTTGTGGTTTTGTTACAAAATTTAAACCTGAGCTTGGTAACACTTGATGCTATATTCCTGTTGTGTTTCCCAGCTAGTATATTACAGCTGTATGTTATTTGCAGTCATATGTATCTTTAAAAAAACTCAAACTTTATTTTCTTCAAAATCAGGATGTTCAGACCACTGTTACTCTGCTTTGCCCCAAAAAATCAAGGGTTTTTCTTTTCAGTGAGACTAACCCTATGAATATACTGCATATGGTTGAAGAAAAAGCTTTTGATGTACTTTAGGTATGTTATTTTTAGGCTTTTTTTTCAGGAAATTGGCTGAAATGCTAAGGCGTTGAAACAGTGTGAGACTTTGCGGTGAGCATGAAATGCTCTCCTGGTTCATATTAGAAAATTGCAATAAATGATTTCTGTGGTCATGATGTTTGGAGGACTTGTTTGAAATTAACTGTTTGGATTGTTGTCCTACAGCTTGAAGGTCATGGGTTTGAGCCCGGACAGGACACTTCTTTGTGGAGTTTGCGTGCTTTCCTCATGCTTCTGCAGGAGCTTCTCCTGGAGCTCCAGTTTCACCTGCCATGAAAAAAAAAAAAAACAAGTCAGATTATCTTCTACCACTGGTCTTATTAGTCCACATTAAATATATAAAATATGGCAGTACTGATATCAGATTTTCATTCTATGATCATCATTGCCAAAATTATTGTTTTATTTATGACATTTTTTAAAAAATAAAGATAGCACTAATGTTTTCAGTCAAATTATCTGTAAAACTGTGTGTATGTCATGTTATTTGGCTCAACAATTAATAACAGCACATAAAACTTGATAAAAACGTACAAACTAAGGAATTATGCATTTATTTAAGGTAAAAAAAAAACATGCTTGTATTTGACACAATATTGACGTTTGATCAGACAGACATCCTTAATTTTATGAAATTGGCTCATTTTGCTTGTAATAGTCCTCAAAAGGCTGCATACAGTTTTACATTATATTCTTTCCTGAGTGGCAAATGGACTTAAAAGTGATTAATTTTTTAATTTCAGTGAGATCTAGAACATTCATTAACGTCTCCAATGACTAAATGTAGGTTTTATGGGACATAGGGTCAATGACAAAAGTAGTTAAAATTTTTCGGTGCTTTTTCTCATGCCTCACATTATTCTTTAAACATGACAACTGTTCTATAGAATAACTTAAAGTTAAATTTGCTGGACCACTGCTGGGGGGTGGGCTCCAGCCCAGGGTTTGGTTTATTGTGTTGCTGATTAATGTTGCGATTGTCAGTAAAAACAAAACTTGGCATCCTAGCAGTCTCAGTTCCTTAATTAGCATGTCTCCATAACTCCATATATCATCTGAATATGACACACTATCTTCTTATATCTTCATCTTCTGCTTCACTTTAAATTCATTCCTCTTTTTTTCCTCTCTGTGGTGTAACAGGCTGCTAACATCCCCCTGGTCTGCGAGCTGGGCATTGATAAGCTCTCCTTTGATGATTTCTCGCTGGATGTTGACGCCATGATCACAGCAGCTCTGAGAATGTTTATGGAACTGGGAATGGTGCAGAAATTTAAAATTGACTACGAGGTGAGACTGCTGACTTTCTCTGTCTTCCTCCTCCTTTTGAATACTTGATTGAGTTTGCCTTTAGCGCCGTTATCCTCGGTGACCCGTGTACTCATCTCTGTCTTCCCCTCCAGACACTGTGCAGATGGCTGCTGACTGTCAGAAAAAACTACAGAATGGTCCTCTATCACAACTGGAGACATGCCTTCAACGTCTGTCAGTGCATGTTTGCTATGCTGACGGTAAACATCACTCCAGCTATAAATCGCTAGGTTGCTTTCAGTCAGCTGTCAAGACACTAACCGTTTTCAAGAAATGCTTACGCAGAAAATGTGTTCAGCAGTAGTGATGATTCTTGATTTTGATTTCAGGTTTCACTATTGGTAACTATATCACATTAAAAAATAAAATAATGTTCAGAGAACTCATACCTCTGCCAGCACATAAAGCTGCAGTAGGCAGAAATCTGAGAACCCAGAAAAAACTGCAAATCTGGGAAGTGCGTGTGGTATGATCATCCTATAGCAATTTATAATGCAAGTGGTTTGGCAGGACTACACCACAGCACATTCTCTTGCAGGGATGTCCCATAATATGCTGTAGAAGGCCAAGACCGTGTAGGTTTTCTTTTCCAGCCAATCAGGCTTCCATCTGTCCATCCCACAAAAGGTACCAGTCTTGTGAAATCAACTACTCCTACAGGTTTGCTCCAGTGTTTTGAAACTTGGTACCAAGGTTCGATATACACTGATGATGCTCATATTGCATTTGGCTCTAATGAGATGATTTTTGCAAGGATTATAGCCTCTGATATATGATGTCCTGTTTCACCTCAGTTAATAGACAGTAAGTGTCTTGTGAAAGCAACTCCGACAGATGTTTTCCAAAAGTTTTGAAACTTGGTACCGGGATTTGTTTGTTATACTCTATTAATCCCCTGTGGCACCAAGCCCCTCACCATTCGCGCACACATTCATACCTAGAGCCACTTAAAAGTCTCCAATTAACCTAACTTGCATGTTTTTAGAATGTGGGAGGAAACCAGAACACCCGAAGGAAACGGATGCAAGCATGGGAAGAAAAAGCAAACGCCATACAGATAGGTCTGATGGTTTGATATACGCTGATGATGCACATGGAAAAGTTGGAAACTGCTCTCGTGCAGTAAGATATTGGGATTTTCAAAGGAAACAGAGGCAGGGAATATTGCACTCTCCTCAAAGTGCTCTTGTTTGCCTTGAATTTAATAAACAATAGGAACTTATCAGGAAATAGTCGTCTGCAGGAAACCAAGACATGTTTTGTAAAACTTCTACAGAACCAACCTCGCCACCCACAGGTGCTGCCATCTGTTGGCACCTACAGTATTACAATGTTCAGGGCACTTCAGCACTGGCTTCACTTTTTCAGAACAAGAAACTGCAGTTTATGTTACAAAGATTTGTTTTAACCATGTCTGCTTTTTTGGGAGTGTGTTGCAGGCCTGAAATGTAGGAATGGGTATATATTAATAAATTAAATGAAACTGAGCTGCCAAAACATGAGAATGTATTGGGCTCTTATTGTCTGCAATTAAAAAAAAAAAAAACAGGTCAGAGTGAATTTAGGGATCACTGTATTATTTTCATTTTCTATTCCATTTCAGCTTTTTGGGTTGTAAATGTATGAAGGTATTAGAATGTAAGGTAGCCAGCTGATTAGTCCTATGGTTCATTTATTATTTCAGGTGGATGCTACTTTTCAGTGTGACCTGTGTTAAAATCTCTGGGCCTTAAATTGAGGTTCATGATATTAATAACTCTGCATACACCCAGTTGTGAGTAGTAATCTTTGTTCAAATAGGGACCTCGAGAGAGTCGCTTCATACTGCTCCAGCAGGCCTTAACTTTATCGGGTCCCTGGGGCCACGCACTCTTTGACACACTTACGCGTATCTACACGCACAAACTCTTATACAAACCCCAAAGAGCAGCTCATTTAATTAAGCACAGCATTTGTACGTGCAGTTTCATCTGAATTGATTATCAGCAGAAGGAAATTAAATAGTAGTGTGTAAGCTCTTCTGGGCACCTCTGCTCTTCTGCCATGTGTTCTAATGAGCACGCTGAGGGCACTGCTATCTTTGCCACTATCCCCACAATGACCTATAGTGACTCACTCAGCACATGGCACCCAGAACCCATTCATCCAAGCCATAAATCTCACTTTGTAGCTGTGTTACTGCAGTCCCCGCATTTTATGAAGATACTTTTTTTTGGGATGATGCTGCTGTTTTAGTGTTTTCCATCTTTATCCAATGTACTCTGCACAGATTCATTGAATAATAAGAGAGTAATATATGCAGCTTTAGTGCCTATAGCGCATGCATGTGTGTGTGTGTGTTTTCTCATTTGTTTCCCGTCTTCTGTGTCAATCAGACGGCGGGTTTCCAGGAGACTCTGACAGAGTTGGAGATCTTGGCGCTTATTGTGGGATGTGTGTGCCATGACTTGGACCACAGGGGCACCAACAATGCTTTTCAGGCAAAGTAAGTGTTCCTGTTCCTGCACATATAAACCCACCTTCTTCTGTACACCAGTGTTTGGGGTTTTTTTTACCCATCTGCAGCAATCTGCAGTAGTCCAATCCCAGATCAGTAAGAGTCAAATGAGAAGATGTTGGATTGTGTAAGAGGCTTTAAACAATGCTGATGCTGAGTGCATTTAGCCCAACAGGTAAAGTCACTACTAAATTACTTCAGTGATGAGGTGTATAGTGCAGCCTGTTTAAAGACAAGACACAACACTCTGCTGGAAGTCGATAAGAACAGTATGTGTTGAACAATTTATTAAAAAGACACACAACAGCAAATGTGTGAAGTGTAGCTTTGGGATATAAAGTTGGGTCCTGTCAGTGCTGCCACCTCAGCAGCAGAGTAATTAGTGGCTTATTAAAGGGGTCATTGGCTGCACTTTTTCCACATTTTAGCAGCTCACTCATATCTTAATGAAGTGTTTGTGACATATTTTGTTTACATTTTTTAAAATTTTTTAATTATTGAAGCAAATTTGTTTTTTTTTTCCCCCTGGCTTTCATGAAGCACTCTGATTTAAAGCCTGTCACTTTAAGAAGCATCCTTC
This sequence comes from Pholidichthys leucotaenia, assembly GCA_020510985.1. Classification (NCBI taxonomy): domain Eukaryota; kingdom Metazoa; phylum Chordata; class Actinopteri; order Cichliformes; family Pholidichthyidae; genus Pholidichthys; species Pholidichthys leucotaenia. The sequence goes on along the minus strand of CM035843.1, from coordinate 57,871,750 downwards.
AACTATTCAACTCCGCCCTCCCTCTTATGCCAGTTAGCCATTAGCTGACTAGCTTCTAGCCGGAGTGGTGGATTAGAGGTAGAGCATCCGCCCCACAACCAGGAGGCTGGGGTTCAAGTGCCGGCCGGGTCACGCCAAAGACCATATAAAAATGGAGCTTCCTGCCGTCCGGCTTGGTGCTCAACAAAAATGGAACGGAGGAGGGAAATGTGGCGGCAGTGGCTCAGGAGGTGAAATGGGTCGTCCAATAACCAGAGGGTTGGTGGTTTGAATCCCGCTCTCCCCAGCCATCCTGCCGTTGTGTCCCTGGGCAAGACACTTTACCCACCTTTCCTCAAGTGTCCATGACACTGGGTATGAATGTGTATAAATGTTCGGTAGTGGTTGGAGAGGCCGTTGGCGCGGATTGGCTACAGTGGCTACAGTAATAGCTTACCACTATCAATGTCTGTCTGGAGTGAACGAATAATGGACTCACTGTAAGCACTTTGAGATGTCACTTGACATGTAAAGCACCATATAAATCTAATCCATTATTATTATTATTATTATTATTATTACTATTAGCCTCCTTTTAGCTTGGATGAGCAGCACTGGTTCACTGATCCGCACTCGTTTGTGCATCTCACATCACCCCCCCACCAGCAACCTCGCCAAGAAAACACACAACAAATCGGTAGCACTGCACACCTACCAATTGCCGCAACCTGAGGCCGCTGGCCAATCTGATGAGCCACAGGATCTCAAAGGGCAATGTCTCACTCTGCGGTACTCCGCTCCTCTCCCACGGCCAGCCAGTGGATGCCCCATCATGAAGCGACTCCCCCACACTGCCTGTGAGAGTGGAGCGGGACCCTGGAGAATGATGTTGAAGCTGACCATGAGAGCCAGCAGCTCCAGGCAGTAGCCCCGGGTCGCAGCGCAGGTGGTTGCTGCAGCCGTCACGCTGGCGACATGCCGGCGACCCACCACAGCACCACGACGAAACCACCAGGAGACGGGCCGGAGCGACGCGAGGCACATTGTGGGCCACGGAACAGTGAATCAGGTGGTAACAAGGATGGTTATTAGGGTGAATAAGAGCTGAAGAAAATAACAATATAAGCCGCGTTCAGTTTGGGCTTCCTGTTACCAGTGTTAGCTTGGGGGCTAATAGCTCAGGGGCTAATAGGTTACCTTTAGCACCCCTGCCATCTACATGACAGACAGCTAGGCGGGCCAATAATAGAGCAGTGGGTGGGTCTCAAGGATGGCAGTGGGTTGGCTTTTTCTAAACGTGATGTATACGATTTAGAAGGAATAGACAAAAGCATTTCTGGCGTTTCTGGGGGAGAAAAACGAGATAAAAACTGTGTGGTTTTTTAAGAGAATTGACTGTTTTGAAAATTTTTTTTGATAATTACGTAGGTGACCAGCAGACTCATTTCACACAGTTAAAAACTACAAACACACCATTTTTCAGTCAATGGCCCCTTTAAATCTACACCAGTGGATTCAGGTGTGTGAAGGGGCTGGGCTTCTCCTGTACCCAACTGGCTCTATCTCCTCTCATTTATAACCAGTTTGCTCCTCTCAGTCTGTGCTGGAGTAGTCACACTTTCTAGCCATACTTGTATCCAGTGGAGAATTCCAGTCCCTAGCCCCTTTAATCCATATTTGTTTTCTTGTGTGCCCAGCCCCTGACCTGTTTACCCCAGCCCTGTAAAGTTAGTCTGTCTGTATAAATATGTTTCCCCCATCCTTGGGCCTGTTTTTCTCCCCCAAGCTCATCCAGCATTGGTGCCTTTAACCCCTTGATGCCTGTTGTCGCGAATTCGCATCAAACCGCTTCCGCTCCAAATGCAACCAAAATACCGTCTGTATTCCTCCACTTCCGGTTGGAGCACTTCCAACAAATACCTAGGAACCTTTTGCAGGCATTAGTTTCTCGTAGGAACGGTCAGAGACCGAGCACCATCCATTTCCTGATTGCTAGGGTTAGGGTTAGGGTTAGGGTCATAGTTTGGCAGTCATGAGAGTTGAAAATACTGAAAATAACTTTGTTGCATAAATAAAAGACTCTTCATACTTGAGATGGGAACAGGTGCTTTTTTTTTACCATTTTTTTTTACCATAGATGCCTGTTGTCACTAATTTGCATCATACCTAAAATTATATCTATTTTATGTGCTATAGTCAAATTAACTTTCTCAACTTAATTTAGCATCTACTTGAAAGCAAAAACACAAGTGAAATTTTTTTTTTCATAATTGGAAATAAATTCAGGCGTTAAGGGGTTAAAGTTCCCCCAGCCAACACTCCCTTGCACCATTAGCTATGTCTGCATTTGAGTTTACCAGCCTGGTCTCTTGACAGGTCCAAGGCATTGGTTAGACTTTCTTGAATTTTCCAGCAGCTCACACAGCTCAGGATTTATCATTTATGGATTTGTAGTTTCACTGTGTGACAGGTCTGGGCTGCAGGCTAGCTAGTTTATATTCGCTGAGTACGGTTGAACCTTGTCTCGTTAAAGACAGACTCTTCCCTTTAAAATACCTTGTCTGGATGGCGGTATTTGTGGCTCTAAAACGCATCCATATTATTTAGTAGTTGTGTCTTTAGCAAGTTAGTCTGGACAACACAAAGACTTTGACTTTACTTCAGTTTTAATTTGCAGCGTGTCGGATCTAGAAAAGCTTTTTATGTTCCTTCCTTCCTTTGATTTAGATTTTGAAAATACTTGTGAATCCAGCAATGAAATACGAAAATATTTTTCGTAAGTGTCCCCGACCCATCCAGTCATTTCCATAAGTCTCTGCTAATCCGTTACTGCCTTCCTTCCTGCGTAAACCAATGCACCCAAAATGTTAATTTTGGTTTTGAGAAGTGCTAATTGTTTAAGTATTTGCCCATATCTTTCACAGTGTTTAATCCTGGACCTCCTTTCATGATGCATGACAATGGGGAACAAAGTCCAGAGTTACACGACTGATCAGTCAGCCAGACCACCAATTCAAGCACGTAAGCAAAGGATGAGCAAGTTGTCAAAGTTTAAAATAGAAGATTAATCTGTACTCAGCAGGAAACAATGCAAAATCAGCAGTTTAAGGAACCAAACCAACTACTATCTATAGGGGCAAAAAACCTTTAATAAGAAAAACATAACAGTGTACATAATAGCGAAAAGGGTGGTAAATCTTCATTTTAATCCAGACAGCCTAATGGGGGACAGTAGGAAGTCAGGCAGTATTCACACGAGAGACTGACAGGAAGATTAGTGACAGGTTGTGTAGGAGAGGAATAGGGGAAGAAGCAAACCTGGCTGCAAAGTATGCAAAAACATTTGTGCTGTTGTTGCGTTTTTGTGTAAATTGTACACTGTTTTGGGGCTTTGCAGCTTTTGCACTCTCTCTTGTGTTGTGTTGCACCATGAGGTCCTGGAGTAACAGCATTTACACTTACTGTACCCTGAATTCAAAGGAAGCCAAAAACCAGCATACTCTATATCTAATTGTATTTGATTTAATTGTATAATCTAATCTAATTGTTTAACCTAATTAGTTTTGTGATGTTCTAAGGCAGTGGTCCCCAAACTACGGCCCGCCTCCACATTTGGCCCGGCCCCCTGAACAATACTAGACACATTATGATTTTTTTTTTCAGTCTGACCACGCGATCGAGACTAATACACGCATAGAACGTGACATTCTATTCCACCCTTCTGCAATCTGTGCCCCTATCTGACCCCCCCCTCCCCCACCAAGTGTGGAGGAACGGAATAAGTGCAGGCGGACATGACAAGCTGAAGGTTAAAGGTGTTTTATTCCTCCATCACGAGACTCACTCAGCGCTCTGTTTGCGCACTGTGAGTGAGCTCTGAGTGCGTTCTCTAAGAGCGATACAGTGAGCTTTGAGCGAGCACATTTATACCGACAAGAAAGCATACATGGCACCTTTACATCACAGTCAAGAGAGAATGCGTGGCACATTTCAGGGATGAGAATCCTCCGCGGATCCGAGGAATTCCTCGGATTTGATCATGTCTAGGGTCATTCTCGTGAATCGTCTAAATTCGAGGAGAAATTTTTGGGGTGGGGTGGGGGTGGGTGGGGTGGGGGTCTGTTATGAGCGGCGAGTCGTATTTTCGATCGGCTGCTCAAATCCACCGCGCAGAACGCGCTACCCAGCGAGATCAGTAATGTAATGTAACAAGGCCACTGATTGGCTGATACTTATTGAAGCAACCAATCGACGATTTTGTTATTCTTTTGTCATATCCCACACGCGGAGCGAAATGCAAATGGCGGACAAGTCAATCAACCGAGTTTTCCCGATTTCGTGAAAATGGTGAACCTAAAACTCACGAAAGACAACAAAGCAAGAAGACAAAGGGATAAGGAACAAGTTTCGTTGGGAATGGCTCGAAAAAAAAACAGAAACATCTCAAAATTGTGGCTACAAGGAGATCGAATTAGTCGCTTGTGTTGCGTTCAAAACGATCGATGGACACAGTTAAATTCAGATGCCAGTCAAAGTTCATCACAATCGGCCCCGATTACAGCAGTTAGTGATCGTTAGACACATTCCGAGGTAAGATTTTTTTCTCGTTACAAGTAATGTACTTGAGAATTTTTGCGTAATGAATTTGTTATGAAATAGCATGTGTAAGTTGTGACGTCATGCCTGTTTTGAAACACTAATTAAACATCTTTTAGGTTTTACTTACTTTCTTAGATATCTTTCAAATATTAAAATATACTAATATGCAACTTTTTTATATTCCTAGTAACACTAACAAATGCACACATTAATAAATCAAAATGCTTGCAGAATGTCAGTATATTTTAATAAATGGGTGATGGACTTGGTGATGGAATTTTGTTAATATTTATAATTTATTTTACTTGGTTAAATTATTTTGTCTGTTCTAGAACTATGTAAATGTAATTCTGTGTCAGTTCTAGGGGCAGCAGTTTAGGGGGCGGCTGTGGCGTAGGTGTAGTGTGACCGACTACTGATCGGAGGGTCATGGGTTCGATTCCCACTCTGTCTGAAGTCTGCATGTCAAAGTGTCCTTGAGCAAGACACTGAACCCCCAGTTGCTCCTGGTGGCCAGGCTAACGCCTGTGTGTGTATGGCAGCTCTGCCGCCATCAGATTGATCGCCTTCTGATTGTTGCTCTGAGTGTTGCTATCCCTGTGCTGTTGCAATCCTGGAATTTCCCCGTTGTGGGACTAATAAAGGCTTATCTTATCTTATCTTATCAGTGTGTGAATGTGTGCGTGAATGGGTGGATAGCAGGATCTGTAAAGCACTTTGGTCATCCAGAGATGAGAAAAAGCGCTATATAAGTGAACACCATTTACCATTCTAAACATATTAAATAGTAGTAAAATATAATTTAGTATTATTACATCAACATACCATTCAGATATCATAAATTTACACATGTGATGCAGCAGCAGATTAAAAAGGTAAACTATAAATGCATTTGTACTTACTTCTAACTTTAAATATAAGACCACATTTGAGCATTCTAAAACACCAGATTTCGTTAGCTTCTGGGGGGCATTGCCCCCCAGACCCCCCACCAAGGCTCCGCCTTGGATCCAGCTTGGGGGTCACAGGCCTAACTAAGACCCCCGGCTTAGTTTCCTCTTTTTTCCCCAAACCCCATTCTCATCCCTGACATTTACATAACAGTCACACATATCAATAGCTTGATTACTGGTGCCGGAATTCCTCTGTTTGCTCCGAGGCTGTATGACAATAGGACAAAAGAGAATGTAAGGCACATTTACATATTGATCTCAGTCCATACATATCAATCCCGTGATTGTTCTGTTTCCTGCTCAAGCTGAGTGCACTGACTGTCCCAGTAGAGGACAAAAGGATTATAAGGAAGAAACACAAGAACTTTGAGAGACTGCTCATATGAATCATTTAAGTAAGAGATTCTGCTCTGACAACTAAGCTGAACTTTTACCTGTTAAGATTGTGCACGGCACAACAGAAAGTTAATGTTCCATGGACTTTTTTTTCTGTGAAGAACCCAGAGAGGGTTATTTGATTATTATTTATTTCATAAATAGTGTTATTTCTTTCATTATATTTATTTTCTGACTTTTTTCCTGTGAAGATCCCGGAAAGGGTTATGTAATATTTGGTTATGTGTGGCTTTCTGGAAAACAATAAATATTTACATTTAGGCACCCCTGCGATCGTCACACTTTTTCTGTTACAAACTGACCCCGGCCCCCATCAGAGAAGGCAAAAGTTATGTGGCCCTCAAAGGAAAAAGTTTGGGGACCCCTGTTCTAAGGTGTAATATTTTGTCACTACAACCTGACTACATTTTTGTCTTAACATTTCATTTTTAATATTTGACATATTGTCTTTACACATTACTTACTTATTTATTTGTTTATTTATTGTTTATTTATGATTTATTTCTGAATTTTGAACACAGAGACAGTTCTGTCTGGTTTACTTATTTAGTTCCGAAGTTAGTGTTTGAAATGCATCTATTTCCAGTCCAACCAGTGTTTGACAGACTGCCAATAACTGTCTGTTTGATCTAAACTGTTTCTTTTGAAGATCTTTTTAAAGTGATAAAGGCAATGATCCCATTGATTTTAAAAAGCAGACTCTTGAATTTTTACACATATTGAAATGCTAACACATTCTGCATTCCTCAGCCAGCATGAATGCATACGCTATGAAAACCTCTAGCTCAAATTCACCAATTTTACACCAAGACATTTTGCCATTTCATATAGTACTGTGTTTACGAGTCCTAATACTGTCTGACTCTACTGCAGTACCAAAACTAGAAGGGTGAGTTTTATAGATGCCTAAAAATTCTAAATATCATTTTTGTTCTGTGTACCATGTGACATAAAACAAAAATCCCACTAAAGTTAACCATGATGTTGTTGTTTTTTTTATTATAGGTAGTGCAATTTTGAATCACTTAGATTTTGTTTCTCAAGGATCTCTCCTGACAACATGAAACCGAAGGAACACCAGGAAACATGGTCACACTTTCTTCCAGCATCTGTTGAATTCTGATTGCGTTTCCTCTCTTCTGTGCATGTCTGTGCATGGCAGGACGGGTTCAGCCCTCGCTCTGCTTTATGGGACCTCTGCTACACTGGAGCACCACCACTTCAACCACGCTGTCATGATCCTGCAGAGTGAGGTTGGCTATGTTCTAAAATCTGCTGCAATGCCGTTACTATGTTCAGTTCTGTGAATGCAGACCACTTACAGTTCTAATTTTAGTGATTACAACTAGGGCTGGGGGATATGACCTCAAATCAATGTCACAATTAATTGAACAATTTACTCTTTACATCCTCAATTCCGGTGAAGTTGGGACATTGTGTAAAATGTAAATAAAAAGAAAATACAATGATTAAAAAATCCTTTTGAACCTATATTCAACTGAATACACTACAAAGACAAGATATTTAATGTTCAAACTGATAAACTTTATTGTTTTGTTGCAAATATTCACTCATTTTGAATTTAGTGCCTACAACACGTTCCAAAAAGCTGGGACAGGGGCGTGAAAAGACTCGGAAAGTTGAGAAATGCTCAATAAACACCTTTTTGGAACATTCCACAGGTGAACAGCAAGGTCAAAAACCAGCATTGAATGCCTGTGACCGTCGATCCCTCAGGCAGCACTACTTTAAAAATCAACATCATTCCGCAATGGATATTACCACATGGCCTCAAGAACACTTTGGAAAGCCACTGTCAGTTGACACAGTTTGTTGCTACATCTACAAGTGCAAGTTAAAACTCTGTCATGCAAAGTGACAGCCATATATGAACAACACCCAGAAATGCCACCGGTCCCTCTGGGACCAAGCTCATCTGAGATGGACTGACGCAAAGTGGAAAAGTGTGCTGTGGTCTGACGAGTCCACATTTCAAATTGTTTTTGGAAATCATGGACATCGTGTCCTCTGGGCTTAAGAAGAAAGCAACCATCCAGGTTGTTATCAGTGTTAAGTTCAAAAGCCAGCATCTGTGATGGTATGGGGGTGTGTTAGTGCCCATGGCATGGATAATGTGCACATCTGTGAAGGCACCATTGATGCTGAACGGTACATATAGGTTTTGGAGCAATATGCTGCCATCCAAGCAATGTCTTTTTCAGGGACGTCCCTGCTGATTTCAGCAAGACAATGCTAAGCCACATTCTGCATGTGTTCCAACAGCGTGGCTTCGTAGTAAGAGTGCAGGTTTTAGACTGGGCTGCCTGCAGTCCAGATGTGTCGCCCATTGAAAATGTCTGGCACAAAATATGACAATGGAGACCCTGGACTGTTGAACAACTGAAATCGTACATCAAGCAAGAATGGCAAAGAATTCCACCTACAAAGCTTCAACGAATGCTGTCTTCAGTTCCTAAACTGAGTATTGTTAAAAGCAAAGGTGATGAACACAGTGGTAAACATGCCCCTGTCTCAGCTTTTTTGTAACATGTTGCAGGCATCCAATTCAAAATGAGTGAATATTTGCAAAAAAAAAAAAACAACAACAACAAAGTTTATCAGTTTGAACATTAAATATCTTGACCTTGTAGTGTATTCAATTGAATATACTGTATGTTGAAAAGGATTTTTAAATCAATGTATTTTGTTTTATTATTTACATTTTCCACAACGTCCCAACTTCACTGGAACTGGGGTCGGACAATGATTTTTTTATAAGTGTAATTTTTTAAAAATGTATTTATTTGCACCACATTTATTTACACTAGAGGTAGAGCATCTGCCCCACAACCAAGAGGTCATGGGTTCAAGCCCCAGCTGACCAGGGACCACATAAAAATGGTTCTTCTGCCTTCTAGCTAGGTGCTCAGCCTGATAAAATGGGGGAAGGAAGGTTGGTTACCCAGCCGGGGGTTGGGGGGGTGAGCCAGTGTACTCCCTGTGCTGGTCCCAAGCCCAGTTAAATGGGGAAGGTTGTGTCAAGAAGGGCATCTGGTTTAAAATGCTTGCCAAATCAATATGTGCATCATCATTATACAAAGTGGTGATTCGCTATGGTGACCCCTGAAAGGAGCTGCTGAAAGAGTTTATACAAAGGTATACCCAATAACTTCATTTATCAGTAGAAAGTTATAAATCATTTATAATTACTATTAATTCAGTTTTCATTTCTTTCATTCAATAGCTACAGAAAGAAATTTTAAATTCAAGATTGAAACTCTTCTCGCTTTTATTGTGAAGGCTTGACTTTTGCTTTGAAAGTGTTGGTCAGCAGGAGCATAATTTTATTTTATTTTCAAACTACAGCATTCAGTTCATGAGTTTTTTGTGTGTGTTTTTTTTTTCTCACTAAATCAGCTCTACATCTCCAGCAGGTATTCATGTATTTGTTTCGGTAAATGGTAAGTGGTGTTCACTTATACTGTATAGCGCTTTTTCTCATCTGTAGATAACCAAAGTGCTTTACAGATCCTGCTATCCACCCATTCACACACACATTCACACACTGATGGCGGTGGAGCTGCCATACACAGGCACTGGCCTGACCCACCAGGAGCAACTGTTGAGCTAAACAGGAGCTGCTGCTGCACTTTGGATGAAGAGATTAATTAAATACATTAAATATCAGCTTGTACCTTGTGGTTGGTTCCGGCTGCGGACCTTGGTCCAAAGTTTGAGAAGCCTGGGTCTAGCTATTGCAGTGTTTCTCAAATAGTGGGGCACGCCCCCCTGGGGGCCGCAGTGACATGCCGGGGGGGTGACCCCGGAGAACATGCACGTTCATCGCCCTCCCAAAACAAAGCATAATTGCACACCCAATACCGTAGATGGCAGTGGCGCTTTCACGCCTACATGTAGTGTTCCATTAAACTCTAATAACACGACAGAGGAAGAGATACGTAGTGAATCAACAGAGAAGAAACCATGGAGAAATTTTTGACAGGAACGAAAAGAAAAGATGAAGATAATGAGAAAAACGGAAGTGTTCCGAAAGCTAAAACAAGGAAGTATGATGACACATACGTATGTAGCGCTTGGCTTCACGGTCACCACGGTGGGAGAGGGGGAAAGACCGGTGTGTTCAAGATTCAAAGACTTTATTTGTCAATACTGCTATACATACAGGACATACAGGAGAATTGAAATGCCTTTTCTCTCTCTTCAGTGGTGTGCGCAATATAAAAAAAGAATAAGGCTGGAAAAACAACAACAGCAATCTATGTACAGTAGTGCTACCCATAATGCAAATAGCGACGAAGATAAAACCCAGACATCCCATAGTGCAAATAAAGATAACGATAAAACCCAGCAATCCTATATACAGAAGAGGTAGAGCAGTGATACTCGTAGTTGTGAGTTCGATGCAGTAGTGTAGGTGCAGACAATGACAGATTGGACTGCACATGATCAATATTGCAATAACAGACGGCAGCAGATATCAAATCAAAATCAAATCAAATCAAACTTTATTGTCATATTGCTGTACATACAACTGTAGTGCAGGCAAGATGAAATTAAGTTTCTCTCGGCATCCATATAAATAGAAGCAGCATGATTTAAGACACACTCCCACATAGCTTCACCCCCCCCACCCCCCCCATCCATTCACACATCCTTGAGACATATTTGGGAAAAAAAAAACTAACTAACTATAATATACAAATAATATACAAAATGTCCATAGGTGCAGTAGTGTGTATGAGAGATTCCGGGTCAACTGTTCAGCATCCTGACAGCTTGTGGAAGGAAGCTGTTGATCAGTCTGGTGGTTCTGCCTCTGATGCTCCGGAATCGTTTACCAGATGGAAGAAGTTCAAAGTGTTTATGCAGAGGGTGAGAGTGGTCCTTGACAATGTTCAGTGCCCTGCTCCTACAACGGTTCTGAAAAAGTTCTTGGACAGAGGGGAGGGAGACTCCAATTACCCTCTCAGCCCCCTTGACTATCCTCTGCAGGGCTTTTTTGTCTGACATACTGCAGCTGGAGTACCATGTAGCAATGCAGTACGTCAGAACACTCTCCACCACACCTCTGTAGAAGGTCCTGAGGATGCAGATGGGGAGAGAGGCCTGTTTGAGTTTCCTCAAGAAGTGCAGTCTCTGCTGAGCCCGCTTCCTGATCCCCAAGGAATTCTTGCTCCAGGTCAGGTCCTGCGAGATCTGCACTCCGAGGAACTTGATGTTCTCCACTCTCTCCACTAAACGGCCGCCAATGCTGAGGGGGACGTGCATATGGCATTTGTGTGTGTTGTGTTTAAAAACTTTGGCAGCGGACAGTATGAAGCCAAATAAATTAAGGCGGCACTTACAAATGTTACATCTTAATCACGCTGATAAGCCACTTGAGTTTTTTCAAGTTTTTTTTTTTTTTTCTGCATTCAGACTGAAAAATAAGGTTAATAAAGATAATACTTTTTTCTAAGTAGATCTGTATTTCTTTTCTTTCTTTTTAGTTTTCTTTAATTTTAATAATTATACAATGGTATGCAGAGGTGTACTTGTAACAATAGACAAACATAATACTATTTATATTAGTGGGGAGAGGGGTGTGTGTGAAATGTTTACTGCTTCCTAGGGGGGCTCAACAGAAAACAATTGAGACCCACTGAGATATTGTATGCACTTGCCTACCAAACCCAGCCGGTGCATCCATTGTGGATTGTCAAGTACGTTGATAGTTTTAGCTACAGACAGTATATAAAAATGGACGACATTCTCCCAATTACTGCCATCATAGAAAAGTGAAGCTCTCTTCCTAGATTTAGGGTGCTGCCATCTTGAGCTTTTGGAACAAGAATCTGCAGAGTAGTAACCATGAAACAAAAACACAGCGTGATGTTTCTACTCATACAGCCCGTTATTATAGTCAGTGTGTGTCATAAATTGCCCTTTCATGTGTAGACTGAAGACACCAAACGCACACTGTGAGTCTGCATATTTAATCACAAAAAACACAAAATAACAAAACACAACACTTACAAAACAGAAGGACCAGGAGGTAATGGCTTGCAGGAACACCCGAGATGTGGGGCTCACATTCATGGAAAAACAGGAGAACAGCCTGGCCGGACCCAGGCTGAGGCGTACAGAAACGCTGGGAGGAAAAGAGAAAAGAGAGCCGGACAGAGTTCATCCACTAGCGAGGAAAATTGATGGGGGATACCTGTCTGGATAAACTGTACACCGCTGTAACAGACTGCGTTGCAGCGAGGCTTAAATAGGTACAGAGGATATCAACATAATACAAAGCAGGTGTGGGTGAGTTGTGGGTAAACATGAGCGAGAGTAATCAGCTGATTCGTGACAACTGTGACAGCCCACAAACTTAAGCTACAGAGGAAGTAACATGGGGCACTGTCAAAATAAAAGCACAGACCAGAAACAAGGCAAAAAGGAAACTGACAGCAAATGTGAAATGAATACAAAATAAGAAACAAACCAGATACTACTAACAAAGAGAAATGAACCAAAACGCAAAGATGAGATAAATACAAAGACTGGAATACTTAATATCAAAATTACAAGAGGATGGCAAAAAGTAACAGTGAGAAACAGAGATGCTAAAGAACGAACAGAAACAAAAGGCACCTCTAAATCATAATACATATACAGTGGTGTGAAAAAGTGTTTCCCTCCTTCCTGATTTCTCATTTTTTTTGTATGTTTGTCACACTTAAATGTTTCAGATCATCAAACAAATTGAAATATTAGACAAAGATAACACAAGTAAACACAAAATGCAGTTTTTAAATGAAGGTGTTTATTATTAAGGGTAAAAAAAAATCCAAACCTACATGGCCCTGTGTGAAAAAGTGATTGCCCCCTCCGTTAAAACATAAATTAACTGTGGTTTATCACATCTTTGGAAAGCTGTGTTCAATTTCTCTTGCCACACCCAGGCCTGATTACTGGCACACCTGTTTTCAATCAAGAAATCCCTTAAATAGGACCTGCCTGACAAAGTGAAGTAGACTAAAAGATCCTCAAAAGCTAGACATAATGCTGCGATGCAAAGAAATTCAGGAACAAATGAGAAACAAAATAATTGAGATCTATCAGTCTGGAAAAGGTTATGATGCCATTTCTAAAGCTTTGGGACTCCAGCGAACCACAGTGAGAGCCATTATCCACAAATGGAAAAAACATGGAACAGTGGTGAACCTTCCCAGGAGTGGCCGGCTGACCAAAATTACCCCAAGAGCACAGCGACGACTCATCCAAGAGGTCACAAAAGACCCCACAACAACACCCAAAGAACTGCAGGCCTCACTTGCCTCAGTTAATGTCAGTGTTCATGACTCCACCATAAGAAAGAGACTGGGCAAAAATGGCCTGCATGGCAGAGTTCCAAGACAAAAACCACTTCTGAGCAAAAAGAACATAAAGGCTCGTCTCAGTTTTGCCAGAAAACATCTTGATGATCCCCAAGACTTTTGGGAAAACACTTTTTGGAAGGTGTGTGTCCCATTACATGTGGTGTAAAAGTAACACGGCATTTCAGAAAAGGAACAGCACACCAACAGTAAAATATGGTGGTGGTAATGTGATGGTCTAGGGCTGTTTTGCTGCTTCAGGACCTGGAAGACTTGATGTGGTAAATGGAACCATGAATTCTGCTGTCTACCAAAAAATCCTAAAGGAGAATGTCCGGCCATCTGTTCGTGACCTGAAGCTGAAGCGCACTTGGGTTCTGCAGCAGGACAATGATCCAAAACACACCACCAAGTCCACCTTAAGAAAAACAAAATGAAGACTTTGGAGTGGCCTAGTCAAAGTCCTGACCTGAATCCGATTGAGATGCTATAGCATGACCTTAAAAAGGTGGTTCATACTTGAAAACCCTCCAATGTGGCTGAATTACAACAATTCTGCAAAGATGAGTGGGCCAAAATTCCTCCACAGCACTGTAAAAGACTCATTGCCAGTTATCGCAAATGCGTGATTGCAGTTGTTGCCGCTAAGGGTGGCCCAACCAGTTCTTAGGTTTAGGGGGCAATCACTTTTTCACACAGGGCCATGTAGGTTTAGATTTTTTCCCCTTAATAATAAACATCTTCATTTAAAAACTGCATTTTGTGTTAACTTGTGTTATCTTTGTCTAATATTTCAATTTGTTTGATGATCTGAAACATTTAAGTGTGACAAACATACAAAAAAATAAGAAATCAGGAATGGGGCAAACACTTTTTCACACCACTGTAAATACACCAACAGAAATAGGGAAATACAGAAAATAATCTAACACAAACTGGAAACCTGACCATGGTGCTCTCTGCCCCCCGTATTCAGCATCATGACAGTGTGGCAGCTCAAAGACAGCTCCTTTGATCATAACAATTTTCAGTTGTGGCCTCACCCCCATTTGTCTACCATCAAATAACTAGTTAAAACCAAACTGATCCCAAGAAGGAATACCTGAAGATACATATTTGTGATAATAGCTACTTACGGGGACAGAAACCACCTTTTGGAAAAATTTATTCGAAGACTGTTCTTACTTTTCAGTTTGGCAAATAGCTGCACACCATAATGGAGAGGGGAGGGGCATATAATCTTACTGGATGCAGCCACCAGAGGGCAACAGAGATCTGCAGGCTTCATTTTTGCAGAGGTGTTGGCAAGCAGTTGATAAGTGAATCCTCTAACTGTATTTGGATAGTATTTGTGTATTGAAGAAGTAACTTTGAAAGGAATCATTGGTGGGTGGGGTTTTTTTGTATAATTTATAAACTGTATAATTTCAAAATCTGATTCACACTCACATCAGGAAGACAATGTTCACCCCAGCTCTACCTTTACTTTCTGGACATTTTTTGTTTTCATAAAATGTTGAATTGGAGATTCAGTTTGCATGACTCCACGCAATTTGGAATATAATTTTATTAGGTACATGGAACTTTTAAAACCCCTGAGATCATATTATAGAGATCAAATTCTGTGTCAGCTGTTTATTTAGTCTGCCTTCATTTGTATCCATGTTGTGAACAATTTAACAGAAATACCTCGTAGCAATAAACTTCACAAGCAATCACAAATAATGTCTGCAAAAAAAAATTGTTTTTCCACACGAAGGATTCAAGGATACCTTAGTAAATCTACACCTAAGTGTGTGTCATGTTCAAATTCATGTAAACTTTTACTACAGTTTAATTGTGTTAATCCTCATGCATGGGGCCTTTTGACAGCAGATGTTCTGAATGCCATAGTAGGGGCAAAACAGATGTTGTTAACAATCTCAACAGGGACCTGGAGTCAGCTCACCTAAATGGAATGTAATAATTTTCAGCTTACAGCTGTTTTTTTCCACTATGACATGCCAAACTATTTGCAGCACAAAAGGCAGATCAACCTTTTGTTGTAAGGTAGAATATTTCAACTTTGCACGTAAAATAGTTTAAGATTTTGTTGGGGTTTTTTTGGAGGGAGGGAAGGATACAGTCAATTGTTGTTGTTTTTTTTTATTGATTATATACCCCAAACTTGATTACTTGCACAGATAGCAGGTTTCCATCTCTTTTGGGGTGTGGGAAAATTACAGGTTACAATAATCTTAACCTGCATGTATAATGGACACCATAAATAGTAGGAGAGTATGTACTCAGGTCTTTATTCGTCAACTCATGTTACACCATAGTCTCATCCTACTCAATCCCATAAAATTAAAAAGATTAGTAACCAAAATCACCAAAACAAGAGACTGTGTATAAGTGCTCCGATACACAGTAACAAACAAAACTCTGCAAGTGACCAAATTATATTGTGCATGTTGATAATGGCCCCCCATGGATTGCCACCTTATCGTGGTGGGGGGTTTGTGTGCCCTAGTGATCCCAGGAGCTATGTTGTCTGGGGCAATTTGCCTCTGGTAGGGTCTCCCAAGACAAACTGGTCCTGGGTGAAGGGCCAGACTGAGAGTGATCCAATAGACTCCCATGATGAACAAAAAATCAAGGATTCAGTGTACACCGCCTGGTATGGGGTTACCGAGGCCCTGCCCTGAAGCCAGGCCTGGGGGAGGGGCTCGATAGCTAGTGCTTGGTGGCCGGGTTTCTGCCCATGGGACCTGGCCGGGCTCAGCCCGAAGGAGTTACATGGGTCCGGCCTCCAGTGGGCTCATCACCTGCAGGAGGGACCATGGGGGTCCGGTGCTATGTGGATCAAGTGGCAGACAAAGGCAGAGACCTTCACGGTCTGATCCCCGGCTTTTGAAACTAGCTTTTGGGATGTGGAACATTGCCTCTCTGGTGGGAAAGGAGCCTGAACTGGTGCACGAGGTTGAGAGATACCGGCTAGATATAGTTGGGCTCACCTCAACGCACAGCTCTGGTTCTGGAACCAGTTTGCTGGAGAGGGGCTGGAGCTTGGCCTGCTCTGGAGTTGCCCCGGGCGAGGGGTGACTGGCAGGAGTCGGTATTTTTATATCCCCCGGCCTTGCTGCTCCGACATTGGAGTTCTCCCCGGTGGATAAAAGGGTAGTTCCCCTGCGCCTTCAGGTTGGGAAACGGGTCCTGACCATCATTTGTGCCTATGCACCAAAAGATGGTTCAGAGTACCAACCCTTTTTGGAGTCTCTGACTTGGGTGCTGGAGAGTGCTTCTCTTGGAGACTCCATTGTTGTACTGGGGGACTTCAATGCGCATGTGGGCAATGACAGTGAAACCTGGAGGGTTGTGGTTGGGAGGAACAGCCTGCCCGATTTGAGCCCGAGAGATGTTCAGTTATTGGACTTCTGTGCCAACCATGCTTTGTCCATCACGAACACCATATTCAAGCATGAAGGTGTCCATATGTGCACCTGGCACCAGGACACCCTAGGTCACAAGTCGATAATTTTGTTATTGCATCATCAGACCTGTGACCACATGTCTTGGACACTCTGGTAAAGAGAGGTGCAGAGCTTCAACTGATCACCACCTGGTGGTGAGTTTGATCCGATGACAGGGTCGGATGTCACTCAGACCCGGTAGACCTAAACATATAGTGAGGGTGTGCTGGGAACATCTGGCTGAGGCCCTTGTCCGGGAGGTCTTCACCTCCCACCTCCGGAAGAATTTCGACCATATTCCAAGGGAGTCTGGAGACATGGAGTCTGAATGGGCCATGTTCTCCACCTCCATTGTTGAAGCAGCTGCCCAGAGCTGTGGCCGCAAGGTTGTTGATGCATCTCGTGGTGGCAACCCCCGAACCAAGTGGTGGACACCAGTGGTGAGGGGAGCCATCAAGCTGAAGGAGTCCTATCGAGCTTGGTTGGCTTGTGGGACTTCTGAAGCAGCTGAAGTGTACCAGCAGGCCAAGCGGAGGTGGTTGCTAAAGAAAAAACTCGGGTGTGGGAGGAGTTTGGTGAGGCCATAGAACAAGACTTTTGGTCGGCCTCGAAGAGATTCTGGCAAACTGTCCAGCGACTCAGGATGGGGAAGCAGCTCCCTGTCTACACTGTGTATGGTGCAGATGGGGCACTGCTGACTTTGACTGGGGACATCGTCGAGTGGTGGAAGGAATACTTGAAGGATCTCCTCAATTCCACTGACACGCTTTCCATAGAAGAAGCAGGGGATGGAAGTTTCTGAAGTCCCTTCATGGGGATGGAGGTCGCTGAAGTGGTTAAAAAAACTCTTTGGTGGCCGGG
Source organism: Pholidichthys leucotaenia (assembly GCA_020510985.1). Taxonomy (NCBI): domain Eukaryota; kingdom Metazoa; phylum Chordata; class Actinopteri; order Cichliformes; family Pholidichthyidae; genus Pholidichthys; species Pholidichthys leucotaenia. Next base: position 57,854,140 of record CM035843.1, on the reverse strand, counting down.
TGCCTGGGGTGGACAAGATTGACCCTTAGTACCTCAAGGCCTTGGATGTTGTAGGGCTGTCTTAGGTGACACGCCTCTGCAATGTTGTGTGGAAGTCGGGGACAGTGCTTTTGGCAAGGCAAACTGGGGTGATGGTTCCTCTTTTTAAAAAAGGGGACCAGAGGGTGTGCTCCAACTTTAGGGGGATCACACTTCTCAGCCTCCCTAGGAAGGTCTATGCCAGGGTACTGGAGAGGAGAGTCCCCCAACTGCTGGTCGAACCTCGGATTTAGGAGGAGCAATGTGGTTTTCTTCCTGGCTGTGGCACATCGGACCAGCCCTTTACCCTCTCGAGAATCCTCAAGGGTTCGTGGGAGTTTGCCCAACCAGTCCACATGTGTTTTGTGGATTTGGCGAAAACATTTGACCGTTTCCCTCGTGGTATCTTATGGGGGGTGCTGTGGGAGTATAGGGTATTGGGCTCATTACTACGAGCTATCCAGTCCCTATACGACCATTGCAAGAGTTTTGTTCATGTTGTCAACACCCAGTCAAATTTGTTTCCAGCGAGAGTTGGACTTTGCCAGGGCTGCCCTTTGTCACTGATCCTGTTATTAATTTTTATGGACAGGATATCTAGGCGCAGCTAAGGATTGGAGGGTGTCATGCTCGGTGACCACAGGATTTCAGCTCTGCTGTTTGCAGATGATGTTGTCCTGTTGGCTTCATCAAGCAATGACCTACAGGCCTTGCTGGGACGGTTTGCTATGGTTTGCTGAGTATGAAGCTGCTAGGATGAGAATCAGCACCTCTAAGTCCGAGTCCATGGTCCTCAGCTGGAAAAAGGTGGATTGTCCTCTACAGATTGGAGACAAGCTCCTGCCCCAAGTGGAGGAGTTTAAGTATTTTGGGGTCTCATTCACGAGTGAGGGGAGAATGGTGCGAGAGATTGACAGACGGATCGAAGCAGCATCTGCAGTGATGCGGATGTTGTACCGGTCTGTTGTGAAGAGGAAGCTGAGCTCTAAGGCAAAACTGTAGATTTACCGGTCAGTCTACGTTCCTACCCTCACCTATGGCCATGAGCTTTGGGTAATGACCAAAAGAATGAGATCGTGGATACAAGCGGCTGAAATGAGCTTTCTCCGTAGGATTGCTGGACTCATCCTTAGAGATAGGGTCAGGAACTCAGTCATCCGGGAGAGGCTCACAGTAGAACTGCTGCTCCTCCATATCGAAAGGAACCAGTTGAGGTGGTTTGGACATCTAATCAGGATGGCTCCTGGACGCCTCCCACTTGAGGTGTTTTGGGCACGTCCAACTGGGAGGAGACCCCTGGGCAGACCCAGGACACGCTGGAGAGACTATGTCTCCCAGCTGTCCTGGGAACATCTTGGTATCTTCTCTGAAGAGCTGGAGCAGGTGGCTGTGGAGAGGGAAGTTTGGACTTCTCTGCTTGAGCTGCTGCCTCCGCAGCCCGGACCTCCAGAAAAGCGGTAGAAAATGGATGATGTTGATAATGGTTATTTTATAGAACAGTTGAGAAAATGATATGAGACTAAAATAATTACTTGTGGAAAAACTAGAGGGCAGAGAGCGCATATGTCCACCAAGGCTCCATCCGTCCATCTGCCCTCCCCATCCATCCATACTGCTTTCCTTCCATTCCTCCGGCTGCATCTCCAAATTTGTCCAGTGGTTTTTGCATAATCTTGCTAAAAAACAGGAAGACAGACAAACCACCCCGGATCACATTACCTCTTTGGTGGCAGTAGTAAAGGTTACAATAAGTTAAGAAGGCAGATATTACACTCAGATACTATAAAGTCACAACCAGGTGACGGTTATTAGCTCAGCATGAAGACTGAAAACGGGGCAACAGCTTGTCCCGGTTCACTTTTATGTAAAATTTAAACAAAATAATTAAAGTGTATTTTTTTTAAGGAGTGGGGGATCTTATCTTTGCCATGTAGATGTCAGTATTGTATCCACACATTGTATGTTTCCTGCATTTTATGTATGGCATTAATCCAATGAGGGGTTATTCCTGTTTTATACAGAGTGATATTGATCTTATCAGCAAATGAGAAAATACAGTAAGTGCTAGGTGTGGGGCAAAAAATCAGTGTAGTATAGTCTCGCAATCCTTTGTGTCCACAATACTGTGTCAATTCAGAGAAACCAGTATTGGGATACTCAGATAAAAGTATTAATAAATGTTGCAATTACAAATTCAGTTTTTTAGGTACCAGAATAATAAAAGTTTTCAGTCTATTAGATGGAGCTAAATGCTTCTGTCTGGTTAGGTCACTATAACAAAAGAATGACTCATGAGATCTAGCCAGGACTTGAACAAGACCACTTGGGAAGGGAAATATCAATTTATGATATCGTCATATCAGCATATCACAATATCATAATAATATTGTATTGCGGCAAGAGTATCAAGATAATATTGTGTCATAGGGCTTCTGGTGATTCCCACCCCTAGTAAGTGCATTTCCTGAAACTCAAACTTCCAATTTCAAGTTGTGACTGTTCGCTCTTAGGCAATACTCTTTACTGTCCCACAATCAGAGCTCACCCTCCTGTGTGGCTACTGTGTCTCAGTTTTCATCTTCTAGTCATGTAAGTCAATAAGAGTTCCAAAAGGCTACTTAGTTTTGGAAATATAAGGCCCACAGCGCTTGAAGGCAGCCATGCAGTGTTTGCTACTTACAAGTGAGTAAACAAATGGCTCATACTGGCTTCAAATCAATGTAATTACAGAGATGATTGATTCGATGGTAATTGGTTCAGAGAGACGTTTTAGCAGGCGACTGGATGCAGTGAAGTTGTAATTGAAGGCATTTCAAGAGAGCAGCTGAGACAGGGCTTAGCTGTAGGTTCCCTCAGCTTCATTATCATGGTGCTGACAACACAGTAAGCTGACAAATGTTTGCTTGGAATATCATAATGGTGTGTGTTGATACTGGGGTTGTCCTTAGTTCATTAGCATATAAATTAATAGTGTGGCTAATTCAAGTGGAAGGGAAAGCTCTCAATTCAGTCCTCCAGCCGGCACAATCCATTAATAAAATCCGAAACTTTTAAACTCCACTCACTTCCTTTGTGTCTCTCTGTTTCCTCCAGTCATTCTGACTCTCTATTTCAGTCACCTCCTTTCTTCATCTGCTCCAGTTGTGACAGAATGAGAGATGTCCTCTGTGTTGCTGGAGTTGTGGTGTTCAATATTTTATGGGAACCCGTGAGCTGATGAATTGAATTACAGGCATGCTAGCACACATGTTACAGTTGAAGTCTCAGCTTCATAAAGAAAAACAACACAGCTTGAATTTTTTTGTAAAATTTAGGGGTGGGAGTGCTGAATGTTATATGCACGGCGACGCTGAAAATTTCACTGCCATGCAGGGGATGGTGGTTCCAGTCAAGTTCTTGCCATTTTGTTCTTAGTCCTTTGTCATTATTTTCACTTTAAGTTTCACTTTTAAGTTCAAGTTAGACTTGTTTTTCTCAAAAAATAGACATTTTGGGTTTGTTAAGACTTTGGAAATGGTTTGGGTTAAGCTAGGGGGCAGCTATCAGATGAATCACACCACTGGATCAGCTGAGCGCAGCGCAAGATCAGGTGTGCTGTCCATGTATGCTGCTGTAGCGTTGACACTACAATTATATGAATATGATTATTAACCCTTTGAGTGTGAGAATTTGCGTGCCCCTAGTGGCAGAGTGCGGCACTGCTCCTGCCTTCTCACTCTGACTTTGTCAAAAGTAAGTGAGAAATTTCTGGTTTTTTTTTTAAATGTACTGATTTCTTGTTCATATACTTTGAAGATAAGATGATGAGGTACCTCTGTACAAAAAACGGTGTCAAAAGACTGAACCATTTTTTGTGTAAATACGTCCAAAGTCCAGTTTTGACTGAGTTATGGAATTTAAAGAGGTGCCGTGACATTATGCAAATTAGATATGTAAATTTATTCCTATCTGAAACTTTGGATCATATTTTACGTCTTTCTAATTGACAGTAAGCCATTATCTCTTACCACTTTAAAGTTATAGCCTTGGAAATCTGAACTATTTTATTGACAAAAAATATTTACCACTCTTGACCACTAGGGGGTATGTCGCAGTTTGGCAACATACACACTCATAGGGTTAATAATTAATAACTGGAATTAATGATTAATAGTTATTGCATTTCCTCGTTATAACACTAGATGGGGCACCACTCATGGTTTTAAAAGTAGTGAGAGCTTTCTTAAGAAACAATTTAGCTGAAAGGTGCCTTCACACCAAACGCGAACGGGTGGCGCGAATCCATACAAAATCAATGGAAAGAGGCAAGCACACGCGAAATCACGCATTCACACGTTCACGTCCATGTTAGCTTTGAGATTCTGCCATCACCAGAGTAAAAGTATCAACATTGGAGAGTAAACTAGTTTGAAAATGAGACTGCCACTCACCTGGAGACAGAATGACCGGGAGCTCTTCAGCTGAATCAGGATATCAGAGTTATTTACCCACAGATTCCTGCCACAGATGTGCTAACAAGGCTAGCAAGCAAGCAATAGAAACACCCATCTTGTGAACTTTTGGAGGTAAGGACAACTTTTTCAGGTGAGCCCCCCATCGGATAATGTAAACCTTGTTATTTTGGAGATTTCCAGAGCAGGTTGAACACAGCTGCAGAAGTTATAAAGGCATCTTCACCTGTCTGCATCTCACTCATGGTGAATTCATGCTGTGTGTTTACACTGAGTTATAATGTATTCGTGCTGCACGAAAAATTAGCTGTGAGCACTTGGTGTGAAGGCACCTTAAGAATTTGGCAATTAATAAGCTAAGCATTGATTGAAAATTCAGTTAGCAATTATTTGATCAGTCTCATAATCTGGGTGTCAGTTCTTGACACTGCGATTCTGAAGTCTGGATAAAGAAAGTACACCTGTGACTCGGTCTAGTAGTTTTAATAAAGGAAAACAAGATGATAGTTAACATCTTTGCGTGCGCATGCGCCCGCATGGCAGGCGTACGCGCACGCAGCGACCGGCAGCTGGTGAAAAAAGTCTGTCGTCTGTGTGTCTGTTTTTACGCACTTTAATGTGTTTAAACGAAATTCTCTGTGTCGTTTTTGTCCTTGAATGTTTGTGGACTGTATAACGAAGAGCTCCCTGGTTCCATCAATATGGATTTCCTCCTTACGTTTGCACTGCTGCTTCTTTCCCACTGGCTCTTTGTCTCTGAGGTAAGCGCAATCACGATCATGCCGGGGAGAATACAATACTCCAGAGACATGTTACTGCCTTTAAACACGGATAATACAGCATCTGTGATTGAATCTATGCCGCAACTGCCGGACTTTATTTTAAGAGACTTTCATGGACACAGCGATGAAAAGAGAGACAAGAGGAGGAAACGCGGAAAGCGTGGAGGCGTGAAATTAAGCCTGAGGAGACGTCAGTTTAACAGCATTCCTCTTCCTTCCATGATTTTGGGGAACGTACAATCCCAGAGAAATAAAGTAGACGAAATTCAAGGGAATGTACGCTACCAGAAGTTTCTTCAAGAACTGCTGTGTCATGGCTCACACGGAGACGTGGCTTACGGTGCAAGACCCGGATGCGGACCTGTGGATTGACGGCTTTGGAGCCCCACTTCGCTTGGATCGGCAGGAAGAGGTAACGGGAAAACGTCAGGGGGGCGGCGTATGTTTATACGTATATTAATAAACAGTACTGCACATCTGTCACGGTCAGAGAGCGCATCTGTACACCCGATGTGGAGCTTCTATCCATATCGCTACGCCCCTTTTATCTGCCCCGCGAGTTCCCCCAACTTTTCATCACGTCTGTGTACATTCACCCGAGGGCAGACGCTGACTCCGCCTCCAGCACTGTCTTTGATGTGGTACAGCGGCTGCAGTCAATTTCTCCAGAGGCTCCAAACTTTATTCTTGGGGATTTTAACCGTGTTTCTTTAAAGAAGACACTTAAAAACTTTTATCAGTATGTCTCCTGCCCAACCAGTCGAAAAAAGACATTGGACCTGTGCTATGGATCCATTGAGAGGGCCTATAAATCACTTCCCCTTCCTCCTTTAGGATCCTCAGATCACAACTGTGTTCATTTGCTGCCCACATATAAAACTGCTCTCAGAAGAGGCAAGGTGGAGACCAGAGACATAGATGTGTGGACAGAGGATTCAGTGCACTGCCTCCAGGAATGCTTTAACTGTACGGACTGGGAGGTTTTCACACTGTCCTGCGGGGATGATTTGGACTCTTTGGTAGATGTCACATGCTCATACATGATTTTCTGTAAAAATACGATCGTTCCATGTAAACGTGTCAAAATACATCCCAACAACAAGCCATGGGTTACAAAATCAGTTAAATCCTGCTTACAGAGGAAAGCACTTGCCTTTAAACAGGGGTCTGTTTCTGAGTTACAGGTTGCCACAAAAGAGCTGAAGTACAAAATTTTAAGAGCAAAACAGAATTATAAATCAGAATTGGAAAGCAAGATGGCAACAAAGAAACTTGGTTCAGCCTGGGCCAGTATGAAAACTATTGCAGGCCTTCAGAGCACAGAGCGCAGTAATCATGTGTTTTTAGATGGTTTTCATTCAGACACAGAGCTGGCTAATGCTCTTAATTGTTTTTATGGTCTTTTTGATTCCTCTGATTTTAGCACGGAAACCCAAGATTTGAAACAGAAACTCAAAGACAATCAGCACTTTAATATTGAGGTGCAGGATATTAAAAGGGAGTTCTGTGCTGTAAAAGTGAACAAAAGTCAGGGCCCTGATAATATACAGTGGGGCAAAAAAGTATTTAGTCAGCCACTAATTGTGCAAGTTCTCCCACTTAAAAGATGAGAGAGGTCTCCAATTTTCATCATAGGTATACCTCAACTATGAGAGACAAAATGAGAAAAAAAAAATCCAGAAAATCACATTGAATGATTTTTAATGAATTAATTGGTAAATTCCTCAGTAAAATAAGTATTTTGCCACCTACAAACAAGCAAGATTTCTGGCTCTCACAGACCTGTAACTTCTTTGTTAAGAGGCTCATCTGTCCTCCACTCGTTACCTGTATTAATGGCACCTGTTTGAACTCGTTATCAGTATAAAAGACACCTGTCCACAACCTCAAACAGTCAGACTCCAAACTCCACTATGGCCAAGACCAAAGAGCTGTCAAAGGACACCAGAAACAAAATTGTAGACCTGCACCAGGCTGGGAAGACTGAATCTGCAATAGGTAAGCAGCTTGGTGTGAAGAAATCAACTGTGGGAGCAATTATTAGAAAATGGAAGACATACAAGACCACTGATAATCTCCCTCGATCTGGGGCTCCACACAAGATCTCACCCCGTGGGGTCAAATGATCACGAGAACAGTGAGCAAAAATCCCAGAACCACATGGGGGGACCTAGTGAATGACCTGCAGAGAGCTGGGACCAAAGTAACAAAGGCTACATCAGTAACACACTACGCCGCCAGGGACTCAAATCCTGCAGTGCCAGACGTGTCCCCCTGCTTAAGCCAGTACATGTCCAGGCCCGTCTGAAGTTTGCTAGAGAGCATTTGGATGCTCCAGAAGAGGATTGGGAGAATGTCATATGGTCTGATGAAACCAAAATAGAACTTTTTGATGAAAACTCAACTTGTCGTGTTTGGAGGAGAAAGAACACCATACCTACTGTGAAACATGGGGGTGGAAACCTCATACTTCAGGGCTGTTTTTCTGCAAAGGGACCAGGACGACTGATCCGTGTAAAGGAAAGAATGAATGGGGCCATGTATCGTGAGATTTTGAGTGAAAACCTCCTTCCATCAGCAAGGGCATTGAAGATGAAATGTGGCTGGGTCTGTCAGCATGACAATGATCCCAAACACACCGCCCGGGCAATGAAGGAGTGGCTTCGTAAGAAGCATTTCAAGGTCCTGGAGTGGCCTAGCCAGTCTCCAGATCTCAACCGCATAGAAAATCTTTGGAGGGAGTTGAAAGTCCGTGTTGCCCAGCGACAGCCCCAAAACATCACTGCTGTAGAGGAGATCTGCATGGAGGAATGGGCCAAATACCAGCAACAGTGTGTGAAAACCTTGTGAAGACTTACAGAAAACGTTTGACCTCTGTCATGGCCAACAAAGAGTGTATAACAAAGTATTGAGATGAACTTTTGGGATTGACCAAATACTTATTTTACAGAGAAATTTACCAATTAATTCATTAAAAATCCTTCAATGTGATTTTCTGGATATTTTTTTCTCATTTTGTCTCTCATAGTTGAGGTATACCGATGATGAAAATTGGAGACCTCTCTCATCTTTTAAGTGGGAGAACTTGCACAATTGGTGGCTGACTAAATACTTTTTTGCCCCACTGTATGTGGGCAATTGGTAAAGTCCTGTGCACATGAACTGAGACCTGTATTTCATTACATTTTAAATAAGTCCCTACAGACACAACATGTGCCCAAGATCTGGAAAGATGCCGTGGTTGTTCCCGTTCCAAAATCCAGCTGTCCTAAAACGGTAAACGCCTTTAGACCAGTTGCTTTGACTTCAATTTTAATGAAAATTTTTGAAAAACTGGTCAGATTTAAGGTCCTAAAGCAGACTGAACATGCATTGGATCCTTTGCAATTTGCATATAGGCCGCACAAAGGAGTGGAGGACGCCACTGTCACTCTGTTTAACATGCTTTTTAAACATCTGGATTTTAATGGGACACACGCCAGGCTTTTATTTGTGGACTTTTCCTCCGCCTTTAATACACTCCAACCTCATATTTTAGTTGAAAGGCTCCTGCAACAATTTGATTTGAGTAGTAATCTGGTGGGTTGGATTCTGGATTTCTTAACCAACAGGACACAGAGAGTAAGGGTCAATGGTACATTGTCTGACCAAAAGTGCTCTTCTCCTGGCTCTCCGCAGGGGTGTGTGTTGTCACCACTACTCTTCATCCTGTACACAAACATGTGTCGGAGCAGACATGACAACAGACACATTATAAAGTATGCTGATGATTCAGTTATTGTCAGTCTCCTCCAGGATGGTGATGATTGTTGTTGTTGATGATTTTGTTCACTGGTGTGAGGATTCCTACCTGCAGCTGAATACGACAAAAACTAAAGATATGATTATTGACTTTAGGAGGAAAACTCCCAGGCACAAAGTCACCGTACTAAAAGGCCAGACCACCGAATGTGTACAATACTACAGATATCTTGGGACGATTATTGATAGTAATTTAAACTTTGAAGAGAACTGTGAAAGGGTGTGCAAAAAGGGTCAGCAACATTTGCATTGTTTGAGGAAACTTGCACGCTTCCAAATTGACCGAACCATAATGACAGTGTTTTATCGGGCTTTTATTGAATCTGTTTTATCCTTTTCTTTAGTGTCATGGTTTGGTCAGATAAAACTGAAACAGAGGAAATCCTTGGATCAGGTAGTTAGATGGTCCAGTCGTTTGCTTGGTGAGCCACAGCTGAGCCTGACATCCTTGTACACCAGACAGGTACAGAGGATTGCTACCTCCAGTTTAAATGATGACTCCCACCCCTTGCACTGCCACTTTCAGCTTCTTCCCTCAAGACGGAGGTTTGCTGTCCCAAAAAGTAAAACCCAGTGCTACAAAAACAGCTTTGTTCCTGCTGCTGTCAAAGAGTTGAACAAGTTGTAACAATATATTGCACATAATTTAGTTACCTATTTATTAACTCCATTTTATATTTACTTATTTTTGTAGGATTTTTATTTGGGTTCTAAATCTTTTATTGTGTTTTAGACCTTTGAGTTTTTAACCTCTTTGACTAGTCTTTAACTTTTTAATATGACCCTTCTCTCTTATCTCTGTTTTTTCTCTCATCTCTTTGTCTTATGTCCTGATTGATGGAGCCTTGAGTATTTTTATCATGTTTATAGTCAGCTTTATGTGTGCCTGTGTTTGTGTTTATGTTGAATGTAATTGTGGTTTGTAAATATGGATGTCACCAGACTGCAAAACAAATCTACCTACGGGTACAAATAAAGTAACCTGAACCTGAACCTTTATAGCTTGTAAAATGAAGATGTAACCAGGGGTGGCATTAACAGTGGTAAATTTGCATATATGGAGAAAGAGCAATATTTGCATATTTACAGGTCTTGCATATGTGAAATACAGCTGGAAGGTAATTGGGTATCTGGATGGGGAATTAGTGAAATAACCGTACAAAAATTGAATATAACACAAAGCTAATGAAAAAAGGAATTTGGAAAAATTGTTCTGAAAAGAAAAACAAATTAACTTTACATTATGCTCAAAAAGGGACGGCAGTTACAGAAAAGGAGGTGGACAATGTAAGCACAAGTTTGTCTCTGAAAATGCTACTCTTGGGCCATCTTAATTCTATGAGAGTGGCACAGGAACTCCTCTCCTGTGGAAACTTAGCTTCTTAAGGGACTCAGAACCAGCCAGAACAGGAAAGTCACGCCTCAGCTTGGTAGCAGGCTGAAACTGTGGTGGCCTGTTCCAAGAAAACATAGCACCCTGTCCTCAGAGTTCTACTCATGGGGCTGCTCCATTGGAGGTCATGACCAGAAAACCTTCACACAGGCTGGGTCCGGTTGATGCCTGTGGTTTGATTCGTGGTAGGGAAGTGAGGGACAATAGTGGTTGCAGGCCCCACTCTCCCAAATGGAGTCTTGAGTTGACAGACAACAAGAAGAAGCATTTAAGCTATAAACTGAGCATGCTGGCATGTGAAGGTATGCTTGAGTTTAAAGAAAATTTAGTTAAAGGGAAAGAGAACATCAAAATTTAAGTTGCTCTAGAAAAGGAGAACCTTAAAGATAACCTAAACTGATTTCTGTTTCCTAGAGAAAAAAGGCATTTCTTACAGAAAAATTTAGTTTACACAAAAAGGAAAGTCTAAAGAGTGAAGAAAACCTGAGTGAGCATGCATGGTGGTGGCCATGCAGCTCCAAAAGGCAAAATGACACAGACCTGGGGAGGTCTGACGTCGAGGAAGGCAGAGGACAAAAGAGACAGAACTCTACTTTGCAGAGGCCTGGTGCACCCAACAACATTTTCGTTTAGACCCAGAGAGAAACATTTGCGTGTACATGACACGTCACAAAAGCAACCTCATGTGCACGCAGATCCACCGAAGGTGTAAAAACTGTTGTTGGAACTATAATTCCATCTGCAAGAAATATGTATATTCATTTTTTTAAGCTGAAAGAATGAGGGAGTAATAAATAAATAAATAGCGTTATGAGATGACTTTTGTTGTGATTAGGCACTATACAGATAAAGTTGTATTGAATTAAATAAACAGGCTAAATAAATAAATAACCTGTATACTTGCAGGTAATAAAAAAATATGACTTACTGACAGCTGGTTTGAATATTTGCTAAGGAGTCTTCAGTGATAACTTTTACAAAAGCATGACAAGTAAGAAAAAAGGTGAAATGGTGCAGTTAACTGTGTTAACTGACAGTGGTTTTCTACAGTGTTCCTGAGCCCATGTGGTAATATCCTTTACAGAATGTCAGTTTTTAATGCAGTGCTTCCTGAGGAACCAAAAGTCACAGGCATTCAGTGTTGATTTTTGGCCTTGCTGCTTACATGGAGAAATATCTCCAGATATTCTCTGAATCTTTCCATGATATTATGGACTGTCGATGATGAAATCCCTAAATCCTTTGCAAATGTATGTTGAGTCCCTATACTGTTGGACTATTTGTGCATGCAGTTGTTCACAAAGTGGTGAACCTCGCCCCATCCTTGCTTCTGAGCAATTGGGCCTTTCGGGGATGCTTCTTTTATATCCAGTCATGACACTCACCTGTTTTCAATTAACCTTTTCACCTGTGGAATGTTCCAAAAAGGTATTTTTTGAGCATTCCTCAGCTTTCCCAGTCTTTTTTTGCCCTGTCCCTGTCACGATCTGAGCGCAGGCAAATTTCACCAGGCTCAATCTTTTGCCTTTTTTTTTTATTTGTACAATGTTGTCATTTTGAGTTACAATTCTGTTATTTTATCCTTGGTTGATTTGTCACATATTCTGCATTGTTTCTTAGTATAATTTATTTTTCTGCTTACGTTCATTATAGTTTGTTATTTACATTGTTGAGGTTATTCGTCATTATTTTACCATTTCATTACATTTTTATTCTGTTGTGGGTTGACAACTGTCAAGTGACGTTTCCGGGGTTTTGCTCCACATAGGCAGGGTCCCTGCCAGCTGTCAGCCTGCTCTGTCCTCTCTCACTGCTCCCAGCTGGTTTAAATTATATCCTTATTATCTCCTGCCTGCTCAGGTGACCCACACCTGCGATCACTTGTGTCATTTGTGTCTAGTCTTATTTAAAGACTATCATTTTCATTTCCCGATGCCGCAGTCTTGTTGGGTTTCCCCTCATCTCCACCAGAGCCGTGCCTCGCTCTGGTGTGCTTCTTCTGTAAGTTAATTCGTTGTTTGTATTTTGTGCACTGTGTTGGACTTTATGTTTGTTGTTTTTTTCTTCATTAAATTTCACAAGCTTACAGTTCAGCGCGTGGGTCTCACCTTTCTGCCCCGAAGGGCAATTCATGACAGTCCCAGCTTTTTTAGAATGTCTTACATGCATCAAATTCAAAATGAGTGAATATTTGTATCATAACAATAATGTTTATCAGTTTGAACATTAAATAGCTTTTCTTTGTAGTTTGTTCAGTTCAATAGAGGTTGAAAAAGATTTTTAAATCATTGTTACCTGCACCAAGGGAGGAGGTAATGTTTTTAGTGGCGTTGGTTTCTGTTGGTTTATCTGTTAGCAGCGTAACTCAAAACATTATGAACGGATTTTGATGAAATTTTCAGAAAAGGTGTGTAATGGCATGGGGAACAGATGATTAGACTTTGGTGATGATCGGAGAGGGCATACCTCCACCAAGGGCTTTGTTTGTATTTGTGCAGCAGGATTACACAAAAACTACTGGGTGGATTTGGATGAAATTTTCACCAGAGGTGGTTCTTGGGCCATAGAGGAACCGTTACATTTTGATGATGATCTGAGAATGCATACCTCCACCAAGGCTCTTATCTTCTCACGGAGTGTTAGCAACAATACTCCAAAACTACTGAATGGATTTGGATGAGATTTTCACCAGAGGTGGTTCTTGGGCTACAGAGGAACCCATTATATTTTGATGATGATCCGAGAATGCATACCTCTACCAAGGCTCCTATCTTCTCACAGAGTGTTAGCAATAATACTCCAAAACTAAAGGACAGACTTTGACGCAATTTTCACCAGAAGTGGTTCTCGGCCTACACTCAAACCCATTACATTTTGGAGGTGATCCATGAGGGACAGAAGGAGCCTTGGAGAAGGTATGGGCTTTCTGAGTGCTTTTGTTGTTAATATTGATTTTGAATGGCATTAACAGATTTGGCAGTAATTTATATGAATTAATTTTCAATGCAGTCTTAAAGAGAATGGGTGTATTAGAAACTGGTGGAGTTCCCTTTATAAATTTTGTTGTTTTCCTTTATGGGAATTCCTCCAAGCATTAAATTAAGCATAGGATTTATTGAATGTATTTCACTATAGTTGTGTTCAAGTTGCTTCACTTTCATGCCGTCATGGGACTCTTGACTAGAGCAGTTGTTGTTTTCAGTAATTCTTGTGTGTCTGTGCGTGTGTGTTTGTGTGTGTGTGTGTCCAGCTGTGATAAAATATTTGCTCTGAAAATAAGATAAGATAAGATAAGATAAGCCTTTATTAGTCCCACAATGGGGAAATTCCAGGATTGCAACAGCACAGGGATAGCAACACTCAGAGCAATAATCAGAAGGCAAGAAAAAAAAAACAAGAACATCTAGTAAACATATGTACATATTACTATAAATGTATATATATAGACACACAGTGCGGAGCATTATGGTTGGTGAATGTGCAGCAGAAAGTCTAAGTTCTCTCTCCGCGGATGCGGCGGGCCAGCTGGAAGTCTTTGGGCATGATGGTGACCCTCTTGGCGAAGAAGAGACCCACCAGGTGGGCCTCTCTGGTCTCCTGCAGAGCCATGACGGTGAAGCTCAGGAAGCGCAGGTGGGTCTTGAAGTCCTGAGCGATCTCCCTCACCAGGCGCTGGACGGGCAGTTTACGGATGAGCAGCTCCGTGGATTTCTGGTAATGACGGATCTCTCTCAGAGCCACGGGCCTGTAACAGCGAGGCTTCTTCACTCCGCCGGTGGCCGGAGCGCCTCTCCGAGCAGCCCTGGTGGCTAGCTGTCTCCTGGGGGGCTTCTTCCTCCAGTAGATGTTACGGGCGGTCTGCTTGGTTCTTGCCATCGCTCTTTATTATTCTGTCTTATATTTCTTGCACGCCGCCTAAACTCCAGCCCGGCACCCGCGTCGTTTTCGCTACAGCTCCCGGTATGTCGAGTTTCCCATTAGCACCGGGCGGCGGCCAAGTGCTAGCTAGCACTAGCTCCTCCCCGCTGTAACGTCTCCCGCTGTAAACAGTGGCTCCGTCCGCCGACCCGGGAGACCCCCGGGGCGATCTGTGCATCCGTGATATATATACAGAGTGAAAGGTGTAGAAAGAAGAAGGAAGATAAAAAAAAAGGCTGTTGCAATGGGCAGCCGACTCGTGTGGCGCCACCGGTCCGGCGGAACCGGAACCGGAAAAAAAAAATAGAGACTTAAATAGAGACTTAAACTAAAAATACTGTATTTGACTTCCGGTTATGGCTGCCACGTAGGACGGACGTGTCTCGCTCTGCTCTGCTCCTGGAGAAAAAAAATCGGCAAATAACTCTCTCATTTGGGACAAAACGTATCCCAGCATTTGGGCGAGGATATGTCGGCGAAGCCTAAGGCTGGAAAACCAGGAAAAGGAAAAAGCGAGCCGCCGAAACAGTCCAAATTAACGGACTTTCAGGTCTGTGACGCAGCAAACAAAACTCCATATATGGCGGAGGAGGCTGGCGGCGGTGCGATGTCTGCGGGGAATGGCGCAGATGCGCTGATGGCTGCCATGAGTTCAATGAGAGCGGACTTTTCCTCTAGATTTGATGGGATTATGACAGCGTTGGAAGGAATAAGAAAGGAATTGGGTGACTGTGTAGAACGAACGGCGCAGATGGAGCTCCGTCTCGCTAGTGCTGAAGATGACGTCACCCGTCTTCAATTAAAGGTGCGCACTTTGGAAAAAAAAATAAATCTCTGGAAGATAATATTTTGGATTTGGAATCTCGGTCGAGACAGAATAATTTGAGGCTGGTGGGTCTTCCAGAGGAATCAGAAGGTCGGGACGTATGTTCCTTTCTGGAAAAGTGGATTCCGGAGGTGCTGGGCAGCGAGGAGTTGCAATCAGCAGTGGTTCTGGAAAAAGCACATTGTATTGGCCCACGGAGAGACAAGGGACCGCCGAGGACCTTAATTATGAAGTTTCTTAGCAACAGAGACAGGATGAAGATCTTCAACGCTGCACGTGCTAAAGGAGAGATTAAACACCAGGACCAGCAGGTGCGGTTCTACCCAGATTTGGCCACAGGAATCCAGCAATTGAGGAAGCAGTTTGATCCCATACGTAAGGAGCTGCGCAACCTTGGGATTCGTCATGGTGTAATCTATCCTGCGAGACTGCTGACCACGTATGAGGGCAGAACCCACATCTTCAAGACCCCAGAGGAGGCGCAGGAGTTCATCAAGAAGATCAAAGAAGAAGAAGAGACTGGTGGGAGCTAAGCATGAACAAAATATAAGGTAGAATAATTAAGTATTTGCACAGGCATCTGACTGACTTGAAGTAAATAGTAAGTTTACAAAATATAGATTGTATTATATATTAAAAAAACAAAACAAAAACAAAACAAACAACAAAAAAACTATGATGTACAAAGTTGTTAAAAATTTTGGAGTTAAGTTGGAAAACTACAGAGGAGAGTTAATGTTACGTCATTAAAAGCAGTAGAGTTAGGGTGATTGGGAGGATGAAGAAGGAGTGGCTTAGGCTGTTCCCCATGGGTGTGGAACGGTCGATGGCTATATCGGGAGACAGAATTTTACTTTTGATTTTGGGGGGTTTGCCACAAGTGTGGGAAGGGGAAATTTGTTTGTGTGTAGTTTGTAGGATGAATGTTCAACCACTCATGTTTTTGCTTCTCTGTATGAGCATGTTTACACTGCAAGGTAATCCCAAACTCTCTATTGATCATGGACCAAAGTGTTAATCTTAATTTAACTTCATGGAATTGCAGAGGTCTACAAAATTTTAAAAAACTTAAACAAGTTATGAATAAAATAAAGGACATGGGTTCAAGAATTGTGTTTTTACAAGAAACTCATCTGATAGAGGAGGATGTTAAAAGAATTAGGAGTAGATGGCAGGGAAGTGTATTCACCTCTTCATTTTCATCCCGAGCCAGGGGAGTTATGACTCTCATACATAAATCAGTTCCTTTTCAGGTGAAAAATGTAATTGGAGACAAATTTGGAAGATATGTAATCATTCAAGGTTCTTTGCTATTAGAAAATATAAATCTTGTGAACTTATATGGTCCCAATATAGATGATCAGAAGTTCTTTGCTAATTTATTTCTCATCTTATCATCACTTACAGGGCAACATATAATAGCAGGGGATTTTAATTGTACATTGAATCCAGGTGTGGATAGATCAACAGGACTGGATTGTACGCACATTGGATGTAGGATGACTATTAATCATTTTATGAAAGAATTGAGATTGTTAGATATATGGAGAGAAATGAAACCACAAGTTAAAGCCTATTCTTGTTATTCCAGTACCTACAAGACATTCTCACGTATTGATTATTTTTGATTTCCACAGAATTAAGGTCCAAGATTCAAAACTGCTTTTATGATAACATCGTGATTTCTGATCATGCACCCTGTTGTCTAATATATGTAGATAAAAAATTGACAAAGGAATCAGGTAGATGGCAATTTCAGCATAAATGGCTTCAGGATGAGGAATTTGTCAAGTATATAGAAAAACAGATAGACGAGTTCTTTGACATCAATACTACACAAACATCAGCATGTGTAAAGTGGGAGGCTTTCAAAGCTTTTATTAGGGGACCTATTATTAGTTATACAGGATCAAAATCTAAGAAGACTCGAGAGGAGAGAGCTAAATTGGAACATAAAATAAAAAGTCTTCAGGAAAAAGTGTATGCAGGAAGTGACCCAAGGTTGGAGAATGAATTACTGATTTTGAGAGCTGAATACGACAAAAAATCAGCGAATAGAGCTGCCTCGAGTCTTCTAAGATTGAAACAATCTTTTTATGAACAAGGTGAAAAATCAGGAAAATTATTAGCATGGCAGATTAAACAATTGGAAATTAAAACACCAATTACCAGTATTATAAGTAACGGACAGGTAGTTATAGATCCTTTAGAAATTAATAGAGCCTTTAGAGATTACTATGAAAAATTATATGATACCAAAAATGAACCTGATTTAACAAAACTAAATGGGTTTTTGAACGAACTATCTATACCGTGTATTCCAAATGAAAACAGGGAGATATTGGAGTCTAAAATTAGTCAAGAAGAAGTTGGGCTAGCCATTGATAATATGAAATCAGGAAAAAGTGCAGGACCAGATGGTCTTCCAGTTGACCTTTATAAAAAATTCAAGAATAAATTAATAAAACCTTTTTTGGAAATGGTTTTAGAAGCATTTCAAAATAATAATTTACCATCATACATAAATAATGCCTTAATTATACTGCTGCCAAAACCAGGTAAGCCCTCTAATAAATGTGAAAATATGAGACCAATAAGCCTATTAAACGCCGACCTTAAGATAATCTGTAAAATTTTAGCAAGACGAATACAAGAAATTTTACCAAATATTATTAATCGAGATCAGAATGGCTTTATAAAGGGTAGACAAGGCTTCCATAATGTAAGAAGACTATTTAATATTATTTATTTTAATAAAGAAGCACCGGATACAGCTCTCCTATCATTGGACGCCGAAAAGGCCTTTGATAGAGTTGAATGGCCCTTTCTTTTTGAAGTCCTACAAAGGTTTGGACTTGGAAATAATTTCATAAAATGGGTTCAAATAATATACAATAATGCTACAGCAGAAATCCTAACAAATAACAATATTTCAAAACCAATAAAAATCAATAGAGGATGTCGACAAGGCTGTCCACTTTCACCTTTACTGTTTACTATGGCAATTGAACCTTTAGCGATAGCGATACGTTTACATTCACAAATATATGGAATTAAAGTTGGACCAACAGAACATAAAATCTCCCTGTACGCCGATGATATAATTTTGTTTATGTCGAATCTAAAAAAATCAATTCCAACCTTGTTGAATTTAATAAAGAATTTTGGGGAAATATCAGGATATAAAATAAATAAAACTAAATCTTCAATATTAATGCTAAATGAGACCCAGAGAAATTACCCAGCCCCTGAGGTAAATCAATTCAATGTTGTAAATCAGTTTAAATATTTAGGAATCCAAATTATGCCTAAGCTAGAATCAGTCGCCAGTGTCAACTATGAAGCCTTAATGTCAGATATCAATGAGTTAACTCAGAGATGGATGTCACTACCAATGTCGATGATCGGGAGAATCAATATACTTAAAAGTAATATTTTACCTAAAATACTTTATTTATTTCAATACATTCCCTTATCACCACCTTTAGATCTATTCTCAAGAATAAAAAAAAAGTTAGTGGAATTTATATGGAACAACAGGAGGGCTAGATTACGTTTGTCTTTATTATATTTACCATTTGATCGTGGAGGTCTGAAATGTCCAAATTTTATGTTGTATTATTGGTCGGCACAACTGAGGTCTATGACATATTATTTTTCATCAAATGATCTCCCTCACTGGACTGAAATGGAATCATACAATTTACCTTTACCTCTTCCCATATTCATATACTCAGATTCGGCAAAAAAATTACAAAAACAAGTTAAAAATCCATTTGTAAAGCATATGATCAAAATATGGTGTGAAGCTAAAAACTATTTAAAAGAACCACAGTTATTGTCACAATTTAGTCCAATATGGGGTAATCAATATTTTAAACCAGGGAGAGCGGACGCTGTATTTAAAGTATGGAATTTAAAAGGGATACAAAAGATTCAGGATTTATATTTGCCATGTGCAGACAACATAATGTCTTTTGAAGAGCTGAGGATCAAATTTAATCTCAATAGAACACATTTTTTTAAATATCTTCAACTTAGAAACTTTATTCGATCAAATCAAAATAAAGCTCTCACTCGACCTATTTATTCATCCTTGGAAAAAATGATGATGAAAGATAGTAAAAGAAAGGGTATTATTTCAGAGTTTTATAACTCATTGACACTATCTTCAAGTGAAAATTCACTGAAAAGATTAAACTACTGGAAAGAAGATCTGCAAATTGAAATTTCAGAGGAACAATGGGAATTGGCTTGTACAGAAGCTCAAACCAAATCAATAAATGCACGCCTTAAATTGATACATTTCAAATGGTTAATGCGGATGTATGTTACACCGGAGGAGTTAAATAGATATAACAAAAATATACCAGATACATGCACAAAATGCATGGAAAGTAAAGGAACCCTATTTCATTGTTTATGGGAATGTAGATTAATAAGAATGTTTTGGGAGGAGGTGAGGGTAACAATTGAAAAAATAATCTCAAAACAAATCATATTGAATCCTAAACTGTTTTTGTTGGGTCTGTACCCAGAAAAGCATAATTTCAATAAAAGTGAAAGAACATTCATAGACCTCAGTTTGCTTAATGCCAAAAAATGTATTGCACTATTATGGAAAAAGACTCATAGACCAGATGTGACTCAGTGGTTAAGACAGATGTTAACAAACCTTCCATTAGAAAGAATAACATATATACTAAAATCAAAGGAAATTGTGTTTGAGAATATATGGAGACCTTTTATTGATTATGTAAAAAATTTAAACATAACTCTTGAAGAAGAAGGTGAATGATGTGTGTGGACCTTGTAAATTCCAAACTGGTGAACATAATATGTATACTAATATATTGGATTGTCTAGACTAAACAGAGGAGCATTGTTGAAGACTTGATTTTGTTGGTGGTTGTTGGTGTTTTTAGGGCATTTTTTTTTTTTTTTGTAGTACTTTAGTGTTAGTGTTTGATTGTTTGTATCATGTTTGTTAAAAAAAAAAAGGTTCAATAAAGATATTGTGGAAAAAAAAAATTGTATTTTATGAGGATGACACAGAAGGAAGCCTTTATGATCTATTTTTAAATTCCTTACAGTATGATGTTCTGACTGAACTCCTTACATTATTTTTATTGTTTTTTGGACGTTGAATCACTAACAAAACGCCAACAACATGACTATAATTACACTATTTGGTATTTGCAAAAAATCAGCAATTAAATCTATACATAGAGAACAAATACAGTTAAGTATTTGGACACTGACACAAGTTGTGTTATTTAGCTGTTAACCAAAAGATATTCAAGATACAGTTATATAATCAGTATGGGCATAAAGTGCAGACTCTCAGCTTTGAGGATATTCACATCCAAATTGGAGTTATGGTTTAGGAATTGCAACCATTTTAATACAAAAACTCTTCATTTCAGGTGATCTAAAGTAATAGAACAAATTAACCTTACCATAAATGTTCATTTTTAATACTTTGTTGAGAATCCTGCTGGTAATGACTGCCTGGAGTCTGGAACCTGTGGACATCAACAAATGTTGGGTTTAGTGATGGGTCCTTAGTGATGCTTTGCCAAGCCTTTTCCTGTAGCTGTCTTCATTTGTTGCTTGTTTGTGGGTTCTTCTTCTTTAAGTTTTGTCTTAAGCCAGGGGTGTCCAATCATGTTCCATGGAGGGCCAAGACCCTGCAGGCTTTACCTCCAACCAGTGTCTTCAACAGCAGATTTCACTGAATTTCTTCCCACTGATTGCTGATAAGTGAAAACACCTGCTGAAGAGACTGGGTAGGAGAGAAAACCTGCAGGGTCTTGGCCCTCCATGGCACATGATTGGACACCCCTGTCTTAAGCAAATGAAATACATGCTTGATCAGGTTGAGGTCTGGTGATTGACTCGGCCGTTGCAGAATATTCCACTTTTTTTTAATTTTTTTAACATCCATTTTTTCCACTACCAAGTGGGTTGGACGAGTCGCTACGGCAGGCATCAATGTATCTGCTGTAGCCTTATAGATTGGAGCAGAGTTTTTATGCCGGATGCCCTTCCTGTAACAACCCTGTCCATTTATATCTGGGCTTGGGACCGGCACAGGGAGTACACTGGCTTGTGCACCCACTGTGGCTGGATAACCATCCCTCCTCCATTCCATTATTGCTGACCACCAAGCTGGATGACAGGAAGTTCCATTTTATGCTCTTTAGCATGACCAGGCTGGGACTTGAACCCCAGCCTCCCAGTTGTGGGGTGGATGCGCTACCTCTAATCTACCACTCTGGTATTTGCCTTAAAAAAAACTCCTGGGTTGCTTTCATAAAATTTTGGGTTATGTCCATTTGTACTGGGAAGCGCTGTCAAATCAGCTTTGCTGCATTTGGCTGAATTTGAGTAGGCAGTATATCCCTATACACTTCAGAATTCATCCAGCTGCTTCTGTCTTCTGTCACATCACCAATAAACACCAGTGACCCAGTGCCACTGGAAGCCATGCATCCCCATGCATCACACTGCCTCCATCGTTTTACAGAAGATGTGGTGTGCTATGACAACCTTTGGTTCCAAGGTTGTCATAGCCAGGAGCGGCACTGGGGTTAAGCTCCCAGTGCTTATAAAATACTCCTTATGGTGTGCGTCTCAACAAGCCTCTGACAACTAAGTCCAACTCCTAGCCTGCCCGTGTGGTTTAGTCTCTAAGCCCAACGGAACTGCTTTTACTAATAGGAGAAGGGGCGAGGGCGGATCTCTGGCACCTTAAAACCAGATGCTTCAGGTAGATGGTGGCTCGTCAACCTGGGAAGGTAGCCCATCTAGGGGAAGGTAAACCCTGATTTCAAACCTCCGCTGCCTTGCGGCACACCCGGTCATGGGAAAGGCTTCGGGAGTCAACCCTGAGGAAAAATCCGGAGTCGGAGTCCCTAAGGCAGTTCTCTGTTGTGCTCAACATCGTTCTGGCAGCTCCTGCGACAGCGCTGGTGCCAAACTGTAGCAGCCCTGCTGTTCCTATGGATTCATCAGTGACGTGGATCGGGGGGACATGCTGCATGGGCAACATCTTGTCCTCCATATCTTCCTGCCCAGGCTTGAATCCTACCAACGCCCAACGCTGGAAGGTAGAACACCGGATCACTGGAGAGGACACTCCAGCTTCGCCTTTGGCGTAGACAAAACACGGGGAATGACAGTTACCGGTTATAAGCCACCGCTCAATTGGCATAGAGCGCAGTGCCAGGGGTTGTTCCCGATGGTGGGAGGGATCAGCGGATCTCACTGGACAGCTACTGCCCGCCTCAAGCTGCGCAGCCCCCAGCCAATAAGGTGTTGTCCCGCCACAGCCTGCTTTCCTCATTGGGCGCATGGGGATGAGGAGAAGTCTGAACGGCAGGCTGAGAACCTTCGCACCAGGCAAGACAACAAAACAAAAGAGACCAACTCTAAAAGTGGGAACTTGGAACGTCCACACTATGATGACAGGACTCGCTGCTAACCTCAAGGACATCAGCGACACCAGAAAGACTGCCGTCATCAATAATGAGCTGAAGAGACTGGAAGTGGATATCGCCACTCTCCAGGAAACATGGTTGGCTGACGCAGGCACACTGAGAGAGAAGGACTACACATTCTACTGGCAGGGAAAGGGCAGTGACGAACACAGGGAACACGGAGTGGGTTTCACAGTGAAGAACACCTTGCTGAAGATGGTGGAACCGGGCAGCACTGGCTCTGCACGACTCCTCACCCTCCGCCTAAACACCACTCAAGGCCCAGTCACCCTCATCAGTGTGTATGCCCCAACACTGACAGCCACAACAGAGGAAAAAGACGAGTTCTACGAGAATCTCGCAACAACTGTCAGAATCATCCCCAACTCTGAACAACTCATTCTCCTTGGAGACTTCAATGCCAGAGTGGGTGCTGACCATGACTCCTGGCCCTCCTGTCTTGGACCATTTGGCGTGGGCAGAATGAACGACAACAGACAGCGGCTGCTCGAGTTCTGCACATATCATGATCTGTGCATCACAAACTCGTTCTTCAAGACCAAGCCCCAACACAAGGTTTCCTGGCGACATCCGCGCTCAAAGCATTGGCACCAGCTGGACTTGATCCTGACCAGGCGCACCTCACTGAAGAACGTGCTAATCACCCGTTCGTTCCAGAGTCCAGATTGCGACACAGACCATTCATTGGTGTGTTGCAAGGTCAAGCTGCAGCTTAAGAAATTCCATCGTACCAGACAGCCTGGAAAGGCACGGATTGACACCAGCAAGATGGCCTAACCAGAACTTGTTGAGCAGTTTGCCTCCACCTTTGAGAAGGAACTTGGTGTACCACAAGAAGGAGAATCTACAAAGCAGAAGTGGGAAGAGCTGCGAAACACCATCCACCGCACAGCCTTGGCTACCTTTGGGAGGAAGACCTCGAAGTCACAGGACTGGTTTGATGCCAAGTTGACCAAGATGACCCCTGTCATTGAAGCCAAGCGCTCAGCACTTGCTGAGTACAAGAAGTACCCAAACGAGAAGAATCTCCAGATTCTCAGGGCTGCGAGAAGCAAAGTTCAGCAGACTGCTCGGCGCTGTGCCAACGAGTACTGGACTCAGCTCAGCCAAGACATTCAAACCGCTGCAATAACAGGGAACATTTGTGGTATGTACGATGGCATCAAGAAAGCACTTGGTCCGGCTCAGAGCAAGACGGCCCCCCTCAAATCCTCCACTGGGGAGATGATCACAGAAAAGAACAAGCAGATGGAGAGATGGGTGGAATACTACTCCGACCTCTACTCCAGACAGAACACCGTGACACCATCAGCCCTTGATGCCATCGACTGCCTGCCATCCATGGACGAACTTGACACCGAGCCAACCATCAATGAACTCAGCAAGGCCATTGATAGCTTGGCCGCTGGCAAGGCACCCGGCAACAACGGCATACCCCCCGACCTGATCAAGCACTGCAAGACCGCCCTACTGCTGCCATTGCATGACGTCCTCTGCCAGTGCTGGAAGGAAGGTGCCGTACCACAGGACATGAGGGACGCCAAGATCATCACCCTCTACAAAAACAAAGGGGATCGATCTCACCAAAGCGTTTGATCTGGTCAGCAGAGAGGGCCTTTCCAAGATCCTGCCAAAGATAGGATGCCCACCAAAGTTGCAAAGCCTCATCGAATCGTTTCACACCAACATGCAGGGGATAGTGCAGCACGACGGCAACGTCTCAGAGCCATTCAACATACACAGCGGAGTAAAACAGGGCTGTGTACTTGCGCCAACCCTCTTTGGGATTTTCTTTGCTATGCTCCTGAGGCATGCCTTCAGCACAGCAACAGAGGGAATCTACCTGCACACAAGATCTGACGGCAGGCTTTTCAACCTCGCCCACCTGAAAGCCAGAACCAAAGTACGCGAGGCTCTAATCAGAGACATGTTGTTCGCAGACGACGCTGCAGTCGCGACCCACACACAGCAGGAGCTTCAGACCCTGATGGACCGCTTCTCCCAGGCATGCAAGGACTTCGGGCTTACCATCAGCCTGAAGAAGACTAACGTCTTGGCACAAGGCACGGAAGCACCACCAACCATCACCATCGACAACTACGAGCCGGAGGTCGTGAATCAGTTCACGTACCTGGGGTCCACGATCAGCAGCAACCTCTCCCTTGATACAGAGATCGACAAGAGGATTGGAAAATCAGCCTTCACACTCGCTCGCCTCACCACACGAGTGTGGGAGAATCCCAAACTCTCTGTCAAGACGAAGACGGCAGTGTACAACGCCTGCGTCATCAGCACACTGCTCTATGAGAGTGAGACGTGGACAACATACGCCCTGCAGGAAAAGAGACTGAACTCCTTCCACTTGCGCTGCATTCGCCGCATCCTGGACATATCCTGGCAGGACAAAGTGTCCAACACAGAAGTTCTGTCCCGAGCCGGCCTTCCCTCCATGTTCACTCTACTCAGGCAGCACAGGCTTCGCTGGCTAGGCCACGTTCACCGTATGGAGGATGGCAGAATCCCCAAAGACGTCCTCTGCAGAGAACTGGCGACTGGCAGGAGAGACGTTGGCCGCCCACAGCTGCGCTTTAGAGACGTCTGCAAGAGAGACATGAAGGCCCTGGAGATCAACACAGAGCGCTGGGAGGACCTTGCAACGGACCACTCCAAATGGAGAGGCACTCTGACCAGACAGCTCAAGGCGGGTGAAGAGAGACCGACTGCTGCAGCAGATAAGATAAGATAAGATAAGATAAGCCTTTATTAGTCCCACAACGGAGAAATTCCAGGATTGCAACAGCACAGGGATAGCAACACTCAGAGCAACAATCAGAAGGCAAGAAAAAAAAAACAAGCAAGCAAGAGCAGCTAATATACATATGTACATATTACTATAAAATATATATATACACACACACAGACACACAGTGCAGAGCATTGTAGCTGGATGGAATAAATATATGAATATATAAACACACAGTGCAGAGCAGTTCAGATGCTCAGTTCAGATGAAAAAAGGACCCGCAGGAAGACCCGCCACAGCTCCAGCAGCATGGAGACCACCCACAAGTGCGACCTGTGTGACAGGGACTGCCATTCGCACATCGGCCTGTTCAGCCACAGGCGGTGCTGTTGCAGCAGAGTAGACATTTAGGATTCTCTTCCATGGTCATCATAGACCGACGGAGGCTGACGACGGTGTGCTTTGAGATCATGAGCCATTCCAAGTCTTCTCCATACTTTCTTCTTCCCATCATTCTGGTATAGATTGATCTTGGTTTCATTTGTCCAAAGAATGCTGTTCCAGAACTGGGCTGGTAGCTTTAGAAGTTTTTTGGCAAAGTCTAATCTGGCCTTTGTATTTTTGAGACTGATTAGTGGTTTGCACCTTGTGGTGAACCCTCTGTATTCGAACCCTCTGTATTATCTGAAGTCTTCTTTTTATGGTAAACTTAGATACTGATACACCTACTTCCTGGAGAGTGTTCTTCACTTGGGTGGATGTTGTGAATGGTTTTTCTTCACCATGAAAATGATCCTGCAATCATCCACCATTGTTGTCTTCTGTGGACGTCCAGACCTTTTTGAGTTCCGGAGCTCACCAGTGTGCTTTTTTTTTTTTTTTCTCAGAATCTACCAAACTGTTTGTAACCCAACTGACAAAATGACCCTTTTTCTCAGATTTCATTTGCATTAATGAAAGTGTGTGATTTTATTTTGAAAACCGACTATCTTGGGGAAGAGGAAGTGCGATCCTCGTCATCCAACTTTTGAATTTCCGGTTCATGGTCACGTTGGGTGATCTGGGTCTTTCCATTCGTTAAGAATGATATTAGCCCTGCCTTCCGAGTAGAGGCAGCAAGCGCGCACTCGGAATTCAGTCTTTCATGATATGAGCGCGGACGAGAGAGGTTGTGAAGCGGTCTGATTCACACAGATACCTCTTTTTGGTGAGTTTCATTCAGAAAGATGCTATAAATGGATCTAAACACTCTCCAAACGCTAATTTGCAACCTTTACTATCCTAAGTTGACGGGAGCACGAGCATGAGGGGCATTGTGGCTGTGTCCTTTGCTGTATTCACACTGAAACCTCATCTTGGTGAGTCAGATACATGCTAATGTTATGCTAATGTTAGCGCTATGCTAATGCTAATCGCGAGTGGATTTTTTCCTGTTTAAAAGCAATGGAAAAGGCTGTCTTTGTGTCTGTATGGTTTTCCTAAATATGATTTCAGTTCCCAACAGTATGCTGAAGTACTTTTAGTTCATATGCACTATTTCTGTCGAATGCAATGTGTAGTTTGATGCTAAAAGCACATGGTGTTGGTCTACTATGTAAATCCATAGGTTATGCTAAACCCAGTAGCTCAGACAGGGTTTTACTGATTTTAAAATGGAATATTGGAATAGGACGGTATATTCCCTGGTTATGTGATAGATTAATTGTATTTCATTTCATGATTTACAAAGACAAGGTTGAAAGGGATTAATCATAATTTCATGGTTAAGTGATGTAGAGATAAACAGAGGAATTCATTTAATTGGTTACATGAAAAAAGGGTATTTCATGTGCTACCAGAGAGATTGTGAGAAAAAGAACACATGCATGTAAAATGTAAGATATTACTATATTGCTGGATTGTGATAATAGTAATATGAGAGAAGAATTTAAACACTAAGCTATGGTGTTATATAAGAAGGGATTGGAAGACGAATTACTCTAGCTGTAAACAATAATACCATTATTGTCGTGCAGGCTAGGTTTTTTTGGGTTGCCGATCAAGAACCTTCTGGATCCTGGATTCTCTCCGAATGGAGATGGCGAGCCTGACCTGAGACTGAACCGAGATTGACCTGAGATCTAACCAGGATCTCGATTGAAGAGCATCCCTCCTCTCTCCAGTGCCCAGGATTCAAAGTGGTAACAACTCAAGCTGCCGCTTTAGAAAAAGGAAAAGAAACCTGAGTCTGGAGATACAAGATATCTTGACTGGTCAAACGACTAACCCGAAAGGACAAACAAACACTGAGCTCAGTAGGTCACTTTTGGGGTTTTATTTCATGCCGGCCGTTGTTATATTTGTATATTTGTACATTGTTTGTATATTTTGCTCCTTCTATATTTATTAATAACAGACATGAATTGGTCATTTCTTGCCTCCAGCTATTTCATTCCACACTCACTCTAATTCCCTATTGTAACCCTTACGAACCTAGCAACTGGTCTACACTCAATTATTTCCCTTACCTAATTAACATAAGGCAAGGGTTACATGTTCATTTGACCACTCCTAACCTTTCTGTTATCTCTCTGATGGATTTCTTCTTTTTTTTTTCAGCCTAAGGATGATCTTTTTCACTTTCACTTACATAGACCTCCTTTGACCACATGTTGTGGGTTCACAGCAACAGCTTTCAAATGCAAATGCCACACCTGGAATCAACTCCAGACCTTTTACCTGCTTGATTGATGATGCAGCCCATGAAATAGCTTTTGACTCAATTGTCCAATTACTTTGGAGCCCCTGATATGAGGAGATTTTGTATAAAAATGGTTACAATTCCTAAACCGTAACTCCAATTTGGATGTGAATACCCTCAAATTAAAGTTGAGAGTCTACACTTTAAGGCTATATTGATTATATAATGTATCTTGTATATGCTTTGGTAAAGTGCTAAAATAAAAAACTTGTGTCAGCATCCAACCCCTCCATGGATTGTCACCTTATCGCGGTGGAGGGATTAGCATGCCCTAATGATCCCAGCAGCTATGATGTCTAGGGCAAGTTGCGATGGATGGATGAATGGTGTCAGTGTCCAAATGTATATGGACCTAACTGTAGTTTTCCTTACCACTGTACTGCAAGTGTAACTGACTAGCGAGAAAATTAGATGACAACTATAGACATGTCCAATAACATCAGTTACCATGGCTGTAGTAGATGTGCCAGGTTAAACAAAACACAGCCAGCTGATGGAGCGTACAGAAGCCATTTTTTTTCCAAACGTACTCACTGTTTGCAAGTTTGTAATCGAAGTGAAACTTGGAGAAAGACATTTCTGATGCTTCTATGAATGTGCCAAAGCTGTGATGTCCACATCCTTATGTTGACAGGTCTGCAGTCCTTTCTGCAGACCTGTCAACAGTCCTTCCGCTGCCTTGCGGCACACCCGGTCACGGGAAAGGCTTCGGGAGTCAACCCTGAGGAAAAATCCGGAGTCGGAGCCCCTAAGGCAGTTCTCTGTTGTGCTCAACATCGTTCTGGCAGCTCCTGCGACGGCGCTGGTGCCAAACTATAGCAGCCCTGCTGTTCCTTTGGATTCATCAGTGACGTGGAGAGGGGGGACATGATGCATGGGTAACATCTTGTCCTCCATATCTTCCTGCCCAGGCTTGAATCCTACCAACGCCCAACGCTGGAAGGTAGAACACCGGTGCGCATCGGCCTGTTCAGCCACAGGCGGTGCTGTTCCAGCAGAGTAGACGTTGAGGATTCTCTTCCATGGTCATCATAGACCGACGGAGGCCGACGAGTCCTTTCTTAGCCCAGTACTCCCAGACAGCTTCATCAATATTTCCCCACAGAGAAGGATCGATAATTTACACACCCTTAACAGTTACAATAGGTGCTTTTCGACTTTATTGACCCGGAGCTTGTATGGCTAGAAAAGTTATGCCTTGTAAAGTTTCATTTTCAGATGGCGGTTGGATCAACATCATGTTACAACAGCAAAGTAGAGGGTTGTCCAGCTGCTACATTATGGCTGACTGTTTTTTGAAACATCCTTTCAGTTTAAGAGTCTTATTAGCACCTCTTTCTTTGGTCTTTGTCTTTTTTCCCTTCTTTCTCTTCTGGGTCAGACTTCCTTACTGCAGTGATGGTATGGTGCTCCACTATGGGGTTCATCACATTCAGTGTCAACCACTGTTGAATATTGACTCTAAATCAGTTAAATTAAGCAGACTAACAGATGTACAGCTCAAGGAATAAAAAGCTGACACATCAAATACACCCTCCAATAAACTTCTGACACTGTAGATGTAGTAAAACAAGTGAAGAACAATACAAAATGTTTTCTTTGGGGGCTTTCCCTCAAGCCTGGGCCCTGGGCTACTGCACCAGCAAGCTGTTGCAATAATCTGGGGGGTCTGGAACAGGCAGTGTTGCTTTTGGAAATGAAAAACAATATAATTGCTCTCTCTCAAGCTGTGTGTGTGTGTGTGTGTGTGTGTGTGTGTGTGTGTGTGTGTGTGTGTGTGTGTGTGTGTGTGTGTGTGTGTGTGTGAGCATTTTGATATTTTTTCTGATAATCATGTGATCAATAGATGCCTTTCAGAAGGTTAAAGCCTACAAAGCACCATTTTCAGTCAATGACGCCTTTAAAGAGACATGCACTAAAAGAAGATGTTCTGGGAAAGGTTGCAAATAAGGTTGCTGCAATAACTATTTAAAGGCAATTTGGCCAAAATGTCATAAACATTTCATTAAGACCTGTGGGAACTATCAAAATGTGGAAAAAGTGCAGAAAATGGGACCTACAGTTGCAATCAAAATCATTCAACCCTGATATTGCATTTTAAGTTTATTGGCAAAACTTTAAATTTTTCAGGTGTTTGCAATAAAGAGATTACACAAAAAGTGTTAAATAAAGCTAATATTACAAAGATTTTATCCAAGTTTAACACCAAATCCTACTTTCAATGACTACTACAGTCTTAAAATTATTCAACCCCCTGAAGAGAAGTATTAGGACATCCTATGAGAAAATATCATGCCATCTATGAGAAAATTCAAACTTGGGCATCATTGGACCTTCCAACAGGACAATAATCCCAAGAATACCTCAAAGTCCATCAAGGCTTGGTTTCAGAAGAAGTCCTGAAAGATACCAGAGTGGCCATCTCAGTCGCCTGACTTGAACGTCAGTGAAAATCTCCGGTGGGATTTGAAAAAGGTGGTTGCAGCACGCAAACCCAAGAATATTAGTGAACTGGAGGCCTTTGCCCCTGAAGAGATGGCTAAGATTCCTCAGGAATGCTGTCAGAAGCTGGTGTCTGGCTATGCATCATGGTTGCAGCAGGTCATAACAGTAAAAGGGGGCTCTACTAAGTATTAAGATGCTACTTGTGATATTAGTTGCATTGAGCTATTTAAATTGTTCTTGCATGAGTTGTTTTTGCAAACAGGTGCTAGTTTGTATATTTTGCCAATAAACCTAATTTGCAGTGGGGGTTGAATAATCATGATTGCAATTGTATATGCATGAGTGAGTCCAAATACCAAAGAAAACACTCCTTTCTTGTGTGAACTCAAAGGAAGCTGAAGTATTTTTGTAGAATTTTCAATGTGACTGTTTTGTCATGTAATCTCCGCATGTGTCTCCACAGGGTCACAATATCTTCTCCAACCTCTCGTCCACAGAGTATAGCGACCTCATGCAGCTGCTCAAACAGTCCATTCTGGCCACAGACCTCACACTCTACTTTGAGTATGTCCTGCTGAACACACACTTTCTGTTAACCTGTTAATAACATGTCCACACTAACAGCTGGCAGCAGCACAGTTGCCTCCATGCGCTGGTTGCTGTGGGCTTCTTTAAGGTAATACCGCCCCCTTGTGGATTTTATG
The DNA here is from genome assembly GCA_020510985.1 of Pholidichthys leucotaenia. Taxonomy (NCBI): domain Eukaryota; kingdom Metazoa; phylum Chordata; class Actinopteri; order Cichliformes; family Pholidichthyidae; genus Pholidichthys; species Pholidichthys leucotaenia. The sequence continues at coordinate 57,822,817 of CM035843.1, read as the reverse complement.
TAATTTACACGTCTATATGAAGTTGTGCTGTTCCCCTGCAGGAACAGAAACGTCTTCTTTGAGCTGGTCAGCAATGGAGAGTACAACTGGAATGTGAAGGCTCACAGAGACATGTGCAGGTATACATTTCTGATCATCCCCGAATCAAATCTGGCTGAAATAGTCTGTGTGAATTCACGTCTATAAAATTAAATCTTCTTTCTTCTTAGATCCATGATGATGACAGCATGTGATCTTGGTGCTGTTACTAAGCCCTGGGAAATATCAAGAAAGGTACAAGTTCTTTCATGTAGAACTAAAAAAAAAAAGCTGATGAACCCTTTGGTGAATCATTAAAAATAATGAGCAGCTATTTTAATAGTCACATAGCTGAATCAAGTTAAGCAGGAATGCCAGTATCTCAACTATGGGCAGCTTCTAAATGTTGCTGCAACCTATTTATGAATATAGTAGCCGTTATTTTGTTTGAAGAGAGAACAATCAGCAGTTAATCAAATAATAACCCAAACGCAAACATTATCTCTCCTCTGAGGTGGCTGAGCTGGTGACGAGCGAGTTCTTCGAGCAGGGCGACAGAGAGAGACTGGAGCTGAAGCTCACGCCCTCTGTGAGTAAACGCCTCTCTGCTTTTGTGCAGTTTCTTTTCACCCCGTGACCTCCAAGAGCTGATGACGCTGAAGATAGATTTTGTCTGCAGTTCCAAAACACACCGACAGTTTAGGAAACCGAAGAAGTCACGCCTGATGGTGTGAAAAAGGTGTGTGGTCAGCGTGAGCTGTCCACTGCCAGAAACACAAACTGTGGCCATTCTTAAAAAAGTAATTCAGCACAGACAATTTTGGTCTGTTGGCACTTTTTTTTATCTACTGTAGGTGGGAAAAAACAGAGTTATGATAAAATAAGGGAAAGATGTTCCTGATCAAGATGCATGTCCTCATTCAAAGCATCTTTTTTAAATTGACCCCAAATTCACAGTCAGCAGACGTCAGTTTGATTGAAGAGTTTCTGAGCTGAACTGTTTTGTAAGTCCTTGAAAGGAGTGAAACCGTCCACTTTGTGTGTGCAATTAATGGCTCAGAGTAATCGAGCCGGGCCACATTGCCTTCCCTCTGAAATAACTAATTCAGTAGCCTCAGGTCTGCTGCCTGTGTCAACCCTTTACCGCTCCGTGTGTGGGTGTTGGAAATTAAATATTAACTTCTAAGTTGTAGCTGAGTAACTATCTCTGAAGCACAGCCTCTGTGGAGCCTCTTAAAGTCTGTCTGCAGAAGAATGCGAGAGAATGGAAAATGCACCCAAAATAAACTCTGTTGTGTTGAGAGCTGAATGAGAATTTTCTTTACCAAAGGCAGGAACAGCAGAACCTCAGACACTCTATAAACCCCCGACAAATGCCAATTTGAATAAACTCTACCTTTTGTGTTTCAGGCCATCTTTGACCGAAACAGGAAGGACGAGTTGCCCGGGCTTCAGCTGGAGTGGATAGATGGGATCTGTGCGCCACTGTATGAGGTAACCCTGGACTGTGTGCCGCGTGTCACACGTCTGCCTCTGACATCAGTGGCTGCTGTCCTTCCTCTGATATTGTCCCACACACTGACGCCAGCGATGAAACTGTCACCAACAACTATTCGACTTTCTGTGCAGCCACAGATTCCTCACTGAAAAAGAAATTTTATTTTTTTTTTCTTAATTGAAAGCTCTGGAACAACTTCAAGGTTGCCTCCTGTTCTTTAGAGAATAGCAGAGTGATTTGCACTTTCTCACTGCGAAAAGGCACAGAGGTAGTGGAGTGTGTGGATAGAGCTGTGATGTAACTCGGTTTAGACGGTGTACTTTGGGGTTCACTGCACTGTAATGAAATTAAGGAGAACTAACACATGCTTTTCTTTTGGCACAGTGATTTTATTGAATGATGCTGGCTGGATAAATATTAGGATAAGAGTGAGTGCTTATCTTTTCAGGGAATTAATGGAAATCCATACTGTGTCCTTACTGGTATAGTAATGTGCGGGTGTGTTTCTGAATGACATCAATAGAGACTCACAGCCCCTCCTACTGCCGGCAGCAGCGGCTGTGTGGGAGGAAGAGGAAGACTGACTTACTGAGGAGATCAGGTCTGTTAAGAGATGAGACATGTTGGAGTTAAATTCGATAAAGTCAGACAGAAGGGGAGTTGTGAAAGGAGTCAAGGATGAAATAAATCATTCATTCTTACTGGAATGGCTGATTTTCTCTCCTTCTCAGCCCAGCCTCAGCCAAAAATAAATACAAACTAGTGCATTGCCTGTAGAACGCAAGTATTCCTGTCTGAAATAGGTATCCCAATTAGGCTTTACAGGCCCAAATGTAGGCTGTGTTTGAAAGTTATTCAACTAAAAATTATTAATTTCGTTATTTGGGCGTTTTTGTGTCCTGCGTTTGGTCGTTAAGTCATTCCGGCCATTCCACTCCACAAACATGGTCGTATTATTATTAAGTTTTCAGTTTTTAGATACTCATGCGGGAGGGGGAACTCGCGGTCCTGCAAAGTGCAGTGGTAGCACATGGGTGAAGCAGAAGCAGGAACTCCTGTCTACTACTGACCGGGCAGGCTGGGCATGCCTCAATGCGAAGGACCATGGTCTGCCCGGTTGGGCCGCTGCTTCTCCCGGCATGTTCTGTGTTGGATACACCGGTGTTCTTTGTCAGACCCGGGTCCCCGCTGATGCTCCACCCAGTCTGCTCATGTGCCTCATGTTCTCCACATACACCAAATTATCCTTTAGACCTACGCAATCATGGCAATCTTTATGGTATCATTTTTAAGGATTAAATCTTCAGTTTTATCTTTTTCTAGTTCATGGTGCGCTGTGGTTACTGATACCTTGGATGTCGCGTATTAGCCAATGAATACGGAGTCAATGCAAGACCCCACCCACACCTCTAGAAGCCAGAGCATGAGGAGAGGGCGATGACTAAACTTTTATTGATAAAAATTACATATTTTGACTGAACAACTCCATACTCGGGGACGCACACTCTCGTAACCTAAGCAAAACACTTATAAAATTTTCAGGTCAGTGTGACGAACGGTTCAAGAGATATGCATGAAACAGACAGACAGACACACAGATTCTGTGCATTTATAGATAGTATGTCTTCCACACAATGCAGCATACTAAAACCATTTCTGATGTGTAGTGGATGCATACTTTATTTTGGAGAAGCTGGGATAGGGCTGTAGTTCTGTTTTTGCTAAAATGTGACTACACGAAGCAAGATGGTGGTGAATTAAAACATTAATTTGTTGAATGTAGAACCTCACTTCTTCCTAACATTAATCCTACCAAAATGTATAGGAGAAAATAAGTTAAAAGTCCAAAACTGTGCATTTCCCAGTCGAATTTTAAGTTTTGACATCCTCACCATACAATGTTGTGAAAAAGTATTTGCCTCCATCCTGATTTCTTATATTTTTGCATATTTGTCACACTTAAATGTTTCAGATCATCAAACAAATTTTAATATGAGACAAAGATAACACTGGGGTGCTGGAGGGTGCTCCTCTTGGAGACTCCATTGTCCTACTGGGGGACTTCAATGCGCACGTGGGCAATGACAGTGAAACCTAGAGGGGTGTGATTGGGAGGAACGGCCTTCCCAATCTGAACCCGAATGGTGTTCAGTAGTTTGACTTCTGTGCCAACCACAGTTTGTCCATAACGAACACTGTGTTTAAGTATAAGGGTGTCCATATGTGCACCTGGCACCAGGACACCCTAGGTCGCAGGTCAATGATCGATTTTGTTATCGTGTCATCAAATCTGGGACCGTTTGTCTTGGACACTTTGATAAAGAGAGGTACAGAGCTGTCAACTGATTCCAACCTGGTGGTGAGTTGGATCCAATGGCAGGGGAGGATGCCACTCAGACCTGGTAGACTTAAACATGTAGTAAGGGTGTGCTGGGAACGTCTGGCTGAGCCCTCTGTCCGGGAGGTCAACTCCCACCTCCGGAAGAACTTTGACCACATTCCGAGGGAGTCTGCAGACATGGAGTCTGAATGGGCCATGTTCTCCACCTCGATTGTTGAAGCGGCAGCCCAGAGCTGCGGCCGCAAGGTTGTTGGTGCATCTCGTGGTGGCAACCCCCGAACCAAGTGGTGGACACCGGTGGTGAGGGGGACCATCAAGCTGAAGAAATCCTATCGAGCTTGGTTGGCTTGTGGGACTCCTGAAGCAGCTGAGGTGTACCGGCAGGCCAAGTGGACTGTAGCTCGGGTGGTTGCTGAAATTGGGTGTGGGAGTAATTCGGTGAGGCCATGGAATAAGACTTTCGGTTGGCCTCGAAGAGATTCTGGCAAACTGTCCGGTGACTCAGGAGGGGGAAGCAGCTCCTTGTCCACACTGTGTATGGTGCGAATGGGGCACTGGTGACTTTGACTGGGGATATCGTTGGGCAGTGGAAGGAATACTTCGAGGATCTCCTCAATCCCGCTGGTACACCTTCCACAGAGGAAGCAGAGCTTGGGGACGAGGGAGACGACTTGCCCATCACAGAGGCTGAGGTTATCGAAGTGGTTAAAAAACTCTTTGTGGCCGGGTCCAGGGGTTGGACAAGATCCACCCTGAGTACTTCAAGGCTCTGGATGTGGTAGGGCTGACATGGCTGGCACGCCTCTGCAACATTGCGTAGAAGTTGTGGACAGTGCCTTTGGCAAGGCAAACTGGGGTGGTGGTTCCTCTCTTCAAGAAGGGGGACCGGAGGGTTGTGTTCCAACTTTAGGTGGAATCACACTTTTTTTTCAGCCTCCCTTGGAAGGTCTATGCCAGAGTACTGGAGAGTTTGACCATTGGTTGAGCCTCGGATTCAGGAGGAGCAATGTGGTTTTCGTCCTGTCCGTGACACATTGGACCAGCTCTTTACCCTCTTGAGAATCCTCGAGGGTTCGTGGGAGTTTGCCCAACCGGTTCACACATGTTTTGTGGACTTGGAGAAGGCATTCGACTGCATCACTCGTGTTTTTTTGTCGGGGGTGCTTTAGGTGTATAAGGTATTGGGCTTGTTGTTACCAGATCTCCGGTCTCTATATGACCATTGTGAGAGTTTGGTTCATATTTGGCAGCTTGGTACTTGATAGCACTGTGGCAGCATAGTAAGAAGGTCGTGGGTTCGATCCCACCCCCTGACCATCTGTGACCCTTCTGTGTGATGTTTGCATGTTCTCCCCGTGTCTGCGTAGGTTTACCCTGGTTACTCCGGTTTCCTCCCACAGGCCAAAGACTTGCAAGTTAGGTTAATTGGAGACTCTAAAGTGGCCCTAGGTGTGAATGTGTGTGTGAATGGTGAAGGGATTGGCGCCGCACTGTGGCTGCCTCATCCATACATGTGGATGCCCTGAATTTCCCTCTGGGATTAATAAAAGTATACAAAATACAAAAAAAAATTCAGTCGGACTCATTCCCAGTGAGAGCTGGACTCCGCCAGAGCTGCCCTTTGTCTCCGATCCTGTTTATAACTTTATGGAGCCAAGGGATGGAGGGAGTCATGTTCAGTGACCACAAGATCTCATCTCTGCTATTTGCAGATGATGTTGTCCTGTTGGCTTCATCCAGCAATGATCTACAGGTCTTACTGAGATGGTTTGCTGCTGAGTGTGAAGCGGCTGGGATGAGAATCAGCACCTCCAAGTACGAGTCCATGGTTCTCAGCCGGAAAAAGATGGCTTGTCCTATCTGGGTTGGGGACGAGCTCCTGCCTCAAATGAAAGAGTTTAAGTATCTCGGAGTCTTATTCACAAGTGAAGGGAGAATGGAGTGAAAGATTGACAGATGGATCGGAGCAACATCTGCAGTGATGCGGAGGTTGTACCAGTCTGTTGTGGTGAAGAGGGAGCTAAGCTCTAAGGCAAAGCTGTTGATCTACCAGTCAGTTTACATTCCTACCCTCACCTATGGTCATGAGCTTTGTGTAATGACCAAAAGAACGAGCTCGCGGATACAAGAGGCTGAAATGAGCTTTCTTTGTAGGATTGCTGGACTCACCCTCAGAGAAAGGGTGAGGAGCTCAGTCATCTGGGAGAGGCTCAGAGTAGAACCACCGCTCCTCCACATTGAAAGGAGCCAGTTGAGGTGGTATGGGCATCTGATCAGGATGCCTCCTGGACGCCTCCCACTTGAGGTGTTTCGGGCACGTCCCACTGGGAGGAGACCCTGGGGCAGACCCAGGACTCACTGGAGAGTCTATGTCTCCCAGCTGGTCTAGGAACACCTCTCTGAGGAGCTGGAGCAGGTGGCTGGGGAGAGGGAAGTCTGAGCTTGTCTGTTTGAACTACTGCCTCCACAACCCGGACCTCCAGAAAAGCAGTAGAAGATGGATGGATGGATGGAAATATGTAAAAATATAAGAAATCAGGAAGGAGGCAAATACTTCTTCATAGCACTATATAGATTTAGTAAATACTAAAAGCAATTTCTGTGCCGTTTTGCAGCTTATCTGAGGCCTAGTCCACATGTACGTGGCTATTTTTAAAAATATTTTTCCTCTGTTTAGTTAAAGAATCATCTACATAGCACTCTTAGAGAAAATTCTGTCCACACAAAAATGCACAAACACAACTGAAAGACTATACGGAGCATGCCCAACCAGCTCTGATCTAAAACCAGTGACAATGAAAGTGGGTTCTGTGTTATGGGAGTGTTTTTTTTTTTTTTGTAGCAATGTCCTACATAACTCATTCTGATGACTTTGTTCAGTATTACTGTATGTGTATGTACAGTATATACAAACATGTAAAAAGTCCTGTTAGCACATTTTGCAGCAGCACAATCTTGACTGCATAAAGGACATAACTTCACTTATTGTTACATTTAGAAGTTCACACATAAATGTTGCCATCAGCCAGTGAAAATCTTCACTTTGAAAGGAAGTTTTCAATAGGTTTCTTTGTAGTCTCCAACAACTGTTTGCATGTGGATGAAAGGCCTAACTGCACAGAAAAGGCTGCATTTTTAAAAAAAAAATACACGTCTGTGTGGATAAGGCCTGAAACGGACCATTTTCAACCTACTCATTAATGAGTCCTTAACCTCACTAAGTAAGGGTTTTGTGAGTGGGCCATTTACGGTTTTGGAGGCAGTCAGGGTGCATTTGTTTTGTTAACTTAGGGTGCTTTCACACCTACAGGTTTTAGTTTGTCTCAATCGAACTTTCTCCATTAGTGCAGTTTGTTTTGTCTGGTGAGAATCGCACTCAGGTGCACACCAACCCTACCGTACCAAGATCTCCTGAAAGAGGTGGTCTCCATTTGAATCAAATGGCAAACTCTGGTGCGGTCCTGCAGGTGAGAAAGGGACCGTACTAAAACTGGACCAGCGACAAATGATAAAACATTTTATGCCATGGTACATACCTGATAGATCTTCGAAAATATCTGTGACTGAGCATTTCACGGTTCTGGAGGATTGATGAACGTTAACATGTTGTTTTCCATCTGTAGCCACACTTCATTTTCAAACTGCATGATTTGCCGAAAGTGGTATATGCACATATTGTAATAAACGATAACCAGGGTGATGAAAACCCCCTGTAGATTATGCTACGATTTGTATTATTTTCTCCCCAGAAATGCATAAATGCACAGCAGTCATTCTGCTTCCTGAATTTACCTTTCCTGTTCTTGCGGCAAAAAAAATCTGACCAATAAGAACAGAGAACGTTATGATGTCAAGTCTTGTGGGATTTAACATGACACAGTTTGGTCCACTTGAATTTTTGCCTGTGTGAAAGAGAACCGGACCAAGGACAAAATGATACAAGTAACAAACTTATCAATGGATTCAGACCAAAGTAAACAAATTTAGGTGTGAAAACACCATTAGACAAATGAAGGCGGTGCTTATTGGTTTGTGACATCATAAAATCCAGGAACTGCAATCTGCGTGTTTCTTGAGGTGCTTAACTAAAGACAGTGCTTTTCTTAGTGAGGTGGGGAATTTGATATTTTAATAGCATGCATGTGACCCATGGCATTATGAAACCCATGAAAATACCATTTTGCACAACATTGTTCTATTTTGATACAAAGGCTATGGTGGTGCAAAGAGCTCAAGTCACAACACAATTACAAAAGCCACACCACAAATGGTGTCAATGCTAACTTTAAAATGCTAACAACGTTAATGCTAACATTAGTACTGACGTTATTTATATAGTGACTTTTGTATTTGTGTTGTTGCTTTTTTATTTTGGTGAGCTCTCTGGGTCACTGAAAAGGCAGAAGTCAACGGCTCAAGGGGGGCTTTGGTGTGCTTGTGCACTTTGGCCCACTGGCACGCGACGCACGCTGCAGCCCACTCTTTCACGTCCCGGTGTAAGTGAAGCCAGACAAATTTTGCCCCAGCAGTTTAACCAATGCATGCAAGCCGGGATGTGAAAGGGAGTGGACTGACTCAAAAACGTGGTGGCGCTAAGAGCTCGGAACCACTGGGCGTGGGCGACCGGTGGAGACGTCACAGAGCAAGGGGGGGCACCCTTCTTGCACCACCCTGGTCTCCAGTTTTAACCCAGTAGGCGCGGACTGGTGCGCACAAATGTTCACATCCCCGGTTTGCTCCACGGCTATGGCGGGGAAATCTATTCTCATGTAGACCGGGAGACTAACGCATGCGACAGGTAGTCGGCCGCGACATTAAGCTTACTGGCTACGTGTTGAATGTCGGTCGTGAACTCCGAGATCATGGCCAAATGTTGTTGCTGCCGGTCTGACCATGGTTCTGAGACTTTGGATATTGCATACGTTAGTGGCTTATGATCAACGAATGCGGTGAACTTGCGCCCTTCCAGCCAAAACTGGAAATGGTGCATCGCCAGGTGGAGGGCTAACAACTCTCTGTCAAACGTACTGTATTTACGTTCGTTGTCAAGCATGGTTGAAAAATGTGAGCAGCTGCCACGCAACGGAAACGTACTGCTCCACCACTGCCCCTATGGCAACATCAGACGTGTCAGTGGTGAGTACTATCCGTGCTGACGGGACAGAGTGGACTAGCAAAGCGGCATTAGCGAGCGCTGTTTTGGCGTTTGCGAAAGCCTGGTCTCGCTCGGGGTCCAGTCGATGTTTTCCACAGGCTTCTTTTTCTTGAACGCGGCGTACAACGGCTGCAGCAGCTGTGTTGCTCAGGGGAGGAAACGGTTGTAAAAGTTGACCATGCTCAAAAATTCCTGCAGGGCCTTCACAGTCTGCAGGTGCGGAAAATCCAACATGGCACGCACCTTCACAGGCAGCGGAATTGTGCCCTCCGGCGAAATGCGGTGACCCAAAAAATCAATCACTAGCACACCGAACTGGCACTTTGCCGGGTTCACGATAAGCCCGTGCGCTTTCAACCTCTGGAAAACTAGTTTGAGATGGGCGAGGTGCTGTTCCTCGGACACGCTAGCCACCAGAATGTCTTTTAAGTAGACAAAAACGAAGCGCAGGTCAGGGAGCACCTCGTCCATCATTCTTTGGAAGGTTTGCGCTGCGCCCTTTAACCCGAACGGCACATGTAAGAACTCGAAAAGGCCAAAAGGAGTTATTACTGCTGTTTTGGGAACGTCCTCCACATGCACCGGGACCTGGTGGTACCTGCAGACCAGATCCACTTTCGAAAAAACACACATCCCAGCCAGGTGAATGGAAAAATTCTGGATGTGCGGGATGGGATACCGATCGTGTTTCGTGGCGTTGTTCAAGCTCCAGAAATCGCCGCATGGTCGCCACGACCCATTGGCCTTAGGCACCATGTGTAGTGGGGATGTCCACGGGCTGTTGGAGCGCCTAACGATGGCCAGCTGCTCTAAGTTGGTAAACTCCTCACACGCTGGCTAGTTTAACAGGTACCGAGATCATGCGAACACCAGCGGGCCTTTTGTGGTTATGAAATGTTTGACCCCATGTTTGGTTACTGTAGCAGAAAACGTCGGAACCGTGAGTGTTGGGAACTGTGAAAGTAAGTGCTGGTACTTACCCCCTGGAGCTATAACGCTAGCCTGGGTCGTTGGGCCAACTCTCCGAGCTGTGCAGGGCAAGGAGGTAAAAGAGACAGCATCCACTAAACATCTGTTGGCAGCATCGACTAACAACCCATAAGCACATAAAAAATCTGTGCCTAAAATGGGGACAGAACATGCCGCCACCACAAAATCCCATTGCTAATTGCGTCCGTGTAAACACACTGTCAACGTCTGTTCACCAAACATCCTGATGTTGGATCCGTTGGTGGCCGTGAGCTCGGGACAGCTGCCTCCTGCCGATCTGTCTGTGCTGACCGGCAGAATGAGGCTCTTCTGGGAGCCAGAGTCCATTAAGAAACGTCTCCCTGAACGTGTGTCTGTGATGAACAGCAGCTTGTTCCTGTCACCAGCAGTCGCAGCTGCTACTGACTGCTGGCCGTGCCGTTTCCCTGGCTTCTTGAATTGGCACAGTGGCAGACAGCATTGGGCATCCGAGCCAAAGCAATGGTGATAGACACAGAGCGTCCCGTTCCTGCATCTCTTGGCGTCCGTCCCAGCCACCACCAACGACTCCTCAACCTCGCTGGAGTCCTTCCCGGATGCCGGTGTTGTTGCGTGCAAGGTGAGAGCTCTGGTCGCTAGGATGATGCGGTCTGCTTCCTGCGCCAGAGCACGGTAGTTCCTGGTTACCAGCAGCAGCGAGTTGGCCAGGATCGCCCTCGCTGTAGCAGGTGGGTTCCTGAGGAAGAGGTGGGCAAAAAGGAAGGATTTGTCATTCTTTCCCCTCAGTGCTAACATGCTCTCCATCAGCTCCACAGCTGATCTGTCACCTAACTCTGAGCGTGTTAGGAGTCCCTCTGCTCTCTCACTGTCCGACAGGGTGTACCGCTGAATCAGCATCTGCTTGAGTGCATCCTATTTCCCCTGGGCCAGCCTCCTTACTTGCTGCGTGGCGCGCACATCCAGCACAGCAACCACATGATAATATTTGGTGTCATCCGTTGTGATCCCATGGAATCTAAATTGGGCTTCAACATGTAGAAACCAAGTGGTCGGATTGTGAAGCCAGAAGTCTGGGAGCTTGACTGTGACAGCGCATGCTGTGCTGGTGTTCTCCCTCTGGGTTGTCTCCAGGGCGGTGCTCGGCTCGTTCTCCATTGCACGTCCTAGAGTCACCAATGTGGAAGATATAAGCAGATGAGGCAGCAAGCTGGATGACTCGCGAACTTTATTCCACTTCCAACATAAATACAGAAACTCAGAAACATGAGTGCCTGATCGAATTCCTTTATACACTTTAATTCCCGCCTCCGGCAGTCAGGGTAAACACATTAACATTCAGACTACAAGACATGCACACACATTAACAACATTGACCCACACGTCACAGAGCAGGTCTTGCTACAATACATTCACACCCCTGTGTCCTCAGGTGTCAGCCTGGCGCGGCAGGGGGCGAAAGGCACATCTTTGTTTGGTTGGCTCCTCTCAGCTTTCCCCATTAGCATCTCTAACTATCTTCTCCCCCACCAACCCCCTTGTCCTGTGTGGAGTGCCATGTGTATCGTGTCCACCACAATGTCAACAACAAATATGGAAATGAAAGTAACCATCAACAGGATTGTGTGAACTTGGTTTTCTTGCATTGGAGAAAATGTTTTTTAACTGTGGATTCTGTTTGAAATTGAAAGTTCAACATGGGGCGTTTCCAGTTGTAAGTTTAAACTGGAATGTCACTGAAAGTTACATTCTTACCTCAGAAATGTGGGTAGCCCTCATCTTCTCTGAGATCAAAATCCAAGATTGTGTAATATATACTGTTTATTAACATTTCTGTTTTATATCTTTCTGTTTTTACATTTCTATTGTCAGTCATGCACACAGTACTGCACAACTTCCATTGCTACAGTGTTTTTATAATTATATACAAATTACTGCATACTGTGTTGTTTTTTCGTCATCAGTGCTAAATTTGACTAGCAAGAAAATTCAGGGTTTGTGACTTTGTTGTAGTGGTCATCTCGAACAGGATGTCATTTTTGACCTCAAACATAAATGACCATGGTACAACCACCCACCTCTGAATGAGGAGTTTATTTTATTTTTTAAAATGGTGAAAAGTGATGATGACATCTAAGCTGTTTTGGCCTCTGGATTGCACCATTTTGGAGACATACTTTTGGTACACATTTTTTGGGGGGTATTTTTAGAGTGATAGTATACACTTTATTCTGAGCCATCATGAGCAGAAGACAAACCACAGATCATCCTTATGTCTTGTAAATTATCCAAGAATCAATGTCAGAAGTTAAAGAAGTATAATCCCCCCCCCCCCCAGCCCCGTTATTGCTGCCTGTGTTGTGTGGATAAAGTGCATCAGAGCGGTGCCTATTGCCTGCGTGGGGGGGGGGGGGGGGTGTCTCCACGCCACCTCCCGTAAAAGGCTGATGTTTGGAGAATGCAGATACGGAGCTCACCATCACACTGCTGCCAATTAAACTTGCGAGCGGGAGAACAGAGGAAGTTCAGAGGCAGCAGGGTTTTTGTCTGTGGGCGGAAGAGATCTCGTTCTTGATCTCGCTGATCTCCCTCTCCTGGTGGTGACTCGCTACTTTGTGGAATATTAATCCCCCATCACATAACCTTCCATCTTCATACCCCACCACAGTTCAGAGCCATCTGCAGTGGATTGATGATGACGATGATGAGCAAACCAGTGACGCTGGTCCCACAGAGGATTTATACTGCAGAGAAGGAAGGGAATACTTTCCTCTGAAAAACCTTCTACTTTTGTCCTGAATCAATACCTCATAATTTCAACTATGTGGAGCTACAGATTCATATTTAACATTGTATTATTTTTGTCTTTCATTGGTCTATAACTGAGGTGACTAGGGTAGTTAGAAATTGTGCTTACATAAAATTAATGTTACCTTAAAATATTAATCACTCAATTTAAATAAGAGTAGACACCAAAAATTACTTAGGAAGACATTATCTGCTAAAATAATACCTGAGTAGTGACGACTTTACTCTCACTAGTCTGTTAGGTTTTTCTCTTCAATTTGTGACTCTTTTCTTTTAAAGTAGAAACATTTTCCCTTAAATTTGTTAGTTTTTCATATATATATTTCATCATCATCATCATCTTCCAAAGAAGCACAGTCGTGAAAAAATTAGGACACCCTGTATAAGCCTGTGTGTGTGTTTTTTAAAAAACATATTTGGACAGATGGATATTTAATATCAATGTTAAAAAATACTGGGAGATTCATATAATACAACTAAACAATTAAAAATGAATTAAAGACTTTTTTCAAATTTCCTGTAAAATGTAATTCTAAACAAATGGTGAGGAATAAATTAGGACACCCCCCCCCCCCCCCCACATCTTTTTAGGACACTCCCACATTCATTCCCACTTAAAATGGATAAAATAAATGTAAAAAAATGCAAATAAAAACAAAAACAAGGTTAGACACACAGTGGTGTGAAAAAGTGTTTGCCCCCTTCCTGATTTCTCATTTTTTTGTGTTTGTCACACTTAAATGTTTCAGATCATCAAACAAATTTAAATATTAGACAAAGATAACACAAGTAAAAACAAAATGCAGTTTTTAAATGAAGGTGTTTATTATTAAGGGGAAAAAAATCTAAATCTACATGGCCCTGTGGGAAAAAGTGATTGCCCCCTAAACCTAATAACTGGTTGGGCCACCCTTAGCAGCAATAACTGCAATCAAGCATTTGCGCTGGCAATGAGTCTTTTACAGCGCTGTGGAGGAATTCTGGCCCACTCATCTTTGCAGAATTGTTGTAATTCAGCCACATTGAAGGGTTTTCGAGCATGAACCACCTTTTTAAGGTCATGCCACAGCATCTCAATCGGATTCAGGTCAGGATTTTGACGAGACCACTCCAAAGTCTTCATTTTGTTTTTCTTAAACCATTCAGAGGTGGATTTACTGGTGTGTTTTGGATCATTGTGCTGCTGCAGAACCCGAGCGTGCTTCAGCTTGAGGTCACTAACAGATGGCCGGACATTCTCCTTCAGGATTTTTTGGTAGACAGCAGAATTCATGGTTATATTTACCACAGCAAGTCTTCCAGGTCCTGAAGCAGTGAAACAGCCCCAGACCATCACACTACCACCACCATATTTTACTGTTGGTATGATGTTTCTTTTCTGAAATGCTGTATTACTTTTACGCCAGATGTAATGGGACAACACCTTCCAAAAAGTTCAACTTTAGTCTTGTCAGTCCACAGAGTATTTTCCCAAAAGTCTTGGGGATCATCAGGATGTTTTTTGGCAAAACACAGACGAGCCTTTATGTTCTTTTTGCTCAGCAGTGGTTTTCATCTTGGAACTCTGCCATGCAGGCCATTTTTGCCCAGTCACTTTCTTATGGTGGAATCATGAACACTGACCTTAACTGAGGCAAGTGAGGCCTGCAGTAGTTTGGATGTTGTTGTGGGGTCTTTTGTGACCTCCTGGATGAGTCGTCGCTGCTTTCATAGGGTAATTTTGGTCAGCCGGCCAATCCTGGGAAGGTTCACCACTCTTCCATGTTTTCGCCATTTGTGGATAAGGGCTTTACTATGGTCTGCTGGAGTCCCAAAGCTTTAAAAATGGCTTAGTGGCTATTCGAGTGGCCTAGTCAAAGTCCTGACCTGAATCCAATTGAGATGCTGTGGCATGACTTTAAAAAGGTGGCTCATGCTTGAAAACCCTCCACTGTGGCTGAATTACAACAATTCTGCAAAGATGAGTGGGTCAAAATTCCTCTACCGTGCTGTAAAAGACTCAGTGCCAGTTATTGCAACTGCTTGATTGCAGTTGTTGCTGCTAAGGGTGGCCCAACCAGTTATTCGGTTTGGGGGCCAATTTTACTTTTTCACACAGGGCCATGTAGGTTTGGATTTTTTTCCCCTTAATAATAAACACCTTCATTTAAAAACTGCATTTTGTGTTTACTTGTGTTATCTTTGTCTAATATTTAAATTTGTTTGATGATCTGAAACATTTAAGTGTGACAAACATACAAAAAAATGAGAAATCAGGAAGGGGGCAAACACTTTCTCACACCACTGTAGATATGTGAACATTTCATAATAAAGAACTGAATATTAAAAGGGGTGTCCAAATTTTTTCACATGACTGTATAAAGTATTGTTGCCTTAGATGCCTCCTTTCCAATGGTTTACTCATAACTTTGCACCTTTTCATCGTAAATTTGTGACCTTTACTCTTGTACATTTAAAACTTTATACTTGTATGTTTGTGAGTGTTATGTCATTAATTTCGAGACATTTTCTTGTAAATTTACATCTTTTTTATAAGTTTCTGACTTTCTTATAAAAAAAAACTGTGACTCTTTACCATGTAAATTTGCATCTTGTTATTCATAAATTTGCCACTTTTTTCTTGTAAATTTGCAGCTTTATTTTTGCCAGTTTTGGAGTTTTTTTATGAATTAATCTGGAATATAAAGTTTAAACTAATGCACATGTTGAACACCAACACTCCAGATCATATAAAGAAATGGTAAACAGAAACGCTCACATACTAGATAGAGGTTGAAGTTCATAAACAAAAGGTATAACTTACAGTTGCCATCAAAATTGTTCAACTCCCATTGCATTTTAGGTTTATTTGCAAAATTTAAAATTTTTTAGGTGTTTGCAATAAACAAGTGGGAGGCGTCCAGTGGACGTTTTGGGCACGTCCCACTGGGAGGAGACCCTGGGGCAGACCCAGGACTCGGTGGAGAGACTATGTCTCCCAGCTGGTCTGGGAACGCCTTGGTATCCTATCTGAAGAGCTGGAGCAGGTGGCTGGGGAGAGGGAAGTCTGGGCTTCTCTGCTTGAACTGTTGCCTCCGCGACCCGGACCTCCAGAAAAGCGGTAGAAGATGGATGGATGGATGGATGGATGGCAATAAACAAATTACACAAGAACAGCTTAAATAGTTAAATTAAACTAATATTACAAGGATTGTATCCAAATTCAACACTAAATCCTACTTTCAATGACTACTGCAGTCTCAAAATTATTCAACCCCCTGAATAAAATTCCTCATGAGAGCACACATTTGCATATCAGATGTGGTCTCAAGCACATCTGATGCATGAGGTCTGTTTGAGATACTACTTACTTACTTACTACTCCTGCGGGGTGAGGGCTGGGTGGCCATCACCTTGCATAGAGCCAATCAGGTTAACCAGTGTGTGCCAACATTGCCAGTTTTGAGTCAGCTCCTCTGCATCATCAACAGCGACTCTGAGCTGTCGGAGGTCTCTCTCCACCACATTGAACCATCTGGTGTGTGGCTTGCCCCAAGGTCTTTTCCACCCTGAGGCCCTGGGGTCGAACATGAGGA